>JAMXBC010000002.1:67497785-69897785 GCA_024138005.1 Lumnitzera racemosa | reverse complement strand
AATGTTGACTCCAAATGAGTCACAGTTTAGCTCAAAAACCTTCTTGAAGTTGGTTGAGATGAGTACTGGGGCTAAAATTAGTTTGGACTTAGTCTCATCAAAACTACTCTAAGTTTTCTCAAACCATTTAAATTTAGAGTTTTTCCTAGTCAACTCGATCAACGGGGTAGCGATGGAATTGAAGTTCTAAATGAATCATCAATAAAATGAAGCTAGACCATGAAAACTCCTTACTTTAGTAGCATTAGTTGGCGTTAGTCATTTGAGAATAGCTTCAACTTTCTTGTTATCAACACTAATACTTACCTTAGAAACAACATAACTAAGGAATATTACTTCGCTCTGATAGAGTACACATTTCTTCAAGTTGCCAAACAAGTGCTTGGCACAGAGGATATCAAACACAAATCTTAAGTATGTGACATGAGAGATGTGGTTGGCACAATATACAAGAATATCATCAAAGTAGACAACAATACACTTACTAATCAATGTTCTCAAAACATGATTCATGAGTTGCATAAAAGTGCTCGACGCATTGATAAGACCAAATGGCATCACCATCTATTCGAATAGACCATCCTTTATTTTGAAAATAGTTTGCCATTCATCTCTAAGTCTCATTTTGATCTAATGGTAGCCACTTTTCATATCAATCTTTGAAAAGATTCAGGCACCATGCAATTCATCAAGCACATCATCCAATCGTAGGATCAAATATTGGTACTTGATAGTGATTTCGTTGATTTCTCAACTATTGATATACATTCTCTATGAGCTATCCTTCTTTGGCAGTAAGACAATCGATGTGGTGCATGGGCTCATGCTCTCTTGAACATACTCATGACAAATCAACCCATTAACTTGTTTCTTTAGGTCGACAACTTGTTTAGGGTTGAGCCTATAGGTACGTTAATTAGTTAGGGTAGCTCTAGGTTGATAGTCAATACAATGCTTATACCTTTTACAAGTGGTAAACCTCTTAGAATCTTTGTAGGAAATAGGTTAGCATACTCCTGTAATAATGCCTACACATTAGTAGGTAAGGTTTTGGCTTCTCTTATCTATAGAGTTTCCTGACCAATAAAAGTATGCACTGTTCCATATTGACATCTTTAGAAAATTAGGCTTGGGAAATCATTAAGTACTTCCTCAATAGTGATCTAGAAATCTTCTCCAATAACTCCTAAACTTCTTTAGGGCTCATTGGGGTTAATAAAACCTTCGTCCCATTCTTTTGCAACATATAGGTGTTCATATATCCGTCATGAAGTACTTTTAAATGAATAGTTGAGGTTGACTAACTAATTTGTGTAAGGCACACATGGGTAGAAAGTTGCACAACACCTTATCCTTATATATGTCCCCAACAGTAATTGACACTTTAACTTGCTTGGCAATAGGTAAACTTCTCATTTCATTTAGCTAATGAATCTTGTAAGGCTTAGGGTGATGGTATGTTGGTAATTTCAAGGTCTTCACTACTCCTTAAGCTATTACATTAGTATAACTACCTCTATCATTAATCAAAGCACATAACTTTCCATTCACTCTACATTTTGTATGGAAAAGGTTCTCCCTCTACTCACTCTCATCAAGGATAAGGGTATTGAGAGATTGTTGTATGACCATACAATACTTAGCTCCCATTTTAGGTAGGGACATAGCATCAGAGTCTTCTTAAAATTTGCTCAGCAAGTGATTAACTACCACCTCCTCTTCACCTTCACTACCACTTTCCACCTCAAACTAAGGTTTGCCTCCCTTGATGGTCAAGACATGTTAGTTTGGGCACTAACTAGCTACGTGTTCAAAACTAAGATACTTGAAACACTTAATCTCTCAAGCCTTCCTTCTTGAGTTTTGTCCCTTATCCTCCTTGACCTTAAGCTCTATTAAGTCTTCTAATTAGTTTTGATGATAACAAAACTTATGATATGTTATTACTTATATGTTTATGAAGTATGTAGATATATCATGATATAATAGTGATTAGTTCTCAATGAAACTACAGTGAAAAAAGGTTAATGTGTTTAACAACAACAATAAATATGTAGGTTAATTTTAGAATGAAATCAATTTAAGGAAGCAAATTAAGTATGAATTTGTGCTGGTTGAAATGCATATCAGAATGTGTCTCAGAAAGTATATTAGTAATAGAATAGAACAATACAGATTGCGTATAGAATCGAGATCAATCACTATTCCTAAGCTATTTTTTGAATGATTTAAACAAATTAAGTTGGTCAGATTTGCAAGAAAGCTTAGCTTTACTTCATTGGGTATATTAAGGAAATATAATCAATTCTGTTCCATTAAGATGGTTAAGTCCATCAGAATTTTAAGTTGGATTAATTTAAGGAATGCTCAAGAATCAGATTTGTAAAATGTTGATTAAGGTTTAAGCAATATATTTTTGGAAAGAAGGTTTTCTGATATTCTTAGCAAGGTTGGTCAAGTTTTAAATACATTAAGGTTATTAATTGTAAAAGGATTTGCTACATTAGTGTTCTATATTAACTTTAGATAAAATTTAGTTTTTTATAAGGTTTTATTGGATAAAATTCTACTTGAAAATTTAAAAATTCAATTAGACTAAGTTTTTTGAGACAAGGTTAGAGCATATTTTATTGACAATAATTCAAGAACTTCAAGTTATTTTGCTATAGATAAGGTTGAATATAGTAGATAAATTCAACTAGTTTTTTTATGAGGATTTTATTTCAAAATTCAAATAAAGATATAGAAGAAGGGAACATATTTGTTCATAGCAAATATCCGATAAGCTACAATCAGGTGTTAGACTATTCTTGAAGTGCAAGATATACAAAGATTTGACCATATATTTTCTTGTTTATCTATAATATTTGAAGTGTGATTTTCAAATTTTTGAAGATCTACATAATAAAGAAAAAAATTGGAGCAAATCATCATGTTTAGCAACATTCAAATAACTGAAGCTTAAAAAAGAAACAAATCAGGAACAGTATGATTTAAGATTTCAAAAATTAAAAAAATTTGGTTCTTATTTTCATGGGATAATTCTCCGGCAACCATACCAATTGTATTTGAGTCGAGAATTCCTTAGAGAAAAATTTGGAACTAGCTATTTTTGGCTATTATACGAAAGTTTATTCAATTTAAAGAGAGAGCTACACAGGCTACAAAACAACACATTTAGCACATATCTGAATTTCAAAAATTCTCTCTAAGCAAACTGTTAGAAACTTAGTTAGAAATAAGCGAAAACTATTTTCTTATCTCATTATTATTGCATTTGTGCGAATGTTGTAAAGAGCTATTTGATTATATTGTTTTATTTTCTTTGTAAACATTATTGACATTGTATTTGAGTATGTGTGAGCATAAGGAGTTCTCTAAGTCCTATGTTTAGCTTAAGAAGAGCTAGTAAGATAGGATAGAGAAGCGACTAGATATCCTTATAACCTCTTATTGATTTTTTTATTAGTGAAAAGATTGGATTAGTAAAACAATACTGAGGAGGAGCATCAAGTTCCCAGTAGTGGAGTTGGAAGAGAGCAGTAGGTAAAAAGCCAAAGCTCTATAAATTGATCTCTTGATTTTCTTTCTCTCTACTCCATTTAGTTTCTAACTTTTATTGCTTATGCTATTAGTTTTGCGCTTAAGTTAAACAATCAATTTTTTAATACTCATCATGCCATTTAAGTTAACAAGAGGGGAGTTGTTTTAAAAATAAAAAAAAGTTTCATTTTCGCAAAAGATATCAATTTATGAACCCCCTACCCTCTCCCCCACTTGATATCTTACACGAGACCTACAGGCTCCTCTCCCTTACTCTTACTACGGCCATCTTTAGGTTTGCTTGACATTTGACCTCAACAGTCCACCTTGAAATTGTATTGAACTCAATCATATGCAGGTCAACTGGGCATACAAGTTATGCTCGGCAAGCTAAGTCAGCTGCTCAATACTTAGTTGATTTGATTCTACCTCTACCTTTTGACCCTCTATGTTACTCAGATGGCCTCATCTAGGGTATTAAGCCTCTGTAATTCTTCTATGTTACCAATTTTAGTCCTTAGCCCAAAAATGAATTGTGTTATAGTTCATGTCTCAGGTTTATTAACATCACATCTGATCATCAGTAACTAGAAATTTTGAACATACTTATCTACTAATCTGTTTTCTTGCATTAGGTCTTAAAGATGTCAAAAAGTATCTTGCTCGTAGTGTTCATGAACAAACCTACCCCTCAGAACTCTATTCATCTTATTCGATGTTAGGACTTTTCGTCAAGCTCTTGGATATACATTATATAATTTCTTGCACTACATTTCTACATACTTACAAAATTCTAGGGCAGTTACTCAAATACAAACAACATGCTCATAATCATAAAAAGTCGAACATCTTTTCAATCTTCTCCTCCTAGTCCAGGTAGCCATCAGCACTACCAAATCCATTAAAGCTTGGAATCTATACCATAAGATGCTTAGCTCCCCTAGGAGCATGAAACTCTTGTTCTTCTAACCCATTGTATTACTCTTCCTCCTCATATTCCTCAACTTCATCTAACTTAAGTCTCCTTCTAGCAACTCTACCAACATGTTGGGGTAAATCTAGGTTTACATAATAGTTTTTGGTGCTCGATTCTCACCTATCTATCTTCTTGACCTTTCTCTTCCTTCTTAGCCTTGTTTAGTAACAACTCTCTCTTGTAGCCTAGTCTCTAGGTCCTCTATACAAAAATAGCTAGATTAGCTACAATAGTAGTGAGGTCTTGTATTTGCTCATCAATAGTTTGTGGGTATGTTGAGTAATATGGCTACAACCATGAGCATCACTCTTAATGTCATTAATCTCTCCTTGAATACTAGGATTCAACATTTATTAATATAAACTTAAAAAAGTTAACTATTCAATAGAGGATTGTCACACAACTTTGACAATACAATTTCTCATAGTGACTTAAGAACTTACTCTATTTTCCACTTAAGAAATAGAGTACAATAGAACAAATGCACTAACTGGAACTACTTCAACACTAAGCTTTCTGTTACAACCTTAAGCTCTGATACTAAGATTATATCATGTGCCTAGGAGCTCAATAATGTTTAGGGCTTACTATAGGGAGTAGTAACTAACTAAGTCCTATGAGATATCAAAGAAAAGGAGGAAGGAAAGGTTAGTAAAGGCAGTAGCTTTCATAAAGCTAGTTAGAGGATATGATGCACCAATGAACACAATATGTCTTAACACTTATTTCATATGACTCATAAGCTAATGCTAAGGTCTATTCACCACTAATCTCGAGATACTCAATAAGATTAGATAAAAGTGTAAAGGAAAATGTACTTGTAGATGGATATCTCACAAAAACAAGAATATTCAATAAGTATAAGGTGTATGATGGTTATGGCTATAGTAAAAGGACTATTTATAGGAATTCTTTTAGGGAAATAATAAAAAAATTGAAAATTACACAAAAGACAATGAAGAAAGAGATTCTTCGTATATATGAAAAATGGTGAATAAGAAAAATGAAAAAAAGGAATATAGTACAAATATAAAAAAAGTAACGGATAAGTGGCAACCTGTTAATGTATTCATATTAGAGAATCTTGGGGTGTTATGGATGCTTAGAATGGGTGTAGCAACTATTAGGTATTGATACTTGAAGTTGCTAAGATGAATAAAGGATGCTGTTGTTTGGTAAGCCGAATGAGTAGAGCTTAATGTATGGTAGTCTTAGCATTGGAACACGGTAGGTCAATCTTGGCACTTATCACTCCTATAGGTTGGGAGAGTAGGGCTTAGTGTATAGTAACCTTAAGCTCGATACATGATGAGTTAGCCTTCGCACTTTGAGGGTTGGTGACCTTAAGGAGCTCACCCATAACCCTTCTAGTCACAAGAGCTTGTCCTTAGCAAGTTTACATAAGAGTATTCTCGTTGCTAGAGATTACAAACCTTGGAGACATGCATAAGTAAGGGGTCTAGAGGTCAGCAATCCATTAGAAGGTTTATTTGGGGATTCAATAAGATTGTTGCACCTCTTATCAAGTTGACTAAGAAGAATGTTTGGTTCACATAGGGAGAGAAAGAAGACAAATGTTTTGCTAATGTGAAGGAAAAACTAACCTTTGCCTCAATTTTGGCTTTATCTAACTTTGAAAGGGTCTTTATGTTAACATACAATGCTTCATATGTTGGTATTGCTACTGTACTAATGAAAGAGGACGAACTTATTACATACCATAGCAAGAAGCTTATAGGAGCCCAATTGAACTAATCTATGTGTGACAAAGAACTATATGCATTGATCTAAGCTCTTCATGTGTGGCTACACTACCTTTTACCTAAGGAGTTCTTTATCTACACCAACATTAAGTTTCTAAGATACTTGAGAAGCTAACTGAAACTTTCTAAGTGTTAAGCTAAGTAGGTAGAGTTCCTGGAAGGATTTACTTTTGTTATAAAGTATAAGCGTGGTAAGGTAAATATGGTTACTGATGCCTTGTCTAGGAGGCATACCCTCCTTTTACACCTTCAAAAAAGTTATTGGGTTTTGCAAGCATAAAGGAGAAATACCCCTAAGATCCTCATTTTTGTCTTACTTATGCACAATGTATGGAGGGATGTAGGTTAGATGACTACTTTATGGATAATGGATACTTATTCCAAAGTGGCAAGCTCTATCTATTTACCTCTTCGATTAGGCATTGGGTTTGGCCTAGTACTAAGGACGTTAGACTGTTTAAGAGTGGCTTAGTGCAAGCGATTGTACTGTGTACAGTTGGGTTTCTCATATATTGATGAAGGTTGGCAACGTCTTACCAGTGAAGGGTTGTGCACATTGAAGAGAGAGGGGTTGCAGTAGTTATAAAGAAAGAGAGAAGGTGTTGTTAACATTGTTGTTGATGTTGTTTGGGACTGTGTGTGAACATTGGGATCGTATGACTTTTTTTGGCTATTAGGAACGTATTACTAGTTCTGCCTGTAATATTACTAATGATGGCTGAGTTTATAGATGCCCAACATGATGGTGAGGGGGGGATTGTGAATGTATGTGGGGTGTGGAATGTCTACATCAGTAGATGAATTACCCTTTTTATTGATTAACGATCTTATTGTTATTGAATCTTTTAGATCTCTTTAAATTTGTGGGGATAATGATTCAATCTTTGAATGGGGTTTTAACATATCTTTCATTAATAAGATCCGACGATGTTTCAGTTAGATTCATTAATTCCTTAAAGATTTTGTTATAGATTCAAATTTTAATAGATTTTCTCATTCTTTCTATCCATTTCTCAACCAAATTGGGGAAGAAGATGGGGTCATGTGTTGAGTACATAACCTTGCAAAAAAAATAATAAAAGAAAAGCAGAAAAATGCGCTTGGCGTATGGATCAAACCCCTATCCTCTAACTCTTTTCACACCAAAGACTTTAGTCTATGCTAGCTCACCTGAGCTTCTTTCTCATAGTTGAATGCAATCCAATTACACATAAAAAGGATCATAGCCTACTTGTAACCCAAATATACATGCCAAATTTATTTTTAACAACTCTTTTTAAATTTAACAAACTTGAGTCATATTTTAATAAATGCAATTAAAATATATAAATTGGACAAAAATCCACTTTATAAACTTAAATATTTTACTGGGCTAATTAAAATATATATTTTTTCAATGAAGCTAAAAAATTTTAAAGACTCTAAATTTATTAAATTGCATGCATACTTCTGATTATTGCTTTATTCAACCCTAAATGACAAATTGACTTGATTTGGATACTTTTAACACTTTGTACATTTTTCCAATTTTTGTTTTCTTTCAATTTTTAATTTTTCTTTTTTTGTATCTTTTAGTTTTTAAATTTTTTTGTATTTTTCAATAAACCAAGCCTTAAAAAGAAAAGAACCTAAAACAAAATGGAAGCAAAAATGGGGTGTCTACAATGAGAAGTAGAATAAATAAGAGTCTTGCTGATGGATATTACTTCAAGAAACTAATGGAGGGCACTTGATATTGCACACGAATGCTTTACATGAGCTTAGGTTGCACTTGATATTATGCATAAGTATGGCAAAAGGTCACTTGCAACTAATCTATGCTCATAATGGACTAGATAGGAGCAAATGAGTGCAAGCAAGGATACTTAATTCACATAAGAAAGGGATTTCTTAAATTCAATGATCATTTATTGTTGCAATTGATACAAATTACAAGTATTTACGTAACCTAATTAAGGCAAGTCCTAGGTATATACAAATTATAAGAAGGGATTCCTACTATAAAAGGAAAACGGAATAAATTACAAGGGTAGAGTTGTAATCAAACTAAAAGGAGATATTTGGGTATAAAAGGATAGTACGGATGTAAAAAGAAGGGGACGCATGTCAACTATAGATTCTATGGTCCCAATGATGCTATTTACCAAGTTGAACAGTTTTTGAGCAAATCAAGTTGGGATCGGATGCTTAGTAGCTGAAATGTTCTAGATTCAAGAAGGATTGGTTTTGGAGATGGCTCATTGCTTAGTAGGGCTCGGATGGTTATGAGGCGAATCTATGAACATACAGTAGGTATGAACCATGGATAGATATTCAATGTTTGAGTAGAACGAGGGATGGGACGTGTAAGGAGGTTTTGACTGTTAATGTGTAAGGATATTACACACCAAGACTCAATGCAATCAGGGGTTGAACTCGAAATAGGGTTTGATGCAACTCATAAACACTAAATGTTACTTGGGTTTCAAATGAGGGGTTAGATGCAATTTACTAACTTGCTCAAATGAAGGGTTCACCATAATCTTAAAGGCAAGATAGATAAGAACACGAGAGATTAAGGAGTAAAGCATACTCAATAATCCGAAAAGCCATCTCAAAGGGGCTCAAGAATGTCCTTACTTCTGGATGGAATGTTCAAGTGTAATCCTTGGCAATAATACTCTTTTCTATCTAATTCTTTATATTTGCTAATTACAAATGTTTCTATTTATAGCAAGTCCTAAAGCCTTAGTGGCAAAACTATGAATAATATACAAGGCCTTAAACCTCAAAGAATGGCCTACAATCAAAATAAGAAAAATGTTTACAAAGTATATAAAACTATATACTTAATGGAGTGGTTAACATGTAGTCATCTGAGCTATTTATGGGCCCGAGCAGGGGTCGGTTGACAATCAGGTGTCCAAGCTGGGGTGGGATGCTTAGGAGTCTTATTATGCTTGGCCGAGTTCCTAGTGAGGTCGGCCTATAGTTACTATACTTATGGATTTCTTGGCATGAACTTTCCTATGCTTTACCAAGTTGTTTTTTAGCCTTGAGTGCTCAGCCATGTAGTTTCATTGCTTCTTGTCAAACAACAAACATAGGTCCAAGTGGCTCCTTTCATTCCCTTCGGTCTTTTGGTATTAGCTCAACCTCAGCAAAAGTTGTTTAGCCTCGGCATTGAACAATTTGGTTTGGGGTTAAGATAAGTTGGCTTTAGCTTCTAGTAAGTTAGCATTAGCTTAAGATAAGTTGGCCTTAGCTTAGATATCATTAAGCACCAATTCTTATCGGGTTAGCTCAAATTCAAGGTAACTTAGCCGTGATAATGTATTAGGTTGGTAGTAGGTAAGTTCAATGCTTGACCTTGGATTAGTGTCATAAAGGGTTAAGTTAACAACAGGTTAATCACCTTAGGAGTCTCCTTGATGTGGTGGAGAGTAGAGTAATTCAATAGGTTAGATTAGTGATAGGATCGCTCTTTTGAATTCAACTCTCCTTAGATAGCTCAACAAGCCATGTAGGCAAGTCCTTATGCTTGAGAAGGAATGATTGGTTTGTGATCCCTATAATCCCCTTTAAACTATTAGAGACTTTAGATCAAATCTGGCTTGGCTACTTCTTGCTCTTCTTCGAGAACATATGGATGGAGTTTAGCAACATTGAAGAAGTTTACGACCCTACAGTCTTTGAGTAATTCAATCCTATAGGCATTAGAAATGATCTTTTCAAGCACTGTAAATGATCCGTTGGCTTTAGGAGATAACTTATTCTTCCTCAGAATTAAGAATCATTTTTTACTAAGGTGGACCCGAACTAAATCACTTGGTTGAAATTTTATATTCTTCTATCCTTGATCTTGTCTCCCGATCTTGGTTGTAGCTTGGCTTAGATGCTCTACGAGCTTTTAGTGCATTACCTTGATGGCCTCAAATCTTTCTATAGTTGGTTGATCATCGTTCTAGCTTGGCAGGGATATCTTGTCTAATGGGCGCTTAAGGTTGAATCCATTAGTGGCCTAAAATGGTGATATGTAGGCACAAATCCTAATAAATCATTTTCCAACCAATAGCAACATGGAGTAAAGTTCCTACAGTTTTGTTGGCAACCTTAGTCTATTCCTCTATCTATGGATGATAGGATGTGTAGAGTAACAATTTGGTTCCCATTTGCTTCCATAGGGTCCTCTAGAAGTAGCTCATGAATTTCGAGTGTCAATTTGTATTAATGGCCTTAAGCATTCCATAAAGTTTGATGACCTCTTGTAAGAAAAGAAAAGAGGTAGCGAAAGTGTTGTTAGTCTTAGAGCAAGGCACGAAGTGTGGTATCTTACTAAATCAGTCTACGACCACCATGATGGAGTCCTTTCCTCAAGATGTTCTTAGAAATCCTAACATAAAGTCCATGCTTAGCTTGGACTATGGTGGTTTGCCTAGGAGCTCATTTATTATTAGGACTTACCAGGCTAGAATTGAACTAAAATGGGTCCTTCAAGATATCAAAGAGATTAGAGAGAAACGATCGACAATCGAACAAGAGTAGCTAATGTGAAGTTCCTTGAAGGATGTGACTACCAACAAATACAACACGACTTGACACCTTAGTTGATATGACGTATAAGTTGATGTCGAGGTCCACCTGCCACTAATCCTGAGCTACTTAGCATGACTAGATAAGAGTGTAAGGGGTATGGACTTGGAGAGGATTGTCCCACAAAAATAGAGTATGCAATATAAAGATGTAAGTTATCACCAGCTTATAAGAGATAAGGACTATTTATAGTAAGTCCCTAGGGTATCATTACAAGAAAGTATTTACAAAATGGAGATTCCTAATATATACGAAAAGGGTAAAAAGTAAAAGAAATTGAAAATGGAAAAGTAGTTAAATATCAGATGAGGTGGATAGCTAGTAGTGTAGCATTGGTCCCGTACGAATATTCTTTGTGCACAATAGGTAGGAAAGGTCAAAATGTTAAGGTACTTAAGGGGTTGGGATGAGAGAGAAGGTGGTATGTCGAGAGAAAAATACTCGGCCCTTTAAGTGTGTCTCTTATCACTCGGCAAGAGTTGGTCGAAGCACTCGACACTGGGTCCTTAGTAAAGGAATGGTTGGCATCATCACTATCAAGTGTATAGATCAATGTATGATAATGAGGGGATCTCATGGAGTTTAACCACCTTTCTTCAGTGTATAGTTTCTTGTCATCAATAGGTCATCGAGAGTAGATTCTTCAGGACAGGGATTGGAGGGCTTAGAGGTACGTGTGAGTAATGGGACCGTTAGTCGATAGTGCATTAGTTTCTTGGGGTTATTGAAGATTTACCCTCAAATCTTGACCTTCGTCATCGTTAAGCACATATGGAGTTAAGTCGGCGACATTGAATGTGATAGATACACCAAAACCTTCGGTTAACTCAATCTCATCGGCATTATCATTAAGGTGCTTCGAGATCTTATAGGGTCCATCCAATCTAGGTGTAGTTTGTTCGTCCTCTTGTTAAGGAAGCGTTCTTTATTAAGATGGATCTAAATAAGATCCCTAGAGCATAAATGATTTGTTTCCTTCCGTGGCTTCCCATTTCCTTCTATTAAGCCATAGTTTTGGTCAATTTCTTGATAATTCTTTGGTGTAACTTATGAAATTCCTTAGCATGCTGCAGGCTAGATTGACTCTCCCCTTGTGTAGACAAATTGTTAACTAAGTCCAAAGGTAGGTTCGGGTTAAGTTCATAGACAACCTCAAATGGTGATGTTCCAGTGGAGCTATGAGTTAAGCGATTGTAGGTAAATTTAATGATAAGTAGGCATAAATCCCAGTTACGAGAGTTCTTTCCAATAGTGGCGCGTAAGAGACTATCGACGGTTCTATTAACTACTTCAGTTTAACCGTCTGTCTAAGGGTGGCAAGAGGTATTGAATAGGAGCTTAGCACCGAGTTTCCTCTGTAGGGTTTTCTAAAAGAAGCTCATGAATTTTGAATCTTGATAAAAGAAAATACTTCTTAGCACTTCATGTAGTCGCTCAATTTCCTATAAGAAGAGGTTAGCGATGAATAAAGCATTATTAATCCTATGGTAAGGAATGAAGTAGCCCATCTTGTTGAACCAATTGACTACTACCATGATTAAATTGTATCTTCTCAGCGTATAGGGAAGGTCGAGCATGAAATCTATGCTTATATCGATCTATGGCCATTCGGGAATTGTTAAGGGTGTGTATTCTCCATAGGGCTCTCTCCTCCCTTTAGCATACTTATACACCTTGCACCCTTCAAGTATTCGATGAACATCTCTCATCATCCAAGGCTAGTAAAAAAGATTCTTCAATATCTCAATCATTCTCTTTTCCCAAAATGGCCAGCTAGACCCCTAGCATGAGCTTCTCAAACCAGTAGCTCCCTTGCAAAACCACTTGACATGCACATCTGCTTGCCCTTCATTAAGAACCCTTCACTCAAGTAAAACCCGTCTACAGTTCCTCTATCACTACACTTAGCTACTAAAGGCCTAAAATGTGGGTCATGCTCATATCAATCAGGTAAAGTGCTAAATTGAAGCACTTTACCTTACAACGTTGTGATGGGGGTATGATGACAAGAAAGTGCATCGGCCACTGTATTGGTGCTTCCCTTCTTATACCTAATGACATAGCAAAAGGTCTCTAGGAACTTAACCCACTTGGCATGACATCAAGAAAGCTTTTGCTACTAATGAAGATTCTTGAGAGATTCATGATCAAAATAGATGATCAATACTGCCAATTTTAGAGTATATAGAGAAGGGAATAGAACTCCTTGTCGTAGGTTGAGCAATTTAAGGCAACACCTTGAAGTTTTTTGCTGAAGTAGGTAATGGGTCGGTGCTCCTACATAGGTACAGTACCAATGCTAACACTAGATGCATCACATTTAACCTCAAAAACCTTCTTGAAATCTAGTAGGGTAAGTGCTAAAGCATATGTCAACTTATACTTCACATCTTCAAAACTCTAGTGAGCCTTTTCTGTCCATTCAAACTCAACGTTCTTCTTAGTCAATTTAGTCAACAACATAGTTATGGAGTTGGAGTTCTAGATAAATCTTCGAAAGGACAAGGCCAGGCCATGGACGCTCCTGACTTTGGCTGTACTTATCGGCGTAGGCTACTCATTAATAGCCTTGACCTTTTCCTCATTAACACGAACTCTGCTTCTTGAAATGACATATCCATGGAATACAACCTCGCTTTAATAGAACATGCATTTCTTTAGGTTACCGAATAATTTCTTAGCATAGAGTTTGTTAAAAACCTATCTCAAATGTTCGATATGAACAAGAACGTCGACATTGTAGACCAGAATATCGTCAAAATAAACCATAATACATTTGCCTATCAATGATCGAAGCACATGATTCATGAGTCAGATGAATGTACTCGGCACGTTAGTTAAACCAAATGGCATAACCATTTACTCAAATAGACCATCTCGAGTCTTAAAGTCTATTTTCCATTCATCTCTCAGTCTCATTCGTATTTGATGATAGCCACTCTTAAGATCTATTTTTGAAAAGATGCATACACCATGCAACTCATCGAGTATGTCATCTAATCGTGAGATTGGGTATCGGTACTTAACAGTAATCTTGTTGATGGCACAGCTATCAATGTATATCCTCTATGATCCATCTTTCTTTAGTATTAGCATGGCTGGGATGGTACATGGCCTCATGCTTTCATAGACATATTCGTAATCCACCAACTCATTAACTTACTTTTCCAACTCAATTGCCTATTCAAGATTGAGCCTATAGGCGGGTTGATTTGGTAGGGTTGCTCTAGGTTGAAGATCGATGTAATGCTCAATTCCTCTTAAGGGAAGTAATCCTTTCGACATCTCAAATGGAAATAGGTCAGCAAATTCCTAAAGTACTTGCAACACTTCAGTAAGTAAGTTCTTGGCCTCTCTAACCTTTAAGAGTCTCTTGAACAAGAAGTGTACATAGTCCTTAGGTTTGAGCTCTCATGCAAATTGAGCTTGAGAAATCACTAAAGACTTCCGCTGCAGAAATCTCACAAACTTTTCCTAGGCTTCTTGCACTTCCTTAGGATTCATTGGCATCAATATAACTTTGTTCCCATCCTTTTGAAATACGTAGGTGTTTCTATATCCATCGCATAATACCTTTAAGTCAAATAACCATGATCGGCCAAGTAATATGTAGGATGTACACATGGGCAAGTTGTCACATAGCACCTCGTTCCTGTACCTATCATCAATAATAATCAGCACTCTAACTTGCTCGGAAATGTGTAATCCTCCTCTCTTGTTCAACCAGTGAATCTTGTACAACTTAGAGTATGGAAGAGTTGGTAATTTCATGGCCTTAACTACCTCTTATACAATGATGTTGGTGCAACTCCCCTTATCAGTGATCACAACGCATAGGTTGCTATTCACTTAGTAATTTGTATGAAAGAGGTTTTCTCTTTACTCATTCTCATTAGCCACAAAAGTACTAAGGGATCACTGAACAACAAAGCAATACTTTGCACCACCTTCAGGGGGTATCTCGGCTCCCGAATCTTCCACAAATTAAGCCAACATCTGATTAATTACCACTTCTTCCTCTCCTTCACTCGTAGTTTTTAGTTCAAACTGGTGATTATCTCCCTTGATGGTCATGACTCGGTGGTTCGGGCATTGACTAGCCATGTGTCCATAGCTAAGACACTTAAAACATTTGATCTCTCAGGTTTTCTATCTTGAGCTCTGACCTTGATGTCTTTGGATCTCAGGTTCTACGGTCTTGCTCTTACCTCGACCCTAGTTTGGTTGGCTCGACATGTAACCTCGGCATTTAACTTTGGATCTATTTGATGCTCTGCCACTCCTTGCTCTACTCGATAGGCCATTCTTACTCGGTATCATTATTTTATTACTCGGCATTCGGCTAACCTAGTTCCATCATTGCCTTTCAACTCTCTAGGCTACATTGATGGTTGCATCTAGAGTTATGAGGCTCTACAATTCCATGATGTGACCAATCTCAGCTTGGAGTCTTGAGATGAACTGTATATAATTTGGGTCTTAAGCTCATCAACATCACATCGTATCATGAGCAATTGAAACTTTCAAACATAGTCATCTATGGATCTATTACCTGACCTCAAGTCTTGGAGTCATTGGAAAGTATCTTGCTCGTAGTGTTTAAGAATGAACCTACTTCTCAAAACTCTCTTCTTCTCGTTCTATGTTCGGACTTCGCGCCGGGCCCTTAGACAAACATTATGTAGCTTCTTCCACTACATTGTTGCATACCAAGAAAATTCTAACTCAGCCACCCTAATGAGGACAGCATCTTCATAATCGTAGAAGTTGAATATCTTTTCAATCTTCTCTTCCTAGTCAAGGTAGTCATCAACATTACTTAACCCGTTGAAGCTCGAAATCTATACTATAAGATGCTTGGTACCTCTTGGCGCTCTAAACACACGCTCATCCATCCCATCATTCTGGTCTTCTTCCTCTTCATACTCTTTTACTTCATCTAACTTTAACCTTCTTCTCCTAACTCTATTAGCATGTTGCGGTAGTGCTTGGTTCATAAGAAAGGTTTTTGGAGCTCACTCATTCAACTATCTCTTTAGCCTGTCTCTCGTTTCTCGGCTCTGCTTAGTAACTCTTTCACATGGTCCAGCCTCTAAGAGCTTGCTTGCTAAGATAGCTAAGTTGGCCACAATAGCAGCAAGATCTTGTATCTACTCAACAGTAGTACGTAGTGTTTATTGGCTAACTTAACTACGACCATGAGCATCACTCTTCACATCATAAATCTCTACCTATATACTAAGGTTTGATATTCTCAACATAAGCTTTAGTAAAGATACTTCACTTAAATGCTTTCTATACACAAATATCTTGAATAACAGACACAGTAGACTAATACTATATAGCTCTCGGTCATAGCCTCAAGCTCTAATACCAAAAATATATGGTATGCCTAAAGGCTCAGTTATCACTAGGACATATTGGAGCAAAATTGAACTAAAATGGGTCTTTCAAGATATCGAAGAAAATTGAAGGAAAACTATCCATGATTAAACAACAGTAACTGACATAAAGCTACTTGGAGGATATGACTCACCAACAAACATAACATGACTTAATACCTTAGTTCTTATGATGCATAAGTTGATATTAAGGTCCACCCACTACTAATCCTAAGCTACTCACCAATACTAGATAAGAGTGTAAGGGGTATGGACTTGGAGAGGATTGTCTCACAAAAATAGAGTATGCAATATAAAGATATAAGTTATCACCAGGTCACAGGAGATAAAGATTATTTATAGTAAGTCCCTAGGGTAGCATTACAAATGAAGAAATTACAAGAAAGTATTTATAAAATGAGGATTCTTAGTATATACGAAAAGGGTAAAAACCAAAAATGGAAAAGTAGTTAAATTTCAAATTAGGTGGATAGCTAGTAGTATAGCGTTGGTCTCGTACGAATATTCTCTGAGTACAATAGGTAGAAAAGGTCAAAATGTTAAGGTACTAAAGGGGTTGGGATAAGAGAGATGGTGGTATGCTGAGAGAAAACTACTCGATCGTTTAAGTGAGTCTCTCGTTACATGGTAAGAGATTCTCGGCAGTAATTAGTCAAAGTACTCAGCATAAGGTCCTTGGCAAAGGAATGGTTAGCATCATCATTATCGAGTGTACAGATCAACATATCATAATGTAGGGATCTTAGGGAGTTCAACCACCTTTCTTAGATGTACAGTTTCTCATCATTAGCAGGTTGTTGAGAAAGGATTCTTTGGAAAAGGGATTGTAACCCTTAGAGGCGTACTTGAGTAATGAGACTACTGGCCGACAGTATATCACATGGTTTGGCTAAGATCAACAAAGGTAAATATTGTTCTTACTCAATTCAGCTTATCTTAGCTCTTTGCCATTCGATAAGTAGTACACCTTTCCAATATAGCTTAGACATCCTTCCTCATCTTTGGCCAAAATAGTCTAAAGGATAGTGATCCACTTAAACTATATATATATATATAAATAAATAAATCATGAATTCTCCAATAAGTATACTAGGTTGGAATCAAGTAATAAAGAGTAAGGTTGTCCATCCTTTGAAGACTATAAAATTACTAAACATATGAAAGCTCTTATCAATATTTGGGCAGTTAAAATTGAATTGTGAATTAACTAATCTAATAATTACCTTAAAACTATCAAAAAGAAAATTACGAAAAAATATCTAAAACTAAGCAATCAATTTTAAAGGTGGGAAGAACAGAATCCAACCTTATTGTGCAAATCAAATTGTCATCATGTTATATAGATTAATAGCTATACGGTCATTCAAGTGAAATTATCATGCCTTAAAACTTAAGGATTTAAACCTCTAATTAATTAGTCAGCTCCCGCATCTCCAATTAACAGTAGACTCTAAATTACAATCATACATCTCTCGATGCTATGATTGACTAATGCCTTAAATCAATTATCTCTAATATCTTAGCGAATAATTAACTTAAGACATTGTATTAATCCATAGATAATTTCTAATTAATCTAATTAATACCACTCACGCTTTAGCTAATTAATTTAATAAAGAATTTCTAATAAACCTTATATCAGCTCTCATATCAATAGTGTTTTTAATAATTATAACCAATAGAAAATTATAATCGAAATCATAGAAATTGCAATCATGAATCATTCATACATTTATTAACCTTATAACATGAATATAATTATCATCTTAGCTATCTAGGGTTTTATCAATTTCCCATAAATTAAACTTAGCTAGCCATGTAAATTAAACTTAGCTAGCCATGAAAATTAAAATAAAATCATAGATAACAATTGAATTTGCGAAGAAGTTTAGAATTAAAAATAAAAAAATGATAGAATTGCATAAATATAAATAGAATAGAGATCGCCAATTCTGTAATTATGATGAATAAACTTCAATTGCAAGTCCAAGGATGATTTCCACAACAAAAGAGAAGTCTTCTCAACAATTCACGAATTTCAAAAGAAAAACTCTTCAAAAATAACTCTTAGTTACTTCTAAGATTCTTTAACTATAAAGAAGATGAAAAAGGCCCTTTAAAATATGAATCACATGGCTATTTATAGAGAAAACTAGGGTTATCTATCAAATGGATTTTTTTCAATGAAGGCCGGTGGTATAAAATCAAGGCTGGTGGTATAGACTTGTAAGTCGCCGGTGTAGAGTGTAGGTTTGCCCAAGGCTAGCTACCTTTAATTCTAGAGTGTCTTAGCTCGATTTTGGCTTAATTCGATTGCATAAAACACCTCTAAATTGATTGTATTTCTAATTCAAATCCTCCAAGACCAAAAATGTGCAAATGAAAATACTTAAGTACCATTTCTTAATGATTTCTATAAAATCAACAATAATTCAACCAAATTTTCACACTAAAATATGAGTAAAATATGCCTTTATCAACTCCCCATACTTGAACATTTGTTTGTCCTCAAGCAAAATAAATAAAACTACAAAGATCTATCATTGAAAATATAAGTTTTCCAATTGCATAACCAAGCATTGGATATCATTAACGAGGAAAATTCAAATCATGATATCATTAAGAAGAGCTTCTAATTCGAATTAGACCTATCTCTACAAACACAAGGAAATACAAAAGAGCAAATATAGGATAAAAGTGTACTCAAAAGTACATAGTAGAAATAAGTATCTTAAGTTACTCAATTAGGTAGGTACTAAACAAAAATAACCTAATAGCAATGTAAAAGAAAAAAAAAGAAAATAACATAGAAAATCATCAAAAAGGCACACAAGGTTCTAATTATCTTGGTCGGTATTGCTAGTCTCCTTACTGGAAGTCATGTAATGTAACTGTTAGCTAGAAACAAGAGATAGCGAACTTTAGCATATTAAACATAATAATCCAAAAGTTCTTATTCTTCTTCCTTTCTTTGCAAATTTCATCCTAAACTTCCCTAATTTCTACGCTCAATTACTCATAATTACCAACTGGAAGAGGAGGATGGGAAGTAGAAGCTCTAGTAGTAGCAGGATTTTCAAAAACATCCTCCTCATCAACTGGAATTGGCCTATTGTTTATCTTGACCAGTCCCTAACCCCTAAAAGATATAGCTAAAATAGGCTTACAAGGAATAACCCTATCCCTTTTCAGTTGCTGAAAAATCCCCATGCCCTTCAATAATGCCAGAATATAACGACCACAAAATATAACTTAAGTCTTGCTATCATCTACTTGTCTATAAATAAAATTTGCTACTTCTACTCTTAAATCAATTTGATACCTAGAAATCAAGCTATATAGATAAAACATATCAAAACTAATTACCTTACTATGGCTAGTTTTCTTACAGTTGATAGTGTAGGCAAGAATGTGGTGAAGCTGCCTACGTTGCACTGCTGAAAAAGTAGCGGCAAGCAACTTTAAAGGTACAAAATCATCCTACCTTGGGTGAGTCAGCTGGTACTAAAATCTCTTAGTAGTCATATCACCGAGCTAATAGTTGGGTAGGTATACTTCTTCCTCAACATATAATCCTAAAAAATAACCAATTTGATTTAGTTCGATCACATGAATCTCACCATAAGACTAGAAGGTGATCATGGACATTCTCCCATTTCTCTCTAACTGCAAAGTAGATAAAAACTTAATGGAAATAATTTTGAAAGTAAGTTCCTTTACCTTAAACAATCTAAACCAAGTCTTATTTGGAACTATCCACTAGATCTGATCGTCCATCCCATATTCTTGCAAAAGAGCCCAATCTAAGTATTGTTGATTTATGATGGTCATCCTTTGTAACTTCTTCTTTTGCTCTTTCGCATAATTCTAATGTAACAACAAATCTTTACCCGGACTCCATGAAGATGAAGTGGCAGCCGTCTTTTGTTTCTTCCTTTATGGTTGAAGCTTCTTGGGTGACATGGTAGAGTTGAGAGCATAGATTTGGAAGAGGAAAGAGTAAATGTGGATGTAGAAGATATAGAGGGTGAATGTATGTGTAAGGGAGTGAGAAAGTGGTAAGAGTATGTGTGAGAGAAGTGTAGAGAGAGAAAAGAGAAGAGGGAAGTCGAGGGAGGAGGGCAAATGAGTAAGGGGAGAGAGAGTTTGAACTGACATGCTTTATATTTTGTCATGTACACCGACTATTTGCTCCTATAAAGGCAGGCTAAAAGGTTGGTAGCCTTGAATTTGAAATGACCAGCCTTCAATTCAAACTTGAGTACATTTTTTACTTTAATTTTATTTTTTAATATTAAATAGAAATAAAAATAAAAGTAAAAATTAGTTTTGTTAGACATGGGTTATAATGAGAATTAAGCTACAGGACCTCTGACCCACAGTCGAACTCGAGGATTAGAGGGGTTGGCATAACAAATCCTTATATTCCAACTAACCTCTGCTAAGGCCAAGTACTTACTTGTCGAGTCACCTTTAAACCCATGTCGAATGACCGCCATTTATTCTATGTTATGCCGAGTTGATGACTACTATAATGCCAAGCCAACCAATCACTCAACATCATCTTTGTTGAGAAGCCAAGAGACAGAGAATCTAGACTGACTAAGCTATCCCTACTCGGATAGGCCCACCTGTTTATACTTTTTGTCTGTATCCCCTAACAACCTTGCCAATGCAGCATCGCCATATGTATAATATTGTATGGAGAATCTATAGTACTAATGATTGATTTCCTTATATATTCATTTGTACCTGCTTGTATCATAAACATTGCTTCTTTAGGAAATATCCTTATTGTCATTTCCCTTTTGGGCAAGTTGCCCTAACTCACGGGTATAAATGCCATTATACTTATAGCTATAAAAGAGCAAATTACCTTCAATATACTTGAGTACTTTCTTTCTTGCATAAACACTACTTTTTTACTCTCAGCATTAGGTGATGAGTAACCTTACTGGACCAATTTGTACATCATATCAAATTATGTTGTGCGTCCTTAGAAGTTTCCTTAGTGCGTCATATCCTTTAGAACTATTCGTGGGTTTTGTTTACTATTTCATTCGTCTTTGTCACTCTTTTTGTACCATTCCCCATCCAATGATCGGCTTTGCCTGTTGTTGGTCATGGTTTACAATATTTTGGTATCAGAGCAGAGGTTTTATGTAAGCTATAGCTAGTTTTTCTTGAGTTTTGTTATACTCTGTTTTGCATGTAAGAAACAGAGTTAGTTACTGTGTTCATTTGATTGTTGTGTTATTAGCTGTTAACTTTTTGAAACGTTTGTTTGAATTTTATTATGTGAGGAAAAATGACAGACCCATGTATGAATGTTAGTGCTAGTGATGATAGTGGAGTTGTGCACCATTAACGACAATCTTAGGGAACTCCTAGAAGCACTAACGAGAGACTTGATGAGGTAGCTAACCTCTTGCTAGATCTAACTCGAGCTGTTCATGCACTGTCTTACCAACCCACTAAGGCTACACAAAGCGCTTTACAAGCTGCTTAACCTATTAAAGGTCAGAACCTAGCTCGACCAACTCAAGGTAGAGGAGTTGGCAGACGAATAAGGTGAAGGGTAGACCTAAAAGAGCTTAATGAGGAGGACGAAGGGTATTTTGAATGTATGAGTCCCCAATGTCAAGATCGCAAAGGGGGCCTAGTAGGATTACCTAAAATTTTCATAACATATGTACACTTATGATATGAAAACCGCTTTGCAAGTTGGAGATGGAAAGACTCTAAATAGTAAATCACTAAGATTACTGATTTTTAAGTAATTAATTTATTGTAACATAACATAACATAACATATAAATATAAATAACTATAGATATCCGATATCCCACAGTTCCTTAGAACTGCAAAGAATCGGTATCCCTTACCAAATAATAAGATAGGATATACCAACATTAGAAAACTACAAGAAAAATTAAATTATATTAAATTCTAACATATAAATATTTTCTACAAAGGATGTTTATGTATCATCTAAAGAGTACTCAGCTACTTCTAATACTAGAATACGTATCTTCATCTTATACTCAGCACTCGAGATATATCCCGATCCTATCCTAAGTAAACCTACAAACGAAACTAAGGGGGAGTGAGCATAAAATAGCTCAGTGAGTCCGTCCCTCACCACTACTGTTCAAGCAAGTTATAATACATTATTATCATACATGCAAACAAGCTATCTAGATACAAAATGAATGCAGGCATAATGAATGTAAGCAACACATTCATAGGAGTTCAAAACTACGAAAGGTGTAGAATTACATCATCTACACTTCAATTATTCCCTATACTTACCAGTACAGGGCACCTCAGCTTACTCGTATAAGGCTACCTAGGGGCACCACCCTTCTAGGCAACACTCGACTATTACCCTAGTTAAGAAAAGAGTTCCAATCTAAATAGATAGATCCCAAACTAAGACCATCTACTATCCAAGGGCCCTCGGGCACAAACATGCAAGTCCTTTCGCAACCAAAATTATCCAAGGCTTTATAGGTACAATAAAGCGAGTCCTCTTGCTATCAATTGGAGATCCCATGGTAGCTTTGCCTTAACGCTAAAATATTATTTATGGCTCTACAAGCCCTTATAGAGATCATACAAAAATATGTTTAAGAATAGAAAAGCTTTTTCTATAAACACTTTTCTCAACATTTTCACAAAGCTAGTACTCTCCATTCATACCTTTATTAGGTCATAGACATTTGATGAAAATAATTGGTTATTTTGATCTGATACTTATATTTATCAATTTAAAAAAAAGTGATTGCACTAATGATAGCAAACAAGCAAAGCAGTCATTCAAACATACAAGCAATAGCAAGTAGCAAAACCTCATACAAATAACATATACAAGCAAGTAGCAAGTCATTAGAACTCCCTCATTTGGATTATTGCTCATTTTCCAATCCTTTGGGGTTTTCAAAACTCGATATTAAATGCCTAAATCAAAATAATAAAATTTATAAGTATTCTGAGAAGTCAAACTTCATAGTTAACTAAAAGTCTATTATAGTTTATCTAGTTCCTCCAATATAACCCAAGCATAATGTGTATAGGTTTACCATACTCAATGGGGTTAATAATAACTATTTTCTTATATGTGTAAGTTACAAGACTTCCTTTATGTATTTAGTAACTTTTCATTCTAATTCCGATATTTACGAACTTATAGTTATTTTTCATCGTTTTTGGATGCACGTTTACATAGTGATGTTCGTTTTAGACGTTAAGACTTGTGTTTTACAATATGGGCAAAACTTATTAAAATTTTAACTCATTGAAGCTTAATTATTCTCATTTCATATGTTTATATCCTATTCTAGTATTTAATGATTTAATTAGCCATTAGATTCTTACACTTAGGGAATTTTACATTGGTATTACTAATTCACATACTTGATTAAGTTTAATCCAATTTAGGAAGTGTATCAGGGTTTACTAATTTATGTACCTAATTCTTAGGTACTCTTCTTATTTCTTATTTTATAAACCTATACTTATGTCATCGCTTACATCATCAATTGCTTATGTAATCTTTTGATGATGTCATGGCTTATGTAATTATTTGATGATGTCGTGGCTTATGCAATCATTCATTACATATAAATATATATATATATCCTTATATATGTATATCCTGATGTACTCATACATATGTTATATATATACCTACACTTCTAACATACTAATATGTGTACTTATGTACTTATACATATACTAATACATATACCTATATATACATATAGTGGCATACGTATTTTTATATGTATTTTCGTATACCTTATTTACCCTCTTAAGACATGTTCACAATTTCATCTTTTCTTTTTATTTTAAGGGTATATTTAGCATGGTATATGTATGTATAGTTAGTATATGCCTTATTTTTTGTTATGTACATAATGGATATTTATGTACAAGGGTCTTTATATATGTATATCTTTAGTATACCCTTATGTATACGTACTCAAAGACATGTACACATGCATCTTCTTTCATTTTCTAAAGATTTGTCTACCTCTACACATGAAGATTGAAACTTTAAGCCTTAATCAACATATATATATACACAATACATAACTACTTAACCTAACCTAACTCTTTGTCTAACTAGTAAAGAATATGAGGCAAGACATAGTAACATAAGAACATACCTTAATTTGCTCTTGAATATGGACGCAAAGTTGAAAAGTAAAGAAGAGTGAAAGGGAAAGGAGAAGAAGAAAGGGACTTTGTTTTATGTTCTTTTGTTTTTGAGAAGGAAAACAAGTGGGGTCTAGGAAAGGGAAAGAAGTGGATCGCAAAAAAAGTAGGAAGAAGGAAGAAAAATGTAAAAGAAAAGAAAAGAAATCATTAGATGACTTATATATTTTCTTAAGTGAAAGTAACTTTTGTTGACTTTTCTAAATGTTGACTTAGTCAACCTTTTGACCTTGGTCAATATGTGTTGACTGGGTCAACTTTCCAAAAACATAAGCCATTTAATATACAAAATATAGTAATTAAAGAAAATTAAGAGAAAAATTAAGGAAATGAGACATTTGGTGGATTGATTAGTAAAAGTAGATGATGAGATCTTACTTTAGGTATTTATTTCCTGTATATATTATTTGGTAGGCTACTTAGTATAACTAGTATGAAAAGTATCAATCGGGTATTAAAGCTTACTATATATAACCAAAGCATCATCAACCGACTATCAATTAGATGTATGTTCTCATTGTAGATAGTAGAAGTTGTACTAATGCAGTATTGGCCAATCTTGTTTCAAAACTGAAGCTATTGATTGTTGCACATCTTAGGCCATACAAGTTGCATTGGTTGAGTAAGAAAGGAGCATTACATATGGTTGTTGGTGAATTTCGGGGTCAGGAAATAGTACTACAAAAGAGAGTAAAATACATGGTATCGGGGCTAGTCTGGTCCAGCTACTCCGATGTCTAAGTTAGAATGGTGATTTAGTATAGTAAGTATAAGAATGATAATTGTTCGAGAGCTCTTACAGAGTTTCTATCTAGTATTTATAGTTGGTTGTTATGTCTAAGGCAGTTGTCGAGGTAACTGTTAAGATACATGGAGTGTTCTTAACTTGACATCTCTCCAAATATGTAAGGATAGTAAGCGATTGTAAAATATAACTGTGCTTATGATAACTATTCATGCTATAGATTTGAATTCAAACCAAGAGTGTTTCTTCTACTTGGCTTAATTGCTAAGTGTCTTTTATAGAGTACGAATGCGGAGAGATTCAATTACTTGGATTCTCAATCGATGAAAGGATTAGTGTAAGTTGAGCAAAAACTGACTATTAACAGTTGCCCCCTAACTCTTGTGTTTGAATAGACGATAAAGGGAGTTATGTATATATATATTGCGATAGAGGCCAAGTGGGGGGAGACTCTTTGGATTTATGCTGGGTAACATGGGAAGTAGGATAGATCATATCCTAGCCAAAAATCTCTTACCCATTCGAGAAACCAAAAAGCTGTAGGCACAACATCTGTCACCTGGGTCATCATTTTGTTACCATCCTAATAACTATAAAAAAGTTTTCAACTGTTGGATTTTTGTTACGAGACATGCATCAACAATCAGCGAGAATATCATATTAGCATATCAATACTTTCAAAAGTAGATTTGCAGTTACGAAAATGAATCGTCCATATACAAAGCATTGTTCACAACCAGATTTTACTCCTTTGGTTGCACCTACAATTTTTGTTCATTTTTAAATTTTCAGAATCTCACTCTTTCACTTATGTTATTTCATTTCATACAACTATCTAAGTATGGTTCACAAAGTTGCTGGTCGACTTGTTTTGTTCGATTTCCGAGCCAACGGAAATTAAGGCCACTCCCTCCCCCTAAGTAAGAGTGAGGTAGTATGTTCCTCAAGAGATTCGGCCGATAGTATGGAGGCAAGGTAGGATAAACTTTGTGGGATTAACGAGCTTCCTATGGATAATTATCTTGAGGATAAGGAAGGGAGGTCATTACTAAGATATTTGTATAATACAATAGCCTACTTTCATGATTCTCCTTATAGAACTATCAATTTCATCGATAGAGTTTTTGTCATAAAGTATAATCAGTACTAGCGAGATCTTCCCAAAACATGGAACTTGAGGAGGTTAAGAGACAAGGAGAGAGTATGTTTTCTACGAGAGTGTAACTTCCATATATACCTAAAGTATCTGGATTTTGTGTTGCGTTTCCCATTCTCGGCTTTTGTTTAAGGCTTCTTCAGCTACTTCAAAGTCATGCTGAGTATGTTCTCGCCCAATACATATTAACTTCTGGCGGCTTTTGAGATAGTATATGAAGAGGTTGAGATTAGGGCTACGCCTCAGTTGTTTAGATTTTTCTTCACTATCCGTAAGCAGCCTAAAGGGTAGTACTTCGCTGCTACAAGACATGGGCATAAATTCATAGATAGGTTAGAATCTAAGATTCACAAGTGGCATGATAAGTTAGTGTCAATAGTGTCTAATGAGGACTTAGACTTCTAGACCCAATAGACTGAGCCTATACATATAAAGGATGTAGATTTAATGCTAAATGATGCAGCAGTAGTGAAGAAGATTCAGAAGAGAAAGAGAAACAAAATGTTCTTCTAGGAACCAATATTTTCTAAAAAAGAAGGTATGCTAATGTGTTACCACTGTATCGAGTATAACCATGAGGAAAGTCATTCTAGAGACATTAGGGGAGAATAGTAACCTTTGAGCCTTGCTTAACATGGAAAATGTAAGTTCATATTTTTTTTTCCTTGTTTATATTAATTGATTTACTCATCTTATAGATATGGATGCTAGAAAGGTAGATCCTACAATACTACTTACTCAGGCCAAGGCTAAGAAGTCCAAGGCTTATAGGAGGGGGACTACCTCTGCAACTACCACACAGCCTGCTGTCGCAAAGAGACTACTAAAGGAGGTTGTAGCAAAGAATGCAGTTGTGCATATATTAAGAGGGTGAAGGAGAATGAAAATATATAGCCAACCAAGGTTCATTTTGAGGAGCCTCCAGTCGTGATTATTCAAACTTCTGTCGAGCCAAAAAATAACAACCATCGTGAGACATACCTTGACAAGTAGGATGAAAATGAAATTGCCGTAGAAGCCTCATCATAGGTGATTGTGGTGGCTTTAAGTGGTGAGAAAAGACTAGGGAAGGAACTTACCAACCCGTCACCTATCAAGAAATCTAAGGGCTTAGATGTATGAGCGAAGGAGGTAATGCATTCTAAAGCTTTTGACATCAGTACTACCGAATTCATACCAAACAAAGAGGTCAGCGAATACTTCATCCTTTGCTAAAGCCATCATATTTTGGATGCTAACTAGGCCTTAGGAGATAGGATGAAATCTTTGGCTTTAATGGGAGGAGTCATTCTTTCAAAAGACAAAGATAATGCTAAGAAGGATGTCGACAAGGTCAACGGTTACAATAAGGCCCATCTTGCGATCAAATTGTATGATGTGAGTATTCGTAAGCATTTTCTTTCTCTAGCTCCTTCAGATAATTAACACCTTTTCTTTTTCTGGATAAGTAGGCACATCCTTACAGCTTTGGATGAAGTTGATAGAGAGGCAAATAAGGTAATATCCTCTGCTATATCGGTGTAATATTTGATCATTCTTAATTATAATAACTAAATTTGCTATAGAAAGTTGAGGATGCATATAATGCATCAAAGGTCCAAATAACTATGGCTGAGAATGCGAGGATTAAGGCTGAGATGGAGGTGAGAAAGCTTAAGGAAGAACTTGTTACCAAGAAATTGGCACAAGATCTTGTTGTTGATGAAATCTCCAGCTTAAAGGCTAAAATGGAACAACAATACAAAGAGTCCAAAAGCCTAAAGGAGGAACTATAGAAGAAAAGGGAAGAGTGCTGGGGCTTAGGCTGGACTATTTACATGATGAGCAATGATGAGAATAAGCTTAAGATGCAAATAATGGAGCTAGAGCTAACAACTTGAACTTATAGAGCCGTATGGTTGAATTATAGGAGGCTATGAAGAAGGGACCTTCAATTGAAGAGGATCTCAATATAGTCACTACCAATTGGCAATATGAGAGGCTTTTACGCAAGAAGTTGTTAGAGGGGGTTTAAGTGGTAAGGGAAGAGGTCTTGAATCTTCATCTCAATTCTGATCTCTTGTGTCTCAACTTTACTAACATCGACAACAAAGTTAGTAGTGCAGACGAAGATGAAGGGAATGAGATGGGTACCAAGAGTATCGATCAAAGTGATAATGAAGCTTAAGCCGAAGAAGTTGCTCGCTCCAAGAAACCGACTACCGAGGAAGCCCCAATGAAAGATGTAAGAATTACTTCTACTAAATCTAAGAATAGGCCGTAAGACTTGTTGTATTGGCATATTACATTCTTCTATAATTAATCACTAGAATATAACCAAGGTAATGTCAAGTATATGTGACTTTTGCGTAACTGAGCTTTCATGCATTGTTTGGTTTATGTATGTTGCTTCGTGCTCTCATTTGTTAGAATGCTTTAATTCATTTCATTTGTTTTCTAAGTATGTTTTATTTCACACGGCACGTGTTTTTTAGTAAGTTTTATTTTATGTGTAATCTATTTCTCAACTTGTTTTAGTTCACATGCCCTTTTTTCCTTGGTATGTTTTATTTTACATGCCCATTGTTCCTCGACATGTTTTATTTTACATGCCCATTTTTATACCATCCATTAACCATTTGAGGTGTGGACTAGTCACATTACTTGGCCGTATAGTTAATTTGTATAGTTCTTTTACTGTGTTAGGCTAGAACTTATATCAGTTCGTTTGTCGTGCAACCTAGAACTCATTCATTTGGAATTTATAACCGAATCACAAAGACATCAAATGTATAATTGTCATAAATAAATCTTACAAGCACATTAGTTGCTGCCAGATGAGTGACGATAGAAATCATCTGACATTAATTGAAATAAAATTTTAGATTCTCAGCGTTCCAAGCTCGTGGGATGATGGATAAATCCAATTTTTCTAGTCAATAGACCCCCTTACCAACGACTTCTTGAATCTTGATAGGATCCTCTTAATTCGTGTCGAGCTTTCCCTGATATGCTTACGTGCCTAGTGCTTCAATCTGACAGCAAACCTAATCTTCGAGCTGGAAAACCTTATGCTTCACTTTCTAATTATAGTATCTTGCTACTCTATGATGGTATGCCGTAACCCTGGCTTTTGCAATGTCTTAGATTTCCCCAATAATGTCCAAATTCACTGTTAATCCAACTTAATTAAGCATAACTTCAAAAATATGCATACAAAGATTAAGCAAGTCCAACTCAATCGGTAACATCGCTTTAATACCGCAAACCAACTTAAATGGTATCTCTCTTGTTGAGATTCTGTGAGTGGTTCTATATCCTTATAGGACGTTCAGTAGTTCATCGGTGTACTTTCCCCTAACTTGATCAACTTTTCGCTTCAAGCTATACATATGATCTTGTTTATGGCTTTGACTTGTCCATTTGTCTGAGGATGCACCACAGACGTATAATGTAACTGAATGCCATGTTTTTGGCTAAATGTTCAGAACTTATTATTGTCAAACTGAGGGCTATTATCTATAATTATCTTGTAGGGAACTCTAAATCTAGATATGATGGAGTTGAAGACAAAAGCTTCCACTTTCTCCTCAATGATCTTTGTTGTAGCCTCTACCTCAACCCATTTGGTAAAGTAATCTACGGTAACAATGATGAATTGTTGTTGGGTAGTAAACTTAGGAAAGGGTCCAAGAATATCTAGCCCCCACTAGGTGAAAGGCTAAGGGCTGGTTAGGCTACATAATTCACTTGCAGGTGCTTTACTCAATAACCTATGCTTCTAGCATTAGGGACACTGCTGGACAACATCCTTTGCATCTTCTACCATAGTCGGCTAATAATAGCTGAGTCACAATGCTCGAATATATAGTGTTTGTGCCTTTACATGATTGTTGCATACACCACCATGAAGTTTAGATAATACCTTCTAGGCATCCTTCAAGAAAGGCATTGAAGATAGGGTTGGGATCTGCCATGCTTATACAGTTGACCATCAATCAGCGTATAGTTTGCAACATGGTAAGTCAATCTTCATGCCACCTTTTTATAATTAGGGTTAGAACCTTATCTTACATAATTCACTAAGGGATCCATCCATGATTCTTCTTTTAGGTAGGGAGCTAACTTATAACTCTACAAGTGATTAGACAAGCTTTTCTATAGGGAAAATTCGACAAAAAGTTTCTCATTCAACTTGAGGAATGTCGTACTCGCCAACTTCTATAACTTGTCAGTAGCAATATTCTTACTTCTCAGAATTTTGTGAATTAAGAAAGATAGAAATTCTTCTGCGAGCATTTATACCACTAATAGGAACTTGATCATCTCTTCTTCTCTTGTCGCATAACTTCTAGAGACTTGATTTGCCACTAGCTGGGAATTAGAGAACAATTCGAGTTTCTCAACACCAATTTCTTTAACTAGTTTCAATTTGATAATTAGAGCTTCGTACTCTTCTTCATTGTTACTGGCTGAAAATCCAAATTTTAGAACGTATTGAACTTTAACATTATGCGGGCCTTAGAGAACCAGGCCTATACTACTCCTATCTTGTATTGAAGAACCATCGAGATAAAGAAACTAGATAGGTTTCTCAATAATCTCCATACAGTCTTCATCCCCAGTGAATTTAGCTATAAAATTCACTAATACTTAGGCCTTTAGTGCCGCTTTAAGTTTATATTGTACACCATGGGCACTGAGCTCTAAGGCATATTTCATCATCCTCCCAAAAGAATCGGGTCTCTGCAGTGCTTACTCCAAGTTTTGCAGGTGAGGGTTGCATGAATATGAATTTACAATTGATATTGTAGGAGTATTAGTTAAATCTTGGTGGAATTAGGAAGATGAATCAAGCATGAGTGCCTAAAAACAAAATGGACCAATAAATAAAAGAGATAGAAGCATTAACATTGGGGATTGATGGAGTTTAAGATTAAGTGAAAGACCTTGTTGAGAACCTCAAAATTTTTAATTTTGGAGAGTAAAATGGAAAAGAATTTAATTTTGTAATGGGAGAGCAACAGAGGAAATGAAAAGGCAGATTCTAAGAATGGTAAAGTGAGCAAGTATTTGAGGCATATGGGAGCAATCAATTGGAAGGGAAGGTACATGGGAGATGTAAGAAGAAATACAAAGGAAGTGCTAAGAGTTTTCCATTTCAATGATTTAGGTAATTATATATAAGGTTAATAATTTTTTTTATAAATATCTATAATCTTATAAATATTATTTAGAATAATAAATAATATAATTACAAAGAAAATTATAAAATATAAAATTAGCATTTACTATATGTCACATAAGTAACACTTAAATAATAATGTTAAGCTTAAATAGTTAAATTCATATAATATAAATTTATTTATATAATTATTAATGACTATAAAATAATATTATTAATTTTATAAATTAATATACTACTTTTACAATTATTAGCATTTAAAAGTTATATCTAATTGTTCGTTAGTAATTTCATACAATTTGGTGTATCATTCAATTATTTGGCTAAATTAGCATTTTATCACTTTTATAGTAAATTGGTATATTTACAAGCTTAAAGTTTTGATTTTAGGGTTTATATCACATTTAGGTACAATCTCCTATATTTACATACATTTAGGATCTAGGATTTTTACATATGATTGGGGTTTTTATCAGATTCAAGGTTAATCTTTTACAGTTACATAGATTTAAAGTTTAAAGTTTTCATACATGATTCGCATTTCAATTAATAAGTTGGGGGTTTTAATATTTGTTTTAAGTTTAGAATTAAAATTTAATCGGTTTTAAATTTACTAGTTTTATTTACTTAAGAAAATCATCTACAGTATGTAAGTTCGATTCTATACTTTAAAGGATAGATTTGCAGTATTTACAATTTCAATCCAAAAAAAAAAAAGGAAGATGGGAATGTGTTATTTACATGCATTAATTAGGAAATTTCAAGCAATTTAAAAGAGGTTTTGGAAAGGGTTTAGGTATCATGGCAAGGAGATGAAAAAAAAAAAAAGAAAGAAAAAGAAATAGAAAAGAGAAGAAAAAGAAAGAAAAGTCTAGATGATATTGATACATTGACTTAGTCAACATGTTGACATGGTCAACTTCTAGAATATTATATGTATTTATTATATATATTTTGGAAATAAAAAAGTAGAGGAAAAGATGAGGAAAGAGGGAAAATAAAGAATTAAATGTAATAAATTAATAAGACAAATATTTGAATTTTCCTCAAATATTTCTAACCCTATAAATAATATTCACAATAATAAATACTATAACTATAACGAAAATTATAAATTGTGATATTAATATCTACTATATATTGTCTAAATAACCAATAAATATCTAAATTGACATAATAATAATTTATCTATATAATATAAGGTTAATATTAATTATAAAGTAACATTAAAATTTTTTATGAATTAATTGAATACTTTTATATTTATGAGCATTTAAAAGTTATCTCTAATCATTCGCTAGCAATTTGAAGTGATTTGGTATATTATTTAGTTATTTTGCTTAATTAGGATTTAATCACCTTCATAGCAAATTGGTACATTTATAAATTTAAAGTTTGGATTTTTGGATTTTTATTATTTTCAAGTACGATCTCTAGTATTTACATGAATTTAAAGTTTAGGGTTTCTTATTTTTTATATGTGATTAAGGTATTTATTAGGTTTTGGGTCAATCTCTTACAATCACACATATTTAGAGTTTATGGTTTTTGTATACATTTAAAGTTTCGATTAATAAATTAAAAATTTTTTATATTCGTTTTAAGTTTAGAATTAAATTTTTAATCGGTTTTAAATTTATCTGCTTTATTAACTTAAGGAAATCATCTACAGTATGCAAATTTGATTCTATACTCAGAAGGCTAGATTTGTAGGATTTACATTATGCAATATTTTATTGATATATTTTCTATAAACTTAAGAAATCAAATTAGTTTGGTACATTGATTTCCCACTATAATATTATATACATATTAATAGATATATTAGTTACATATATATTACAAATATATAATGTATAAAATTATAATTATGATATATAATATATCATATACACAACATACAATATATATATTATCTACCATATTTGAAATACATAATGACTAAAGTTGTTAGGCTACTAGAAGAAAGCTTCTATTAATTGATGTATATTTAGTAAAACTAGAAAACTTTAAATATAAACGACGCATTACATTACAATGATTGGTACACCATTGAGAAATGGTTGTATATATTATAAATATATAATATATATAAGCTTATAATTATAATATGTAATTTATATTATAATATAGAATATTTATGTAACTATATAATTATATATTGTATAGTAAAATATTACACATAATAATATAATCTTAAATAAGAAGATGAAATACAATATATAATATTTAAAATTATAATTATTACGTAAAACATAGTCTTATATATAATTTAATATGCTATGAAAGAATATACGATATGTTTAATATATAATATGATATATATAAACGTATATTTATAACAATAATTGCAACATGTAATTTATATAATTTATATATCATATAATATATTAAATATGATAAGCATGATCATATAATTATAAGTATCTATATAACTAAATATACTATAAATAATATATACAACATAAATATAATGTACATCAATAATTGTATATTATTATGAAAAATATAATATAAAAAATAATATATTTTATAAATAGATATATAAAATCATATACTATAACTATATAATATAATAATTATAATATAGAAGTTATAAAACTATAATTATGATATATAGTATGTATTATTGTGTGTAAGTTATTATACATAATATTATATAGTGCATTATATTATAATATACAACATATGTAATGTATAATAGATATATCGAATACAGTGTAACATATCTACAACAAATAATATAACATGTAATAAATCATATATAATGTTTTAAATATTATAATTATAATCGTATAATTATATATAGAGTTGCTTATATATTTAGATTAATACATATAATATCTATAATATAATATTTAAAATAAAATATGTAAGATTTTGCATAATATATAATAATATAATCATCTATTATACATATATACTCTATGTAATTATAAATATAATTTTAATATATAATATGTATAATACATAATATATATAACTTATAATATTCTTAATACAATATGTAGTATATACTATATAGTACATATGATATACATATAATCATCCTAAATTACATAATTCCATCCTTATTATTACATTGCTATAATATTTTTTATATAAAATATAATAAATAATAATTAAGTGAATACAATTAACAATAACAATATCAACAATAGCAATAAAATAATAGTGTTGTAATATTTAAAAGTTGAAATTAACACTTAAAATAAAAAATTACAATAACTTTAGATGTGATATTATTATACTTCAAGAATTACTTAAGTCAAAATTTTAAAAGCAACTTCTATCACCAATTGCTAGTTGGTAATCCTAATAGTTACATTGTCAAGGATTAATGTCCCAAACACTAGAAAATGTAAAACATACCAGAGTTAATATTTGTTCTATTAACAATAATCTTCCCTTCCTTCATAACATGAACACTAAGACAAGTTGAGCTAATAAGTGCTCATATTAATTTAATATCATTATTTTAATTAATTTCAAAATTTTAAGCATTATTTCATCCTAATTATTACATTGCTATAATATTTTTTATATAAAATACCAAACCTACCTAATCCTCTATAATTTGACATGTGATAGATATTATAAAAAAAGTTATATTGAAAAATAATCCACATACCCCCTATAGTAAACTAACCACTGAAATTAAGGAAACCTTAACTCAAAGGAATTTCATTATTCTCAGCTGTTCTCTTGTAAATGCTCTTACCAAGCTACAATGTAGGAGTACCAAGTGTTTTCTCTCCCGTTTTTATCTTTAACTCTCTCTCTCTCTTTCTCTTCTCTCTCTCTTAGGTTCCCTTTTCACCCTTTCTCTCTAAAACAATTTTACATCTTTAGCCTCACTATAGTTTACTTTAGGGATTACTATGCTATGAAATTTTTCTAGAAGTGATTGTTCATGTGTTTTCTTTTGAAAGTAATATTTATTATTTTTTCTAGAATTAGGGATTTTTGAAAGATAGTTGTAAACCCTACATATTTTAGATAGCAATTTAGGTATAGCATAAGTTCTCTTAAGACATTCCCAAGGATCAATCAAATTTAAATATCGAACTAATTATAAATCATGAATATACTAATCAATTTCTTGACCATGATTGAATACAGAAACCCTAAAATGTAATAACAATCCCAAACTTACTATAAACCTAAGTATAGTAACAACCCCTCAAAAACTTTGAAAACCCTAATGTGAAAGCTCAAAGACTGTAAGTATAATTCCAAAACCCTAACCCTCTAATGAACACTTAAAAATTCCAAATCAAAAACCCTAAACTTAACATAACCCTAATCAAATCGAAAGAGAAAAATTTATCATAACTTAAAATAAGCTTTGGAAATGGAAGGATTTAAAAATCTAGCTCAAGCTTTATCATTCAAGTAAATGACCAAAGTGATAAGACAATGGAAGATGAAAAGCCTATGTAGATGCTAGAGGACCGACCGACATCCCATTCCTTTACCCGCTCTTTTGTAATTCAAAAATATCTTAAGCTTCATGTTGTAACCCTTAGTTAATGAGAATTCATAAGGACTTTGGTAAGCTCCCTTAGTTAACAAAATAAAGCCACCCTTAAGCCTTCAATACACTATACTATATATGGAAAAAGGAGTCCTATCCACCTTTACATCAACCAAAAATAAGAATGAGAAGAGACTAGCTAAGCCCTCACTTCCCAAGCTTAGTGCTAGCTACTCCCATCCCTCTTCCCTCTCATTTCATTTTGTATCCAACAAATCTTTAGATGCAACTCCAAACACTGTTGCAAACTCAATTTTCTTCAATGATATTAAGGAATCAACACTTAGTAAGTCTTAGGATTCAAAAGCTAACAAACACCAAGTAGCAAGGACAAGAATTTAAAATAAGAAGCACCAAGTGAGGTGGCATCCATCTCTCTAGGAACCTAGTGAAACCTTCTTTACCTTTAAGTAACTTTAAGAGTTTCATTTTACTTCTATCTTTGATATACTTCCTAGTATGTTAGGAGTTATTTATGCTAAGATAAAGTTGGTTTTATGTAGTCATCTTGTAAATTCTAAGAGTATATTGATGTCACTTACTTATACAGTTAAAATAATGTAAGAAGAAGCTTATAGATTATGAGAAATGTAGAAAAAAAAAGTATGGTTGTTCCTTTACATGCTAGAGATGGGGTATATTTAGGGTTTAAGGATGTTTTCCTAACTTAATAAGTGATACTTAGGCATAAAAATGCACCATAGTGGTTATATAGTAGGTATATAAGATAATACTCAAGAAAGTGATAACTAAGGAAATGAGAATGCCCTTACAAACTATGGCCAAGAAATATGTCCAACAAGAACTATCAACAAAGGAAAAACTAGTATTTAGCACCCTAGGTTAATGTTTAGGCCATAACTTATGCGAAGGAAGCTTGGAGGTGGCACAAGAACCCTAAAAACAACTGACCAGATTTGAAAGTAATGAGAAAAAAATAATAAAGCCTTGACTTAACAAGTTTCAAGACTAAATGTACAAGTGTAATAGTGACCATAAGCCTTGGTGGGCCTAAATAAGCCACAAGGCCTAAAACGAGCCCAAAATGTATAACTGAGCTAGAGAAAGCTCCATGACTAGCAAGTATGAAATAATATAGGGCTAACATGAGACTTATAGAAAGCCTACAATAGGTCCCCTAAGTGTACTAAAGTATCTATTAAGCCTTACATAAGAACCAAGCTCTTTTATGGCTTAAAAACTCACCTCACCAAAAAGCTTAAGGGATAAAAAGTAAGATTAAAGTAAAAGATATTGAATAAGAAGCTGGCCATATGGAGATAATAAATCCCAAATAAAGATTCAAAGCCTGAAACCAATTGAATCAACAAAATAGATAAAATTCGATAATGCAAACAAACCCAAGAGAAAGCCCACTTAAGAGGTATGATATTGTTCTCACCTATACCTTAAAATATGGGCCTTAATTCTCAAATCTAATCACACTACATGAAAGTTCACATAAAAAAACTGAAAATTGACTATAAAATATTAAGCATTAGATTTAAAATGAGAAACATATATGTGGTTAGAAATTTTTGACCTAATAAGGAAAAATATAAGGATAAGTAGCAAACCAAAGAATATAACTTTACTAAAATTTAAGGGTAACACTACAGAATAACAAATTTTTATTTTGCTTCATTTACTTGATTAGTAGACATCAATTTTAGGGACGATTTGCCTCTAAATTATTACCATTAGTAGCTATACCCGAGTGAGTGATTGCTAATGACTTCATGATTTATTTTACTTGTAGATAGTGGCATTAATATATCATTTATGTTAAATTGTTTCATGGAGGTATGGGATATGCATGTATGGTGATACTTGGTAGTTGAAATAACCTAATGATACTTTAAGAACTAGAAATACTTGCATGATAGACACTTATGGAATGTTGATATGGAATGATGATTATCCGATTACCTAACTAATTAGACCTAATACTTATTTGACTTTAATTAAAATGAATCATACACAGCATGATATTACATTATACCTACCGACTGCCACCTCATATAGAAGGTAGGAAGGGACTCATAGGAGTAAGAGCTCTTGAAGGGATTAGTTTAGGTGTACATTTATCCCACATTTATTAAGTTCCTATCATAACCTATGGGCTTATTAAGTGCTAGGAGATGCTAACCATATGGCTAAGTATCGTTTCTTATTACTTCCCCTTAGGGCATGGAATGTGGATTGTAAAGGTTACTACACAACTAGACTTGGGAATTTTCAGATTTTAAAAAGGGATCTATTTTCATAAAGTAAAGTATAAGTCTAAATACATATATTTAAGCATTTTGTGGCACAATAGTGCATGTATGAATAATAACTTAGGTGCTATAATCCAATTGATAGTTTATGTCAATTAAAATCTCTAATCTTGACTACAAAAGGTATAATTTTGAGTTACATGTGGTTCTTAAGTCACTACATTTATTTGTTTGGCATGCCACTTGTCACATGCATTTATATGTTTGTTAAATATATACTGTTTGTAAGGTATGTTGGAAGGATTAACTCACTCAGCGTAAGATTACTCCTTAGATTCCTTTCATTATTGGGTCATCTCTTTGCTAAGTCAAGTTATAGAATACTCGAGGTTATTCATGATTTTGGGCGGGACTATGAGAAGATTGGAGCTAAATAAGAACTACTATAGTTTATGATTAAGGTATCATAATCCATTTGGTCTATATTCTCAAACTATTTGTTGACTCTCTAGACTACATGTTTATCTTTGCTAATATTTTGGAGATGTCATGTCTAATAAACTGGATTACTATAGTTCATTTGAATGAATAGTAGTAAAATATATTTTTCCATGATATCACTTGTCCGAATGATCGAAAGTAAATAGAAGTAGAAGTAGCTTAGTACGTTATATAAAGGGGCAATGATTGATAAGAGGGTTAATCGTTGACCTTTCTATAATGTACAGTGATTGACCATGATGATGGTACTAACTAGGTCATAATAATAGTGGAATCAAGTTTTATTTTTTATGTGATTAATGGAAAGAGGGTTTAGTTGGCTCTTTTTAATGAATAAAATAACTTTTTGCCTATTTGGTCATTTGTTGTTTTCTTTTGTTTCATTAAATATCTAAAGTAGTCGTTTGAATTAAATGAATGTTGCAACATAACTTATTATGTCTTGTTTTTATAGGTTTTTTTGTGATGGATTGTTTTTGTTACAATAGAAAGGTGTCAATTATGAGATGGGTTGAAAAATAATTGATTGATGGTACGGTTTGCTCTTGTTTTTTAGCTATACTTGACACACAAACCACTATAGAAAAGGGTCTTCTGTCTCATTGTGATTTGCTTTTAAAGATGACTATGCTACAAAATTTTTCCATAAGAGATTATTCATGTGATTTTTTTTTAAATAATATCTTTTACTTTACTATAATTAGGGATTTTTTGCTTATAGTAGGATTAAGATTTTTTTTTTATTTAATTTAGAATTAGGGTTTAGTTGTCTCTTTTCAATAAATGAAACATCTTTTTGCCGATTTAATCATTTCTTATATTCTTTTGTTTTATTGGATATATAAAGTAGTCATTTTGAATTAAATAACTATTGTAAAGTAACCTACAATGTTTTATATATGCTAGATTTTCATCATGCATTCATTTTTTCCCTAATAGAAATGTTTTGCTCAAACACTTGATTTAAGTACTCTTTTCTTTAATATTTGTTTACAATATTGATGTAATTTTTATATTGATGGTAGGTGATGAAATTCCTTTTTAAATATTAATAATACTTCGCATATTCTTTCTTCTAATTCTTGTCTTTCTTTTTCTCTATATATTATATGCAATTGTTTAGTAAGTGATACAAATATAACACATTCCTTTAGTTCTCATTAGATGGAGAAGTGTACCTACGAATGTTACATTGTTTCTAGTTCTCTCTCTCTCTCTCTCTTTTGAACATACCAACACACATACACATTTATAAATTTTTCTATCACTTGCCCATAAATATGTATAAAAATATAGTAGTCAATTTAGATCAATATATATTTTATGATCTTAATACTTTGCCAAATGTACTCATTTGTAAAGAATGAAAAGTCATGTAAGTTTTAGATTACATTTTCTCCATCAATATATTTGTATAACAAGTTTTAATTTTGAATTATCAAATGCTGAAGTTAATGAACTATATTGTTAGTAGACTTAAGATCATATGGTACATTTCTAGTCCATCTAAATACTTTATGTATTTGTATTACAAACACTCTATTACTTTTTTTAAAGTTAATGATTTATTAAGCAACATTATTATTTTTTTTATATAGTTATATAAATGTGTTTTATTAAGTTTTTAGATGTTCTCTATGATAAGAGCTCCAAAGTAATCAAAATTTGTTCGGTCTTCAATACTCCTTAGTCGTAAAGACGATGAAGAAAGTAATGAAAAGTATTGATTGTTATAGATATTTTATTAGGTATGATAATTAGATGATCAAGTATTCGGTATAATAATTAAATGATATAGATACTTTAACATTGGTTGTGAGCATCAAATATATGTTTATTAGTATTTTGTACATCTTGAGAAATTGTTTATCTGGAATGATATAGATACAATGGTTGTTATATGAAATTTGAAGTTAGTGTTATAGTTTAATAGATGTTATGAATATATCTTATCATAGTTTTTTTATTTTTATTTTTAAATTTGATCAAAGCTTGATGGGATATGAGGACTATAAGCCCTAATATCAATTTAAGCAAATTCACGAGAGAAGCAGACCAATATAGGGTCGCTAAAGAATATTTGTATGATCAACTACACAAGGTAAGCACAATATAGTATCAAGTACTAGAAGTCCTTTAACCGTCCCCCACAAATCCTAACTTTAAAATGATGACCTATATGGATCAAGTAAACATATGTGTAGAAGTCATCTATGATGAAAAGGACATATGGGAAAACTTCTTTTGGGAGTCTAGGGAAAGATCTTATACCTTAGAGCACCAATTGAAGATGGCCTAGAAGAGGATCTAAGAATTTGAGGAAGCAATTGGGCCTGGTCAAAAGGGGGGTAAAGTAATGGCAACCAAACCCAATAGCTAGAGGAAGAAAATGTCATTCGGCCCATAGAAGAAAAGAAGAGTAGCTTTGATTGATTTATAATTTTCCTTTCGATTTAAATGTAATAAAACTCCAAGAGTTGAGAAACGACAAATAAACTTGCTATTTTATTAGTTACTTGCTGATCCCCTTCTTTACATCCATGTGGCACACTTGCATTTTTCTTTAGTTATTTTTTTATTTATTTCATTTCCGTGTCTTAAAAAATTAAGAATAATATAAGTGCTAACTTGTTAAGAAGTGTTCTTAAATCATGTCACAAAGATAGCTTCCTAACATGAAACCCTTCAAAGGATTCCTATTTAAACTCCCTCTTAAACCAAGATGGCCAACCAAGGAAATGATAACGTCAACATTAAGAATGACAACAACGGTAGCTACCTTAAAGTCATCGATCTTACTAAGTTGAGATTCTACTCCTTAGAAAGAACAGTAGGAAAAATTACAGACCAATTGAGCTTCCTTACTAATAGCATAACTTTACTTAGATCCATAGCACCATCAAATGAAGAAAGCTCCAAGGCCAAATATTGAAAGAATGTCGAAGCCCTACCCCTTGAAGTTGAAAAAGCTTACCTAAACTTAACCCGACCTTTGAAACTTTTCAAACAAAAAGGGTATATCAAAAGGTCAATTTTTTAGCCTAACGCTTACTCATTATCAGTCAGTACAAGGCTATAAGTTGGCCTAGATAGGTTAAAGAATTGGAGAGGTAGTTGACCCAATAAATTACTAAAGAAATGAAGATGCTTAAGGGTTATGATGGTTTCAAGCAAGCTAGTATTACATATTTCTTTACTTATGATTATGGAAACATCCCTGAAAAGTTTAAGGTACCTAACTTTGAGAAATATAATGGGACTGGCTACCTTAAACTATACACCAAGTTGTACGTACGAAAGATGGGAAAGTATGTGCAATATGACTAGCTCATGGCTCAAACTTTTTAGGATAGCTTGATGGGCCTTACTTTAACTTGGTATGCCCAACTAGATCTAATTTAGGTGAATATATGGGAGAAGCTAGCTAGGAGGTTTTATGAACAATACAAATTCAATATTGAAGTGGCACTAACCATAATGGATTTGGTTGCCTTGCTAAAGAGGCATAACAAATCATTCAAGGAGTATGCCCAAAGGTGAAGATCCTTAGTTGCCACGGTATCTACCCATGTTCGAGAAATAGCTAACTTTAGCTTTCATCAATACTCTTAAGAGGCTCTACTTATCTTACTTGATTGGGCAGGCCTCCTCAAGCTTCATAGAAGTAATAGCTATAGGATGTTGGATTAAGAGTACCATCTCTGCTAGTAAATTACAAGAGCCATCAAATAAAAGACCACCATTTACAAAGCCTACTACTTGCAAGCTTAAAGAAGCCACTATCAGTATGGTGAATTCAAGCACTAAGCTTAATACCTAAGTTTCCTTCAGAATAAATCCTCTACCAGTTCAGCAACAATTTATAAGCTAGCCTCAATTCAATAAAGCCTTAAGAAAGTTCACTAAGATACCAATTCCTCTAAACCAAATCCTTGAAAAATTCAGAAAAGATAATCTGCTCCACTTTGAGCTTCCTAATGAAAGGTACAGGCCAAAGGTTTTTTATCCAAATGCAAAGTGTCAGTATCATTTGAGGTAGGTGGGCCATTCAACTAACTTGTGTTGGAGATTTAGAAAATAAGATTTAAGACTTGATTAATGAAGGTACGGTTTAACTAGACTTCATGGAGGCCCCAGTTCCAAATGTCAACAACAACCCTTTACCTAACCATGGCCCTATCATTAATATGATATTTGAAAATTTAGACCTTGCCATTAGCATGATTAGTTCCAACTGTGAGCCTAAGGTCTACAAATTTTACAAACAAGGGAGAAGTAAGTTTCAAAGACCAAGAGGTATACCTTCTATATACGCTTAGCTCTTGAAAATTATGAAACTACCTCTTTTATCTAATACTTGAAATTCAAGTTTTTAGATATATCGAGATGCTTACTAATAGTGAATAGAGATAATATACTAAAGGAATATTAACACATATAAGTGTGAGAAATATAGAATATAAAAATGTTTATCCATATTGGAATTGTTGGTAGATATGCTAGAAATTAAACACAAAGGATGAACACCATCTAATTTCACCAAAGCATGGTAGGCACTTGACAATGTTGATTGATTCCTACTTAGCATGATTCTTTATTGATACAATAATATAACAAATGATAATATTAGTTTATATAAGGAAACAATGCCTAGAGTTTTCACCGTAGAAGTGGACATATGTTGGGCTTGAATCTAGAATTTCCTTATGAGGAAATTTTTCAACTGTGAGATCAAGCATGGCTGGATTAAAAACTGACACCTTAGAAGAAACCAAACAGATAGTTATTGGACCGATTAGGAAATTTATACAAGTGTCGAAAGTTGACCACAACAAATTATCTAAGTCGGTGGAACCAAAATCTATTATCGAGTATATATATATACCACTTTAGGATAGTAATTTGAGAAGTAGCAAATTTCTTCAAAGTGTGATCAAATTTTCCAGATGGAGCGATTCTAGGGAGAGAGCTAGACTAATAGAGTTGGTTAAAAGGAATTCAACAACCTCATATTCAAAAGTTGTCTCACCTTGCTATGGGACTCGAAAAATTACGAAGAAAACATTAAATGCTATTCCGAACAAGAAAAAGTGGGTAAGTATTATTTAGTAATTATATATTTCAATATCTGTGATCATCATTGAAAAAGAAAATAAATAAATAATAAATTGTAATAATTTTGTTTTAATTTCGAATTCTACGAGAAGCAGCTTCATATACGATGTGTAGAATTCAGTTATTAGAAATAGAAGCGAGCAATAATTATAAGATAATTGGATTTAGAGTATTTTTGGGTTTTTGACAATATTGATCAATCTTGTTTCTTAATATATATTAATAGTACTCAAAATAACGATCATGACAATATAAAATTTATTAAAATCGAATAAGAAATAAGTAAGATATAATCTAACGAAGTTTTGAAAAAAAAAATTAGCGAAAATGAAAGCTTATAATAGTTCGAGTTTGACTTACACATGATTTGAAGACTGTGTTATATTTTCATAGGTATGATAAGTAAAGAATGACCACATCATGAAGTTTAGGATTTTGCACTATTACTAAGTCTAGGTAAGTACATATTTTTATTTTTGTGTAAGTAGACCTATGTCTACTTGACTTAGAGTTAGTTGTGTTATGAATTATAATGACGTGCTAGATTGATTAGATACTTGATTTTGTTGAATGTGCATTGAAAAAGTGAAATGTTTCTTTATGTATGATTGATTCATCTGTATGTATTTCTATATGGAAAACTCAGAAACTAAACTATTCTTTAAGGTATTTGCCCAAGCGAGCCCTATGCGAAGAAATGTACTATAAAGTTGAGAAACAAAGCTGAAGTTGAGATAGTTGATTGTTTATAACATGGAACTTGAGATTTGTACCTAATACTAGGTTACTATACTATTTATTGCATTCATGGCATAGCACGAAAGGACCTATGGGTCGAGTTTCTAAAAAGCTTGAGAACTGTTGAGTTGGCTTTGGGACATATAGAATACATTGTTCAACTTATTCTAGCCATATTGAGTGACCAACTATGTATTGGATTTTCAAACCATAGAGGATGGTTTTGTTGGGGGTCCTACTCCCAAGCAGTTCCTTGTTGCCTTAGGTTCTTAAACGTTGTATCCAGATGCCTGAGTATGTCAACTAACTAGATGAAGAATTAGAAAAGTATAGGATATCAGTATCGATGAATGCCACGTACATGAGCATAATACGGATTTTTTGCATAAATAGTTTGTATTGATAACTCGGGTTATGAGAATGAATGTCTTGTAGTATTGATCTTTGTAAATGTGTGTATGTCCATTCTATGCTTTGTTTTATCCACTATCACTTAACTCATAGAGAGCTAAGGGGATGCTTGTGTATCCTCAAGTTATGAAGAGAATTGATGGGATAGCATCAGTCAGGAGAAAAATTCTTTTAAGAGCACATAAGATAGAGTCAACCACTTTAAAAAAATTTTATTATATTTTGTTTTTAGTTCTATAAATGATCTGCATATATATATATATATATATATATATATAAGTACTATATTTTTGGTTTAGTTAAGTTTGTTAGATATAATCTTTTGTATAAACAAGTGTTAAGCTAAACTTTATTATAATACTCTTTTATTTTAAATAAAACTTGTGTCAAGTATAAATAGGTATTCCTGTGTGATGGTACATCTTATGTTATGCCGGGATGTGACATTCAGACTCAAAAATGTCGAGGCAACTTACCAAAGAATAATGATTGTAATCTTCCATGACATGATGCATAAAGAAGTGGAAGTATATGTTAATGATATGATTACAGAGTCTAAAGAGGGGGGGAGGGAAGGGAATCACACAAATAATCTGAAGAAGTTGTTTAATAGTTTGAGGAAATTCCAATTGAAGCTAAAACTAAAGAAGTGTGCCTTTAGAGTAACTTTAGGGAAATTAGTAGGTTTCATAATTAGACAAAATGGCATCGAAATAGATCTTGATAAAGTCAAAGAAATAGTCAACTTGCTCGCTCCATGCGCATGGAATGAAACCAGTGGCTTATTAGGTCGTTTGAAATACATAGCCTGGTTCATATCCTATCTTATAGATAAATTCTATCACTTGTTTAAGTTGTTCAAGAAGAATGCGAAGATAAATTGGGATGAAGAATGCTAGGAAGCCTTTACAATACTCAAGGAATACCTCATGAACCCTTCAATTGTAGTAGCTCCTAAACTTGTGAAGATATTGTTTCTATACCTTAAATATTAATAGAATCCATGAGGTATGTGCTCAATCAAAAAGATGAGGAAGGAAAAGAGAGGGCCATAGACTACTTAAGTAAGAAGTTTATAGAAGGTGAATAGAAATATTCTTAAATCTAAAGAACATGTTGTGCTTTGGTCTAGGTTATGCATTAGCTCAAACAATATAAGCTCTATTACTAGATTGAATTACTGACTCAACATGATCTCTTGAAGTACTCGATAGAAAAGCTGGCCCTGATTGGTAGAATTTGAAAGTGGAAAATGTTACTATTGAAGTTTGACATCACGTACGTAAACTAGAATTCAGTCAAAGGGAAAGCCTTAGTAAATCAACTAGCAAAGGATTCCTTCAAAAATACCCCTTGATGCATTGCTGGTTAACGGTCCCATTAGTCGCGTACGCCTTTGAGGCCTCTAATCCCTCTCCTAAAGAATTCTCTCTCGGTAACTTGCTAGTGATAGGAGACTATACATCAAAGAAAGGTGGTTGAACTCCCTAAGCTCTTACATTGTCATACGTTGATTTGTACACTCGATAGTAATGATGCCAATCATTCCCTTGTGGAGGACCCTGTACCGAGTACTCTAACCAATTGCCTCCAAGAATCTCTTGCCGTGTAATGAGAGACTCACTTTAACCGTTGAATAGTTTTCTCTCGGCATATCACCTTCTCTTTCGTCCGAGCCCCTTTAGTGCCACAACATTTTGACCCTTCCCACTTGTTGTGCTAAGCGAATATGCGTATAAGACCAATGCTACACTGCCATCTATTTACCTCGTCTAACATTTAACTACTTTTCCATTTTTGTTTTGTCGTCCTTTTTATCATTTTTGTATGTACTAGGAATCCCCTTTTTGTAAATACTGTCTTATAATTTCTTTATTTGTAATGCTGCCCTAGGGACTTACTATAAATAATCCTTATCTCTTGTAAGCTAAAGATAACTTACATCTTAATATTGAATACTCTGTTCTTGTGAGACAATCCTCTCTAAGTCCATACCCCTTACACTCTTATCTAATCATGTCGAGTAGCTCAAGATTAGTAGCGGGTAGACCTTGACATCAACTTGTACGTCATATCAAGTGATGTGACAAGTCGTGTTGTGTTCTTTGGTGAGTTGCATCCTCCGAGTAGCTTCACGTTAGCTACTCTTGTTCGATTGTAGACTATTTCCCTCTAATTTTTATTTGAGATCTCGAAGGACCCATTTCAATTCAATTCTACCCTAGTAAGTTGTAGTGATAACTGAGCTCTTAGGTACACCACCTTCGAAGAGGTACAAGTCATATTCCCCGATGAGGACATCTTAATAGTTGTACGTAGTTTTGAGGAAGAGAATAACCCCGAGATGAAAGATGTTCATTAATGGAGTTACTAATGTGTCTGGATGTAGAATTAGGATAATATTGATATCATTAAAGGTACGTAATTCCTTGTAGCAGTAAGGCTCATTTTCCCATACACTAATAATATCTCTGAATATGAGGTATGCATCATCGAACTTAAAATGGCTTTAGATAAAGATATTCAAAATTAGAAATATATGGGGATTCTTCACTCAATATTAGTTAAGCTTAGCGAGAATATAAAATGAAGGACCTTAAACTGGTACCTTATCTTCAGCACTTGACTAAATTAATGGAGAAATTTGAAGAAATCACATTTACTTATGTACCAAGACTCAGAATCAATTTGTTGATGCATTATCCACTTTTGCATCCATGATTTAAATATCTAGCAGAGTGAAATTCAACTACTCTCAATTGAAGTCAAAGAAAAACCTGCCTTTTGTTTGGCAATTGAAGGTACACATAAAGAAAAACCTATCATGATACAATGACATTAAAATGTTCCTACAACAACGCACGTACCTAATGAAACTAAGAAGAAAGATAGAAAGACAATTAGGAGATTGGCTACCCTATTCTTAGTAAGTCTACCTTGTATCGATGATCATTTGACCGTATGCTTCTAAGGTGCATAGATGACAAAGAAGCTAAGGTTTTAATGAAGGAGATACATAAGGGAATATACATGAATGGTTACATGCTCACCAAGAAGATTGTGAGGTTGGGATATTACTAGTTAACAATATCAGGCAATTGCATCAAGCATGTTAGGCATTAGCACTAATCCTAAGTTTATGCAAACGAGATAAATGCCCTACCTCAAGAATTACATGTACTCTTTATGCCATGGCTATTTTTAATGTCGATTATAGACACCATTGGCTTGATTACTCCAAAGGCATCAAACGATCATCACCTTATATTGGTTGCCATCAATTACCTTAACATGTAGGTTGAAGCCTCATCCTATTCAAGTGTTGCTAAAGGGGTAGTGGTTAAGTTCATCAAGAGAGATATCTTAGCTCGATATGGGGCTCTAGAAATGATCATCACAGATAATGGTACTAATCTCAACAACAAGCTTATGTTAGAGTTGTGCCTACAGTTCAGGATAGTTTACAAGAACTATACCTTTTATCAACCTTAGATGAATGGGGTTGTCGAAGCAGCCAACAAAAACCTCAAAAGAATAATTGAAAGGTCGTTGTTACATATAAGGGTTGGCATGAGACATTATTATTTGCACTCATAGCCTATCGAACTTCCATTAAAACATTAATATGGGAAACACCTTACTCTTTAGTATATGGCACTAAAGCAATGTTATCAGTGGAAGTTGAGGTCCTATCTCTTAGAGTTCTATCTGAAACTCAATTAGGTAAAAAAGCACATTGAACAATTGAATTTGATTGATGAGAGAAGATTAACAACCCAGTATCCTAATCAATGTCACCAATAAAGAATGGCTTGGGCTTTTAACAAAAGGGTATGGCCCTAGAACTTCAAAGAGGGTGATGTGGTATTGAGAAAGGCTCTCACCAATGCATAAGACTCCAAAGGAAAATTCACTCCTAATTATGGAGACCCTTATATCATGAAGCAAGTGTTACTAAGAGGGGCTTTAATTTTGTCTCAAATGGATGGTTTAGAATTGAGAGACCCAATGAGTGTTGATGTTGTAAAATTGTACTACCAATGAAAGTCAATGGAAATTCTCACTTAAAATATAAAAAAAGCTAGTGATCTTAAATGTTAGTTTGGTTTAATTTTCATCTTCTATAAGCAAAGTTGATATCCTTAGTAGTTGTCGACATCAGAATCACTTCCATCACTTTTCTTACTCCATCAAAAGGTCCAATGCTCTTACTCCATTCAAATGAAGCCCATATACTGAAAACATGAGACAATATGAAAGTGAGATGTGGAACATTGATAATTAAGAAAACCTTTTTAAAAACTTTATCACAAGTTGATCCCCCTTGAGGGCAAGATTTATTGTCCATTTTTTTAGGGAAAGGAAAAATCTGAACGAGTAAGTACCTCATGGCAAATATTTACTGATCAGGGATAAAGGATTTAGTTTAGAAAAATCTAAAAGCCAATCAATTGATGAGTAGAAAAAATGCATGACATTCCATATTTAGTTAATTTTCATGACTTTTCAAAAGAGTTGGTGGAGTTTTAGGTGTTCCATATCAAGATTAGATGGGTTGATGATAGAAAATTAGTACAGTTAAATCCATTTTGAAGAATGAATTGGCTGGTTTTGATTAGAATTTTCAAAAGAGAGGTTTGATAGTTTAGGCACTATCAACAAAACCATGCAAGTACTTCTATACAATGTCAGCATATTGGCTTTAAACATTGCATTTGTATTTAGCCTTTATCTCATAGGATGGTAGCTAGCATTTAGGATACCCTCCTCCTTTGTAACAACATTTTGGTGTTCTAATTGATTCATAGGACTTTGTCCTAACCCTTTTAAGGTTCTTAACTAGCCCATAGGGTGCTTACCCTTTGCTCTATCATTAAGGTCTTAGCCTGCTCAAAGAGTGCTTTGCCCATTTGCTTAGTTTAGTTAGCACAAAAGGGTCACAACCAAGCTTTCAAATTCTTTAAGGTCTTAGCTAGCTCAAAGAGTACTTTACTTGTCCACTTAGGTTAGTAAACTTAAAGGGGCATAACTAAGATTTCAAATTCTTTAGGGTCTTAGTTAACTCAAGGAGCACTTTAGTCATTCACCTAAGTTAGTCAACTTAAAAAGGGTATAACCAAGCTTTTAAACCAAGAGTGCTTCAACCGTTTACCTAGTTTAGTTAGCTTAAAATGGACATAACCAAGATTTCAAATTTTTTGGGGTCTTACCCAGCTCAAGGAGCACTTCACCAGTTTGCCTAGGTTGGTCAACTTAAAAGGGTCATGACCAGGCATTCAAATTCTTTAGGGTCATAACTAGCTCAAGGAGTGCTTTGCTTGTTTGCCTAGGTTAGTTAGCTAAAAGAGGCATAACCAAGCTTTTAAATTACTTAGGGTCCCAACCAGTTCAAGGACAACTTAGCTTATAGGTTAGTTAACTCAACGGAGCATGATAAGGCTTTCTAATTTTTTAGGGTCTTAGCCAACTCAAGAGCTTTTCCCATTTACCTAAGCTAGTTAGCTTAAAAGGGGCATGACTAAGCTTTCATATTCTTTAAGGTCCTAGCCTACTGTAGTAGTGCATCGCCCATTTGCCAAGGTTAGTTTGCTTAAAAGGGGCATGACCAAGATTTCAATTTCTTTAAGGTCTTACTTATCTTAAAAGGCGTTTTGCTCGTTTGCCTAGGTTAGTCAGCTCAAAGGGGCACAACCAGGCTTTCAAATTCTTTAGGGACTTAGGAAGCATAAGGAGTGCTTTGCTCATTTGGCTAAGTTAGTCAGCTTAAAATGGGTATGACTAGGCTTTCAAATTCTTTAGGGTTTTAGCTAGCTCAAGGAGCACTTAGCTCATTCGTATAGGCTAGTCAGCTAAAAGGGGACGTAACCAAGCTTTCAAATTCTTTAAGGTCTTTGCTAACTCAAAGAGCGCTTTGCCCGTTTGCCTAGGTTAGTTAGCCTAAAAGGGTATGACCAAGCATTCAAATTCCTTTTGGTCTTAGCCAACTCAAGGAGTGCTTTGACCAATTACCTAGGTTAATTAGCTCAAAAGAGGCATGTCCAGGCTTTCAAAATTTTTATTGTCTTAGCTAGTTTAAGGAGTACTTCGCTTAGTTGCCTAGGATAGTCAACTCAAAAGGGGCATGGCCAAACTTTCATACTCTTTATGGTCTTAGCTAACTCAAGGAGCATAATGGCCATTTGATAAGGTTAGTCAACTCAAAAGGGGTATGACTAAGATTTCAAATTCTTTGTGGTCATAGCCTGTTTATGGAGTGTTTTGCCCATTTGCTTAGTTTAATCAACTCAATAAGGGCATGATTAAGCATTCATATTCATTAAGGTCTTGGCTGGCTCAAAGAGTACTTTGCCTACTCGATTAAGTTAGTTAGCTCTAGTTGGGCATGACCAGGTTTTCAAATTCTTTAAGATCTTAGCCAACTTAAGGAGTGCTTTGCTTATTCGTCTAAGTTAGTCAACTCAAAAGGGGCATGACCAAGCTTTCAAAATCTTTTGAGTCATAGTTAGCTGAAGGAGCACTTCGCCCATTCCCTTAAGTTAATCAACTTAAAAAGGGTATGACTAGGCTTTTGAATACTTTAGGGTCTTAACTAGCTTAAAGAGCGCTTTGGCCATTCGCTTAGATTAATCAGCTTAAAGGGGCATGATTAGGCTTTTAAATCCTATGAGGTCTTTGCCAACTTATGAATTGCTTCTCCCATTTGCCTAGGTTAGTTAACTAGCTTAAAAAGGGTACAACTAGGCTTTCAGTTCTTTAGGGTCATAGCTAACTCAAGGAGAGCTTCGCCCGTTCGCTCAGGTTAGTTAGCTCAAAAGAGATAACCGGGCATTCAAATTCCTTAGGGTCTTAGCTAGCTTAAGGAGTACTTCACCCATCCACTTAGGTTAGTCAACTCAAAAGGGGCATGAACAGGCTTTCAAATTCTTCAGGGTCTTAGCTTGCTTAAGGAGCACTTTTCCCTTTCATCTAAGTTAGTAAGCTGAAAGGGGTACACCAAGCTTTTAAAATTTTCAAGCTCTTAGCTAGTTTAAGGAGTGCCTTGCCGGTTATGCAAGGTTAGTCATCTTAAAGGGGCATGACTAAGCTTTCAAATTCTTTAGGGTCTTAACTAACTCAAGAAGCCCCTCGCCCATTAGCTTTGGTTAGTCAAATCAAAGGGGTATAACTAGGCTTTCAAATTCTTTAGGGTCTTAGCTAACTCAAGGAGTGCTTTGCTTGTTCTCTTAAGTTAGTTAACATAGAAGGGGTACGACCAAACTTTTAAATTCTTTAAGGGCTTAGCCAACTCTAGGAGCACTTCTTCCATTTTCCTATGTTAGTTAGCTTAAAAGGGACACGACCAGGCTTTCAAATTCCATTGGGTCTTTGCCAACTTAAGGAGCACTTCACCGTTTTGTGTAGGTTAGTTAGCTTAAATTAGGCATGACCAAGCTTTCAAATTCTTTAGGATCTTAGCTAGCTTAAGGTGCACTTTACCCACATCTATAGGTTAGTCAGCTCAAAGGGGCATGACTAGGCTCTCAAAATTTCATGGTCTTAGCTATCTTAATGAGCGCTTCACCCGTTAGCTTAGGTTTGTCAACTAAATAGGGCATGACAACGCTTTCAAATTCTTTAAAGTCTTAGCTAGCCAAAGAAGAGCTTCTCCCATTTACTTAGGTTGGTCAACTCAATTGGAGCACAACCAGGCCTTCAAATTATTTATGGTCTTCGCTAGCTTAAGGTGCGTATTGCCCTTTTGCTAAGGTTAGTGAGCTCAAAAGGGGTACGACCAAGCTTTCAATTCTTTATGGTCATAGCCAATTTAAGGAGTACTTTGCCAGGTTTCCCATGATAGTTAGCTCAAATGGGGAACAACCAAGCATTCAAATTCTTTAGGGTCTTAGCTAGCTCAAAGAGCGCTTTACCCATTCACCTTAGTTAGTCAACTCAAATTGGGCACAACCAAGCTTTCAAATTCTTTAGGGTCCTAACCAACTTAAGGAGCACTTCGCTCATTCGCCTAGGTTAGTCAATCAAAAAGGGGCATCTTTCAAATTCTTAAGGGTCTAAGCTAGATCATAGAGCACTTCACCCATTCCCCTACGTTAGTTAGCTCTAAGCGGTACGACTAGCCTTTTAATTTCTTTAAGGTGTCAACCAGCTCAAGAAAGGCTTTTCCTGTTTGCTTAGGTTTATTAGCTCAAAGAGGGTATGACTAGGCTTTCAAATTCTTTAGGTTCTTAACTAGCTCAAAGAGTGCTTCATCTATTCGCCTAGGCTAGTTAGCTTAAAAGGTACATGACTAAGCTTTCAAATTCTTTAGGATCTTAGCTTGCTCAAGGAGTGCTTTACCCATCCACATAGGTTAGTCAACTCATGAGGGGTACAACCAGTCTTTAATTTTATGAGGGCTTTAGCTAACTCAAGGAGTGCTTTGCCTATTCAACTAGGTTAGTAAACTCAAAGGGGCACGACCAAGCTTTCAAATTTTTTAGGGTATTAGCCAGCTCAAGAAGCGTTTCACCTTTTAGCCTAGGTTAGTCTACTTAATGGGACATGGCAAGGCTTCCAAATTCTTTAGGGTCTTAGCAAAGTCAAGACACACTTCACCCATTCGCCTAGGTTAGTTAGCTTAAAAGGGGCATGACCAAGCTTTCAAATTCTTAAGGGTTTTAGTTAACTTAAAGAGTGCATCACTATTTGCCTAGGTTAGTTAGCTCAAAAGGGGTTTGACCAAGCTTTCAAATTCTTTAGGGTCTTAGATATGTAAAAGAACACTTCACTTGTTTGTAAAGGTTTGTCAACTCAAAGGGGCACAACAATGCTTTCAAATTCTTTAGGGTCTTAGCCAGATTAAGGAGCACTTTATCTATTCAGCTAAGTTACTTAGCTCAAATGAGACACAATTGGGCTATCAAATTCCTTAGGGTCTTAGAGAGCACAAGGAGTGCTCAGCCTATCTACCTAAGTTAGTTAGCTTAATAAAGGCACGACTAAGCATTCATATTCATCAGGGTCTTGGTTAGCTTAATGAGCGCTTCACCCTTTTGATTAGGTTAGTCTGCTTAGGTTAGGCATGACTAGGCTTTCAAATTCTTTAGGGTCTTAGTCAGCTTAGGGAGTGCTTCACTCATTCACCTAGGTTAGTCAACTCAAAAGGGGCATGACCATGCTTTCAAAATCTTTTAGGTCTTAGCTAACTCAAGGAGCACTTCACCTACTCCTCTAGCTTAATTAGTTTAAAAGGGGTATGATTAGGATTTTGAATTCTTTAGTATCTAAGCCAACTTGAAGAGCACTTTGCCTATTCACTTAGGTTAATCAACTCAAGAAGGCATGATTAGGCTTTTAAATTCTATAGGGTCTTTGCTAACTTACGAAGTGCTTCGCCCATTTGCCTAGGTTAGTTAACTAGCTAAAAAAGGGTACGACTAGGCTTTCAAATTTTTAGGGTCATAGCTAGCTCAAGGAGAGATTCGCACGTTCTTCTAGGTTAGTTAGTTCAAAAGAGATACGACCAGGCATTCAAATTCATTAAGGTCTTAGCCAACTTAAGGAGCGCCTCACCTTACCTAGGTTAGTCAACTCAAAAGGAGCATGGCTAGGCTTTCAGTTACTTTAGGGTCTTAGCTAGCTCAAGGAATGCTTTGCCCTTTCATCTAAGTTAGTCAACTCAAAAGGGTACACTGAACTTATAAATTTATCAAGGTATTAGCCAACTCAAGGAGTACCTCATCCGTTAGGCAAGGTTAGTGAGCTTAAAGGGGTATGACTAGGCTTTCAAATTCTTTAGGGTCATAGTTACCTTAGGAAGCCCTTCGTCCATTAGCCTAGGTTAGTCAACTCAAAGGAGTATAGCTAGGCTTTCAAATTCTTTAGGGTCTTAGCTTACTCAAGGAATGCTTTGCTTATTCTCCTAGATTAGTTAATACAAAAGGGGCATGACCAAACTTTTAAATTCTTTAAGGGCTTAGCCAACTCTAGGAGTGCTTTGCATGTTCACCTAGGTTAGTTAGCTCAAAAGGGGCATAACTTGGCTATCAAATTCTTTAGAGTATTAGCTAGCCCAAGGAGCGCTTTGCCCTTTCACCTAGGTTAATTAGCTTAAAAGGGACACAACTAGGCTTTCAAATTATATTGCGTCTTTTCCAACTTAAGAAGCGCTTCGCTATTTTGCCTAGGTTAGTCAACTTAAAAGGGGCTTAACCAAGCTTTCAAATTCTTCAGGATCTTAGCCAGCTTAAGGTGTACTTTGCCCTATTCCTATAGGTTAGTCAACTTAAAGGGGCATACTAAGCATTCAAAATTTTATGGTCTTAGCCATCTCAATGACCACTTTACTCATTAGCTTAGGTTTGTCAACTCATTGGGGCATTACAAAGCTTTTAAATTCTTTAGGGTCTTAGCTAGCTAAGGAAGTGCTTCTTTTGTTTACCTAGGTTGGTCAGCTTAATTGGAGCATGACCAGGCTTTCAAATTCTTCATGGTCTTAGCTAACTTAAGTTGCACTTTACCCTTTTGTCGAGGTTGGTCAACATAGAAGGGCCACAACCAAGCTTTCAAATTCTTTATGATCAAAGCTAGTTTAAGGAGTACTTTGCTAGTTACCTAAGATAGCTAACTCAAAAGGGATACAACCAAGCGTTCAAATTCTTTAGGATCTTAGCTAGTTCAAAGAGCACTTTAACCATTCACCTTGGTTAGTCAGCTCAAATTAAGCATGACTAGGCTTTCAAATTCTTTAGGGTCTTAGCCAAATCAATGAGCACTTTACTTAAGTTAGTCAGTTAAAAAGGGGTATGACTAGGCTTTCAAATTCTTAAGGGTCTAAGCTAGATTAAAGAGAACTTCGCCTGTTCCCTTACGTTAGATACGTTAAAGTAACACGACCAACCTTTTAATTTCTTTAAGGTCTCAGACAGCTCTAGAAGCGCTTTTCCTATTTGCCTATGTTTGATAGCTCAAAAAGGAAATGACTAAGCTTTCAAATTCTTTAGGGTCTTATCCAGCTCAAGGAGTGCTTTGTCCATTTGTCTAGGTAATTTAGCTTAAAAGGGACATAACTAGGTTGTTACATCCCGGCATAGCACAGGATGTACCATCATATAGAAATACATATTGAAAACTTAACTCAACCTGTTCATTCATCAAAAGATATTCTATTACAACTTATGTGTACAACATAATATTTACATCAAATTATGAACTAGCCTTTTTTTTTCATTTATCGTCTTTACAGTAATAGGATCTCTGACTTAATATAGGTCTTATACAATAGTCACTGACTTTGACTTATGCTCTTAGTATTCATATCCCCCCTAAGTGTTGGGCCCTTTACGTTATAGTTAACCTGAGAATAAAACATTTTATCCTCTCAACTATTGAAGTTAAGTGAGAATGGATAACAAACAACATGATGTAGACAATATGATAGACAATACCGCATATCACAACCGAAACATTTCAATCATAACTCGTAATTTCAACTTCACATATGCATTAACCCAATCAGGCACTTACTGCCAACAATGTAGCATGATATGCTCATGCACATGACATGCAACGGTATCGATATCTTATGCCCTCCAAAATTCTTCGTGTTAGTCGACATAGCCAGGCATCTGGGTACAACATCTAGGAACTTGGGGCAACAAGGAGCTACCTAGGAGTAAAACCCCAACCAAATTGGATTATATACTATAGTTTACCATTTTCAAAAAGCGCAACAAGGAGCTGCTTGGAAGCAAAACCCCCAACTTTACAAAATTAGACTATACACTATAATTCACCAAATCAAAGTGGCATGCCATGCCATGATATGTAATATAAACTCAAGAATATCAATTAGCACAATCAATCTTTAAGTCTTATTCAACCTAGTGATCAGATTTTAGTTTTCGAACTCTCCCTAACGGAATTCTAGTATCTTACTTAAGGTTCACTTAGGTAAATACCTAAGAGATTAAGTTAGCAATCACTCAACTTCCCTAGTTAGCACAATCGTTTATAAGCACAAATCATTGCCAACATAGCAACAGAACAGTTTAATTGGAATATAGTTACTATAATTCAAAATCAACACATTAGCATCCACTATAGTAGTATATCCATTCACCTAAGATATACCCATATTCAATTAACAAAATATCAAATAGCACATAATGTTAAGAGTAGCAACATATTTACTCCAAGCATAGGTTAGATCCACCTACCGGAACTCAATAATAGTGTAGAATCCTAAATTCCACTACGTAGTCCTTTCTTATTTATCAAACCTATGAAAATACAACGCAGTCTCCAAATCAAGTATAGGTTGAACCCGAACTATTATAAGTTTCATTCTCATTCAATAAAATTTATATCGCCGTGATCATTATTTTGAGTACGATTAAAATATATTAAGAAACAAGATTGATCAATATTTGCAAAAACCCAAAAATACCCTTTTCTCATTACGACTTGACCTTATACTATCCTAACTCCGAAATTAACCTGAGTAAGCTTTAGTACTGAACTAAAAACCCTAAAAATTATACTTTTCAAACTTGTGCAACAACACTTACTGTACTACATAGTGTTCGTTATACATAATTTGATAAGTATCTTACTAATACTAATTACTATATTACATATTAAGCTAATATATAAGCTTACATTAGGAAAATATGAAATAAATGGTATATGAGCCTGATTAATTTTAGGAAAAATTATATAGATTTACAAAAATATTTAGGTTAATTATCGATCATCAATTACACTAAATTGGCTATTATCTATTTTTACAAAAATAGGGGTTTTAGCTCGGAATTATGAAAAATTAGGGAAAATAAACAAATTTAAGTGTGAGATGAAAAATAAGTATTCCAAATATCATTATAAACATCTAGAAATCAACACATATAGGGCTCATTTGTTAATTTCATCAAAAACTAATTATTTCAATAATTTTATAAAACTGGCAATTTTATTCTAAATAATTATAAAAATAATAAACATGCTTAATTTAAAAAAATATTGTTTCCAAAATTAAATATATATATATATATATATATTAGGTGTATTACATACTAAAATTGAGCTTGAAACAGCATCAGTTAATATTTATAAAAATTTATTCAATTTTTGTCTAAATAGAGCATTTTCTTAAGGAACCTATGTTTACACTAATTATTTAATTAAAATAAAATTATTACATTAATCTACACCTAAAATAATCTCATAAAACCAAATTCTGTAATTAATGGATAATATTTGATATTTTTAGCAAGTTAAACAAATTACGGACGGAATTTTAGTTTACCTAAACTAACTGCCTCCAACCATCCTCCAACCACCTAACCTTGTCACAAACACTTCGTTTAGTGGTGCTTTTCTTGATTATGAAAGGCTACCACAACTGGACAACAATAGCTTATTGAACCAGCTTGATCAAATTCCATGCCCTATTTTTTATCTAATTTTCTTATTTTTTTCTATTTTGTTTAAAAAAAATTTTGAATGATTTTCTATATTTTTTAGACTTCCAATTTTTTTTTTCTTTAAGTGTACAAGGACTATTTATAATTTCTAATTGGATAAGAATTTGTAAAAATTGGACATGTGGCTTATACATGTCATTTTCTTATTTTTCTAAAGCATTAGGTGTCATTTGCTTATTATTTGTCTTTTGGCTCATCAATCCAATTTGATCCTTGCCTACCACATCATGAGATGACACATCTTTGCATTTTTTTATTAATTTTCCAATTTTTTTACACTAATTTACCTTATTTAAAAAATAATATCTTATTATATATGTATGTTTAATACAAATAATGCATATTCAATGTTAATACATGCACATTACATACAATTCAACTTCGTTTATTATTTTTGTAAGTTAATTAACTTATCTCTAAAATCTCACTATATCTAAAATCTCGAATTTCTTATTTTCGATAATTATAAACTTTAAGCGATAAATTGACGTTTTTCTTAAATTAATATTTTTATATAGCTTATTTTGAGAAATTGACTTTACTTAAATTACTCTGTCTAACTTTTATAACTTTACTATGATGTTTAAAATAAAACAGATATTATAGCCCCGTGCCCTAAATTTAGGAGCTCGAATCCTTGAGTTATTAAACTAGCTCAAAATCCTAGGATATTACATAAGCTTTCAAAATCTTTAGTGTCTTAGCTAACTCAAGGAGTACTTTGCCCGTCCACGTAGGTTAGTCAACTCATGAGGGATATGACCTAGCTTTCAATTTCATGAGATCTTTAGTTAGCTTAAGGAGCGCTTTACCTGTTAGTCTAAGTTAGTAAGCTTAAAGGGGAATGACCAGGCTTTCAAATTTTTTAGGGTGTTAACTTACTCAAGAAGCGCTTCGCCTATTAGCATAGGTTAGTTAGCTTAATGCAGCATGGCAAGGCTTTCAAATTCTTTAAGGTCTTAGCCAGCTTAAGATGCACTTTACCCATTTACCTATGTTAGTTCGCTCAAAGGGGCACGACCGAGCTTCTAAATTCTTTAAGGTTTTAGCCAACTCAAAGAGCGCTTCATCGTTTTCCTAGGTTAGTTAGCTCAAAATGGCCACAACTAAGCTTTCAAATTCTTTAGGGTCTTAGATAGCTAAAACAACACTTCACCTATTCGTAATGGTTAGTAAACTCAAAGGGGCATGACCAAGCTTTCAAATTCTTTAGGGTCATAGCCGACTTAAGGAGCACTTCTTCTGTTCACCAAGGTTAGTTAGCTCAAATGAGACACAAATGGACTATCATATTCTTTAGAGTCTTCGCTAACTCAAGGAGTGCTTAACCTGTCTACCTAGGTTAGTCAGCTCAAGAAGGCTATAACCAGGCTTTTGATTTCTTGAAGGCTTTAGCTAGCTTAAGGAATGCTTTGCCCGTTCGCCTAGGTTAGTCAAGGGGAATGACTAGGATTTCAAATTTTTAAGGGTGTTAGTTAGCTTTAGAAGTACTTGCCTATTAGCGTAAGTTAGCCAGCTTAAAAGGGGACGATAAGGCTTTTAAATTTTTTGGGGTCTTAGACACCTTAAGATGTGCTTCACCCATTTGCCTATGTTATTTAGCCCAAATGGGGCATAACCAAGCTTTCATATTTTTTAGGGCCTTTGCTAATTCAAAGGGCACTTCACCCTTTGCCTAAGTTATTCCTCTTAAAAGGGGCACAACTAAGCTTTCAAATTCTTTAGGGTCTTAGCTAGCTAAAAGAGCACTTTGCCTATTTGCATAGGTTAGTTAGCTCAAAATGGCACGACTACGATTTCAAATTTTTTAGGGTCTTAGCTAGCTCAAGAAGTGCCTAGCTTGTTCCCTTAGGTTTGTTAACTTAAAAGGGACACGACTAGGCTTTCAAATTCTTTAGGGTCTTAACCAACTCAAGACATACTTTGATCATTTACTTAGGTTTGTTTGCTCAAAAGGGGCATAACTTGGCTTTAAAATTCTTATGGGTCTTAGCTAACTCAAGAAGTGCTTAGCTCATTTGCTTATGTTAATCATCTCAAATGGGGTAGACCAGGCTTTTAAATTCTTTATGGTCTTAACCACCTTCAGGAGCGCTTTGCTTGTTTGCCAAGGTAAGTTAGCTTAAAAGAGATACGACTAGGCTTTCAAATTCTTTAGTGTCCTAGCGAACTTAAGATGTGTTTCACCTGTCCACCAAGGTTAGTTTACTTAAAAGGGGTATGACCAAGCTTTCAAATTCCTTAGGGTCTTCATAGCTCAAGGATCAATTTGTTCATTCACCTAGGTTAGTCAGCTCATAATGGCATAAATAAGCTTTCAAATTTCTTAGGGTCTTAGCTAGCTCAAGTAATGGCTTGCCCATTTGCCTAGGTTAGTTAGCTCAAACAAGCATGAACAAGCTTTCAAATTCTTTATGGTTTTAGCCAACTCAAGAAGTACTTCGCCAATTCACCTTGGTTATTCAGCTCAAAAGTAGCACAACAAAGCTTTCAAATTCCTTAGGGTCTTAGCTAGCTTAAGGAGCACTTTACTTGTTTTCCTAGGTTAGTCAGCTCAAAAGGGGCATGACTCAAATTATGTACGGTCTTTGTTAGCTCAAAGGGCACTTCGCCTATTCACCTAGGTTAGTCAGCTCAAAGTGGCATGAGTAGGCTTTCAAATTCTTTAAGGTCTTAGCTAGTTTAATGAGCGCTTTTCTTGTTTGCCTAAGTTAGTCAACTCAGAAGGGGTTTTACCAGGCTTTTAAATTCTCTAGAGATTTAGCTAGCTCAAGGAGTGCTTCATTTGTTCACATAGGTTAACCAGCCTAAAAGGGGTGTAACTAGGCTCTCCAATTTTTTCGGTTCTTAACTAACTCAAAGAGCGCTCTACCCATTTGACTTGGATAGTCAACTTAAAGCGGCATGACTAAGCATTGAATTTTTTTTTTTGGTTTTAGCCAACTCAAGGAGTGCTTTAATCGTTTACCTAGGTTAGTCAACTCAAAAGGGGCATAACCAAGCTTTCAAATTCTTTGTTGACTTTACCAACTCAAGAAGCGCTTCACCTTGTTGCCTAGGATAGTCAGCTTAAAAGGGGCATGTCCAAGCTTTCAAATTCTTTAAGGTTACAGCTAGCGCAAAAAGTGCTTTGCCTATTTACATAGGTTAGTCAACTTAAAGAGGTATAACTAAGCTTTCAAGTCCCTTTAGGTCTTAGCCAATGTAAGGAGTACTTCGTTCATTCACCTTGGTTAGTCAGCTCAAATGGGGTACGAGCAGGCTATCAAATTCTTTAGGGCCTTACTTAGCTTAAGGAGTGCTTCCCTTATTTGCTTAGGCTAGTTTTCTCAAAAGGGGCACAACCAAGCTTTCAAATTCTTTAAGGTCTTAGCTAGCTCAAAGAGTAATTTGCATGTTCACTTAGGTTAGTTAGCTTAAAAGGGCATAACCTGGATTTCAAACTGTTAAGGGTCTTAGCTAGCTTAAGGAGTGCTTTGCTTCTTTACCTAGGTTAGTTAGCTCAAAGGGTCATAACCTAGCTTTCGAATTCTTTATGGTCTTAGCCATCTCAAGGAGTGATTTGACCATTCTCCTAGGTTAGTCAACTCAAAGGGGCATGACCAGGCTTTAAAATTCTTTAGGGACTTAGCTAGCCCAAGAAGCACTTTGTCCATTCACTTGGGTTAGTCAACTCAACTGGCGCATGACTAAGCTTTCAAATTCTTTTTGGTCTTAGCTAGCTCTAAGTACATTTTGCTCTTTTGCCATGGTTAGTCAACTCAAAAGGGGTACCACTTGGCTTTCAAATTCTTTATGGTCTTACCCAATTTAAGGAGCACTTTTCCTTAGCTAGTCAGCTCAAAAGGGGCATGACCAAGTGTTCAAATTCTTTAAGGTATTGGCTAGCCCAAAGAGTGCTTTACCCATTTGCCTTGGTTAGTCAACTCAAATTGGGCACAACCAGGATTTTAAATTCTTTAAGGCCTTAGCCTGCTTAGAGAGCGCTTTGCTCATTCACTTAAGTTAGTCAGCTTAAAAGGGGCATGACCAAGCTTTCAAATACTTAAGGGTCTTACCTAAATCAAGGAACGCTTCACTTGTTCCCCTATGTTAGTCTACTCAAAGGAGCATGACTAGGCTTTTAAATTCTTTAAGGTCTTAGCTAGCTTAAGAAGTACCTTGCCTATTTACTTGGATTAGTTTGCTCATAAAGGGCATAACTAGGCTATTAAATTCTTTAACGTCTTGGCCAGCTCAAGGAGCACTTTGCCCATTCACTTAGGTTTGTTAGCTTAAAAAGGACATGACCGAGCTTTCAAATTCTTTAAGTTATTAGCCAACTCAAAGAGCACTTTGCTCATCCTCCTAGGTTAGTCAGCTCAAGGGGGGTATGTCAGGCTTTTAATTTCTTGAAGGCTTTAGCTAACTAAAAGGGGCACAACCAGGCTTTCAAATCTTTTAGGGTCTTAGTCAACTTAAGGAGCACTTCACCCGTTAGCCTAGGTTAGTCAACTCAAGGGGGCATGACAAGGCTTTCAAATTTTTTAGGGTCTTAGCTAACTCAAGATGCACTTTGTCCATTCGCCTAGGTTAGTCAACCTAAATGGGCTATGGCTAAGCTTACAAATTCTATAAGGTCTTAGCCATCTCTAAGATTGCTTCACCATTTGCTTAGGTTAGTTAGCTCAAAAGGCCCACCACTAAGCTTTCAAATTCTTTAGGATCTTATCTAACTAATAAAGCACTTCACCTATTCGCATTGGTTAATCAGCTTAAAGGCGCACAACCTGGCTTTCAAATTCTTTAACGTCTTAACTAGCTTATGGAGCACTTTGCCCATTTACCTGGGTTAGTCTACTTTAAGTGGCACAACTTGGCTTTAAAGTTCTTTAGGATCCTAGCCAATTTAAGAAGCACTTAACCCTTTGCCTAGGTTAGTTAGCTTAAATGGGCCATGACTAGGCTTTCAAATTCTTTATGATCTTAACTAGCTCAAGGAAGGCTTTGCCTATTTACTAAGGTTAATCAGCTTAAAAGGGATATGACCAGTCTTTCAAATTCTTTAAGGTCTTAGCCAACTCACGAAGCACTTTACTTGCCCACCTAGGTTAGTCAACTCAAATAGGACTCAACCAAGCTTTGAAATTCTTTAGGGTCCTAACCAACTCAAAGATCACTTCACTATTTCGACTAGGTTAGTTAGCTCAAAGGGGCATAACTAGGCTTTCAAAATTTTTAGGGTCCTACCTAGCTGAAGGATGTTCTCTATGTATAGAAATCTCAAAGGGGCACGACCAAGCTTTTAAATTCTTAAGGGTCTTAGCTAGCTTAAGAAGCATTGCACTTGTTCACCTTAGTTATTTAACCTAAAAGCAGCACAACCAATCTTTCAAATTCTTTGAGGTCTTAGCCAGCTCAAGGAGTGCTTTGCTTATTTACCTAGGTTATTGAGCTCGAAAAGGGCACAACAGAGCTTTTAAATTCTAAAAGGCCTTGTTAGCTCAAAAAGCACTTTGCCTGTTTGCCTAGGTTACTTAACTTAAATGGGAATGACTAAGCTTTCAAATTCATTAAGGTCTTAGTTAGCTCAAGGAACGCTTTGCTCATTCGCCTTGATTAGTCGTCTCAAAAGGGCCTTAATTAGGCTTTCAAATACTTTAAAGTTTTAGCTATCTCTAGGAGTAGTTTGCCCTATTGTGTAGGTTAGCTAGCTCAAAAGGGGCATAACTAGGCTCTTAAATTCTTTAGGTACTAAGCTAGCATAATGAACGCTATGCCAGTTCACTTTAGTTGGTCAGCTTAAAGGGGTAAGACTAGGCATTGAAATTCTTTTCAGTTTTAGCCAGCTTATAGAATGCTTTGATCATTTACCTAGTTCAAATTCTTTATTATCTTAGCCAACTTAAGGAGTGCTTTGCCTAGTTGGCCTAGGATAGTTAGCTTAAATCGGGCATGACCAAGCTTTTAAGTTCATTAGGGTCTTAACTTACTCAAAGAGTCATTTGTTCTTTCACCTTAGTCACGTAGCTTACATGTGTTAACTACGTCGCTAATATGTGTCATGCCATGTGATTGACATGTGTGCATAACGTAGTGTACCCATGAAGCACTACATGTTACAATTGGGTACATGGCCCAGTAATATCGTAACACATAGTAAGTGTACTTTTTAGAAAAGACAAGAGGCATTTTTCTACCTTTGGTGAGATATGAACCCCAAACCTCTAAGCTATATGTAATGTCAGGTCCATATACTTACCCATTAAGCCATTGGCTTGTGTCTTATCAATATATGCACTTAAATTGCACATGTGGAGAAACTCAACCAAGGCTAGATTCCAATCCTAGCCTAGGCCCAAGCGACCCCCTCTCTACTTTAAATTTATTAAATTGAAAATTCCTTAAATTCTTTTTTTTTTCTATTTTTTCTGACTTTTCAATTATTTATATATTTTTGTAAATTTTCCACTTTTTATTTTGTATGTTTTTCTCTATTTTTGTATTTTTCTAAAATTTCTTCTATTTTATAAATTTATATTATTATTACTTTTTTTTATTCAATTTTCTATTTTTCCTAATTTAAGATCTTTTAAACTATTCTAAAAATTTTGAAAAATAAAAGGGAAGAGGGGAGGGATCGAGGGGCAGGGGTGTGCAAAAATGGGGTATTTATAGTTGTTCCTCTTTGTAGTGACGTTTGAGTAAAACTTTGCCATAAAGCCAAAAAGACACTATGTTTGTCTTAAGGGTGGATTTTGTCTTAAAAAGCGCAATAGTTAGCTGACTATCTTAGGTTTGGTGCATTGGGGATTTAGTGGAAAGGTTAAAGAGAGAGGAGGTGCTCTAAGAGATGAAAAGAAGAAATGAAGTCTGCTTGTGCCCTTCTGAGCTCACTAACCTAAGTAAGTTTATAAAGAGTAATAAGAAATCAAGATAATGCTCCGAGAGCTTGGCTTAGGTTAGGATAGCGCTACGAGATCATGCAATCCAACCATTTTAAGATCAGGATAGTGTTCCAAGAGCATGCGATCCAAGGGTTTCAAACTTAGGATAGAGCTCTAAGATCATGCAATCCAAGGGTTTCAAGCTTAGGATGGTGCTCTAAGAGCATACGATCTGGGGGTTCTAGCTTAAGTTAGGGTAGCCTTTTGAGAGCATGTGATCCGATGATTTCAAGGTTTGGATAGCATACTAAGAGCATACGATCCAGGTTTCAAGCTTAGGATAATGCTCCAAGTGCATGCAATCCAAGGGTTTCAAGCTTGGGATAGCACTCTGAGAGCATACGATCCAAGACTTTCGACTTGGGTTAGGATAACACTTCGAGAGCATGCAATCCGAGGGTTTCAAGCTTAGGATAGTACTTCAAGCGCATGCAATCCAATGTTTTTACTACAAAGATAGTGCTCTAAAGTGCAAATGATCCAAAGGGACCAAAACAAAAGGTATTTACGTAAAAATTCTTGAAAAAGATAGATTTGTTGATTGACAATCATGAACAACAGAGTAAATACTAGGGATAAAGTCCCTAGATAGAAAGAGAGATGGGTGACATCAGCTACGAAGGCGATCACATCAAAAAGAGTGGTTTTGGCCTCTAAAGCCAACTTGGGAGCGTCTTTTATGTAGGAGTTGATCTCTAAACTTTTGATGATAGGAAGTGAACTTGTTTGAAAACAATTATTACTAGGGTAATGACAAAAGCTTACTGTTAGGGTTGACTTTAGAGAAGACGACTTTCAAAAGAAATGAGGATTTAAAGGCCTAAAATGAGAGGGAATGTAATTTATTCCAATTTTTCAACTTGCAAACAGGTTTAGATTCTCCTAGTAGTATGTAGGCTTTTCAACAACATAACAACTTGATCTCTTGGGCTGCCATGGTCTAGGAGAACCTTTTATTTCCTTAAGGGGCAATTAACTTTCCATGACTTCTTCAAATTTCTTCTTATCAGCGAATATCTCTTTTAATGAAAGAATTGCTCTTTAACCCAGGTTTACAAGGGAAGAACCTTATATATAAAAATAAAATTATGCTTGCCCTAGTTTCAAAAATAACTTTTACTAAGGATAAGTTATCTCTTTTAATCAGAGGGGCCTTTAAGGATGGGTGGAATTGTGGGTGGCCATAAGCCATGTATCAGTTGCAAAATCTTTAGGGAGAAACTTTGGTATTTGCCATAGCTTCTTTCAAGCTTAATTACTTAAACTGTGTTTTTTTTTTTCTTTTTGAAATGTGCATCTTAATTCAATAACGAGTTTCTATGCCCCTTGCCCTCTTGGATTTTAGGGCACTAGACTTAATCACCTTATTTGTGTCAAGCATACTTTTCATTTTTCATTTCATACTTACTCATTTTTTCTCTTTTTTCTTCCTTCTTTTCTTTTTCATTTACAACTGTAGACACCCAATTTTTTTCCTCATTTATTTTTAGTTTTATTATTTTATTTTATTTTTTCTCAATAGGCTCTAAATTAGGAAAAACACAAAAAAAAAGGAAATTAAAGAAAACCCAAAAATTTAAGAAATTTAGAGAAAATAAGAACTTGGGGTGAAAACAAAAAGAATCAAAAATAAGAAAAAGCATAAAAAATATATAAAAATAAGAAATTTAGGTTTAGAAGTTAGGCCATTGAAACTAATCTTAGCTCAAGTTAATCGAGTCCATATGTGCAATTTAGTTACACATATGGACATGTACATGTCAACGGCCAAATGGATAATTATTGAACATTGGCATTGGATATTGAGTATGAGGTCTTGGGTTCAAATCATAGATAAGGCATACAAGGTTTTCTTTATATATTTTTAATCACATTAGGGACTACTAAGTATCAGGATCTCATTGCGCCACACGTCCTGATAAGTAGCAACATCGAATTAGACAACCTTGCAGACATGGTGCCACTTCAGCTGCCATGTGTTATGTGATGACATGTAATAGGTCGGGGTTAGTCAGATTGGCTGACATGGCACTACGTTAGTACCAGTTGGCACTTTCTCTCTCTTTCCCTTGTTTTCTCCAAATTTTCCTCCTCTTTCCTTCTTAAAAATAGCCAACCCCCTTCAATTTGGCTTCAATTTGTGCTTAAATTTGTTATACAAACACATAACTTCTTGCATCAATCTTACACTCTACGTAGCCTATTTTGAATTAAACCAAATAATATGACTAGATTCATCCTTTTCATTGCCCAAATCAAGCTCCAAAAATCAGAAAAACTTAACTTTCAACCATCTACATTTAAGTCTAATCCAAGCTTTCATTTGTTTCTAGGCTAATTGCGAGTATAAATTAGGTGTTAGGGGATGTTCGTAAATACAGACAACCATTCACGAACATACATAACCATTTAGAGCTGTTGAACCAACTCCCAAGCTCCCTCTTTCTCTCTCTCTCGTGACGACTTTCTCTCTCTAACTCAATCTCCCTCTCTTCAAATCTCTCTCTCCGGAGCTCACCACCGCAAATCACCACCATAAGAGTACTGTCCATAGCTCAAGCTTCCCATTTCACCTCCTTTCGACTATGGTCATACCCCTAGCAATGCCACTAAGCTCACCACTACCCTAACCCTAACTACTGAATCCCTTCTCCTTAAACCACCACTCTAGCCACTCTTCGACCCAAACCAATCACATAACCAAACTCCCCATACCTTGAAACACTACACCACACTCCTCTATTACACCCTATAACCCCTAATAGTACTACCTGAACACTACCACAACCATTACTGCGCATCACCTACCAAACTACCTCCGATCACCATAGCACTTAGCCTACCCCCCCTATGTTTAATCCTAAACACACAAATCCGCCCACAACCCTAAAAAAAAAAAATTGATCTAAATTGCCTTGAATTACACCTATTTATTGTCATTGAAGTGGAGTTTGAGATGTCTAGACTTGACTAGACCAATCTAACCTAATGACTTGGATCCGACCAAACCAAACCAACCAACCCACTCCAGGTCTAACCCACATGCCCAACTACATATGAACCTTGTTTTTTTATTTCAATTTCATTTTTATTTATTTATTTATTTGTTTGTTTTTCATTTATCTATGTAAGTGTAAATTGTAATGTAAAAATAAAAAAAGGGAAAAAAAGAAGAAAAAATGAATCATAATAATGACAAGAAAAAAGGAAAAAAGAAATAAAAGAAAAGAGTAAATTTATTTTACTTTATTTTTTCATTTGTCTTTTAGCTTAATAAAAATAGATAAAATATAATAGGTAATAAAAAATGCAAGATGATATAATAAAATTAAAATAAAATAAGTACGATAGGAAATAAAATTGTTCTATCACTTAGAAAAATTGATTTTCCAAAAAATAAATTAACAATATTCCAAATTCGGATCATTTAGAATTTCCAAAAATAAAATCCAATTTAGGACCTTTTTTAGAAATTATCTTAAATGAACCAAATTACGTAAAAAAACGTATACTCAATTGTTTTCAAATTAAAACAAAACCAACCTACTAAAGTTTTATAAAAGAATTAAGTACATCTGATCTCGAATAGTAGGTATATAGGTAGCTACGGGGCGACAATACAAATAAAAAATAATAATTTTTCCTTTTTATAGATTACTTCAATTGTCCATCTAGAGCAATTAAATTGAGTTTTGTCATATAAAATTTAAAGGTGATTTTTAAAGATTAAAGTTAAATTTGGAAAATCAATGGTACTCGTAAGAGCTTAAAATTCCTAAGCCTCAGATCTATGGTCTCTAATTTCAAAAGCTGTTTTTCAAAAATTGGTTTCAATCGTTAAACTAGTGGCTAAGTTATAACAAATCCATCCGATTAGTTATAATTTAACTGCTTTTCCAGACTCCAGTCAAGTCGTAACTCTAATACCTTTTCAAATTGAAAAAAATAAAAATGGTTTTCTTTAAACCCTAGTCAAGGATTAGTATTGAATGGGTAAGGGTTCAATATTAATCTATTTAAAGGAAATCTAATTTATAAAAAACCAGGATAGTGAAAAACTAGGTTTGGAAGCTTAGCGACTCTACTGGGGATGTTAAGAGGGTTGATCATTCGACTTTCCAAAATTGAAATTAAACTCTAAAAATCACCTTATTACAATTTATGTACTTACTCGTTCTTTATTTGTATCATTACTATACTAACGTTTTTGTAGATTTAGTTTCATTTATTTTATTGTTTTGAGGGAGGGATTTATTTCTTGTACTCTGAACACATAATAGATACGGTCGAACCCAGACCATCTTAGGACCTTAGGACATGGAGTCATTGTGTAAGTTCCGGGCATAGTTAGGTAACCACCGTTCGGAAGCGATTAGGCTACCTTACTTAAACTTCAATGTAATCAAGGAATCATTGTATAAGAAACACTTGAGGTTAGAGAGTTTAAGGACCCCTAGGACCCACCCTTTTTGCATACAACCTTTAGAGTTTTAGGGTAGCATTGTTATGAAAGACCAAAACAAAGGACAAACCTAAAGCTTCTTTCCCTGTTTTTTCTTAGAATTCACTTTCAACTCCTATTTGTACTATTATCTTGCATATCACATGTATTAGGATATGGGGGGTTATTTGCTACTAGGTAGATACGATTAGACCCAAGCTATCTTAAGATCCTAAGAGAGGGACCATTGTGTAAGCTTTAAGTACTATGGTATAACCATCGCTTGAGGTGGATTAGGTTACCTCATTTAAGCTCAATATAACCAATGAAAGTATTCTTTAACATGTAAGGTCGTAAAGCTTAAGCACCTATTCAAAACCTAGCCTAATTGCATATACTCCCTTCTAAGCTTGAGTTACTACAATACCCTTAAGAAATTGCAACCCTACTAATCGTTTAAGAATTTTAATGCAAGCAAGTTTCTAAAAATAAAAGTAGGGTTAAAACTTAAGGGAGTAGTGTATTGATCTAAACAATCCCAATATCTTCATATTTCTATGTGCTTTCTTTTGCTGCATTGGTAATGGATTCTTGTCCATGAAATATGTAGACCTAAAAATGATAGGTAACCAACAAGAGAATAATCAAAGAGCCAATAGATTGCCAAATGCCTTAAGAATCCATGAGTAGTTATTACAAGCTAGAGCTACCTACTAGAAGCAAAGGGTTTGGTGTGCTAAAGTCTTTAATAGGGCCTTGTTAGCTCAAGTCGAGAAAAGCAAGAAGGTGATTCGCTTAAACTATATATATAAAAATAAATCACGAATACTCAAATAAGTATACTAGGTCGGAATCAAGTAATATACAGAAAATAAGGTTGTTAATCTCTTGAAGACAAAGAAATTACTAATCCTACGCTAGTTTTTATCAATAATCAAGCAATTAAAAATAAATTAATTAATATAATAATTACTCTAAATCTATTGAAAAGAAAATATCTATGAAAAATCTAAAATTAAGCAATCAATTGAGAATTGTGGGAAAACAGAATCCACCAGTATAAGTGTAGGCTGATTGCCTTTAATTCTAACTTGTGCTTGTTGATTTAGAGTTTGTTCCTTTGCGTTAAACTTCTTTAAATCATCTGAAATTGCACTCTCGAATCCTTTAATTCTTGAAATTTCCAAATGAAAATAATTAAGTACCATTTCTTAATGATTTCTATAAAATCAATCATAATTGTATCTTAATTTGCACTTTAAAACATGAAAAATATGCCTTTATCAACTCTCCCACAATTGAACTTTTGCTTGTCCTCAAGCAAAATTTACAATACTAAAGAAATCTATCATTGAAAAGACAAAGTTTCCAATCATTAATCCAAGACATTTGATATTTCACATTTTTAGACTCACTAATTTATAATGCCCACTGCTCGAACCAAATTAAAATATGTGATCAGAGTACTACAATTGAAATTAACTAACCATTCTAAAGAAAACAAATTTTAATCCAAGAGTTTAACCTAGGATATCTATTTCAAAAGTAGATACTCAGTCCTAGAAGGAAAAACACCCATTTAAACTTCATAACTGTTAATAAGCATGTTATCCCTCTAATTATCTCGACAAACAAGTTAATAAAGCAGTGAAAGCATATGGAATTTGCTCTATCCCTAAGTTTTCTTCTTTTTTTATTACAAACCTTAATTCATTTCTTGAATTGCATTCAAAATTTTCATTTTCCATTCCCAATTTTTTCTTTTTTTATTTCTTTTTTAGTTTAGATAATGAACTTTTACCTTTCTTCCCTTCTTATTATAGTGAGTGCATTGAGTTGGCACATCTCAAGCTCATTACCCAAGTAAGCAGGTTTTAAAGAGACCCTTACGAACTCTTCCTTACTCTAACATTTAAGTTAGGATACTCTTAACTCAATTTCTTGAGTCATTAGAGTAAAGGCTCTCATATCATCATTTTTTGAATGCTCACTAAAAATTTTCAAACTTCTTTTATAGGAATCATTAATTTCAAAGCTTTACTTACCTCTTTCACTAAGTGTTAAAGTACTATAAAAATAGCTAAAAAGACCATATACTAACTAACCTTGCATAGAAATGAACCTGTTTACTTTTCACTGAAGTACTCGACCAACTTTTAAACATCAAATTCTAATTCTAAGAAGTAGGTAAATTAGGATCCTAAAAAATTGACTAATTAATTTTAATTAAGTACAAAAATCTCAACATTGGTGAGTAGGGTACCTTAGTGAGTCAATTATTCAAATCACAATCAGATGCTATCAATAGATTTTTTTTCTTTGTATAATCTTTAGATTCTAAACAAGACATTAAAAAAAAAATAGCCTAAACATTGCCAGATACTTAAGAACAAGTAAAGTTCAAGCTAATAGGAAAGTATAAATATTTGTAAACAAAAACTGACATTAAAATAGATATTTTCATTTCCTATTCCTCCCCCTTATCATACGATAGATAGTGTCCACACTGTCTTCTATTCAACATACAAGAGGAAATGAAAATTCACAGTAGTAAGAAAGGAAAAACCAGTACTCTCCTAGATTCAAATTTTTAACAACAATGAAAATTCTAAGTATAAGATCATTGCTATCATAGAATTCAAATCTAATATGTCTCATCAAACACTAAGAAACATGAAATAGCAAAGATAGCATAAAAGTGTACTGAAGAGTACATAATAGAGATAATGATCTAGAGTTACCCAATTAGATGGGTACTAAACTAAAATAAATGAATAGTAAAATAAAAGAAAATGAAAAGAAAGAAAAATGAAAATAAAAAAAAAATAAGAAAAGTACGCAAACATCTAATTATCTCTATTTGTACTGCTACTCTACACTAGAAGTCTCATAATGGAACTACTCTACAATTGTTGGCGGAAAACATGAGATAGTAGACTTCATCATATTGAACATAGTAGTCTAGAACTTCTTATTCTTCTTCCTCTCTTTCCTAATTTCATTCCAGATTTCTCTAATTTCTACACTCAATTGTCCATAACTGCTATCTGGAGGACGAGATGAAGTAGACACTTTAGCAACAATAAGAGGATTTTGAAGAATATCCTCTTCATCAACAGGATGGGGCCTATTATTTATCTTAACCAATCCCCAACCCCTAAAGGATATAGTAGGAATAGGTTTACAGGGGATACCATTATCCTCCTCCTGCTCTTGAGAAAGCCTTATACCTTTTAATAATGCTATATTATACCCACTACAAAAGATAACCTGTATCTTGGTATCATCTATCTATCTATAGATCAAATTCGCTATTTATATTCCTAGATCTATTTGATACCTAGAAATCATATTGTATAGATTAAACATGTCAAAACTGGTTACCTTACTAAGGTTAGTCTTCTTACAGCTAAGAGTATGAGCAAGGATATAGTGGAGTAACCTATGCTCTACTATTGAGAAAGTGGTAGTGAATGACTTTGAAGGTACAAAATCATCCCACTTAAGATGAATCAATTGAAACCAAAATCTCTCTACAATTATATCATTAGGCCAAAATTTGGGTAAATTGACTTCCTCTTCCTCATATAAACCTAGAAAATAGCCATTTTGACTCAATTCAATTACATAAATTTCTCCATAAACCTAAAATGTAAAAGTGGACATTTGCCTACTTCTCTCTAACTGCAAAGTGGACAAAAAATCAGTAACTATATTTCTATACGTAGGTTCTTTTACCTCAAATAGCTAAGACCATGTTTTATCAGGAACCATCTACTAGATTTTAACATCCATTCCATATTCTTATAAAATAGTCCAATTTAGATATTGTTGATTCATTAATGTTATTCGTTGTAACTTCTTCTTTCTCTCCCTAGCATACTCCTGATGTGAGTAAATTGCTGCCTGAACATTTGGAAGTCAAAGCGGTTACCATCTTTTGTTTCTTTCTCGGTTTCATCTTCTTGGGTGGCATGATGAATATGGAAATCACAGATTTGTAAAGAAGAAAGGAAATGTGTGTAGAAAAAGTGAAGAGAGTAAGTATATGTGGTTATAGGTGTACAGGAGAGGGAGAGTTTGAGAGAAATCTAGAGAGAGAATTCGAGAAAGGAAATCAGTGAGGAGAGAGAGAAAACCGACAAATGTGCTTTTAAAAGCACTATACGCCAACGGCGTACATTACCATCATATATGGGTAAGCTAGTTGATAGGTTGATAGCCTTAAGTGCCAACCTTGATTTCAAATTTCGTGCTTTTCTCCCTTTTTTTTTTCTTAAGCCGACAACCTTCATGCTAATGACCATCCTAAATTTTTTAATGTAATAAATAACAATAATTAAATAATAATGAATAAAAAAATTAGTTTGGTTTAATATTGATTGCCTCACATGAAGTGCTTAGTTTATAGTCACTAGCCCAACTTTTCTAATCTTACTATGAATTCTTGCTCACCACCATAGTGGCATCGCTATCCATGTTTTCTCTTTCAAAATAGTGTTTGAGAAGATGACCATTTACCTTGAAAGTGCGATTGTCTCCTACTTTTAACTCAACTATACCATAAGGAAAAACATTAGCTATTTCAAATGGCTCAGACCATTGAGATTTTAACTTACCCGGTATCGAACCTGATTTTTTGATTTTCTATTAAAAATTGATTTCCCCATTTTTTATTAATACTAAATCCTAACCCATTTAATACTAGTCTTCGACTAAAGAAATCAGGAAATTCTAGTTTTTTTTTTATTTATAAAAATTTTTGGAGTCACTACCCGATCGGAGTTAGGAAAAAGAAAAGAAAACAAAACAAAACAAAACAAAACTGTAATCAATTAGGTGGATTGATTACGATTTAGCTACTAGTCTTCGATTTTAATTTAATACAAACAAGAGAATTTTGAATCTAGGGGCTAACCTATTAAATCCTAATAGATACTACCATTTATTTATCGAAATTAGGATTATTTTTCTAATTATCTTCTTTAAAGAAAAAAAATAACATAAAATAAAAAGAACCTATTGTTTCTATAGATTTTACCGTCACCCTCAAAGTGCCAATGTACCTATTAATTGGGATTAGACAGTTATAGTTCTTTCCAAAAACTTTAATGTGTTATTTTTTTTTTATAAAAAAAATAATTGGCTGGATTTACATTTTTATTAACCATTTTATTTTTATTAAAAAAATCCATAGAAGCCTAATTTTTATTCCCAATTTGAAAAAAAAAACCTAAAGATACCTAAAAATGTGATTTTTATGAAATATTTAATGTTCTACATGTTGAATATTTTATATAAAAACAATGCTTAAAACATAAAAAAGAAAAAAGTTCCTAATTATAGAAAAGATACCTAGCTAAAGAAAAGATGTTTAAACCATAGAAAAAACACCTAAACAATGAAAAAGATATCTAAACTATTAAAAAGAAACCTAAACTATGCAAAAGATGTCTAGTCATGGAAAAGAAGTCAATTAAATATTTTTTTTATCAAAATCAAAATGATTTTTTTTATCTAGAAAACCCTAACATGCCTCATGCAATTTTACTAAATTAATAAAATATACAAAGAACGAGATTTTGAAAATAAGAAATGTAAAAAAAAAAATAAAATAAAATTTAACCAAACACATGTTCACTAGACACTAACACTATAACTAACTACTAACAATTAAAAATGTGATAAAGATAAAAAAGTTAGTATAAGTCTTAAAAATAAACTACGTATATAATAAGTGAGATAAAAATAATTAAATAAGACAAACTATAGACAATAGTTAAAAACTACTACTATTTACCTATAAGGCAAAGCACACAAAGCTGATGAAAGGGAATAGATTGGAACCCCAGTCTTATTGTGTACAAACAATATAATTAGTCTAAGGAATAGGTTTGAGCGTGTTTTTAACAAATGTGTAATTATTCCTCCTGGCTCGCACCATACAACCCTTATTTTTAAGACTCAAAAACAAATCTTTTGAATCGAGTCAAATCTAAATTAATAAAGATCTAAAATAGATTCGAATCATAGAAATCTTGATTTTATTAGATTTAACGTCATCGTATTAGATTTGCCTTTTTTTCGATAACTATTTAGTAAAGATTCTATCAAATTAATTTTTTTGAATTTTTTCTTTTTTAGTTTTTGGTTTTCTAACAATTTTCTATTTTCTTGTCTTTTTTATCATTTTTCAATTTTTTTATTGTTTTCTAAGTAACGACCCTAAAAACAAAAATTATAACTACTATGGGTAAATATCAAATGTCTACAACTACCCCTCTTTATGGTGAAGTTTAAATGAAACTTTGCCACAAAGACAAAAGTTATACCGTTTTTGCCTCGGGATGACTTTATCCTCAGTAACACTAAGACATTTAACAATGATAAGTTTGGAACAAAGAATAGTAAGGGTAGCGCCCTTATAGGCTGACAAGAATCCCTAAAAAGAATAGTGATAGTTTGGTTGTACCCCCTATGGGTTGAATAGTGCTCCTTGAGCTGTCTAAGGCCCTAAACTAGATGAAATGGGTATATGCTCCTAGAGCTGGCTAAAACCCTAATAGAATGAGAGAACTTGGTTGTGCCCCAATGAGTTGACTAACCAAAGCGGTCAAAGAGCCGTTTGAGCTAGCTAAGGTTTAAAGATGAGGAAACATGATCATGCTATAATGAGTTAACTAACTAAGGTAGTTAAAGCACTCTTCGAGTTGGCTAAGATCGAAGAATGAATTGAGGAAACTTGGTCATGCCCTAATGAGCTAACTAACCAAGGTGGTCAAAATGCCGTTATAGCTGGCTAACACCTAAAGATGAGGAAACTTGGTCGTGCCTTAATAAGCTGACTAACCAAGGTGGTCAAAGCGCCCTTTGAGCTAGCTAAGACCTAAAGATGAAGAAACTTGGTCGTACCCTAATGAACTGACTAACCAAGGCGGTCAAAGCGCCCTTTGAGTTGGTTAAGACCTAAAAAATGAGGAAACTTAGTAGTGCCTTAATGAATTGACTAACCAATGTGATCAAAGTTCCTATTGAGCTAACTAAAACCTAAAAAATGAGAAAACTTGGTCATGTCCTAATGAGCCGACTAACCAAGGTGGTCAAAGCACTTTTTAAGCTAGCTAAGACCTAAAGATAAGAAACTTGAATTGGGATAGTGCTTCTTAAGCTTACAAGATCCCTTAAAGATTATGAGTTAGGTAACATTCTGTGAGTTGGGTGATTGGGAGCCTATGAAACTCTAGATTAGGATTATACTCACAAGCTGGCTAGCTCCCTAAGAGATTATAAATTGGGACCGTGTTTTTGGAACTAGCCAGAAGCTTAAGAAACTTAGATTGGGACTGTGCTCTATGAGCTAGCTAGATCCCTAAATGAGAATATGAATCTAGATAATGCTCTATAAACTAGCTGAAGGGTTAAAGAAGATATGGATAGGAATAGTGCTTTATGAGCTAACTATATCCTTGAGAAAATAGATAAAGGGTGAGCACCCTTCGAACTCGCTTAAACTCTATTGACAGTTGAAAGTAAAACTAAGGAACATAGCTGACTCGAAAAAAACTCTTAACTTGAGTAATTTACAAAAGTGGAATTTGGTGAAAACTATTTATGACATGAATTGAAAATTTGGCCATTATGGATGAAATGGACTAGAAAATGAATGAAAAAACTCGTAACAAGCCTCTAATTTCACTCTCTCCTTTTCATTTTCTTTTTTCCTTAAAAGTTTGCTAATGGATACAAATTCTTATTTAAAAGGCAAATGCTATAATCATGTAAGGTATCTCATATCCACCCTAGTTTGTAACCTAGACAACAAGCTTCTTGGATAGGCCTTAAACATTCATTTCGTAAGGAAAAGGTAACTCATGATTATTCTAGTCAAAGAAGACTTCCTTCTAAAAATTATAATCCAATTTGTAAGTAATTCGCTCTAATCGATCTATTAGGTCTTTTTAGGTTCAATATTGTAAATTGGGCTTTTGGTCAAATGGTTTCAATCACGACCCAATAGTATTATTGTCGTGGTGGTAGATCGCCGTGTACCACATAAAGATCTATTATCAACCCCTTTGCTAATCATAGGCCCTTCATACAACACACAAGGCTCTTTCCACTTTATGTTACCACTAGGCCCACAAACAAGTAATATAAAGCAATTTAACTAAAATTACTTTTATCTTATAGATTAACTAATTGTGTAGGCTTGTGGGACCCACACCAACAAATATTACAAACAAATGCAGTTCGTAATGGAACCGCATTAAATTTGTGTTATGAGCAAAAACATAAAAGTATCTAAACGTCTATAAATTTATTACAAAATGTCCTCTTCACTCTCTGATTGCTCTAACCCGTCCCTACATGAGACTTACCACGGGCATGCCTCGGCCCGGATTAGTGAAGAAGTTTTCCTACATCAACAAAAATCTATAGGGGTATAAGCTTAAGCTTAGTGAAATAAACACCCTCATCAATACCACATGACAGAAATTTATTAGATGCACAATCATATGAATGCATGAACAATCAGTATGACAAATAAAGCATGCAGTGACCTAAGAACTGTATGCGACTTAGAATTATGCCCCCTGAAGTCAGGGTTTGGAGATAATTAACCGATCCAAACCAAAATTTAGGTTCTAGACCTTTGGTTTTATTTCATTTGTACTGTCATGCTCATGCTAAAACAAAACTATATATATATATATATGTATACTTCCTTTAACAAAATTAAATCATATCTTTTGAAATCCCAAGTCTAACAGTATAGTAGCCCCCACAATCTACAAACACACGCCCTAAACAGAAGCCACAAGACTCGGCCCCTCGCCGACGGTTGGCGTCTCCCAACGCCTAGCGAGCCCATCAACTTAGGATAGAGACTTAATATATAAGATGACATAGCTAGTGCCTAATCCTGCAGGAAACTCATATTCCTGTGAGTCCCTTCCCATCTTCTATGTGAAGCGGCAGTCAGTGTTATCCATATGCAATATGGGGAATGCATGATTCATTTTGATTTCTTAATCGTATAACTGATTAACTCGATTTTTAAGGTGATCAAACAATTTTATTCCATACAATTCACATATATATATATTAAAACGAGCAATTCCCATTATTATATATATAATTAATAAGTCATCACATTCATCCATAAATCCATACACATGCATCTCCCATATCCTATAAGCATCCAAATTTATATATTTATGTTTAGGTGCATCTATTCTACAAGCACAATCAAGTAAAGAGTCATCGAGAATTTACTCATTCTACCATGTGGGTTAATCAAAGTAATCCGGAGGTAAGTCGTCTCCGTACATGGTGTCCCCTGGTCATTGAAATAGTATTTATAAGGGATTGAAATAAACTTAGAAAAAAAACTAAGTAAATTTTCCTTAAGTTATACTCTTGACTGGTTTTCGAAATTTTTCCCGGTTTTTGCCTAAAGTTCAATCACGTATAACTTTTTTGTTTTAAATCCGATTTTTACGATCTTATAGTAAGTATTCATCTTTTTTTAGTGTACTTTAATGTAGTGAGGTTAGATTTTCGAAATGAGGCATAAAATTCTATTCATGGGTCGAACAGTAGCGTTCCTCATGGGTTGGAGTGTTTTTGGGTCTTGTATGGTAAATGGGCTTTTTGATAACTTGATAAATCCTTTGGGCTTGGTCTTAAGATTTTATCCTAAGCTTAAAATACTCCTTGAGATCAAATTTACAACTTTGATTTATATTCTTAAGGCTAACAACCACTTCATGGGCTCTTTAGTGGGCTTAAGTTATCAAATGCGCATGTTTTTGGTTCAAACTAAAGCTAGTGACTTTGGTGGGTTTGTAGGGCCTTAGATGGATTTCTTATGGGCTTCAAAACAACCTCTCTTGGTACTTTAAGGTGCTGGTTAGAATTTCATTGAAAGCCCAACTTAGAGTTCTAGGCTTGTTTTGAGAGTTTTAGGCTCGGTTTTGAGTTTTAGACTTTGTATGCTTACCATACTTGCCTTGGTTGATCTTCTCACTTTGTTCATTCACTTTTATCATATTTTTAAGATTCTTTTTCCCACGTTCCAGATCTGCTCATGATGATTCCAAGGGGTTCTTGCTTGGTTTTTCAACTTGTTTCATCATTTCCTTAAGTTTAGGTAGTAGATTATGCACTTAAGCTACTTGTATCCAAATCTTAACTTAAGTTTTCTTCCATAAGATGATCCTTTAACTCATGCTCCACATAAAGAAATAAAAGATCTTATACTTAATATAACCTCCATATCATAGCTCATGTTATACAAAGTTGGTTTCTTCATAAAGCTTCATGTGATGGATTTTTCCTTAACTTAAGTTTAGATTTAAGTATGTTTAACTTAATGGAAACAAAATCAACATCTAAATGACTATGGAATCCTCATGTCCAGCATACTCATCCTCCATTCAAGTTTTTGTTTCAAGACTTTTTCAACTTAAAATCTTCCATTCAAAGTGTTGAACAAGTGTCATTACAAAATACCAACTTTACATGCTCATGTTTCAACTTCATGTAAAGTTTTCATGGTTTGTTTCTTAAAACGATTTTTAGTATTATGACAACTTAATCTTTACTTATATCTTCAAGAAATCAAAGTCTCCTAATCATAAACACTAACACACAAATCATAAAAAACACTTACTCATCCTTAAAGCAAAATATGGTGGTTGTGCTCAAAGGTTCCACTTAAGCTCTTAACTTTGCTTCCTCTTTTGCAACCTTTTGGAACCCGAATCTTTTGGTCTTTTGGGATGAGGTTTGTGGAAGGTTCTAATGGTTCTAAAAGATCTTAGATGGTGAAAGAAAATAACACAAGAACAAGAAGAGAAGTTGTCATGAGTGAAGTTAGAAAAAATGGAAGAAAAGTTGATTTTGTAGGGTAAGGTGGTTTCTCCCTTTTATGTTTGTTTCAAATGAGAGAAAGATGAAGTGAAAATGAAATTGAAAGTGAGAGAAATAATGGAAAGAGTAGCCGGTTTGAATGGAGAGAGAATGAGTGTTTAAATGGAAGAAAGTATTGTTTTGTAGTTTATACAAAAGTCAACAATTGCAACTATTGATGATGTAAGCATTAAGAGATAAATAGTGATGTGTAAGAGAAAGTGATTGATAGTTGAAAGAAAAGAGCATGGCCCCCCTTTCTCCCTTGTCTAAATCTTCCATTTAAAGTGCTTTTTGGGCCATAGAGTGGTCTTGTCTCATTTATTAAAATTAAGCTTATGAAATCTTGTGAAAAATTGTCCATATGTAGTATAAGTGAAGGGGTGATAAGAAAATTGTCTTATCACTAGATTTTGATAAGTTATCAATTGATAATTGATTCCAACTCTCAATTGATAAGTTATCTAAGGCGATTGGTTGGTCTAGTTATTTATGTGTAAAGCTTATACATGAAGATAAGGGCATGTCCTTATAGGAAATTGTTTTAGGGTTTTCATTTTGCATTGTTTCGTAATTTATGATTCGATTCCTATAAAATTGTGAAATTTTATAAAGTTGAATGAAATAATTAAAATTAATTTATTGATTAATTACTTAGGGTTAAAATTCCTTAATTATTTTAGGGTTTAGAGTTTTAAGTGACTTTACAGCTTGTAGTTCTTCAAGCTCAGGTTTTATCGATAATTGGTTTTTAGATTGGAAAAATTTAATTCGTTTGTAAATATAAACTTAAGTTTTTGGTCTAGTTGATCTTTGGAAATGTTCAGAAAGTACTCGTACTCAAATCTTAGGCCCACTAAAAATAAGGTTTATGGTTTCAAAAGAAGTTAATTGAGAAGGCCTATTTTGAAAGTAGTGCTTTCATCCAAACAGGAGGTACAAGTCAAGAACTCTTAGGAATAAACTAAATGTGCGCTTGCCTCAGTTTCAAAAATAATTTTTATCTTAGATAAATTATTCTTCAAAATTAGAAGAGCTTTGAGTAGGGAGGTCTTTTATTTGAGAATCGAGTGGATAGAAAGGGTTTATGTTTATGATTTGGAGTGTTGTGTTTTTGGTTAGGAATGAGATTCAAGACCTTGTGTTGATTTTAGCAACTTAGGCCTTCTTTGATTGGGGATTTTCTCAAGCCCGATATTTAGGTTTTTCTTCATTTTCCTTTTTCCTACTTTTTCTTTCTTTTCATTTCGTTTCTTTCTTTACTCTCCCCAAAAATAACTATCTCTTTTGTCATGTTTTTGTCTCTAGATGAATTAAGGCCCTAAATCCATAAATTCAAATTGCATTGGCTTAGGTAAGGTATGTGTAGCCCTTAAGGTATTTAGAAAAATGTTAGCTCTTCTTCAAAGGGAACAATTTATCAAAAACAAAAATTATCCTTAAATTGTTATTACTAAGGTTAATACAAGGCAATTTTATCTATCTCTCCTAATCAATGACCCTAACTTTCAAATTGCCCCACTATGGGGTTGGTTCTTGATAAGGTCTACATTTGAAAGGACTCCAAATCAATCCAATGGGGTTATCAAAGAATAATTGTGTTTAGGATTTGAAAATGAATGCCTAACTTCATTCTGGTCTGCGTATCAAATTCAAAATGGACCTATTTTAAGGAATGAGTCCAAAATATCCTCACCATGATGTCTCTCAACTCTCAAAGGTTTAGGGTTAGTGTGTAGGATATAACTCACCTCTTTTCATTCAAAACTTTTTAAAAGTGAGTTACCAATTCCTTACATAGGGATTAATTGACCTTAGGGTATTAACCTTACTCCCCAATTCCTTTTAACATGCCCAAGTTGTGAAATTTCAAAGACCAAAGGCCCTATGCCCCAAACTTATAGGTCTTAACTCCCCTAAGATTCCACATGTGATTTTGGGTTAGGTTCTTTAGAGTTCAAATAAGCTAGCACTGGTAACTTTTGAAGTGGAAGGGACTAATGAATTGCCCTTTCTGTTTGTACTGGGGATCAAGCTTAAGACAGTATTTCATGGCTTCATGTTTTGACTTGGTTCATGGTTAGACTTGATGGCTTAAGCCTTAAGTTAGTTCAACTATCTTGATGGGCTTGGGCTCAGGTTTGGTAGGTTATTTTCTCAGGCTACATAGTCCTGTTTAGGTTAGCTGCCTTAATGGGCCAAATGATTATGTTTGTCCTAAACCGTATAAGGATATATAATCGTTAGAAAATTTCTTTCTTTTTCTTTTCTTTCCTTTACTTCTTTTTTCTTTCTTTTCTCTTTCTTCTTCTTCTTTTTTTTCTCTTTTTTGAAAGAGAGAGAGTAAAAGTTAGCGCTTTATGTTATAAAGACCGAGTGATGGAATTGTAAATGGAGAGTTGATTTACTAGAATTCTATACAAACTTAGAACAACATTATTGAGGTCTATTTACAAATGAGGAATTCTAAAGGAAAAACACTAAAAAATAAAAATCTATATCCTATTTATTCCAATTGATAAAGGCTAAGGAGTTAATCTATCTAAAAGAATGAATATTTCTGACAGGTAGAATACTAGGAAAAATGGTAACTACTTGAAATTATTTTATAGGTTTAACACTTTTTGTTTTGGTTCTTTTTTTTTCTATTGATTTACTCTACGAATTTTGGGCTTAGCTGATGTGGGCCTAAATGAAAAGTAACAGATTCGAGCCTTAATAGATATACTAAGGTCTGCAACTAGGTAATATTCATAGGGCTCTTCTATAAGGGCAATATGAGCCCAATGTTGTTCCTAATAAATTCTTACTTATTTAGGCTAAACAGTTGGAACCATATCTAGCATATCTTTTAAGGCCAACGAGGTAGGTAAACGTACAATCATCACCTATTCTAAAATTTATACAGAATTATTATAAATTATTTACAGGAAAATATTACAACTACAACTTCACAACTGCCCTTATCCATTTAGGTCTGCCACATCATAGCTTCTTGTAAATTTTTTGAGAAAAAGTTTTCGTGTGATACAAAGGGTAGGTTCCAAAGGTTCTCAAGTTCTGTAATGACTACATTTTTTTTAAAGCAACGGTTTTGTGGTCGCATCAGAACTTAAGTGAAGTAGCCTGATCGGCTTTAGAAGGTGGTTGCCCCACAACATCTAAAACATACACAATGGGCCCCCTCCTAAGGTCTTAAGATGGCCTAACTCTGACCGTATTTATCATGCGTTTATGATATAATGAAATAAAAATAAAGTAAACCCCCAAAACTTTCCCTTAAATAAACTGCAATAAAAAAAATGTTAGTAAAAAAGGAAAAAAATAAACATATATATAAGATAAATAAAATAACATACCCAAGTTCCCTTTTTTCTTGTCTTTTTATTTTTCCATCCTTTGTTGTCCTTTTTTTTCTTGAAAAATAATCCTATCTTTGGTAAATTCTAGTGGCTACCTCTCTAGTATCCCTAGTAAAGTCGTCAAACTGTCGAGCCTGATTTTACGATTTTCTATTTAAAATTGATTTTCCCATTTTTAATTAATACAAAACCTTAACCCATTTAATAATAATGTCTCTTTGTCTTCGTGGCAAAGTTTTATTTAAACTTCGCTACAGGAGGGATAGTTGTAGACACCCATTTTTGCCCCTTTTATTTTTATTTTTTTATTTTCTCAATAGGCCCTAAATTAGGAAAAACACAAAAAGAAAAAGGAAATTAAAGAAAACTAAAAAATTTAAGAAATTTAAAAAACATAAGAATTTTGGAAAATAAAAAAAATATATAAAAATAAGAAATTTGGATAAAAAACACAAAAATTAAGAAATTTAGAAAATAAGATAATTGAAAAAATTGAGAAAATTGAAAAATTACAAAAAAAAATATATATAATAGAAAAAATTGAGAAAATACTATATTTTCAGGATAGATTAAGTTTAGAAGTTGAGTCGCTAAAACTAAGTTTAGATTTAAATCTAACCTTGGCTAATCGAGCCCATATCTGCAATTGTTGCACAAATGAACAAGGTACAAGCCAATGGCTTAATAGATAAGCATTGCACATTACCATAGAATATTGAGTGTGATGTTTTAGGATCGAATCATGGGGAAGGCATACAATGTTTTTTTTTTTTATTATTTGTCACCACATTAGGGATTGTCACATATTAGAATCTCATTGCACTACGTGTCTTGATACATAATAGTGTCAAATTGGATGACCTTACTGACGTAGCGCCACGTGATGACATGTGGTAGGTTAGGTTGGCTAACGTAGCACCACATCAGCGCTATGTCATTACTTTCTCTCTCTTTCCCTCGTTTTCTCTAGATTTTCCTCCTTTTTCCTTCTTAAGAACAACCCACCCCCTTCACTTTGGATTTAATTCTTGTTCAAATTTCATACATAGGTACATAATTTCTTACATCAATCTCACCCTCCACACGACCTATTTTAAATTGAACCAAAGAAGAAGACCAGATTTATCCTTTTTGTTGGTCAAATCAAGATCCAAAAAATAAAAAAAAACTTAAATTTCAGCCATCTACATTTAAGTTTGATTTGAGCTTTCCTTTGTCTTTTGGCTAATTACGCGTATAAATTGGGTATTAGAGGATGTTCACGAATACATACAACCATTTTTGAGCTATTCAATCAAGTCTTGAGCTCCTTCTCTCTCTCTCTTATGACCACTTTCTCTCTTCAACTCATTCTCTCTCTTTCCCGAGCTCACCAATGCAAATCACCACCATAGAAGTACTGCCCGTAGCTCAAGCTTCCCATTCCACACCTTCTTGACCACGACCATACCCCTTAGTGATGCCACCAAGCTTGCTACCACTCTAACCTTAATCGCCGAATCCCCTCTACTCGAATCACCACTCTAACCACTCATCGACCTAAACCAATGACATAGCCAAACTCTCTATACCTTAACCACACCACACTCCTATCTTGCATCCCACAACCCCTGATAGTGTTACCTAAACACTACCGTAACCACCACTTCATACCATGCTCTAAACCACCTTGATTACTATGACACTTCCCCACCCCCCTGCATATCCAATCCCAAAGACATAAATCCGCCTTTACCTTTGAAAAATTCAGTCTGTATTGCCTTGAATCGCGCTTAGTTGCTGTAAACCCCCAAAAATTTTCAACCTAATACCTAAAGTAGACCCTAGTGTGCTAAAAGACTCTAAGAGTTAACAAGGCTAGTTAAGATGAAAACCCTAAAATAACAATTAAAGATTCAATCTTGTATAAAATTTTTAGATCCTAAATGCATATAAACACTCGATATTATACCTAAAGTGATAAAACCCTAAAACTATAACTTTAAAGATGTAAAAGTACTAATTCACTATAATTTACCTTAAAACCATAATTGCTAATATATTCTTAGTAACATATTAAATCATGCTAAATCATTAGCAAAAGATCAAGATAACTTTCAATTATTCATAAATGTGTATAATAATAATTTAATTTACTAGAAACTAGTATATTCCATTATATATCATATTCATCTTCTAATTACATAACTAGGTTAGTATTATATATAGTTAAGAGTTTTGTTGATGATCATACTACATATAGTAAGTATTAGTGCCCTAAATGACACTTTTCATGATAATTACATTAAGTAGCTTACCAAATGATTTATATAGGATATAAATACCTAAAGAAAGATCTCATTACCTATTCTTACTAATAAATTCAATAAACCCCATATTTCCTTTTGTTTGCTTAATTTTCTTCCTAAATTTCCCTAATTACTTCATTATGTACACTTAGATTGCATGTAATTTTGAAATGTTGATTGGTCGACTAAGTCAATATATTAAAAAGTCAACAAATATGTTATTATCACACTAGAAACTTCCCTTTCTTTCTATTGAATTCTTTTCTTTTCTTATGGATATTTCCCCCTTTTCTTTTCCTTCTTGTCGTCCACTTTCCCCTTCACTTAGACCCCACTTGTCTTCATCTTTTTAAACACAAAACAACACAAAACAAAGTCCTTTCCTCCATTTCCAAATTGTAAAACCCCTTGCTCCCTTAATTCTAAACACTTTCTCACTTCATTTTCACAATTTCTACTATCATAAACCAAGGAGAAAAAGGTATGTTATCATATGATTTTCTATCTTATGTAGTAGTTAGTTATATAAGTTATGTTGGTGTAGAAATTTGGTATAATATGTGCATATGTGTTGTTGGAAGTGGAAGCTCCATATTTATGCTTAGAAGTGTAAGAATCCTTAGATAATTAGAAGAAGAACACATGTATATATATATACTTAAGCATGTGAACATAGGAATACACTTGATAAATACACGTATGAAGACGCTTATACCTAAGAATTCTTTATGCACATAACCTAAAAAGTGGTATATACTAACTATCCATACATATACCTTGCTAAATACACCCTTAAAGTGCAAAAATATGAAATTCATGAAGCTTTCTTAACAAAGAATATTAGGCATACGAAAAATATATATAAAAATACGTATATCACTGTATGTGTATATGGATATATGTACTATTATACATATGAGTACACAAGTATACATACTAGTATGTTAGAAATATAAGTATGTACATAACATAGGTGTAAAGTATATGAATACATAAGGATAAGAATGCATATGTAATGGATGATGATGTAAGTAATGACATAATCAAATGATGACATAAGCCATGACATAAGCAATTGTTAACATAAGCCATGACATAAGCCTCTAAAATAATAAGCCATAAGATCATTTAAGTGTAAGAATTAATGGCTAATGAAATCATTAACTACTAAAATGGAACATAAAACTAGCCAATAAGAATAATTAAGCTTCAATAAATTTAGTTTATATCGCAAAACATGGGTTTTAACGTCCAAAACGGACACCACCATGTGAATGTGCATCAGAAAACGATGAAAAACGATTATACATATGTAAATATTGAAAATAAAATGAAAAAAGTTATATACAATTAGCAATTAAGTTTAATCGAATAAAAACTACTAATAATCTAAGTAGAATTAGGTAGGTAGATAGATATCTAAAACCGTTAGTTAATTCAATTACTTATTATCCTTGTTATCTCATAATGATCAGGTGATCTCGATGAGGGCGAGGATCTTCTGATCAATTATTATGACTAGAGCAATTCGTTATAGTCAAGTGAGTACTCTCAATGATTCTATACTTGTTTATGCTTATAGTTAGTACACTTAAATAGAATATTAATAACTTGATGCATAGGGTTTTGGGATATGCATGTGCTTGATATTGATTGATTACTGTGAGAAATATTGTTAAATATGATAATTGATGATTTAATTGTACGACTGATTGTTACACGACTTGGATGGTTTGCTAATATTGATTGATTGCCTCATAATTTGACTTAAATATATTTGCCTTATCCTAAATTAAAAGAGTCATGCATTATCCATGCATTACATTACTTATTCTAGCTGTCACTTTACGCAGAGGTAAAGAGAGGCCTTACAAGGGTTATTAATATATATTAAAGTGTTTTTGTGTGGTGCACTCATACCACATGACCTTACCCAAACTTATGGGCTTAATAGATAATGGAGATGCCAACCATATGGCTAAGGGTCAAGTCTAGAGATTTCCACTGTAGGGTCTAAATGTGGACTATGAGGGATGCCTCACCGCTAGGCTTAGGATTTCGTGTACTACTAGATTTCTTCGAAACGTAAATATATTTTACGAAATATGAAATTCAAAATTATGGTTAAAAACTTAGCTGCTAAATCCCAGTCGTGATTGGTACCGATGTATCTCTAACCCTTATCTTAGAGGGCATTCAAATCCGATATTATATGCAGCACAAGTTAACTGTATATATTGTTTGGCATGCTGCATGTGCATGCATTCATATGGTTGTAACAATTTGTTCGATAACTTATTTTGCCAGTATATTATGAGGGATAGCTCACTAACTTTGGTAACTTACTCACCAATAGTTTTTCTTTTGCAGGTTGATAGATAATCAGACATAGGTTAAGAGCCGAGCATTGAGTGCAAGTGTTGAGATGTTTTAAAGGTTAGAATTAGAGAGAGATTGTATAGTTCATGTGAAACTTTAAATGTAAATAAGTTTGAATTTTATGTTTATTCTCTTTAATCTTATCATTTGGTAAGAGATACCAATTCTCTACTGTTTTGAGGAATTGTAGAATATTGGACATCCATAATTATTTATATTTTACGACATGTCAATTAATTAACAATTCAAAAACCCTAGTGATGAATTATTTAGAATCTTATAATCTCTGACTTGTAAGGCGATTTTCGTATTATGGGGGTACATATGAAAATTTTAGACAATCTTACTAGGCCTCTTTTTGATTCCTGATAGTTACTGTCACGAAAGTAGAGTTGGAGATGACCCAACTCGACCAGACTGATCTGACCCAATAACCTACAATTCGATCTGACCAAACCGACTAACCTATTGCAAGTCTGACCCGCGAGCCTAGCTACATTCGAACCTTGTTTTCTTATTTCAAATTTGTTTTTATTATTTGTTTTTCATTTATCTATGTAAGTGTAAATTGCAATGTAAAAAGAAAAAAGCGAAAAAACAAGAATAATAACAACAAAAAAGAAAAAAAGGAAAAAAGAAAAAAAAGGAAAGAGAAAATTTATTTTACTTTGTTTTTTATTTATTTTATAGCTTAATAAAAATAGATAAAATATAATAGGTAATAAATAAATAATATGATGTAATAAAATTAAAATAAAATAAGTAGGATAGAGAATAAAATTGTTTTATCACTTAGAAAAATTGATTTTCTACAAAATGAAATAAAAATAAATCAATCATTTTCTAAATTAAGATCATTTAGAGTTTCCAAAAATAAATCCAATTTAGGACCTTTTTTAGAAAATTTCTTAAATGAACCAAATTGAGTAAAAAATGTAAACTCAATTGTTTTCAAATTAAAACAAAACCAATCTACTAAAGTCTTATAAAAGAACTACGTACGTTTAATCCCGAATAGTAGGTATATAAGTAGCTATGAGGCGATAATAAAAATAAAAAAAATATAATTTTTCCTTTTTATAGATTACTTTAATTATCCATCTAAAGCAATTAAATTATGTTTTGTCTTATAAAATAAAAAGGTGATTTTTAATGATTAAAGTTAAATTTGGAAAGTTAATGATATCTATAAGGGCTTAAAATTCCTAACCCCTTGATCTGTGATCTCTAATTTCAAAAACCATCTTTCAAAAAATTGTTTTAATCGTTAAACTAGTAGCTAAGTTATAACCAATCTATCCAATTGGTTATAACTTAACTATTTTCCCGACTCCAGTAGAGTAGCAACTCTAATACCTTTTCAAATTGAAAAAAAAAAAAATAGTCTTATTTAAACCCTAATCGAGGATTAGTATTGAATGGGTAAAGGTTCAATGTTAATCAGTTTAAAGGAAATTTAATTTATAAAAAATCGGGAGGGTAAAAAACTTAGCTCTAGAAAGACAAAATGATTATTCTTTCTTTTAGCTTGTAGCTCAAAGCATATGGGGTTTTAATGTTTATAATAGATGCCTTTCTTTAACTTAGAGGAAATTGGTTATCCATGGTAACAATTACTTTTGAATTGAAGCAACTAAAGTAAGCACAAATTAGTTTTAACTATTTTCTTTTAATAGATGCTCCTAATCTCCTTTTTGCCTCATTACGAGGGTGATTACAGGTTTTAATTTTTTTGAATACCCTAATAAAAGGTCCAATAGGGTTGACAAACGATCTTATGTTTGAGATATTAAAAATATTGTCTAACTTCATTTTTATTTAAGTATTAAACATAAGATAGACTTCCTTTAAGGAATGAGTCCAATATCCTCACAATGATGCCACTCGACTCTCAAAATGTCTTAGGGTTGGTGTTTAGGATTCATCTTGCCTCTCTTCATTCTAACCAATTTAACTAATGAGATATCATAAAATAGGAGAAATGTGAACAAAACACTTTATTTAAATCACTTGTCTTTCACAACCATTGTGAAATTTGACCCTATCCTTGAATTAAGTCCAATTAGATTGCCCTTGCATCAATTAGGTCTTAAACTCTGTTCTTCAATTCCCAACAGTTGTGAATAGAACGGCCTTGCTGACCCATATGATATTTACATTGTCTATTTGGGTTGTATTTCCTTGGCTTATATCCTAGCATTAAGGCTTTCTATTACAATAAGCCCTCGTTTCTTAGTTAGTCGAATACTTAAGATAACAAGGTAAGGATCTAAGTGAACTTTCTTCTAGTTATTTTTAGGCCTATTTTGCTTGTTGTAGTATTTATATATGCTCCTGAAACTTGTGTGGTTGGTCTTTTTTTGGTTAACCTCCTTATTCTTATGGCTTTTTCAATGTGGCTCCCAGTAAGTACAATGTCTACAAAGATAGCCATCATATTACCCAATAACTATCCATAATATGGTTCCTCTAATGACTCAATAAAGACAGATATTAATTCCTTTTTAGGGAGAAGAGAAATGATTCCGGTTGATATGCTCCTCCATCTTTGGGTGTATTCCTTAAATGACTCTTTCTTTCTTTATTCTCATTTTGCACAAGTCTTAAATCGAAGGAGTTATCTCAATGTTGAACTTATATTACTCATAGAATGCTTGAGCCAACTTCACCGAAGTATTGATTTGACTGAGATCGAGTTGGGTATACTAGGTTAATGCAAGCCCTGTTAGACTATCATGGAAAGTTTGTACCCTGAGTTGATTATTTTGAACATATTTACCCATCTTGTGAATGTATAATCTAGTGTGTAGCTTTGGGCATTCGATCCCATCATACTTCTCAAACTCTGGTATTTTGAATTTTTCTAGGTAAGTATTAACATCAAATGTAGAAAGGTTAGTGATCTTAACCTACTCGAATCCATTATAGCCTTCAATCACCCTCATTTTCTCAATGATTTATTAGGTCAACTTCCTTTCCAATTCTTTTAAACTATCCTGGTTAACCTTAGATTTAATTAACCTTTTATTGGTTGGGAATGAATATGTGTTAAGCAAAAAAGTTTGGCTGACTTTTGGATAGACCCCTTCTGTTTCAAAAGACTCAAAAGTTAGATTAGCCTTTAGATAGTTCTCTTCTATTTCTATGGGTAGAGCCTCAATATTCTTTCAACAATAGGCCTTCGAATGCTCTTCATTTGATTGTGCTCTAAGTAAGGTAATACTATAAGTAAGGAAACTTAACTAATTTGCAATTTCTTCCACAACTTGCTCTAATGAATGAAACCTTACTTCTACAGAGTTGGTGCCATCAAGTTTGTCCTTATTTCCATTGTTAGCTATTACCTATTAGCAAGTTCTTCATTTTAATTTCCTTTTTTTTTTAAGAAAGAGAAAAGGAAAAAATGGAATATAAGGATAAGACTTATTTATAAGTTGTGAAAAAGGAGTGCAAAAACATTCCTAAGGGATCAAGAGCTAAAATATTTACAATCCTACCAGAAAAAAGATCCTAAGGATGTATAGGAGAAAAGATTGGAAAAAGTTAGATTAGAAGGTACAGAGAAAATGACTTGTAAGGAAATCAATTATTTAGAAACTTAAGCACAGAACTCTCATGATGTTTTTCAAACAGAAACTAATGAATATTTACAAGCAAAATGCAATATGAGGATATGCAAATGTAGAGATAGGAGCTAGCAAATCGACTATGATGAGGCAAGAAAAAGATTTTTATTGCATCTTTGAATTTTCCCTTATATTATTTAAAAATTTATTACAAATAATCCCTAAAGTTTCGATTATCTTTTCTTGTGATGTCTTGGGTCCTCTTCAATCTTATTTCTTTTCCTCAACTCAATTGCCTTGATCCATCTAGCAAAGTGGGAAATATCTTTAGTGTAGAACTTTTACAAAGCTCTGACCCAATAATAGGTAGCAATATCTTTAGGAAGTTTAATGACAATAGCAAACACACTAACGGAATTCATCTTTTGAATGCTTTGTCTATGAAGGAAATCAAGTTTACGGCTTTGAGTATGGCTGATAAATCGAACCATAAGTAAGGCTTCTCCATTCTTCTCTTCTTGTAGATAACTAAGCAATCTAGTCTGTGCTGCTAATAGTGTTAAGACATACGATTTCCATTGTAAAAATTAGGTCACTAGCTCTACAATCTTATGATGTATGTGAAATATCCCATTAGCAAATAAAATAGTTCCAAATGCTACCAAGATATAACCGTTGATCCTATATTACTGCCAATCTTCAATGCTACCATAAAAGAGTTTCTAGTTGTAGCTAAATGCGGTTGCGAACTAAGTAAAAAGATCATCCACCTTAGTGATTCTCCTATGGGGATTTACCCATATTTTGTATATTTCAAATTCATAAAGGCCTAAGAGTTTTTTGAAAATCTTTACAGGGCTAGCCATGATATCTAAGACACATTTTCTATTTCCAATAGAGGGGACTACTAACAGATAGGAGTATTCTTCAATGGTTGGGCTTAGTCAGTATGGGCTGTGATGAAAAGACTGACTTTAAGGGTCCTAGAAGTAGACCAAAGCCCGTACCATGGTGATATTAGTCTGGACTATAAGCAATGAGAGAATGGGCTTAATCTTGTCGTTAATGAACTTATGCTAGTCTAGATTGAAAAATCAAAACCATCTTTCAAGTATTCCCTTATGCTCTAAAGGCTTATGGATATGGACTTCTTTGAAAAGGGCCTATGTAAGAGAAGACCTAACCCTTTTCTATAAAATGAATGAAAGGAAGATTACATCAGAACTATCTTATTTACATGGGAATTACATTGATATTCTAAAGATAAGAAAGTATTTACACTGAAAAGATTAAGAAACTTCGCAGTTAATGTTCTCTTTTTCCTTTTTTCTTTTCTTTTTTTCTTTTTTTAGTCTTGCCACATTGTGTCAACTTGACAATTTTGGAAAAAGGGTTCTTAAATGCAATTAGGGTAGGTTTTAAAAAGGTCCTTTAGCTTTATGGCCTCACTTATTAAAGAATACTTTCATTGGTCACATCAAGCTTAAGCGGAAGTAATCTAATCAACCCCAAGCTGTAGTTACACCATAGCAACTAAAGCCCATACAATGGCCCTCTTCTTAAGATCCTAAGATAGCCTAAGTATAACCACATCTACCCTACATCTTTAATGCAACAAATGAAGCCCCACCCTATCTCCCAATGCATGTGGTATCCAAAATAAATATGATAATAATATACACATGAAGCTAATAATGGATAAACAAAAGTTGAGAGTAAATTCTAGGAAAAAAATATAAGGAAAGAAGCTCTGGGTTTTGTTGTTTTTCTTCTTCTCTTTTATAGCAATGCTACCTTATTAGCTATTCGCCAACCCTAAAAAATGTATGCAAGAAGGGTGGGTTCTATAAGTCCTTAAACTCTATGATCTTACACGTTTCTGAAAAATTGTTCCTCAGTCACATCAAAGTTCAAGTGGGGTAGCCTAATTGGCCCCAAGCATTAGTTGCCCTACTACACTTAAAACTTATATGATGGCTCTCCTCTTAGGGTCTTAAGATAGCTTGGTTTTGATCATTTCTACCCTTCATCTTTGATGCAATCATTCCCCTAATGACTTGATGCAAAAATGAATACAATAATAAAAATAAGTATATTACATAAATAAATAAATAAATAACATGGGCGTTTTGAAAGGCAAATTTAATTTCAGAAAGTTTTTAAATGATTAGCCCTCTTGACAATCCCTAATGGAGTCGCTAAGCTATCGAGCCTAGTTTTTTCCTCTTTTTTTAAATTAGTCTTCTCCAAATCAATCAATATTAAACTCTACCTATTTAATATTAACCCTTAACTAAGGTTAAAAGAAAATAGGAATTTTTTTTTAATATCTTGAAAATGCTTTAAAGTCGCCACTCAACCGAAGTTAAGAAAAAGAGTCAAGTTATAACCAATTGAGTGGATTGGTTATGACTTAACTACTAGTCTTAACAAGAAAACCAATTTACCAATTGGTTTTCTAAAATGAGAGATCTAGATCTAGAGGGTATCCAATTAAAGCCTAAATGAGTACCACTTTTAAACTTTCCAAATTTAATTTTGCTTTTCAATAATACCCCTTTTTCAATTTCTAAACGAATAATCATATCACATGTAACTAATCTAATTAATTTATACAAATATTTACAAAGATGGAAAAAAATAAAAATTTTCATATTTTATGTCGCCTTATACATATAGGTGCCTACATACCCGCTATTCGAGATTAGACTTTTGTAGTTCATTTTGTGAAATTTTAGTATATTAGGTTTGTTTAAATTTGAAAATACATAGGATTTACGTTTTTAATCAAATTTGGTTTATCTAAGGAAATTTGTAGAAAAGGTCTTATATTAGGAATTTTATTTTTTAGAAAATTCTAAAGTGCCCTACTTTTGAATATGGGTTGATTTATTTTGCTTATTTAAAAAAAAATGTTTTCCGAAGTGATAAGAAGATTTTTTCTAATTTTATTACCTTTCACATACTTAATATTATTAACATTACAATTTTTTCAATATTATTTTATTTTATTTTGCAACAAAAAATCATATATTATTTTTTTAACTTTCTCCTTTCTCTCTTTTTTTTTTCTTTTTCTTAATTACATTTACATTTTACAATAAATCAAATAAATAAAAAATAATATTACAAATCGAAAACAAAAACACAAAGAGTCGGACTGAATTTGGAGTTAGAGTATGCAAGTCAGATCATCAGACGTAGGTCAGGTCGTCAAGCACAAGTCGAGTTAAAACAAGGGATTTGAATTGGATAATGCAACAACGATGGGGGGATGCTTCAGGCCATTTCAAGCACCAATTCGATTAGGAAATTGAAATTTTGTGATTTTCATATTAGATTAGGTTGGGGTTGGGATTGGGGGGGAGGGGGGGGGGTGTGTGTGTGTGGTATAAGGAAGATGTTAAAGGGAGTTAAGGTGATTTGGGTAGTTTTTCTTTCATAGGGGCTTGCAGTAGTGTGAGGGCTTTGGTGGTGGTGTGATTAGGAAGCATGACAGTAATTGAAATGGTAGCTAATGAGAGCTTAGGGAGTGGGGAACCTAGTCTTGGAGGTAGAGCAGCTCAAAGTTGATTGAAGAGTGAGGGAATCATAGAGAGAGAGAGTGGTTTGTAGAGAGAGAATGAGCTTGAGAATGTGTTTGAAGTGAGCTTAGATGATTTCTAATAATTATCTTTCCTTGAATGCTTTACCCAAACTTCAATTTATAACATTCGAGCTACGATTAATGATGGAAAGTGGTAATTGCAATTTGAATGAAGGCATTTGGTTTCGGGTACAATTCTCAATTTTGGGGATGAATTGTGTTGAATTCTAATCAAATGCGCATCTTAGAGTTTCACTATTGCTTAAAGTTTTAGATAAAAACTTCATATTGCTATAAAGAATCTCAATTCGCATAAAGGAAAATGGAAGAAATCTAGGTTTTGCAAGTTTTCTACCATTTTCAACTCGCCTTTTAACCCTTTAAACGTTCGTATTCGGATGTGTTATGGGGTTCAAATCCAAGTTGGCTATGTTAACTTCATGATTGCCTCATTGATTTGGTGAAATTGCAAAGGGAAAGTCTTAAAATTAGCATGAAAGTAGGCTACTTAGTAAGGAAATGGAGAAAAAATCTGAGGAAAGAAAAGGAAAAAGAAGGAAAAGGATAGAAAGGGATAGTTATCATGGCATTGACGTAGCGCTATGTCAGTCACAAGGTCCAATGGGGAAATGCCACATGTCTAAAATGACACATAACTGACTGATGCATCACACTATGTATCTGCTACGTAGCTAACCGTATCATGCCATGCAGCTGATATGTATGCATAATGTATTACACCCGTAAAGTGCTACGTATTACAACTGGGTACATAGCCCAATAATATCATGACACGTGGCAGCTGTGTTTTTTAATAGGCATTTTTCTGCCTTAGGCGAGACTTAAACCTAAACCTCCAAGCTACATGTAATGTTAAGTCTATGTGCTTATCCATCAAGCCATTGGCTTGTACCTTATTAATATGTACACCTCAATTGCATATATGGAAAAGATCAGCTTGGCTTAAGTTCAAATCCAAGTGTCTAGGCTTAAATAAGCCCCTCTACTTTAAATTTATTAAATTAAAATTTCCTTAAATCCTCTATTTTTTTTTAATTTTTCTATATTTTTTTCTATTTTTATTCATTTTTCTAAATTTTTCCATTTTTGTGCTTTTTCCTATTTTTTTATTTTTCTAAAATTTCTTATTTTTTCTAATTTTTTATTATTAGTAGTTTTTTTATTTTCTATTTTTATGTATTTTTCCTAATTTATGACCCTTTAACCTATTGTACAAATTTTGAAAAATATAAAAAGAGGTAAAAAATGTGGTATCTACAAGTTTAAAAAGAAACAACATAAAACAAAAGAAAGAAAACAAGTCAGCCATCTTTACCTTCTGTCTCTTCATTTGACCTATTATCATCTCCTTAGATGACTCTTCCTTACTCTCATTCCCAACCCCTTGTCCTATTGTTTCTTGGTAGGTTTCTTAAGTTTCCTCTTCATCATCACTTTCTTTTTCTTCAAACCCTTCATCCTCAGCACTAGAGTCTTCTTCATTTGACCCATCACCTTCTTCTTCTTCTTATTGAGCACTTGTTGGTAAGGGAACCAGAGGTTGACTAGGACTTGCATCCTCCTAGGTTTGAGGATGAGAAAAAAAAAAGGGAATGGCTACTCTTACTTTTGTGGCAATGTTTTTCAAAAGTTCAACAATTCCCTTCTATATCTCTTCAATCTCAACTACTTTAGTTTCTAATCTCTTTAAATTGTTAACCGAGAAGCTTGATGTGGTAAGCGTGAAATCTAGAGCACCAAGGTCCTCAATGTCCAAGACAGGATCTAAGACTCTTGCAAAACCCCACTAATTGAAAAGGGTTCTGGGAAGTGGTTTTAGATCAATGCAAGAGTCTCTTAACCTATCACTAGTAGGCACAACCTCAAATTCCTAAGGATTCTTGTAATTAGTCCTCCAACAAAAATACCCTTGCTCTTATCAAATGTTTGTTGGTGAATTCCAAATGTAGTAAAGATTCCCGCATTCACTAAAAACCCCCCTTGTGCTTCCCATAGATTGTCCTAACTAGGATGTAATAAAAGACTTAGGCACTAGTTTTCTTCAAAGTTGAAGTTTTAGACTTGTTCGCCTTGAAACTACTCTCATTAGAGATTTCTCTCCAAAATTTATTCATAGAAGTCCCTCGAGGAAAACTTACTAGAAAATCTACAAACTCATCATCCTCCAGCTCAACTTGGGTATACAATCCCATAGCACGTACAAAAGTTAACATATCAAAGGTATGAGTTCTTTCAAAGGTAAAGAACTTTACCTCATTATCCATTTTTGAGTCGATATACTCGTATTTGATTTTGAACGATGAGAGGAAAGCCAATGTTATTTGTTTGTAGGTTTTCTCCTATACCATGAACAACTTCCACCATGGCCCATTTCCTAACAATCTCTACATGGCTATCTTCAATCCATACTCTCTTAACAAATCCCACTCTAAAACATAATGTCTCTTAATTATTTTCATGGTGGCAAATTCGTTAAATCTCTCTTTCTACTCTACAGTCGTACCAACTAATGGAGGGATTGCCTTACTTGAACTTGCTACATCAAATCGTTTAAGAGGAGGAGAAGGAGAATAATTAGCCCTAGGTCTCTTGTGCTAAGAAGTTGTTGATGATTTCTTACATGCCATCTACAAACATCCATGTTAGTTCAAGAGAAGAAGAACTCATATACAATTCATACTAAGCATAGCCATTCTAACTTCCTCCAACTTATAAAGATAAAGCATCTATCAACTAAACATGACCAATCCTAGCCTATTATCGGGCATGAATTACACAATTGAATTCATAATAAACTTAACTTGTAACTCAAAATTTAACTAAAGATTAGTATCTCCCCTAACACTTTAATTCACAACATCAACACATAAACACAATCTGATTCTCAAATGCCATGCAACACTTCAACATATAGAAAACCAACTATTAACACAATCTTACATAACACTTAAATTTCTACGACGAGACTAAATCATCAAATTAGGCTCAATTTGCGAAAATCCCCAATTCGCAAAAATCCCCAATTCGATAATTAACAATAGAAATTAGGGTTTAAGTTTGGTATTCTAAATTCCAGCATAAATTCATGCAAATTAAAGTCTAATTATTATACAAACATAACTATGAGTATAATCACAAGACATTTACAAATAATAGTAAACATACATATACAAACCCTAAAGCAACATGAATCAAATCTATGTAAATGTAGAAAAACTAAAGAAAGAGAGGAAGATCATAACTTAGAAAAGTGTAATCGAGATGAAAATGAGAATGTAAGTGTTAGAAGGGGTTGGAATAAGAGTTGATGTTGAGAAAATGGTGATGGATTTTCTTAGGAAACTAGCATAGTGAGTGTTATCACAGCGTGGAGTTTTAAAATGTGTGAGAAATAAGGAGAGGGAGAGAGAGAGGGAAATTTCTTATATAGTAGGGTGTTAAAGATATGATCATAGCCATATCATGGGGCATGATGCCTCTTTTCGAAATTTATTACAAGTGTGATGACTCCCGTGATTAGCATTGTGTCCAAAATTATTGAACTATCATGGCCTATGCACTTCACTAGTCATGGGCATGAACATACCCGCAACTAGTACTGTGGTCAAAATTTTACGTATAACTTTTTTTATCACTGCCTTGATTGAAATGTGGAATTTCCTACAGAAGCTATCATGGCTGTGATGGACAAGTAGATTATCTCTATTAATTTATCATGGCCATGATTGATTCTATGATAAATATTATGCTTAAAAAATCAAATACTTACCTTTTATCAAAACTGTAATGCATATTGGCATTCTATCCTCAATTTATGTCCCTATACTAAGTGAAATTCTTCTCTTTCCTTTGAAGTACCATCACTTCCACTCGATGTTTCCTTTATTTTTTCATCAAACTATAAACAAATAGACTCAAAATAAACCAAACAAATAACAAGAACAACAATGAATAATTTACTTTACAACATCAAAGTAATAAATCAATTACAAGTAAGTAAATCTAATTAAAGAATACATACTTGTTTAATGTTTTAAGCTCCAGAGGATTCAACTTCATTCCTTAACATGGTCCTCAGGGTTTGTTTCGGTGTTACTTGGTAACAACCTACGAGCATTATCAAATAACATCATAGAAATCTACCCAAGCTGATTTTCCAAGTTGTATATTGATGCTCATTGATTTCTTAAGGCTACTTTTGTGGCTTGTTGCTGATTCTTAGAGGTCTTGATGTACTAGGCCAATATCTCCTCAAGGGACATTGGCTTATCCTAAGGGGGAGGCATTTATCTTTGGAATCCAAGAGGTTACATGTCGGAGCTTTGATCGGTGTTGTTACTCTTTTTGAAATTAGGGTGATTCTTCTAACCCATATTATATTTGTTACTAAAAGAATCATTCCTTGGTCTGATTAGGTTCCCTATGTAGTCAACCTATTCTACTTCATCATTTTCTAATGAACTTGCCAATTCTAAATCTGAAACTACTAAAGTTTTGTTCTGAGCTATTATGAGACTATCATGCTTCCTTGTCAACACTTCTACTTTATATACTAAAGTAGAAGTAGCATCCAACTTATGTTTTCCCACTAGCCTTATTTCTATTTACTATACATGACACCCTATTTGCAATAGTAACATGACTTAAGCAATTGTAGCTCACCTAGCAGTTACATAACTCAACAACAGGATAGGTACATTGCATTCTAGTAGCAACTTAACACTAGACAGCTATAGCTTAGTAGCTACACTGTGACAACAGAACACACATAGGACATACACTAACAGCAGGACTAAACTATAACTAATAGTTACATTTCAAAAGAAAAGAGAAGAATTTACAACATCAAATAATCCTACTTAGAATGAACTCCCCTGTAGCACTTTAGAGTGAAATGAATAAGACTCACACATATGCATTTGTTAGCATAGGGACACAACATACCTAATACTATAGTTTGTACTCCTCTACGAGTAGTTAAACATGACCTAAGGCTACACTTGTAATAGAACATACATTTACTAAGAGATATAAGAGTACACTTAATACATAAGCATAAGTTACAGCAACACTTAGCCAATCTTACCTAAAATTTAAACATGCCATGGTAGATAGTAGCAACTTATCTTAGATTAAACTCATTTAAATATTGCTAAGCACAAAACAATGCCATGTCTATGATAGAAGACATACAAATACTAAAAGGTGCACGAATGGAACTTGTAGCATCCCCTACCATTCCTAACTCAAAAATTCAAACATACCTTATTATGCTATAGTAAACAGTAGCTAACTAGCTTACATACTCAAATCGGACAGCAATGCTTAAAACTTACCCATTACAAAACATTAGAGCACATACACATGGAAGAAAAAAAACATAGCAGTCCATGACTACTTGAATACTCTTCAATGTGGCTAAAATAGGACTAAATATAACTTAACACTTCGAAACAGGGGACTTGATACCATAGGTGATAGAAGTATAAAGTCATGCCCTACTACTTCAAGTTAGGATTTATTGTTTCTTGGATTCAAATTTTATTGATGTTATGCTTGCGAACTTAGGAAATGAAGTATGTATTAACATGAGAGTCGCTTACTCTTGGTAGAGCTTAGATGGCACATTTGGAAACCCTAATGAAGTAACGAACTCTTAGCTAACCCTTCTAATTGTAATAGCCACACATAACCACCATAAGTGGTCCATTACTAACTAAAATGGAAAAGGACAATGGTTTAAACTCTCACCTAGTCCTGAGCGTTTTAGGAAAGGGAAAGAAAATATGCTTATAACCTTTAAAAAGCTAGAATGTGATGTAGTACATTGTTTTTGCTAAGGAAGATGAAATAAGAATTATTGCTTCTAAAACTTAGGGGTAGAATAATGTGTATGGTGCAGTAGCTCTCTCCTTTCTAATTATCAACTACTGTAAGTGTCATGTCAAGCTAAGGTAGGGTACAACTTTTACATGCATATACTCTGTTGTTTAAGGTTTCAAATGGAAAAAGAAAGGAATAGTCCTATTTGGTGTAAGAGGATATAATTCTAAGTAGACTAAATGAGGTAGTGACAAGGTAGAGTAATATTTGAGCAGCAAAAAAGATCTAGCTCAAGTGTGAAGTGAGCCTAAACACTAAAGGAAAAGAACTCACTAATACTAAAGACAACTTACTAAGTAAGCATTTACTACTAAGAGCCTAAAATTGGTTGGAGTTGTAAATGAAATATGGGACAAAACTTATGTAGTAGATTCTCAATTGTACTAGGAAAGAAATGTTTAGCCATAAGTAGAAAAGGAAAAGGATTCATAATAGGACATAACCAATATACTACGTCTTTTGTTTGAGTGTAACATAACTATACATACAATCTACACAAGTTAAAGCATTTAAGTATTAAGTGTTTAAATATTTTGGGGTATAATATTTTTATCATGTCCAAAATTTATGTATATTGTTAAATATAAATTTTAAATTGATTTAATTTGCTGATTTGAGAAATTTTGACAATATTAAGGCATTTAATTTGATCCTAGCCTTTAGAAATTTTTATGGGGATTACATCCTCTCCTCCTTCAAAATAAGTTTTTCCCTCAAAACATAAGTACGAACCTAGTTCATTAAACAAGTAAGGGTACTTATGTCTTATTTCCTCCTTTGCTTTCTCAATTGCATTTTTCTATTCATGGTTCTTCCAAACCACTTTCACATATGGTAGTTCTCTATTCCTCAAGTTTTGTGCTTTATAGTTCAATGATCCTAATAGGTTGTTCTTCATAGGTTAAATTCTCCCTCAATTGTATTGGCTCCAACTCACTTACTCGATTAGGGTCTAGTATGTGTTTCCTTAGAACTGATACATGGAATACATTATCGATTCCTGATAGATTTGTAGGCAAAGCTAATCGGTAGGCTAGACTCCCGACTCTACTCAACACTTCAAATGGTCTTATGTACCTTAGGCACAACTTTCCTTTCGTTTGAACTTAACGTATGCTTTTAGTAGGGCTTACTTTTAATTAAACATGATCTCTAACTTAAAACTTAACTTCCCTACTTTTCAAATCTACCCAACTCTTTTGTTGGTCTTATGCCTCTTTCATCTTTTGTTTGATGATACCTACTTTATTAGTTACTTCTTATACTAGGTTCGGTCCTAACACTACCTTTTCTCTAATTTCCTAAAATAGTGGTGACTAGCATTTTCGCCTATATAGGGCTTCATAAGGTCGCATTTGAATTGTAGAGTGGTAATTATTATTATAAGCGAATTCAATTAGTGGTAAATAGGTATCCTAACTTCAATTAAACTCGAGTACATAAGCTTAAAGCATATCTTATATAGTTTAAATGGTCCTATCTAATTGACCATTGGTTTAGGGATGGTAAGTAGTACTAAATGGTAACCTTGTTCCTAAGACTTGTTGGAGTCTTACCCAAAATTTAGACAAAAACCTGGGGTCTCTATCTAAAATGATGCTTATAGGCACTCCGTGAAGCCTCACTAATTCCTTTATATAGAGACAGGCTAACTTCTTTAATGAATATGTCATATTAATGGGGAAGAAGTGCATCAACATAGTATGTTAGTCTACAATTACCCATATTGCATCAAAGCTGTCTACCAACCTTGGTAGTCGTGACACAAAGTCCAGAGTGACCTAATCCTACTTCCATTCAAGAACTTCAAGTGGTTGTAACTTCCCTTTAGGTCGTTGATGTTTTTCTTTCACTCTTTGGCATGTATCACACTTCAATACATAATTACCATAGTCTTGCTTTATGCCATTCCACAAAAAACTTTTCTTTAAGTCTTGGTACATCCTAGTCTCTCCCGAGTGTATGGAATACTCAAAATAGTGAGCTTCCTTTAGGATTTCCTTTCGAAGATTAGGGTCATTCAATATACACAATCTTTCGTTCTTACGGAGCTCCTTATGTACTTTCCCTTGGCTAGCTCCTATTATTGACAAGCATTTATTAATAAGTATTAAGTGGGATTATATTTGTTAGCCTAATAATTAAGCTCGATCTAATAATCCAATCTAGGTATACTTATCTAGTCACTTATTATAAATATCAAAGAAGACCCTCAAGTAAGGGGACTCTCTTCCATTCTCTTACTCTTCATAACACTTTACTATTCTATTTACATGACAAGAGGGATAACTTAAGCATTGGAGTGGATATGTTAAAGCTAACAATTAGCGCCATCTACTAAAAATACACAACAGAAGCCTATAATTTTCTATGCTTTTTCGAAATGACATAGTATGATGAATCTTCCTCTTACGGATTTCGACAACTCTGGTTGGTGGTGATCCATTCTATTTATTTTCATTTCCTGATTTAGCTAGTCTTACTAATTGAATTTGAAGAATCGCCTCATATGATTTCAACTGTATTGCATGGTGAAGAGATTTTAGATTTCTTTACAAAAAACTAATAAACACTCGTTGTCATTTCTGTAACTGACTATGTTATATTATCCGACTTAAAGATACAAAATTCTTTAAGCATGTAGTTATTTTATTTCTTTTGCTTGTGAATCTATTCATATTTAGCTGGTTTATGTCGGAACCATGAATTTATCTTTTTCTTTGCTTGAAATCTATACTTTGATGCCATCTTACTTTGTCCCTTTACGGCTATCGACCTTTTTAGCTAGAATTTGTGGTTTCTTGATTGGTTACTTCATCCCTTAAAACTTGTGTGTACATGAAAATCTAAGAAACCATCTATGGTAACTGTTAATAGAGCTACGGAACTCAACTTAAACCCATATTGAATAAATTATGCTAGATAAAGAAATTATGGCAAACTAAATTATTGCCATGGCAATCATTCTCCATCTGGGTCGAAAGGTACTCTCTTTGCTGACCTTGTCACTAAAGAGAGAAGGGGGCAAGTGTTGATTGGCATTTCTTGATAACAATGATGTGATCTTATATTAGTTAGCCTAATTCTTAAGCTCTATCCAATAATCCAATTCGAATATACGTATCTAGTAACTTACTATAAATATTAGACAAGACCCCCATGTAAGGGGGCCTTCTTCCATTCTCTTACTCTTCATAACACTTTACTATTCTATTCACATGATAGGAGGGCTAACTTAGGCATCAAAGTAGCCATGCTAAAGTACACTCAACTACCCTTACAGCCATTTTCTCATTTTTTTTAGGTGTTTGCACACGAAAATGAAAATTGATTGACATATCCTCCCGCAGTTGCATTAAAGCCGGATCACTCTCTTAGGCCCTTCTAATCCTTTCAAATGGTGTTGGCTTTGCTATCACAGTTGACAATTCAGTATTAGCCTCATGCCAAGAGAACTCCTAGTTAAGTCTTTCAAATTTCTTAACTAACTCCTTTTGGTTTATGAGCAATGAAGCTACTTCTACATGATTTTTCCTGCTTAAGGCATTAGCTATGGCATTTACTTACCCCAAGTAGTAGTTAATGCTTAAGTCATAATCCTTGATCAACTTTAGCTAGCACCTTTGTCCCATGTTTAACTCTTTTTGGGTAAACAAGTACTTTAAACTTTTGTGATCCATACCTATCTCACATCTTTGCCTATATAGATAATGTCTCTGAAATTTCAATGCTAACACTACTGTTGCAAGTTTAGTTCATAAGTAGTCTGATTTTGCTCATGCGGCTGTAATTGTCTTGATACATATGCTATGACCCTTCCACTTTACATTAACACACTCCCCAAACTGTTCTTGGATGCATTGCTATATACCATAAAGGGTTCTACATTATTAGGCAATATAAGAATTGTTGCCGATACTAACCTGTTCTTTTACCCTTGGAAGCTCTTTTCCCTCTTTTGTTTCCATTCAAACTTGATACTCTTTTGAGTTAACTGAGTCAAAGGTCACGTAAATGTGGTGAAATCCCTAACAAGCTTTCTATAGTACCTTGCTAAACTAAGGAAACTTCTCACTTCGGTTGTTATCTTTAGCCTTTTCCATTCAACTATAGATTTGATCCTTTTGGGATCAACTAAGATTCCTTCTCCTAAGATGACATGCCCTAGAAAAGAAATTTTCTTACATAAAACTAATGCTCTTCTAAAGTTTGCAGTACCACTCTTAAGTGCTCTTCATGTTACTTAGGTATAGTTAAGTACACCAAGATGTCATCTATGAAAACAATCATATATTTATCTAGTAAGAGATGGAATACTCTATTCTTTAAGTCTATGAATACCATAGGAGCATTAGTTAACCCAAATGGCATTATCAAGAACTCATAGTATCCATGCCAAGTTAAAAAAGCAATTTCTGGTATATCTTATGGCTTGATTCTTAGTTGATGGTAATCAGATTGTAGAGCAATCCTAGTAAATACACTAGTCCCTTTCAATTGATCAAATAAGTCACTGATCAGTAGTAGAGGATACTTGTTTCTAACTATCACCTTATTCAACTCTTAGTAGTCTATACAATGTCTTAAGGAACTGACCTTCTTCTTAACAAACAACACTGGTGTGCCCTAAGGAGAGATGCTAGGTCTTATGAATCCCTGGTACAACAACTCTTATAATTGCTTCTTTATTTCTTTTAGTTCAACTAGAGCCATCTTGTAAGTGGCTTTAGAAATCGAATCCAATCCTAGGAACAAATCATTAGCAAAATCCACTTCCCTCTTTGGTGACAACCTTGGTAATTCAGAAATACATCCAAAAACTCTTTTGCCACTCGAATCTCTTATATATTAGGTGCTCCTACCTCTACCTCTACCTCTACTGCTAAGGGGTTTACCTAACCGATGCTTGTCACCAACTCAAAGGAGCTCACCTTTGAGGATTTACTTACTGATGGTTCAACTTTAAACTTAGCTAACCTCCCATCAAAAGCTTCAAAATTCACTATTTGCCCTTTATAATCAATGCTGACCTTGGTCCTTGACATCCAATTCATTCCTAATATAGCCACATACTTGCTCAAATCAATCACAATTATTTCTGTCACACTATTAAATCCTAGTATCTTTAATAGACATTTAGGTACAACTTCTCTTGTTAATACTACACTCCTTGTTGGAGTCTTTACCCCGAAACTGACTTCAGTACATACCATTGACAACCCAGTTTATTTAACTATCTTAGGAGATATAAAGGAGTAGGTTATTCTAGTGTCAAACAGGGTATGCACAAGGTACCCTAGTATCTCAATGTTACTTACCATAACCTCAAATCTTTATATTAGTTTTTCTCAACAAATAGTAGAAGCCTTTATGGTTTCACTTCCTTTTTAGTTCTTTACTCTAGTCATCTTAGAAATCATTTATATAAACACTTGAAAGAAGGAACAAATTCATACATAAAATAAGCTAAATGCTTGAAGGGTCTTCATAGATGTCTCCCTCAATACCCAACTAATCATTATATCCCTAATCTCCTTGAGGTTATATACATGTCCTGTGTTCACTACCGTAAGATGAGTGGTTCCTATACTAGAATGTTTAACCACCTTTCCTATGGCTTGGGATCCTATGGCCAGAGGGTTTTTTTGTGACTGGGGTGGTTGTATGTCACTGTAGGCAAGTTGATAAGAAGTGCCCCAATTTATGACATATATAACAAGTGGTGGAGTTCTTCACTAGGAAATCTGATACTTAATGAGATCCATCTCTACAAAAGTACCACTTGTTTTGAAGTTAGGGATAATAACTTCCTCTACAATTCCAATACTTTAATATGATCCCCACAAGCTTCTTTAGGATTACCTTTTGAGGTATTGGGTTTTTCTTAAATATATTAAGGCCTTCATTACTACTACCTAGCTCTCTATGCTCTAGGATAACCTTTTGAAGCAACTTCTCATGTTCCTTATTTCTTCACTTTGCCTCTTGGCATTTTCCAAAATTCTCACACTCTTAACCAATTCTATAAAACTTTTAGGCTCAAACTCAAAAAGTTGCCTCTTCATGTCAATGTCAAAGCCCCTAGAAAGCACCTCCATCTTTAACAAATCATTGTTCTGATATTCAAGTATGGTAAATTAAAGTAGCTTATTTAATCCTACCACATGCTTCTCTATCAACCAATTTCCTTTCACCAAGTGAAACAAGTTATCACTATTCTTTAACCTTAGGTTGCCTAGAAAGTAATTTACTAGGAACTCTTGTCAAAATGCCTCCTAAGTAATAGGACCACTAATACTCCTTGCTTAGACTCCCACTAAGTGCGGGCCCTTAGCTTCGACATATAAGTGCCATAAGTAAGGCATAAGTGATGACGCACTTTAAAGGCCTCAAAAGATTACTCAATCTGGTTGAGCCAATCTTCGACCTTATCAAGCCGATTTGATATACCCTAGAAGTATGTATTGATTCTTATGAATTTTAGTAGGATGCTCCCATACTATCATGCCTCTAGAGGGTTATGTGGCATTATGGGAGCTAAAGTGACTGGTAGGGGTGGTGGAGGTGGTGGCTAAACTAGTAGGGCCTCCCGAACCTTAATAAGTAGTAGAGCCTAGTAGGTGTTACTGGCTGAAGCTGTAAAAAAGTTTGGATCAACTCATTAATGGTGTGAATCACCTCTAATATCTCTTCGATAAGTTTGCTAGGGCCTTGGTCATCGAGGGTTTACCCCTGTACCTGTTACGACTAGAGATTAAACAAGTTTCAAGTACAATTAGAGATCATAATGCATTCATTCAACTTCACATGCCAACAAAAATCCATACAACAGTCCTAAATAGAATATACATATAATCTCCTCAAAGCTTATAATTATAGTCTATGGGTTCTTAACAGTTACATACATATGCAGTCTAAATGCTACACAACATCAGAACTTAAGTTTCATCGAATAATACTACAAAGCATAATTAAACAACATAATCATTCAAAATATTATAAGCCAAAATTAAAAATAACTATTGGACCAAAGAGGAAGATCTTGTATCTGAGCACTTACTACGATCAGACCTAGGAGGACAGCCTTATAAGACATAAGGAATATCCTTATAGTCAAATAAATCTAGCTCCGAGGCATCCCTTCGGATCCATCTCATCGGGACTTATGCCAAACTTGGGTTTACCGATTCGTTGCATTGTAGCTAAGAGAGGCCAATGCACATTAGGCAAGTTTTTCACATGGTCTTAGGCTACAACTTATAGGTGGTTTATTTGCTAGTCCACTGATAAGACCAAACCTCATCTTAGAAGCCTTATGTATTAAAACTCTAATGGTAAAAGTCGAGGCTTTACCAAAACCATAATGGCCATGGTGAGAGGAAGCTCCTCCCCTTCCTCGCACTCCAACATGTACATTAACTCCACCTAGGAGGATATATCACCGAAGGTGAGTACTGTGTATACGACACATGTCATCATCCAACAAGCATCTAACTCAATCAACTATGTGTCCAACATATCATATAAGTTGTAGCATAGTCTCACCAAAGCCATGTGTTCACATAAGATTCTCAACTGATGTTTGTGATCTTCTAAGGTCTCGCCAAGTCAGATTCAAAAGGCTATCCATTCTTCCATAACCAGAGCCCTAAATTTCTGAATTAGCAAATATAATTCAATTTAAAAGACTTTAGCTTCCATAAATAGATTTTATAGTCATTGAAAACCCAAGTTACCCCTTTTTTCCTCACTAAATAGGTTATTCTAAAGTCTAAGGTCAAGTTTTTATTTATTTATTATATAGCATTTCATGCTTTGCACTACTTAACCTATTACGCTGCAAAGGATACCTCAACCATAGTAGGTTGCCATGTACTGTATGAAGACTAAGGATTGACTCCCTTATTATTTGGTAGTATGTATATGATACACCAAGCTACCCCATCTCTAAGCTATCCTCTTAGTCATATTAAGCAAATTAAAAATCAGGCGTAAATTTTTATGCAGAAGTTTTCATAACTATAACAAAAGAAAGCTTTATACAATTCAAGTTAGATCTTATCAAAGGACTCTTATCTCTTGCTACTTAAAGTCCTTTGTAATATCAGCTATCAAAAAATAGAAACAAAAATAAATACAATTACCAAATAAGAAAGTTCTACAACATAGACATATCTATAACAGCTCTCTCAACACATAAAACAAAGGAAAAGTAAACCCTCCCAAGGGTCTTCAAAAGCTAGGTGATCCCTATCTTAGGTCTCCTTGGAATGGAAAAAATATCCTATATCTACAACAAAAATCTATAAAGGAGTAAGCCAATTACTTAATGAAAAATCATAACCTTGTCGGAAAGCAAGTTATCAATTAATTTAAGTAAGTGCAGGAATGCATGAGAAATCAGTATGCCAAGCAAATATATGTGGTAGCGTAGATGATGCATGCAGCTAAAATTTACACCCTCCAAATTCGAGGTTAGAGAACTTTACATCTAAACTTATCATAGGTGAGGACTCCGCGTTCTCACAAGATAAGGGAAAGAGATTAATTTTATAAAAGGGTGTAAATGCTAGCGTATTGTATAATTAGGGCCTAATAGTTCCCATCTAACCCTAAATGAAGGTCACTAAACAATGATCCTTAATATACGAGTGCACCAGACGATTAACTCATTTTCATTTTAATAACAACACTTACAAGATCTTTTCATTACCTCTGTGTGATGTGTTGACTGGATTTATCATCATATGCAATGTCATAAAGATGCATGTTCTAGTTAATAATATTATTAGCTTAAATATGATTAGATTCATTCATAGGGTAAGCAATTAATTATTTCAAATACTCCTTAATCTAGCTAAATGTACATAATACAAGGTAATGACGTATATACTTAATCATTTTCGTTTCACTTAATGCCATACAATAACATACATGGGCATCTTCCTAATTTTCCCCATGCATAAACCATTTGATTTAACAATTTATTGCTACTAATTTATAAGCACACACAAGACATAGGATCATAGGAAAGTTAACTAGCCATAGTAGATAATGGAAAATAATAGTCCACAAGAAAATCAAAATCTGGATCAAAATTACTTGTTAAAAGGAAAATTTTTAATTATGATTAAATAATAAAATAGCAATAAAAGAGGAAGTTATTCTATAAAATTTTATAACTAAGCACTTAAACTTTGGTATATTTTTAATTAGCCCTTTACTTATGTTCTTGCATATTTCATCACAAGTCCTAGCTTTAAGGTGAATATTAAGATTTGGTATATTTAGCTAAGTTTTAGTTATTAGTTAGAGTTCTATGGGTTTATACTTTGGAAAGTGATAACTAAGGTTTACGTTTCTTAACTCAAAGAGGATTTTGGCCATACTCTATGTTACATCCTAACTCAACATACAATGCATCTTCACATAAGGATACCTATTAAAAGCTAACTCAACCTACTTATTCATCAAAAGAAAAATTTATTTATGTGATAATGGGGTTGCTACATCGAAGTTCAACTAACCATTTTGTTATAGCTTATATGTACAACCTAATATTTATAGCAAAACATGAACTATCCCTTTTTCTTTTATCACCTTCAAAATAGTAGGATTCCTGACTTAGTATAAGTTTCATCTAAAAGTTATTAACTCTAACCACACTCTCAATATACATTCCCCTTAGTATTAGGCCCTTCATGATGTTGTTAAACTAAGGATAAAACATTTTATCCCCTTAGCTACTAAAGCTGAGTGACAGTGGATAACAAACAATACAATATAGGCAATATCACAACTAAAACATTTTAATCATAATCAGTAGGTTTAGCTCTATACATACATTAGCCCAACCAAGCTTTTATTGCTAGTAATGCAATATGCTATGCTCATACACATGGCATGTATTAGCACCAATATTTCATGCCCTTCTAATATTCCAATCCAATTAGTTGGCATAGCTGGGCATCTAGATAGAATGTTTAGGAACCTAAGGTAACAAGGAGTTACTTGAGAGTAAGATACCCAACGAAATTAGACTACAAACTATAGTTTACCAAATTAGAAAGGCAACAAGGAGTTGCCTAAAAGTAGAACCCCTAACTTTGTTATAAAAAATTAGACTACACATTGTAGTTTACCAAATCATACTATCAAAATAATCAAGATGCTCAAGCAATGAGAATCTATATGCTTCCAAAAGTTGAGTTTAGAAAGCCATGATTTTTCTTGATCACATAGAAGCCTAATTCTAAAAATTTTGAACTGTAGGTCCTTCTTATGCCACGCCATGCTATGCAATAACAAATCAAGTATATCATTCAATACCATTTGTCTTTAAATTTTATTCACCTAGTTATCTAGTTCTAGTTTTTGAACTCTCTCTAGTAGAAATTTAGCATCTTACATCTTACCTAAGGTTCACTTAGGTGAATACTTAGAAGATTAGGTTAGCAATCACTCAACTTTCCTAGTTGATATAATTATTCATAAACACCACATCAACACCCAACATAGCAACATAACAGTCTAACCAAGATATAGTTACCATAATTCAAAATCACCACATCAGCATCTGTAAAGCCCTAAAAGTTTCAATCTAGTTTTTGAAATAGACTTAACTATATTAGACAATTTAGGAGTCGACAAGGCTAATTAAAGTGAAAACCCTAAAAGAATTAATTAATCGCGTAAAGAACTTTTCTACCCTAAATGTTTGTAAAAGCTAAAGATTTCATTCGAAAGTGATAAAAACCTTAAAAATGATTACATTAAGGACATATGTGCACTAATCCAACATGATATACCCTAAAACTCTAATTGATAATATAATGCTTATATTTTGCTAAATCATTAGTAAAAAGGTTAGAGATAACCCTCATTCATGCTTATATGATTCGAATTCTCAAGTAATCTATTAGGAACTAAGATAATGAGTCATAGATTATATTTATCCCTTAAGTATATGATTAAGATAGTCTTACTTAGGGTTAGGGTTATAGTTATAGTTGAAGATTAGGTTACATATAGTGAACTTTAATACTCAAATTAGTACTTTTTTGCACTTGTAATCCAAAGTAGTTTATCAAATGAGATATATGGACTATAAAGACCTAAAGTAAGATCTCATCAACCTTATTTACACATCAATTCATCATATACCTCATTTCTTCTTATTTCCTTCATTTTTCCCCTAATTTCCCTTAATTACTACATTATGTGCACAAAATTGCACATACTTAAGGAATGTTGACTAAGATAATACATGTTGACTAAAGTCCAAAAGTTAACCAAGTCAACACATGTTGACTAAAGTCAACATTTTGAAAAGTCAGCAAAAGACTAAGAGATAAGGAAAATATCTCTTCCTTAATGATGGCTTTCTTTTCTTTTCCTTTTGATTTTTCTTTCTCTCTTTCTCACAATTGTTGCCGTCCACATCCTCCCTTCTAAACCTTACCACATGTTGTCTTCCATTAAGAGAAACAAACAAAAGAAACAAACCAAAACCCCCCTTTCCATGTCGTGAACTCCTCCTTCTTCTTTTCCTTTATTACTTTACTTTTGTCTCCATAACTTCAACACAATTAAAGGTATGTCTTTAAGTTGTTTTATGTTACTTTATATTATTCATTAGTTAGTTAATTAGGTAGATTAGATAAGTAGTTATGTGATTAGTGTTGTCTTGAAGAAGAGGAAACAAAGTTTCCATCTTTAAGTGTAGAAATTAGAACTTTTGAAGAAGAAGAAAGGAAGACATGAGTATATGGTTATAAGTATGTATACATAAGGAAATACCAAAAGAGTACAAGTATGTGAACCTTTGTACATGAGTATTTATCATGTACATAACCTAACTTAAGATCATATCTAACTATACATACCTATACTATACTAAATATATACATAAAAACACAAAAACATGGAATTAGGAAGCTTTTCTTAAGGAAAAGCTTAGGCATACGAATTTTAGGATAAAAATACGTATCCAACCGTATAGGTATATGAGTATGTATACACGTATAAATACAGTATAAGTCTAATATAGGTATGAGTATAAGTATGTATAAGGTATATGTACATAAGTATAAGAGAAAGGGATAACATGTACATAATACATATACATATGACATAAGCATGAGGAAAGACTTATGTAATCATATGATTAGGTAAGTGATGACATAAGCAAAAGATGATGTAAGCAATGACATAAGCATAGGTTTAGAAAATAAGAAAAATAGGAAAAGTGTAGGTAATTAAGTACTTAAACTAGTAAATCCAAATATACCTTCTAAATTAGATTATATCTAATTCAGTACATGAATTAGTAATAGCAAAGGAAAATCCTTTAATTATAAGAATTTAAGGAATAAAAGATATAAATATAAGTAATAAGAGTACTTAAGTGTTCATAACTAAAAATTTCTATAAATTTAGTTTATAACGTAAAATAGAGGTCTTAACACCCAAAACAGAAATTACCATGTGAATATATGTTCGGAAACGATAAAAAACGACTATAAATTCATAAATATCAAAAATAAAACGAAAAAGTTACATACGATTGAAATTAAAGTCTTACCAGGTAAAAGTTGATAGTAATTCAAGTAGAACTAGGTAATTAGATGTTTAGAATTAGTAGTTAATTCAAATACTTACTAGCGTTGTTATCATATAATGATCAGGTGATCTTGAGGTGAGCGAGGACCTCCCAATAGATTACTACAATTAGGGCAAATTACTATGGCCGAGTGAGTATTTACCCTATGATTCCATGCTTGATTGCGATTGTAGATAGTGGACTTAAATATTATTGTTAATTGACTACTATATGGGGTTCGACAAATGCTTGTGTATATAATTGTATGTTGAGTTGTGAATTTACCTTAAATGCAAAGAATGCCTTGTTTGTTGCATGGTAGTATAGAAAATGATTGTGAGTATTATTGGATGGTCATAGCATAATTTGAACTAAATTATACTCGGCCTATAAAAAGAAACTGGAAGATGCATTAACATGCATAGCATGGATATTATTCCGGCCGTCACATCACATGGAGGTAAAGAGAGGCCATTTGGGGGTTGATATTATTGATTTATTTGGTTATGTACGGTGCACTCGTACAAAATGACCTTATCCTGGCCTGCGGGAACACTTGGCGTTGGAGGCGCCAACTGCCTGGCTAAGGGTTGAGTCTAGAGGCCTCCGTTTAGGGGTGTATGTGGACTGCGGGGGCCCACTCACAATTATACTAGAACTTAGGTTTTTTTGAAAATAAAAGAATTATTTGATATAAGTACGGAACATGGAGTTCCATAGTAAAGTAAGTTCTAGTATAATACCCGGATCTGATTGGTGCCGTGTAAACTCCAACCCTGACTTCGGAGGGTGTTAAATCCGAGTTACGTATATGAACTAGTTAAGTATGCGTATTGTTTGGTATTCTGTTTGATCATTCATTCATATGCGTGACTATAATGTACTTATAACTTGCTTGTTGTGTGGCTAAGGGTTTTGCTCACTAAGCTTAGGCTTACACCCCTTTAGACTTTTGTTGCAGGATAACCTGTTCGTAGAGACAAGACGAGGGATACCACAGGTTAGCCTGGGGACTTGGGCAAGAGCGAGGTGTCCTGTATAATGAGAGGAAATAGTTTATGTAGACTCTTACTCATGTACTTATGTTTATCTTATTATTATAAACTTAGACATACTTAAACACTGTATATTGTAAGCTTTATAACTTAACTTTTATATAAATATGTTATGTAATGATATCATGTAAATCTGGATGTACTTTGGAAACTAGTAGTTGTAGAGCCTTGTATATTGTGTGAAGAGTTTTTTATTGGAAGGGTAACCAATCAGGTGTTCTTCATACAGTATACGGCGTCTGCTACGACTAGGCCGTCCTCAGTTCGTGACAGCATCCACCTTAATAACATATCAGTGCACTGAAGATATAGCCATATCCAATCAACACAACATTAAACAGTACGTAGAGATATGAGTAGCAATATATCTACTCTAAGCATTGGTTAGATCCACTTACCTAGCCTTAAGAGCAATGAAAAATCCTAAACTTCACTATGTATTCCTTCCTTACTTATCACACCTATGAAAATATAATAGTCTTCAAATCAACTACGGGTTGAACCCAAACTCTTATGAGCTTTTACTACCACGTTTTTAAACTTCATTTGATTGTATTTTATTCATTTCTTATCTAATTTTGGTAAAATTTATATCATTACGATTGTTATTTCAAGTACTATTAAGATATCTTAAGAAACAAGATCAATCAATATTGTCAAAAGCCCAAAAATACCCTTTCTCACTACCAAATTGACTGTATGTTACATAACTCCATACTTAACTCAAGTAAGCATGAATTCTAAACTAGAAGTCCTAAAATTTTATAATTTTCAACCATGTTCAATATCAATTACATGTTATAGTTACCAATTTTGCATTATCTAACAAACACATTAATTGTATTATTCACTATTTCGCATATTAAGCTAATATATAGGTTTATAATAGGAAAATACACAATAAATAGTATATGAGCCCGATTAATTTCATGAAAAATCATATAGACTCACAAAAATATGTAGTTTGATTATTCAACGTAAATTACACTAAACTAGCTATTATATGTTTTTACAAAAATAATGGTTTTAGCTTAAAATTATGAAAAATTAGGGTAAACATACAAATTTATATGTGAGATAAATATTAAATGTTCCAAATATCTTTTTAAACCTCCAAAAGTCAAAATATGTAGGGCTTATTTATTAATTTAATGGAAAAACTTATTATTTTAACGAATCAACATAATTGGCAATTTTATCTAAAATAATTATAAAAAAAAGTAAACATACATAATTTCAAAAATTATTCTTACCATAATTATATATATATATATATTAGGTGTATTATATACAAAAATTGAGCTTGAAATAACATTATCTAATATTTATAAAAATTAATTTAATTTTCACCCAAACAGGGCATTTTCTTAAGGTCTTTATATTTTCAATAATTATTTAATTAAAATAAAATGACAGCATTAATGTACACCTAAAATAACCTTAGAAAACCAAGTTTCAAGGTTAAATAACTTAATTTGATACGTTTAGAAAATTAGATAAATTACAAGCAGAAAATTGGTTCATCTAAACCAACCGCCAAACCTTATCAGAAAGACTAGCTATGCCACCCTTTGTTGGACCCCCATGCCATTCTAAGTCAGGTTTTGGTTTAATATACGAATTGCCCTAGACTTGATTCATCCTTAGTTTTTGTTATATTTTTATTTATTTATTTTCTAATATTTCTAAATTATGTTGTTGTATTTTCAAAGTCCTAAAATAATGTAATTGAAGGTTTAGGTCCTATTTACAAGTTTTTATGTTAGCCTAATTTAATAGAAATTGGACATGTGTATGCTACATGTCAATTTTTCCATTTTTCTAGGTTTCATGTGTCATTCTTTAATTAATTAGGTGTTGACTTATATTTTCCAATTTGTGTCATGCTACCACATAGGTTTGATGACTCATCCATCCATTTTTTATTAGTTTTTCGTTATTTTATACTAATTTACTATTATTATATGTATATATTTAATGCATATCACATGTAAATACATACATATTGTCACATCTCGACTTAGTACAGGATGTACCATCGCATGGGAATACCTATTGAAAACTTAACTCAACTTGTTCATTCATCAATAGACACCACTATTTACATAATGAAAGGGTTGCTACATCGGAGTTTAGTTAGATATTTTGTTACAACTTATGTATACAACATAAAATTTACATCAAAGCATGAATTGGCTTTTTCCTTTATCATCTTCATAATAATAAGATTCTTGACTTAGTATAGGTTCCATACAAAAGTTGCTAACTCCAACTCACACTCTCAATATATATATATATCCCTTTAGTGTTGGGCCCTTCATGATTCAGTTAAGTTGACAATAAAACATTTTATCCCCTCAACTATTGAAGTTGAGTGAAAGTGGATAACAAATAACATAATATAGACAATATGATAGACAATAATATATATCACAATTGAAACATTTCAATTATAACCAGTAGGTTCAACTTTAGATATGCATTTACCTAATAAGGCATTTACTACTAGCAATGTAACATACTATGTTCATGCATATAGTATGCATCGGTACCGATATCCTCTACCTTCTAATTTTCTTTTGGTTAGTTGGCATAGTCAGGCATCCGAATATAACGTCTAGGAACCTAAGGCAGCAAGGAGCTGCTTAAGAGTAAAACCCTCGCCAAATTAGATTACCTACTATAGTCTACCATTTTCGAAAAGGGTAACAAGGAGCTACCTAGGAGTAAGACCCCCAACTTTGCTTTACAAAATTAGATTATATACGATAGTTTACCATTTTCAAAAAAGGTAACAAGGAGCTACCTAGGAGTAAGACCTCCAACTTTACTTTACAAAATTAGACTATATACTGTAGTTTATCAAATCAAAGTGTCAACATCGCCAAATTAGAAGCAATCTATATGCTTATAAAAATTGAGTTCATAAAGCCATGCTTTTTCCATAATCACTTGGAAGTCTCATTCTAAAATTTTTGACCCATAGGTCTCTTTTTGTGTTGTGCCGTACAATAGTAACTCAAGAACATCAATTAGCACAATCAATCTTTAAGCTTTAATCAACCCAATGATTTGATTCTAGTTTTCGAACTCTCCCTCATGGAATTCTAGTATCTTACTTAAGGTTTACTTAGGTGAACATCTAGAAGATTGAGTTAATAATCACTCAACTTTCCTAGTTAACACAATCATTCATAAACACAATTCATCACCCAGTGTCACAACATAACAATTCAACCAAGGTACGATTATTGTCATTTATATTCACCACATTAGCATTCATCATAGTAACATATCAATTCACCTAAGATATACTCATATTCAATCAATATAGAATCAAACAGCACGCAAAGTTATAAGTAGTAATATATTTACTCCAAGCATGAGTTAGATCTACTTACTTAGGCTTAGTAAAAGCATTAAATCTTAAGCTTCTCAATGTGGTCCTTCCTTACTTATCACACCTATGAAAATATAACATAGAAACCCTAAGTTAATTACGAGTCAATACTAAATTCTTATGTGTTTTTGCTATTGCGTTTCCAAGTTTAATTTAATTGTATTTTATTCATTTCTTATCGGATTTTGATAAAATTTATATCATTGTGATCATTATTTTAAGTACTATTAATATATATTAAGAAACAAGATTGATCAATACTTTCAACAACCCAAAAAATACCCTTTTGTATTACGACTCGACCGTACACTATCCTAACTCTGAAATTGATTTAAGTAAGCTTTAGTACAAAACTAAAAACCCTAAAAATTATACTTTCTAAACTTTTCCAACAACACTTATTCTACTCCAAAGTGTTCATTTTACGTAATTTGACAAGTATCTTACTAATACTAATTATTATATTATATATTAAGTCAATATAGAAACTTATATTAGGAAAATATGTAATAAATAGTATACGAGCTCAATTAATTTCACGAGAAATTATATAGACTTAGAAAAATATTTAGTTTAGTTATCGATCATCAATTGCACTAAACTAGTTGTTATCTATTTTTACAAAAATAATTGTTTTAGTTCAAAATTATGCAAAATTTGAGAAAATAAACAAATTTAAGGATGAGATAAAAAATAATTATTCCAAATATCATTATAAACATCCAGAAATCAAAACATGTAAGGCTCATTCATTAATTTGATCAAAACTAATTATTTCAATAATTTAGCAAAATTGGCAATTTCATCAAAATAATTATAAAAAATAGTAAATATGCTTAATTTCGAAAGTGATTGTTACCAAAATTGAATATATATAATAGGTGCATTATATACAATAAGTGAGCTTGAAACAACATCATCTAATATTTATAAAAATTCATTCAATTTTCGCCGTAAACATAGCATTTTCTTTAATTACCCATATTTCCACTGATTATTTAATTAAAATAAAATTACTAAATTAATTTATAGTTAAAATAATACTAGAAAACCAAATTTTATAATTAAATAATATCATTTGCTATTTTTACAAAATTTACAAACTTTTAATCGAAAATTTGGTTTACCTAAACCGGCCGCCTTTGGCTACCCAACTAGGGGTGGTACTTCCTTTGACCCCAAATGACCATCACAATCGGATACCAACAACCTATTGAACTGGCCTGACCAGATTCCGTGCTCTATTTTTGCTATAATTTTCTTATTCTTTGCTTATTTGTTTCGAAATTTTCTAAAGTGATTGTCCTATTTTTTACAAACTTCCAAAATATTGTTTTTGAAGTGTACATGCCCTATTTATATTTTCCAAATGGATTAGGATTTATAAAAATTAGACATATGGCTTACACATGTCATTTTTTTTTTAAATTTTCAATGCATGAGGTGTTAATTCCTCATTTCTTAACTTTTGACTCGTCATCTAATTTAATCCTAGGTTACCACAAAAGTATGATGACTCATCCTTTCATTTTTTTTTATTAATTTTCCATTTTTTAATAATAATTTACCTTATTTTAATAATAATTTCTTATTATATATATTTAGTTCAAATAATGCATATTCTATGTTAATACATGTATATTATGTATAATTCAACTTCATTTATTATTTTTGAAAGTTAATTAACTTATCTTTAATATCTCGGTATATTTAAAAGCTCTAATTTTATGATTATCGACTTTATTAATGAATTAACTTTTTCTAATTAATATTTTTATATAGTTTATTTTGAGAAATTGTCTTTACTTAAATTACTTCGTCTAAATTTTTTAACCTTATTATGAAATTTGAAATAAAACTAATAACTTAATCCAACATCCAAAATTTAGGGACTCGGATCCTATAGTTATTAAATTAACTTGAAATACTAGGGTGTTACATATATTATATACAATTCACTTCATTTATTATTTTTATAAATTAAATAACTTATCTTTAATATCTTGTTATATCTAAAAGTTAGAATTTTGTGTTTTTGATAGTTTATTGACTTTGTCGATAAATTGATGTTTTTCTTAAATTAATCCTTTTATATAGCTTATTTCAACAAATTAACTTTATTAGAATATATCGTCTAACTTTTATAGCCTTACTGTAAAGTTTGAATTAAAATGGATGACATTGATTGGTATCTTAAATTTAGGAGTTTCGATCCTAAAGTTATCGTTTTGGCTTGAGATTTTAAGATATTACACTCTATTGAATAATGTTCATGAAGACTCCAAAGCAAGGTAAGGGAGTTTTGGTTGGTGATGGTAAGGAAATGATCAAGGGTTATGGAGGTGGATTTGCAGAAGAGTCTTTGAGGTAACTTCAACATAAAGAGAAGAGAGGGGGAAAGGAAAAGAAGGATACATCCTATCAAGCCTAAGATAGCATAATGCATTACATGCCATACGTGACACCCTATTTGTAGCAGCAATGCGACTCAAGCAATTATGGCTCACCTAGCAACTGCACAACTCCACAACAAGACAAGCTCATTGCGATCTAGTAGCAACTTAAAACTAAACAATTGTAGCTTAGTAGCTACGCCATGACAACAAAGCATACACACGACTCATACTAGCAGCAAGACTAAACTATAACTAACAATTACATTGCAAAAGAAAAGGGAAGAATTTACAGTAGCGAAATTCCTTCAACATGACTAGCTCTACACGTGACAACAGATGCACTTAAAATGAACTCCCCTGCAACACTTTAGAGCGAAACAAGTAAGACTCACATATGCGCAGTTATCAACATAGGGACATGGCACACCAAATACTATAGTTTGTACTCCCCCACGAGCTACTAAATACGACCCAAGGCTACGCTTATAATAGAACATACACAAACCAAGAGATATAAGAGTACACTGAGCACACAAGCACAAGTTGTAGCAACAATTAACCAATCTTACTCGGTATTTAAACACACCATCACCTATAACAATGGATAGTAGCAACTTATCCTAGATTACACTCACTTAAAGACTGCTAAGTATGACATAATGCCACACCTGCGACAGAAGACACACACATACTGAAAGGTGTTAAAAAGATACTCAATGCACTAATGGAACTTGCAACATCCCCAATCGTTCCCAACTTAGAAATTCAAACATACCTTCTTATGCTACAGTGAATAGTAGCTACCTGGTTTACACACTAGGACGGGATAGAGATGCTTAGAACTTACCTACTATAGAACATCAGAGCACACATACATGGAAGAATCGCAACATAACAGTCCATGACAGCCTGAACACTCTTCAACACTACCAAAACAGGACTAGATCAACACTTCAAAATAAGGGACTCGGCACCACAGGTGATAAAAGTAGAAAGTCGTGCCCTGCTACTTGAAGTTAGGATTTGGTGTTTCTTAGATTCAAACTTTATTGATGTTGCGTTTTTTATCTTGGGAAGTGAAGTATGTGTTAACATGAGAGTGGCTTACTCAGGATAGAGCTCAAACAGCACGTTTAGAAACCCCAATGCAGCAACGAACTCCTAATTGACCCTTCTAACTGTGATAGTCATGTACAACTATTGTAAGTGGTCCATTACTAACTAAAATGGAAAAGGACAATGGTTCAAACTCTCACCTGGTCCTGAGCATTCCAGAAAAGGGAAAGAAAATATGGTTGTAACCTTTAAGAAGCTAGAATGTGATGTGGTACACTGTTTTTACCAAGGAAGATGAAATAAGAACCGTTGCTTATAAAACTTACGGTAGAATGATGTGCATGGTGCAGTACCTCTCTCCTTTCTAATTATCAACTGCTGTAGGTGTCATGTCCAAGCTTTGTGGGGTGGGGGGTAGTACAACTTTCACTTGGATACGCTCCACTATGTGTGTTTTCAAACGGAAAATGAAAGGAATAGTCCTATTTGGTGTAAGAGGCTCAAATTCTAAGTATACTAAATAAGGTAATGATAAGGTAGAGTGATATTTAAGCAGCAAAAAAGGTCTCCCCTAGGTGTAAAGTGACAAGCTTGAACACTGTTACTAAAGACAACTTACTAAGCGATTACTACTAAGAGCCTATATTTGGTTGGAGTTGTAAATGAACTAAGGAACAAAACTTATGCAAGAGATTCCCAATTGTACTAGGAAATAAATGTTTGTACATAAGTGAAAAAGGAAAATTATTTCTTATCTAGTGATAGAAAGGATACATTAGTTAATTAAAGGTTTTCGCTTCGTGAGAAAGTAGTCTTTGTGCTTAATCATTTTAAAACTAAAGCTGTCAAAAACAAAGAAGTTAACATTAACTAATATTTTTAATTATCCCAATTTACTTATTTTGTTAATTTAGTGTTAGAATTTAATTATTTCTAGAAAATCCACACCCCCACACCCACACTTAATACTATAAAAAACTAAACATCATTCCCTATGGCTTCCACTAACTTCCTACTAGTTTTATTACTACATACGTGACCTAGCATATTTAATAGCAAAAATACGCTTTTATTGTAAAAAGTGATGTTACGAAAAAGTAGAGTTATATTAAGCATAGGAAGGCCCTTCAAACTACAGTCAATCGAAGGGAAATGCCAAAATATAAGGCTTCATTGAATTTGCCACCTCTAAGGGAGGAGTAGCACCCACCCTTAGTATTCTTTTACATTAGCAACAGACAATGAGAAAGTAAAAAGTTGTTGTCCTTATCACTTCCGTATCTTAACAAAGGGAAAAGAAAAGGCAGATGTTCGCTATCAAGACATTTTGTACCAACTCCGAAATAGGCAAAGGAGGAGTCGAAGAAGTAAGAAAGGTTTCACACATGAAAGACCCATGAAAAGTATTTTTCTTAAGGAAACAGATTAGATACGAGGGATGCCTACCAAGAAGCTGATAACCCACATTTATAATATTATTGTCCTTTGGAATACGTAAATAGTAGTTAATGAAATTCAAAATGCCGTGCCAAACAATCCAAATGAAGCGATAAGGTATCCCTTTGGCCGTAGAATCTCTAAATGCATGTGAAAATCCCTAGATGTACACAGGACAAAGCAGAGAATGGACAAACCTAATCAAATAAAATATTCGACCAAACAATGTATCAGAATCTTCGTGCTCAATCCTCGAGTGATGCACAATGTCAATAGTCAACTGCATTCAAAATTACAAACATGCACCTGGATAAAGGTTTCTATGCCTACAGTCATAGGGAAAAGATATCTTGAAATATGAAAATGCAAATCAATTTCCAAATCACCTAAAGGTTGACCTCTGACCTTAATGCTTGGCATAGCCTCCTCAATACACTACGCACCTTAGCTCAGTTCGAGCCCTTTCAACTAAGTGATCAGGCTAATACACCCTTTTCTACCTATGCTACATCCACTTAAGTCCAACAACAACAACGCCAGTACCTTAACTCCACTAACGAAGAAGCTTAAGTTAAGTCAATATAGCCAACTGCTCAAAATGCACCTTAATGACACTCATTTAGCATACACATTTCAGGAGGAATTTGTATAGCTTTTGTTCATTATTTGTTTTAATTATGAATAATTTGGAGCTTATTATTCATTAAATATATCATTTGTAGGTCTTTGAAGAGCTCTTAATGAATTTTGGAAGAGTTTGGTAAAGCGTTAGAGCTTTGTTGAAGGATGCATTGACCAAGCAATGCAAGCGTAATAGATGTATAGTTTTGGATGAGAAATTAAGTTTAGAAGAGATAACATGTGAAGAGCATGGTTGTGCTTATGGTCATGGTCCCCTCGTCTAATAATTTCTCAAATCTAATGAATTACAAGTGTAAAGGAGAAAGAAGTCTAGAGATTACAACCACAATCCTAAGCCATGATCATGCTATTGATAAGAAAATCTCTCATTTTTTAAATGTCTTTTCATAAGCTTAGGTGGAAGTTCTATAAATAGGATCTTAGACTTAGTTTTTAGAGAAAGCTCCCATACAAGAAAGTGTGTAGGGTAATGTAGTAACAGTGGTTATTCTCTCTTTTATTTTTCCATATTTTGAATTTATTATGCTTAGTAGATCTTTATTGAACCCTACTTTTCTATGTGATATTAATTTATTGTTCACACTATGATATTGCCTTTAAGATTTAATTACATTGTGCTTATTTTCTTTAATTAAATATTGCTGGCTATTAAATTAATGTGTAAGTTTACTGTAGAGTCACTAAGATCCTAAAGTAAGAGGATGGTATAATGAGAAGTAATTAAATAGGCTAAGGTATTTAGCTATTTGATTTCTTTAGATTAGGGAAACCTAACAGTAAAATCAAAGGTCTAAATGCAATTTTGAGATTATTTTTTTTTAGAAAATATTTGGATAAAGTATACTCAACATTAGAAATTAATTAATAGACGCGAGTTTGATTAATTCATACTAAGAATTCCCACAATTGAAAGAGTAATTAAGAATTGAAAGTTACATAGAATTAGGTACTAGATAATAGATTTGCTACGGATTATACCTTCCTACTTTAATAAAATTTTTTGTTTATTTTACTCTTCTCATTTATTTTATTGTTCTTTTTTATTTTATTATTGTTTTCTTGTTTATTCTTTATCTCTAATTAATGTTGTTTTATTTTATTCAATTATGTTTAATTATTAAGTTAGGTAACTGGAAAATTAGGCAAGAATACCAATAATCTAGGTCTCCTCAAATTCATGGTTCTCTATGGAATCGATAATTTGGACTCAAATCCATTTTATACTATAACTTAACTAGGTATACTTGCCTATAACCCCATCAAGTTTTTGGTGCTATTATTAAGAAATAAATGGAGTGAAATTATTTAGATGCTAACAAAATCCCTTCACAAATTATTCTAACTTATTATTTTTTTGACAATTTTATATCACTCTTATCTTGTGGTGTTCTACGTTATTTAACTAGGAAACACTTAACCAAATCCCATACCTATAGGATCTAAATAGAAATAGAAGTAGGAAGGATGATTCCATCAAGCCAACAATACTAAACAATAATACTCCTTGGGAGGCAACGTAAGTTGTCATTGTTTTCTGCTCTTCTCAATTTTTCACTTTGAAATTGTCACTTGTGTTATTTTTATTTTCAAGTCAATACTACTCATTAGACATAATTATTTTTGTAAACCCTTCTTTTAACGGGCCTATGATCTAACTAAGAGTACTTTCAGAATGTTCCTAAGAATCAACTAAACTAGGAACTCAAGTTTACATTTAGAAACGAATCTAATTTTTTTCAATTCAAAAGCCTATTATCGATAAAATCCGAACTTGAAAAATTAGGAGCTCTAAAGTCACTTAAGACCCTAAACCTTAAAACAATTAAAGACTTTTAACCATAAGTGACTAATTGATAATTTAATTTGAATAATTTCATTCAACTCTAAAAAATTTTACAATTTTACAATAATTGAATCATAATTTACAAAACGATGCAAGAAGTAAATCCTAAAACGATTTCCTATAAGACAATACCCTTATCTTCATGCCTAAGCCTTATATACAAATAAGTAGACCAACCAATCACCTTAAATAACTTATCAATTGAAAGTTGGGATCATTTATCAATTGATAACTTATTAAAATCTAGTGATAAGATACTTTTCTTACCACCCCTTCACTTATACTACATATAGATAAATTATTACAAGATTTCACATGCTTAACTTTAATAAATAAGATAAGAAAAATCCATGCCCAAAAGGACAACCTTATGGCCAGTTTGAACAAGCAAGAGAGGCCAACCATACTCTTGTCTTTCATCCATCAATCACTTTATCTTGCACTCCACTATTCACCCTTAATGCTTACATCACAAATAATTGCAATTGTTGACTTTTGTGTAAGCTATACAAAAGTCAACTAAATCAAGCTTCTTAAACATACACTTACCCCATTCCTCAACTAGCCACTCTTTCTTCCATTTCTCTCACTTGAAACCAACACAAAAGTGGAAACAACTTTACCCCACAAAATCTTTCACTTTGCCACCACTTTCCACGCTTCCACTCACGGCACACTCAACTTCTTTTTGTGCTCTTCTTTTCCAACATTCAAGCTTCTTTAAGACTTAGAACATTCCACAAACTCTACTTCAAAGGACCATAACTTGGATTTCGAAAAAGGTGCAAGAAGGAGGAAGTGAGAAAAAGGACATAAGTAGAACCTTAGTGCACAACCTCCATACTTTTGCTTTGTAGACGAGTAAGTGTTTCTTTGTGTTAGTAGGCTAGTGTTCATGTTAGAAGACTATGATTTCTTGAAGTTATAAGTGTGATCATAAGTTAGTATAACATCAAAGACTATCTTAAGAAACAAACTCATGAAACCCTTACATGAAGTTGCAATATGAGCATGTAATGTTAGTGTTTTGTAGATATACTTGTTTAACACATTGAATGAAAGATTTCAAGATGAGAAAATCTTGAAACGAGAACTTGAATGAAAAAGAAACATGTTGGATGTGAGGATTCAAAAGTCATTTGGATGTTGATTTCATTTCTATTAAGTTAAACATGCTCAAATCTAGACTTAGGTTAGGGAAAAATCCATCATATGAAATTTTATGAGAAAACTAACTTTATAAGACATGAGCTATTATGTAGAAATTATAATAAGTATGAGATCTACTATTTTCATGAAAAGTATGAGTCAAATAACCCTCTTATAGAAAAGAAGTCAAGCTAAGATTTGAATACAAGTAACCTAGGTTCATGATCTAACACCTAAATTTAAAAAAATGACGAAACAAGTTGAAAAATCAAGTTGGAAGCTCTCATATTCAAACTAAACAGATCTAGAAGATTCTTAAAAGGTACTTAAAAATATGATAAAAGTAAGTAAATAAAGTGAAAAAACCAACATAAGCAAGTATGACAAGTATATTAAGTTTGAAACTCAAATCCGAGCTTAAAAGTTCCAAAACGAGCCCCATACACTAAGTTGAACCACCCTTAAATTTCTGACCAGCAACTTGACATATCAATAAGAGTTGTTTTAAGACTCTCAAGAAACCCATAAGATACTCCCTAAGCCTAATAAAGTGGTTAAATTTGAGTTGGATAAAAAACAAGCTCATTTGACAACTTAGAAGTTTAAATCAAGGTTGTAAATCTAACCTTAAGGAGTATTTTGAGCTTAGAATGAAATCTTAAGGCCAAGCCTAAAGGATTTCCTAAGTTATCAAAAAGCCCATTAACCAAACAAAGCCCAAAAGCACTCCAAATCATGAGAACCACTACTATTCGGATCTATGGATAGATTTACGTACCTCATTCCAAAAATCTAACCTCACTATATTAAAGTACATTAAAAAACAATGAAGATTGACTATAAGATCATAAAAATTGGATTTAAAACGAAAATGTTTTATGTGATTGAACTTTTAAGTAAAACTGGGAAAGATACGAAAATTAGTCGAGCTTATAACTTACGGGATTTTAGCTTAGTTTCTAAAGTTTTATTTCAATCCCTTATAGTATTATGATTTCAATGACCAGGAGACACTGTATACAAAGACGACTTGCCTCTAGACTACTTTGACTGACCGTGTGGCGAATGAGTAAATTCCTGTGACTCTTTACTTGATTTTACTTATAGAATGGTTGCACCTAAACTTATATATATAAATTGGATGCTTATGGGATATGGGAAACACATGTGTATGAAATTGTGATTAAATGCTATGACTATGACTTGTTAGTCATATAGTAATGGAAATTTTTTGTGATAATTTATACATGCAAGTGTATAGAATGAAATTGTCTGATCACCTTGAAAAATCAGATTAACTATCTATATGATTAAGAAATAAGATGAATCATCCATTCCTTATAATTGCATTCGGATAACACCAACCGCCACTTCACGCAGAAGATGGGAAGGCACTCACAGGAGGAAGGGCTTCCTGTAGGATTGGACAGTAGTTATATCATCATTTTTATTAAGTCTCTATCCAAAGTTAATGGGCTTACTAAGTACCGGGGAACGCTAACCGTCGGTGAGGGGCCGTGTCTTATGCCTTCTGCTTAGGGCGTATATTTGTGGATTGCGGAGGCCACTACACCGCTAAACTTGGGATTTTAAAAATATGATTTGTTATTCAATAAAAAAAGTATATACATATACATATATATATATAGTTTTGTTTTGGCATAAGTACAATAGTGTAAATGAAATAAAACCTAAGGTTTAGTACTCGGATTTTGGTTTGGGTCAGTTAATTATCTCTAAATCCAAACTACAGGGGGCGTAATTCTAAGTTGTATGCAATTCCTAGGCTACTGCATGCGTTCTTTGGCATACTGATTGGTTATGCATTTATATGATTGTACATTTTATAAATTTCTACCATATGGTATTGATGAATGTATTTATTTCACTAAGCTTAAGTTTATACCCCGATAAATTTTTTTTTGCTGCAAGAAAACCTTTTCACTAATTCGAGTCGACGGATGCTTGAGGTGAGTCTCTAGTGGAAACGGGTTAGAGCGATTAGGGAGCGAAGAGGAAATTTTGTAATAGTTTGGTACATAACTAATTACTTTTATATTTTTATTTATAACATAGATTAAAATTTCTAATGCAGTTCCTTCATGAATTACATTTGTTTGTAATATTCTTTTGGTGTAGATCTTACGAGTCCATACATTTAGTTAATTTATACTATGGAAGTAATTTTAGTTAAATTGCTTTATATTACTTATCTATGGGCCTGGTGGTAATGTATAGTGGAAGAAGCCTTATATGTTGTATGAAAGGCTTGTAATCAGTAAGGGAGTTGATAGTAGACCTTTGTATAGTACACAGCGACCTATTACGACAACGATATTGTTGAGTCATGATAAGTTTCCCCCTTATATGGGTGATTTTGATTTATTCAACAGATAAAAAATTTGGAAGTTCCAATGATTTCTATCTTTAAGAATGATTAGTCTTTCCAACAAAAAATTATGTGTTAAGTTGAAATTTGATATTTGGTAATCTTATTAATTGTTCTTTTAGCATTCAAGAAGTGATTTCAAGTTAAGCAACACAATTCAATTCGACAAACTTTGGTTCAAAAGTTCATGCTTGTGCACTTGCTTATGATCCTTGCATAAATTGAAAAGGTGAAAAAAGAAGAAAAGAAAAATAAGATACGATCCTTGCCAGTGATGGCACCTAAAGGTACGTATTAGGTTGGGAATCACAGCCAGGAATCATAACTATGAACTTGACGTGATCTTATAGCAATTTAAAAATCAGATGCTTTTCTTCTTTCTTTCATTCTATATTCAACTTCTCTCTCTACAAATACACTTTCTCTTACTATGCCTTACCCTACTCCTACATTTTTTGTACATTTTTCTCCCACATTCAAGAAATCAAAGTTATGTACCTCTCATTCTCAATATATACTTAGATTTGGTATTTTATTAGTTAGATTGTAGATCTTATGCATCGTTGAGTTAGGGTTTTGAGCAATAATGTGAAACTTGCATGTAATATGATCTCTAGTTTTAGGAGTGATTGTTGAGTGTTTAAGTGACGAAAATCAATGTTTCAACACTTTTTATTAACAATTTCCCCTAAAGATGTAACCCTGAATGTTGAGGTAAGGAAGAACATGTGAGGAAATAAACTAAATGATGATAAAAGGGGTTGAGAAGATTATGTATTGAATTATATTGGCTACTCGATGCTAGAACTCATGTTATTTTTTTGTCATGATTAAGAATGCAACTTTGGGATGCAAGACAAACATGATTTGTGCTTATGAAATTTATTGTAAGGTTATGAATTTCCATTGTATGCTTAGATTAGAATTAGAAAAGAGTATGAACCAAGACTATCTTTTTTGTATGCTTGATAAAGTAAAACTAGTTCATGAATTCATGTAGTTAAAATTGGTATTGTGATTGTACGTATACCATATTACAAGTAAGTGCACCCACTCAAGTTATAATATATAATTATAACAGATTATAAGTCCAAGTGTTAATCCTATGAGGAGCTAAGTTATGTGAGTATATTTAATTATTCCTAGCTAGTGTACCTTTTTAATTTATCTAACTACCTAACTTCTTTTATTCGAAGATTTTATTGAATAACCAAGATTAAATTAAATAAACTAATTATGGAAAATAAGTATTGCAAGGAAATTTGACACTAAACTAACAATAAAAAATAAAGAAATTAAAATGGCTAACTACAAACAAAATAATTAAATAACTAAATAGCTAAATAACATAAAGATAACAATTAACAACGAATGCATATGAAAGTAAAATAATAGCAAGCATGGAATTATAAAATAACATAAAAGCAATAAAGAGAGAAATATTGAAGTGATATAGAAAGCATGAATTGATTAACTATTAATTGACATTTTCCTTAGTAAATCTTAATTTGTGGTTTACTATGCTGTTTTTGGGGATTTTTCATTCTAAATTGCTTTATTGAATTGTGGAGATTCCCAACCCTATTCTAGTGGAAATCGAATTCTGAAATAACTAGACTTGTATCTCTAACTAATTCCTAATCTTAAGACCCTATCAACCAGCATCATTGCTGAGTGGAGCATCTCAAGATCACATGAAGTACATGGATATCACTATTAGGTCACCCTAATCCAAAAAGATCAAATACCTAATCTCTTCTAATTACACTCATCTATTTATTATAAGTCTCATGACTCTATAACAAACTCAGATGTTAAATCAATGCCTTGGGTAATATTAATCTAACACAATAAAAATGGTGTAATTAGATCACAATAAGCAAAATCATTAATTGTATTTCACAAATAAAATCACCCCTATCAATAAGACATAAAAACTAAAAAAATAAAAGACATGATGGAGGAGACCTATTCTTATCTGAATAATTGCTTAAGGGACTCTCTCCCTCCAACTCTAGGCTTAAGAGTATAGTTATGGACAATACTCCTAAAAACACAAAGAAAACCTAACAAACATATAATTTTGGAATCATAAGGTCTTCATACCCATAATACATGGCCATGGTCATGCCTTTCGTATAAAATCTAGAAAATTGAAATGGAATTCTTTTATAAGAGGAGTATGAGTAAGGACTACAAGTGTAGTTTGCAATCATGGTTGTTGCTAGACTTCGTTTTTACTCAAATTTTCTTCAACTTTGCTTTGTTATTCAAAACTACCTATAATTATCTTTGAATCCTTAAAATCTTCATGAAAGACTCCTAGGGTCTCTAAAAGTGATAAATAAACAAATTAAGCTCATAATATCATTAAATCAATAAAATAAACTCGAATCCCAAAATTACTACGAAAAATATATATTATTTTTGCATTATCATATTGCAATGTGGAATTTTCTATTATGATAAAAATGTAGAAGCATAAGTTGATTTTGAGAATAAGATTTTAAAAATACGATCTCATCATAGCTTTGATTTCCTTGTCTTCAAATATGCCTTATATCATGCATACCTACAAACAAACCACTAGTTACACTAGCGCTTGTACATGCACTCACCAACCAATACACCTAATGCTTAGGTTTACTAAAACATCTCATAAGAAATGATTCAATAAACTAAATAAGAAAGGTTTTGGCTATAACACTACTTCGAGATTAGGAAAACTTTGTTCATGTTAGGTATGATGGAGCAATGAGGAGGTATTTAGAATGGAAGATGGGAGACGCTTTTAACTATCAATAAGCCAACTTATAAGGAGCTCACATTAGAGTTCTTGTACACTCTCAGTTTAGATTACAATCATATTGAGAATGGGGTCTGAATTACTATATGATTCTAAGTAGATGATCAACCAATAATCATGTCATTCCTATAAACCCTAGTGGCACTAGGGATTTATACTAAGGAATTCATCTACACTTAAGAATTACATGAGTTTGCTAGAATAGTTGCTAAGGGGAGTTAGTGATGCACAAGTCTTAAATAGATTAAGTACAAGAAGGTTGGTGTATAGCATAAGGCAATCAAAGGCCTCGAATTTGAGCAATCTCACATTAAGGATTATACATTGGAAATTGGCTAGGAGCCTGAGGAAATATAGTATAGAGGTCGTTAACTTAGTGGACATAGTTGTTTTACATAGCTTTGTTATGCAGTAATAGGTAAATTAAGGAGTCCCCATGGCTTTCGTTCTCAAAATCTAAGTTATTATGGGCCAAGTTGGGTACATCTTTCCAAGACCTTTTATTAAGGGTGGGTACAGTTTGGTTTGATACAATTCGCCTCCCTTTACTAAACCGAACCTAATATAATGGTTCATTTTTTTCTTAAATCGAACTTAATCATATGGTTTAGTTCATAAATTTTTTTAACCTACTAGTTTGATTCAATTCGAACCAATTGTATCAAATTTTCACTAAACATTTTTATTTCCAAAAAATATAAAATTTCAAATGGAATTTACTTAACTTAAAATAATTAATACAAAATTATGATAAAGAATAACAAAATATGAAAAATTTGATGAAATTATGAAGATAGATGGAAAAAAACGAAAAAGTAAAAAATGATTGCGTAATTTTTTTTTATTTAACTAAATGGTTTGATTTGCTTCCTCAAACCAAACCGTAAATCATCTATATATAACCAAACTGTAAACCAAATGGTTCACCAAAAAACTGATTTTTCGATTCAATTCAGATCGATTCATCGTTCAATCTACAGTTTACGGTTTTTTTGCATAGCCCTATCTTTTGTTACTTGAATTGAAAATAATTTGGGCTTATTTAATCTGCTATCACCGATGGAGTTAGCAAACCATCCTACTCCATGAGCATTGACTCTATTAGAGTCATGAAACTTCCACCACTACTCTAGGAAACCAAGGAAGAGGTGATCCTAAATGCGACAACTAATGCACCTATGCTTGAGCCACCTAAAGATGAGCCTTCTACATCATCTCAAAAGCCTATGATGGCACACTAAAAAGGAGGATAGGGAAGTTGATTATAAAATAGAAGAGGCTTGCTCAAGAGGTGTAGTGATAGAGATTAAGGATCAATTATACTCTCTCAAACCCGAGGGCTCTCGAAGGTGGTTCACCAAGCTGTCTAAGGTGAGTTAAGCACCAAGGAGCAGCACTTACTCCAATTCAATCTGTCGAGCTACTTCACTCTCTATGCTATCCAAGGTGTTGTCGAGGTGACCATCCGACATACTGAACCAAGCCTTCTGCTATGCACTAGTCTAAGCACCAAATCTGAATATGGCAATCTCCATGATGCCGAGGCCGAGCTAGCGACTATCAAGAGCAAACCATCCGAGGTAGACCCAAATGTAAGCGATTCTTAAGCTTACCCCAGTCTTGCCCCAACAATTAGGGCTCCGAACTTCCAATGTTGAACATACCTAAATAAAGGCCCACCCTTGCTCGATTCACTATACTATTAGAATCGTAGAGTAAAACGTATACGGGTTGTCTTTTCTGATAACCGTACTATCCTTTCTAATAGAGGACATTCACTACATACGATTTTTTATTTTCCATGTAAATTATTTTCCTTCTTTTTAGCAAATAGGGATCCATTTTTGTAATTTTCTATAACGTAGAACTTACCCTAACAAGGTACTATAAATAATCACATAATGTAATAGCCACAACGAAATATACGGAAGAATATACTAAACTTTTTACCCTCTCTTGAGCTAACTATCATCTTGCTTACTCTTGCCCTACTCTTACTTAGCCTACTCGAGCGTAAACTAGTGGAAAATGACCTCTAGCTATACTTGTGCATCGTATGAAGTGTGACCTAAGCTCATGTGAGGTGTTAGTGCATCATATCCCTCGTTAGTATACGAGAACCCATGCTCAACATGGACTATCATTTACTTTTCAAGCCATCTTGTGGCTTGGACCTACCCTTTTAGTTCTACGTGATATTAGGTTCATATGTTTATCTATGAGTCCATATCATCTTGATATCAGAGCTTAGCTATGTTTAAAGCTAGATTCTACTACTGTGATCTTTTGATAGTTTGTTACTGCTTATCTATTGTTTACATTGGAGTTTGGTAACTCAGTAGTGTTTTATACTATGTTTTTCCCCTATATTCGATACACAAAATAAAGTATGGTTAACTGTTTGTTTAATTGTCATTGTGAAGTAACCATCAATGTCAGACTCAAGTGTTCAAGGAACTTTAGGAAACTAAGAAAGTGGTTTTTGACATGATGAAGGGTAAGAAGGGAGCTTTATGCCTTAGTCAATGGATGATCGATTGGATAGGCTTACCAATTTGGTAGCAAATTTGGTGATTCTTATACCAAAAGATAGACAACAAGCTAGAAATAGCTCTACTAGAGAACATGAGTAGCAGCAGTGAAGGAATGGTCAGTTTAGCTCAGTTAATGCCCTAACTTGCCTATTCAAGATGATGGAATTAGTAAGGATGTTAGAAGAAGGCTAGTGCTTAAAGAGATCAAGGAGGAAGCAGAAGTGGATGGTGAAGCAAAGGAGTACTATGAGCTTGAGGAAAGAAATATACGAGCCCCTAAAGTTGAAGGATTAAGGATTCGTATTCTAAGTTTCTCTAGAAGTGGTCATGCTGATGACTACTTATATTGGGTAAATAAGATTGAAAAGCAGTTTGAATGCCATGAAGTGCCTGATAATGCAAAAGTTAAACTTGTTGTATTAGAGATCGCTGGTTATGCCGCCTTGTGGTGGAAGAACTTGCAAGCCACCAAGCAAAGGGAAGGAGAATGAAAGATTAGCAGTTGGGATGATATTAAGGGAGTCATGCAAAGAAGGTTTGTGCTAAGCTATTATCTGCAGGATGCCTTCAAGAGATTGTAAGAACTGAGACAAGGAAGATCAAGTATGGACGCTTATGTTAAGGAATTTTAGATGCTAATGATCCGATACGAAGTCATTAGGCTCGAAGACCGAACTATGTCTCAATTCATTTGTTGATTGAAGTATGAGATTGGGGATGTCTTAGAAACCTTAGATGTTAGAACACTTGATGATGTGATTCGAGCTGCACAAAGGATAGAAAAGCATCGAACAAGAGGATTCCAACCCTTTGTTGGCCAACCAAGAAGTAGCCGAATTGTTCTTAGTTGACTAATGCGAATAGAACTAAGTAAGATTATTGAGACCTGATCCATTCCAACCACCCAAGCCTAGGAAAAGGAACCCCTAAGGAAGTTTGAGAAGGCCTAAAGTTTAAAGAGGAAGACAAGTGAGATTAAGTGTTTCAAATGCCAAGGATTTGAACATATGGCCACTCAATACCCAAACAAGTGAACAATGGTGATCTGAGGAAAGATGCCAACTCTTAAGGTTGATAGTACTGATTAAGAAATAGGGGAGCTAAAAGAGGATGGATAGACTAAGCTATCTGATGAAGAAGTCATCTATAGCAAAGAAGGGAACTTTATGCCAACCGTGCTAGTATTGAGGAAGACAATGAGTGTCGGTCCTATACCTGAAGACGAGTAGAGAAAAAATCTCTTCCATATTAGGTGCGAGGTGAATGAATCACTATACACGCTAATTGTTAATAGTAGGAGCTGCACTAATGCAGCCTTTGCATTTATGGTCCAACAACTGAAATTACCAACCATGCTCGACTCAAAACCTTACAAGCTTCATTGGCTCAGTGATAAGGGAGCCCTATAAGTGAACAACTGTACCAATCTGTATTGGTAAATATCGAGATGAAGTACTTTGTGATGTACTGCCTATGAGTGCGTCCTACCTTATACTTAGATGACCATGGATGTTTGATCAAGCAGTTATATATGATAATAAGAGAAACACATGTTCTATGGAGCATGAAGGGAGAAGGTTGAAATTGAGTCCCATGATTGCTGAGCAAGCAAAAGTCATACAATCTTAGCTTAGCTAAAACTTGAAGAAAGAGGCTTTGGTATTGACTTAAGTCGAACTAAAAAGAGAAATGGAGTTAGAGGGACTGACTTATCTGCTTGTCAAAAGGCTTTTAGAGATGAGACTTGGGGAGGAAGAGCTGGCGACTAAGGTAAAAATCTTACTAGAAGAATTTGTCAACTTATTTTAGAAAGAGCTGTTGAATAATCTACCCCCAAACCGTAGCATTTAGCATGCAATTGACTTATAGCTAGGAGCCACACTACTAAATAAGCTTACTTATAGAATGAATCCCAAACAGGCTACCGAGCTGTAGAGGTAAATAGATGAATTGATGAAGAAGGGGTATGTGTACGAATTCTTGAGCTCCTGTATTGTATTAGCCTTATTAGTAGGAAAGAAAGATGGGTCTTAAAGGATATATATGGATAGCTGAGTAATCAATCAAATCATCATTAACTACAGGTATCCCATACCCAAGCTTGATGACATGCTAAATGAATTAAGTGGAGCAAGAGTGTTCTCCAAGATCGACCTTAAAGTTGGGTACCATCAGATTTGAATGCATGAAGGCAATGAGTAGAAGACCGCTTTCAAGATACGACATGGTTTATATGAATCGCTGGTAATACCATTTAAACTGTCTAATGCGCCGAGTACATTCATGTGACTTATGAATCATATGCTCTAAGAATTACTGGGAAGGTTTATCATTTTGATGACATTCTGGTGTACAGTCGTAACTTGGAGAGTCACCAAGAGTATCTCCAATAAGTGGTTGCAAAACTCCAAGATGAATAGCTTTACGCTAAATTGAAGAAGTGCAACTTTTTCCATTTTGAGGTAATCTTCTTAGGTTTTGTTGTGAGTGGAGGTGGTATCTAAGTTAATGAAGAGAAGATAATAGTGATCATAGAATGCCCTGAGCTGACCTATTTTATTGATGTAAGAAGTTTCCATAGCTTAGCATTGTTCTATCATTGATTCATAAAGAACTTCAATGTAATTGTGGCCCTACATACCGAACTCTCAAAGAAGAATGTTGAATTTAGAGGGGGTGAGAAAGAGAGGAGGAGTTTTGAGGATGCAAAGGAGAAGCTAACTATAGCCCCCATCTTAGCTCTACTGAGCTTCAATAAGGTATTTAAAGTAAAGTATGATGCGTCCAGACTAGGCATAGGTGCTATGCTGATGTAAGAAGGTTGACTTATTATTTACTTTAGTGAGAAACTTTGAAGAGCCACACTCCACTATTCTGTCTATGATAAGGAGTTCTACTCCTTAATCTGAGCCCTAATGGTATAGTAATACTATCTGCTACCTAAGGAATTTGTGATCTACACCGATCATGAATCCTTAAGATATCTAAAAAGGCAACTGAAGTTGTCTTGGAGATAAGCCAAGTGGGTTGAGTTCATGGAGGGTTTTTCTTATGTCGTAAAATACAAGAATAGAAAGAACAATATAGTAGCTAATGCTTTAACGAGACAGCATACCCTCCTGACCAAATTGCAAACAAGGCTACTTAGCTTTTCAACCATTAAGAATTTATATGCTGACAACCCATACTTTAGTCCTATCTACATCCATTGTAGGGAAGGATGGATCTTGGATAACTATCATAGGGAGGACAAATACTTATTTAGGAAGAGAAGGCTACGTATTCCAACTTGTTCCATACTAGAACTACTAGTATGGGAGGTGCATGGAGGAGGATTGACAAGATACTTTGGCTAGCTCCAAACTTATGAGGTGTTATCTTCTAAATTCTTTTAGCCAAGGATGAAGAGAGATGTCTAATCCATGCTGGAAAAATGTACGACTTGCTAAAAAGTAAAGAGTCGAGCCAAGCAAGGACACTACCAACCCTTACCAATCCCAACCAAACCATGGTTCGAGCTAAGAATAGACTTCATATTAGGATTGCCGAGAACATCCTAAGGGAAGGACTCCATTATGGTGGTTGTGAATCGATTTAGCAAGATGGCACATTTCGTGCCTTATTCCAAAACTAATGATGCTTCAACTATCTCTTTTCTTTTCTTAGAGGAAGTAATCAAGCTATACGGAATTCCCAAGACCATTGTTTCAAATCGAGACCGTAAGTTCAAGAGCTACTTTTAGAAGATTTGTAGAGGTGAATGGGAACCAAGTTGCTATACAGTACATCTTACCACCTACTGATGAATGGATAGACTAAAGCAGTCAACAAAACCGTAGGAACTTTGCTATAGGTTGTTGTCGAATGAAGTACGACCAACTGCGATCTGTGCCTACCAATCATTGAGTTCTCATTCAACATAACTGCCCATAGTATAACAAGCATGTCCTTATTCGAGGTCACTTATAGGTTAAACCCCAAGCTGCCATTGGACCAAGTGCCTTAGCCCATGCTTGATGATGATCGGCCAGCCATTAAGAGAGTTGAGGCTATCAAAGCCATTCACTAGAAGGTTGTAGAGCAACTAGGTCAAGCTAATATTAAGCTTGAGAAGTGAAGCTAAGGATGGAGGAAGAAGGAATTTCAACCAAGCGATTTGGTCTGGATACACCTTAGCAAGGAACAATTCCTAAACTTAAGAAAGAGTAAGTTATCTCCTAAGGCCGAGGGACCTTTCAAAGTACTTGAAAAGATCAACCCTAATGCCTATAGGTTTGAGCTGCCTAAAGGATATCGAGTCTCAAACTCCTTTAACATTGCCGACCTCTAACCTTGCACACTTGAGAACAAGCAACTTGTAGCTAAGCCAGATTTAATCCCAAATCTTAAAAAACCCGAAAGGGATGATAGGGATCAAGGATTGATTATAAGACTCTCAAGCCTAAGGGCTCTCACAGGTGGTTCGCCAAGCTATTCGAGGTGAGTTAAGTACTGAGGAGCAGTATTTGCCCTAGTCTGATCTGCCAAACTACTTCACTCTCTATGCCATCTAAGGTGTTGCTGAGGTGATCAACTAACGTATTGAACCGAAACCTTTGCTATCTACTAATCCAAGCGCAAAATCTAAATACATCAATCTCCATGGTGCCAAGGCCATGCTGACAATTGTTAGGAGTAAACCATTTGAGGCTGACCCGAATGTAAGCCATTCTTAAGCTAACCTTAGTCTTACCTTAGTAATCAGGGTTCCAAACTTCCAATGCCAAACTTACCTAAATAGAGGCCTACCCCTACTCAGCTTACTATGCTATAAGAATCACAAAGTCAAATGCGCACGGGTTGTCTTTTCTAATAACTGTACTGTCCTTTTTGATAGGGACGTTCACTACGTATGATTTTGTATTTTCCATGTAAATTATTTTCCTTTTTTTAGCAAGTAGGGATCCATTTTCGTAATTTTCTGTGACATAGAACTTACCTTAATAGGGTATTATAAATAATCACATAATGCAATAGCCACAACAAAATATACATAAGAAATATACTAAACTTTTTATCCTCTCTTAAGCTAAGTATCCTCTTGCTTACTCTTGAGCTACTCTTATCTAACCTATCCGAGCATGGACTAGTGGCGAGTGATCTCCAACCATACTTGTATGTTATATTAAGTGTGACTTGAGCTCGTGTAAGGCGTTGGTACGTCATATCCATCATTGTTGTACAAGAACCCCTACTTACCCTTGATTATCATTTACTTTTTTAGCCATCTTGTAGCTTAGACCCATCCCTTTGGTTACGCGTGATATTGAGTTCGTGTGTACATCCATAAGTGCATATCATGTGGCATACTAAGATTATTATGGAGGTACTTTTAGAGCATTAGTAGATTCCATTACCACTGATAACTCTGATTTTAAACATATTTCACATGGTGATTTTATAGTATTTCCCTTACATTTTTAGTTTTCTTTAAATAAATTGATACTTAATTGAGTAAAATTTTGATTTCAAGGTTTGAACGCGTTTTTGAATCAAAAACGAAGAAAAGGAATCAAGTTTCACTCAATTCGAAGTTCAAACGAAGAAGTTATGAAGTTTTGAAGTTATACAGTCAAGGACATGACCATGTCCCCAGGTTGTGTCCATGCAGGGAAATTTGCTAGGGTTCGAAAGTTACACAACCTGGGGATACGGTCATGTCTCAGGTCATGTCTGGTAAAGAAAATGAAAACCTTATAATACAGAATAAAAAGACATATTAGGTTTTCACAAGACAGAAGAGACATTAGAAAAGAGAATAGACTTGAAGAGAAGGAGAAGAAAAAGGCAAGAACAACACCGACTTCAAGATTGGAGAGATTTTTCATCAATCAAAGGGGTTTTTCGTGTTTTATTTTATGTTTTTTATGGAACTCGTTTTTAGTTTCATTATGATAGCTTAGAATTCATGTATTTAGGATTATGAAACTTAGAGTTTCATGTAACTCTTGGGTTGATTTAGAATTCTCAATAAAGTTTCTATCTTTGCTTGATTCGTTTAATTGTTAATTGATATTTCTAGAATATCAATATGTGATATTATGCATGTTGATTGAGAAATTACATGTATAATTAGATCTTTACATAATTGGAGAGAATTACATGTATACTTAGAGATAAGGTACATGTTTCTTCCAGAAAGTTAATTATTTGTATGGGAATTCATTATACATTAATGCAATTCTAAATTATATTACTAAGTGAAGAAATTCCGGTAAATAATTTAGGATTAGGGTTAATATGCTTGAGAAAGGTATTAACTTTAATTGTGAATCTTTCCGGTCAAGAATAATAGAAATTGAATTGAATATATTTTAAGCGGTCATATGTTAAATACTAGGGAAAATAATTCCTAAATACGTTATTGCATACTTGAAGTCGTTCTTAGTTTTATTGATTTCTAAATTACTTAATCAAGTCCCATAATTAGTTTAATTTGTTAATTTCAATATTTCTTTATTCATTCAACTCTTCATAATTTTCCGGTTAGATAATAAAGCTGAGGTTAATATTAATACTCGAAGTCTCTAAGGGATCGACTCGAACTCACATCCGCCATATTAAAACTGATAGGTACACTTGCCTGATATCAAGTTTTTGGCACCGTTGCCGGGGATTTTCGATATTAATAATACTAGTTGCTTCATTACTTTGACCATTTCTTTTTCTTTTATTTTCATTGTTTATTTTTATTAGCTTGAGCTACATTTGATTCTATATTTCTTGCCCTTACAGTGCATGACTCAAAGCAACCCGGAAGATTTGGTAGAACTTGATCCTGAAATTGAGGGAACTACCCTTCAAACTTTGAGAGTGCGACCTAGACAAATTGTAGCTACCATAGAAGACGAGTCAATCGTTAAGATTAAGGAAGAGGGTGAAGAGACCAATACTCAATTCATTGAGCAAGAAGATCCACTACACATGGCTAACAATGGTAATGAAGCTCGAACCATGTCCGACTATTCAAGTCCTATACTTATTGGAGCTGACTCTAGCATCGCAAGGCCAACCGTCGCGACTAAGAACTTCCAAATTGCACCTAACATTATACAAATGGTGTAATAATATGTTCAGTTTGATGGTCTCCAAGATGAAGATCCTAATGCCCACATCTCTAACTTTTTAAAGATTTGTGATACTTTTAAAATCAACGGAGCCACGGATGATGCCATTCGACTGCGGCTATTTCCTTTCTCCTTGATGGGTAGACCAAAACAGTGGTTGAACTCTCTACCACAAAATTCAATCACAACTTGGAATGAATTGGTAAAGAAATTTTCGGAGAAGTATTTCCCACCTGTAAAGACCGCTAAACTTCGAAATGATATTTCTTATTTTACTCAATTAGAAGCGGAGACTCTATATGACACTTGGGAGCGATTTAAGGACTTGCTCAGGAGGTGCCTACATCATGGCCTTCCACTATGGATACAGATTCAGACCTTTTATAATGGTCTCAATTTATCTACGAGACAGATGATTGATGCATCCGCAGGAGGTACTTTGAACACAAAGACACCTAAGCAAACACAAAACCTAATTGAAGGAATAATGATGAACAATTATCAGTGGGAAAACACCAGAGCCAAGCAAAAGGCTATGGGAATTTATGATGTGGATTCGACCATTGCTCTGGCAGCCAAGTTGGATCTAGTAAGTAAGAAGATTGACACACTCTCTGTTGGCCCTCAACAAGTGCAATCATATGTAAGTGACTTTAGTATGCAGGGTTATGGAGTACTAAAACAACTGGAACAATTAGATTATCTAGGAAATCCACCCATGCAACAAAATAACCCCTACAGCAACACTTATAATCCCGGATGGAGGAATCACTCCAATTTCTCATGGGGAAATCAAAACCAAGACCAATAGAAGACCAACTTTGGTGCACCTGGATTTCAGAGACCATTCTCACCTCCTCTTCCTCAAGAAAAGATGTCCAGTGTAAAAGAACTTCTCACCAAATATATTCAAGGCAATGAGGCTCAGCTATCCAACAATGAATCATCGTTGAGAAATCAAGAGGCTTCCAATCGCAATCTTGAGAATCAAATTGGTTAACTTGCAAAAATGATCTCTAAGAGGCAACAAGGGATACTCCTAGGGAATACCGAAGTCAATCTTAAGGAACATGTTAATGCTGTGACCTTGAGAAGTGGTAGAAAACTACAAGTGGAGAAGAAGGATGGTGAAGAAGTAGTTAAGAAAGAAGCGGAAGTCAACCGTAAGGAAGATACAAAGCCACTAAAATCAAAAGAAAGTATGGAATCACCAAAAGTAAAGGAGTACAAGCCTCCCATCCCTTACCTGTAGCGCCTTAAGCAATGTTATACTGATTAGAATAAGGAATTCGGTAAACTGCTTGATGTTTTCAAACAATTACACATTAACTTACCTCTTGTTGATGTCATCTAGCAAATGCCAAAGTATGCGAAATTTATAAAAGATCTTCTATTGAACAAGAGGAAGTTGGAGTAGCTTACGACCGTCACATTGAACGAGGAATGTTCGACACTTCTCTAGAAAAAGCTGCCACAAAAATTAAAAGATCTAGGGAGTTTCACTATTCCTTGTATGCTTGGCAATTTGTTAGTAGATAATACTTTGGCAGACTTAGGAGTTAGTATAAATTTGATACCGTATAAATTGTTCAAAAAGTTAGGGTTAGGAGAACCTAAATTAACGGGTATGAGTCTTCAATTAGCTGATAGGTCTATCACATACCCTAGAAGCATTATAGAGGATGTTTTAGTGCAAGTAGACAAATTCATCTTTCTTGTGGATTTTGTTATACTTGATATAGATGAAGATATTGAGGTGCCAATCATTTTAGGTCGACCTTTCCTAGCTACTGGTAGGGCTGTTTTTGATGTTAGTGAGCATAAGTTGATATTATGGGTCAGGGATGATGAAATAGTTTTTAAAACTCCAAGGGCAACGAACAAATTTCTTGACTCAAAAGACATATGTCACAATGTTAATGCCACTAATGTCATTATATCTACATGTGTGTAGGAAACGCTTGCCAAAGATTCCTCAAGCTATTGCTTGCATAAGGGAGATGAAAATTTAGTAACCAACCACAATTGTACAGAAGTGGCAAATCAAATAGGAGTTCATAAATCCATTGTAGACAAGAAGGGGACCGATCCACTCCATAAGCCAAAGGATCTTAGGTTAAAATCTTTCAAAGAGAAGCCACCAATTTTGAAACAAAAACTATCAAGAAATCATTTGGAACATGTCTTTGTAGTGAAAAGTGCAAAACTCCCAATGACAACCAGATCTAAGCTAAAAGTGGATAAAATGAAGAAGTTTAGGCTACATGAATTTGATAAGTGGCATGATAAGGAGAGAAACTATAGAAGTTATACACCAATGAAATGGAACTGGCAAGTTGATGGCCAAAAGGTAAATTTACACTCGTATGGAGGGTTCGAAAGCGAGATACAGGAGGAGTCCTATCTCCACCTGGATGAAGAATCATAAATTACATGACATATCCCATCGAGCTGTCGACGTTAACTATAGCGCTTCTTGGGAGGTAACTCATGTTTAACTTTGCGTACACTTTAGTTCTTTAAGTTTATTTTACTTTATTTTTCTTTTATCTAACTTTGCTTTGCTTCTTTTATTTGTTTCAATTTTAGTCATAGGCTTTTCTTTTTATTTTCGCTTTTTTCTCTTTAGTTTTCTTTGTCTTATTTTTCTAGTTTAAGTACTTTTATTTCTTTAATTTTCTTTTATTTTTAAATTCATGAATTTAGGCTTAAAAAAAAAGAATGAAAAGCTACATGGGCATGGGACATGGTCGTGTCGCAACCCGTGTCCATCTAGACCCTCTAATTTGCCACACCCACAGAAAGTTACACGAGCATGGGATACGGTCGTATCCCTACCCGTGTGCGCCCAGCTTTATGCCCCACCCATAGACAGTTACACGGGTATGGGACACGGTCGTGTCCCAACCCGTGTCCGCCCTGTTATCCTCCGTGCAAATAGAAAGTTATACGGGCATGGGACACAGTCGTGTCCCAACCCGTGTGCGCCCAGTATTCCCAACCACCTACAGAATGTTATACGGGTGTGGGACATGGTCGTGTCCTAGCCCATGTCCATTCAAGTTTAACATGCGCCAATAGAAAGTTACACAGGCGTGGGATACGGTCATGTCCCAGCCGGTGTCTACCCAGGTAAGACACTATCACAACAGAAAGTTACACATGTGTGGGACACGGTCGTCTCCTAGCCCGTGTCTGCCCAGCTCCATATGATTCAGCACACACTTGATTTATTTAAACACACACACTCTCTCTCACACACTTCCATACATCAACACATATTTCATATTCTCTCTTCTCTCCCTCTTCTCCTCACGATTCTTGACATCACGATTCTTGATCCAAGTAAGTTTTTCTCATTATATATGCTTTATCTTCCTCATTATTTAAGCTTGTTTAACTACCTAACATTTAGGACTTTTGGGAATCGGTACATGCATTCTATCTAAGAGTTTACTTCGTTTTTATTCTTTCATAGTGAGGAAGAGGCAGCTGGGGGTAGTGAAGAGGATGTTGAGGGCAATGAAGAAGACGATGATGAAACCATGGCGGAGGTACTATCAATGAGGAGGATGAAGAGATGGATTCCGATCCCTCTTCTTAGTTCATATTTTTTTTTTTTTTTTTGTGTTCTCTTTCAGTTGTCCAAGGCATGTGAACTCAAATATTTAATGATGATGCTTCTTTGTTTTGAACTTTTTCCCCTAATTTTCGACTGGCAAGGAAGTATTAGTTTCTTTTTCAGTACATATATTTCCTTTTTCCCTATGCTGATTTTTCTTGTTTCATTTCTTGCTGCTATGTTTTTTTTAGTCGTACATTGAGGACAATATACATTATTAAGTGTGGGGAAGGGATATATATGAATTTGTTACTGTTTAGGATACCAATTATTCACATTTGACCCAATTGATTTTTAAGTTAACATGCAATAGGTGATTAACAAATGTTGAGCCAAATTAACTGTGTCATCTTGATTATTGTTGATCTTATTATACTTTACTAGAATTGATTAGTCAAATTTTTAGAAGGCAAAGTTACGGGTTATTTAGCTTAGGACTCTAAGGCTTGAGATTGGAGCAACATCACTAGTTGAGAGTTAGTCATGATTATTTTTAAAATTTACTTTTATGTATACCTTTCTCTTAGAAATTTTTAAGAGTCCTATAATTTTTAGCAAACAAACAAATTGAATTCTTCTTTTGAGAAACCCTTGAAAAATCACAATGATTGGAGGTCAAAAGTAATAACAAGTGTATGAATAGAAAAAAAATTGGTAAGGATTCGTCTTGGTCTGTCAGAAGAGCTAGATCGAGTCCCAGTGCCAATTCTAATGAAAAAAAATGAAGAAAAAAATTGACATGGATCGGTCTTAGTCCGTCAGAAGAGCAAGGCTCTTTCCCTCTATCATTATAAGGAATAAGTTGGTATAGATCGGTCTTGGTCCGTTAGAAGAGCGAGATTCTTTCCCTCTATCAACACAATTGTGCTTAAATAAGGTAAACCTCTCAATAAAAGCATGAACTAGGAGGATAATCAGAGGTGGATGTAAAATGTGTTTATTTTAGATTATAGTGCTTGGTGAGATAGAAGAGAGAATTGTATACACTTTAGTCAAATGGACAAAATTTTTATGACTCTTTCTCAGTTGGCGAGATGTTAAATCCAATTTTTAGTTTAAGAATCCTTGGTTAAATGACTTAGGTAAACTTTGATTTTCATAAATTAACTAGTGAACTCTAGTATTAAGTATTGTTGGAGCATTCAAATATGGTCAGATGAAATTAGTTGACTTTATTATTGTAAGTTAGTTGAGAATGATTTTCTTACTTTTCTTTGGGTCAAGTGTATTCCTTCACTGGTTTCTTAAATAGTAATAAATTTTATTTAGCGTTTCTTGTCCCAAAAGTTTTGTTTTGATCTATTTGCTTAAGGACAAGAAAATGCTCAAGTGTGGGGAAATTTGATAACTCTGATTTTAAATATATTTCACATGGTGATTTTATAGTATTTCCCTTACATTTTTAGTTTTCTTTAAAGAAATTGATACTTAATTGAGTAAAATTTGATTTAAAAATTTGAACGCGTTCTTGAATCCAAAACGAAGAAAAGGAATCAAGTTTCACTAAATTCGGAGTTCAAATGAAGAAGTTTTGAAGTTTTGAAGTTACACAGCCAAGGACATAACCATGTCCCTAGGCTGTGTCCATGTAGGGAAATTTGCCAGGGTTAGAAAGTTATATGACCTGGGGACACAATCATGTCCCAGGTCGTATATAGTAAAGAAAACGAAAACCTTATAATACAGTATAAAAAGACATATTAAGTTTTCACAAGATAGAAGAGACATTAGAGAAGAGAAGAGACTTGAGGAGAAGTAGAAGAAAAAGGCAAGAGCAATACCGACTTCAAGATCGGAGAGATTTTTCATCAATCAAAGGGGTTTTTCGTGTTTTATTTTATATTTTTGATGGAACTCGTTTTTAGTTTCATTATGGTAGCTTAGAATTCATGTATTTAAGATTATGAAACTTAGGATTTCATGGAACTCTTGGGTTGATTTAGAATTCTCAATAAAGTTTCTATCTTTGCTTGATTCAATTATGTCGTTTAATTGTTAATTGATATTTCTAGAATATCAATATATGATATTATGCATGTTGATTGAGAAATTACATGTATAATTAGATCTTTACATAATTGGAGAGAATTACATGTACACTTAGAGATAAGGTACATGTTTCTTCCAGAAAGTTAATTATTTGTGTGGGAATTCATTATACATTAATGCAATTCTAAATTATATTACTAAGTGAAGAGATTCCGGTAAATAATTTAGGATTAGGGTTAATATGCTTGAGAAAGGTATTAACTTTAATTGTGAATCTTTCCGGTCAAGAATAATAGAAATTGAATTGAATATATTTTAAGCGGTCACATGTTAAATACTAGGGGAAATAATTCCTAAATACGTTATTGCATACTTGAAGTCGTTCTTAGTTTTATTGATTTCTAAATTGCTTAATCAAGTCCCATAATTAGTTTAGTTTGTTAATTTCAATATTTTTTTATTCATTCAACTCTTCATAATTTTCCGGTTAGATAATAAAGCTGAGGTTAATATTAATACTCGAAGTCTCTGAGGGATCGACTTGAACTCACATCCGCCATATAAAAAATGATAGGTGCACTTGCCTAAAATCAACCACCATCACCACCTATTTGTAACTAAGATGACAATGAGACTTAAGAGATTAACTATGAAGACAATGAAAAGGAGACTAACGAGGAGTGCCTTTTGTTTTATTTTTATTTTTCCAATGGTTCAATTTTTTTTAAATTTTCTGTTTGGATGAATATAATAACTTAACTTTAGACTTTCTTCTAACTACTTGATTAGCTTTTATTTGAATATTTTACAAATTTTTTCTAGGACAAATCAATCGATAAGTTAGATCTAATCATATTTGACAGTTTTCTTTTTTTTTTTTTTTTGTAGTTTTGTTTGTTTTTTCTATGGTGGTAAGGAAACTTAGACTTGATTAGAATAAAAGGGATTCTTATTAAAGGATTTGGACAAAAGTCCAATGTTAATGTAACATAATTTAGGGAAGTTTCAATTATCTTTACTTTTCCTTTTTCCTTATTATTTTCTGTGCTTCAATAATTGGGTGCATTGGGGATAATGTACAATTTAAGCGTACATATGTTTATTGATTTTGAGAAGAAACAGAAGATGCTAAATTGTATATATGATTAATGGTCATGCTATGATTGAGCAGTTTGCACTTAATTTTTTTAATTTTTTACCGAAAATAGCTTTAGAAATTTGCATCTACTATATAAAAGTTATCGAATTATTTCAAAATTGCCGATAATTCTACTTAAACTTAGTCCACATTACCAGCTTTGAGCAATTAAATCTCTATGATTTAGAGTTCCCTATTATTTAATCTTAGATTGAGACTTGGGATTAAGATGGATATCAATAAGTTAAGGATTAGTTATTCGTATTTCTAAGCTTAACTTGAGAAGCTTGTTATTTAGTATTAAGTTTTCTAAAATTTTTCATAATGGATGAATGAATAAGATTTGTCATTTAAGAGTCTCTTGAAAAATAAAAAATAGCTAAAGGAAAATAAACAAAGCAAAGTTAATGAGAAAGTGTACAAGGTGAGCTTAAAATTGAATTAAAGAATGTTAATACTAAAGAATCCAACTGTAGGCCTCATTGACTAGAGCAATTGAGCCCTTACAGTACCTCCTTTATGTAGAATAATGCTTATCAACTTGGGTAATGAGCTCGAGATTGTTAACCAAAAGCTTACTATAAGGGTCAATAGAGAAGTTTATGTGAAGGCTAAAACTTGCATAAAAAGTGAAAAGATCTAAATTGGATGGAGTTTGTGGATGGTTTGAAAGTGAATTTCAATGCCTAGTAGCCTAACATTATTTAGGTTGGTAATCACTGACCAAGTGAAACTGCTCGACTTCAATTTAAAGAAGAAAAAACAAAGAAAAGAAAAATCCTCCAATAAAAAAAAAATTAAAAGAAGTAAAGAGGCAATAAGAAGATGAGTTGATGTAATGCATCTACTTTGACTTTTTGTGATAAAAAAAAAAAAAAAAGCAAACAAGATATCTTTCCCCTTGAGTTATAGTGGTGAAGTACTTATAACTTTTTCTTTGTTTGTTGATGTTTGTTCTTATCTCTAATTTACTTTTTGTTTAAACGGTAAGGTAAGCTTTATGTTATTTAGATTGATTTTTGAAATTTAATATTTTCATATTATTGATATTTCAAGTATAAACCCTGCAATTTAGCCTTCTGAGTATAAAATTGAATTTGTGTACTATAGATGACTTCTTTAAGTGAATCGAGCTAATAAGTTTAAAACCAACTAAAATTTTAAATTTACAACTCCAAACAAATAGGAAAAGCCTTAAACATGTGTAATTGTAAAAGATTGGCCTTGAGCTTGATAAAAAGCTTAATCGCATTTGAAAACCCTAAATTCTACCCGCATATACATATGAGAAATCAAACTCAAACTTGATCAAAACTCTAAAACTAAAACTTCAAGCTTATAAATATACTAATTTGCTATAAAGGTGATAAAACCCTAATTGAGCGAAATAAGTTAATGATACGCTCATTCGCATAAAATCGTTAGCAAACGATTAGAGATAATTTTTAAATACTTATAAAAATAAAAATACTAGATTAATTCATTAAAAATTATAATATCATCTTTAATTAATATTAGCATTATGTCAATTTAGGCATTTATTTGTTATTTAAATGATATGTAGTAAATATTAATAACATGATTTACAATTTACCTTATAATTATATTATTTATTATTCCAAAAATTATTTATAAGGTTAGAAATATGCAAGGAAGTTGTAATATATGTTTTATTGAGTTATTATATTTTATTTTCTATTTTTTTCTTACTTCATTTTTCTATTTCCTCTTTATTTTCAAATTAATTATATATAATACATAGAATATACTAAGAGTTGACCAAGTCAACGTGTCTTTTTCATTTCATTTAATGATCTTTATCTTTCCTTTTCTTTTCTCTTTCTCTTTTTCTTCCATTTTCTTCCTAATGTAGCCATGACATCTAGGAAAGGCTAGAAAATTCCACCAAATTCTACATTCAATATACATTTGTGCATGTAATTAAATTACATACATACCAAATAACCCCAATCGCCACTTTTTCTCTCTCCTCCATTTCCATTTCAAAATTTTCTCTCAAACTTATATTTACCAATTCCCTCTCATTTGAACTACCCTTCATCTATTTTCAATAACAAGGGAAGATGGAAATCCATAACATAAACATATTAATATAAGTAAAGGTATTATCTTGATATGTTATTATTATTAATTTTCTTGTGTAAATTATGTACCATGTGTTTCTTTTATGTATTTTTGTATATTTCTATTCTTAATATACTAAGTACGTATGTTAATATATAAACTTTAAATATATATGTTTGGTGATAAATATATTTCTTCTTAATAGTTATATATAACTATATGTGCATATTCAAATTATGTAAGAACATGTATATGTTCTATATACCTAGTTAAATGTATATATATACTTGTATAGTTTATGTAAGTATGAAATATCTATATGTATAAAGTACATATACATGTAAAAACTATGATAGCATATATAGTGTAAATGCATATGTATGTAAATAAGATAGAAATATATATATATATGCCACCATACATGTATCTATAATATGTACATAAACCTCTAAATAAAGAATACTAAATATTTATATGTATATGTACAAAATCGAAAATATAGGTATATGAGTAATGTAACGTATTGAAAAATCTTTAAGAATACATTAGGAAAATATTAAAAATATGTTTAAATATATGCGTATAAAAGTATGCATAAACTTAAGTATAAATACATGTACATACATATGTATATATGTATATACGTATAGGTATATATACTAATATACTAAGTATAAGTGTTTTTAATAGTATACTAAAGATAATAAGAATACATATGTACATATGTATATGTATAAGTGTATATAATGAAATACTAAATATAAGTAAATATAATAAAGTAATTAAGAATATATGCATGTACATAATATACAAGATATACCTAATTAATATAATAGAATAAAATATACATATATATATGATAGTCGAAACCCATAATATATAATTAAGGCCCATAATCCATTAATTAATTAAATATGATAATGTATAAATATACCTCATAATAATATAAATTTTAAGAAATATGAAAATCAATGAAACTTAACAAAGTCCTACGTAGACCACTAAAATAATGCCACATTAGCAATTTAATTCCAATTAAAAAATTAAACCGAAAACTTCAAAATAATTAAAGAATAATAATAAAATTAATTAAATAAATTAATAATAATAATAATAAAATTACAATAAATAGTAAATTAATCTTAAAATAGGGAAATAATGAAATCTATATAAATTAAAGCTAAAAATAAGCAATCATGAAAATATAAAATTTAGAAATTTATGTAAGTCATAAAATAATAAAGAAAACTTGAAAATTTATAAATAAAAATATTTAAGTCACACTAATTGAAGTTATAACAATGTAGACTTATCTTGGAAAATGCATGTTTTGACATCCAAAATGGGCCTCGCTACACAAACTTACACTCAAAGACGATAAAAATCAACTATAAATTTACAAATAATAGAGTTAAAACAAAAAAGTTATACACGATTTAAGATTTAGAGAGAATTGAAAGATATAACTAAATTAATTACATTATTTAAATGATAAGATCTTATAAATAAATAATTAACCCTAACCCATAAAGAAATATCCAAACACAATTATTCATAAATGTACATATATAGATTCCTATAGGAAGAAATCGATGAACACTTATAAAACATGGATAAGGCATAATTATAAAACCAAAAGATTCTTTCAAATGTCAAAATGTTAAATTTACACTTGTATACTTAAAAGTCAAAACATTCTAAAGAAGATGTATTTTTATATGTAATAGCAGCATATGTGTTAATGAGAAATAGTAATAATAACGACAACTAATAATAGTGATAATAATGATAATAATAATAATAATAATAACATTAAGATAAAATCATGCGAATAGAGAAAACAAATTAAATATGAGTATACATACATATATAGTATAATCTTAAAATAATACTACAATATCGTTGAGTTAAAGTTCTTAGCTGTGTAAATATACAATTTTAATTTTTCCACCTAACTTTATTACTTTATTTAACTTATCTTACTATGCAAAGGAATCACTATTAAATTATAATTTAACAATATGCTAATATAAAACTTATAAAAAGTGGAAAGATCTAAACTCATATAATGTTTACTAAATTATGTATTATTACTTATACAATGAAATAATATTTCTCAATCATCATAATAAATAATTTAAAGTAGTTTATACTATACTTGAGTTATAGTAAGAAAATGGGCAAATTATGATAGGCATATAGCTGATTGAAATACTTAGTTTTTTAAAATACTTATAAGTCCTATTATCTTTTAGGTACTCAATTATTAAGAATAGAAAACCCCAAAGGCTTAGAAAATGAGTAATAATCCAAGTGAGGGTGTTCTAATGACTCGCTATCTGTTTGTATGTGTTATTTATGTGATATTTTGCTGGTTATTATTGCCTGTATGCCTAAATGACTATTTTGCTTGTTTGTTATCATCCATGTGATCACTTTCTTAAATTGGTAGATATAAATATTTGACCAAAATAATTGGTTATATATCATCACATGTCTATGACTCAACTAATGTATTGATAGAGAATGATAGCTTTGCAAAATTTTGAGAGAAGTATTTTTAGAAAATGCCTTTTTAATCTTAAACATATTTTTGTATGATTTCTATAAGAGCTCTTAGTACCCATAAATAATATTTTTATCATTAAGGCAAAGTTAGTATGGGATTTCTAATTAATAGTGAGAGGACTTGCTTTATTGTGCTTGTAGGGCCTTGGATATATGTTAATAACAAGAGGACTCGTTTAATTGTGCCGAGGGGCCTTAGATGGTGGATGGCCTAGTTGGAGTCCACCTATTTGAATTGGTATTTCTTTTTCGACTAAGATAATAGTTAAGTGTCGCCTGGATGGGTAATGCCCTTATGCGGTTAAGGTGAGGTGCCTCATGCAAGTAAATATGAGGGATAATCGAAGTATAAATTACTTAATTCTATACATTCCATAGTTTTAAACTTCTATGGATGTGTTGCTTGTATTCATTTTGTTTATAGATATCTTATATGTATGCTAATAATATTTAATAACTTACTTGAGCGGTAGTAGTGAAGAATAAACTCACTAAGCTATGGTTTACTCATTCTCTTATAATTTCTTTTGTAGGTTCATTTATGTTAGGATTGAGATAAATCTCGAGTATCGAGTGCAAAGTGAAAATAACTATGCTATTTGTAGAATTAGTTGAGACTTTTATAGGTGATATAAAAACATCATTTGTAGGAAATGTTTGTATGTTAAAGTTCAATATAATTTAATATTTCTTGAAATTTTATAAAGTTGGTATACCCTATTTTATTATTTGGTAGGGGATACCGATTTTCTATAGATCTAAAGAATTGTGAAATATCAAATATCCATAGTTATTTATATTTTATAGTAAATTAATTAATTAAAAATCAGAAACCTTAGTGAATAATTATTTGGAGTCTTACAATCTCTTACTTATAAGGTAATTTTCGTATCATAGGTACACATGTGATATAAAAATTTTAAACAATCCTACTAGGCCTCTTATAGGGTCCTAACATTAAAGTGCTCTATGGGCACATTATGATGAAAGAATAATGGGTGATTTTGAAGGAAGTGGTGAAGCACTTGAATCAAGGATGTAATTTTTTGAGTTATGAGATGAATTGATTACTTTGTCCTTAAGATGATATTTTACTTTTGTTATTTTGGTTGAGAACAAGTAAAAGCTTAAGTGTGAGGAAATTTGATAACGCTCATTTAAAATGTATGATTTGAGAAGAATTTGTATAGTTTTTGTTCATTACTTGTGTTAATCATGAAGAATTTGGAGCTTATTTGTTAAATATTTCTTTTGTAGGCCTTTTAAGAGCACTTAATGAATTTTTAAAGAGTTTGGCAAAGCTTTAGAGCTTTGTTAAAGGATACATTGACCGAGCCATACAAGTGAAAGAGTTTTAAATGAGAAATTAAATTTGGAATAGATGACATGTGAAGAGGTCGTGCTTATGGCTATCGTACCCTTGTCCAATAAGTTCTTAAATTTAAATAATTGCATGTGCAAAGGAGAAACACTCCTAAAGATTACGGCTATGATCCTAAGGGGTGATCATGCTATTAATAAGAAAATCTCTCTTTTTTTAAAGTCTTTTTCTAACCCTAAGTAGAAGTTTTATAAATAGGACCTTAGACTTAATTTTTAGAGAAAGCCCCCTTAGAAGACATTATGTAGGGTAAAGTAGTAATAAGAGTTCCTTTCTCTTTCTTCTATCTTTTATTTTTCCCTGTTTTGAATTTATTATTCTTATAGATCTTTATTGAACCTTAGTTTTCTATGTAACATTTATTAATTGTTTAATCTATGATATTACTTTTGAGATTTAACTATATTATGTTCGTTGTCTTCAATTCAATATTGTAGGCTATTGAATTAATGTGTAGGTCTACTATAAAGTTCGCAAGATCCTAAAATAGATGGATAGGTGTAATTAGAAGTAATTAAATAGGCTAAACATTTAGCCATTTGACTTCTCTAAATGAAGGCAACCTAATAGTTGAATCTAAGGTCTTAATGCGGTTTTGAGATATTTTGTTGTAGAAGTAATTTAAATAAAGTATGCCCAAGATTAGGAATTAATTAAGAAATACGAGTTTAGTAAATTCATACTAGGAATTCCCATTGTCCAAAGAGTAATTGAGATTTGAAAGTTACATAGAACTACATAGTAGATAATAGATTTGCTAAGGATTATGCCTTCTTACTTTAATTAATTTTATTGTTTATTTTATCCTAATTGTTTATTTTATTACTACTTTCTTGTTTATTATTGACCTCTAATTATGATTATTTTAATTTATTCAATTTTACTTAATTATTAAATTATATAATTGGAAAATTAGGGAAGACTACTAATAATCTGAGTTTCCTCAAATTTATAGCTCCTTGTAGGATCAACAACTCGGACTTAAATATCTTATACTATAACTTGACTAAGTGTACTTACCTATGCCTCCATCACACCTTAGCTAAAGACTTAAGTCATCTTGCCTCCACTTGTTGACTAATTGACACAATAATGAAAGTAGGGGGCAAGTGTTATATATGAATTTTACCCTTTAGGCTCGAAATATTTACATAGCTTACAGGGTTTTTACCTAGGTCACGCTTCAGTCTAGCTCACTTTCTAACTTGATTTATCATCTAAATAAGATCTTTAAGGAATGTAGGATGACACTTCACACAACTTGGCAATCCTGCATTAATCTAAGGTGTTGTTGTAGAAGTAAGGATCCCTTGCTACATATATTGATCTGAGCGGTCCTCGTATAGCATAGGGGATTCGCTCTCATTAAAGGAGATCCACCTTATGTGAAAGAAGATCCACTTCCTATTTGCCTCTATCAAGAGGGTAGAAGTACTAACCAAGAGATCACCATTTATGTAGCTAAATCTTAGAGGCCACCTCTAATCCATAAAGCCCCTTAGATTATTTCATGAATAAGGATTGCACCTTTCAAACTTAAGCCCAATATAAATCTTAATTGAATCTTTGTAAATTTCCATCTCTCTTCAACGTTGATAATGAAGGTTGTTGATACCCTTCAAGCCACCAAGCTAACTTGAGCTACATATGCATTAGAGCCACCTTTAGGCCTTCTTAGCTCACATGTTCTCTTTTATAAATCTAGACTCAAGCCTAAAGGTAAATGGATGAGCCTAGGTGAATGTTCAAACATAAAAAAAAAACATAATGCTAATTGGAAAATGAATTAGAAAAGCTCGAGAAGTTAAGTTTTCATTTAATTCCTTTTGATAAGTGAGGAAAACACATGTTATTTCGATAACAATAATGGTTAACATACCTTCAAAATTATTAGTTAAATGTAAATAGTTAATTTGAATTTTTAACATCAACATTTACTTTCCATAACTTTTAAGAGTATTTATATACCTCAAATGTCCCTAACCTAAAACCATCATGGGTTTTGCTAATAATAAAACAACCTAAAATGTATGATATAAAAGGACTTGGAGATAGAAATAATTATAGATAATAAAAGTATGATAAATACTAGAATTTAATAAAAATATATAGTATATCTATAATATAGAATACCTTAAGCCATCTAAACTCTATAAATAAGACATTGGCTCTCTATCATATTTCTATCCAATAATAGACCATTTGTTGCAAATACATAAAGAGTGTTGCCAAGAAAGTTAAATTATAAAATTTATAATTACATGTTCAATTTTTTAAGTTAAAGGGAGAAGTACAAATTTAGGACTCAACCTTTTACACCTTTTCTATTTAAGTCCTAAATGTTTCAAATATTATATTTGAGTCCGTAACATTTGCAAAAATTTTCAAATAAGTCATTTATTAGTTTGCCATTAATTTTTTCGTTACATGACAAGGCACTTTCTGATTAGTCTACAAGAAAAGTACAATTTAATACTTAACTTTTTGTATATTTTTTGTCCGAGCCCTAAACATTTTGAAATTACTATTTGAGTCCTCAAAATTTACGTAAGTTTCCAAACAAATTGTTTGTTAGTTTACCATTAACTTTTTCGTTACCTATCATACGTGATAATTTTTTATCGTCCACATATTTTTATCAAATAATTATTGTAATAAGATAAATTAATTAACAAAATAATAAAGACAATAATAATAATTTTGAAAAATTAAAAAAAATGAAAAATCAAATAATAACGATATATATACATATATAATGTAATAAATGTATACAAACATGTATATTTACCATAATTTCAATAAAATAAAAAAATTTATAACAATATAAAATTAAAAAATGGAAAAATAAAAAAAAAATTCATTCTAACTTGCCTCGAGGTAGCTAGATTGGTCAAAAGGAAGTGAAAGGTTATGATCCAGATACTAACTAACCGTATATTTCGAAAAAAAAAGAAAAAATGGAGTGAAACCCAATGAGGTTTTTAGTCGAAATAGGTACCTACCCATAGCTAAGTATTTGAAATAAAAAAATAGAGTGAAACTCGATTTGGTGGGTAGCTACACATGAATATACATTTATTATGTTATATTATATATGTAAACATCTTTGTTATTTATTTTGCATTTCTTTATATTTTTTCTCTTTTTCTAATTTTGTTAATTTTTAATTATTTTTATTATATTAAAATTTTAATAAAAACATTTAAGATAATCAGAAATTGTTACGTATTATAGTTGACAAAAAAAGTTAATGGCAAATTAACCAAAGCTTGTTGGAAAATTTTTGCAAATCTTGAGGATTCAAATGAAAATTTTAAGGTGTTTAGGACATGAACGTAAAAATATACCAAAGGTTGAGTCCAAATTTTGTACTTTTTCCTATGAACCAATAAAAAAGTCTCATGTCTTATGTTAACAAAAAAGTTAATAACAAACTAACAGATGACATATTTGAAAGCTTTTGCAAATGTTGAGGACCTAAATAGACATTTTGAAATATTTGGAACTAAAACAAAAAAGGTGCAAAGGTTGAGTCACAAATTTATACTTCCCCTTAAATTTAATAATAGTGCAATCAATATCCATTGCAAACTTAATTTAGGAATTTACACAAAGACCTTAAATTATAATCTTTATAAATATATACATATATGTATTTAATAACAGTATAATTAAAATCTAAGTCAAATTTTGATTTGTCATTTCATATATAGACTCTAAACTAAAAGCTAAAACCTATGCACCTATAATTTTTATATATAACATTATTTTAAAGGTTGAAATCAACATTTTGTAAAAGCTTCATAATCAAACAATCATTTTTAGGAAAAATGATCGAAACCAACAAATATAAACTTAAAACATATGGATCTAATAAATTTTACATTAACAAACAAATTCAATTAGAATAGCTCTTTCAATATTTGAATAAAAAAAAACTAAAATTATGCCTTAAGAACCTAATTATAAATAAGATGGATAATATCTAATATCACATTGATTATTATACAAAAAGACACTTAGGATCTAGTTAACTCTAACCATAATTTTAGGCAAACCAAAGATAAAAAATTGGGATGAAAGGTAAAACTAGGACAAACTAAGAACTCCATTCAGTTAGATCAACTTAGGTAGCCATTCAATCAACTTAGTAGCCATTTGATAATTGCCTTATGGTAGTAAACTACCCCTTCCTGAACTCTAATAAACATCTTTTTATTTGATTCCTACTCTCTTTATTGTTTCCTTCATGTCTTTCCTTTTGTCTTAAACTTTGATTGTCCACTCTTAGACTTAAGGACTGTTGTAAGGTATAAAGAAAATATTATTTGTGTCTCTTAAATAATTACATATCATTTTTTAAATTTTGAATTACAAGATACATCCATGAAAAGGACATAAAAAATCAAAATTTGGTAAAGAAGTATGGTAAGTACTAATTTTATCTTTATTAGATTAGTTATGCTTAGAGGATGAGATAAATGGATATTATTATTATTTGGAATTAAATTAAATGTTGTGTATTGTTTTTAGTTAACACTAATGATAAAGTCAATTCAAGAGGTAGCTTGAAAATGAAGGTGTTTATCATTTATTTTAAGATATGTATTTGGGAAGAAGCAATGTATAGATAACTGTCATGACCCTAAAGGGGGCCTAGTAGAATTACCTAAAATTTTCATATCATGTGTGCACCCATGATTTGAAAATCATCTTACAAGTCAAAAGTTGCAAGATTCTAAATAATTAGTCACTAAAGTTGTTATTTGATTAACTTATGATCACATATATGTGACTATGGATATTCAGTAAGCTACAGTCCAACAAAACCGTAGGGAATCAGTATCCCCTACCAAACAATAAGATTAGGTAGTAAAGTTCTAAAACTCAAACTTACTAAAGTCACAAAATTTAAATGTAGTATACAATAATTCCAATGAACCATATAGTCTATCCTCAGAGTCTAACTTCTATGCATCTCGACGTTCGCACTCAACTCTCAGTTCTCAACTCATGCACGATTATCTAGCAATCTACAAGAGAAAACTATTGGGGAGTAAGCTACAAGAGCGTAGTGAGTTAAGTCTCGTACTATATCAGCAAACAAGTTATCAAATAGTTTATTACCAAACATATAAATGCATGAACAAGCAGTATACCAAACAGTATATATGCAATTGATCGGTACATCATATAACATCGGATTTAACGCTCTCCGAAATAAGGGTTGGAGATACATCGGCACCAATCACAACTGGGCTCTAGCACCTGGGTTTTTACCCTTATATCATTATACATATATATTCCCTATTTCACTAAATAGGTTGCTACTTCCGTCAATCAATAATATACAAATATCCAGGTCTAGCGGTGAACGGGCACCCGTAGTTCACGCTCACACCCTACAGCGATGGTCTCTAGACGCGACCGTTAACTACCCATGATTAGAGTCTCCGGCCCCAATAGAACCCATGAGCCAAGGGTAAGGTCTTGTTGTACTAATGCTCCTGCACTGTACTAATTAAATCATATAGGAATCCATCCCTCTAAGGCCCTTCATTACCAGCCGCGTGAGGTGACGACCGAAACATTATATGCAATGTTCGTACTTTATGCATGAACCGTTTAATTTTAGTTGAGTTGAATATGATTAAGTCAATTTATAAAGTGGTCAAACATTACCAACAAATCATTCAAATAATGCAATAATTAATTATCTCATATTTAACGGTATTTTGCATAGTAATCAATCAATATCTGTCGCATGCATAACCCAAAACCCCAAGTATCAAGTTATTAATATTTAATTTATGTGCACTAACTACAAGCATAAAGCAAATATAAAATTATCGGGAGTACTTACTTGGTCATAAATGATATCAATGATTGTAATAGTCCAAAAGTAAGTCGGTCTTGATTTCAAGGTCACCTAACATTAAGGGAATATGGAAAGTAATAAGTTTGGGGAGTAAATAACTAAACTAGTATGCTAAATCGTACTATTTACTTAAATCGATTATTGATTTATGTGACATCATCGATTCGAACTTTTTATCGAATCACGTATAACTTTTTCGTTTTAGCTCGGATCATCATAAACTTACTGTCCATTTTGATCGATTTCGAGCATATTTTCTCGTAGTAAGGTCTATTTTAAACGTTATGACTCGTAGTTTGAATTGTGATATAAAAATATCACAAATATTATTATTTTAGTTTAAAAATTATAAAATACCAAGTTTAGTTTTTTCTTAACATATTTACGATTTAATAATTATTTAAATCATATATTTGATATTTTTATTATTTTAAGCATATTTTCCTATATTTGAGATTTTTACTTTATTATGATTATTATTATTATTGTGACCTTTATTATTTTTATTACTTCTCATTTTCTTATTAATTATATATTTCACGATTTATACATATATATATATATATATATTTTTTCAGTATACTACATATATCTAATATATGTTATACACTATATGTATGTATATACTTATTTTATGAACATAAACATACTCTTATGTACATATATATATATATATTCATGTATTTGTATTTATACATAATAATATACTTATATAATTTCCGAATACTTAGATATATATAAATAATTTACAAATACCTATTCTTGTATTATACATTCAGTATATATATATTTACATAGTATTTATTATAAAATATGTATACTATATATTATACATATATTTTATAATATATGCGGTTTACTGCAATATATATACTCTATATTATATATATATGTCTTATATACATACTTATAAAAATACCCCACTACATATATACTATAGGACTATACATATATATATATATACAAAAATAATTATACATGTATACATATATATATGTATAATTTACGGTATACTATAGTTATTTAATGGAAATACTAAATACTACTCATATGTATTCCTAAAAAAAATACATAATACATACTCTTTCATATAATATACCTATGTACATACATGTATACATACATAGCCTAATACATGCATATGTTATTCAATTTATGTATTTATGCACATATACATGTATTACTAATGTTATATTAAAAAAGAAATACTATACAAATACTTCATTTCTACATGTATATACTATATAATATACATCTATACTAAAAAATTTACTTACCTCTTTCTTCTAATTCTTTCTTCTTCTTTTCTTTCTTTATCTTCTCACGGTTATGCTTCCAGGATTTTTCTCTCTTTTCTTTTTCTAGTTTGTTTCTATGGTTTTGTTTTCTTTTTTTTTTCCTTTTATTCATGTGAGTTAACTTAAAATTTAAGCTAAGTAATTATCCAATTTTTATTTTTCATTTTTCTTTTATTTTCTACTCAATACATAGCAATTTTTTTCTTTACGTGGCCGGCTATTTGCTTCCAGAATATTACAATTGGGAAAAAGAAGAAAAGAGAGAAAAGAGATAAATTGAAAATGAAAGAAAAGGAAAATAAAAATTAATAACAAATATATTTAATTTTTCTAAACATATAAATTATAACAAATCTCATCATAAATTAATTTTAATCTTTTTGTGAAATTTTATTAATTTAATTGGTACCCGGTACAACTATAATTTTTACAAGTTATTATAGCGATTTCTTTAAAATTTCGTGTGAATAGGCGATTTAGTTGAAAATTGCAATCGACTATAATTTTATCATTATTAAGTAATATTTTACTATTTTATAGGTTTATATTTATAATTTTAGGGTTTTGATCAAATTCAGGTTTAATTTTGGTTAATGGTGCTTAAAGTAGTTTTAGGGTTTTAGTATACAATTTAGAATTTTGGTCAATTTTTAAGGTTTTTACTACTTATAATATATTTATATTTATGATTTATTAAATTTTTATCTTGCTCGGCTTTAATGACTCTTCAAGTCATCTATAATATTAGGTCTCAATTCTACTTTTAAATAGCTAAATTTGCGGGGTTTACAATATCTCTCAAGCTACCTTAGTGTAGATAAGTAAGTCATTAATATGACGTAACTATAGCTAATATAAGGTCAAGAAATCTAAAGAGAAGTTGTCAATAGGATGTATTCTGTATAGAAGCAAAATACTTAATTTATGTTAAAATGAATGGTAAATAACATTTCACCATTATTTTTCAATATATACGCATGATATTTAATTCTACCTACAAAGTTATAATGTTAGTTCAAACTAAAAGAGTAAAGCTCTCTCTCTCTCTCTCTTTCTCTCTCTCTCTCTATATATATATATGTATGTATTTATCTATGTGCATGTGTGAACAAAAATCTCTCTCTTCTACTATTATTCTGTGATTTCTTCATCATTTAAGATTTTAAAATTCACTAATTATTTAGGTATTGTTCTTAAATGCAAAAGGTAAATTAAGCTAACATTGTTATTGTAAATTGGCATGTGATGTAAGATGATTTTTATTTTTCATTATTGAGTATGAAAATTTACTTTTTCTTTTAATTATTAGTTTATATTAAATCTAACTTACTTAATATAAATTGTTTGACAAAAAATTAAGGAGCTTATATACTCTTCTGAAAAAAATGCTTTTTAAATGCTTTTGGAGTTTCATCGATAAAAAAGCTACAAAAATAAAAAGGTTAAAATTAGATGGGTGGAGCAATCTTAACCAAGCATTAGTCTATTTGAAAATAAAAAATTTGAGGGCTTGAGGACGTTAGTTTGAGTGTATGTTCACTTAGGTAAAATTGGTAGTTAAAATCATTATAGCTACCAAGTAAGGTTTTTCTTTAAATGGTTTAATTCATTTTCTTATATTGACTAAATAAACATAAATATGAAAAAGAATTACTACTTATTGCTAAAAAGAAGACTATTTAAGAAAAACATATTATTCTTTATTGGAAAAAGTATTTTTTATTTCCTATGGCTGTTCCAAATGATAATTACATACATTGTTGAAATAGTCCCCTATGAATTGTGTGAGGAAATTGGTATTGAACTATAAATTCTAAGCATGTTACTATTAGCTAAAAACTCTTAGTCAAGTAGTTGAAAAAGCTTATTAATGTTTGTTAAATTGATTATTAACTACTTTTGACCAAAGACATTACATACACATTTTTTCGAATTAAGTTATTGCAATTCCTTTATTGAAGAAAACTTTAATGTGTTTCCTTTTGTTTAATTTTTAGTAGAACTTCTTTTGATTTGAATATGCATCTTAGCAATGTAGGCAGCAACTGCTAAATGAAGGGACTTGATATTTGGCTTCATAATTAGGGATCTATCCATTATTAGCATCACGATTGTTGAAGGATTACTTTCTTGGTCACATTGACTTGGCCTTGGTTAGGACGTGCAAGAAATTGGACTTCTAAATGGTGTAAGAACTTAGAATAGTGGAAAACCTTGAGTGCTAGGTTGTGGAGTAATAGGGGCTTCAATCCATGGGCCGATAAAGCTTAGACATTTTGGTGTTGTTGCTTTTGTGGTTCAATGACGTGAACAAATTAGCCTTTTCAAATTAAAAACATGATGTAGGGTATAGGTAGCTTAGAATTTGATATGGGCATGGTTGCATTTCAATTTGCGTAGTGGACTAATTTATTTAATATTTCAATTAACATAGGGACTATGGATACATAGGTTGGCTTAATATTGAGCATTTACCAGACCTGATCATTAAGGTAGTAGGCTAAATGCTTAACTTTGGAATACTTCTTTTGGATGGTGGAACAAGTAGCATTGGCTTATGGCTTATTGGTCTTAGGTTACAGTTCATTAAAGACATGTGGACTTCTATGTGGAGATACTAAACATTAAGCTTCAAATGAATTTTAATATTATACTAAACTTGTTCTTTTCCTACCTCTCAAGTCCTATTTTCATTTGATCCTTGTTCTTTTAATGCATTTGTATATATTTTATGTTTCTCTACAATTTTTTTTTTTCATATCAAAATTATAAAAATGCAAACATAAATGAAGTTTAAAGTTAGGATACAATATATAATTTTTATCATTATCATTCCCTTGATACAACAATTCCAGATATTTTGGTTCATCTTGTAAGTGATATGTTCCATTCGATCTACTAGGTTTTGTTTGAGATTGTAATGCATGTTTTAGTGAATGGTTTAAACAAAGGGTATTAATGTGTAAGCCAAACTTAAAATCATTTACTTTTTTATCCATCTCAAGTTTAAAAGTTATGAACATTAGGAAAAACAAGAATAGGTTTATCTAAGTTTCATGAGTAATGTTTGCTTAAGATATTTAATTCCTTTCAACGAAAGAGATCCTTGTAACATAGCTTGAGTAGGCTATCATGAAGGAGTTTCGGTTTTGGGTCTTGGTGTGTTTATGGAACTCTATGGTTTTGAATTTAATATTTGAAAGCATTTGGACTACGAGTTCAATTTGATTTTTCTAATACCTCATTTTCTTACTTTTCCTCACTCATTCTTTGTTTTTTTTCTTTTTCTTTTTCTTTTTTCTCTTTCTTTCTTTTTTCCTTTTACTCTTTCTTCTTTTTTTTTCTTTCCCTTCCTTTAGCAAGTTTTTCTATTGGGAAGAGATTGCTTTTCATCCTTTTAGGTTCCCCTTTGAGTAGTCTAAATTTCAAAATTCTTGTAAGTAAAGTCATTATGGAAATGCAATATGGGTAAAATGTATGTGTATCGATGACAACTCTTTTTGAATTCAAAGTACTTAAATAATTTAGTTGTTATTACTCATGAATTGGTATAACTAAGATAAGAATAAGTTATTTTATCTTCGATTCCATAGTTGACATCCTAACCTCCTAATTGCAGTATCACTTTTAATTTTTTCCATAATATTTCCTACTTTGTTCTTGCTGATTCTATAATTTTCCTAGAGTCTTAAGGAGCTAAACAACATTCTAGAGAGAGTTAGTGATATTTCTTACGTTGTAGAGTGATAATGTTATTTTTCTCTCTCCCATTAAGCTTAAATCCCTAAGTTTTGGTGTTGCTAAGTATTCTAAGAGTATTCCAAATCACCAACAGTTGTCCATGGAGTTGTCCATGCCTATAGCATTGTGAATATGTTTTTTTTATGAATATTTTAACAATTTTTTATTATTTTTACCCAATTATTTAGTTAATTATACTTAATTTAAGGTATTGTAAGCATTTTTCGAGTATATAAATATATATAATAATTATACTAAGGGTACATGTACTATTTTTACATATTATTTTAGGTAACTTTATAATTTTTGTATACAAATAATTTATCTCTACTCTTCACTTATTTTTCTATTACCTAATTTACATGTTTCTGTGAGATAAATTACAATATAATGTAATTTAGTAAAATTATATATTTTTAGCTATAATTCAATTATTTTATTATATTTAAATATTTCAAACTCACGATGTGCCATCGTTAAACTCCTAGGACTCATATGTGAAGTATTACTCTAATCAATTAACTTCTACGTACGCCTTAAATTATTTACTCAAAATCCAATATGTAAGTTTATAAGGCTCACACTTATTATGCGAGATGTCACTAAGACACAGTGTACTTGATAGCTTATGGTTTCTACATGAAATTCCCATTCCTATAGGCATGGGGAACTTCATCATAAGGCATCTTTAGTTGATGTAGGCATCAAATTTATAGAGGCTAAGGAGGCTAAGGAGCCTAAGGATGGCATTGTATAGGGACTAGTGGTCGATCACCACAAAGTCAACAAGCTATGGGGTGATATGGTTGTAGTTGTCTAATCTGACAAGAAGCATGATAGGTCCTTTAGAAAGGACTATCTAACCTCCGAATCCTACTAAGCTTTGCTTATATAGGTTAAGTTGTTCATCAAGTTAGTCTTTCATTTATTCTTATGTCGAGAAGAACAATATATTGGTTGAGCTACCATTATCTGCAAACATTTGGGGACATCACAGTATCTATCTCGACATTGATTATGAAGGGGTCAATGTAAGGATATCTGACACCTATTATGTCTTCCTTGGTGAATGATATGGTTATGCTAATCCTTAGCTTCTTTGTTCAAACCAATGGTATCTCGTGCTACAACTGATTGGAACAATCCTAATATGATAAACTTGATCCACCAATGATCAAGTTTATACCTGCACTCCATGTTTTCTAGCAAATTATATTGCTTTAGTTATGGTTATTGCTGTGGTTCTTCAATACGATGTTGCTAAGCAAGTTGAGAATGGTTCCGTTCATTGGTGATGAGGTAGTCGATGCCACCTCTACATATGAGACCTTCAATTGAGTTCTTAAGGCACCTATACTCATAGGTATTGTGACCTCATACCTCATAGTAATCATAGAATTTGCCTAAGCCATAGGCCTTAGGTGTTTCTTTGATCGTTGGTATGTGGTGTAGGCATTCGCGTACTTCATAGTAAACTTTGCCTAAAGGGAAAGTTAATAAGGTATCGGTAGGAAAATTTGTGAACTTTTATTTTTGCAATTCCTAACGATCCTTAGAGGAAGAAAGGTGATTCTCATGGGGGCCAATATGGTCTTTTGTTGATGTATTACGCTGTAGGTAGCTCTCAAGATGTGCTAAGATGGCATCCTCTTATGCTATGCATTGCTCAACAATTGTCACGAATTCCTCAAAGATATCTAGTCAACACAAGGTTATTGCTTCAAATAGCTAGCTACTCAGATCTAAGCCATACATGATGGCTTAAAGTACTATTTTAGATTCCACTTTAGGAATGAGCAATTTGGCATGATTGAAGCACTCAAAGTATGCTCATAGTGTTTCATTCAAGTACTGTCATACATTACATAAGGTAGATGAATCCTTATGCAGCACTTTATTACTCAGGAAGTGTTGTTAGAATCAGTTAGCCATACTATGAAAGGAGTGAACACAACTTCTTAGAAGTTGGTTGAACTAGACCAACCCAAACTTAGTTAGTGTGCTCAAGAATGGCTTGTACATTGTAGCAACAAAGAAGTTGTGGGAGACTCATCATTATGCAAAAATGTGTTAAGTGGTCATTCAGGGTCAACTGTGCCATTGTAGTTTTTCAAATGTAGAAGGCACACCCCTTGCAAGAGAGTTTCTTCAAGGATGCTTATAGTTAAGGGGCTTCTGCTTACAACTCTACCAAATTGTTTGGTAGAAGATTTGAGGTGTTTTTATCACATAAGCTAAAAGTGTGTTAGATGTATTTGTTGATCTCATAAACACTCATGTCATCAAGATGTCTTGGTAAGTGCTTGGGAGATGGGTTTCTCTTAACTCTGTTTGTACCTAAGTGGTTATCTTGGTGATGCGCCTTGCCAGGATTGATATTCAATTGATCCATAAGTTTAATGGTAGACGTCGCTCGCCTTAGACACCATCACATGGGTGTACAGGGTTTGAAGGTGGGGAAGGTGAGCACCTAGGCCGCTTGTTATGTCAGCTCAGTAAGCTGGTTGCTATGTCCTTGAGGTTAACTTTATCCTTAGGATTGATTTTTTCCTTTAATTTTTAGGTTACAGTAAGTTATTGTCTTAAGTTAGTGTTTTCTTGGAGGACTTTAATGGTAGTCTCCACAAGTTGCTGTAACATTGCTTTAACTTGTTCAATATCCAATAGTTGTGTATCCTTTAGGGGTGATGGTAGATCTATGTTTTGTTGATCATCACCATTAGGGAATGATGGATGAAGGTTTGTATTTTTTCTTTTGACCATGTTTGTGAATTCCAAAGAACGATGGATGCTAAATGGTAATGAGTGATGCCATGAGTATATCTCCTAAGTGAATCCTAAGTGGCCTACCAATCATAGGTAATGATGGACTTGCAATAGCCCCCCTATGGCATGCATAAAAGTGGCCCTTTGATGCTCAAATTAGCTAGGAGAGTGGAAGGATAATTGCAAAGGGATAATGACAATAGTAAGTTCCTAAGAGAATGAAGAAAAGTCGATCCATTTACCTGAGGATCTTACCCTTATTTATAAATTGGAGGTGTTGGCCTATGTGAACAAATGGCAAAAGGGGATTAGCCAACTCAACATTCAAGAAGGCAGCATTGCCAATGCCCGATGGGACAACTTCCCTTCTACTAATTGGTAAGCGCTTAGGAGATGACCTATCCCATCGGCAGTAGATGATTGCCTTAGTTTGGAGTAAGTCGTATAATAGGTAGTCATTCAATATTTAATGAGGAGAGAAAAAGTCGATAGAGAGCAAGGAAAGTGTTCAACTCGTAGTCTAATTGGCCCCTTGGCTATGGTCCTCAGAAGGAAGGAGGTGAGCTTCCTTCCTTTGAAATAGGGAACGAAGGTTGGCTGCCTTAGGGAGGAGCAACTTTAGGAAACTCAAGAGTTGACCTAAGTGGAGAGTGAAGTTTTGACTAACCCAAGTAGGCGTTCAAGCACCTCGATGGACTTGCAATGTCCGAACAAGATATCTTGATGGGCATGTACCTTTGGAGCCTTAGTGATGGATGACGACTATCAATAGTCACTATACATGGATACTATCAATGATTTGGGAATATTGCATATATATTTAAAAGTTATGGAAATGTTTTAAGAGAATGTAGTCGAATTCAATATATTTGTAATTATCATGGAAGAATCAAAGCTTTAGGTCAAAGCATGTGCATTGACTTAAAAGGAAGATCCGTCGTAAGTATCATTATCAGGAAAGTTCATATGAATCCTACAAACGATAAAGGGTAAAGCCAGTTAAAGCATCAGGACGAGATCAAGGGATTCTTGTCATCGTTTGTTGCTGCTTCTATAATCAAGTTCAGATTGCTGGTGGTGGATATAGAGACGAAAACAAACCTCTTAGGGTCATCTTTCTCGAGAAAGGAAATCAAGCTGCTAAAATTGTTCCTCACTTCCTGGTGATTCTAAAGCTCTCTAGATTATAATTGGTAGGTACTAGGATCTTAAATTGTTTGCGCTTCAACTATAGCTCGCTAGCCAATAAGATGAGCACATGCAAATTCCAAGATAAGAATGCAAGCATGGGGGAGGATTCGGTACAGCCACCCAGGCAAGCGACATATGTTCCAACTCTGATCGCTTTTCAATTAAACTTCTTGTGTTTCTCCTGGCTTAGATGCCACAATTGCATGAATGATCTTGCTCTTTTGGTGACAAATGATTAAAAGGCATCATAGGTTAGGAAGACAAAGCCATGTTGTCCTCTCATTTAGCTTGAAAAGGCAATGTTATTCTTATGATTGCAAAACAAGCATCTCCTTTTGCATTTTGTGATAATCCACAGGAGATGTACTCATTTGCACGAAGATGCTATTATTTACCGTAACACAGAAAGAAAGTGAGGACAGCTTGCGTGATTTGTAGCTCTCTTTCTAAAATCTAACGAGAGATATTCCTTTTCAGATGCATCATTCTCGCATCAACTATAAGAATCACAGAGTGCAACTGACCAAGTATTAGGATTTTAATTGGTGCATTTGTTGGTAAATCAAGGAACCTGATTGTGATGAATTCAGGATGTAATGAGACTTGATTTCTTTCATGACTATGCAGAAAAAGAGATGAAAACTGAAGCAATGGTTCAAATGCTGTCAATTTTCTGAATAGAAACCATGGTAAGAGAAACATTTTCCAATAATTGCTATACTAATCTTATGAATGGAGAAATCAGCATCATGTGCTGGAAAGATACATAAAATGAATATCAAAAATGCTAATTGTGTTCTGCAACAATTCAGCATAAGGGGGTTTCTGGTGGGTGGCGGCACCTGGGGGGGTAGGGGGGTGGGTGGTGTTGTGCAGCTGCAGGTGGAGGAATATCGGAGAGAGCATGAAAGAGAAAGCGGGTAGGTAGCATTCTTGTCCTCAGCAAGCTAAGTATAGAAAAAGATAGCTTCCAAAAGAGTCATCCTATTGAAAGATTAGATGTATAGCTCGATGCTGGTGAAGCCATGAAGCGTGTTGTAGTTGAGCGGAAGGACCTTTCATAAAGTTCGAATTCATTCCCATCTGCACTACCACTGGTATCTACAGCCTTTGGTAGCAAACGTGTCAGAGATTCCAAAATTTCAGATATAGCTGGGCGGAATTCTTTCTCAGGCTGCTCCATTAGCAGGGAACCAAAGCATTGTTAGTTTGATGAGCCAAAAATGCCAAAACAAGTAATTCATCTATAAATGCTTGATGTAAGGGAAGAAAATCATATGGAAATGAATGTGAAATGGTTCTTGCTCCTGCTAACACATTGGTGGAGCTTATATCTTTAGCATAACAAAGGCTATCAAGCAGCTGCCAAAATCTTCAGAGACTATGTGACAAACGGTGAAATAGAGTGTCATCAGCATCAAAATGACAAAAATCTAGAGATAAGGAAACACACTCATCTATCTAAACAAATACGAAAAACAAAGGTTTTGATGGCATTCTACAAGCGAAGGTTCTTCTTAGTTATAATAAGATGGTTTTTCCCTTTTTTTTTTTCCCTTAATACTCATGTTATGACAAGGTTGTTGGATCATATCCAGAGAGGTCTATCTACAATGTCAAATTTATTTAAGTGGCATTTCAGTAGGCATACAGCAGTACCTGAATACAAAAAGATATGATATCCGCAAATTGGGATAAAGCCCTGGAATTGATTGTTCCTCTTATGCCTGAATCAACCATCTGCTCCAAAAACTCCTGATCATGAAGCCAGGATGAAGCCCAGTTTGCCAGAAATCTCTCTTCCCTTGGTCTTGACCTGCCATGTCAAGGATAAGAAACAGAGTAAGGGGATAAACATAAAGCTGTTGTTAGAGTATGTGACCACCAAGACTACCTGTCAAAAGGTCTCCTCCCAGTTAGTAGCTCCAAAAATAACACCCCCAAGGCATATATATCAGTCTTTGTGTCATTAATCAGGCCTGGTTGACCATGTTCTAGCACCGTGTAGCCAGATCCTTCAATTACTCTCTTAGAAGCCTATTTAAATAGTTATGTCAGTACAAGGAAAGAGATTTCTCAATTATTTTCATTTTTCTTGTTATGAAACAACCTCAAGATTGAAGTCTCTTTCATAAAGGACCTCTACTGATTTTATTTCTTTCTTGTTTTGCATGTCAATTATGTGAGAACTAATCTCTTCCAATTTCATTAGTGTTGGGCCTAATGCAGAAAGTCATGTTCAGGGTACACAGTATTTGTATAAGGAGATGTCCAATCATCCATACAGCTGAAATTACTCTTTTAATAGTACCTTAGGCTTCTTAGAGCAACTGGCAAGTGGCCATAGAACTGCAAGCCCACAATCAGAAACACAGGGTTTAAGCTCGTCATCTAGCAAGATATTTGAAGCCTTTATGTTGCCATGAGCAATGGGAGGTGAGACTTTAGAGTGAATGTAACTGAAATTTCATCCACAGAGATGGGATGGTCACATTTAGGGAAAAACAAACTAGGTAACAGAAGATAAAGAAATCCTCTAGATCAACAAGAAATGGATTCCAAAGTTACGTGACTGAAAAGAATGCCTCAATATTGGAAAATGATCCTGACTAAAAAAAAGAGACTTAGGTTAAGTGTTCCAATTGAACACAAGAACCCCAAAAGAACTTACCCAATTGCCTGTGCAACTTCGAGGGCAATCCGTAGACGAAGACTCCAGGATATAGGTTTGTATTTTCCACCATGCAAAATGTCGGCCAGGCTCAATTCTCTAATATACTCATAGACAAGGATATGCTGCCCTTGTTCTATACAATAGCCAACAAGGCCCACAATGTTTCGGTGCTTTATTTTGTAAACTGTGCATATTACATCAAAAAATCTGTTCTCTTCTTCTTCAGACAACAATGAACTCATATGGATGATTTTCACAGCCAATATCTGGTGAAAAAGGAGGTTATCAACAATCAGATTTAAGCTACAACAATATGGTTTGCTGCAAGCATTGTCCATTGCATCTCCTAATGTGAAATTTACCTCTATCTCTAAACGTTCTTACCTTGCCATCAGGAAGCTTTGCTTTGTAAACAGAACCAAAGGATCCTTCACCAATAAGGTTCCTTTCACTAAAGTTGCTTGTGGCTGACTGAAGATCTGCTATGGTGAAAGCTTTTGTCTCTGCCGGTGGCATGCATTTCCTTGAAGAACTTTGCCTTTTTAGTATTTTCTTTGGCCCAAGGTTGAAAGTGAGGTTGGGTTGAGATGGGATAGGGAAAATATCTGGGCTCTGCTCTGCTATGGGACAGGATGACATATAAAGACAATGACTAGCCTAGTAAGATAAGCCCGCCATGCTTAGCATAAATATGAAGGCAGGAACATCTATGTCAGTTGACAATATTTACAAATCCCACGACAGTTCAAAGGATCATGTAAATCAGAATCACCTAATGATTATTCTGGGTTAAGCACATAAATCCTCACTCTAGCTGAATTCATGCAAACATCAGCATTTCAGGGGTGGTTGAAAACCATTGTGAGGTGATTAAAAACACTATCTCTTTGCTATAGAGGATGAACTACATTGTGCACACTATAGAAAGGGAAGAACAATGAGTGCATTTGGGGATATTATTGAATTTTGTAGAGGTGCAACATTATGATCTATAGGGACAGGAAAGGCAAGAATCACAGTTGAGACAAAATATTCATGGGATGTTTGCAAATCAGAATTTTGAAAAGATATTGACTTATACTAATGAATTGGTCTTCGAAGATCACCTCCTGCAGTGCTGGATGGCATGGAATGAAATGAGCTGCTATTGCTGGTCAAGCCTTTACCAGTCTGATAGTACCTTCGGTTTACATGAATTACTATTAATAGTATTGCACAGGTTGCAAATAGAGTTCCTCCACCAACCATGCATGCAATTCCTCCACGCCACAATTTTCTTTTCCTGTGGCCAAGTGCTCTTTTTGTGGGAGAGTTCTCAATGGCACTTGATTGAGTTGTTGGAGGGCTACTGATGTTCCCTTCAAGTGCTGTTTCGAAAGGAATGTTCCATGGTGGAGACTCTGCCGCATGGAAATCGTTTCCTCCAAACCTAAGATAATGAAAGCATCAAACAATTGATACGTCATTTGCCATGAGGTCATCAAAAACTACTAGAGTGAAGTGATTGCACACCATAAATTCGGTATGAATTGAAAGGAACTTGGAATAACTCCACTAAAACAGTTGTCTTGAATATTCCTGCAAGATCTCATGGACATGAAATTAAAATGATCATTTTAATCTGTAAATTCCCTCAAAATGGGAAAAACACAAGGTGCCATACAAGTCAACAAGGGAAAGATTTGCCAATAAGCTCACTGCTCCAGTAAACTGGTTATTCTGCAGAAATCTGCACATACGTTATCTTGAATCACCAAAATGTCAAATAAAAGAAAATGTAGAGATCTGTCGTGCTTCATGAGAACTTAGACTTAGTGAAGGAGTCTCACAATCCAGTAAGGCTTGTCAGAGATTTGAATGAACTTGGAAGATCTCCAATGAAGTTATTGTATGATATATCCCTGCCAAGTACATTTAGTTATCAATAAATGAAAAAAGGAAAAAAAAAAAATTGGAATGGCTTCGGCACCAATTTCTAAGGATGAAGCAGCAAAGATCAAGTTCACAGAGTTTGCAATGGGTTGTATTAAACATGAATAAAAGCACCCTTGACTTGTGCAAAATAACACTCAGTGCCCTCGAAACATTGTTTACTTTATTTTGATTGAGTTTTGATTCTAAAACATAAATATCCTTCTGGATTTGCAGAAAGCACTTGAATGTAATGCCGTTAAAAGTTTATCTGACCAGATTTATACAACTTACATCACATTTTTACCATCAAAATCTTGTGTCCTGGACATCATAAACATAAATAAGAAGACACAATGAGGCTTACATCTCTTTTAGATTCTGAAGGCCACTAAAGACATCGCCAATAGGTCCAGATAACAAGTTGTGGCTTAAATTCCTGCATGAAATTCACTTCAATTACAGTGAAAATGTAAAAAATCTTGTTAGAATCAAACAGGACACTTTGACACAAACATACAGGTGCTCCAAATTTTTCAAGGATGCAATAGAGTGGGGAATACTCTGGCCCAGCTTGTTGCATGCCAAATTTCTGCATGTTTCCAAATGATGGCAGGTGATCTTGGGAAGATGAAGCATTCGTATGCACAAGACACCAAGCGAAGAAAAATGGAATCTTACAAATGTGTAATGTTTGGAGGCAAGCGGTAGGGAATTTCTCCAGTAACACTATTTGAGCTAAGATCCCTAATAAAATGATAGCAAAGAACACATTAAAAGTTGATTTTATATAAGCTTTACTTAAACTTGGCAAGGAAACTAACAATTGCTTCAGGCTAAGGAGATTATGAAGCTGGCTGCCAAGGAAGCCGTTCAAGTTCAAATCATTAAGATTGCTGCATGTGGAATGGATATCAGGTAAGGTAACTCCGGCAGTAATCAAAACATGGCACAGATACATATACAGGGTTTATACACGTTACAGGTATATGACAGATGACCCAGAACATGCCACTCCTATCCATGATTGATCACATGGATCAGCACCATCAAAGTTCCATCCTTTTAGCTGTGGAGGGAAATTCAAGGAGCCATATAGATCATGGAGCACAGAAACTGCACCGTCAAGAGTAAAAAGAACGACCATTCTCAATGAACAACCTTCGTAATTTGGGTGGAGTATTGTAAAAGGGAGCTGTTAGTGAAGTACTCACGCAAAACTACCTAAAAAATCACTACTGCACAACCAATGAAGTTAAACAGAACTTATGCCTGTTGGAACACGTTTTCATAATATTCAGACTCACTATTACTACCTGCTGGCACAACGACTCTTATTTATCAATCCATGTCCAGCGAAGAGATTATTACTACACTGTATTTGTTTATGCTGACCTATCAAGCTATTAATGTTTTGTTGTGCAAGTTCCTATCTTCTAATTGAAGTCATTCACACATATACATCCATAAGCGTTCAAAGGCTATACTAACAATGCACAATTTGCTAAAAACCTCGTAAAATTATTAGTGCTTACCATCAAGTGGATCTGTGAAAGCTGAAGTTCGCCAATTAGCAGCCGAGAAAACAGTAATGCTAAGATATAGAAACTGAAACAGGTGATCTCTATCCATTTATTTGTAACAGTTCACATCAAGCAAAGCAAATCCCTTCTAATTCCCTGTAAGCACGAAAATCACCAAAAATGTATGCGAAGAAATTTAATTAAATCGTTACCCTTTAGCCCAAAAGACTAACATAAAAATAGAAATGTTTACCGTAAGAACAGGTACCATTGCATTTTCCTTAGAGAACTCAATTTTGCAAGAATGGAATATCATGCTATACTGAATCTTATGGACAATTACACGATCAAGATACATTTTTTCTGTGCAATTTTTGTCACCTAACACCCCATAATTCTGAGAGAGACAAATCGAAAAGACCATAGAAAATTCAGAAAGTGAAACGGGAAGTGGCATACCTGTGAAGCTACTACTCACTTTGCTGCATGCTAGTTGAAGTTGCACAGAAAGAGATTACTTTATCAGTAGTTTGCGAGGGCGGGATAGAGAGAAAAAACTAGAGGAAGTCGTTCGTCGAAGTTTTTTCTGTACCTGTAAACCGTTATGTCTGCTGGAATTCGCGCCAAAAGAGTTGAGTTTCTTTTAATTTTCCTTTTCTGGGTGGAGATTGTTAGAAAATGAAAAGATAAACAAATACCAGCCGGAAAGGACCCAACGTTTGTGGGAAAAAATTAATAATAATAATAATAATCATCATCGTCTTAATCTTAGAGTTACGCGGTAATTAAAATGAAAGTTTAATGTTGCAGTTTCTTATTTCTATACAATAAACATGATACCTGCTTTATAAGAAAAATAGCGGTTAAAAACAACTGTGGTCAACCACGATCAAATATAATTAAAAAAAAATGAAAAACTAGACCTTACCATTTCATGGTTTTCATTTAGTTCGAAAGATATATAATTTAAGATTAGATTTTATTCGAGTGAATTACGAAATTATGGTGACATACAATCGAGTTAGTAGCAAAAAAGGTTATTTTGAAGCTTATAATCATATGGATAGATCTTGTTTTTTAAAATAGTACTCAAAATCATAATCGTAACATTATAGAGTTTATGGAAATTGGATAAGAAATGAGTAAGATACAATTAAATGAAGTTTAAAAACGCGGTAGTAAAAACTAACAAGAGTTTGGGTTCGATCTTTAGTTGACTTAGAGATTGTGTTTATATTTTCTTAAATGTGATAAATACGGAAGGATCGCAATGTAATGTTTAGGTTTTTGTACTACTATTAAGCCTAGGTAAGTGAATCTAATGTATACTTGCAGTAGATATATTGGTACTCATAATATTGTGTGCTGTTTGATAATATGTTGATTGAATATACCTATATCTTGGATGAACTGGTATGCTATTATAGTGGATGCTGATGTGGTGATTTTGAATAACTGTAACTATATCTTGGTTAAACTATTATACTACTATATTGGATATTGATTTGGTGTTTACAAATGATTGCAGTAACTTGAAAAGTTAAGTAATTATCAACCCAATCATATAGGTGTTCACTTAAATGAATCTTGTTTACGAATGATTGTAGTAACTTGAAAAGTTAAGTAATTGCTAACCCAATCATATGGGTGTTCATCCAAATTAATCCTAAGTGAGATATTAAATTTTCAATAAGGAGAGTTTCAAAACTAGACTCGGATAGCTAGGTTGAATAAAGCTTAAAGATTGATTGCGTTAAATGATATATTTGAGTTATTATTGCATAGCATGGCATGCCATAATACAAAAAGGGACCTATGATTCAGAATTTTCAAAATAAGGCTTCCAAATGATTAAAGGAAAATCATGGTTTTATAAACTCAATTTTTAGAAGCATATATTTTCTCATTGCCTAAGCAACCTGATTATTTTGATAATATGATTTGGTAAAACAAAATTTGGAGTCCTACTCTCATACAGCTCTTTCTTGCCTTAAGGTTCATGAACGTTGTATCTAGATGCCCAGATATATCAATTAACTGTATGAGTATATTGGAAGGGTATAGGATATCAATAATGATCACGTACATGAGCATAGCACACTGCATTGCTAGTAGGAAATGCTTGGTTGGACTAATTTATGTACGAAGCTAAATTTATTGGTTATGGTTGAAATGTTTTAGTTGTGATATTATTTATATTGTATTGTTTGTTAACTACTCTCAATCAACTTTAGTAATTGAATGGATAAAATGTTTTATCCTTAAGTTAATAGCATATGGTAGTGAAAAATTCTTTTTCAACAGATTGGTTTTTCTTACCTCCCCAAAGTAGCTTAAAAGTCCATCGCTGTAAGCTTGTTGAACCAACAGTTTATGTATAGAGTAATTTAGAATACATAACCTATAGTCCTTGAATAGATAACCATCCTTGAGATAATATCCCTTTATATCAATTCCATCCTTGCACTATTCTATGATAGGGTCGAAGTGAGAATCATGAGCATACTGCTAAAAAATTAGTGAGAATCCCAATAATTTTATCTACAAAGTACTTAGCAAGGTTTGTCGTTGTGACAAAGCGTCGATGACTAAATTTGCACTTCACTTCTTATGCTAGATGATGTACAAGAAACTCTCCATGAACTCTAACCACTTGGCTTCCCTCCTCGAAAGCTTGTTCTAACTCTCCAACTACTTCAAAGACTCATGGTTTGTATAAATAACAAAGTCTCGTAGCAATAAATAATGTTCCTAAACAATAAAGGCTTAGAAAAGGGAGTATATCTCCTTCTCTTACATGGAATAATTTAGGATTGGACTACTCAGTGTCTCACTGTAGTAAGTGACGGGCCATCGTTTTTGCATTAGGATAGCACCAATTCCAACTCTTGATGCGTCGCACTCTAATTCGAAGGGCTTGTAAAAAACTAGTATTGAAAGGACAAGTGCCGAGGTGAGCTTCTCTTTGATCTCCCTTAAACTTCACTTAGCTCGATCATTTTACCTGAACCCTTTGTTCTTCTTTGACAACTTGATCAATGGGGTGACTTTTGTACTAAAGTCCTTAATAAATTGCCTATAAAGAAGCTAGGCTATGGAAACTTTAGACTTTAGTGACATTTTTCGATGTTGGCTACTCTAGAATAGCTCAAATATTCTCCTCATCTGCTTGGATTCCTTCACCTAACACTACAAACCCTAAGAACATCATCTCTATCTAGTAGAACATATATTTCTTTACATTCCCATACAACTTCTCAACTCGTAGAATGCCAAATACTTCATGAAGATGTTGAACATAGTTATTTAGGTTGGCACTATACACCAATATATCATCAAAGTATACGACCATATATCTTCTAAGAAGGGAGCGCATCATATGGTTAATTAACCTCATAAATGTGTTTGGTGCATTACTAAGTCCAAATGGCATAACCAACCATTCATAAAGCCCATGCCTAGTCTTAAAGGTAGTCTTCCATTTATCACCCAACCTCATACGAATTTGGTGGTAGCCACTTCATAGGTTCATCTTCGAAAATATCTTCGTGCCATGAAACTCATCTAACATATCCTTACTTTGCTGTCAACGTACATGCGCCATGAACCATCCTTCTTTGGAATGAGCATAACTAGTACAGCATAAGGGCTCATGTTCTCCGTCATATACCCTCGCTCAATGAGTTCATCCACTTGTCTTTTCAACTAGGTAGCTTGCTCAGGGTTCATCTTGTACGTAAGTCAATTCAGTAGGGTGGCACCTAGTTGTAGATCAATGTAATGCTCTATGCCTCAAACGGGTAGCAGTCCTTTAAGCAGTTATTTTGGAAACAGGTTAAGAAACTCATTTAGTAAGCCTTGGATTTCTTTTAGGACATTCTGTAACTCTCTCATCCCTATCAATCTCCTAACTAACAAAAACATTGGTTCATTAGATTTCTCAGCAGGTCGGAGCTCTCTACAACTCATCACTAGGGCCTTTTTCTTGCTAGCTTGGGTGAGTTGATTATGGGCTTCATTTACTTGGGATGGGGTTAGGGGTTACAACACTATCTTCCTTCCATCCTTAACAAAGGCGTAGGTATTCTTATACTCGTTGTACGTAATTCGTCAATCAAATAACCAAGGTCATTTAAGCAACAAGAGTGAAGCTCCCATGGGGACGACATTGCACACTACTTCATCCCTGTATACATTTCCAACATTGAATAGCATGGTCACTTGTTTAGTTACGTGCAAAGCACCATTATCATAAAGCTAATGTAGCTTATAAGGTCAAGGATGCCTTGAGGTCGACAGACCTAACCTCTATACAAATGATTACACAACTACATTAGTGTAATTTCCTCCATACACTATGATTATGCATAATTAGCCTTTAACGGTATACTTGGTATGGAACAAATTCTCCTTCTAGTCTTCCTTAAGTTCGGCAAGGAACATAAGACTCATCTCAAGACTAGGGTCATCACTTCTCCCTAGTCAATAGAGATACAGGTCTCCTATTCCTCATTGACTTTTGCCTTTCTAACGTCCTTCTTCTCCTCAAGCTCACTCTCATTGGTGTTATCTACTCCATCTCCTTAAAGCACCATGAAACATCAATTTGGAAACTTATTAGCCTTGTGTCCGAAGCTTAAGCATTTAAAGCATTTCATCTCGCTAGACTTCTATCCAAAGATCTATACTTGCTCATACATTCTCAGGGGTAGCCTAACTTTAGCTTGGCCTGACTATCTTGCTCAACTATACCGACTTGCTCGGTATCGTTAGGTCAATCATTCTTTTCCTCAACTTAGTATGGTCTCTTAAGCTCAGCTTTAATAGGTCAGCATGGTATTAGGGCTCAAGAGAATATTAGCCCAATTCGGCTTGGAGCATTTCTTCTCTACTTTTCAACCTTCTATTCTATCTTGATGGCCTTTTTCAAATTATAAAACCTCTATACTTCCATGATATTGTAGATCTTATACTTGATTCCAAAAATAAACCTTGATACTATACGAGCCTCTAGCTCTTCTACGATGACTCGAATCATTAACATTTGGAACTCTCTTACGTACTCATCAACAGTTTGGCTTCCTTAGCGACACTCTTGTAACCTTGCAAACGCATCTTGTAAATAAGTCTTAGGTACAAATCTACCACTTAATAGCCTTTTCATTTCATCCCAAGTTCTAACACCGCATCTTCCGTCTTTTGCCCTAACAACATTTAGATTCTTCCACCATATGGTAGCATACTTAGTAAACTCTAATGTAGCAAGTTAGACCTTGACCAGATCCTCATATCTATAACATTCACATACTTTCTCATCCCTCTCTTACTACTTTAAGTATTCATCTACATCTCTACTTCCATCGAAGGGTAGAATTTGCACCTTGACATGGTTTAGCTCTTGAGGGATTCGACATTCTTATCCTTATGCTCGGTAATAATCAACTTCTTCTTTTTCATTAAACCCTTCAACATCTAGCTCCTTGTCATCCTCCGTAATCTCTTATAACTCAAATCTTCGTCTAGTAGCTCTTCTAGCTCAAAGAGGTGGAGCTGGGTGATTAGTTCGATTGAATCAACCATAGTATCTCTTAAGGTTGTTATCCTAGAGGTTTTGTTGCTGTATACCATGGGGTTATTGCTTATTAACTTACATTGTGGTATCTAGACTCTCAACAAGATTTGTGAGCATATTAAGTTTGTCATCAACTAATCCTAGGGTATTACTACCATTAAAATCATGACTAGACTAAGCATCACTACCTTGGTCACTAATAACTCCTTGAATATTTAAATTTGACATAATACGGTACTTCTCAAATGGATTAACAATTGGCTAACAACTTCAACACTTGATAGTCACTCTAATAAGATAAAAATGAACTTACTCTATTTTCGCAATGAAAACCAAAGTAAAACTGAGTAACAATAATACCACTCTTGTTGTCACACCAATACACTGTAGTAGCTACGAAAGGAACACAACAGCCACTAACAGTAAAGCGAACAAAAACTTTACCGCAACTTCATACACTCCTTCATGAAACCGTACTCTGATATTAGTAAAGCTGATGTATCTCTAGGGTTAGATACATGGAGAGACACCACAATGAAGCGAATTGAGAAAAAACAAGAAAAAGCTGGCAAAGTTCAAATAGCTATCGAATGGATGTGACACACCACTCAATCTTACTTAGCCAATAATCCGACGGATATGATACACCAGTCTAAATTAAAGGATTACTCGCCATTACTCCTTGTTAAAGTGAATAGATAAGAGTTGAATGATAACAAGAATACTAAGGTTGCTTAAAGTGAATAATTTTATATTGAAAGTTGGATATTTGTATACAAGGAAAGTGAAGGTTTATTACTTGCCCATTAGGGTCATTTTACATATATGAAAACACAAAAGGGTATTTTATAATTGCATTACATAAATTATGATGAAAAGGAGTAAAAAGGTCAAAGAACATTCTGTACGAAAAAGAAAGAATCATTCTGAAATGTTGTGCTAGAAGGCACATGTTACTTGATGGCTGTACATTAGGAGTATGATACAACATAGGCAGAAACAAGAGGTTCTAGTAGTTAGGGGTTGACCTGATTTAGATTAGGTTGGGAGCCAATCAGTTTAGTTAGAAAGTTAACTAAATTAGAGTTAGGTGCCAGTAGTTGGTTGGCAAGCTCAGCTCAGTTAGCCTTTCCTAGGTTACCTTTTGGATTAGGACTTCGTAGCTAGGTAGGAGCATGTTGGATCACGTCAAGATCTAATAAATAGGTTAGCAGGGGGTCGAATTAGGATAAGAATCCTTATCTTGACCATGGCTTAGAGTTAATATTTTCTATGTAAGCCCTTGAAGTCCTTTAGCTCAACTTCATGTGATCGGTCGAGGAGGTTGATTCCTATAATTGCCTTATAGTTTATTTTGCAGGTTCTAAACAGATTACTAGTACATACCCAAAACCAAACCACTAGCAAACTAGGACAAGGAGTACAGTGTAACAAGAAATGGCTAGTTGTTTTCTTTAATATTGACTTTCTTAACTTTTAAGGAAAACTACACATGATTCCTTAAGGGAGTTGGTAGTTTTCAATATTTTAGTATATATATGAAAGGATAGGTACCTATGAGATTTACTATCACTCTTTATAAAGTTAAATTACAAGTTTATTTTAAAGGACTAATCTACAGGTTTATAACAAACGGGTATTGAATTAAATACTTCAGAGGGGTAGAGTTGAGTATGAATGGTGCGTATTAGGTCTATGATAGCAACTATAAGCATAATTTCTATCTTAGGATGGCTCATATGGAGAGACTATTGCGACTCTATCTTTTCGGAGTGTGATATATATATATATATTAATAGGGTCCTTTTTTAAAAAAATTACAATGTTTTTTCTTTTTTCTTTTATTTTTGTTATTTAATTTAATCATTATATACTTATAATATTTAAACATAATTACTAATAATGCGAATGGTGACATGTTAATGATATGCTAACCTTCTCACCACATTAGCATTGAAGTAAGCAAAAGACGAGGGGAAAGTGTAGGATTTTAAAAAAGTAGGGTTCTAGTGCAATTTGAAAAGTTCGTAGGGATTGTCAATGTAATTTACCCATTTCAATTTTGTATTCTATTATCTTTTCGTACCTAATTAAGGATGCTTACTTATTTCTTTCTTGTTTTCCATGTATTAATTTTGTGTTTCATTAATTTGCTAATCAATGACACTTTATCGGGGTTTGTGAGTGTATATCTACTATGTTGTGTCACCATTCATAAATAATACTTTTACCATTTTTTTCGGTTAACCAAGTTTAATGCATATTTAATATTGGATTACCTATTAATTACATGATCTTTATGAATATCCTCATTTTATATTATTATTTTATCATTAATTTAATTCCCATTTCATTAATTAGTATTCACTAGAGGTTTTATAGGTATTTATTGGTAGATATGTGTAACCTGAAATTTGTAAGTCTCTTGTTACCTAATATAATATTAATCTTACTGGGTAAAGGACATAAATCATTAAGACATCTTAATGTACTCATAATTATATATACATATATATATATATATATATTTACTCTTTTGTAATTGATTCAATCTTATTATTATTACTAAGGTTTTTGGTACATCTATTATGTCCAAAACGTGAGTATAATGAAAGAAAGAGTTGTCAATGCTATTTTGAATATGTAATAATAATAAAAAAAAAAAATTTGACAAACAGTCTAAAGAAATACAGATAATGTGAATTCTAAGGGAAAAACACTTAACCATTATTCACCTGCTCTCGCCATCACACCATTCTATAAAACACTTATACCATTTATTCTATAACACTCTAGACTATAGATGCCACATAACCCTAATGACACATGTCACTACTAGCTAATGACATATTAAAACTATAATAGCTATCTAAATCTTCATGAAAATATCACATATCCATAAATGACACATGTAACAATTCTCCCCATCACTAGTTAATCATGGACTACCAACCTTAAGACCCCTGACTCGAGCTCATAAGGTCTATGAGGTCATGTAAGAAGAATCCAATCATCTCAACTCACCTAGGATGGTTGCTTTACCAAGAAGGCTCATCACTAAATTCTTTGTAAGATCAACTCATCTAAACCTTACTCTACTTTGGGAACCCTATTATCAAGCTCCCAGTTCGGACTCCTACATCTAACCTCTTGATTGTCAAGAACCAGTTGCTAACTAGTCAACTAAACTATCTACTACACCAACAACTCAATTTCAACACAACAGTATCTTAGCGTACAAACCTTATAGCAACATGCCACTTATCTAGACCTTTTTTCTAACATTATACTACATTCCTTTTGTTTTGTTTATCGTGTTTAACCTTTTTAGCTTGTATTAGGCATCTTTATTTTATATTACCTTTTTGTAATTTTGTTCTTTCCTTTTATTGCCTTAAGAACTTAAGATAAATAGTCCCTTATCCATTATAGCTAAAATGAATCAATTTTCCTTGTTAATCAATATTCACTTATCCTATTTCTTATGAGAAACCCTCTCTAAGTTATAGCCCTCACACTCTTATCTAATCTTACTAGTAACTAGAGGTTAATGGCGAGTAGACCTTAGTCCTTTGCTTGTGCTTCATATCAAGCCGAGGCTAAGTCGCATTGTGCTCGTTGGTGAGTTATATTTGACAAATAACTCTACGAGGCTATTGAGAGTTCTACGTTTTCTCCATTGCCATTTCTTTGATATCTCAAAGGACTCATCTCTAATACTATAGCCAGCCTTAGTGATAACATAGCTTCTAGGCACATCAAATTATCTTAGTTTCAAAGCTTTAGGTTTGACCTAGAGTTGAGCAATGGCATTATAAGGTTATACTATAAATGTTACATATACTCCATTTCACTCTCTTCTAACTACAGTTAAACAAAGACGATTGTTAAATCATTGGATGAAGTAGTGTTCAGTAATGATTGTATGGAGCCTCTTGTTGGTTTATGTTGTCATTGAAATTTTGCTACAAAAATGTCGAATCTAAGTGCACAGGGAGACATAAGTGATGTTGAGACTGATGTACAGCCATCGTGGCCAATCTAGCTATAGTCGTGTAAAGGTTTTTAGAGGCTTGCCCTCGTGATAGACACATTAAGTATGGTCGTGATGGATAAAGTAGACCAATATTGCTTAAAGCTAGAATATGTGCTAATGCTGTTATTAATACCCCGCTAACTTGCCTTATTCAAGTTGAAGGATACGTACGATGAAGACTTGATATAAGAGAAGTTATTAAGGAAGTAGAAGATGGCGAAGATGAGGACGAACAAGTCCAAGACTTTGATAAGCGAAAAATTTGAGCACCTAGAGGAGCTAAGAATATTAAGGTTTAAGTACCAAGCTTCTCTAGAATAGGCAATGCTAGTAAATATATGGACTAAGAAGAAAAGATTGAGAAAATATTTTATTTTTATGATTATAAGGATGTAGTGCTTATTCAAGTAGCTACCTTAGGGTTTCTAGGTATGTAGTGATGTGGTAGAAAAAGGTCTAAGCCATACCTTAGTGAACCCAACATGAGATAAGAACTTAAAATGAGATGAAGCAAGTCCTGAGGAATAGATTTGTTCCTAAGAACTATGAATAAGACATTTTTTAACATCTTCAAGAGCTTAAGTAAGGTAACCAAACTATAGATGAGTATGTTTGAGACTTTCAGCTATTGATGATCTAATTTAATGTTGATGAACCAGAATCTAGAACCATTCTAATATTCTCATATGGATTAGGACCTAAGATTAGGAACATAGTAGAAGTATAAAGGAATGGGGCTCTAGATGAAACTATTTGAATTGCTAAGAATCGAGCACAGAGGTGAAGTTTAGCTAAGCACCAAATAGTTGACCATTGGTGTTGAGCTAACCTATCTCTAGCATACCTCCCTATAGTTTTGAGGTAGAAAAATGTAGATTACATTCAAGTCGGCTTGATGATAGAAAGGGTAAGATGAAGGTTGATGAGCCTAAAGTCAAGAAGGACCTTAGATAGAGCTTAGGATGGAAGATAAGGGAGATCAAATGATTCAAATGCCTAGGTTTTGGGCATGTAGCTTATTAATGTCCAAACTGATGTGTGATCACCATCATGGGTGAGAAGACATAATTTGAAATGGAAAGTGCTAGTGAAGGAGAAGAGGATGTAGAAGTTGGGCACTTCCTAGGTCAATACAAACAAGATCTCGAAGCCTTCACCCTCTTTGAATTTAGAGAATACTATATGGTTATCAGAAGAGCTCTTAACATTAGTGTTGTCAAGGAGAGTACGTAGAGGGAGGATCTCTTTTACAGTAATTGTTGCATAAGTGGTAGCTTATGTACTTTGATTATTGATGGGGGAAGCTATACAAATGTTGTAGCACAAGGAGTAGTATGCGCCTTAAAGTTGCTTACCTGTTCTCTTCCCAAACCTTACAAGATCTACTGGCTTAATGAAAAAGATAGACTCTAAGTCACCAAGTAAGCAAAGGTGCCAATCTCCATTTGAGATAGGAACAAGGACAAGGTACTTTGTGATGTCCTACCAATGTATGCTTCCTATGTACTTTTTAGTTGACCTTTGTTATTTGATTTAGGGCACTCCATGACAAATACTAAAATACTTACATGTTTCAAAAGGATGGCAAGTAGTTTGTACATGCTCCTATGAGCCTTAAGGGAGTTCAAGAATCATAGAATCAGGTCTCCAAATCCTTACAAAAGAAGTCCTTGGTAACCTTTGAAGCTACATTCTTTAGGACAAGCAATGTAAGAGATTGTGTCTTCTTGTTGGTAAGGAGACTACTTCAATTGAAAGAAGTTAATACATTGTTAGCCAATGTGTAGGTATTACCCCATAAGTCGACTTGTTTCCTGGCAAGCTACCTAAAGGTTTACCCCCTATCAAAGGTATTAAGCATTGTATCAATCTCCAACTTAGAGCAACTTTGCTAAACCAACCAAACTATAAGCTCAATCTTAAGTAGGCAGTTGAGTTCAAGAAGTAAGCATGATATGCCGCATCTAAAGCTAACTATGGAAAATATCTCAAGGTTGGTCCAAGCTTATAAAAAGCTTAAAGATTGATATGGGAATAGCATAAAAATAGGAAAAATTAAACAAGCAACCCATGAATAACTCTAAAGAAATGATGCATTAGGGAACTTTCAGGGACTCATAACATAACTTAATATGACTTATGAGATAGTCTAGTAAAAGTACTCGCCACCTAGCTTTGCTTAAAGGTTAAGATAAGAGTGAAGTAAATAAATATGGTAACAAAAGCAACGTTCATAAAGAGTATATTCAATATTCTCAAATAAGATGATTCTTACTGCTACAAGTACAGTCAGTATTTATACTCCAAGAACTAGGGCAACCTACTTGAAATGGAAAAGAATAAAAGGGTAATATCTAAAAGAAGTATTTTAAAAGGAATAATATAAGGGTATAAATGAAAATTTAAAGAAAACAATGACTAATGCAACATAATCCTTTACGTAGATTTGGACTTGTGATAATAGCTTACTAGAGATGCTTCTAGCTAAACCAAACCAAAAGGTATGGTTAGGGTAGAGGTTGCTAAGCAGGGATACCGAGTAAAGGTAGGTCTATCCAAAGAGAAATGGCTTCAGATGTATGCTGGGTCTCTAAGATTCTTGATACTAATGTGGCCAAGCTAAACGTCTGTTTAATCATTGCTGAGTAGGCGTATGAGGGGTTGGACTGACAATAGAGTATTCACCTAGTTGGTACTTGATTACTGAGAGATGTATAGTCACTCAACTCAACATAAGGAGTTGGTTGGTAGCAAGGATTAGCTTGGCCTCGGTAGGAGTTGGTTAAAAAAGGAGAATTTGCTTAGTTAGTTCTTCTAGGCCTCAGGCTCAATTGTCAATTAAAGGTCCAATAGTTTGATTCGTATCATCTCCTCTTGGTTGATTTGGATTTGGGATCAAATCTGATTGGTCTTCATTTAATTCTCCTTTAGGATGATAGGGGCTACGGTTGACAATGTTGGAGGCATCAAGGACTCTACAATCTTTGAGTTGTTCTAATCTATAGGCATTGTCATTGATCCTTTGGAGTATTCTTTAAGGACTTTTGACTTGGTCGGACAACTTATTCTTTCTCTTGTTCGAAAACCTCTCCTTACTTAAGTGTAGTCATACCAAATCTTCAGTTTGAAACTATGCTGACTTTCATCCTTTACTCCTCTCTTGTATTTTCTTCGTAGCTTGGTTAATTTGCTAAGTAATCTTCTCATAGATCTAATGTAGAGATTGTGCTCAAGCTCTTATGTCATGGTCTTCATAGTTGAACATGGGCATAAGGGTATGGTTGAGGGGCAGCTTTGAGTTAAAACCATAGATGACTTCAAAGGGTGTATGTTTGGTAGTGTCATATATAGTTCAGTTGTAAGTAAATTCTACTATAGGCAAATAGACATCCAATTAACTAAGTTCTTCCCTATTACAGCTCAAAGTAGAGTTCTTAAGTATGATTGATGACCTCCATTTGGCCATCGATTTGGGAGTGATAAGAAGTGTTAAACAATAGTTTAGTGCCCTTATGATGCCATAAAGTTGTTGAGAAATGGCTTAAGAACTTTAAATCTCTATCTAAAACTACACTTTTCGGTATACTATGTAATTGAACAATTTCCTACAAAAGAGAGAACCGATAGCCAAGGCATTGTTAGCTTTAGAGTAGGGCACAAAGTGTTCCATCTTACTAAATCTATCCATGATGACCATTACAGAATCTTTTCCTTGGGAAATTCTTAGTAATTTGAGAATAAAGTCCATGCTCAACTCAGTTTAAGGTCAGGTCCGAATAGGTAAAGGCATTGCTTTCTCTTATTTGACTCTACATTTAGCCCTCAACTTGATGCACATCTCATTGCATTCTTGGCTAAAAGAACTATCCACTCAACAGCTCATATGTTCTTCTCTCTCCAAAATGGTTAGAGAGCAAATGGGAATCAAGTTATCGAACTACTAACCTACAGCCGAGCCCGAAGACTAGAAGAACTGGTAAGATGAATCCTCCTATTCTAGCTAACCCCTATTGAGGCCAAGTACTTCCTTTCTGAGTAACTCTTCATACCAAGCCGAATGACTGCCTAACTCTTTGTAGTATGTCGAATTAAAGAATACTCACTCATGCTCAAGCCCTTTACTGACTCGGTATCTTCCTTGCCAACAAGCCAAGATAGAGAGACTCCAAGCTGACTAAGCCACCCTTGCTCAAACAAGCAAGTTGTCCATACTTTTTGTTCGCATCTCTAATAGCCTTACTAATGTAGCATCGTTACGTATATAGTATCATGTGTAGAATCCATTGCACCAATGATTGTTTTCCTTGTATATTCATTTTTACCCTTTTGTATCTTGTACATTACTTCCTTAAGAAATGCCCTTTTTGTCCTTTCCTTTTTTAGGTAAGTTGCCTTAACTTATGGGTATGAATACCCCTGTACTTGTAACTAGAAGTAGAATTCAAATTACCATTTATATACTTTTGTGTTTTCTTCTTTACATAAACACTATGTTTACACTAGGCATCACTCCTGTCCTAACCCTTGAGCAAAGCTAGGTGGCATGTAACCTTACTAGACCAATTCGTACGTCATATTGAATTGTGTCGTGAGTCCTTAAAAGTTCAATCCTTATGTCATATCTTCTGGAGCTGTTCGTGGGTTTTGCTTACTTCTTCATTCACATTCATCCTAATTCACACCATTCTCTACTATTTCTTTCGGGTTTCAAGCAAGCTCGGACCTATCTAGCAACCGGCCTTGTCTGATCTTGGTCACGATCCGCATCATCTTAGTATTAGAGCAGAGGTTTTGTTTGAGTTGTTAGTTTTTCTGAAGTTCTGTTTATACTCTATTCTCCGTATGTAAAATAGAGCAAGTTACTATATTCATCTTAATTGCTGAGTTTGCTAGCTGTTGATTTTCTGGTTGGCAAGAGTGTTTATTTGAACTTTGAATTAGTAAAGAAAATTATGGATCAAAGTATAAATGTTGGTGCTAAAGATGACAGTAGTAGAGTTGTCCAACATGGACGATAGTCATTAGAGACATTGAGAAGTATTGATGAAAGACTTGATGAGGTAGCTAACCTCTTAATTGATCTAACTCAAATTGTTCATACACTAGCTGAACGACTCATTGAGGCTAGGTAAAATACCCCATAAGCTGCTCAACTTGTTAGAGGTTAGAACTTATCTCAACTAGTTCAAGGTAGAGGAGTAGGTAGACGAGTAAGGCGAAGGATAAACCTAAGAGAGCTGGATGAAGAAGAAGAGGAAAAGTATTTCGAATAAGAGCGCATACCAGTCCCTAAAGCATCTGACTATGTGAAGCATTAGATTCTGAGCTTTAATGGATCTAGGAATGCTGATGAATATTTGGACTGAGAAGAGAAGGTGGAGTGTTCTTTTTATTATTATCATTATAAGGATTATGAGAGAGTGAGAACTGCTACTGTAGAGTTCTTCGAATATGCCGCCATGTGTTAGAAGAATTTCCAGGCAGGGAGGAGATGAGAGGGCTACCGAAAGATTAATACTTGGTTTGAGATGAAGAGAATACTCAAAACAGATTCGTGTTGGAAACTTATTAACAAGATACTTTTACTTAGCTATAGGAGCTAAGACAACGAGGCTAGACTACTGTGAAGTTGAGGAACCACTAGCTTGAATGGTCTCAAGATTCATTACTAGGTTGAGAGGAGACATTTAAAACATTGTAGAAGTCCAACGATTTGACATAATGGATGAAGTTGTTAGGATTGCCTAACAAGTAGAAAGGTAAAAGAGGGGCCGACTAATGGCTAAGATGTGGATTAGTCAACCTGGATAGGTAAGTTACTGAGCACAATTGAGTATTGAGCCAAGCTAAAAGATTGATGTCCAAGCCAAACAGAAAGGTTGACTTGATGGTGAAGTACTGACCCAAACTTATGAGAAGGGGAAATGGTCTAGCAGGAAGGTAAGCTAGATCAAGTACTTCAAATGCTAAAGGTTTGGACATATGGCTGCTTAGCACCCGAACTACAGGACAATGGTCATTAAGGGAGTTGTCTTGAAGCTAGAAGTAGATAGTACAAATGAGGAACCCAAGAAGGAAGAGATCCTTATTGAGAAAGAAAATGCCGAGAAAGAGTTGATTCAGGAGGTCGTATTTACTAAGGAGTTGGACAAGTTACTCATGGTTGTCTGATAGACTATGAACATGGAACCCTCATAAGAGGAGGAATAGAGAGAAAATTTGTTCCATACCACTTGTAAGGTAAATGCTTAGGTGTGCGCCCTCATCATGTATAGTAGAAGCTGTACTAATGTGGCATCAGTAGAACCTGTTTCAAAATTGAAGTTGTCGACTGTTGCACATTCGAGGCCATACAAATTGCACTGGTCAAATGAGAAAGGTGCATTACATGTTACTCGGTAAATAATACTGTCGATCACTATAGGGAATTAATCAGACTAGATTCTCTGTGATGTGTTGCCCATGTGTACTTCCCACATGTTATTAGGTAAACTATGGTTGTTTGATAGAAAAGTTATTTACAATAGCTATAAGAACATGTACATGTTCGAGAAGGATAGCTGAAAGATCACATTAAACTCAATGTTGCCAAGAGAAGTTAGCAAGTTATAAAAAAAACTTGCTCGTGGATCGAAGAAGGCTCTAGTGATGAGTAGAGTCGAGCTCCGAGAGGTCATTAATGCTGACGAGCTGACCTTCATGTTGATTAGGTGCCTATTAGAAATGAAGAAGCGGGGTAAACTACCTCAAGAAATTAAAGAGTTGCTAGAAGAATATGCCAATCTGTTCCCAGTGCAGTTACCTAAGGGGTTGCCTCTACTTCGAAGCATAAAGTATTATATTGACTTAGTACTCAGTACCATACTGCTGAATAAGCCAGCCTATTGGATGAATCCCAAACAGGCTACTGAGCTCCAGTAATAAGTCGATGAGTTGTTAGAAAGAGGGCATGTGAAGGAAAGCCTTAGCCCTTGCATTGTACTAAGTCTTTTAATATAGAAGAAGGTTAGAACCTGGCAAATGTATGTAGATAACCGCACCATAAACAAGATTACTGTCAAGTATAGGTATCTTATCCTGAGGTTAGAAGATATGCTAGATGTATTGAGTAGAGCTAAAATTTTCAGCAAGATTGATCATAAATCTAGCTACCATCAAATTTGCATGAGGTCGAGAGATGAACGAAAGGCTACGTTTAAAACTTTGCATTGACTCTATAAGTAGATAGCCATGTCATTTGGCTTATCGAGTGCCCCGAGCACTTTCATGCGATTGATGAACTATGTGTTAAGACATCTAATTAGAAAGTGTATCGTAATGTATTTTGATGACATATTAGTCTACAGTGCCGACATGCTAAGTTACTACAAACATCTTCGAGAAGTATTGGATATCCTTTGTGTCAAGAGACAATTCGACAATTTCAAAAATTATTGCTTTTATTAAGAGGAAATAATATTCTTGGACTATGTAGTCAGTGGAGGAGGCTTATGAGTGGATAATGAAAAGATCAAAGCAATTATAGAATGGTCGACTCCTATTACTTATGTCGATATGAGAAGTTTCCATAAATTAGCTTCATTTTATAGGTGGTTTATCAAGAATTTTAGCACCCTCGCTGCACCTCTTATTGAGCTCATGAAGAAGAATACTGACTTCCAATGGGGCAAAAGGGAGGAGAAGAGCTTTGCTAAGATAAAAGAAAGGTTGACTTCCAGCCCAATGTTAGTTCTACCTAACTTCGAGAAAATATTTGAGCTGGAATGTAATGCATCAAGTATTGAAGAGGTGCTATCCCAATTTAGGAAGGCCAACCAATTTCTTTTTGCAATGAAAAGCTTAGAGGACCACAATTAAATTACTGTATGTATGATAAAGAACTCTTGGGACTAATTTAAGCACTACAAGTATAACAACAATATCTACTACCGATAGAGTTTATCATCTACACTAACCATCAATCCTTAAGGTACCTTCCAAGTTAGATGAAGTTATTGAAGCAGTAGGTAAGATAGGTTGAATTCCTTGAATGATTCAATTTTGTGATTAAATACAAGTAGAGAAAGAGCAATGTAGTTGCAGATACTCTTTCAAAGAGATATGTGCTTTTAACCAAACTATAGACTAGATTGTTTGGGTTTGTAAGTATCAAAGAGTAGTATTCTGAAAACCTACACTTTAGACCCATAATCAAGTGATGCACTAGTTGAAGGATAGTGGATGAGTATCATATGAAGGATGAATACTTGTTCTAAGGTGGAAAATTGTACGTACTGACCTATTCATTATGGGAACTATTGATCAAGGAAGCCCATGTAGGAGGACTCTTCGGATACTTTAGAGAAAGAAGGACTTGTGAACTATTGAATGGTCACTTCTTCTAGCCGAGAATGAGGAGAGATGTACATCGAGTTGTTAAAAGCTATGCTGAGTGCAAGAGGGCTAAGTACTAAGCTAGGTAAGGTAAAGCAATGCCTTTACTAGTTCTGATGAAGTCGTAAACTGAAATGAGCATAAACTTTATCCTCAGACCACCATGAACTACCCAAAGCAAAGATTCTATAATAGTTGTCGTGGATTGGTTCAGCAAAATGGCATACTTCGCACCTTGCTAAAAAACTAACGATCTTTTGGTTATTGCTTCTTTTTTCTTATAAGAGATTATGCAATTACATGGTGTACCAAGAAGTATAGTCTCTGATAGGGATCCAAAGTTCTTGAGCCACTTCTAGAGGCCCTTATGGCATCGGATGGGGACTAAACTACTCTTTAGTACTTTGTGTCACCCCCAATCTAACAGCCAAATAGAGGTGGTTAATCATACTTTGGGATCACTATGCTAAGCTATAGTAGGAAAGAACTTAGCCAATTGGGCTGCTTGCTAGCCAGTAGTCAAGTTCGCCTACAATCGAACGGTACATGATACTACTAAGTCGACTCCCTTCGAAGTAGTCTATGGTTTTAATTCCAAGTTACCCTTTGATCACACCCTTACACTTGTACCTGTGTAAAAGGACCCTGATACGAGGGCAAGAGTACAATCCCTTCAGCACATTTATGACAAGGTCACTCAACGTATCAACTAAGTAGCTAGCAGAATATGAGAGAAGACAAAGGGTAAGACAGCTAGATAATTCTAACTAAGAGACTTGGTAAGGCTACACCTCAGTGAGGAACAGTTCCCGAACAAGAGGAGGAATAAATTATCTGCAAGAGCTAAACGAACTTTTAGAATCCTTTAGAAGATTAATGATAATTCCTACAGGTTAGAATTACCTAAAGACTATGAGTTTCTAATGCCTTCAGCATTGATGACCTCAGTTTGTATCACCCTAATAGAGAACTAAACAAAGGCCATTCAAATTTGATCCTAAATCTAAAACAACCTGGAGGGAATAATATGAATCAAGCTATAGGACCACTAACCTATAGTCGAGCTCGAGGACTAGAAGGATTGGTAAGATGAATCCTCAATTCCAGCCAACCCTTATTGAGGTTAAGTAATTTCTTGCTAAGTCACCCTTCATACCAAGCCGAATGACTACCCATCTCTCTATAGTATGCCAAATTGAAGAATACTTACTTATGCTTGAGCCCTCCAATGACTAGGCATCTTCCTTGCTAAGAAGCTTAGATAGAGAGACTTTAAGATGACTAAGCCATTCTTGCTTAGATAAGCAAGCTATTTGTACTTTTTGTCCACATGTATAATAGCCTTGCCAATGTAACATCACCACGTATACAGTATAATGTATAGAATCCATTGCACCAATGATTGTTTTCCTTATATATTCATTCTTACCCTTTTATATATTATACATTACTTCCTGAAGAAATACCCTTTTTATCTTTTCCTTTTTTGAGCAAGTTGCCCTAACTTATGGGTATAAATACTCTTATACTTATAGCCAGAAGCAAAATTCATATTATCATTAATACACTTTTGTGTTTTCTTCCTTGCGTAAATACTTTGTTTACACTCGACATCACTATTATCCTAACTTTGGAGCAAGGCTAGGTAGCCAGTAACTTTACTGAACCGATTTATGCATTATATTGATTTGTGTCGTAAGTCTTCAGAAGTTCCATTAGTGCATCATATTGTCTGGAGCTATTCGTGGGTTTTGCTTACTTCTTCATTCACATTCATCCTAATTCGCATCATTCCCTATTATTTCTTTCGACCTTTCAACAAGCTCAGACCTATCTAGTAACCAACCTTATCTGTTCTTGGTTACAATCCACATCAGAGAGTCCTCCATTGTAGGCTTCGTGATCTATTTAAACTATATATATAATTAAATAGCGAATACTCTATCAAGTATATTAGATTAGAATCAAGTAATAAAGAGCTAGTAAGGTTGTTGATCCCTTGAGGACTATGAAAACACTAATCTTATGATAGTTTTTATCAATATTTAGGCTATCAAAATTGAATTGTGAATTAACTAATTTCTAATTACCCTCAAACTATTAAAAAGAAAATTACAATAAAATATTTAAAATTAAGCAATCAATTGAGAATGTGGGAAAAACAGAATCCACCTTAGTTATGCAAATCAAATTATCATCATGTTATATAGATTAACAGCTATATGATCATTCAAGTGAAATTATCTTACCTTAAAACTTAAGGATTTAAACCTTTAGTTAATTAGTCAACTTCCGTATCTCCAATTAATAGTCGACTTTAAATTATAATCATACATCTCCTAATGCTATGATTGTTTGATGTCTTAAATCAATTACCCCTAATGTCTTATTGAATAATTAACTCAAAACATTACATTAATCCGTAGATATTTCCTAACTAATCTAATTAACGTCGCTCCTACATTTGTTAATCAATTTAATGAAGAATTGCTAACAAACCATATATCAATTCCTGTATTAATAGTGTTTCTAACAATTATAATCAATTATAGAATTATAATTGAGATCATAGAATTTGCAATCATGAATCATCCATATATCTATTAACCTTATAACATGAATACAATTATCATCTCAACTACTTAGGGTTTCATTAATTCATACAAATAAAACTTAGACAGCCATGGAAATTAAAACAAAAGGACAAATAATAATTGAATTCGCAAAGAAGTTGATAATTAGCAGTAAGAATAAGTCATAGAATTGCATTAACATAAATAGAATAGAAATCACCAATTCTATAATTATAATAAGTAAACTTCAATCGCAACTCCACGGTAGATCTCTACAGCAAAAGTGAAGTCTTATTAACGATCTACAAAATTCTAAAGGAAAACTCTTTTAAATTAAAACCTAACTTCTTTTAAGACTCTCTAAGTAAAAGAAAGATGAAAAAGTCTCTTAAACTATCAAACGCATATCTATTTATAGAGAAAACTAAGGTTAGCTTTGAAATAGATTTTTTTTTTCATTGAAGGCTAGCCATGAATGTCGGTAGCGTAGAACTCCAAAGCTGCTATTGTAAAGTGTAGGCCAGCCCAAGGCCAGTTGCCTTCAATTCCAACATGCCATAATTCGACTCAGGTTTCATTTGTTTGCTTAAAACTCCTCTGTATTGATCGTATTTCCAATTTGAATCCTCCAATATGTGCAATATCCAAATGAGAATACTTAAGTACCATTTCGTAATGATTTCTATAAAATCAATAATAATTCTATCTAATTCATACAATAAAACATTAATAAAATATGCCTTTATCAACTTCCCTATACTTGAACTTTTGCTTGTCCTCAAGCAAAATAAACAGAATTAAAGAAATCTATCATTAAAAATACAAATTTTCCAATTGTAAAATAAAAATTGATATTTAACACTTTTAGACTCACTAATTTATAATACCTACTGCTTAAACCAAACCGAAAGATGCGATTAGAATACTATAATTAAAATTAATCAACCACTCTAGAGAAAAAAAAATTTAATCCAAGTGTTTAGCCTAAGATTTCTATTTCAAAAGTAGATGCTTACTCTTAGAAAGAAAAAATACCCATTTAAACTTTATAGCTATTAGTAGGCATATTATCCCTCTAATTATCGTAACAAATAATTTAACAATGTAGTGAAAGAATATGGCATTTGCTTTATCCCTAGATTTTCTTCCTTTTCATATAAGCCTTAATTCATTTCTTGAATTGTATTCAAAATTTCCATTTTCCATTCCCATTTTTTTTCTTTTCTCTGTTTTTTTTTTTCCTTTTTAGTTCGGATATTGAACTTTGCGTTTTTTGCCCTTCTTGCTATAGTGAGTGCATTAAGTCAACACATCCCAAGCTCATCACCCAAGTGACCAGGTTTTAAAGAGACCCCTATAAACTCTTCCTCACTCTCACATTCAAGTTAGGACATTCTTAACTTAATTTCTTGAGTTATTGGAGTAAAGGCTCGAATTTCATAACTTTTTGAATGCTTACTAAAATTTTTTAGAATTCTTTTATAAGAATCACTAAGTATAAAGCTTCACTTACCTCTTTCACTAAGTGTTAAAGTGCCATTATAATAACTAAAAAGAACATATACTAACTAACCTTGTATAGAAGTGAACCTATTTACTTTTTACTTAAGGACTTGACCGACTCTTAAACTTTAAAATCCAAGGCTGAAAACTAGGTAAATTAGGTTTCTAAAGATTTGACTAGTTAATTTTAACTAAGTACAAAAATCACAACAATAGTGAAGTAGGGCACCTTAGTAAGTCAATTATTCAACCTAATCACAATCAGATGCTATCAATAATTTTTCTTTTTATAATCTCCAGATTATAAACAAGAAATTCAAAATTTGAAAAAATTGGCCTAAAAATTACCAAATACTTAAGGACAAATAAAGTTCAAGCTAATAGAAAAGTATAACCATCATGATATTCAATTCAATTCAAAATCCATTTCCTATATTTCCATCCCCTCACTTTAGAATAGATAGTGTCCACATTGTCTCCAATTCAGAGTACAAGAGGAAATAAAATAAAATAAAAATTCGTAATAATAGGAAATGAAAAGTCGATACTTCCCTAGATTCAAATTCTCAGTAACAAGGAAAATTCCAATCAGGATATGATTAAGAAGAGCTTTGTAATTTAGATCAAACCTATCTCGTTAAACACTAAGAAACACAAAAGTGCAAATATAGAATAAAAGTGTACATAAAAGTACATAGTAGAAGTAATTATCTAGAGTTACCTAATCAGGTGGGTACTAAATAAAAATAAACTAACAGCAAAGTAAAAATAAAATAAAAAAAATCACAAAGGCGCACAAAGCTTTAACTGTCTCGGTTGGTGCTATTAGTCTCCTCACTAAAAGACTTGTAATGTAGCTGCTTTACAGCTATTGGCTGGAAACACAAGATAGCGGACTTCAGCATATTAAACATAGTAGTCCGAAACTTCTTATTCTTCTTCCTTTCTTTTTGAATTTTATCCTACACTTCTCTAATTTCTATACTCAACTACTCATAACTACTAGCTGGAGGAGGATGATATGAAGTAGAAGCTCTAGGAGTAGGAGGATTTTTAGGACCATCTTCCTCATCAACTGGATTTGACTTATTATTTATCTTAACCAATCCCTAACCTCTAAAGGGTATAGCTAAAATAGGCTTATAAGGAATACCTTTATCCCCTTCTAATTGCTAAAAAATCCCTATGCCCTTCAATAATGCAGTAATATAACCACCACAAAATATAACCTGAGTCCTGGTATCATCTACTTGTCTATAAATAAAATTTACAACTTTTATTCCCAAATCAATTTGATACCTAAAAATCAAGCTATATAGACAAAACATATCAAAATTGGTTACCTTACTATAGTTAGTTGTCTTACAGCTAATAATGTAAGTGAGAATATGGTGGAGTAGTTTGTGCTCTACTACTGAAAAAGTAGTGGTAAGTGACTTTGAAGGTATAAAATCATCCTACCTTGGGTGAATCAACTAGTGCTAGAATCACTCAATAGTCATATCACCAGGCTAGGAGTTAGGTAAATTCACTTCTTCCTTTTCATATAGTCCCAAAAAATAACCAATCTAATCTAATTCATTCACATGAACCTCTCTATAAGCCTGAAAGGTGATCATAGACATTTTCCCATCATGTTCCAACTGCAAAGTAGATAAAAAATTGATGGAAATATTTTTGAAAGTAGGTTCCTTTACCTCAAACGATTAGAACTAAGTCTTGTCTAGAACTATCTATTGGATCATGTCGTCCATCCTATGTTCTTGCAAAAGAGTCCAATCCAAGTATTATTATTTCATGAAGGTCATCCTTTGTAACTTCTTCTTTCTTTCCTTTGCATAATGCTGAGGTGATAGTAAATTTCTACTTGAACTTCTAGAAGATGAAGTAGCTATTGTCTTTTGTTTCTTCCTTTGTAGTTGAAGCTTCTTGGGTGGGATGGCGGAGTTGAGAGTATAGATCTAAAATGAAAAAGTGTGAATGTGGGTGCTAAATATGAAGAGGGTAGATGCGTGTGAGATGGAGTGAGGGAGAAGGAAGAGTTTGTGAGTGAAATCTAGAGAGAGGAAAGGAAGAGATAGAAGTCGGGGAGGAAATGAGTGAGAAGAGAGAGAAAATGCTACGGTCATGCTTTACATCAGCTTGTACACTAGCCATTTCCCTTTGTACAGTAGATGCATATGTAACATTTACATATAGAAGTGATATGTGTTGAACTTTTGAATGAGTTTCCTAATGATTTTGTCATGGACATTCTTCATGTCCATGCAATTAACTCAAAAAATCCATGCTTTGCCTAGTAATGTTAAATTTAGGCATTGTCTTGAAGTTTTTAGTTAAGGAAATGTTTTGGTCTAAAGCTAGATTTCATTGTTTTGGAAGTTTATTTGCATACATACCATTCTTTCGATGATCTAAATAGCCTGGTAGTGAATTCTCACTAGTTTATTACTGTACAAGATCTGGTGTATTGGTCTATTACCTTGACATTTTTAAAAACTATCACCTTTACTAGCGTTTTGTCATGTAGGTTATGTTTTTTGCATAGTTGTTAGGGAATGGTTGATGCTAATTTCAGTTCATAGGACTAGTTGTAAAATAGGTGATTTTCCTCTCACTTGTTTTGTTTACAGTCTAAATTATCTTAATTTGTATAGTTTACTTATTTTAACCTTTATTTTTTTTGTAGGTACGAATGTAAATAAATAAAGGAAGGAGAGAAATCCGAGCAATGAAAGTTAGTCCTCACAATTAATCAAAGGGAATTGATAAGGGTAAGGCATTCCAAAATCTTGGGAAGTAAAGCTTTAACTTTCCTTGCATATGGTCTCGCTTAAGTTGAATGAAATGTACGACTAAGCTACAAGGTAGGGGTGGAGAGGTTGAATTGAGAAGTAGTGGAGTTTGGTTATGTTTCAAGTGATCTGAATTGAATGAAGTAGTGCAATTCTATGATTGGTTAGCAGTTATGCTAGATTGTGCATGCATGTAATCGATTTTTCGAAAGTTGGTTCCATTTTCCTTTACTCCCTATACTTTTGATTTCCAAGTATGTGTGAAATTTCATCAAGCTTGCATTTAAACACAAAAGTGATTTCTAGACTCAACAAATTCAACCTTTTAGACATGGTGATGGACTCGAGTGTCATAGATATTTCCTTAAGTTGATAAAACAACACAAAATGAAAACTGATTGAAATTTTAAACTCGAAACTTCAAATGAACTTGAAAGGCCCTATTATATGATTTGGAAACCCTAATTATGCAAGAAAACCCTAACCCCTACATACGCATACTTTTAAAAATGTAAACCTAAACTCAATAGAAACCATAAATATTAAATCGTAAAAATTTTTAAAACTCTATAAAATTATCCTAGTGTTTGAAAAGCCATAAATTAATAAAATTATTATTAATTTTTGCGGAATCATATGAAACCGATAATGAACGAATCAAGGATGATTTCAAGTAATAATAAATAGCAAAACTAAAGCTAGTTAAAAGAACATATTAATAAATTTAAAAAATTAATTTTGCTTATGTACATAAGTAGCCCCACAATATGCATATTTATATAAATATATTACTAAGTAATTTCCTTCTCTTTTCTTAATCTATCATATAATATATACATATATATGTTGCATAATAAAGTGATGATCCCAAATAATTAAGCCAATTGAATCTTAAGCTCATAAGTGTAAGTTAATTACTCCCGAATTGGTGAAAAACCCTAAAACATACTTAAATTCACTTGAACCCTAAAACTTGGGATAATCAAGAATTTATGACCCTAAATAAATAATTAAAATTATAATTTGAACAAATTTTATTCAACTTTAAAAAATTCTAAAATTTCTTAGGAAGCAAATCAGAACCTACAAATTAATTTGAGAACCAAACCCTAAAAGAATTACATACAAGACAATTCCCTTATCTTCACTTATAAGTCATGTTTGTAAACTCTACCTTTTAACAAGCTTACGAATCAACCAAGAGTACTTTCCGAACATTTCCAAGGATCAACTAATCTAAGAATTTAAGTTCACATTAAAAAGGAATTTAATTTTCCAATTCGAATCCTATTATCGATAAAACTTAAATACGAGAACCACAGACTCTAAGTCACTCAAAACCAAATACCCTAAAACAATTAAAAACTTGTAACCCTAAGCAGCTAATTAAAAGTTTAATTTGAATAATGTTATAAGAATTAAATCATAACATACAAATCGATTTAAGAAACAAACTCCAAAAGAATTTCATATAAGACAATCTTCTTATCTTTATACATAAGACTTGTACACATGAATAAGTAAGCTAACTAACCACCCTAAATAACTTATTGATTGAGAGTTGAAATCATTTATCAATTGATCCCTTATCAAAAACTAGTGATAAGACATTTCTCTTATTACAGCACAACTTATACTATATATGGATAAGTTATCACCTTATTTTATGTATTCAACTTTTAATTAAGTGACAAGACAACACCATGCCCTATTTGCTCCCTATATGGCCAGTTGGAAAAGAAGGAAAAGAGAGGCCATGCCTTATCATTTGTTCATCACTCAAATATCTTACACATCTACTATTCACCTCTTAATGCTTACATCATCTAGTCTTGTCAAAAAGTTGACATTTATACATACTAGAAGACAACCAATTAAAGCTTCTTGAACATACTTCCCCTCCCATTACAAAATATGCTACTCTCTCTCTTTCACTCTCATTTTCACTTTCTTTTCCCATACTTTAAACACAAATCAAAAGAAGAAACCTAACCCCACAAAATCCCACATTATCGCCACCTTTTTGCTTCATAACTCATAACACAAAAGCTTGATTTTGTTGCCTTCTTTTGTTCATTTCAAAAGCCACTTTTAGAAAATTTAAAATATCCTCAAAGCCTCACTTTAAAGGTCAAGACTCTAGTTTCCAAAGGAGCTTGCAAGAAGAAGGAGGAAAAACAAGGAACATAAGAGGATACCTAGTTGCACTACCACCATTTCTACGCTTATTGGATGAGTAAGTTGTTTTCTTGTTAAAGTGACCTAATATGCCATGTTAGGAGACCATGTTTTCATGAAGATATTAGCATGATCATAAGATGATAAAATAGATAGACCACCTGAAGAAGTAAGCTTGTGAACCCCTTTACATTAAAGTTGAAATATGAGCATGCTAAGTTAGTGTTATGTAAAGATATATGTTTAACACTAAGAATGGAAGATTTTAAGTTGAGAAAATGATGAAATGTGTACATGAATGAGGAGACATTATGCTAGATGTAGAGTGTATTTGAGTCATTTAGATGTTATTTCCATTTCTATTAAGTTAAAGATACTCAAACCTAGCCTTAGGTAAAGGAAAATCTATTATATGAAGCTTTTATGAAGAAACCAACTTTATGAGACATGAATTATGGCATGGAAGTTATGATAAGTATGAGATCTACTAATTTCATATAGAGTATAAGCTAAATAATCACCATATGGAAGAGAAGTTAAGTCAAAGTTAGAATATAAATAGCGTACGCTCATGATCTATCCCTTAAACTTAAAGAAATGATAAAACAAGTTGAGAAACCAAGTGAGTGCCCCATGCATCCATCATGGCCAAATCTGGAATATAAATAAAAACCACTTAAAAATATGATAAAACTAAGTGAACAAAGTGAAAAGATCAACCAAATCAATTATAGCAAGCATACAAAGCCTAAAAAACTCAAAATGAGCATAGAACTCTAAGTTGGGCCTTCATTAAAATTCTAACCAGTACTTTCAAATATTAAGAAAGTTTGTTTTGAAGCTCACAAGAAGTCCACCTAAGACTCCATAAGCCCAACAAAGTCACTAAGAGTGTAAGCTAAAGTTGGAAATATGACCTTAAGGAGTATTTTAAGTTTAAAATAAAGTTCTAAGCCTAAGACCAAAGAATTTTCCAAGTTACCAAAAAGCCCATTGACCAAATAAAGCCTAAAAGCATACCAAATCATGATGATTGCTATTCTTTTAACCTATGGACAGTTTTGCTTGCCACAAAAATATAACTTTACCACATTAAAGTATACTAAAAAACGATGAAGATTGATTAGAAGATCATCAAAATTAGATTTAAAATGAGAAAGTTATATGTGATTAAACTTTAAGAAAAAACTGAGAAAATTATGAAACCAAGTCAAAAGTATAGTTTAGAGGGTTTTAGCTTAGTTTTTCTAAGTTTTATTTCAAATCCTTATAGTATCATATCTGCGATATCCAGGGGACCTGGCTTTCGGAGATGACTAAGCCCTAGACTACTTTGATTGACCCGCATAGCTGAATGAGTGAATTTCCAATGATTCTTTACTTCATTTTGCTTGTAGAATAGATGCACCTAAACTTATATATATATATATATATTAGATGCTTGTAGGATATGGGAAATGCATGTATATGAATTTATGATTGAATACTATGGCTTGTTAATCATATAACAATGGAAATTGTTTGTGATAATTTATATATGTGATTGTATGGAATGAAATTGTTTATTCACCATGAAAAATCAAATTAATTACTTATATGATTAAGAAATTAAATGAATCATGCATTTCCTATAATTGTATTCGGATAACACCGATCGTCGCTTTACGCAGAAGGTGAGAAGGGACTTACAGGAAGAGGGCCTCCTGTAGAATTGGGTACTAGCTATGTCATCATTTTATTGAGTCTCTATCTTAAGTTGACAGACTTACTAGGTGTCGGGAGATGCCAACTGTTGGCAAGGGGCCTTGTCATGTGACTTCTACTTAAGGCATGTGTTTGTGGATTATGAAGGCCACCACACCTCTAGACTTGGGATTTTGAAAATATGATTTGTTGCTCAAGAAAGAAAGCATATATATATATATATATATGGTTTTGTTTTGACTTAAGCACAATAGCGCAAATGAAATAAAACCTTAGGTCTAGAACCTAGATTTTGGTTTGGGTTGATTAATTATCTCTAAACCTCGACTATAGGGGGGCATAATTTTGAGTCGTATGTAGTTCCTAGGCTATTGCATGTATTTTCAACATACTGATTGTTCATACATTCATATGATTATACAACTAATAAATTTCTACCATGCGGTATTGATGAGGGTGTTTATCTCATTAGGCGTAAGCTTATATCCTGACAGCTCTTTTCCTTACAAGTTGATCGATAGTTAGGATAGGGATAGGGATCGAGCGCAAAGTGCTACCAATGAATAAGATGATGAAAAGCTTATGTAGTTAATTTGGAATGCTCCAAAAAATGACTAATATCTCAATTAAGTTTAGTATCTTTAGTAAGTTTAGAATTTTCTAAAATTATTTATCTTATTTCACTATTTTGGTAGGGGATACCGATTCTCTACGGTTTTAAGGAACTGTGGAATACTGGATACCTATAGTCATTTATATTATACAATGAGTCAATGAACTAAAATTGAAAACCTTAGTGATTAACTATTTAGAGTCTTGCAATCTCTGACTTGTAAGGCGATTTTTTTATCATAAGTATACACGTAATATGGAAATTCTAGCCAATACTACTAGGCCCCTCCTAAGGTCCTTATATGATTTGTGCTAAACATTTGAATGACTTTCCTCATGATTTTCCATGGACATTCTTCAACTTCTTGCAATTAGCTCACAAAATCCATGCCTTGTCTAGTTATGCTAAATTTAGGCATAGTTTTGAAGTTTGGAGTTAAGGAAATGCTCTAGTTGAGAGTTTGCTTCTATGTTTTTAGAAGTTGACTTATATATATACCATTCTTTTAATGATCTGAGTAGCTTATAAGTGAATTCTCATTTGTTTATTACTGCACAAGATCCAACATATTAGTTGGTTAGCACAACACAATTTCAAAAAATGTTACCTAGACTAATGTTACATGTTGTGGGTTATGTTTTTGGTGTAGTTGTCAAGAAATAATTGAAGCTAATTTCAGTTCCCTGGACTACTGTAGACTAGGTGATTTTCTACTTACATGATTTTTTTTTATATATTCTAAATTGTCTTAATTTGTATAGTTTACTTGTTTTGGCATCTTTTATTTCGTAGGTACATATTTGAAGAAATAAAGGAAGCCGAGAAATCTAAGCAATGAGAGCCAATCCTCACAAAAAATCAAAGGGAATGGATAAGGGCAAGACATACTAAATTCCAGGGAAGTAAAGCTCTAACCTTTCTCACATATCACTTGATTAAGTTGAATGAAATATATGAATAAGCTATAAGATGGGCGCGGAGAGGTTGAATTGTGAAGTAATGGAGTTTGGTTGTGTTTTTATCGAGTTGAATTAAATGAGTAATGCATGTCTACCATTGGTTACCTATTGTGATAGATTATGGATGCCTATAATCCTTTTTTCAAAAATTCCCTTTCAATAACTCAAACAAAATCTCTTTCAAAGTTGGTTCCATTCTCTCTTACGCCGTATACTTTTGATTTCCATGTATGAATGAAATTTCATCAAGTTTGCAATTATATACAAAAGTGATTTTTTCTAAACTTTAGAATGAGTTTCCTTATAACTGTATCATAGACATTCTTTAACTTCTTGCAATTAACTCACAAAATCTATGCTTTGTCTAGTTATGCTTAATTTAGGCATAGTTTTGAAGTTTGGAGGTTAAGAAGTTCTCTAATCTAGATTTTGATTTGTGTGTTTTTGCAAATTGACTTGTATATATACCATTCTTTTGATCATTTGAGTAACATATTTATATATTCTCACGAATTTATAATTGCACAAGATCTGGCATATTAGTTAATTAACAAGATGCAATTTGAAAAACTATTACCTCTACTAATCTTTCCTGTTGTAGGTTAAGTTGTTGGCATAGTTGTCAGGAAATGGTTGATGCTAATTTCAATTCTAAGGACTATTGTATACTAGGTGATTTTCCTCTTACTTGTTTTGTTTATAGTCTAAATTGTCATAATTTGTACAGTTTACTTGTTTTTGCATCTTTTATTTTGCAAGTACATATGTAAATAGATAAATGAAGGAGTGAAATCCCAGCAATGAAAGCCAGTCCCCATAATAAATCAACGGGAATTGACAAGGGCAAGACATATTGAACTCTAGGGGAGTAAAGCTTTAACCTTTCTCACATATCATCTTGCTTAAGTTGAATGAAATGTACAACTAAGCTATGTGATTGGTTATGTTTCTATTGAGTTGAATTGAATAAAGTAGTGCAAGTTTACTATTGGTTAGCAGTTGTGGTAGATTGTGCATGCCTAAAATCCATTTTTCGAAAATTCCATTTTAGTAACTCAAACAAAATCTCTTTCAAAGTTGGTTACATTTTCCTTTACACACTATACTTTTTATTTCTAAATATGCGAGAAATTTCATCAAGTTTGTATTTATATACAAAAGTAATTTGTGCTAATCTTTTGAATGAGTTTCCTCATGATTATGTCATGGACATTCTTCAACTCCTTTCATTTAACTCACAAATCCATGCTTTGTCCAGTTATGCTTAATTTAGGCATAGTTTTGAAGTTTGGAGCTAGGGAAGTACTCTAGTCTAAAGTTTGATTTGTATGTTTTTACAAGTTGACTTGCATATATACCATTCTTTCGATAATCATAGTAGCCCACTTATATATTCTCACTAGTTTATTATTGCACAAGATCTAACATATTGGTTGATTAACATGGCATAATTTGAAAAAATATTACCTACATTAATGTTCCGTGTTGTGGGTTAAGTTTTTCCATAGTTGTCAGGAAATGGTTGATGCTAATTTCAATTCTTAAACATACTATAGATTATGTGATTTTCCTCTTACTTGTTTTTTTTATAGTCTAAATTATCTTAATTTATGTAGTTTACTTGTTGTAGCATCTTTTATTTTGTAAGTACGTATGTAAATAAATTAATGAAGGAGTGGAATCCCAGTAATGAAAGTCGGTCCCCACAATAAATCAAAGGCAATAGATGAAGACAAGATATATCAAACTTTAGGCGAGTAAATCTCTAACCTTTCTCATATATCATCTTGCTTAAGTTGAGTGAAATGTTTGACTAAGCTATATGATGGGGGTAGAAAGGTTGAATTGTGAAGTAGTGGAGTTTGGTTATGTTTCTATTGCACTGAATTGAATAAAGTAGTGCAAGTTTACTATTGGTTAGCAATTGTGCTAGATTATGCATGCATCCATTTTTCGAAAATTCCATTTTAGTAACTCAAACAAACTCTCTTTCAAAGTTGGTTACATTTTCCTTTTCATCCTATACTTTGGATTTCCATGTTTGTGAGAAATTTCATTAAGTTTACATTTATATACAAAAGTGATTTGTGCTAATATTTTAAATAAGTTTCCTCATGATTGTATCATGGATATTCTTCAACTCCTTGCAATTAACTCACAAATTCCATGCTTTGTCTAGTTATGCTTAATTTAGGCATGTTTTGAAGTTTGGAGTGAGGGAAGTATTTTGGTCTATAGTAAGATTTCTACATTTTTTGATGTTGACTTGTTTACATTCCATTCTTTTGATGATTTGAGTAGCTTATTAGTGAATTCCCACTTTTTATAACTACACAATATCTAGCATATTGGTCGATTAGAACGACGCATTTTCAAAAACTATTATCTTTACTAATGTTTCATGTTGTGGGTTAAGTTTTTGGAGTAGTTGTCGAAGAGTAGTTGATGTTAATTTCAGTTCATAGGACTACTTTAGACTAAGCGATTTTCCATTCATTTTGTTTCTAGTCTAAATTGTCTTAATTTTTATAGTTTACTTGTTTTAGCATCTTTTATTTTGTAGGTACGTCTGCAAATAAATAAAGAAAGGAGAGAAATTTGAGTAATGAAAGCCACTCCTTGCAATAAATTAAAGGGAATGGACTTGTACAAGACATACTGAACTCCAAGGGAGTAAAGCTCTAACCTTTCTCACATATCATCTTGCTTAAGTTGAATGAAAAGTATGACTAAGCCATGAGATGAGGATGGAGAGGTAGAATTGATTAGTAGTAGAGTTTGTTGTCTTTCTATTGAGCTGAATTGAATGAAGTAGTATATGTCTATGATTGGTTAGCAGTTACATTGGTTTGTGCATGCTTGTAATCCATTTTTTGAAAATTCCCTTTTAATAACTCAAATAGAATCTCTTTCAAAGTTGGTTACACTTTCCTTTACACCTTATACTTTTGATTTCGAAGTATGTGTGAAATTTCATCATGTCTACAATTATATGTAGAAGTGATTTGTGCTAAACTTTTGAATGAGTTTCCTCTTGAATGTATCATGGACATTCTTCAACTCCTTGCAATTAACTCAAAAAATCCTTGCTTTGACTAGGTATGCTTAATTTAGGCATAGTTTTGAAGTTTGGAGTTAGGGAAGTGTTCTGGTCTAAAGGTAGATTTCTTTGTTTTTGGAAGTTAACATATATATATACCATTCTTCTAATGATGTAAGTAAGTTGTTAGTGAATTCTCACTAGCCATTACTACATAAGATCCGGGATATTGGTTGGTTAGTATGATACATTTTTAAAAACTATTACCTTTACTATTTTTCGTATTGTAGGTTAAGTTTTTGTTATAGTTGTTGGGGAATGGTTGATGTTAATTTCAGTTCTTATAACTACTGGCAGACTAGGTGATTTTCCTCTTACATGTTTTATTTATAGTATGAATTGTATTAATTTGTATGGTTTACTTGTTTTAGCATCTTTTATTTTGCAAGTACATATGTAAATAAATAGAGGAAGGAGAGAAATTTGAGCATTGAAAGCTAGTCTTCACAATAAATCAAAGGGAATGGATGAAGGCAAGACATATGAAACTCTAGGGTAGTAAAGATCTAACAATTCTCACATATCATCTTGCTTAAGTTGAATGAAATGTACGATTGAGCTATAAGATAGGGGTGGAGAGGTTAAATTGTGAAGTAGTGAAGTTTGGTTGTGTTTTTATTAAGTTGAGTTGAATTAAATTGTGGATGTCTATGATTAGTTAGTAGTTGTGAGAGATTGTGCATGCCTATAATCCATTTTTCAAAAATTCCCTTTCAATAACTCAAAGAAAATCTCTTCCAAAGTTCGTTCCATTTTCCTTTACACCCTAGTCTTTTGATTTCTAGGTATGTATGAAATTTCAATTAGTTTACTTTTATATACATAAGTGATTTGTGCTAGACTTTGGAATGAGTTTCCTCATAATTGTGTCATGTACATTCTTCAACTCCTTGCTATTAACTCACAAAATCTATGCTGTCCAATTATGCGTAATTTAGGCATAGTTTTGAAGTTTGGAGCTACAGAAGTGTTTTGTCCCATAGGTAGATTTCTTTGTTTTTGAAAGTCAACTTGTATATAGCTATTCTTTTGATGATTTAAGTAGCTTATCAGTGAATTCTTACTTGTTCATTACTACGCAAGATCCAGCATATTAGTCAATTAGCATGATACATTTTTAAAAACTATTGGGTCAAGTTTTGGGTGCAGTTGTCGGGGAATGGTTGATGCTAATTTCAGTTCTCAAGACTACCTATACATTAGGTGATTTTTGTAAACTCTATTTTTAGTGGGCCTAAGATTTGAGTACAAGTACTTTTCGAACATTCCCAAAGATCAACTAGACCAAAAACTTAAGTTTATATTTAGAAACGAATTAAATTTTTCCAATAAAAAAAATACAATTATCGATAAAACCCGAGCTTGAAAAACTGCAAGCTCTAAAATCACTCAAAACCCTAAACCCTAAAACAATTAAGGAATTTTAACCCTAAGTAATTAATTGATAATTTAATTTGAATAATATTATTCAACTTTAGAAAATTTTACAATTTTATAAAAATCAAAATCATAAATTACAAAACAATGTGAGATGAAAACTTAAAAACAATTTCTTATAAGGCTATACCCTTATCTTCATGTATGAGCCTTATACATAAATAAGTAGACCAACCAAACACCTTAGATAACTTATGAATTAAGAGTTGGAATCATTTATCAATTGATAACTTATTAAAATCTAGTGATAAGACAATTTCCTTATCACCTCTTCACTTAAACTACATATGGATAATTTTTCACAAGATTTCATAAGCTTAACTTTAATAAATGAGACAAGACCACTCCATGGCCGAAAAAGACTTTAAATGGCAGATTTGGACAAAGGAGAAAGGGGGCCATGCTCTTGTCTTTCAACCATCATTCACTTTCTCTTATACATCACTATTCAACCCTTAATGCTTACATCATCAATAGTTGCAATTGTTGACTTTTGTGTAAGCTTCAAGACAATCAATTAAAGCTTCATGCACACATTTCTTTCCTCATTCAAAATCTGCCACTCTCTCCCTCTTTCACTCCCATTTTCACTTCCTTTTCTCTCACTTTAAACACAAATCAAAAGAAGAAATCAAACTCCACAAATTCCTAACATTGCCGCCACCATTTTTGCTTCCATACTCACGGGAATTTCTCTTGTTATTCTTATGTTATTTTCTTTAACCATCTAAGATCTTTTAGAGCCATTATAACCTTCCATAAACCCATTCCAAAAGAGCAAAAGATTCGGGTTCCAAAAGGTTGCAAAAGAGGAAGCAAAGTTAAGAGCTTAAGTGGAACCTTTGTGCATAACAACCATAATTTGCTTTAAGGATGAGTAAGTATTTCTTGTGATTGTGGGTTAGTGTTTATGATTAGGAGACTTTGATTTCTTGAAGATATAAGTAAGGTTTAAGTTGTTATAACACGAAAAATCATTTCAAGAAACAAACCATGAAACCTTTACATGAAGTTGAAGCATGAGCATGTAAAGTTGGTATTTTGTAAAGACACTTGTTCAACACCTTGAATGGAAGATTTTAAGTTGAGAAAATGTTAAAACAAGAACTTGAATGGAAGATGAACATGCTGGACGTGAGGGTTCAAAGTTCATTTGAATGTTGATTTTATTTCCGTTAAGTTAAACATGCTCAAATCTTGACTTAAGTTAAGGAAAAATCCATCATATGAAGTTTTATGAAGAAACCAACTTTGTATGACATGAGTTATGATATGGAAGTTATATTAAGTATAAGATCTTTTATTTCTTTATATGGAGCATGAGTTAAGGGATCATCTTATGGAAGAAAACTTAAGTTAAGATTTGGATTCAAGTAGTTTAAGTGTATAATCTAACACCTAAACTTAAGGAAATGATGAAACAAGCTGAAAAACCAAGCAAGAACCCCTTGGAATCATCATGAACAGATTTGGAACGTGAGTTAAAAATATGATAAAAGTGAATGAACAAAGTGAAAAGATCAACCAAAGCAAGTATGATAAGCATACAAAACCTAAAACTCAAAACCGAGCCTAAAACTCTCAAAACCGAGCCTAGAACTCTAAGTTGTGTCTTCAAGGAAATTCTGACCAGCACCTTAAAGTATCAAGAGAGGTTGTTTTGCAGCCCATAAAAAATCCACCTAAGGCCCTATAAGCCCACCAAAGTCACTAACTTTAGTTTGGACAAAAAATAAGCCCATTTGACAACTTAAGCCCACTAAAGGGCCCAAGAAGTGATTGTTAGCCTTAGGAATATAAATCAAAGTTGTAAATCTAATCTTAAGGAGTATTTTAAGCTTAGGATAAAATCTTAAGAGCAAGCCCAAAGAATTTCGTAAATTATTAAAAAGCCTATTTACCAAACAAGGCCCAAAAGCACTCCAATACATGAGGAAACCTACTATTCTGACCCATGGACAGAATTGTATACCTCATTTCGAAAATCTAACCTTACCACGTTAAATTACACTCGAAAATAATGAAGATTGACTATAAGATCATAAAAATTGGATTTTAAACGAAAAAGTTATACGCGATTGAACTTTTAAGTAAAACTGGAAAAATTCATGAAACCAAGTCCAAAGTATAACTTAAAGGGTTTTAGCTTAGTTTTCTAGGTTTTATTTCAAATCCTTATAGTATCATATTTACAATGTCTAGGGGACTCAGCTTTGGGGAGACGACCTATCCTGGATTATTTTGATTGATTCGCATGGCTAAGTCAGTAAATTCCCATTGACTCTTTATTTAATTGTGCTTGTAGAATAGATGCACCTAAACTTATATATATAAGTTTGGATGCTTGTGGGATATGAGAGATGCATGCGTTTGAATTTATGGATGAATGGGATGACTTTTTTTAATTATATATAATAATGAGAATTGTTTGTAATGCATATATATATATATATTAATTGTATGGAATGAAATTGTTTGGTTACTTTAAAAATAAAGTTAATCACTTATACGATTAAGAACTCAAAATTAATCATGCATTCCCCATATTGCATACAGATAAGACGGATTGCTGCTTCACACAGAAGATAGGAGGGGACTCATAGGAATACGAGTTTCTTGCAAGATTAGGTACTAGCTATGCTATAATATATATTGAGTCTCTAACCTAAGCTGATGGGCTTACTAGGCGCTGGGAGACACCAATTGTCAGTGAGGGGCCGAGTCTTGTGGCTTCTGCTTAGGGCGTATGTTTGTGGATTGCGGAGGCCACCACACCGCTAGACTTGGGATTTTAAAAGATATGATTTGATTTTGGTAAAAGAAGTATACATACATATATATATATATAGAGAGAGAGAGAGAGAGGGAGTTTTGTTTTGGCATGAGCACGATAGTGCAAATGAAATAAAACCCAAGGTCTAGAACCTGGATTTTGGTTTAGGTTAGTTAATTATCTCCAAACCTTGACTTCAGGGGGCGTAATTCTGAATCGTATGCAGTTCCTAGGTCACTGCATGCATTGTTTGTCATACTAATTGTTCATGCATTCATATGATTGTGCATTTAATAAATTTTTGTCATACGGTATTGATGAGGGTAATTATCTCACTAAGTGTAAGCTTACATCCCAACAGTTCTTTTCTTTGCAAGTTGATCGATAGTTAGGAATGGGATAGGAATTAAGTGTAGAGTGCTACCATTGAATCAATGTGATGAAAAGCTTGTGTAGTTAATTTGGAATGATTCGAAAAATGACTAATGTCTCAATTAAGTTTAGTATCTTTAGTAAGTTTAGAATTTTCTAGAATTGTCTATCTTATTTCACTATTTTGGTAAGGGATACTGATTCTCTACAGTTCTGTGGAACTATGGAAAAATGGATATCCATAATTATTTATATTATATAATGAGCCAATGAACTAAAATTGAAGACTCTAGCAAATAACTATTTAGAGTCTTGAAATCTCTGACTTGCAAGGAAATTTTCTTATTATGGGTGCATACATGATATGGAAATTTTAGGCAATGCTACTAGGCTCCTCCTAAGGTCGTTACAATTTTCAACTTACTTATTTTGTTTATAGTCTATATTGTTTTAATTTGCATAGTTTACTTGTTTTAACGTCTTTTATTTTGTAGGTACGTATGCAAATAAATAAAGGAAGGAGAGAAATTCGAGTAATGAAAGACGGTCCTCATAATAAATCAAAGGGAATAGATGTAAGCAAGACATGTTGAACTCTAAGGAAGTAAAGCTATAACCTTTCTCACATATCATCTTGCTTAAGTTGAATGAAATGTATGACTAAGCTGTAAGATGGGTGTAGAGAGGTAGAATTGAGAAGTAGTGGAGTTTAGTTGTGTTTCTATTTAGCTAAATTGAATGAAGTAGTGCATGTCTATGATTGGTTAGCAATTGTGTTAGATTATGCATGCCTATAATACATTTTCTAAAAATTCCCTTTCAATAATTTAAACAAAATCCCCTAGAAAGCTGGTTCCATTTTCCTTTACATCCTATACTTTTGAATTCCAATTATGTAGACATTCTTCAATTCCTTTCAATTAACTCACAAAATCTATGCTTTTGTCCAGTTATGCTTAATTTAGGCATAGCTTCAATGTTTGGAGCAAGGGAAGTGTTTTGGTCAACAATTAGATTTCTATGTTTTTGGATGTTAACTTGTATATATACCATTCTTTTGATGATTTGAGTAGCCTCTTAGCAAATTCTCACTCATTTATTACCACACAAGATTCGGCATATTGGTTGATTAAATGACACATTTTTGAGAAACTATTACCTTTACTATTGTTTCATGTTGATGGTTAAGTTGTTGGAGTCGTTGTAGGGGAATGGTTGATGCTAATTTCAGGTTTTAAGACTACTTATAGACTAGGTGATTTTCCTCTTACTTGTTCTATTTATAGTTTGAATTGTCTTAATTTTTATGGTTTACTTGTTTTAGCATCTTTTGTTTTGCTTATACATATGTAAATAAATGAAAAAAGGAGAGAAATCCAAGCAACAAACACTAGTCCTCGTAATAAATCAAAGGGAATGGACAAGTGCAAGACATTCTAAACTTCTAGGGGGTAAAGCTCTAACCTTTCTCACGTGTCATCTTGCTTAAATTGAGTGAAATGTACAATTAAACTACAAGATAGGGGTAAAGAGGTTGAATTATGAAGTAGTGGAGTTTGGTTGTGTTTCTATTGAGCTAAATTGAATAAAGTAGTGCATGTCTATGATTGTTTAGTAGTTGTACTAGATTGTGAATGCCAATAATAGATTTTCTAAAAATTTCCTTTCAACAACTCAAACAAAATCCCTTTTGAAAATTGGTTCCATTTTCCATTATACCCTATACTTTTGATTTCAAGTATGTGGACATTCTTTAACTCCATGCAATTAACTCACAAAATCCAATGCTTTATCCAGTTATGCTTAATTTAGGCATAGTTCTAATGTTTAGAGCAAGCCAAGTGTTTTGGTCTACAGAAAGATTTATGTATTTTTGGATGTTGACTTGGATATATACCATTCTTATGATGGTTGGAGAAGCCTATTAGTGAATTCTCACTTGTTTATTACTGCACAAGATCTTGCATATTGATCAATTATCTTGACTCATTTTCAAAAACAATTAGCTTTACTAATGTTTTGTGTCATAGGTCAAGTTTTTGGCATCGCTGTAGAGGAATGGTTGATGCTTATTTCAATTCTTAGGACTACTTGTAGATTAGGTAGTTTTCGACTTACTTGTTTTGTATCTAGTCTAAATTGTCTTAATTTGTATAGTTTACTTGTTTTAGCATTTTCATTTTGCAAGTATGTTTGTAAATAAATAGGGGAAGGAGAGAAATCTAAGCAATGAAAGCCAGTTCTCGCAATAAATGAAAGGGAATGGACAAGGGCAAGACATACTGAGCTCAAGGTAGTAATTTTCTAACCATTCCCACATATCATCTTGCTTAAGTTGAATGAAATGTATGACTAAGCTATAAGATGGGGGTAGAGAGTTTAAATTAAGAAGTAATGGAATTCGCTTGTGTTTCTATTGAGCTGAATTGAATGAAGTATTGCATTTCCATGCTTGGTTAGTAGTTGTGCTAGATTATGCATGCCTATAATCATTTTTCAAACACTCCTTTTCAATAACTTAAACAAAATTTTTTTCAAAGTTGGTTCCATTTACCCTGACACTCTATGCTTTTGATTTCCAAGTATGTATGAAATTTCATCAAGTTTGCATTAATATATAGAGGTGATTGATGCTAAACATTAGAATGAGTTTCCTCATCATTAGGTTATGGATATTCATCAACTCCTTGTAATTTACTTGGAAAATCCATGCATTATCTCGTTATACATAATTTAGGCATAGTTTCAAGTTTGGAGTTAGGGATGTGATTTGGTCTAGAGTAAGATTTTTGTGTTTATGGAAGTTAACTTATATATATACCATTCTTTTGATCATTTGAGTAACCTATTAGTGAATTCTCACTAGTTTATTGTAACACAAAATCTAGCAAATTGGTCAGTTAACACGACACATTTTCAAAAACTATTACCTTTACTAATGTTTCCTATTGTAGGTTATGTTTTTGGCATAGTTGTCCAAGAATGCTGATGGTAGTTTCAGTTCTTTAGGACTACTAGTCGACTAGGTGTTTTACCTCTTACTTGTTTTGTGTATAGTCTTGATTGTCTTAATTTATATAGTTCACTTGTTTTAGCATATGTTCTTCTACATTTATTTATTTAAATAAATAAAGGTAAGAAAGAAATTTAAGTAATGAAAGCTGATCCTCCTAATCAATCAAATGGAATGGACAAAGGTAAGACATACCGAACTCTAGGGAAGTAAAGCTCTAGCCTTTCTCACATATCATCTTGCTTAAGTTGATTAAAATGCATCACTAAGCTATAAGATGGGGGTAGAGAGGTTGAATTGAGAAGTTGTCATGACCCGAAGGGGCTAGTCGTGGCAATTGCCGTATACTGTACAAAGGATTGTAGATTAAGTTCCCTTACAATCGATGATCCTTTTATACGATACATAAGGCTATAACTACTACTAACTACCAAGAGTGCGCAAGCTTAAGCAATATCATTTCATGACAAGTAATAATATAGTAAAACATAACACATAATTTATGTGTATAAAAGTTTACAGATATAGAGTTTAAAACATGTCTAAAGTCAAACTAATATAAAAATTACATATTCAAATGTACATTTAATCAAAAGTACTCTCTATCCTCAAACAACTACCACATTGACCCCGTAGAGAAAGCTAACCTCGGGCATACAATGGCCTGACTCCACGAATAAGTCGGCCTGCAAAAGGAGTTTACAAGGGTATAAGCTTACTAGGTTAGTGATATATTTTCCCTCAACCATACAACAATCAAGTTATACCATAGTTAAGTTCAACCAAATGAATGCATAAACAAGCAGTATGCTAAACAAATACATGCAGGTGACTAGGTACTGCATGCAACTCAGATTTAACGCCCTCCGAAGTCAGGGTTAGAGATTCATCGGTACAATCAAATTCGGATATCATATTAGAACTTATTTCATAATGAAACTCTGCGTTTCGTATTTAAAATGTAATGGTACATCCATTACTAGTTTTATCAAAATGAGTTCTACATATGATTGTGAGTAGGTTCACGCAGCCCTCACTCACCCCTAAACGAAGGCCTTTAGACTCGACCCATAGCCAGGCGGTTAGCACCTCCAACGCCTAGTCATCCCATAGGCAAGGGTAAGGTCATATCATATATATGCACTGTACGAAATCAATAACAATCAATAATCAACTCACATATGGTCTCTCGCTACCTTCGTGTAATGTGACTGCTCGGAATTAGTTATGTAGTGCATGATTTATGCATGGTTCAAGTTAACTTTTTCTAGTCGAATAAAAAGTTAAGTCATATTTAATCAATTATCATTCCAAGTCACAAACAATCAATCTATTGAATCTACTATGCAACAAACATAACCTAACCCCTTACACATGCATTTATAAATCATAATTTAGATTTACTAATTACAAGCACAAACAAGTATGGAATCATAAGGAAAAACTCACTTGGCCATGGCTAGCTCAAGGATCGTAATAGTCGGTAGGCAACTCAGGGTCGATATCAAGATCACCTGAGAATAAGGAAAATTTGTAAGTTTGGGAATTTAAAGTTAACTAGTGTTATAATGTGTATGGTGTATTTCACTTAGTTATGTGAAATTATCGATTCGAGCTTTTTATTGAATTGCATATAAATTTTTTATTTTAGCTCAGATCGTTATTAACTTATAGTCTATTTTAATCGTTTTCGAGCATATTTTCTTGCAACGAGGTCCATTTTGGACGTTGTGATTCATAATGTAAATTGTGATACAAAAATATCACAAAAATTATTATTTAAATTTAAAAATTATAAAATATTGATTTTCACTTTTTCGTAACATAGTTATAATTTAATAATTATTTAAATCATATGTTTGTTATTTTTATTATTTTGGGTATATTTTCCTATTTTTCTCATTTTCTTATTTTTCTTATGTACTTCATGATTATACATATATATATCTATTCCTGTAAACTCTACTTTTAAAGGGCCTAAGACTCAATTAAGAGTACTTTCCGAATGTTCCTAAAGATCAACTAAACTAAAAACTTAAGTTTATGTTTATAAACGAATTAAATTTTTACAATTCAAAAGCCATTTGTCGAAAAAACCTGAGCTTGAAAAACTACGAGCTCTGAAGCTACTTAAAACTGTAAACCTTAAAGCCATTAAGGAATTTTAACCCTAAATAATTAATCGATAATTTAATTTGAATAATTTCATCCAACTTTAGAAAATTTCACAATTTTATAAAAATCAAATCATAAATTACAAAACAATGTAGGATAGAAATCCTAAAACAATTTTCTATAAGGCTATGTCCTTATCTTCATGTATAAGCCTTACACATAAATAAGTAGACCAACCAATCACCTTAGATAACTTATCAATTGAGAGTTGGAATCAATTATCAATTGATAACTTATCAAAATCTAGTGATAAGACAATTTCCTTATCACCTCTTCACTTATACAAAATATGGACAATTTTTCACAAGAATTAATAAGCTTTACTTTAATAAAGGAGACAAGACCACTCCATGGCATGCAAGGACTTAAAATGGAAGATCTAAAAAGGGGAGAAAGGGGGGCCATGCAATGGTCATTCACCCATCAATCACTTTCTCTTACACAACACTATTCATCCCTTAATGCTTACATCATCAAGAGTTGCAATTGTTGACTTTATGTAAGCTACAAGGCAACACTTCCAAGACATTTAGACACTCTTTCTCTCTCCATTTCCAACCGGCCATACTCTTCCCCATTTCTTTCACTTTCAATTTCACTTTCACTTCATCATTCTCTCTTTTGAAAAAAACATAAAAAGGGGAAACAACTTTACCCCACAAAATCCATTTTCTTCCATTTTGAAGCTTCAACTCACGGCATTTTTTTCCTTTCCTCTTGTGCCATTTTCTTTCATCATTTAAGACCATTAGAATCTTCCATAAACCCCTTTTCAAATGACCAAAAGATTCGGGTTTCAAAAAGGTAAGCAAAAAGGAGGAAGCAAAGTTAAAATCTTAAGAGGAACCTTAGTGCACAACCACCAAACTTTGCGTTAAGGACGAGTAAGTGTTTCTTGTGATGTGTAGATTAATATTTATGTTAGGAGGCTTGGATTTCTTGAAGATGTGAGAAAGGTTTAAGTTGTTAGAATGTCCAAAAATTGTTTTAAGAAACAAACCATAAAACCCTTGCATGAAGTTGAAATATGAGCATGTAAAGTTGGTGTTTTGTGAAGGCATTTGTTTAATGTTTTGAATGAAAGATTTTAAGCTAAGGAAACCATAAAATGAGAACTTTAATGGAGGATATGCATGCTGGATGTGAGGGTTTCATGGCCATTTGAATGTTGATTTTGTTTCCATTTAGTTAAACATGCTCAAATCTAGATTTAAGTTAAGGAAAAATCCATCACATGAAGTTTTATGAAGAAACCAACTTTGTATGACATGAGCCATGATATGGGAGTTGTATTAAGTATGAGATCTTTTATTTCTTTATGAAGAACATGAGTTGAAGGATCATTTGATGAAAGGAAACTTAAGTTAAGATTTGTACACAAGTAGTTAAGTGCATTATCTACCCCTTAAACTTAAGGAAATGATGAAACAAGTTGAAAAACCAAGTGAGGACCCCTTAGGACCAACATGAACAGATCTGGAACATGGGAAAATGAGGCCTAAAAATATGATAAAAGTAAAAGAACAAAGTGAAAAGATTAACTAAACAAGTATAGTGAGCATATAAAGCCTAAAACTCAAAACCGAGCTTAAAACTCCCAAAACAAGCCTAAAACTCTAGGATGGGCCTTCAATAAAATCTGATCAGCACCTTAAAGTACCAAGAAAGGTTGTTTGGAAGCCCATAAGAAATCCACATAAGGCCCCATAAGCCCACCAAAGTCATTAACCTTAGTTTGAACTAAAAACAAGCCCATTTGACAACTTAAGCTCACTAAAGGGCCCAAGAAGTGGTTGTTAGCCTTAGGAATATAAATCAAAGTTGTAAATCTGATCTCAAGGAGTGTTTTAAGCTTAGGATAAAATCTAAAGATGAAGCCCAAAGGATTCCTCAAGCTATCAAAAGCCCATTTACTAAACAAGGCCTAAAAACACTCCAACACATGAGGAACGCTACTGTTTTGACCCATGGACAGAATTGCATACCTCATTTTGAAAATCTAACCTTACCACGTTAAAGTAAACTAAAAAATGATGAAGATTGACTATAAGATCATAAAAATCGGATTTAAAACGAAAAAGTTATACTCGATTGAACTTTAGGTAAAAATCGGAAAAATTACTAAAATTAGCTAAGAATATAACTTAAGGAAAATTTACATAGTTTCTTAAGTTTGATTCAATTCCTTATAAAAATTATTTCAATGACCAGGGGACACTGTTTTCGGAGACGACTTGCCTCCGGACTACTTTGATTGAACCACATGGCAGAGTGAGTAAATTCCCGATGACTCTTTACTTGATTGTGTTTGTAAAGTAGATGCACCTAATCTTATATTTATAAATTTGGATGCTTATGGGATACGGGAGATGCATGTGTATGGATTTATGGATGAGTGTGATGACTTGTTAATTATATATAATAATGAGAATTGTTTGCATGGATATATACTTGTGAATTGTATGGAATGAAATTGGTTGATCACCCTGAAAATCAAGTTAATCACTTATATGATTAAGAACTCAAAATGAATCATGCATTCCCCATATTGCATACGGGTAACACCGACTGCCGCTTCACGCAGAAGATGGGAAGGGACTCACAGGAATACGAGTTTCCTCCAGGATTGGGCACTAGCTATGCCATCATATATATTGAGTCTCTGTCCTAAGCTGATGGGCTTACTAGGCGTTGGGAGACGCCAACCGTCGGCGAGGGGCCGAGTCTTGTGGCTTCTGCTTAGGGCGTATGTTTGTGGACTGCAGGGGCCACCACACCACTAGACTTGGGATTTTTAAAGGATACGGTTTGATTTTGGTAAAGGAAGTATATATATATGTATATATGTAGAGTTTTGTTTTGGTATGAGCACGATAGTGCAAATGAAATAAAACCCAAGGTCTAGAACCCAGATTTTGGTTTGGGTCGGTTAATTATCTCCAAACCCCGACTTTAGGGGGCGAAATTCTGAGTCGTATGCAGTTCTTAGGTCACTGCATGCGTTGTATGGCATACTGTTTGTTCATGCATTCATATGATTGTGCATCTAATAAATTTCTGTCGTGTGGTACTGATAAGGGCATTTATCTCACTAAGCGTAAGCTTTCTCCCCTATAGATTTTTGTTGGTGTAGGAGAACCTCTTCATCAATCCGGGCCGAGGCATGCCCGTAGTAGCTCTCGGGTAGAGACAGGTTGGAGCGATCAAAGAGCGAAAAGGATATTTTGTAATAGATATTTAGATACTTTCATGTATTTATGCATAACTTAGATTTTATGCAGTTCCGTTATGAACTGCATTCGTTTGTAATATTGTTTTGGTATGGGTCTTACGAGCCCATACAATTAGTTAATTTATAGCATAGAAGTAATTTTAGTTAAATTGCTCTATATTACTTGTCTATGGGCCTAGTGGTAACGTAGAGTGGAAGAAGCCTTGTGTGTTGTATGAAAGGCCTATGATCAGTAAGGGGGTTGATAATAAACATTTATACGATACACGGCGACCTATCACGACAACGATACTGTTGGGTTGTTAGAATTCCTGTACTTATAATATATCATGTATTGTTTATGTTAATGTAAAATCCTAAATTATGGTATCATATATAGATATATACATTATACATTACACGTATTATATAGGTATATGTATTTATTTAAAACATACTCTTATGTATATTCATATATTTATATATATTTTGTATTTATTTATTTATTTGTCTTGTATGTATACATACCTATAAATACATACATATATATACTCGGCATATATATACTTATATAGTATTTATCATTTATCATAAAATATATAGTATTTATCATAAAATATTTATACTATACATTACATACATAATATTCTGTATACTATTATATATATATATTCATATGTCTTATATACATACTTATAAAAATACCCCACTATATACTATACAACTACATACATATATATATAATCATATATGTATACCCATATATATATAGTTACGGTACATACATATATACTTATACTAAAGTTATGTAAATTAGTTATATAAATTACTAATTAGATGTATTAAAAAAAAATACATAATACATACTATATACTTATGTACATACATGTATACATACTTCACCTTATATTTACACATATCATTAAATTTAAGTATTCATGTATATAAATATATACTATTAGTGTTATATATAAGAAAATACCATACAAATACTATAATTCTACATGTGTATACTATAATATACATCTATACTTTCTAAAATAAATCACTTACCTATTAATTTGTAGTTTTCTTCTTCTTTTCCTTCTTCTTTTTCTTCCTTCTTTCTCTCTTTTCTTTCTTTCTTTTTCTTTCTTTTTCCTCATAGTTTGCTTGCATATTTGGTGTGTATGTTTGTGCAGATTTTTTTCTTGTTTTTCTAGATTTTATATGGCTTCCTTTGCTCACGTAAGTTTAGCTTAAATTTTAAGCTAAGGTAACTTTTGCATTAATGTAAATAAGACAAAAAAATAACATCACGTAGCTGCTGACTTTAGTTCATGTTTTGCATAGGAGAAGAATTGATTTGGAAATGGAGAAGGAAAATGAGATAAATTGGAAATGGAAGGGAAGGAAAATAAAAGTTATTAAAAAATATGTGTAATGTTTTTAATCATATAAATTATAGCAAATCTCCTTGTAGATTAGTTTTCAAAATTTTGTGAAATTTTATCAATTTAATTGGTACCCATTACAATTATAATATTTACAAGTTATTATGGTAATTTCATTACAATTTCGTACAAATAGGTGATTTAGTCGAAAAGTACATTAGACTATAATTTTATCGCTATTGTGTAATATTTAACTATTTTATTGGTTTATGATTATAATTTTAGTGTTTTGAGCAATTTTAGGTTCAATTTTGATTAATGGTGCATAAACTAGTTTTAGGGTTTTAGTAAGCGATTTAAGGTTTCGATCAATTTTTAGGTTTTTGTTATTGGTGTTATATTTGATTTATTAAACTTCATATTCTTTTATTATTATTAGCCTTATCGACTTATTGTACAGTTTAGAATACTCGAACTCAAGTTAAGGTTCAACTATTGTTTTTCCTAGGGTTTTATAGAAGTAGTGGAGTTTGGTTACGTTTCTATTGAAGTTAATTGAATGATGTAGTGCACATCTATGATTGGTTAGTAGTTGTGCTAGATTGTGCATGCATATAATCCATTTTTCAGACCTCTCAATAACTCAAAGAAAATCTTTCTTAAAGTTGGTTCCATTTTCTTTTACACCCTATACTTTTGATTTCTAAGTATGTGTGAAATTTCGTCATGTTTGCATTTATATATTGAAGTAATTTGTGCAAAACTTTTAAAATAGTTTTGTCTTGATTGTATCATGTACAGTGCTCAACTCCTTGTAATTAACTCATAAAATCCATACTTTGTCAAGTTACGCTTAATTTAGGCATCGTTTTAAAGTTTGGAGTTAGGGAACTATTCTAGTCCAGAGTTAGATTTCCGTGTTTTTGGTAGTTGACTTGTATATATACCATTCTTTTGATGATCTGAGTAGCCTGTGTTAGTGAATTGTCATTGGTTTATTATTGTACAAGATTTGGCACATTAGTTGATTAGTAGGATACATTTTCAAAAACTACTACCCTTACTGCTGTTTTGTGTTATGGGTTAAGTTTTTGGCATAGTTGTCGAGGAATGGTTGGTGCTAATGTTAGTTCTTATCATGACTGTAGATTAGGTGATTTTCCTCTTAATTGTTTTGTTTATAGTATAGATTGTCTTAATTTCTATAGTTTACTTGTTTTAGCTTCTTTTATTTTATAGGTACGCATGAAAATAAATAGTGCATGCAGAGAAATCTAAGCATTGAAAGCCGGTCCTCACAATAAATCAAAGGGAATGGACCAAGGCATGACATACTAAACTCCAAGGGAGTAAAGCTCTTACCATTATCATATATCATCTTGCTTTAGTTGAATGAAATGTAAGACAAAGCTATAAGATGGGGGTAGAGAGGTTGAATTTAGACGTAGGGGAGTTTGGTTATGTTTCTATTGAGCTGAATTGAATGAAGTAGTACATGTCTATAATTAGCTAGCAATTGTGCTAGATTATGCATGACCATAATCTGTTTTTTGAAAATTCCATTTTAATAACATAATCACTTTCAATGTTCTTTCCATTTTTGTTTGCACCCTATACTTTTGAATTCTAAGTATGTGTGAAATTTAACCATGTTTGCATTTATATACAGAAGTGATTTGTGCTTAAATTTTGATTAAGTTTCCTCATCATTGTGCCCTAGACAATCTTCAACTCCTTGCAATTAACTTACAAAATCCACGCTTTGTGTAGTTATGCTTAATATAGGCATAGTTTTGATGATTTAAGTAGCCTATTAGTGAATTGTCACTAGTTTATTATTGTACAAGATCTAGCATATTTGATGATTAGCACAACACATTTTCAAAAACTATTACCTTTACTGTTTTTTTTGTATTATTGGTTATGTTTTTGGCATAGTTGTCGGGGAATGGTTGATGCTAATTTCAATTCTTATCACTATTGTAGACTAGGTGATTTTCCTCTTACTTATTTTGTTTATAGTCTAAATTGTATTAATTTGTATAGTTCACTTGTTTTAGCATCTTTTTTTTTTTTTGTAGGTACCTATGAATATAAATAGTGGAAGGAGAGAAATTTGAGCAATGAAAGCCAATCCTGGCAACAAATCAAAGGGAGTGGATGTGTACAAGACACACTGAGATCTAGGGTAGTGACACTCTAACCTTTCTCACATAACATCTTGCTTAGGTTGAATGAAATTTACATCTAAGCTATAAGATAGGGGTAGAGAGGTTGAATTGTGAAGTAATGAAGTTTGGTTGCGTTATTATCAAGCTGAGTTGAATGAAATAGTGCATGCTTATGATTGGTTAGTAGCATGGCACATTTTAAAAAACAATTACCTTTACTAATGTTTCAATTGTTGTTGGGGTATTATTGATGCTTATTTTAGTTCTTAAGACTATCTGTAGACTAGGTGGTTTTCCTTTTACTTGTTTTGTTTAGGTTCTAAATTGTCTTAATTTGTATAGTTTACTTGTTTTAGCATCTTTTATTTTGCAAGTATCTATGTAAATAAATAAAGGAAGGAGTGAAATCCTAGTAATGAAAGCCTGTCCCCACAATAAATCAAAGGGAATGAACACGGGCAAGACATGTCAAACTCCAGGGGAGTAAAGCTCTAACCTTTCTCACATATCATCTTACTTAAGTTGAATGAAATGTATGACAAAGCTCTATGATGGGGGTTGAAAGGTCGAATTGTGAAGTAGTGGAGTTTGGTTATGTTTCTATTGAGTTAAATTGAATAAAGTAGTGCATGTCTATTATTGGTTAGCAATTGTGCTAGATTGTACATGCCTATAATCCATTTTTTGAATATTCCTTTTCAATAACTCAATCAAAATCTCTTTCAAAGTTGGTTCCATCTTCCTTTAAAGCCTGTACTTTCAATTTCCAAGCATGTGAGAAATTCCATCAAATTTGCAATTATATACTAAAGTGATTTGTGCTAAACTTTTGAATGAGTTTCCTCATGATTGTGTCATGGACATTCTTCAACTCCTTGTAATTAACGCTCAAAATCTATGCTTTGTCTTGTTATGCTTAATTTAGGCATAGTTTTGATGTTTAAAGCTAGGGAAGTGTCTTGGTCTATAGTTAGATTTCTGTGTTCTTGGAAGTTGACTTGAATATATGCCATTCTTCTAATGATTTGAGTAACCTATTAGTGAATTTTCAACTATTTCTCACTGCACAAGATCAAGCATATTGGTCGGTTACCATGATAATGTTTAAAAACTATTACCTTTACTAATGTTTCATGTTGTCGGTTAAGTTTTCGACGTAGTTGACTAGGAATGGTTGATGCTAATTTTAGTTCTCAGCATTACTTGTAGACTAGGTGATTTTCCTCTTACTTATTGTATTTATAGTCTAAATTTCCTGAATTTGTATAGTTTACTTGTTTTAGCATCTTTTATTTTACAGGTACATATGTAAATAAATAAAGGAAGGAGACAAATCCAACCAATGGAAGTTGGTCCTCATAATGAATTAAACGGAATGGATGAGGGCAAGATATACTGAACTTTAGTGGAGTAAAGCTACAACCTTTCGCACATATCATCTTGCTTAAGTTGAATGAAATGTACAACTAAGTTATAAGATGAGGGTAGAGACGTTGAATTGAGAAGTAGTGGAGTTTGTTTGTGTTTCTATTGAGCTGAATTGATGAAGTAGGGCACGGTAATGACTGGTTTGTAGCTATGCTAGATTATGCATGCATATAATCCTTTTTTTCTAAAATTCCCTCGCAATTAGTCAAACAAAATCTCTTTAAAAGTTGGTTCCATTTTCCTTTCTACCCTATACATTTGAGTTCTAAGTATGTGTGAAATTTTACCATGTTTGCTTTTTTATACAGAAGTGACTTGGGCAAAACTTTTGAATGAATTTCCTCATGATTTTGTCATGGACATCCCTCAACTCCTTGCAATTAACTCACAAAATCCATGCTTTTTCTTGTTATGATTAATTAAGGCATAGTTTTGGAGTTTGGAGTTAAGGAAGTGTTTTGGTCTACTTTTTGATTTCTATGTTTTTGAAAGTTAACTTGTATATATGCTAATCTTTTGATAATTTCAGTATCCTATTAGTGAATTCTCACTTATTTATTATCACAAAAGATCCAGCATATTTGTCAATTAGCATGATACATTTTCAAAAACTATTAGCTTTACTAATGTTTTGTGTTAAGGGTTAAGTTTTGGGCATCGTTGTTAAGGAATGGTTGATGCTAATTTCAGTTCTTAGGTCTACTTGTAAACTAGGTGATTTACCTCTTACTTGTTCTATTTATAGTCTAAGTTATCCTAATTTGGATGGTTTACTTATCTTAGCATCTTTTATTTTGTTGGCACATATGTAAATAAATAAAGGAAGGAAAGAAATCCGAGCAATGAAAGCCAGTCCTCATAATAAATCAAAGGGAATGGATGAGTGCAAGACATATTGAACTTCATGGAGGTAAAGCTCTAATGTTTCTCCTGTATCATCTTGCTTAAGTTGAAAGAAATGCACCACTAGGCTACAAGATGGGGGTGGAGAGGTTGAATTGAGATATAAAGGAGTTTGGTTATGTTTCTATTAAACAGAATTGAATGAAGTAGTTCATGTCTACGATTGGTTAGTAGTTGTGCTAGATTGTTCCTGCTTATAATAGATTTTTTGAAAATTCCCTTTCGATAACTCAAACAAAATCCCTTTTGAAAGTTGATTCCATTTTCCTTTTAACCTTATACTTTTGATTTCAAAGTATGTGAACATTTTCAACTCCTTGCAATTAACTCACAATATCCATGCTTTGTCTAGTCATGCTTAATTTAGGCATAGTTTTGATGTTTGGAGCAAGGGAAGTGTTTCAGTTTATAGTTAGATTTCTATGTTTTTGGATGTTGACTTGTATATATACCGTTCTTCTGAGGATTTGAGTAGCTTGTTAGTAAATTTCACTTGTTTATTACAATGCAAGATCTTGCATATTGGTCAATTAGCTTGACATATTTTCAAATACTATTAGCCTTACTAATATTTCATGTCATAGGTTAAGTTTTTGCCATCATTGTCAGGGAATGGTCGATGCTAATTTCAGTTCTTAGGACTACTTGTAGACTAGGTGATTTTCCTCTTGCTTGTTTTGTTTATAGTCTAAATTTTGTTGATTTATATAGTTTACTGGTTTTAGCATCTTTTATGTTGTAGGTATGTATGTAAATAAATAAAGGAAGAAGAGAAATTCAAGCAATGAAAGTTGGTCTACACAATAACAAAGGGAATCTATGAGAGCAAGACATACCAAACTCCAGGGGAGTAAAGCTATAACCTTTCGCACATATCATCTTACTTAAGTTGAATGGAATGTACAACTATGTTATAAGATGCGGGTAGAGAGGTTAATTTGAGAAGTAGTGGAGTTTGGTTATGTTTCTATTGAGCTAAATTGAATTAAGTAGTGCATATCTATGATAGGTTAGCAGTTGTGCTTGATTGTGGATGCCTTTAATCTATTTTTGAAAAATTCCTTTTCAATAACTCAAACAAAAGCTTTTTCAAACTTAGTTCCATTTTCCCTTACACCTTATACATTTGATTTCCATGTGTATGTGAAATTTTATTAAGTTTGCATTTATATATAGAGGTGATTGGTGAAAAACATTATAATGAGTTTCCTTGTCATTATGTCATGGACATTCTTCAACTCCTTGCAATTTACTCATAAAATCCATGCTTTGTCTAGATTTATTATCGCACAAGATCCAGCAAATCGGTCGGTTAATATCACGACCTAACAGTATTGTTGTCGTGGTAGGTCACCGTGTACTGTATAAAGGTCTACTATCAACCCCCTTGCTAATCATAGGCCTTTCATATGATACACAAGGCTTTTCTCACTATACTTTACCATTAGGCTCACAGATAAGAAATATAGAGTAATTTAACTAAAATTACTTATATGGTATAAATTAACTAATTGTGTAAGCTTGTAAGACCCACACTAAAAGAATATTACAAACGGATGCAGTTCATAAGGGAATTGAATTGAGATTTTAGTCTATGTTATGAACAAAAATATAAAAGCAACAAGATATCTACAAATCTATTACAAAATGTTCTCTTCGCTCTATGATCGCTCCAACCTGTCCCTACACGAGACTTACTATGGGCATGCCTAGGCCGAGATTAGAGAAGAGGTTTTCATATAACAAAAGAAATTTATTAGGGTGTAAGCTTAAGATTAGTGAGATAAATATCCTCGTCAGTACTACATTGTAGAAATTAATTAGATGCACAATCATATGAATGCAGGAACAATCAGTATGCCAAACATCGCATGCAGTGACCTCGGAACTACATACGACTCAGTATTACTCCCCCTATAGTCGGGGTTTGGAGATAATTAACTGACCCAAACCAAAATCTAGGCTATAGACCTTGGGTTTTATTTCATTTGCATTATTGTTCTTAAGCCAAAACAAAACTATAAATATATATATATATATGTATATACCTTCTTTCCTGAATAACAAATCATATTTTTAAAATCCCAAGTCTAGCGGTGTGGTGGCCTCCATAATCCACAAACACATACCCTAAGCAGAAGCCACAAGACTTGGCCCCTCGCCAATGGTTGGTGTCTCCCAGCGCTTAGTAAGCCCATTAACTTAGGATAGAGACTCAATATATATGATGTCATAGCTAGTGCCTAATCCTGTAGGAAGATCGTCCTCCTATGAGTCCCTTCTCATCTTCTGAGTGAAGCAGTAGTTAGTGTTATCCGTATGTAATGTGGGAAATGCATGATTCATTTTAATTTCTTAATCGTATAAGTGATTAATTCGATTTTCAAGGTGATCAAACAATTTCATTCCATACAATTGCAGGTATAAATCATCACAACAATTGCTATTATTATATAATTAGCAAGTCATATCATTTAGTTCATAATCCATACACATGCATTTCCCATTACCCACAAGCATCTAAATTTATATATAAGTTTAGGTACATCTATTCTACAAGCAAAATCAAGTAAAAAGTCATCGAGTGGTCAGTCAAAGTAGTTTTGAGGAAAGTTGTCTCCGTATACGATGTCCCCTGGTCATCGAAATAGTATTTATAAGGGATTGAAATAAACTTAGGAAACTAAGTTAAATTTCCGTAAGTTATACTCTTGATTAGTTTTCGTAACTTTTTCCAGTTTTTACTTAAAAGTTCAATCACGTATAACTTTTTCGTTTTAAATCCGATTTTTATGATCTTGTACTCAATTTTCATCATTTTCAAGTGCACTTTAATGTGGTGAGGTTAGCTTTTCAAAATGAGGCACGAAAATCTATCCATAGGCCAGAATAGTAGCAATCCTTTTCTTTTGGAGTGCTTTTAGATATTGTTTAGTAAATAGGCTTTTTGATAACTTGAGAAATTCTTTGAGCTTGGTCTTAAGATTTTATCCTAAGCTTAAAATAATCCTTGAGATCAGATTTACATGTTTGATTTATACCCCTAAGGCTAACAACCACTTCATGGGCTTTTTAGTGGGCTTAAGTTGTCAAATGGGCTTGTTTTTTGTTCAAACTAAAGTTAGTGACTTTGTTAGGCTTATGGAGTCGTAGGTGGATTTCTTGTGGGCTTCAAAACACCCTTTCTCAATATTTTAAAGTGTTGGTCTGAATTTTAATGAAGGCCCAACTTAGAGTTCTAGGCATGTTTTGAGAGTTTTAGGTTCAGTTTTGAATTTTAGGCTTTGCATACTTGCTACACTTGCCTTAGTTGATCTTTTCACTTTGTTCACTTAATTTCATCATATTTTTAAGTGACTTTTACTTATGTTCCAGATCTGGTCGTGATAAATCTAAAAGGTTCTCACTTGGTTTTTCAACTTGTTTCATTACTTTTTTTAAGTTTAGGTGTTAGATCATACACTTAAACTACTTGTATCCAAATCTTAACTTAACTTTTCTTTTGTGGGATGATTCTTTAACTCATGCTTTACACAAATAAATAGGAGATCTTACACTTATTACAACTTCCATATCATAGCTCATGCCATACAAAGTTGGTTTCTTCATAAAACTTCATGTGATGAATTTTTCCTTAACTTAAGTCTAGATTTGAGCATGTTTACCTTAATGGAAATAAAATCAACATCTAAATGACTTTTGAATCCTCACGTCCAGCATGCTCATCTTCCATTCAATTTCTTGTTTTAAGATTTTCTCAACTTCAAATCTTCAATTCAAAGTGTTAAACTAGTGTCTTTACAAAACACTAACTTTACATGCTCATGTTTCAACTTCATGCAAAGGTTTCATGAGTTTGTTTCTTAGGATGGTCTTTGGTGTTATAACAACTTAAAATCATACTCATATCTTCAAGAAATCAAAGTCTCCTAACATGAACACTAGCCCACTAATCATAAGAAACACTTACTCGTTCTCAAAGTGAAATATGGTGATTGTGCATAAAGGTTCTACTTAAGCTCTTAACTTTGCTTCCTCTTTTTGCAACCTTTTGAAAACCCGAGTTGTTTGATCTTTTGGGGTAGGATTTGTGGAAGGTTCTAATGGTTCTAAAAGTGCTTAGATGTTGGAAGAAAATGACACAAGAAAAGGAAATGGAAGTGTCGTGAGTGGGACTTAGAAGTGGTGGCTAAATGAAGGATTTTGTGGGGTAAGGTTGTTTCTTTTTTATGTTTGTTTCAAGTGAGAGAAAGAGGAAATTAAAATGAAATTGAAAGTGAGAGAAATAAGGGAAAGAGTGGCCGGTTTGGAATGAGGGAAAATGGGTTTTTAAGATGTCTTGAAATTGTTGTCCTGTAGCTTACACAAAAGTCAACAATTGCAACTATTGATGATGTAAGCATTAAGAAGTTAATAGTGGTATGTAAGAGAAAGTGATTGATGGTTGAAAGACAAGAGCATGCCCCCCCTCTTCTTCTTATTCAAACTGGCCATTTAGTGTCCTTTGGGGTTGTGGAATTTTCTTGTCTCATTTAGTAAAGTTAAACACGTGAAATCTTATGAAAAAATGTCCATATATAATATAAGTAAAGCGATGATAAGGAAAATATCTTATCACTAGATTTTGATAAGTTATTAATTGATAAATGATTCCAACTTTCAATTGACAAGTCATCTAAGGTAATTGGTTGGTCAACTTCTTTATATGTAAGGTTTAGATATGAAGATAAGGGCATAGTCTTATAAGTTATTGTTTTAGGGTTTTTATCTTACATTGTTTTGTAATTTATGATTTGATTTTTATAAAATTGTGAAATTTTATAAAGTTGAATGAAATTATTCAAATTAAATTATCGATTAGTCACTTAGGGTCAAAATTTCTTAATTGCTTTAGGGTTTATGGTCTTAAGTGACTTTAGAGCTTACAGTTCTTCAAGCTCAGGTTTTATCCATAGTTGTTTTTTTTTTAATTGGAAAAATTTAATTTGTTTCTAAATGTAAACTTAAGTTCTTAGTTTAGTTGATCCATAGGAATGTTCGAAAATTACTCTAACTCAAATCATAGGCCTACTAAAAGTAGGGTTTACAATTAGCATGACACATTTTCAAAGGCTATTACCTTTACTAATGTTTTGTGTTATGGGTTATGTTTTTAGCATAGTTTTTGTGGAATGGTTAATGCTAATTTCAATTCTTGAGACTGCTAGTAGATTAGGTGATTTTCCTCTTACTTGTTTTATTTATAGTCTAAGTTGCATTAATTTGCTAGATTGTGCATGCTTTTAATAGATTTTTTGAAAATTCCCTTTTGACAACTCAAATAGAATTCCATTTGAAGTTTATTCTGTTTTCCTTTACACCCTATACTTTTGATTTCCAAGTATATGTGAAATTTAACCGTGTTTGCATTTATATACAGAATTGATTTGTACTGAACTTTTGATTGACTTTCCTCATGATTGTATCATGGACATTCTTCAACTCCTTAAAATTAACTCTCAAAATCCATGCTTTGTTTAGTGGTACTTAATTTAGGCATAGTTTTGATGTTTCGAGTTAGGGAAGTGTCTTGCTCCATAGTAACATTTTTGTGCTTTTGGAAGCTAACTTGTATATATACCATTCTTTTGATGATTTGTGTAGCTTGTTAATGAATTCTCATTAGTTAGTTGCTATACAAGATTTGGCATATTAGTCAATTAGCATGATACATTTTCAAAAACTATTGCCTTTACTGTTATTTCATGCTATGGGTTAAGTTTTTGGCATAGTTGTCATGGAATTGTTGATGCTAATTTCAGTTCTTATCACTACTTGTAGGCTAGGTGATTTTCCTCTTACTTGTTTAGCTTATAGTCTAAATTGTATTAATTTGTTTAGTCCACTCGTTTTAGCATCTTTTATTTTACAGTTACATATGTAAACAAATAGAGGAAGATGAGAAATCTGAGCAATGAAAGCCGATCCTCACAATAAATCAAAAGGAACGGATGTGTGCAAGACAGACTGATCTCTAGGGGAGTAATGCTCTAACCTTTCTCACATAACATCGTGCTTAGGTTGAATGAAATCTACATCTAAGCTAAAAGATGGGGGTAGAAAGGTTGAATTGTAAAGTAGTGAAGTTTGGTTATGTTACTATCAAGCTGAGTTTAATGAAATAGTGCATGTCTATGATTGGTTAGTAGTTATGCTAGATTATGCATGCTTATAATTCATTTTTTGAAAATTCCCATTCAATAACTAAAACAAAGTCTCTTTCAAAGGTAGTTACATTACCCTTTACACCCAATAACTTTGATTTCCAAGTATGTGTGAAATTTCATCAAGTTTTCATTTATCTATAAAAGTGATTTATGATAAACATTGGAATGAGTTTCCTCCTGATTATATCATGGACATTCTTCAAGTCTTTGTAATTAACTTGTAAAATCCATGCTTTGTCTGGTTTTGCTTAATTCAGGCATAGCTTTGAAGTTTGGAGTTATGAAAGTGTTTAGTTCTAAAGTTAGATTTATATGTTTTTGGAAGTAGACTTGTATATATATCATTATTTTGATGATCCAAGTTACTTTGTTAGTGAATTCTCATTAGCTTATTACTGTACAAGATCTGGCATATTGGTCAGTTAGCATGATATAATTTAAAAAACAATTACCTTTACTAATGTTTCATGTTATCAATTAAGTTTATAGCATTGTTGTTGAGGTATGGTTGATGCTTATTTCATTTCTTAAGACTATCTATAGACTAGGTGGTTTTCCATTTACTTGTTTTGTTTAGATTCTAAATTGTCTCAATTTGTAGAGCTTGCTTGTTTCAACATCTTTTATTTTGTAGGCACCTATGTAAATAAATAAAGGAAGGAGTGAAATCCTTGCAATGAAAGCCAGTCCCCACAATAAATCAAAAGGAATGGACAAGGGTAAGACATATCGAACTTTGGGTGGTGGGGAGGGGGGGTTAAAGGTCTAACTTTTCTCACATATCGGCTTGCTTAAGTTGAATGAAATGTACGACTAAGCTAAATGATGGAGGTGGAGAGGTTAAATTGTAAAATAATAGAGTTTGGTTATGTTTCTATTGAGTTGAATTAAATTAAGTAGTACATGTCTATTATTGGTTAACAATTGTGCTAGATTGTACATGCGTATAACCCATTTTTCGAAAATTCCCTTTTAGTAACTCAAACAAAATCTATTTCAAAGTTTGTTCCATTTTTCTTTAAAACCTATACTTTTGATTTCCAAGTATGTGTAATATTTCATCATGTTTCCATTTATATAATGAAGTGATTTGTGCTAAACTATTGCATGAGTTTCCTCATGATTGTGTCTTAGGCATTGTTCAACTCCTTACAATTAACTCACAAAATCCATACTTTATCTAGCTATGCTTAATATAGGCATAGTTTTGAAGTTTGGAGATAGGCCAGTATCTTGGTTTATAGTTACATTTCTATATTTTTGATAGTTAACTTTTATATATACCATTCTTTGATGATTTGAGTAGCCTATTAGTAAATTCTCAATTGTTTATTACTGCATAAGATACAGCATATTGGTTAGTTAGCATGATAATATTCAAAAACTATTACCTTTACTAATGCTTTGTATTGTGGGTTAAGTTTTTGGTATAATTATCTTGGAATGGTTGATGCTAATTTCAATTCTCAACACTACTTGGAGACTAGGTGACTTTCCTCTTACTTATTTTCGTTATAGTCTAAATTGCCTTAATTTATATAGTTTACATATTTTAGCATCTTTTATTTTGTATGTACGTATGTAAATAAATAAAGGAAGGAGAGAATCTGACTAATGAAAACCAATCCTCACAAGAAATCAAATGGAATGGATGTGAGGAAGACATACTAAACACTAGGGAAGTAAAGCTTAACCTTTCTTACTAATCATCTTTCTTAAGTTGAATGAAATGTACAACTAAGTTATAAGATTGGTGTAGAGAGGTTGAAGTAGGAAGCAATGGAGTTTGGTTGTGTTTGTATTGAGCTGAATTTAATGAAGTAGTGCACGTCTATGATTGGTCAGCAATTGTGCTGGATTGTGCATGCCTATAATCCATTTTTTGAAAATTCCCTTTCAATAATGCAAACAAAATCTCTTTCAAAGTTCATTCCATTTTCTTTTACACCCTATACTCTTGATTTCTAGGTCTGTATGAAATTTCATTAAGTTTGCATTTATATATAGAAGTGATTTGTGCTAAACTTTTAAATGTGTTTCCGCATGATTGTGTCACGGACATTCCTCAACTCATTGCAATTAACTCATAAAATCCTTGCTTTGTCTCAGTATGCTTAATTTATGCATAATTTTGAAGTTTGAAGTTAGCGAAGTGTTCTGGCCTAGAGGTAAATTTATGTGTTTTTGGAAGTTGACTTATATATATACCATTCTTATGATGGTCTGAGTAGCCTAATAGTGAATTCTCACTTATTTATTACTACACAAGATCTGATATGTTTATCGGATAGCATGGCACATTTTCAAAATCTATAACCTTTACTAATGTTTCGAGTTGTGCATTAAGTTTTTGGCAATATTGTCAGGGAATCTTTGATGTTAATCTCAGTTCTTAGGAATTCTTGTAGTCTAGGTAATCTTCCTCTTACTTATTTTGTTTATAATCTAAATTCTCTCAATTTTTATAGTTTACTTGTTTTAACATCTTTTTATGTTGTAGGTATGTATGTAAATAAAGAAAGGAAGGAGAGAAATTTGAGTAATGAAAGCCAGTCTACACAATAAATCAAAGGGAATTGATGAAGGCAAGACATATCGAACTCCAAGGGAGTAAAGCTATAACCTTTCACATATATCATCTTACTTAAGTTGAATGAAATGTACGATTATGCTATAAGATGTGAGTGGAGAGGTTGATTTGAGAAGTAGTGGAGTTTGGTTATGTTTCTATTCAATTGAATTGAATTAAGTAGTGCATGTCTATGATTGGTTAGCAGTTATGCTAGATTGTGCATGCCTATAATCCTTCTTTTCAAAATTTCCCTTTCACTAGCTCAAACAAAATCTCTTTCAAAGTTAGTTCCATTTTCCTTTACACCTTATACTTTTGATTTCCATGAATGTATGAAATTTCATCAAGTTTGCATTTATATACAGAAGTGATTTATGTTGAACTTTTGAATGAGTTTCCTCATGATTGTATCATGGACATTTTTCTACTCCTTGCAATTAACTTACAAATTCCTTGCTTTATCTAAGTAAGCTTAATTTAGGCATAGTTTTTAAAGTTTAGAGTTAGGGAAGTGTTTTGGTCTAAAGTTAGATTTCTATGTCTTTGTAAGTCTACTTGTATATATACCATTCTTTCGATGATTTGAGTAGCATGTTAGTGAATTCTCACTAGTTTATTGTTGCACAAGATCCAGTACATTGGTTGCTTAACACTACACATATTCAAAAACTATTACCTTTACTAATGTTTTGTGCTGTCGATTATGTTTTTGGCATAGTTGCTTGGGAATTGCTAATGCTAATTTTAGTTCTTAGGACTACTAGTGTACTAAGTGATTTTCCACTAACTTGTTTTGTTTGTAGTCTTAATTGACTCAATTTATATAATTTACTTGTTTTAGCATCTTTTATTTTGTAGGTACGTATGTAAATAAATAAAGGAAGGAGAGAAATTTGAGCAATGAATGCCGGTTCACAAAATAAAACAAAGGGAATGGTTGAGAGTATGAATAACTTTACTCATATATCACCTTGCTTAAGTTGAATGAAATGTACAACTAAGCTATAAGATGTGGGTGGAGAGGTTAAATTGAGAAGTAGTAGAGTTTAGTTATGTTTTTATCTATCTAAATTGAATGAAGTAGTGCATGTCTATGATTTGTGATAGACATTTGAAAGAGTTTCCTCATAGTTGTGTCATGGAGATTCTTCATTTTCTTGCAATTAGCACATAAAATCCATGCTTTATCCTATTATGCTTAATTTAGGCATTGTTTTGAAGTTTAGAGTTAGGGGAGTGTTTTGGTCCATAGTTAGATTTATGTGTTTTTGGAAATTGACTTGTATATATACCATCCTTTTGATGATTTAATTAGCTTTATTGTGAATTCTCACTTGTTTATTATTGCAGAAGATCTAGCATAATGGACGGTTGGCACAACACATTTTCAAAAACTATTACCTTTACTAATGTTTCGAGTTGTGGGTTAAGTTTTTGGCATAGTTCTTAGGAAATGGTTGATCCTAATTTCAGTTCTTAAGCTACTTGTAGATTAGGTGATTTTCCTCTTACTTGTTTTTTTTTTTAGTCTAAATTGTATTAATTTGTATAGTTTACTTGTTTTAACGTCTTTTATTTTACAGGTAACTAAGTAAATAATCAAAGGATATAGAGAAATTCGAGCAATGAAAGCTAGTCCTCATACGAAATCAAATGGAATGGATGTGGGCAAGACATACTAAATACCAGGGAGGTAAAGGGCTAACCTTTTTCACTTATCATCTTGCTTAAGTTGAATGAAATGTACAATGAAGCTACAAGATTGGTGTGAAGAGGTTGAATTGAGAAGTAGTGGAGTTTGGTTATGATTGTATTGAGCTAAATTGAATGAAGTAGTGCATGTCTATGATTGGTTAGTAGTAGTGCATGTCTATGAATGTGTCATGGACATTCTTCAACTCCTTATAGTTAACTCACAAAATCTTATCTTTGTCTAGGTATGCTTAATTTAGGCATAGTTTTGAGGTTTAAAGTTTGGGAAGTATTTTAACCCAAATGTAGACTTTTGCGTTTTTGGAAATTGACTTATATATATACCATTCTTATAATGGTGTAAGTAGCCTATTAGTGAATTCTCACTAGTATATTACGGCACAATATCTGACATATTTGTCGATTAGCATGACACATTTTAGAAACCTATAACCATTTCTAATGTTTTGAGTTGTGCGGCAAGTTTTTTTGCGAAGTTATCGGGAAAACTGCACAAGATCTGGCATATTGGTCAGTTAGCACGATACATTTTCAAAAACTATTACCTTTACTAATGTTTTGTGTTGTGGGTTAAGTTTTTGGTGTAGTTATTAGAGAATGGTTGATGCTAATTTTAGTTCTTAGGACTACTGGTAGATTAAGAGATTTTCCTCTCACCTGTTTTGTTTATAGTCTAAATTGTCTTAATTTGTAGAGTTTACTTGTTTTAGCATCTTTTATTTTGCAGGTATGTTCATAAATAAATAAAGGAAGGAGAGAAATCCGAGCAATGAAAGCCAGTAGTCACAATAAATTAAAGGGAATGTACAAGAGCAGGACATACCAAACTCTAGGGTAGTAAAGCTCTAACCATTCTCACATATCATCTTGCTTTAGTTGAATAAAATGTATAACTAAGCTATAAGATGGGTATGGAGAGTTTGAATTGAGAAGTAGTGGAATTCGGTTATGTTTCCATTGACCCATATTGAATGAAGTAATGCTTAGCTTTGATTGGTTAGTAGTTGTGTTAGATTGTGCATGCCTATAATCCTTTTTTCGAAAATTCCCCTTCAATAACTTAAACAAAATTTCTTTCAAAATTTGTTCCATTTTCCTTTACACCTTGTAATTTTGATTTCTAAGTATGTGTGAAATTTCATCAAGTTGCATTTATATACAGAAGTAATTTGTGATAAACTTTTGAATGAGTTTCATCATGAATGTATCGTAGACATGCTTCAACTCCTTGTAATTAACTAAAAAAATCCTCACTTTGTCTAGGTATGCTTAATTTTGGCATAGTTTTGAATTTTGGAGTTAGGGTAATGTTTTGGTCTAGAGGTAGACTTTTGTGTTTTTGAAAGTTAACATGTTTATATACCATTCTAATAATGATCTAAGTAAGCTGTTAGTGAATTTTCACTAACTTATTACTTCACAAGATCAGAGATATTGGCCGGTTAGCATGACACATTTTCAAAAGCTATTACCTTTAGAAATGTTTCGTGTTATGGGTTAAGTATTTGGCATAATTGTTGGGGAATGGTTGACACTAATTTCAGTTCTTATGATTGCTTATGACTAGGTGATTTTCCTCTTACTTGTTTTGTTTATAGTCTAAATCATCTTAATTTATATAGCTTACTTGTTTTAGCAACTTTCATGCTAATAGTATGTATGTAAATAAATAAAGGAAGGATAGAAATTCAAGCAATGAAAGTCAATACATACGATAAATAGAAGGGAATCAATGAGAGCAAGACATACCGAACTCTAGGGCAGTAAAGCGCTAACCTTTATCACATATCATCTTGCTTAAATTGAATGAAATATACGACTAAGCAATAAAATGAGGGTGGAGAGGTTGAATTGAGAAGTTGGGGAGTTTGGTTATCTTTCTATTTAGCTGAATTGAAAGAAGTAATGCATGTCTATGATTAGTTAATAGTTATGCTGGATTATGCACGCCTATAATCCATTTTTTGAAAATTCCCTTTTAATAACTTAAACGAAATCTCTTTCAAAGTTTGCTCCATTTTCCTTAACACCTTATGCTTTTGATTTCCAAGTATGTGTGAAATTTTATCAAGTTTGCATTTATATACATAAGGGATTTATGCTAAACTATTGAATGAGTTTCCTTATGATTGTGTCATGGACATTCCTCAACTCCATGCAATTAACTCACAAAATCCTTACTTTATTTGGTTATGCTTAATTTAAGCATAGTTTTGTTGTTTAGAGCTAGGGAAGTGCTCTATTCCAATGCTAGATTTCTATGTTTTTGGAAGTTGACTTGTATATGTACAATTCTTTTGATGATCTGAGTTAGTTTTTAGTGAATTCTCACTTGTTTATTACTGCACAAGATTCGGCATATTGGTCAGTTAGCACGATACACATTCGAAAACTATTACCTTTACTAATGTTACTGTTGTAGGTTATATATTTAGCATTGTTATTGGGGAACGGATGATGCGAATTTTAGTTCTCAAGACTACTTATAGACCAGGTGACTACCCTCTTACTTGTTTTGTTTATAGTCTAAATTGCCCAAATTTGTATTATTAACTTGTTTTAGCATCTCTACTTTTGCAGGCATGTATGTAAATGATTAAATGAAGGAGAAAAATCCGAGCAATGAAAGCCAGTACTCATAGTAAATCAAAGGGAATGGAAGATGCAAGACATATTGAACTTTAGGGGAGTAAAGCTCCAACCTTCCTCACATATCATATTGCTTAAGTTGAATGAAATGTATAACTAAGCTATAAGACGGGGGCAGAGAGGTTGAATTGTGAAGTAGTGGAGTTTGGTTGTATTTCTATTGAGTTGAATTGAATGAATTAGTGTATGTTTATGATTGGTTAGCAATTATGCTAGATTGTGCATGCCTATAATCCATTTTTCAAAAATTCCCTTTCACTAACACAAACAAAATCTCTTTCAAAGTACGTTCCATTTTCCTTTACACCCTATACTTTTCATTTCTAGTTATGTGTGAAATTTCATCATGTTTGCATTTATATACAAAAGTGACTTGTGCAAAACTTTTGAACGAGTTTCCTCATGAATGTATCACAACTTGCAATTAACTCACAAAATCCATGCTTTGTCTAGTTATCCTTAATTTATACATGATTTGAAGTTTGGAGCTAGGGAAGTGTTTTGGTCTATGGTTAGATTTATGTGTTTTTGGAAGTTGACTTGTATATATACCATTCTATTGTTGATTTGCATAGCCTGTTAGTGAATTCTCTCTTATTTATTACTGTACATGATCTGGCATATTAGTCGATTAGCATGACACATTTTCAAAAACATTCCCTTTATGTATGTTTTTTATTTTGGTGTAAGTTTTTGGTGTAGTCGTGAGGTAATAGTTTATGCAAATTTTAGTTCTTAGGACTACTTATAGATTAGATGATTTTCCTCTTAGTTGTTTTGTTTATAGTCTAAATTGTCTTAATTTTTATTGTTTACTTGTTATAGCATCTTTTCTATTGCAAGTAGGTTTGTAAATAAATAAATGAAGGAGACAAAATCCGAGCAATGAAAGCCGGTACAGATAATAAATCAAAGGGAACGGATGATGGCAAGACATACTGAAGTCTAAGCGAGTAAAGATCTAGCCTTCCTCACAAATCATATTGCTTAAGTTTAATGAATTGTATGACTAAGCTATAAGATGTAGGTGGAGAGGTTGAATTGAGAAGTGGGGGAGTTTGGTTATCTTTCAAACGAGTTTCATCATGAATATGTCACGAACATTCTTCAACTCCTTGCAATTAACTCATAAAATCCATGCTTTGTCCAGATTTATGCATGATTTTGAAGTTTGGAGCTAAGGAAGTGGTTTGGTCTATGGTTAGATTTTTGTGTTTTTTGGAAATTGACTTGTATATATACCATTCTTTTTTTTTTATTTGAGCAGCCTATTAGTGAATTCTCTCTTGTTTATTACTGTATAAGATCTGCCATATTAGCCGGTTAGCATGACACATTTTCAATAACATTACCTTCACAAATGTTTTCTATTGTGGCGTAAGTTTTTGGTGTAGTTGTATGGTAATAGTTGATGCTAATTTCAGCTCTTTCGACTACTTATAGATTAGGTGATTTTCCTCTTAGTTGTTTTGTTTATAGTCTAAATTGTCTTCATTTTTATTCTTTACTTGTTTTAGCATCTTTTCTTTTGCATGCACCTATGTAAATAAATAAATGATGGAGAGAAATCCATGCAAAGAAAGTCAGTACTTATAGTAAATCGAATGGAATAGATGATGGCAAGACATACTGAAGACTACAGGAGTAAAGCTTTAACCTTCCTCACATATCATATTGCTTAAGTTGAATGAAATGTACAACTAAGCTATAAGATGGTGGTGGAGAGGTTAAATTGTGAAGTAGTGGAGTTTGGTTGTGTTTCTATTGAGTTGAATTGAATGAAGTAGTGTATGTTTACGATTAGTTAGCTGTTGTGCTAGATTGTGCATGCTTATAATCCTTTTTTCAAAAATACCCAGCAAGAACTCAACCAAAATCTCTTTCAAAGTTCGTTCCATTTTCCTTTACACCCTATACTTTTGATTTCCATGTTTCTATGAAATTTCATCAAATTTGCTTTTGTATATAGAAGGGATTTGTGCCAAACTTTTGAATGAGTTTCCCCATGATTGTATCATGGACATTATTCTACTCTCGGTAAATCGCTCACAAAACCCATGCATTGTCCGGTTATGCTTAATTTAGGCATAGTTTTCAAGTTTGGAGCTAGGGAAATGTTTTGGTCTACGGTTAGAGTTATGGGTATTCAGAAGATAACTTGTATATATACCATTCATTTGGTGAATTGAGTAGCCTGTAAGTGAATTCTCTCTTGTTTACTACTGTGCAAGATCTAGCATATTAGCCGGTTAGCATGACACATTTTCAAAAACTCTACCTTTACGTATGTTCTCTATTGTGTTGTAATTTCTTGGTGTAGTTATGAGGTAATAGTTGTTGCTAATTTTAATTCTTAAGACTACTTATAGATTAGATGATTTTTCTTTTAATTGTTTTGTTCATAGTCTATATTGTCTATTTTTATTGTTTACTTGTTTTAGCATATTTTCTTTTATAGGCACGTATGTAAATAAATAAATGATGGGGAGAAATCCGAGTAATGAAAGCTGGTACTGACAGTAAATCAAATGGAATGGATGATGGCAAGACATACCGAACTCTTGGGGAGCAAAGCTCTAACCTACCATACATATCATATTGCTTAAGTTGAATGAAATGTATGACTAAGCTATATGATGGGGATGGAGAGGTTGAATTGTGAAGTAGTGGAGTTTGGTTGTATTTCTATTGAGCTGAATTGAATGATGTAGTGTACGTTTAAGATTAGTTAGTAGTTATACTAGATTGTACATGCCTATAATCCATTTTTCGAAAATTCCCTTTCAATAACTCAAACAAAATCTCTTTCAAAGTTCGTTCCATTTTCCTTTATACCCTATACCTTTGATTTCCTTGTGTCTATGAAATTTCATCAAGTTTTCATTTGTATACAAAAGCGATTTGTGCTAAACTTTTGAATGATTTTTCCTATGATTGTATCATGGACATTGTTCTACTCCCTATAAATCATATACAAATTCCATGCATTGTCCAATTATACTTAATTTAGGCATAGTTTTAAAGTTTGGAGCTAGGGAAGTGTTTTGGACTACGGTTAGATTTATGTGTTTTTAGAAGTTGACTTGAATGTATATCATTTTTTTTGGTTGATTTGAGCAGCTTATTAGAGAATTCCCTCTTGTTTATTTACTATACAAATCCGGCATATTAGTCAATTAGCATGACACATTTTCAAAAGCGTTACCTTTACGAATGTTTTCTATTGTGGTTGTCATGACCATAAAGGGAGCCTAGTAGGATTACCTCAAATTTTCATATCATGTATGTACTCATGATTTGAAAATTATCTTGTAAGTCAAAGATTGCAAGACTCTAAACAATTAGTCACTAAAGTTTTTTTATTTTGTTTAATTAACTTACAACCACATATATATGATTATGGATATCCGATAAGCCATAGTCCAATAGAACCGTAAAGAATCGGTATCTCCTACTAAACAATAAAATTAGGTAGTAAAGTTCTAAAACTCAAACTTACTAAAGTCACAAAATTTAAATGTAGTATACAATAATTCCAATGAACCATATAGTCTATCCTCAAAGTCTAACTTCTATGTGTCTTGACGTTGGTACTCAACCTTCAGTTCTTAACCCATGCTCGATCATCTAGCAACCTGCAAGAGAAAACTATTGGGGAGTAAGCTACAAGAGCTTAGTGAGTTAATTTCCCTCAACCACACAGCAATTAAGTCATACAATAGTTAGGTTCAACCAAATGAATGAATGGCAAACAGGATGCCAAACAAATACATGCAGGTGACTAAGTACTGCATGTAACTCAAATTTAACACCCTCTAAAGTCAGGGTTAGAGATTCATCGATATAGTTAGATCCACATATCATATTAGAACTTATTTCATAACGAAACTCCACTTTTGTATTTAAAATGTAATGGTACATCAATTACCAGCTTTATCAAAATAAGTTCTACATATGATTGTAGGTAGGTTCACACAACCTTCATTTACCGCTAAACGAAGGCCTTTAGACTCGACCTATAGCCGAACGGTTAGCGCCTCCAATGCCTAGTCATCCCATAAGCCAGGGTAAGGTCATATCGTACATGTACACCATACAAAATGAATAACAATCAATAATCAACCCACGTATGGCCTCTCACTACCTTCGTGTAATGTGACTGCCCGGAATTAATTATGCATTATACGATTTATGCATGATCCAAGTTAACTTTTCTAGTCGAATAAAATTTAGTCTTATTTATTCAGTGATCATTCCAAGCCACAAACAATCAATCTAGTGAATCTACTATGCAACAGACATTATATTATTGCAATTTAAGGTAAATTCACCATCAACAACAATTATTATACACAAGCATAACCCAACCCCAAACACATTCATTTATAATTCATAATTTATATTCACTAACTACAAGCACATACAAGTATGAAATCATTAGGAAAAACTTACTTGGTCATAAATGATGTCAGGGATTATAATAGTCTAAAAGTAAGTCGGTTTCGATCTCAAGATCACCTAACATTAGGGGAATATGGAAAGTAATAAGTTTGGGGATTCAAATAACTAAACTAACATGCTAAATCATATTTTTTACTTAAATCGATTATTGATTTATGTGAAATCATCAATTCGAGCTTTTTATCGAATCACGTATAATTTTTTCGTTTTAGCTCGGATCGTTACGAACTTATAGTCCATTTTGATCGTTTACGAGCATATTTTCTCATAACAAGGTCCATTTTGGACGTTGTGACTCGTAATTTAAATTGTGATATAAAAATATCACAAAATTTATTATTTAAGTTTAAAAATTATAAAATACCAATTTAAGCTTTTTCTTAATATATTTATGATTTAATAATTATTTAAATCATATAATTGATATTTTTATTATTTTAGAGATTTTAATCTTATTATGATTGTTATTATTATTTACTACTGTTATTTTTATTATTTATTATTTTCTTATTATTAATTTGTATTTTACAGTTTACATATATATATATATTTATGTACTTATACTATATTTAATTAATTTTATAATTTACTTTAATTTGTAATTCCTAACTTACGGTAATACACACATATATATATACATTTATATACCTACTTCTTACATATTTATAGATTTATTTTATTTAGTAAATATTATATGATATATATACCACTTGATATTCGGTATATTATATATCTACTATATGTTATACATATACCATATATTATATATACTTTAACGCCACATACATGTATACCTATATATATATATAATATAACTTACATGTATATATATGAAATATATATTTACAAAAATACTTATACATACTATTCGAATACATATTCATGTATATATATATATACCTCACGTATACAACTATATATATGTGTCCATATTTATTTTGTAAAAAAATATTACTAAATACATATTATGAATAGTCTTATTACATACATACACATACCGTATATTATACTTATATATGTAGATGTCTACATACATATCTTTATACATACATATATATACACAAAAATAATTATACATGTATACACATATATATATATAGTTATGGTACATACATATATATTTATACTATAGTTATGTAATGAAATACTTAATATTAATTATATGTATTCTAAAAACAAAATACATAATACATACTCTTTCCATATAATACTTATGTTCATACATGTATATATACATAGCCTAATACATGCATATATAATTTAATTTATATATTTATGCACATATACATGTATTAGTAATGTTATATTAAAAAAATAAAATAATACTATACAAATACTATATTTATACATGTTTATACTATATACATACATCTATACTAAATAATTTATTTACCTTTTTCTTCTAATTCTTTCTTCTTCTTTTCCTTCTTCTTTTCTTTCTTTCTCTTCTTACGGTTATGCTTCTAGGATTTTTTTTTCTCATTTCTTTTTCTTTTTGTTTTGTTTCTACAGTTTTGTTCTCTTTTTCTTTTTTTTTTCCTTTTATACATGTGAGTTAGCTAAAAATTTAAGCTAATTGTTTATCTAATCTTTACACATGGCATTTTTTTTCCCTCTCATGTGGGCGGCTAGTTGGTTTCCAGAATGTCTAACAAGAGGAAAAGAAGAAAAGTAAGAAAAGAGATAAATTGAAAATGAAAGAGAAAGAAAATAAAAATTAATAATAAACATATGTAATTTTTCGAAACATAAAAATTATAAAAAATCTCATCATAAATTAATTTTTAAATTTTTGTGAAATTTTATCAATTTAATTGGTACTAGGTACAACTATAATTTTTACAAGTTATTATGGCGATTTCGTTATAATTTCATGCGAATAGACTATTTAGTCGAAAATTGCAATTAACTATAATTTTATCACTATTGAGTAATATTTAATTATTTTGTAGGTTTATATTTATAATTTTAGGGTTTCGATCAAATTCGAGTTCAATTTTGGTTAATGATATGTAAGTTAGTTTTTCGGATTTTAGTATGCGATTTAGGGTATTAATCAATTTCTAAGGTTTTTACTAATTATAACATATTTATATTTATGATTTATTAAAGTTTTATCTTGCTCGGCTTTAATGACTCTTCAAGTCATCTATAGTCTTAGGGTCCAATTCTACTCTTCGTTAGCTAAATTTACAAGGTTTACAGTGGTGTAAGTTTTTGGTGTCATCGTGAGGTAATAGTTTATGCGAATTTCAGTTCTTAGGACTACTTATAGATTAGGTGATTTTCCTCTTAGTTGTTTTGTTTATAGTCTAAATTGCCATAATTTTTTATTGTTTACTTATTTTAGCATCTTTTCAATTGTAGGCACGTATGTAAATAAATAAATAAAGGAGAGAAATACGAGCAATGAAAGACGTACCAAAGTCTAGGGGAGTAAAGCTCTAACCTTCCTCACAAATCATATTACTAAAGTTGAATGAAATGTACGACTAAGCTATGAGATGGGGGTAGAGAGGTTCAATTGTGAAGTAGTGGAGTTTGGTTGTGTTTCCATTGAGCTGAATTGAATGAAGTAGTGTATGATTATCATTGGTTAGCTGTTGTGCAAGATTATGCAAGCCTATAATCCATTTTCAGAAAAGATTGTGCATGCCTATAATCCATTTTTCGAAAATTCCCTTTCGATAACACAAACAAAATCTCTTTCAAAGTTCGTTCCATTTTCCTTTTTACCTTATACTTTTGATTTCCTTGTGTCTATGAAATTTCATCATGTTTGCATTTGTATACAGAAGGGATTCATGCTAAACTTTTGTAATAGTTCCGCTATGATTATATCATCGACATTGTTCTACTCCCTATAAATCACTTACAAAATCGATGCCTTGTTGAGTTATGCTTAATTTAGGCATAGTTTTCATGTTTGGAGCTAGCGAAGTTTTTTGGGCCACGGTTAGATTTATGCGTTTTTGGAAGTTCAATTATATGTATGCCACTCTTTGGTTGATTTGAGCAGCCTATTAGTGAATTCTCTCCTGTTTATTACTATACAAGATCCGACATATTAGCCGGTTAACATGAAACATTTTCAAAAACTTTACCTTTACAAATGTTTTCTATTATAGTATAAGTTCTTGGTGTAGTCGTTAGGTAATAGTTGATGCAAATTTCAGTTCTTAGGACTACTTACAGATTCAGTGATTTTCCTCTTAGTTGTTTTGTTTATAGTCCAAAATGGGTTAAATTTTATTGTTTACTTATTTTAGCATCTTTTTTATTGTAGGTACGTATGTAAATAAATAAATAAAGGAGAGAAATCGGAGCATTGAAACCTGGTACTCACATTAAATCGAAGGGAATGGATGGTAGCAACACATACTGAAGTCTCGGGGAGTAAAGCTCTAGCATTCCTCGCATATCATATTGCTTAAGTTGAATGAAATGTACGATTACGCTATAAGATGAAGGTAAAGCAATTGAATTGTGAAGTAGTGGAGTTTAGTTGTGTTTCCATTGAGCAAAATTGAATGAAGTAGTGTTTGTTCATGATTGGTTAGCAGTTGTGCTAGATTATGCATGCTTATAATTTGTTTTTAGAAAATTCCCTTTCAATTACTCAAGCAAAATCTCTTTCAAAGTTCGTTCCATTTTCTCTTATACCCTATACTTTTGATTTCCTTATGTCTATGAAATTTCATCATTTTTGCATTTGTATATGGAAGGGATTCATGCTAAACTTTTGTAGTAGTTTCCCGATTATTGTATCATTGGCATTGTTATATGCCCTGTAAATCACACACAAAATACATTCCTTGTCCGGTTATTCTTTATTTAGGCATAGTTTTAAAGTTTGGTGCTCGGGAAGTGTTTTGGTCTATGATTAGATTTATGTGTTTTTCGAAGTTGACTTATATGTATACCGTTCTTTTATTGATTTGAGTAACCTGATAGTGAATTTTCTCTTGTTTATTACTGTACAAGATCCAACATATTAGTCGGTTGGCATGATAAGTTTGCAAAAACTTTACCTTTACAAATGTTTTCTATTGTGGTATAAGTTTTTGGTGTAGTTGTTAGGCAATAGTTGATGCAAATTTCAGTTCTTAAGACTACTTATAGATTAGGTGATTTTCCTCTTAGTTGTTTTGTTTATAGTCTAAATTGTCATAATTTTTATTGTTTACTTGTTTTAGCATCATTTCTATTGTAGGCACGTATGTAAATAAGTAAAAGAAGGAGACAAAATCCATGCAATGAAAGCCAGTACTCACAGTAAATCAAAGGGAATAGATGAACCGAACTCTAGGGGAGTAAAGTTGTAACGTTCTTCACATATAATATTGCTTAAGTTGAATGAAATGTACGACTAAGTTGTAAGATAGGCATGGACAGATTAAATTGTGAAGTAGTAGAGTTTGGTTGTGTTTTGATTGTGTTGAATTGAATGATGTTGTGTATATTTAATATTGGTTAGATGTTATGCTAAATTGTGCATGCCTATAATCCATTTTTCGAAGATTCCCTTTCAACAACTCAAACAAAATCTCTTCTAAAGTTTCTTCCATTTTCCTGTATACCCTATACTTTTGATTTCCTTATGTCTATGAAATTTCATTAAGTTTGCATTTCCATACAAAAGCGATTCGTGCTAAACTTTTGAATGAGTTTCCTTATGATTGTATCATGGACATTGTTCTACTCCCTGTAAATTACATACAAAATCCATGCCTTGTCAAGTTATGCTTAATTTAGGCATAGTTTTTAAGTTTGAAGCTAGTGAAGTGTTTTGGTCACCATTACATTTATGGGTTTTCAGAAGTTGACTTGTATGTATACCATTTTTTTTTTTGTTGATTTGTGCAACTTGTTTGTGAATTCTCTCTTGCTTATTATTGTAGAAGATCTGGCATATTAGCCAGTTAACATGACACATTTTCAAAAACATTACCTTTACGATTGTTTTTTATTGTGGTATAAGTTCTTGGTGTAGTTATTAGGTAATAGTTGATGCAAATTTCAGTTCTTAGGACTACTTATAGATTCGGTGATTTTCCTCTTTGTTGTTTTCTTTATAGTCTAAATTGTGTTAAATTTTATTGTTTACTTGTTTTAGCATCTTTTTTATTGTAGGCACATATGTAAATTAATAAATAAAGGAGAGAAATCGAAGCAATGAAACCTGGTACTCACATTAAATTGAAGGGAATGGATGATGGCAATACTTACTGAAGTCTAGGAGAGTAAAGCTCTAGCCTTCCTCATATATCATACTGCTTAAGTTGAATGAAATGTATGACTAAGCTATAAGATGAGGGTAGAGCGATTGAATTGTGAAGTAGTGGAGTTTGGTTGTGTTTCCATTGAGTAAAATTGCATGAAGTAGTGTATGTACTTGATTGGTTAGTAGTTGCGCTAGATTGTGCATGCCTATAATCCATTTTTAGAAAATTCCCTTTTAATTACTTAAGCAAAATCTCTTTCAAAGTTCGTTCCATTTTCCTTTATACACTATACTTTTGATTTCTTTGTGGCTATGAAATTTCATCAAGTTTGCATTGTATACAGAAGCGATTTGTGCTACACTTTTGAACGAGTTTCCCCATGATTGTATCATGGACATTGTTCTACTCCCTATAAACCACACACAAAATCCATGCATTGTCCAGTTATGCTTAATTTAGGCAAGGTTTTAAAGTTTGGAGCTAAGGAAATGTTTTGGACTACGGTTAGATTTATGTGTTTTTGGAAGTTGACTTGTATGTATACCATTTTTTTGTTGATTTGAGTAGCTTATTAGTGAATTCTCTCTTATTTATTACTATACACGATCCCCCATATTTGCCGATTAGCATGACACATTTTCAAAAGCTTTACCTTTACGAATGTTTTCTGTTATGGTGTAAGCTTTTGGTGCAGTTGTAAGGCAACAGTTGATTCTAATTTCAGTTCTTAGGACTACTTATAAATTAGGTGATTTTCCTCTTAGTTGTTTTGTTTATAGTCTAAATTGTCATAATTTTCATTGTTTACTTATTTTAGCATCTTTTCTATACTAGGCACGTATGTAAATAAATAAATGAAGCAGAGAAATTCATGCAAAGAAACCCGGTACTCACATTAAATCAAAGGGAATGGACGATGGAAAGACATACCGAAGTTTAGGGGAGTAAAGCTCTAACCTTCCTTACATATCATATTGCTCAAGTTGAACGAAATATATGACTAAGCTATAAGATGGGGGCAGACAGGTCAAATTGTGAAGTAGTGGAGTTTGGTTGTCTTTCTATTGAGCTGAATTGAATGATGTAGTGTACATTTATGATTAGTTAGCAATTGTGCAAGATTGTCTACCCCTATAATCAATTTTTCGAAAATTCCCTTTTAATAACTCAAGCAAAATCTCTTTCAAAGTTTGTTCAATTTTCCTTGATACCATATAGTTTTGATTTCCTTGTGTCCATGAAATTTCATCAAGTTTGCCTTTTTATATGGAAGCGATTTGTGCTAAACTTTTGAACGATTTTCCGCATGATTATATCATGGACATTGTTCTACTCCCTATAAATCACATACAAAATCTATGATTTGTCAAGTTATGCTTAATTTAGGAATAATTTTTTAGTTTGGAGCTAGTGAAGTGTTTTGGTCTACAGTTAGATTTATGTGTTTTTAGATGTTCAATTGTATGTATACCATTCTTTTGTTGATTTGAGCAGCCTGTTAGTGAATTCTCTCTTGTTCATTACTATACAAGATTCGGCCTATTAACCGATTTGCATGATACACTTTCAAAAGCTTTACCTTTTCGAATGTGTTCTATTGTGGTATAAGTTTTTGGTAATAGTTGATGCAAATTTCAGTTCTTAGGATTACTTATGGATTAGGTTATTTTCCTCTTAGTTGTTTTGTTTATAGTCTAAATTGTCATAATTTTTATTGTTTACTTGTTTTAGCATCTTTTCAAGTGTAGGCACGTATGCAAATAAATAAACAAAGGAGAGAAATACAAGCAATGAAAGTCGGTACTCACATTAAATCGAAGGGAATGGATGATGACAAGACATATCGAAGTCTAGGGGAGTAAAGCTTTAATCTTCCTCTCATATCACATTGCTCAAGTTGAATGAAATGTATGACTAACATATAAGATCAGGGTTGAGCGGTAAGATTGCGAAGTAGTAGAGTTTGGTTGTGTTTCCATTGAGCTGAATTGAATGAAGTAGTGCATGATTATGATTGGTTAGCTGTTGTGCAAGATTGTGCATGCCTATAATCTATTTTTCGAAAATTCCCTTTCAATAACACAAACAAAATCTCTTTCAAAGTTCATTCCATTTTCCTTTTTACCCTATACTCTTGATTTCCTAGTGTTTATGAAATTTCATCATGTTTGCATTTGTATATAGAAGGGATTCGTGCTAAACTTTTGTAACAGTTTCCCCATGATTGTATCGTCGACATTGTTCTATACCCAGTAAATCACACAAAAAATCCATGCCTTATCTGGTTATGCATAATTTAGGCATAGTTGTAAAGTTTGGAGCTAGGGAAGTGTTTTGGTCTACGATTAGATTTATTTGTTTTTAGAAGTTGACTTACATGTATACCATTCTTTTGTTGATTTGAGCATCTTGTTAGTGAATTTTCTCTTGTATATTACTGTACAAGATCCAACATATTAAGCAGTTAGCATGACATATTTTCAAAAACTTTACCTTTATGAATGATTTCTATTATGGTGTAAGTTTTTGGTGTATTCATGAGGTAATAGTTGATACTAATTTTAGTTCTTAGGACTACTTATAGATTAGGTCATTTTCCTCTTAGTTGTTTTGTTTATAGTCTAAATTGTCTTAATTTTTATTGTTTACTTATTTAAGCATCTTTTCTACTGTAGGCAGGTTTCTAAGTAAATAAAAGAAGGAGACAAAATCCGTGCAATGAAAGCCGGTACTCACAATAAATCAAAGGGAATAAATGATGGCAAGACATACCGAACTTTAGGGGAGTAAAGCTCTAACAGTCTTCACATATAATATTGCTTAAGTTGAACGAAATGTACAACTAAGCTTAAGTTGAATGAAATGTACAACTAAGCTATAAGATAAGGGTAGACAGGTTGAATTATTAAGTAGTGGAGTTTGGTTGTGTTTCTATTGAGATGAATTGAATGATGTAGTGTGCATTTAATATTGGCTAGCTGTTGTGCTAGATTGTACATGCCTATAATCCATTTTTCGAAAATTCCCCTTCAATTACTCAAGCGAAATCTCTCTCAAAGTTCATTCCATTTTCCTTTATACCTTATACTTTTGATTTCCTTATGTTTATGAAATTTCATCAAGTTTGCATTTGTATACATAAGTGGTTCGTGCTAAACTTTTGAACGAGTTTCCCCATGATTGTATCATGGACACTTATTCTACTCCCCGTAAATCACACAGAAAATCTATGCCTTATCAGGTTATGCTTGATTTAGGCATAGCTTTAAAGTTTGGAGCTAAGGAAGTGTTTTGGTCTACAATTAGATTTATGTGGTTTTGGAAGTTGACTTGTATGCATACCGTTCTTTTGTTGATTTGAGCAGCCTGTTAGTGAATTTTCTATTGTTTGTTACAGTCCAAGATCCGACATATTAGCCGATTAGCATGACACATTTTCACAAAATTTACCATTAAGAATGTTTTCTACTGTGACATAAGTTTTTGGTGTAGTCGTGATGTAATAGTTGATGCAAATTTCAGTTCTTAGGAATACTTATAGATTCGGTGATTTTCCTCTTAGTTGTTTTGTTTCTAGTCTAATTTGTCTTAATTTTTATTGTTTACTTGTTTTAGTATCATTTCTATTGTAGGTACGAATGTAAATAAATAGATGAAGGAGAGAAATCCGAGCAATGAAAGACAATACTCACAGTAAATCAAAGGGAATGGATGGTAGCAAGACATACCGAAGTTTAGGGGAGTAAAGCACTAACCTACCCTACATATCATATTGCTCAAGTTGAATGAAATGTACGACTAAAATATAAGATCGAGGTTGAGTGGTAAGATTGTGAAGTAGTGTAGTTTGGTTGTGTTTCCATTGAGCTGAATTGAATGAAGTAGTATATGATTATGATTGGTTAGCAGTTGTGCTAGATTGTGCAAGCTTATAATCTATTTTTGAAAAATTTCCTTTCAATAACTCAGACAAAATCTCTTTCAAAGTTCATTCCATTTTCCTTTATACCCTATACTTTTGATTTTCTTGTCTCTATGAAATTTCATCAAGTTTGCATTTGTATACAGAAGCGATTCATACTGAACTTTTGAACGAGTTTCCCCAATATTGTATCATGGACATTGTTCTATTCCCTATAAATCATACACAAAATCCATGCCTTGTCAAGTTATGCTTAATTTAGGCATTGTTTTAAAGTTTGGAGCTAGTGAAGTTTTTTAGGCCACGGTTAGATTTATGCACTTTTAGAAGTTAACTTATTTATATACCGTACTTTTATTGATTTGAGCAGCCTGTTAGTGAATTTAATCTTATTTATTACTGTATAAGATCCGGCATATTACCTGGTTAGCATGACTCATTTTCAAAAACTTTACCTTTACGAATGTTTTCGATTGTGGTATAGGTCACGAACTGAGGTGGCCTAGTCGTAGCAGATGCCGTATACTATACAAAGAACCCCTGATTGGTTACCCTTCCAATTAAGAACTCTTCATACAATATACAAGGCTTTACAACCACTAGTTTCCTAAGAACACACAGATTCACATGATATCATCACATTAACATATTTATATAAAATTTGAACTACAAAACTTATATCATACAGTAAGAGAGTACATATAAGTCTACAATACTAAGAAACTAAAAGTACATAAGTAAAGATCTACATTAACTGTTCTCTCAGTATACAGGACAGCTCGCTCTTGCCCAATCCTCAAGCTAACCTGTAGCATCCCTCATCCTGCCTCTACGAACAGGCTATCCTGCAACAAAAGTCTAAAGGGGTGTAAACCTAAGCTTAGTGAGCAAAACCCTCAACCACACCACAAGCAAGTTATAAGTACATTATATTCACGCATATCAATGAATGATCAAACAGAATGCCAAACAATACGTATAATTAACTAGTTTATATACGTAACTCAGATTTAACGCCCTCCGAAGTCAGGGTTGGAGTTTACATGGCACCAATCAGATCCGCGTATTATACTAGAACTTACTATACTACGGAGCTCCATGTTCCACACTTATATCAAATAATTCTTTTATTTTCAGAAAACAAAACCCAAGTTCTAGTATAATTATGAGTGGGCCCCTGCAGTCCACACTCACCCCTAAATGGAGGCCTCTAGACTCGACCCTTAGCCAGGCGGTTGGCGCCTCCAACACTTAGTGTTCCCGCGGGATAGGGTAAAGTCATTTTGTACGAGTGCATCGTACAGAACCAAATAAATCAATAATATCAACCTCCAAATGGACTCTCTTTACCTCCGTATGATGAGACGGCCGGAATAGTATCAATGTTATGCATGTTAATGCATGTTCCAGTTTCTTTTTATAGGCCGAGTACAGTTTAGTTCAAATTATGCTGTGACCATCCACTAATACACACAATCATTTTCTATACTACCATGCAATAAATAAGGCATTTTCTGTATTTAAGGTAAATTCACAACTCAACGTACAATTGCATATACAAGCATTTCCCGAACTCCATACAGTAGTCAATTAACAATAATATTTAAGTCCACTATCTACAATCACAATCAAGCATGGAATCATAGGGTAAATACTCACTCGGCCAAAGTGATTTGCCCTAATCGTAGTAATTGATCGGGAGGTCCTCGCTTACCTCAGGGTCACCTGATTATTATGTGATAACAATGCTAGTAAGTACTTGAATTAACTACTAATTCTAAACATCTAATTACCTAATTCTATTTAAATTACTATCAACTTTTACCCGATAAGACTTTATTATCAATCGTATGTAACTTTTTCGTTTTATTTCTGATATTTATGAATTTATAGTTGTTTTCCATCGTTTTCCATCATTTTTGAACATATATTCACACGGTAATATCTGTTTTGGGTGTTAAGACCTCTATTTTACGTTATGAACTAAATTTATAGATTTTTTTTTCTTTTTTTAGTTATGAACACTTAAGTACTCTTATTACTTATATTTATATCTTTTATTCCTTAAATTCTTATAATTAAAGGATTTTACTTGGCTATTACTAATTCATATACTGAATTGGGTATAATCTAATTTAGAAAGTGTATTAGGATTTACTAATTTGAGTACCTAATTACCTACACTTTTCTTATTTTTCTCATTTTCTAAACCTATGCATATGTCATTGCTTACATCATCTTTTACTTATGTCATTGCTTGCTTATGTCATAGCTTATGTCATTATGTGCTTACCTCATCACTTACCTCATCATATGATTACATAAGTCTTTCCTCATGCTTATGTCATATGTACATGTATTATGTACATGATACCTCTCCTCTTATACTTACGTACATATACCTTATACATACATATACTTATACCTATACTTAGACTTATATTGTATTTATACGTGTATACATACACATATACCTATACGGTTTGATACGTATTTTTATACTAAAATTCGTATGCCTAATCTTTTTCTTAAGAAAAGCTCCCTAATTCCATTCTTTTGTGTTTTTATATATATATTTAGTGTAGTATAGGTATGTATAGTTAAATATGGTCTTAATTTAGGTTATGTACATGATAAATACTCATGTACAAAGGTTCACATACTTGTACTCTTTTAGTATTCCCTTATGTGCACATACTTAGAAGCATATACTCATGTCTTCCTTTCTTCTTCTTCATAATTTCTAATTCCTACACTTAAAGATGGAAACTTTGTTCCCTCTTCTTCAAGACAACACTAAACACATAACTACTTATCTAATCTACCTAATTAACTAACTAATGAATAATATAAAGCAACATAAAACAACTTAAAGACATACCTTTAATTGTGTTGGAGTTATGGAGACAAAAAGTGAATTGTGAAAGTGAAAGAGGAAGAAGAAGCTCACGGCAAGAGGGAGTTGTTTTTGTTTTGTTCTTTTCTCTTGTGTTGATTATGGAAGAAGGCAAATGGTGGGGTCTAGAGGGAATAAGTGGACAGCAACAATTGAAGGGAAAAGAAAAGAAGAAAAAAATCAAGAGAAAAGATAAGCATTGTCATCATGAAGAAGGAGATGTTTTCTTTATCTCTTTAGTGTATTTTGTTGACTTTTCAAAGTAGTGACTTTAGTCAACATGTGTTGACTTGGTCAATTTTGGACTTTGGTCAACATTTGTTGTCTTAGTCAACATTCCTTAAGTATGTGTAATGTTGTGCACATAATGTAGTAATTAAGGGAAATTAGGGGAAAATGAAGGAAATGAGAAGAAATGAGGTATATGATGAATTGATTAGTAAATATGATTGATGAGGTCTTACTTTAGGTCTTTATAGTCTATATATCTCATTTGATAAACTACTTTGGATAACAAGTGCAAAAAGTACTAATTTGAGTATTAAAGTTCACTACATGTAACCTAATCTTCAACTATAACCCTAACCCTAAGTAAGACTATCTTAATCATATACTTAAGAAATAAATGTAAGCTATGATTCATTATATTAATTTCTAAAAGAATACTGGAGGATTCAACACATATATGTATGATGGAAAGTCATCTCTAGTCCTTTTATAATGATTTGGCAAAATATGAGGGGTATATTATTAATTTAGGGTTTTAGAGTATATCATGTTGGATTAGTGCACATATGCCTTTAAGGTAATCATTTTTAGGGTTTCTATCACTTTTGAATGAAATCTTTAGCATTTAGAAACATTTAGGATAGAAAAGTTCTTTACGCAATTGATTAATTCTTTTAGGGTTTTCACTTTAATTAGCCTTGTCAACTCCTAAATTATCTAATATAGTTGAGTCTATTTCAAAAACTAGATCGAAACTTTTAGGGGTTTACAATATAAGTTTTTAGTGTAGTCGTTAGGTAATAGTTGATGTAAATTTCAATTCTTAGGACTACTTATAGATTCGGTGATTTTCCTCTTAGTTGTTTTGTTTAAAGTCTAAATTGTGTTAAATTTTATTATTTACTTGATTTAGCATCTTTTTTATTGTAGGCACATATGTAAATAAATAAATAATTGATGGAAATTGGAAAAATGAAACCTGGTATTCACATTAAATTGATGGGAATGGATGATGGCAAGACATACTGAAGTCTAGGGGAGGTAAGTTCTAGCCTTCCTCACATATCATATTACTTAAGTTAAATGAAATGTACAACTAGCTTTAAGATAGGGGTGGAGCGGTTGAATTGCAAAGTAGTAGAGTTTTGTTGTGTTTCCATTGAGCTGAATTAAATCAAGTAGTGTATGATTATCATTGGTTAGCAGTTGTGCTAGATTGTGCAAGCTTATAATCTATTTTTCGAAAATTCCCTTTCAATAACCTAAACAAAGTCTCTTTCAATGTTCGTTCCATTTTCCTTTATACCCTATACTTTTGATTTCCTTGCGTCCATGAAATTTAATCATGTTTGCATTTGTATACAAAAGGGATTTGTGCTAAACTTTTGTAATAGTTTCCCCATGATTGTATCGTGGACATTGTTCTACTCCCTATAAATCACACTACAAATCCATGCCTTTTCTGGTTATGCTTAATTTAGGCATAGTTTTAATGTTTAGAGCTAGGGATGTGTTATGGTCTAAGGTTAGATTTTTGTGTTTTTGGAAGTTAACATGTATACTGTTATTTCGCTGATTTGAGCAACCTGTTAGTGAATTCTCTAATGGTTATTGCAGTGCAAGATCCAGCATATTAGCCGATTAAAATGACACATTTTCAAAAACTTTACCTTTACAAATGTTTCATATTTTGGTATAAGTTTTTGGTGTAGTTGTGAGGTAATTGTTGATGTGAATTTCAAATCTTAGGACTACTTATAGATTAGGTGATTTTCCTCTTATTTGTTTTGTTGATAGTCTAAATTATGTTAACTTTATTGTTTACTTGTTTTAGCATCTATTCTATTGCAAGAATGTATGTAAATAAATAAATGAAGGGGAGAAATTCGAGCAATGAAAGCCGGTACTCACAATAAATCAAAGGGAATGGATCATGGCAAGACATATTGAAGTCTGGGGGAGTAAAGCTCTAGCCTTCCTTACATATCATATTGCTCAAGTTGAATAAAATGTACTACTAACCTATAAGAAGGGGGTGGAGAGGTTGAATTGCGAAGTAGTTGAGTTTTGTTGTGTTTCCATTGAGCTGAATTGAATCAAGTAGTGTATGATTATGATTGGTTAGCAGTTGTACTAGATTGTGCAAGCCTATAATCTATTTTTTGAAAATTCCCTTTCAATAACTCAAACAACATCTCTTTCAAAGTTCGTTCCATTGTCCTTTATACCCTATACATTTGATTTCCTTGTGTCTATGAAATTTCGTCATGTTTGCATTTGTATATAGAAGGGATTCTTGCTTACTTTTGTAATAGTTTCCCTATGATTGTATCATGGACATTGTTCTACTCCCTATAAATCACAATCTAAATCCATGCCTTGCCCAGTTATGTATAATTTAGGCATAGTTTTCAAGTTTGGAGCTAAGGATGTGTGATGGTCTAAGGTTTGATTTTTGTGTTTTTGGAAGTTGACTTATATGTATATCGTTCTTTTGTTGATTTGAGCAACCTGTTAGTGAATTCTCTCTTGTTTATTACTGTACTAGATCTAGCATATTAGCTAGTTAGCATGACACATTTTCAAAAACTTTACCTTTACGGATGATTTCTATTGTGGTGTAGTCGTGAGATAATAGTTGTTACTAATTTTAGTTCTTTGGACTACTTATAGATTAGGTCATTTTCCTCTTAGATGTTTTGTTTATAGGCTGAATTGTCTTAATTTTTATTGTTTACTTGTTTTAGCATCTTTTCTATTGCAGGCAGGTTTGTAAATAAATAAAAGAAGGAGATAAATTCCATGCATTGAAAGCCGGTACTTACAATAAATCAAAGGGAATAGATGATGGTAAGACATACCGAACTCTAGTAGACTAAAGCTCTAATGTTCTTCACATATAATATTGCTTATATTGAATGAAATGTATGACTAAGCTATAAGATTGGGGTGGACAGGTTGAATCGTGAAGTAGTAGAATTTGTTTGTGTTTCTATTGAGCTGAATTGAATGATGTAGTATACATATTATATTGGTTGGCTGTTGTGCAAGATTGTGCATGCCTAGAATCCATTTTTCGAAAATTCCCTTTCAATAACACAAACAAAATCTCTTTCAAAGTTCGTTCCATTTTCCTTTTTACCCTATACTTTTGATTTCCTTGTGTCTACGAAATTTCATCATGTTTGCATTTGTATGTAGAAGGGATTCATGCTAAACTTTTGTAATAGTTTCCCCAGGATTGTATCATGGACATTGTTTTACTCCCTATAAATCACACTCCAAATCCATGCCTTATCTAGTTATGCTTAATTTCGGCATAGTTTTAAAGTTTGGAGCTAAGGATATGTTTTGGTCTAAGGTTAGATTTTTGTGTTTTTGGAAGTTGACTTATATGTATACTGTTCTTTTGTTGATTTGAGCAGCTTGTTGGTGAATTCTCTCTTGTTTATTACTGTACATGATCCGACATATTAGCCGATTAGCATGATACAGTTTGAAAAACTTTACCTTTACAAATGTTTTCTATTGTGGCATAAGTTTTTGGTGTTGTCGTGAGCTAATAGTTGATGCAAATTTTAGTTCTTAGGACAACTGATAGATTAGGTGATTTTCCTCTTAGTTGTTTTGTCTGTAGTCTAAATTGTGTTAATTTTTATTGTTTACTTGTTTTAGCATCTTTTCAATTGCAGGCAGGTTTTCAAATAAGTAAATGAAGGAGACAAAATCCAAGCAATGAAAGTCGAACTCACAATAAATCAAAGGGAATGGATGATGGCAAGACATACCGAAGTCTAAGGGAGTAAAGCTCTAACCTTCTACACATATCTTATTGCTTATGTTGAATGAAATGTATGACTAAGCTATAAGATGGGGGTGGAGAGTTTGAATTATGAAGTAGTAGAGTTTGGTCGTGTTTCGATTGAGCTAATTTGAATGAAGTAATGTATGTTTATGATTAGTTAATAGTTGTTCTTGATTGTGCTTGCCTATAATCTATTTTTCAAAAATTCCCTCTCAATAACTTAAACAAAATCTCCTTCAATGTTCGTTCCATTTTCCTTTACACCCTATACTTTTGATTTCCATATGTCTATGAAATTTCATTAAGTTTGCATTTATATATAGAAGTGATTTATGCTAAACTTTTCAACGAGTTTCCTCATGAATGTGTCATAAACTTTCTTCAACTGCTTGCAATTAACTCAAAAAATCCATGCTTTGTCTTGTTATGCTTAATTTATGCATGATTTTGAAGTTTGGTGCCAAGGTAGTGTTTTGGTCTATGGTTAGATTTATGTGTTTTTGGAAGTTGCCTTGTATGTATACCATTTTTTTTTTTGTTGATTTGAGCAACCTGTTAGTGAAATCCCTCCTGTTTACTACTATACAAGATCTGGCATATTAGTCGGTTAGCATGATACATTTTCAAGAACTTTACCTTTATGAATGTTTTTTGATATTTTGTAAGTTTTTGGTTTAGTCGTCAGTTAATAGTTGATGCTAATTTTAGTTCTTAGCACTAATTATAGATTAAGTCACTTTTGTAACGACCTTAAGAGGGGCCCAGTAGTATTGCCTAGAATTTCTATATCACGTATGCACCCATGATAGGAAAATCACCTTATAAGTCAGAGATTATAAGACTTTAAATAGTTATTCACTAGGGTCTTCAATTTTAGTTCATTGACTCATTATATAATATAAATACTTATGGATAACCATTTTTTCACAATTCCTCAAAACTGCAGAGAATCGGTATCTCTTTCCAAAGTAGTGAAATAAGATAGATAATTCTAGAAAAGTCTAAACTCACTAAAGATACTAAACTTAATTGAGACATTAGTTATTTTACGGAGCATTTCGAATCAACTACACAAGCTTTTCATCATACTAATTCCTATCCCATTCCTAACTATCGATTAACCTGCAAGGAAAAGAACTGTTAGGTGTAAGCTTATGCTTAGTGAGATAATTACCCTCATCAATACCGTATGACAAAAATTTATTAAATACACAATCATACAAATGTATGAACAATCAGTATGTATGAAGTAACTTAGGAACTACACATGACTTAGAATTACACCCCCTATAGTCGGGGTTTGGATATAATTACTCGACCTAAACTAAAATCTGAGTTTTAGACCTTGGGTTTTATTTCATTTGGACTATTGTGCTTAAGTTAAAACAAAACTATATATATATATATATATATGTATGTATGTATATACTTTCTTTACCGAATAACAAATCATATTTTTAAAATCCTAAGTCTAACAGTGTGGTGGCTTCCGCAATCCACAAACATATGCCCTAAGCAAAAGCCACAAGACTTAGCTCCTCACCGAATATTGGCGTCTCCTGGCACTTAGTAAGCCCATCAGCTTAAGACAGAGACTCAATATATATGATGACATAGGTAGTGCCCAATCCTGCAGGAGGCACGTCCTCTTGTAAGTCTCTTCTTATCTTCTACGTGAAGCGGCAGTCGGTATTATCCGTATGGAATATGGGGAATACATGATGCATTTTAATTTCTTAATCGTATAAGAAAATAACTCGATTTTCAAGTTGATTAGACAATTGCATTCCATATAATTTGTACGTATAAATTAGCATAAACTATTCCCATTATTATATATAATTAACGAGCCATCACATTCATCCACAAATTCATATACATACATTTCCCATATCTCACAAGCATTCAAATTTATATATATATGTTTAGGTGCATCTACTCTACAAGCAAAATCCATTAAAGAGTCATCGGGAAATTACTCACTCAGCCATGTGGATCAATAAAAATAATCCGGGATAGGTCATCTCCCTAAAGTCGGGTCCTCTGGACATCGCAAATACAATACTATAAGGATTTGAAATAAAACCTAGAAAACTAAGCTAAAACTCTTTAAGTCATACTTTTGACTTAGTTTCATAATTTTTTTCTCGGTTTTACTTAAAAGTTCAATGGCTTGTAACTTTCTCGTTTTAAATTCGATTTTTATAATCTTATAGTCAATCTTCATCATTTTCAAGTCTACTTTAATGTGGTGAGGTTATATTTTCGTGATGAGGCACAGAACATTGCCCATGGGCCAAAACAGTAGCAATCCTCATGTTTTGAAGTACTTTTGGGCCTCGTTTAGTAAATGGGTTTTTTGATAACTTGAGAAATCCATTGGGCATGGTCTTAGGATTTTATCCTAAGCTAAAAATAATCCTTGACATGAAATTTACAGTTTTAATTTATACTCCTAAGGCTAATAACCACTTCATGGGCTCTTTAGTGGGCTTAAGTTGTCAAATGGGCTTGTTTTTAGTTCAAACTAAAGTTAGTGACTTTGGTAGGCTTATGGAGCCTTAGGTGGATTTCTTGTAGGCTTCAAAACAACCTCTCTTAATATTTTAAAGTGCTGGTCAGAATTTAAATGAAGGCCTAACTTAGAGTTTTAGGCTCGGTTTTGAGTTTTAGGCTTTGTATACTTGTTATACTTGCTTTAGTTGATATTTTTATTTTGTTCACTTGGTTTTACCATATTTTTAAGTGGCTTTTAGTTATGTTCTAGGTTTTTTCGTGATGAATCTAAGGGTTTCTCACTTAGTTTTTCAACTTATTTCATCATTTCCTTAAGTTTAGGTATTAAATCATGCACTTAAACTACTTGTATCCAAATCTTAACTTAATTTTGCTTCCGTAAGATGATTCTTTAACTCATGCTTCACACAAAGAAATAGAAGATCTTACACTTATTACAACTTCCATATCATAGCTCATGTCATACAAAGTTGGTTTCTTCATAAAACTTCATGTAATGAATTTTTCCTTAACTTAAGTCTAGATTTGAGCATGTTTAACTTAATGGAAATAAAATCAACATCTAAATGACTTTTGAATCCTCATGTCTAGCATGCTCATCTTCCATTCAAGTTCTTGTTTCAAGATTTTCTAAACTTAAAATCTTCGATTCAAAGTGTTGAACTAGTATCTTTACAAAACACTAACTTTACATGCTCTTGTTTCAACTTCATGTAAGGGTTTCATAAGTTTGTTTCTTAAGATGATCTTTGGTGTTATAACAACTTAAATCATACTCATATCTTCAAAAAATTAAAGTCACCTAATATAAATACTAACCTACTAATTGCAAGAAGCACTTACTCATTCTTAAAGCGAAATATGGTGGTTGTGCACAAAGGTTCTACTTAAGCTCTTAACTTTGCTCCCTCCTTTCGCAACCTTTTGGAAACCCGAGTTGTTTAAGCCTTTGGAGTGAGGTTTGTAGAAGGTTCTAATGGTTCTAAAAGAGCTTATATGTTGGAAGAAAATGATACAAGAAAAAGAAATGGGAGTACCGTAAGTGGGACTTAGAAGTGGTAGCCAAATGGAGGATTTTTGTGGGGTTGAATTCCTTCTTTTGATTTGTGTTTAAAGTAAGAGAAAAGGAAGTGAAAATGAGAGTGAAAGAGGGAGAGAGTGGCAGATTTTTGAATGGGAGAAAAAGCACATGCAAGAAGCTTTAATTGATTGTCTTGTAGCTTACACAAAAGTCAACAATTATAATTATTGATGTTGTAAGCATTAAGGAGTGAATAGTAGTGTGTAAGAGAAAGTGATTGATGGTTGAAAGACAAGAGTATGAAACCCCTCTTCTTCTTATTCAAATCTACCATTTAGTGTCCTTTGGGGTTATGGAATTGTCTTGTCTCATTTAATGAAGTTAAGAATGTGAAATCTTGTGAAAAATTATCCATATGTAGTATAAGTGAAGGGGTGATAAGGAAAATGTCTTATTACTAGATTTTGATAAGTTATCAACTGATAAATGATTCCAACTTTCAATTGATAAGTTGTCTAAGGTGATTGGTTGGTCTACTTATTTATATGTAAGGCTTGGACATGAAGATAAAGGTATTGTCTTATTAGAAAATTTTTTTAGGGTTTTTTTCATCTTACATTGTTTTGTAATTTATGATTTGATTTTTATAAAATTGTGAAATTTTCTAAAGTTGAATGAAACTATTCAAATTAAATTACCGATTAATTACTTAAGGTGAAAATTTCTTAATTGTTTTAGTGTTTAAGGTCTTAGGTGAGTTTAAAGCTTGTAGTTCTTCAAGCTTACATTTTCTCGATAATTGGTTTTTGAATTGAAAAAATTTAATTTGTTTCTAAATTTAAACTTAAGTTCTTAGTTTTTGTTGATCCATGGGAACGTTCGTACGGTACTTTTAATTGAATCATAGGCCTACTAAAAATAGGGTTTATATTTATCAATTGATAAATTATTTAGGATGATTGGTTGATTTACTTATTCATGTACACAAATCTTATGCATGAAAATAAGAAGATTGTTTTATATGAAATTCTTTTGGAGTTTGTCTCTTAAATTGATTTGTAAGTTATGATTCAATTCTTATAAAATTATGAAAATTTCTAGAGTTTAGTAAAGTTATTTAAATTCAATTATCAATTAGCCGCTTAAGGCTATAAGTCCTTAATTGTTTTAAGGTTTTGGGTTTAGAGTCTATGGTTTTCGTATTCAAATTTTATCGATAATAGGGTTCCGAATTGGAAAATTAAATTAGTTTTTAAATGTACACTTAAATTCTTAGCTTATTTTGTCCTTAAGGTCATTTAAGAAGTACTCTTAGTTGAATCACAAGTCTGCTAAAAAGTAGGGTTTGCAATTTATTCATATATAACATGGATTATAAGTGAAAATAAAAGAATTGTTTTATATGAAGTTTTTTTTTAAGGCTTGATTCTCAAATTAATTTGTAGGTTATGATTTGCTTCTTAAGAAATCTTAAAATTTTCTAGAGTTGAATAAAATTTATTAAAATTATATTTTTAATTATTTATTTAGGATCGTAAGTCTTTAATCATGTTAGGTTTTAGAGTTCAAGTGAGTTTATGTATGTTTTAGAGTTCGAGTGAGATTATGTATGTTTTAGGGTTTTTCACCAACTCGAGAATAATTGACTTATACTTAGGAGCTTAAGGTTCAATTGGCTTAATTATTTATGAATATCGCTTTATTATGCAACATATATATATATCATATGATAGATTAAGAAAAGAGAAGGAATATGTTTAATAATATATATATATATATATTGTAGGGTTACTTATGTACACAAGTAAAACCATTTTTGTAAATTTATTAATTTATTCCCTTAACTAGCTTAGTTTTGTTGTTTATTATTACTTAAAATAATCCTTAATTTGTTTGTTCTCAGTTTTATATGATTTCACAAAATTATTGATAATTTTATTGATTTATGCCTTTTCAAGCATTAAGATAGTTTTATAGAGTTTTTAAAAAAATTTATGATATGATATTTACGATTTCTGCTAAGTTTAGATTTACATTTTTAAAAGTATGTGTATCTAGGGATTGGGGTTTTCTTGCATGATTAGGGTTTCTAAATCGTATGATAGTGTCTTTCAAGTTCGTTTTAAGTTCCAAGTTTAAAATTTTAGTCGGTTTTCATTTCATGTAGTCTTATTGACTTAAGGAAATATTTACGACACTCGAGTCCAACACCATGTTTAAAAGGTTAAATTTACAGAGTCTGCAACTATCCTCTTAGTTGTTTCTTTATAGTCTAAATTGTCTTAATTTTTATTGTTTACTTATTTTAGCATCTTTTCTTTTGCAGGCACGTATGTAAATAAATAAATGTAGGAGAGAAATCCGAGTAATGAACGGCAGTACTCAGAGTAAATAAAATGGAATAGATGATGGCAAGACATATCGAAGTTTATTGGAGTAAAGCTCTACACTTCCTCACATATAATATTGCTTAAGTTGAATGAAATGTACGACTAAGCTATCAAATGGGGATGGAGAGGTTGAATTGTGATGTAGTGGAGTTTGGTCGTGTTTCTATTGAGCTGAATTGAATGAAGTAGTGTTTGTTTGTGATTGGCTAGCAGTTATGCTAGTTATTCATGCCTATAATCCGTTTTTCGAAAATTCCCTTTCAATAACTCAAACAAAATCTCTTTCAAAGTTCGTTCCATTTTCCTTTACACCCTATACTATTGATTTCCAGGTATGTGCGAAATTTCATCAAGTTTACGTTTATATACAAAAGTGATTCATGCTAAACTTTACAACGAGTTTCCTCATGAATGTATCATAGACATACATTAACTATTTGCAATTAACTCACATAACCCATGCTTTGTCTTATTATGCTTAATTTATGCATGATTTTGAAGTTTGGAGCTTGGGAAGTTTTTTGGCCTACTGTTAGATATATGTGATTTTGGAAGTTGACTTGTATGTATACCATTCTTTAGTTGATTTGAGTAGCCTATTAGTGAAATCTCTCCTGTTCACTACTGTACAACATCTAGTATGTTAGTCGGTTAGCATGACACATTTTCAAAAACTTTACCTTTACGAATGTTTTCTGTTGGGTTGTAAGTTTTTCGTTTAATCGTGAGGTAATAGTTTATGCTAATTTCAATTCTTAGCACTACTTATAGATTAGGTCATTTTCCTCTTAGTTGTTTTGTTTACAGTCTAAATTGTCTTAATTTATAATATTTACTTGTTTTAGCATCTTTTCCTTTATAGGCATGTATGTAAATAAATAAATGCTAGAGTGAAATCCAAGTAATGAAAGCCGATACTCATAGTAAATCAAAGGGAATGGATGATGGCAAGACATACTGAAGTCTAAAGGAGTAAAGCTCTAACCTACCTCACATATCATATTGCTTAAGTTGAATGAAATGTACGACTAAACTATAAGATAGGGGTTGAGAGCATGAATTGTGAAGTACCAGAGTTTGTTTGTGTTTCTATTGAGTTAAATTGAATGAAGTAATGTATGTTTATGATTGGCTAGCTGCTGTGCTAGATTGTGCATGCCTATAATCTATTTTTTGAAAATTTCCTTTCAATAACTCAAACAAAATCTCTTTCAAAGTTCTTTCCATTTTCCCTTATACCCTATACTTTTGATTTCTAGATACGTGTAAAATTTCATCAAGTTTGTATTTATATACAAAAGTGATTTGTGCTAATCTTTTCAATGAGTTGGACATTCTTCAACTCGTTGCAATTAACTCACAAAATCCATGTTATGTCCTGTTATGCTTAATTTATTCATGATTTTAAAGTTTGGAGCTAAGGAAATGTTTTGGTCTTTGGTTAGATTTATGTGTTTTTGGAAGTTGACTTGTATGTATACCATTCTTTTGTTGATTTGATCAGCTTGTTAGTGAATTGTCTCTTGTTTATTATTGTACAAGATTCGACATATTAGCCGATTAGCACGACATATCTTCAAAAACTTTAACTATACTATTGTTTTCTATTTTGGAGTATGTTTTTTGTGTAGTCGTGACATAACAATTGATGCTAATTTCAGATCTTAGGACTACTTATAGATTAGGTGATTTTCCTCTAAGTTGTTTTATTTATGCTCTAAATTGTCTTAATTTTTATTATTTACTTGTTTTAGCATCTTTTCTATTGCAGGCATGTATATAAATAAATAAATGAAGGAGAGAAATCTGAGCAATGATAGTAGGTACTTACATTAAATCAAATGGAATGGATGATGGCAAGACATACTGAAGTCCAGGGGACTAAAGCTCCAACCTTCCTCACATATCATATTGCTTAAGTTGAATGAATTCTACAACTAAGCTATAAGATGGGGATGGAGAGGTTGAATTGTGGAGTAGTGGAGTTTGGTTGTGTTTCTATTGAGCTAAATTAAATGAAGTAGTGTATGTTTATGATTGGTTAGTAGTTGTACAAGATTGTACATGCCTATATTCCCTTTTTCAAAAATTCCCTTTCATTAACTCAAACAAAATCTCCTACAAAGTTCGTTCTATTTTCCTTATTACTTTTGATATCGAAGTGTCTATGAAATTTCATCAAGTTTGCATTTATAGAAAAAAGTGATTTATGCAAAAATTTTCAACAAGGTTCCTCATGAATGTGTCACCGACATTCTTGAACTCCTTGCAATTAACTCACAATATCTATGGTTTGTCTTGTTATGCTTAATTTATGCATGATATTAAAGTTTGGAGGTAGGGAAGTGTTTTGGTCTACAATTAGATTTAGCTGTTTTTGGACTAAACTTTTGTAATTGTTTCCCCATGATTGTATCATAGACATTGTTCTACTCCTTGTAAATCACACACAAAATCCATGCCTTGTCAAGTTATGCTTAATTTAGGCATAGTTTTTAAGTTTAGAGCTAAGGAAGTGTTTTGGTGTACAATTAGATTTATGTGTTTTTGGAAGTTGACTTATATGTATACCGTTCTTTTATTGATTTGAGTTGCCTGTTAGTGAATTCTCTCTTGTTTATTACTGTACAAGATTCAGCATGTTAGCTGGTTAGCATGACACAATTTCAAAAACTTTACCGATACGAATATTGCTGTTATGGTGTAAGCTTTTGGTGTAGTCATACGGTAATAGTTGATGCGAATTTCAGTTCTTAGCACTGCTTATAGATTAGGTGATTTTCCTCTAAGTTGTTTTGTTTATAATATAAATTGTCTTAATTTTTATTGTTTACTTGTTTTAGCATCTATTCTATTGCTAGCATGCATGTAAATAAATAAATGAAGGCGAGAAATCCAAGCAATGAAAGTCAGTACTTACAGTAAATCAAAGGGAATGGATGATGGCAAGACATACCAAACTTTAGGAGAGTAAAGCTCTAACCTTCCTCACATATCATATTGCTTAAGTTGAATGAAATGTACAACAAAGCTATAAGATGGGGGTGGAGCGATTAAATTGTGAAGTAGTAGAGTTTGGTTGTATTTCTATTGAGTTGAATTGAATGAATTAAGGTATGTTTGTGATTGCCTAGCAGTTGTGCTAGATTGTGCATGCCTATAATCCATTTTTCGAAAATTCCCTTTCAATAACTCAAATAAAATCTTTTTCAAAGTTCGTTCCATTTTCCTTTGTACCCTATATTTTTTATTTCCAGGTATGTGTGAAATTTCATCAAGTTTGCATTTATATACAGAAGTGATTTGTGCTAAACTTTTCAATGGGTTTCCTCATGTATGTGTCACGAACATTCTTCAACTCCTTGGAATTAACTCACAAAATCCATGCTTTGTCCTGTTATACTTAATTTATGCATAATTTTGAAGTTTGAAGCTAAGGAAGTGTTTTGGTCTATAGTTAGATTTATGTGTTTTTAGAAGTTGACGAGTACATATACCATTCTTTTGTTGATTTGAGCAGCCTGTTAGTGAATATTACTGTACAAGATCTGACATATTAGCCGTTTAGCATGACACATTTTCAAAAACTTTACCTTTACGAATGATTTCTGTTGTGGTGTAAGTTTTTAGTGTAGTCATGGGGTAATTATTGATGCTAACTTCAGTTCTAAGGACTGCTTATAGATTAGGTGACTTTCCTCTAAGTTGTTTTATTTATAGTCTAAATTGTCTTATTTTTAATTGTTTACTTGTTTTAGCATCTTTTCTATTGCAAGCTGGTTTCTAAATAAATAAATGAAGGAGAAAAAATCCGAGCAATGAAAGCCAGTACACACAATAAATCTAAGGGGACGGTTGATGGCAACACATATCGAACTCTAGGAGAGTAAAGCTCTAACCTTCCTCACATATCATATCGCTTAAGTTGAATGAAATGTACGACTAAGCTATAAGATGGGCATGGTGAGGTTTAATTGTGAAGTAATGGAGTTAGATCATGTTTCTATTGAGCTGAATTGAATGAAGTAGTGTATGTTTATGATTAGTTAGCAGTTGTGCCAGATTGTGCATGCCTATAATCCATTTTTTGAAAATTCCCTTTCAATAACTCAAATAAAATCTTTTTCAAAGTTCGTTCCATTTTCCTTTATACCCTATACTTTTGATTTCCAGTTATGTGTGAAATTTCATCAAGTTTGCATTTATATACATAAGTGATTTGTGCTAAACTTTTCAATGAGTTTCCTAATGTATGTGTCACGAACATTCTTCAACTCCTTGGAATTAACTCAAAAAATCCATGCTTTGTCCAGTTATGCTTAATTTATGCATGATTTTAGAGTTTGGAGGTAGGGAATTGTTTTGGTCTACGGTTAGATTTATGTGCCTTTGGAAGTTGACTTGCATGTGTACCATTCTTTTCTTGATTTGAGCAGCCTGCTAGTGAAATCTCTCTTGTTTACTACTTTACAAGATCCGACATATTAGCCGGTTAGCATGACACATTTTCAAAAGCTTTAGCTTTACGAATGTCTTCTATTGTGGTGTAAGTTTTTATGTTAGTCGTTAGGTAATAGTTGATGCTAGTTTCAGTTCTTAGGACTACTTATAGATTAGGTCATTTTCCTCTTAGTTGCTTTGTTTATAGTCTAGATTGTCTTAATTTTTTATTCTTTACTTATTTTGGCATCTTTTTTGTTGCTAGCATGTATGTAAATAAATAAATGAAGGGGAGAAATCTGGGCACTGAAAGCCGATACTTACAATAAATCAAAGGGAATGGATGATGGCAAGACATTCCGAAGTCTAGCAAGGTAAAGCTCTAACCTTCCTCATATATAATATTGCTTAAGTTGAAGGAAATGTACGTAAGATGGGGATGGAGAGGTTAAATTGTGAAGTAGTGGTGTTTGGTTGTGTTTTTATTGAGCGAAATTGAATGAAATAGTGTATGTTTATGATTTGTTAGCAGCTATGCTAGATTATGCATGCCTATAATCCATTTTTCGAAAATTCCCTTTCAATAACATAAGCAAAATCTCTTTGAAAGATTGTCCCATTTTCTTTTACACCCTATACTTTTGATTTCTAAGTGTCTATGAAATTTCATCAAGTTTGCATTTGTATACAGTAGTGATTTGTGCTAAACTTTTCAATGAGTTTCATCATGAACGCATTACAGACATTCTTCAACTCCTTGCAATTAACTCACATAGTACCTGCTTTATCCAATTATGCCTAATTTATGCATGATTTTGAAGTTTGGAGCTAGGGAAGTGTCATCGTCAATGGCAAGATTTTTGTGTTTTTAAAAGTTAACTTATATGTATACGATTCTTTTGTTGATTTGAGTAACCTGTTAGTGAATTCCCTCTTGTTTATTACTGTACAAGATCCGGCATATTAGTCAATCTACATGACATATTTTCAAAAACTTTACCTTTACGAATGTTTTTTGTTATGTTGAGTGTTTTTGGTGTAGTCAACAGATTGATGCTAATTTCAGTTCTTAGGACTACTTATAGATTAGGTGATTTTCCCCTTAGATGTTTTGTTTATAGTCTAAATCGTCCTAATTTTTATTGTTTACTTGTTTTAGCATCTTTTCTATTGTAGGCATGCTTGTAAATAAATAAATGAAGGATGCAAAATCCAAGCAATGAAAGTTGGTACTCACAGTAAATCATAGGGAATGGATGATGGCATGACATAGCTAAGTCTAAGGAAGTAAAGCTCTAACCATCCTCACATATCATCTTGCTAAAGTTGAATGAAATGTACCACTAAGCTATAAGATGGGGATAGAGAGGTTGAATTGTGAAGTAATGGAGTTTAGTCGTGCTTCTACTAAGCTGAATGGACTGAAGTAGTGTATGTTTATGATTGGTTAGCAGCTATGCTGGATTGTGAATGCCTATAATCCATTTTTCAAAAAATCCCTTTCAATAACTCAAACAAAATGTCTTTCAAAGCTCGTTCCATTTTCCTTTACACCCTATACTTTTGATTTCCAAGTATGTGTAAAATTTCATCAAGTTTGCATTTACATACAGAAGTGATTTGTCCTAAACTATTCAACGAGTTTCCTCATGAATGTGTCACAGACATTCTTGAACTCCTTGTAATTAACTCACAAAATCCATGCTTTGTCCAGTTATGCTTAATTTATGCATGATTTTGAAGTTTAGAGCTAGGGATATGTTTTAGTCTACGGTTAGATTTATGTGTTTTTGGAAGTTAACTTATATGTATACCATTCTTTTGTTGATTTGAGTGGCTTGTTAGTGAATTCTCCCTTGTTTATTACTATGTAAGATCTGGCATATTAGTTGGTCTACATGACACATTTTCAAAAACTTTACCTTTAAAAATGTTTTTTGTTGTGGTATAAGTTTTCGGTATACTCTTGAGGTACTAGTTGATGCTAATTTCTGTTCTTAGGACTACTTATAGATTAGGTGATTTTCCTCTTAGTTGTATTGTTTACTGTCTAAATTTTCTTAATTTTTATTGTTTATGTGTTTAAGCAGCTTTTCTATAGTAGGCATGTTTGTAAATAAATAAATGAAGGATGCAAAATCCAAGCAATGAAAGCTGGTACTCACAGTAAATTAAAGGGAATAGATGATAGCAAGACATACCGAACTTAAGGGGAGTAAAGCTTTGACCTTCCTCATATATCATATTGCTTAAGTTGAATGAAATGTACGACTAAGCTATAAGATGGGGATGGAGAGGTTAAATTGTGAAGTAGTAGAGTTTAGCCGTGTTTCTATTGAGTTGAATGGAATGATGTAGTGTATGTTTATGATTGGTTAGCAGTTATGCTAGATTGTGCTTGCCTATAATCCACTTTTCAAAAATTCCATTTCAATAAGTCAAACAAATGTCTTTCAAAGTTCGTTCTATTTTCCTTCATACCCTATGCTTTTGATTTCTAGGTATGTGTGAAATTTCAGCAAGTTTGCTTTTATATATAGAAGTGATTTGTGCTAAACTTTTTGATGAGTTTCGTCATGAATGTATCCCAGACATTCTTCAACGCCTTGCAATTAACTCACAAAATCCATGCTTTGTCTAGTTATGCTTAATTTATGCATGATTTTGAAGTTTCAATGTTGGGACGTATTTTGGTCTGCAATTAGATTTATGTGTTTTTGGATATTGACTTGTATATATACCATTCTTTTATTGATTTGTGCAGCATGTTAGTGAATTCTCTCTTGTTTATTACTATCCAAGATTTGACATGTTAGTTGGTTAGCATGACACATTTTCAAAAACATTACCTTTAAAAAAGTTTTTTGTTGTGGTGCAAGTTTTTGGTGTAGTATTGAGGTAATTGTTGATGCTGATTTCAGTTCTTAGGACTACTTATAAATTTGGTGATTTTCCTCTTAGTTGTGTTGTTTATAGTCTAAATTGTCTTAATTTTCATTGTTTACTTGTTTTAGTATCTTTGTTGTAGCAGGCATGTTTGTAAATAAATAAATGAAGGATGCAAAATTTGAGCAATGAAAGACGATACTCACAATAAATGAAAGGGAATGGATGATGGCAATACATATTGAATTGAAGGGGAGTATAGCTCTGACCTTCCTTACATATCATATTGCTTAAGTTAAATGAAATCTACCACTAAGCTATAAGATGGGGATGGAGGGGTTGACTTGTGAAGTAGTGGAGCTTGGTCATGTTTCTATTGAGCTAAATGGAATGATGTAGTATATGTTTACGATTGGTTAGCAGTTATGCTAGATTGTACATGCCTATAATCCGTTTTTCGAAAATTCCATTTCAATAACTCAAACAAAATGTCTTCCAAAGTTCGTTCCATTTTCCTTTACACCCTATACTTTTGAGTGTGTAATTTCATCAAGTTTTCATTTACATACAGAAGTGATTTGTGATAAACTTTTCAACAACTTCCCCATGAATGTGTAAAGGACATTCTTCAACTCCTTGCAATTAACTCACAAAATCTATGCTTTGTCCAATTATGCTTAATTTATGCATGATTTTGAAGTTTGGAGCTCGGGAAGTGTTTTGGTCTACTGTTAGATTTATGTGTTTTTTGAAGTTGACTTGTATGTATACTATTCTTTTGTTGATTTGAGCAGCCTATTAGTGAATTCGCTCTTGTTTATTACTGTACAAGTTCTGGCATACTAGCCGATTAACATGACACATTTTAAAAAACTTTACCTTTACGAATGTTTTCGTTATGGTATAAGTTTTTGGTGTGGTCGTGAGGTGATTGTTGATGCTCATTTCAGTTCCTAAGACTACTTTTCTCTTAGTTGTTTTGTTTATAGACTAAATTGTCTTAATTTTTATTGTTTACTTATTTTAGCATTTTTTCTATTGTAAGCACGTATGTAAATAAATAAATGAAGGAGAGAAATTTGGGAAATGAAATCCGATACTCACTATAAATCAAAGGAAATGGATGATGGCAAGACATACTAAAGTTTAGGGGAGTAAAGCATTAACCTTCCTTACATATCATATTGCTTAAGTTGAATGAAATCTACAACTAAGTTGTAACATAGGGGTGGAGAGGTTGAATTGTGAAGTAGTGGAGTTTGGTCGTGTTTCTATTGAGCTGAATTGAATTTAGCAGTATATGTTTATGATTGGTTAGCTGTTATGCTAGATTGTGCATGCTTAAAATCCATTTTTGAAAAATTCCCTTTCAATAACTCAAACAAGATGTCTTTCGATGTTGGTTCCATTTTCCTTTACACCCTATACTTTTGATTTCCAAGTATGTGTGAAATTTCTTCAAGTTTTCATTTACAAGCAGAAGTGATTTGTGATAAACTTTTCAATGAGTTTCATCATGATTGCATTACGAACATTCTTCAACTCCTTGCGATTAACTCACATAATACCTGCTTTATCCAATTATGCCTAATTTATGCATGATTTTGAAGTTTGGAGCTAGGGAAGTGTTATCATCAATGGCTAGATTTTTGTGTTTTTAAAAGTTGACTTATATGTATACGATTCTTTTGTTGATTTGAGTAACCTGTTAGTGAATTCTCTCTTGTTTATTACTGTACAAGATCCGGCATATTAGTCAATCTACATGACATATTTTCAAAAACTTTACCTTTATGAATGTTTTTTGTTATGTTGAGTGTTTTTGGTGTAGTCAGCAGTTAATAGTTGTTGCTAATTTCAGTTCTTAGGACTACTGATAGATTAGGTGATTTTCCTCATAGTTGTTTTGTTTATAGTCTAAATTGTCTTAAATTTTACTATTTACATGTTTTAGCATCTTCATTTTTGCAACCACGTTTATAAATAAAAAATTGAACAAGAGAAATCCGAGCAATGAAAGTTGGTACTCACAGTAAATCATAGGGAATGGATGATGGCAAGACATAGCGAAGTCTAGGGGAGTAAAGCTATAACCATCCTCACATATCATATTGCTGAAGTTGAATGAAATGTACAACTAAGCTATAAGATGGGGTTGGAGAAATTGAATTGTGAAGTGGTGGAGTTTTGTCGTGTTTCTATTGAGCTGAATCGAATTTAGTAGTGTATGTTTATGATTGGTTAGCTGTTATGCTAGATTATGCATGCCTAAAATCCGTTTTTTGAAAATCCCCTTTCTAAAACTCAAACAAGATATCTTTTAATGTTGGTTCCATTTTCCATTACACCCTATACTTTTGATTTCTACGTAAGTGTAGAATTTCATCACGTTTGCATTTATGTACAAAAGTGATTTGTACTACACTTTTTAACAAGTTTCCTCCTCAATGTGTCATGAACACTCTTCAACTCCTTTCAATTAACTCACAAAATCCATGCTTTGTCCAATTATGCTTAATTTGTATATGATTTTGAATTTTGGATCTAGGGAAGTGTTTTGGTCTACAGTTAGATTTACATGTTTTACAAAGTTGACTTATATGTATACCATTCTTATATTGAGTTGAGCAACCTATTAGTGAATTCACTCTTGTTTATTACTATACAAGATCTGGCAACTTAGCCGGTTAGCATGACACATTTTCAAAAACTTTACCTTTACGAATGTTTATGTTGGGTTATAAGTTTTGCGTTTAATCGTGAGGTAATAGTTGATGCTAATTTTAGTTCTTAGCACTACTTATAGATTAGGTCATTTTCCTCTTAGTTGTTTTGTTTACAGTCTAAATTGTCTTCATTTATAATATTTACTTGTTTTAGCATCTTTTCCTTTATAGGCACGCATGTAAATAAATAAATGCTAGAGTGAAATCCAAGTAATGAAAGCCGATACTCGTAGTAAATCGAAGGGAATGGATGATGGCAAGACATAGCGAAGTCTAAAGGAGTAAAGCTCTAACCTTCCTCACATATCATATTACTAAAGTTGAACGAAATGTACGACTAAGCTATAAGATAGGGGTGGAGAGGTTGAATTGTGAAGTTATGGAGTTTGGTTGTGTTTCTATTGCACTTAGTCGAATTAAGTAGTGTATGTTTATGATTGGTTAGTAGTTAAGCTAGATTGTGCATGCCTATAATCCATTTTTTTTTTTAAATTCCCTTTTAATAACTCAAACAAAATCTCTTTCAAAGTTGGTTCCATTTTCCAATTATGTGTGAAATTTCATCAAGTTTGCATTTATATATAGAAGTGATTTGTGCTAAACTTTTCAACAAGTTTCCTCATGAACATATCACGGACATTCTTCAACTCCTTGCAATTAACTCGCAAAATCCATGCTTTGTCCTGTTATGCTTAATTTATGCATGATTTTAAACTTTCAAGCTAGGGAAGTCTGTTGGTCTACGATTAGATTTATGTGTTTTTGGAATTTCACATGTATGTATGCCATTCTTTCGTTGATTTGAGCGGCCTATTAGGGAATTCTCTCTTGTTTAGTACTGTACAAGATCCAGCATATTAGCCAATTTGCACGATACATTTTCGAAAACTTTACCTTTACAAATGTTTTCTATTATGGTGTATGTTTTTGCTGTAGTCGTAAGATAATAGTTGATGCGAATTTCAGTTCTTAGGACTACTTATACATTTGGTAATTTTCCTTGGAGTTGTTTTGTTTATAGTCTAAATTGTCTTAATTTTTATTATTTACTTATTTTAACATCTTTTCTATTGCAGGTACATATGTAAATAAATAAATGCAGGAGAGAACTCAAAGCAATGAAAGCCGGTACTCATAGTAAATCAAAGCGAATGGATGACGGCAAGACATACCGAACTCTAGGGGAGTAAGGCTCTAACCTTCCTCACATATCATATTGCTTATGTTGAATGAATTGTATGACTAAGCTATAAGATAGGGATGGAGAGGTTGAATTCTGAAGTAGTGGAGTTTGGTTGTGTTTATATTAAGCTGAATTAAATGAAGTAGTGTATTTTTATGATTGGATAGCAGTTGTGCTAGTTTTTGAATGCTTATAATCCATTTTTCGAGAATTCCATTTCAATAACTCAAAAAAAATCTCTTTCAAACTTTGTTCCATTTTCATTTACACCTTATAGTTTTGATTTCTAGATATGTGTGAAATTTCGTCACGTTTGCATTTATATACAAAGGTGATTTGTGCTTAACTTCTCAATGAGTTCCCTTATGAATGTGTCAAAAACAGTCTTCAACTCCTTGTAATTAACTCACAAAATCCATACTTTGTCTAGTTATGCTTAATTTATGCATGATTTTGAAATTTAGAGCTAAGGAAGTGTTTTGGTCTACGATTAGATTTATGCCTTTTTAGAAGTTGACTTGTATGTATACCATTCTTTTGTTGATTTGAGCAACCTATTAGTGAATTCTCTCTTGTTTATTACGATACAAGATCTAGCATATTAGCCGGTCTGCATATCACATTTTCAAAAACTTTACCTTTACGAATGTTTTTGTAGTGTAAGTTCTTGGTTTAGTCGTGAGGTAATAGTTGATGCTAATTTCTATTCTTAGGACTACTTAAGGATTAGGTCATTTTCCTCTTAATTGTTTTGTTTATAGTCTAAATTGTCTTAATTTTTATTATTTACTGGTTTTAGCATCTTTTGTATCGTAGGTACGTATGTAAACAAATAAATGAAGGAGAGAAATCCAAGTAATGAAAGCCGGTACTTACAGTAATTGAAAGGGAATGGATGATGGCATGACATACTGAAGTCTAGGGGAGTAAAGCTCTAACCTTCCTCACATATCATATTGGTTATGTTGAATGAAATGTACGACTAAGTTATGAGATGGGAGTAGAGAGGTTGCATTGTGAAGTAGTAGAGTTTGCTTATGTTTCTATTGAGTTGAATTGAATAAAGTAGTATATGTTTATGATTAGATAGAAGTTGTGCTAGATTTTGAATGCGTATAATCCATTTTTCGAAAATTCCATTTCAATAACTCAAAAAAAAAAAATCTCTTTCAATGTTCGTTCCATTTTCCTTTACACCTTATACTTTTGATTTCGAAGTATGTGTGAAATTTTATCAAGTTTGCATTTATATACAGAAGTGATTTGTGCTAAACTTTTCAATGAGCTTCCTCATGAATGTGTCACGGACATTATTCAACTCCTTGTAATTAACTCACAAAATCCTTGCTTTGTCCAGTTATGCTTAATTTATGCATGATTTTGAAGTTTGGAGCTAAGGAAGTGTTTTGGTCTACAATTAGATTTATATGTTTTTAGAAGTTGACTTGTATGTATACCATTCTTTTTTTGTTTTGAGCAGCCTATTAAAGAATTCTCTCTTGTTTATTACTATACAAGATCTAGCATATTAGCTGGTTTGAATGACACATTTTCAAAAACTTTACCTTCACGAATGTTTTCTATTGTGTTGCACATTTTTGGTTTAGTCGTGAGGTAATAATTGATGATAATCTCAATTCTTAGGACTACTTTTAGATTAGGTGATTTTCCTCTTACTTGTTTTATTTATAGTATAAATTATCTTAATTTTTATTGTTTTCTTGTTTTAGCATCTTTTCTTTTGTCGGCATTGTCAGGACCCTAAAGGGAGCCTAGTAGGATTAATTAAAATTTCCATAACATGTGTACACCCATGATATGAAAATTGCCTTGTAAGTTAGAAATTGCAAGACTCTAAATAATAAATCATTAAGATTACTGATTTTTAAGTAATTAATCTATTGCAACATAACATAACATAACCTATAAATATAAATAACTATAAATATCTGATATCCTACAATTCCTCAGAACCGTAGGGATTCGGTATCTTCTACCAAATAATAAGACAAGATATACTAACATATAAAAATAATATACAAGAAAAATTATATTATATTAAGTTTTAACATATAAATATTTTCTACAAAGAATGTTTATGTATTATCTAAAGAGTACTTAGCTACTTCTAATACTAGTATACATATCTTCATCTCATACTCAACACTAGAGACATATCCCAATCTCATCGTAAGTAAACCTGTAAAGGAAACTAAGGGGGAATGAGCATAAAACAGCTCAGTAAGTTTGTCCCTCACCACTATCGTTCAAGCAAGTTATCACACATTATTATCATACATACAAGTAAGCTATCTACATACAAAATGAATACAGGCATGATAAATGTAAGGAACACATCCATAGGAGTTCGAAACTATAGAAGGCATAGAATTACGTCGCTTATACTTTGATTATCTCCTGTACTTACCCGTACAGGGTACCTCAACTTACCCGCATGAGGTTATTTAGGGGCACCACCCCTCTAGGCAACACTTGACTATTACCCTAGTTGAGAAAAAAGTTCCAATCCAAATTGGTGGATCCCAAACTTGGACTATTCACCATCCATGGCCCTTCGGGCACAAATATGCGAGTCCACTCGCTATCAATTGGAGATCCAATGCTAGCTTTTCCTTAACGATAAAATTTTATTTATGGCTCTTTGAGCCCATATAGAGATCATACAAAACTATATTTAAGAGTAGAAAAGTTTTTTTCATGAAAAAACACTTTTCTTAAGATTTTTGCAAAGTTAGCACTCTTTATTCATACTTTTACCGAGTCATAGACATGCGATAAGTATAATTGATTATTTTGGTCTAATACTTATATTTATCAATTTAAAAAGGTTATCATACAGATGATAGCAAACAAGCCAAGCAATCATTCAAACATATAAGCAATAGTAAGCAGCAAACCTCATATAAGTAACATGCATAAGCAAGTAACAGGCCATTAGAACTCTGTCACCTAGATTATTACTCATTCTCCAATCCTTTGGAGTTTCCAAAACTCGATATTGAATGCCTAAATCAAAATAGTAAAACTTATAAGTACTTTGAAAAGTCAGACTCCTTAGTTAACTAAAAATCTATTGTAATTTATCTAGTTTCTCCTAATATAACCCAAGTATAATGTGTATAGGGTTTATCATACTCAATGGGGTTAATAGTAACTATTTTCTTATATTTGTAAGTTATGAAACTTCCATTATGTATTTTGTAACTTTTTCATTCTAATTTCGATATTTGCGAACTTATAGTCGTTTTTCATCGTTTTCAGATGCACGTTCACATAGTGATGTCTGTTTTGGACGTTAAGACCCATGTTTTACGATATAGGCTAAACTTATTAAAATTTTAACTATGGAAGCTTAATTATTCTCATTGCTTATGTTTTTACACTTAGGGACTTTTACATTGGTGTTACTAATTCACATACTTGATTAAGTTTAATTCAATCTAAGAAGTGTATTAGGGTTTAAAGGAGGTTATATTCTTATGTAATCTTATAATTTATTATTTTACAAGCTTATGTTTATGTCATCGCTTAAGTCATTTATCACTTGTGTCATCGCTTATGTCATCATTTTCTTATGTCATAGCTTATGTCATCTTTTAATTGCATCATTGCTTACCTCATCCTTTGCTTACATAAGCCTTACCCCATGCCTAAGTGTATTGTGTACACTTATATACATTTATACATATGTTAAATATATACCTACACCTTTGCTATACTTATATGTATACTAGTATACTTATACATATACCGCATTTATACTTGTACATATACCTATATACCTATACAGTTATCTATATATTTTTGTACAAATTTTGTATGCCAAATTTTCCTCTTAAGAAAACTTCCCTAATTTCATTGTTTTTGTGTTTTAAGAGTGTATTTAGCATGGTATAGGTATGTATAGTTAGTATTTGTCTTAGTTTAGTTTATACTTGTATTTCTCTAGTATACCCTTATGTACACATACTTAAGGAGATATATACATGCATCTTCTTCCATGTGCTAAGGCTATCTTACACTTCTAAGCATGAATATGAAGCTTCCTCTTCCAACAACACATATGCACATATTATACCAACTTTCTATACTAACTTAACTTACATAACTAACCACTACATAAAATAGATAATCAAACGATAAAATACCTCTTTCTCCTTAATTTATGTGAGTAGAAATTGTGAAAGTGAGGTGTTGAAAGAATATGACAATAAGGAGAAAAGGGGGGAGTGGGGGTGGGTTTACAATTTGAGAAGGGGAAGAAGAGTGTTTTGTTGTCTTAATTTGTGTTTCCAAAAAGAAATGAGTGGAGTCTACATGGGAGGGGATATGGACAGCAAAGAAGGGAGAAAAAAGGGAAGAAAAATCCAAAAGAAAAGAGAAGAAATCATTAGAAAGGAGAAGAGAATTCTAGATAACAATGACATTTGTTGTCTTTGTCAACATGCTAACTTAATCAACTTTTGACTTGGTCAAATGTTGACTTAGTCAACTCTCTTAGGATTGCATGTAATTTGAATGCCCATAATGAAGTAATTAAGAAAAATTAGGAAGAAAAATTAAAGAAATGAAAGAAAATGTGGGGTTTGTTGAAATAATTAGTAAAAATAGGTAATAAGATCTTTCTCTAAGTATTTATATCCTAGAAACATAATTTGGTACGGCACTTTATGTAATTATCATGAAAAGTATCATTTAGGGCATTAATATTTACTACATTTAACCAAGCATCAACTAAACCCCTAACTTTATGTAATATTAACCTAGTTATATACTTGAAGATGAATGTGATCTAGAATGCAATATCTTAGTTTCTAAGGGATTACTTTAGTGTTATAAATATATGTGAATGGTTGAAGGTTATCTTGAATCTTTTACTACTGATTTAGTATAATACTAAGGTTATATTATCAATCAGGGTTTTAGGGTAAATTATGGTGAATTAGTGCTTTTATATGCTTAAAGTTATAGTTTTAGGGTTTTTATCACTTCCGAGCACAATCTCTAGTGTTTCTACACATTTAGGGTTTAATGTATTCATACGCGATTAAGTCTTTGATTGTTATCTTAGGGTTTTGATAAGGTTTAAGGCTAACTTTTGCAATTACATATACTTGAGGTTTTAGCATCTTCGTTTAGGATTAGAGGTTCAATTGATAATTTAAGGTTTTTCATATTTGATTTAGGTTTTGAATTGAGATTTTAATCAATTTTAAATCTCACTGGCTCTATTGACTTTAAGAAATCATCTATAGTATAGGCGTTTGGTTATATACTTAAAAAGCTAAATTCACGGGGTTTACAAGCACGATTATAAATAAATAAATGAAGGAGTGAAATTCGAGCAATGAAAGCCGATACTCATAGTAATTCAAAGGGAATGGATGATGGCAAGGCATACCGAAGTCTAGGGGAGTAAAGCTCTAACCTTCCTTACAGATAAAATTGCTTAAGTTGAATGAAATGTACGACTAAGCTATAAGATGGGGATGGAGAGGTTGAATTGTGAAGTAGTCGAGTTTGGTCAAGTTTCTATTGAGTTGAATTGAATGAAGTATTGTATGTTTATGATTGGTTAATAATTGTGCTAGATTGTGCATGTCTATAATCCTTTTTACTAAAATTCCCTTTCAATAACTCAAACAAAATCACTTTCAAAGTTAGATCCATTTTCCTATACACCCTATACATTTGATTTCTAGGTATGTGTGAAATTTCATCAAGTTTGCATTTATATACAGAAGTGATTTGTGATAAACTTTTCAACGAGGTTCCTCATGAATGTGTCACGGACATCTTCAACTCCTTGCAATTAACTCAAAAAATCCATGCTTTGTCTTATTATGCTTAATTTATGCATGATTTTGAAGTTTGAAGCTAGGGAAGTGTTTAAGTCTACCATTACATTTATGTGTTTATAGAAGTTAACTTGTATGTTTACCATTCTTTTGTTGGTTTAAGTAGCCCATTAGAGAATTCTCTTTTGTTTATTACTATACAAGATTTGGCATATTAGCTGGTCTGTATGACACAATTTCAAAAACTTTACCTTTACGATTGTTTTCTGTTGTGTTGTACGTTTTTGGTTTACTCGTGAGGTAACAGTTGATGCTAATCTCAGTTCTTAGGACTATTTATAGATTAGGTGATTTTCCTCTTAGTTGTTTTGTTTATAGACTAAATTGTCTTAATTTTTATTATTTAATGGTTTTAGCATCTTTTGTACTGCAGGCACATATGTAAATAAATAAATGAAGGAGCAAAATTCGAGCAATGAAAGCCAGTATTCACAGTAATTCAAAGGGAATGGACGATGGCAAGACGTACCGAAGTCTAAGGGAGCAAAGCTCTAACCTTCCTCACATATCATATTGCTAAAGTTGAACGAAATGTACGACTAAGCTGTAAGATGGGGGTAGAGAGGTTGAATTGTGAAGTTACGGAGTTTGGTTGTGTTTTTGTTGAGCTGAATCAAATGAAGTAGTTTTTGTTTATGATTGGTTAGTAGTTATGCTAGATTATGCATGCCTATAATCCATTTTTGAAAAATTCAAATTCAATAACTCAGACAAAATCTCTTTCAAAGTTCATTCCCTTTTCATTTACACCCTATACTTTTGATTTCCAAGTATGTGTGAAATTTCATTAAGTTTGCATTTATATACAGAAGTGATTTATGCTAAACTTTTCAACGAGTTTCCTCATGATTGTGTCGTAGACATTCTTTAACTCCTTGCAATTAACTCACAAAATCCATGCTTTGTCCAATTATACTTTATTTATGCATAATTTTAAAGTTTGGAGCTAGGGTTCTGTTTTGGTCTATGGTTAGATTTATGTGTTTTTGGAAGTTAGCTTGTATGTATACCATTCATGTGTTGATTTGAGCAGCCTGTTAGTGAATTGTCTTTTGTTTATTATTGTACAGGATCCGGCATATTAGCTAGTTTGCATGACCCATTTTAAAAAAAATTACCTTTATGAATGTTTTCTCTTGTATTGTAAGTTTTTAGTTTACTTGTGAGGCAATGGTTGGTGCTAATTTCAGTTCTTAGGACTACTTATAGATTAGGTCATTTTCCTCTTAGTTGTATTGTTTATAGTCTAAATTGTCTTAATTTTTACGGTTTAATGGTTTTAGCATATTTTCTATTGCAGGCATGTTTGTAAGTAAATAAATGAAGGAGCAAAATCTGAGCAATGAAAGTTGGTACTCACAGTAATTCAAAGGGAATGGATGATGGAAAGACATATCAAAGTGTAGGGGAGCAAAGCTCAAACCTTCCTCACATATCATATTGCTGAAGTTGAACGAAATGTACGACTAAGCTATAAGATGGGGGTGGAGAGGTTGAATTGTGAAGTTATGAAGTATGGTTGTGTTTCTGTTGAGCTAAATTGAATGAAGTAGCGTATGTTTATGATTGGTTAGCAATTGTGCTAGATTGTGCATGCCTATAATCAATTTTTTTGAAAATTCCATTTCGTTAACTCAAACAAAATCTCTTTCAAAGTTTGTTCCATTTTCCTTTTCACCCTATACTTTTGATTTCTAGGTATTTGTGAAATTTCTTCAAGTTTGAATTCATATACAGAAGTGATTTGTACTAAACTGTTCAACAAGTTTCCTCATGAATGTGTCAGAGACATTCTTCAACTCCTTGCAATTAACTCACAAAATCTATGCTTTGTCTAGCTATGCTAAATTTATGCATGATTTTGAAGTTTGGAACTAGGGATGTGTTTTGGTCTATGGTTAGATTTATGTGTTTTTGGAAGTTAATTTGTATGTATACCATTCTTTTGTCGATTTGAGTGGCCTGTTAGTGAATTCTCACTTGTTTGTTACTATACAAGATCCGACATATTAGTCGATTTACATGACACATTTTTGAAAACTTTACCTTTATGAATGTTTTCTGATGTGTAATAAGTTTTTTGGTTTAGTTGTGAGGTAATAGTTGATGCTAATTTCAGTTCTTAGGACGACTTATAGATTAGATCATTTTCCTCTTAGTTGTTTTGTTTATAGTTTAAATTGTCTTAATTTTTACTGTTTACATATTTTAGCATCTTTTCTTTTGTAAGCATGTTTGTAAGTAAATAAATGAAGGGAAGAAATCCAAGCAATGAAAGCTGGTCTTACAGTAAATCAAAGGGAATGGATGATGGCAAGACATAGCGAAGTGTAGGGGAGTAAAGCTCTAACCTTCCTCACACATCATATTGCTTATGTTGAATGAAATGTACGACTAAGCTATAAGATGGGGGTAGAGAGGTTGAATTATGAAGTAGTAGAGTTTGCTTATGTTTCTATTGAGCTAAATTGAATGAAGTATTGTAAGTTTACGATTGGTTAGTAGTTCTGCTAGATTGTGCATACCTATAATCCATTTTTCAAAAATTCCCTTTCAATAACTCAAACAAAATCTCTTTCAAAGTTTGTTCCATTTTCCTTTACACCCCTATACTTTTGATTTCCACGTATGTGTGAAATTTCATCAAGTTTGCATTTATATATAGAAGTGATTTTTACTAAACTTTTCAACAAGTTTCCTCATGAATGTGTCACGGACATTCTTCAACTCCTTGTAATTAACTCACAAAATCCATGCTTTGCCTAATTATGCTAAATTTATGTATGATTTTGAAGTTTGGAGCTCGGGATGTGTTTTGGTCTACGGTTAGATTTATATGTTTTTGGAAGTTGGCTTGTGTATATACCATTCTTGTGTTGATTTGAGCAACCTATTAGTGAATTCTCTCTTCTTTATTATTGCATAAGATCCGGCATATTATTTGCAAACCTTTACGAATGTTTTCTATTGTGGTGTAAGTTTTTGGTTTAGTTGTGAGGTAATAGTTGATGCTAATTTCAATTCTTAGGACTACTTATAGATTAGGTGATTTCCTTCTTAGTTGTTTTGTTTGTAGTCTAAATTGTCTTAATTATTATTGTTTACTTGTTTTAGCATATTTTCTATTGCATGCATGTATGTAAATAATTGAATGAAGGAGAGAAATTTAAGTAATGAAAACCGGTACTCATAGTAAATCAAATGGAATGGATGATGGCAAGACATATTGATGTCTAGAGGAGTAAAGCTCTAAACTTCCTCACAAATCATATTGCTTAAGTTGAATGAACTGTACGGCTAAGCTTCAAGATTGTGGAAGAGAGGTTGAATTGTGATGTTGTGGAGTTTGGTTGTGTTTCTATTAATCTAAATTAAATGAAGTAGTGTATGTTTATGATTGGTTTGCAGTTGTGCTAGATTGTGCTTGCCTATAATCCATTTTTCAAAAATTCCTTTTCATTAACTCGTACAAAATTTCTTTCAAAGTTCGTTCCATTTTCCTTTATACCTTATCCTTTTGATTTCCAAGTGTCTATGAAATTTTATTAAGTTTGCATTTGTATATAGAAGGGATTTGTGCTAAACTTTTGAATGAGTTTCCCCATGATTGTATCATGGACATTGTTGTACTCCCTTTAAATCACTCTCAATCCTTGCTTTTTCCAAATTATGCTTAATTTAGGCATAGTTTTGAAGTTTGGTGCTTAGGAAGTGTTTTAGTCTATTGTTAGATTTATGTGTTTTTGGACATTGACTTGTATGTATACCATTCTTTTGTTGATTTGAGCAACCTATTAGTGAATTCTCTCTTGTTTATTACCACACAAGATTCGGCATATTGGTTGATTAGCATTGTCAATTCCTTATAGCTAGCGTAGTAAAATTGCCTATAATTTTCATATCATATATGATCCTTTGATACGAAAATCACTTTGCAAGCTAGAGTTTGCAAGACTCTAAATAATTTATCCTTAGGGCTTCTTAATTGTTAATTAATTAGCATATTATAAAATATAAATAAGATATCAATATTCATTAGTTCCTTAAACCTATAGAGAATTGGTATCCCCTACCAATGATAAGGTTAAATAGTATAGACATAAAACTTAAACTTATTGAAGTTACAAATTCTAAATATATATGTGGTATTTATATTTAAAGTTTCAAATGAACTAAATAATTTACCTATAATTCTAACCTCTAAAACATCTCAATACTTGCACTTAACTCTTAGCTCTTAACCTATGCCCGATTATTTATTAACCTACAAAAGAAAAGCTATTGGAGAGTAAGCTATAAGAACTTAATAAGTTATCCCTCCTATTATACAGGCAAATAGGTTATTAAACAAATTATTACAACCATATGAATGCATATACATACAGTATGCCAAACAGTATATACAGTTGACTAATGTTGCATATATCATCGAATTTAATGCTCTCCTAAGTAAAGGTTGGAGATGCATTGGCACCAATCACAATCAGACTTTGTACTTAGGTTATTTAAAAATAAATTTAAATTTCATATTTCATGAAATACATTTCCATTTTTAAGAAATCTAGCAATACGCAAAATTCCAAGTATAACGATGAGGTATCCCCGGTAGTCTACACTTATACACTATATTGGAGGTCTTTAGACTTGACCCTTAACCATACAGTTGGTGTATTTAGAGCCTAGTAAGCTCATAGGTTAGGATAAGGTTAAGTTGTATGAGTATACTGTAGTAAAACATTTTAATTCAATATATAAAAACAACTCACGTAAGGCCTCTCTTTACCCCTATAAGAAATGACAACCAGAAAATGCATGATTGATGCATGATCCTTTTAATTTAAGATAAAGCAAATATAATTAAGTCAAATTATTGAGCAATCAATCAATATCAACAAACTATTCAAATGGTACAATAGTCAATCATATAGCCATATCTTCAATTTATCACATTTAATAGTATTTTGCACAGTAATTAATCAATATCAGGCACATACATAACTTGGACCCCCATGCATCAAGTTATTAATATTTAATTTAGGTACACTAACTACAAGCACAAAACAAGTATAGAGTCATCAAGAGTACTTACTTAACCAAATCCGATATGAATCTTAGCAATCAAGAGGCAGCTTGCTTTCCTGATCAACATGAATACTCACTTGACTAAAGCTGATATGAATCCTAGCAATCAACAAGTAGCTTGCCTTCCTGATCAATATTTCCTAATAAATAGAAATGAAAGAAGCCTAATGAGCATCTAGACATTGTAATAAATAGCCTAACCAATTCATTATCTATCTTATAATTCTCGTTTCTGCTTAAGTTTTCAATTTCATATACTTTTTAGTTTTACTTTAAATCTTTACATTTTCATTTTCATATTCAATTCTTAATGAGTTTGCATTACTTTATCCTATAGTAATAGCATATAGTTTATTTATGATTATATAAGTTCAGATTATTTGACTATTTGTAAGTTTTGTATTAATATTTTGCTATAACATGATTTAGTTATAATATTCATGTATAGTAAAATAGATATTAGTGTAATGATAAATATATATATCAGATAAAGTAATAATGTTAAATGGAATATCTTAAAATTATATATTTAAATAACTAAAAAATTTAGCTCCATCATACTACAATATTATTTTAAGTTTATACTGTGCGTATATATATATATATATATATGTTTTCAATTTATTTCTCAGAAGTATATGATTCTATCTTGTTCTTATCATCATCATCATCATTATTATTATTACTATTATTATTGTTAGGTGTTATTATAATTACTATTTTATATTCACATATATTGTTATTATATATAAAAGCATTTCTTCTTCGAAGCACTTTAACTTTTTAAATATGCATATATATGTATAATACTTTAATCTTTTAAAGAACTTTGTATCTTATAGTCATGTCTTATTCATTCTTTATAATATATTTCTATCAATTTCCTCTTATAGGAAATGAAGTATGTAAACTTGTAAACAATTGCGTTTAGTTTTTTTTTATTTAATTAAAGTTTTATCATAGTTATTTATTTGTAAGATCTTATCATTTAAATAACGAATTAATTTACTTGCATCCTTCGATTTTCTTTAAATCTTAAATCGTATATAGTTTTTTCATTCGGACTTTGATATTTATAAACTTGTATTTGATTTTTTATTATTTTTGAATAAACGTTCACGTAGCGAGATCTATTTTGGACCTAAAACTCGTATTTTTCAATATGAATTTAAATTGTTACGAATTTTATTATTTTGACCCTAATGTTGTTATTCATCATTTTTGAGCTTTTCTTTATGATTTTATGGTTTAATTAATTTCTAAATTTCATATTTTTATAATAATTTATTTTTAGGCTTGATTTACATTAATTTTAATATTTATTCATTTTAAAGTTGTATTTACTTAGCAGATTAATTGTCTTATAATTGTAATTTTCTTCATTAATTATTATTTTCTAATTATATTTATAATTTTTTATTCATATTATTATTATTATTATTATTATTATTATTATTATTGTGGTTTGATGACATGGCATATTCCTATTTGTCTACATGGCAACTTTTAGATTTTTCTCTTATTATATTTCTTATATTTTATATTCTTATTACATATATTTATTTAAAATTATATTTAATTAATTGATAGATTATTGGCTCTAATTATACATTATGGGTTTCAGCCCATTATGTATTTATATATATATATATTTTATTATATATATATGCTTAGGTTTATGTGTACATACATATGTTCTTAATTATTATTATGGTATTGTGCTTAATAATTTATTATTTGTACTTATATTAGTATAAGATTATATACCTTCATATACAAACATATGTACATATATATTCTCATCTATATTATTATACTTAATACATTATTAAATGTACTTATACTTAGTATATTAGTATATGTACCTGTTGGTAGTAAATTTTCGCTCATTTGGCATACCGTTCATTCGACTGTCAATATTGCAATTAAATTGAATCTCTCAACCTGCATTTGGAAAAATGACATACAGCATTTATACCGAGTATCCTAAATCCGTTCTTGGTCTGAATTTAGGCCTATGGTGAGAACAGTTATCATAAGTACGGTTATATTACATAACCACCTGTTCTCCCTACTATTAGGAAGGATGTCAAATCAAAAAGCTTCTACATGTCTTAACAATTATTTTGACAACTACCTTAGACATTACAGCCATCTATAAATATAGGAAAGAAAACTCCGTAAGATTTCTCTCTTGAACACTTCATTCATATACTTTTTATACAAAATCACCCTATTAACTTAGGCATCGAAGTGACCTCACTGAATTGGTCCCAGTACCAAACATCTCATTCTCTTTTGCAGGATTTTCCTTGATCCCAAAATTTACTAATAACAGTACATATATGTATGTACATGTGTTACATACATATATCTATACATGTAAGCGTACATATGTACATGTATTTATACATGTACTATACTTTGTTATACGTATTTATGTACATGTACATGTATTTATACTTAATTTATACATACATTTATATATGTATCTAGATTAGAGAATCTAAACTTGAAAATGCTCAAAGAGAATGAGATCAAGGACAAGTTCCCTAAGGAGCAACTCAATGCCATCAACTAGGTAAGTGATATGGAAATACCTTGGTTTATGGATATCAGTAATTTTTTAGTTACTAGGATTATACTGAAAGGACTTACATACTAGCAAAAGAAGAAATTTTTTTCTGATGTGAAACATTATTTTTAGGATAATCCTTACCTGTTTAAAGTATGTGTAGATCATGTTATTAGGAGGTATGTACCATACCTCAAAGTATGGCAAATTTTGAGCCACTATCATTCAAGGCCTATATGTGGGCATCATAATGCCAATAAGACAGCTCATAAGGTCTTAGAAGCTGGATTTTATTGGCCGACCTTATTCAAAGATGCCCAGAAATACATTAAGGTTTGTGATGATTATCAACGAATAGGGAATATATCTCATAGGAATGAAATGCCATAAAACCCCATCTTCAAGGTCGACGTATTCGATGTGTAGGGGGCCAATTTTATAGGCCCTTTCCTAAACTCTAATGGAAATAAATACATCTTAGTAGCTATTAACTACATCTCTAAGTGGGTAAAAGTTAAAGGCCTACCCACTAATGATGACAGGGTAGTAAAAAAATTCTTAAAAGGCTGATTTTCTCGATTTGTTACTCTTAAGACAATTATAAGTGATAAGGGAACACACTTTTGTAACGCCCAACTCAACTAAGTGTTGAAACGTTATGGTGTTACACATAGAATAGCCATCCCATACCAGCCCCCAAGTAGTAGCCAAGTGGAAGTCGCTAATTGAGATCTTAAGCGAATTCTTGAAAAAGTCATAGAGCACCATAGGAAAGATTGGTCAAAATAGTTGGATGATGCTTTATGGGCATACAGAATTGCTTACAAAAGCCCATTAAGAACTATACCCTACCAACTTATATATGGGAAGGCTTGTTATTTATTGATAAAGATTGAACATAAGGCCTATTGCGCAATTAAAAGTGCTAATGTTGATTTTGAGCATACAAGTACTCACAGGAAGCTTCAATTGAATGAGTTAGAGGAATGGTGAGCAAAAGCATATGACAAATCAAAATTATATAAAGAAAGGACTAAGAAGTAACATAGTACCATGATCAACAAATCAAATAAGGTCAACAATTTAAAGAACGTGATCATATCCTTATCTATAATTCTCGCCTTTGTTTATTCCCAAGTAAGTTGAAACCTAGGTGGTTTAGATCATTTACAATTACATAAGTTTTCCTGTATGGGACTATTGAAGTTCATACCCTAAGAAGGGCACATTTAAGGTAAATGAGCAACAATTGAAGCTATATTAGAGTGGAAATTTGGAGTATGATGGACGGGAGAAATTCTATCTCCACCCGATGGAACAATTATGAGCTACAATCGTATCCTATTGTGCTATTGATGTTAACTATAGTACTTCATGGGAGGTAACCCATACCAAACTCTTCTTTTATTTGTGTTTTGCTTTAATATTCTTTGATCGCACTCTAGTTCTTTTAGTTCATTCCATTTTATTTTGTTTTTATATAACTTTGCCTTATTTCTTTTATTTATTTATTTTTTTCTTCTTATTTAAACTTTAGTCATAGGTTTAAGTTCACTATTATGTTGCGCTACGCATACAGTGCTCCAGAAGCTAAATAAAATTCCAAAATTGATAAGTACAACATAATAGCCTTTTCTTTTTAGTTTAATTTTTTTGCATTAGATTTTATTTTTAAACTCAATTCCTAGTTTCAATACTTTTATTTCTTTAAGTTTTTTTTTTAATTACATTTAAATTCATGATTTTAGGCTTAGAAAAAAAAAGAAGAAAAGAACAGAAAGTTATACGAGTATGGGATACGATTGTGTCCCAACCAGTGTCCACCTAAGCCCCTTCAATGGATAGCAAGCATAGAAAGTTACATAGGCATGGGACACAGTTGTATCCCAGCCCGTTTTCTCCAAGGAACATATACGTAAAACAGAAAGTTACACAGGCATGGGATACGGTTGTGTCCCGACCCATGTTTGCCTAGCACCTACATGGTATATACACAAATTGCACAATACTTTTAAAACACCAACACATACTCACAAACACTCACTAGCACAATTTCTTCACCTTTCATCTTCTCTTCACCTTCTCCTCACATTCTACTTTTCATCAACTAATTTCTTCATTGAATCTAACCCAATCCAAGTAAGTTCATCTCAATTTTTTTATGACCTCTCTTATTCATGCTTTGTTTTCATCATTATTTATGCATGCTTAGGTGAATGAAATTTAGGGCTTTTGTGACTTTGAACACAAATCTTGTCTAAGAACTTGCTTAGTTTTTATGCTTTTATGATAAATATGCATATTTGCATTGTGTTAATAGATTTACATGCTTTTGTACTGTGTATTGTTGCTAGATATTAATTTGTAATCTATCAAACATGAATTTGGCTTGCAAATTCAATGTCAACTACTCAATTAATCCATTTAGGATTAGAATTGTTGAGAGTGATTTTGGGACATTTAGAGTTTTTGAAGTGTTAGGAAGCCTTCATCTCAAGAAGATTGTAATATAAAGAGTCTAATGTATAACTAGTTGGATGAATTTGCTAGCCATTTCTTTTAACCCAATTAGTTTTGTGGATGCACTCTACATCTTTGTTCAAATGTCTTAATGAGATTTCTTTTAATATCTATCACTTCTACTCCTTTATGAATCTCTCTCAATTTAAACTAAGTGTGAGAAAGATGAGCATCTCTGATTTGGTGTGGTGTTTCTTCTCAGGTAACCAATGGAAAATTCCATAAAGGTTACTGTTCGGAGAAAATCCAAGTATGCGGCATCATCTTTCACGTAAGAAGGTGCCATTGTTGAACCATTGGCCATTCTCCCTCTAATAGAGCACCCAATGCTCTAATTTAAAGAAGACTATCAATTGACTCACCACAACTTACTTAGGAACAAGCCATTTAGCAAAACACTTCATTTGGATTGGCATGTTCTCGCTTAACTAGAGTTAATAAATGAAATGAAGGAACTGTTGGAAGGAACCATTTAGGAGCGATTCTTATCTCTTGAAGCTCCAATTTATAAGGAGCTGACATTGGAGTTCTAATGCACATATAAACAAGATAAAGAGAATATTAGTACGATGGGCCCTAAACATAAACTCCATTTCACTTTAAATGGCAAGCCTCTCTACATGAAAATAGCTCAATCGAGCAAGTATCTTGGTCTCTATGAGGATAAATTCATACGAACAAAAGAGTTCCAATGCTTAATATGTCGTTTTCTACGTGGAGTAACACTAAGGAAGTTTTGGGATGAAATTGCTGATGGCAATGCTTATGATCCACCAGTGAGTAAGGCTTCTCAATTGGTCAAACCCGAATATCGTATTCTTCACTAGCTCTTTGCACATACATTGACCAGCCAAGGCCAAAGCACCAGTGTAGTTTCCATCAAGGATTGCCTCTACCTATATAGTGTTATTCATAAGCACCCAATTAAACTAGCCATTGAGCTAGCTAAACTTTTCCGCCACCAACCATCCACTATAAGGAAGAAGGGGCATATTTATTGTGGCCCCTACATCACTTTAATAGTGCAAGCTATGTGGACTAAGGTTATAGTTTGGCCATCCCTTACCTTCGCTACTCAAGTTACTCCTATGCGACTTAACTTGTTTTGACTCATAAACCTTTTACCAACAGGATGTCAAGGTAAACGCATACAGACCACCTCCAAAGGATAGATTCCTTCAACAAGCTCTGAGGACAAATTTAATATCTTGATGTCTAAGATTCGCTATATCCAAGAAAGTATAGATAGACTTCATATATGCCAAGACAAATTGGAAAAATTTCTCAAGATGAAAGAATTGGATGCAAATGATGAGGATAGTGAGAGTGAAGAGGAGAATGATACTATCATAGAAGAAGAGGAAGATGGGGGTAATGAAGAGGATGATGAGGGTAGTGAAGAAGAAGATGATCAAGAAATGGCGGGTGTACCATCTAATGAGGATGGTAGAGATGAGGATTACGATCCCTCTTCATAGTTCATTTTTCCATGATTTTAGTTGGCAAGGGCATGTGCAATTAGACATGTAATGATAGTAGCCTCCTAGTTACGGACTTCTCCATGTGTTTTTCGACTAACAAGGAAGTGTTAGTTTCTTTCTCAATACGTGTAATTCCTTTTTTCCCTATGATATTTTTTAATCGTTTCATTTCTTGTTATTGTGCTTTCTTAGTCGTATATTGAGGACAATGTACGTTATTAAGTGGGGAGAGGATATATCTAAATTTGTTACTATTTAGGAGACCAATTATTCACATTTGACCCAATTAATTGAAAATGATTTTCTTAGTTTTCTTCGAGTTGATTGTATTTGTTCATCAATTTCCTAAGTAGTGATAAATTTTATTTAGCATTTCTTGTCCAAAAATTTTGTTTTAATTTATTTGCTTAAGGACAAGCAAATGCTTAAGTGTAGGGAAGTTTGATAACTCTTATTTTAAATACATTTTACATGGTGATTTTATAGCATTTCCCTTATATTTTTGTTTATTTAAAAAAAATTGATACTTAATTAAGTAAAATTTTGATTTCAAGGTTTGAACATGTTTTTGGATTGAAAACGAAAAAAATGAATCAAGTTTCACTCAATTTAGAGTTTAAATGAATGAGCTATGAAGTTTTGAAGTTACTTAAACAATAGGAGAAAGTGGCAATTCTTTGTCAGAAAGTTACACAGTCTAGGACACAACTGTATCCCCAAGCTGTATCCATGTAGGATAATTTTTGTGCCAAGATCAGTAAGTTACACAACCTAGGGACACAATTGTGTCCCAAGCTATATCTGGTGACGAAAAAAAGAAACTTCATAATACATTATATGAGGACTTGTTAGGGTTTTGAAGGGGATTTTTGACATAAAAGAAAAGAGAAGAGATTGGAAGAGAAGGAGGAGAATAAGGTGGAAGCAATACCCAACTTCAAGATTGAAGAGATTTATCATTGACTAAAGGGGCTTTTCATGTTTTATTTCTTGATTTTGTTGCAATTCATATTTAATTTCAACATGATAGCTTAATATTTTGGTTTTTAGGATTATGGAACCTAGGGTTTCATGTGACTATTGGATTTATTGATAATTTTCAATAAAGTTTTTATCGTTCTTGATTCAATTATATGTTTTCATTGTTAATTGATATTTCTAGGGTATTAATCTAGGATATTATGCATGATGATTGAGAAATCACATAAATAATGAGATCTTTACATAATTGAAGAGAATTACATATGTACTTAGAGATAAGATACATAATTCTTTTGAAAAGTGATTATTTGTGTGTAAGAATTCATTGTACATTAATGTGATTCTAAATTATATTACTAAGTGAAAAAATTCTATTAAATAATTTAGGATTAAGGTTAATATGCTTAAGAAAGGTGTTAATTTCAATTATGAATCCCTATAGTCAAGAATAATAGAGATGGAATTGGATAGATTTTTAGTAGTCACATGTTAGACACTAGGGGAAATAATTCCTAAATACATTATTTGCCTTCCTGAAGTTGTTCTTAATTTTATCACTTCCTAAATTGCTTAGTCAAGCTCATAATTAGATTAATTTGTTAATTTTAGTATTTTTAATTCATTCAATCCATCACAATTTTTCGATTATATAAAACAGCTAAGGTTAGTATTAGTACTTGAGGTCTCTAAAGGATCAACTCAGAATCACATCCGCTATATTAAGATTGATAGGTATACTTGCCTTGTATCAATGACCCTCACAAAAAATTAAAGGGAATGGACGAAGGCATGACAAACCAATCTTTAAGGGAGTAAAGCTCTAACCTTTCTCACATATCATCTTGCTTAAGTTGAATAAAATGTACGAGTAGGCTATAAGATGGGTGTAGAGACGTTGAATTGAGAAGTTGAGGAGTTTGGTTGTGTTTTGATTGAACTAAATTGAATGAAGTAGTGCATGTCTATGATTAGTTAGTAGTTGTACTAGACTGTGCATGCCTATAATCCGTTTTTCCAAAATTCCCATTTAAAAAGTCAAACAAAATCTCTTTCAAATTTGGTTCCATTTTCGTTTATACCCTATACTTTTGATTTCCAAGTATGTGTGAAATTAGATCAAGTTTACATTCATATATAGAAGTGAATTTCACTAAACTTTTGTATGAGTTTCCTCATGATTGTATCATGGACATTCTTCAACTCCTTGCAATTAACTCACAAAATCCATGCTTTGTCCTATTATGCGTAATTTAGGCATAGTTTTGAAATTTAAAGCTTAGGAAGTGTTTTGGTCTACAATTAGATTTGTGTTTTTAGAAGTTTACTTGTATATATACCATTCTTTTAATGACTTTAGTAACCTGTTAGTGAATTCTCACTTGTTTATTTTTGCACAAGATCCTGCATATTGGTCGGTTAGCATGACTTATTTTCAAAAACTATTACCTTTACTAATGTTTTGTGTTGTGGGCTAAGTTTTTGGCGTAGTTTTCAAGGTATGGTTGATGCTAATTTTTGGTTCTCCAGACCACTTGTAGACTAAGTGATTTTCCTCTTACTTTTTTTGTTTATAGTCTAAATTGTCTTAATTTGTATGGTTCACTCGTTCTAGCATCTTTTATTTTGCAGGTACGCATGTAAATAAATAAGGGAATGAGAGAAATCTAAGCAATGAGGGCCGATCCTCACAATAAATCAAAGGGAATGGATGAGGTCAAGACATATCAAACTCTAGGGGAGTAAAGCTCTAACCTTTCTCACATATCATTGTACATAAGTTAAAAGAAATGTACAATTATTCTATAAGCAGGGTGTGGAGAGGTTGAATTAAGAAGGAGTGGAGTTTGGTTTTGTTTCTGTTAAGCTGAATTGAATGAAGTAGTGCATTTCTATGATTGGCTAGAAATTGTGCTAGATTATGCATGCTTATAATCCATTTTTTGAAAATTCCCTTTCAATAACTCAAACAATTCTCTTTCAATGTTGGTTCCATATTTCCTTACATACAATACTTTTGATTTCCAAGTATGTGTAAAATTTTATCAAGATTGCATCTATATAGAGAAGTGATTTGTGCTAAACCTTTGAATAAGTTTCCTCATGATTGTGTCATGGACATTCTTCAACTCCTTCCAATTAACTCACAAAATCCATGCTTTGCCTAGTTATCCATAATTTAAGCATAGTTTTGAAGGTTAGAGTTATGGAAGTATTCTGGTCTAGCAATAGATTTTTGTGTTTTTTTTATGATGACATGTTTATATACCATTCTTTTGATGATCTGAGTAGCCTGTTAGTGAATTCACACTAGTTTATTATTGTACAAGATTATGCATATTGGTCAGTTAGCATGACATATTTTCAAAAACTATTACCATTACTAATGTTTCGTGTTGTAGGTTAAGTTTTTAGCATAGAATAGGTAATTTTCCTCTTACCATTTTTGTTTATAATCTAAATTGTCTTAATTTGTATGGTCCACTTGTTTTAGTATCTTTTATTTTACAGGTATGCATATAAATAATTAAGGGAACAAGAGAAATCAAAGCAATAAAAGACAGCCCTCACAATAAATCAAAGGGAATGGATGAGGGCAAGACATATCGAATTCTAGGGGAGTAAAGTTGTAACCTTTCTCACATATCATCTAGCTCAAGTCGAATGAAATGTGTGACTATGCTGTAAGATGGGGATAGAGAAGGTGAATTGAAAGGTAGTGGAGTTTGGTTGTGTATCTATTGAGCTGAATTGAATGATGTCGGGTATGTCTATGATTTGCTAGTAGTTGTGGTAGATGGTGCATTCCTATAATCCATCTGTCGAAAAATCCCTTTCAATAACTCAAACAAAATCTCTTTGAAATCTGGTTGCATTTTCCTTTACACCCTATACTTTTATTTTCCAAGTGTATGTGAAATTTCTTCAAGTTTGCATTTATATATAGAAGTAATTTGTGCTAAACTTTTGAATGAGTTTCCTCATGATTGTATCATAGACATTCTTCAACTCCTTTCAATTAACTCGCAAAATCCATGCTTTGTCTAGTTATGCTTAATTTAGGCATAGTTATGATGTTTGGAGTCAAGGAAGTATTCTAGTCTAGCATTAGATTTTTGTATTTTTAGATGTTAACTGGTATATATACCATTCTTTTCATAATTAGAGTAACCTATTACTGAATTCACACTAGTTTATTATTGCACAAGATCCAACATATTAGTCGGTCATCATGATACATTTTCAAAAACTATTACCTTTATTAGTGTTTCATGTTGTGGGTTAAGTTTTTGGTGTAGTTTTCAGGGAATGGTTGATGCCAATTTTAGTTCTCAGGATTACTTGTAGACCAGGTGATTTTCCTCTTACTTTTTTTGTTAATAGTCTAAATTATCTTAATTTGTATTGTTTACTTGTTTTAGCATATTTTATTTTGCAGGTACATTTGTAAATAAATAAATGAAGGAGAGAAATCCGAGCAATGAAGGTCGGTGCTCATAATAAATCAAAGGGAATGGACAAGGGCAAGACCTACCAAACTCCAAGAGAGTAAAGCTCTAACGTTTCTCAATTATCATCCTACTTAAGTTGAATGAAATGATTGACTAAGCTATAAGATAGGGGTAGAGAGGTTGAATTGAGAAGTACTAGAGTTTGGTTATGTTTCTATTGAGCTAAATTGAATGAAGTAGTGCATATCTATGATTGGTTAGTAGTTGTGCTAGATTATGCTTGCCTATAATCCATTTTTCGAAAAATCCCTTTTAATAACTCAAACAAAATCTCTTTTATAGTAGGTTCCATTTTCCATTACACCCTATATTTTTATTTTCCAAGTATGTGGGAAATTTCATTAAGTTTGCATTTTTATACAAAAGTGATTTGTCCTAAACTTTTGAATGAGTTTCGTTATGATTATGTCATGGAAATTCTTCAACTCTTTGCAATTAACACATAAAATCTGTGCTTTGTCTAGTTATGCTTAATTTAGGCATAGTTTTGATGTTTGTAGTTAGGGAAGTGTTTTGGTCCAAATTTACATTTCTGTATTTTTGGAACTTAACTTATATATGTACCATTTGTTTGATGATTTGGGTTACTTTGGTATTAGATTCTCACTAGTTTATTACTGGACATGATTCAGCATATTGCTTGTTTATCATGACATGTGTTCAAAAATTGTTACCTTTACTAATGTTTCATGTTGTCACTAAGGTTTTGGTGTCGTTGTCTAGGTATGGTTGATGCTAATTTCAATTCTTTAGACTATTTGTAGACTAGGTGGTTTTTCCTTTTACATGTTTTGTTTAGATTCTAAATTGACTTAATTTGTATAGTTTACTTGTTTTAGCTTCTTTGATTTTGCATGTACATTTGTAAATAAAAATAGGAAAGAGAGAAATCTTAGCAAGGAATGCCAGTCTTCACAATAAATCAAAGGGATTAGACAAATGCAAGTCATATCAAACTCTAAGGGAGTAAAGCTCTAACCATTCTCACATATCATCTTGCTTAAGTTGAATGAAATGTACAACTAAGTTATAAGATGGAAGTAGAGAGGTTGATTGGAGAAGTTGTAGAGTTTGGTTGTATTTCTATTGAGCCAAGTTGAATGAAGTAGTGGATGTTTATGATTGGTTAGCAATTATGCTCAAGTGCATGCTTATATTCCATTTTTCAGAAATTCCCTTTTAGTACCTAAAACAAAATATGTATGAAAGTTAGTTCCATTTTCCTTTGCATTCTATACTTTTGATTTCTTATTATGTGTAAAGTTTCATCAAGTTTGTATTTATATATAGCGGTGATTTGTGCTAAACTATTGTATGGGTTTCCTCATGAAATTGTCATGGGCATTCTTCAACTCCTTGCAATTAACTCACAAAATGCTTGCTTTGTCTAGTCATGCTTAATTTAAGTGTAGTTTTGAAGTTTGGAGTTAGGGAAGTGTTTTGGTCTAAAGTTAGATTTGTGTATTTTTATAAGTTAACTTATATAAATACCATTCTTTTGAAGATTTGAGTAACTTGTTCGTAAATTCTCATTAGTTTACTATTGCATACGTTTTAGCATATTGATCGGTTAGCATAACACATTTGCAAAAGCTATTACCTTTACTAGTGTTTCATGTTGTGGGTTAAGTTTTTGCTATCGTTATTGGGGAATGGCTTATGCTAATTTTAGTTCTTAGGACTATTTGTAGACTAAGTGAATTTCCTCTTACTTTTTTGTGTAGAGTCTAAATTGTCTCAATTTGTCATGACCTTAAGGGTGGTCTAATAAGATTGTCTAAAATTTTCATATTATGTATATACCTATATTTTGAAAATCGCCTTACAAGTCAAAGGTTGTAAGACTCTAAAAGATTAAAGTTTTCAATTTTAATTAATTAACTTACTATAAAAATAAGTGAGACTATAGATATCCGATAAGCTACAGTACATCAAAACTGTAGTGAATCAGTATTCTCTATCAAACAATAAGATCAGGTAATAAAAATCTAGAACATTAAATTATGAAAATTATAATATCTAAATATAGTATTAATAATTATATATAATAATTCAAACCCACTATATAGTCTATCATCAGGTTTTAACTTTTATGTATCTTGACATTAGTACTCAATACTTAACTCTTAACCCATACTCGATCATCTATCAACCTACAAGAGAAAGCTGTTAAGGAGTAAGCTACGCGAGCTTAGTGAGATATCTCTCATACTATACTAGTAAGCAGGTTATCAAATAATTTATTATCAAACTTATGAATGTATAAATAAGTAGAATGCCGAACAATATATATGTAGTTGATCGATGCTACATACAACATCGGATTTAATGCCTTCCAAAGGAAGGATTGGAGATACATCGGCACCAATTACAATTAGGCTCTATCACCTAAGGATTTTAACCATATATAAATATATATATAGAAATTCCTTGTTTTACAAAATAAGTTTCTATTTCCAACAATCAGTAGTATAGAAATTTCTAGGTTTAGCGATGATGTGGCTCCCACAATCCACACTCATACCCTACAATAGTGGTCTTTAGATACGATCCTCAATCACCTACAATTAGCATCCCCAACACTAAGTAAACCAACGAACTAAGGGTAAGGTCTTATTGTACCAATGCTCCTATCCTATACTAATCAAATCATGTGGGAATCCATCTCTCTACGGCCCTTCATTACCAACCGATGAGTTGATGGATAGAACATTATATGTAATGTTTGTACTTTATGCATGATTCGTTTAAGTTTAGTTGAGTTAAATATGATTAAGTCAATTTATGAGGTGATTAAACATTATCAACAAATCATTTAAATTATGCAACAATCAATCATATAACCAAATCTTTAACTATCACATTTTACAGTATATTGCACAGTAATCAATTAATATCAGACACATGCATAACCTGAACCCTCATGCATTAAGTTATTAATATTTAATTTATGTATTACAAGCACAAAATAAGTATAGAGTCATCAGGAGAACTCACTTGCTCATTAAGTGTATCAACGGTCGTAATAGTCCTCTTGGTAAGTCAATATCCGTATTGGTATCATCTAACATTTAGGAAATAGAAAAGGTATTAAGTATCTTAGTGGAATAACTAAGTTATTCATATATTTGGTATTAACTACTTAAATTAGGTATCTACTCTTATGAAATGCTCTATTTGAGCTTTTTCATTAATCGCATATAACTTTTTCAATTTAACTTTGATTTTTATAAGCTTATAATCCATTTTGATCATTTTCAGATGTACTTTCTCATAGTAAAGTCTATTTTGGACATTATAACTTGCATTTTCTATTATGATATAAAAATATTGAAAACTAATTATTTTGACTTAAATAATTATAAAATATTATTTTAAGCTTTTCTTGGTATAATTACAGGTTAATAAATATTTAAATCTTATATTTTGTACATTTTTTTAAGTCTATTTTATTAGAATTTTTTATTTTTGCTAATTTTGAGGTTTAAAACATATTAATTCAAAATTTTATACTTTATTACTTTTCTAATAATTAATTATTTTATTATTATTTTTAATTACGAAATTTAATTAATTAACTAAGTGATGATGTGGTAACATAAGGGAATACTACGTGTCACTTTTGTACATTTTCCTCATTTTCTTATTTTTTTTGTTTTACATCATATACTGTACATATTATATATTAATATTTATTACTATATTTTACTAAATTTTATAAATTAATTATTTATTATAATTTCTTCAAAGTTACAGTGTATATATATATATATATTCATATTTACTAAATTAATTCAGTTATTAATTTAATATTATAGTATATTATGTATGTAGTATTTAAATATACTTGTATTTCTACATATATGATACTATTCATATACATATTTTTATACTTATAATATACTTACATGTTATAGTAACATAACTTTAAATATTACATATACTATATGCATGGGTTTGTATATATACAAATAATTGTATTTTATACATATACATATACGGTTATATTACATAGATATATATACTAAAATAATTCTACATCACGTCCAAGTATATATATATATATATATATATATATACATAATCTAAATATACCTATAGTATACTATATAATAAAAATACCAATTATATATAGATATATATATCTACTATACATGCATACATACATATACCATATAATAAAAATACTAGGTATATATATATATATATATATTTACATATTCATGCATACATAGGGATATATGTATATAAATAAAGAAAGCACATAGTATATATACATATTATATAAGTAGAGAAAATACATAATAGACATATGTATATTATATGTGTTGATAATCAGTTTTTGCTCAACTTACACTCAGCCTTTCATCGGCCGAGAAGCTGTGTAATCGAATCTCTCAGCATTCACATTTTGTAGAAGACACTCACATTCTTGGTTTGAATTTAAATCTATAGTGCAAACAATATCATAAGCACAGTTATATTTTATAACTGCTTGCTATCTCTATATATTAGGGGAGATGTCAAGTTAAGAGCTCTTCACGTGTCTTAACGGTTACCTCGACAACTACCTTAGATATAATAATCATCTATAAATACCAGAAAGAAACTCTGTAAGCGCTCTCAAACACTTCTCATTCTCATACTTACTATACTATATCACCATTCTAACTTAGGCATCAAATTGGCCGCACCGAACTAGCCTCGGTACCAAGTATTTTACCCTCTTTTATAGGACTATTTCTTGACCCTAAAGTTCATCAACAGCAATATACGTATGCATACATATATATATATATATATATATATCCATAAGTTCTTATACAAATAATTTGAAGAAATTACTATAACTTATATACTATACATATAATTTTGGTAATATAACATACATATAACATGTAATAAAAATTACACATACCTAATTATGCATATGATATACGCGTGATTACATATATATATATATATATAAATCTAAGCTTTTATGCTACATATTAAATATAACATGTATGCATATATGACCATACTTTAGTATTTATACATATGGAAATACAAATCTTATTTATTTTTCTAATACATACCCTTATATTACATATGTATATGAACACATAAAAACATGTAACACAAAATAAACATGGTGTACATACTAATACTCTTCTTGAAAGTATCTTGATTTAATAATCCCAAGCTTTTCCTTCTTCTTCTTAATTTGTCCTTTGAATTCACAAAAAAAAAATAAATAAATAAGAAAAACAAATGGTGTTTCATGGTTTGAAAGAGAAGAACAAGAGGATTTTGTTGTTTGTTTCCTTTCGCAAATTTCCAGACTTTATTTTTTTATTTTTTTTTACCAAGTGAAAACCGTATCAATGGTTGGGTTAAAAACAAAAGAGAATAAGAAGAAAATCGTGCCATAATCTAGTTAATTAATAGATAAGACATCTACTTTATTGCTTTGTCCTTTTACACATAAGTTTGTAACACCTGGAAGTAGAAAAAGGAGCACAACTACAATTCTAGAACCAACATGGAAGGCAGGGGAAAAATAGGAGAAAGAAAAAGGAAAAGAAAAAGAAAGAAAAAAAAGGAGGAAAAAGAAAAATAAAAACAAAACTATTTAATTTTTTCCAAACAAAAAAAATATATATTTATTATTCATAAAATAATATTGAAAATTTATGAAAATTTATTAATTTAATTGTTACTTGTTACATTTATAATATTCACGAGTTATTTCAACGTGTTCACTAAAATTTAAATGCGATTACCCTATTAGTCAATAAATTCAATTAACTAAATTTTTATTATTATTTAGTTATATTTATTTATTTTATAAGCTTAAAGTTATAGTTTTAAAGTTTTTATCAAGTTCGAGTTTAATCTCAGATATTTACATGTATATAGGGTTTAGGGTTTTTATATGTAATTAAGATTTTGATCAAATTCCAAGGTTTTTATAACTTATAATATATTCAAATTTATAGTTTAATAAAATTTTTGTCTTACTCGACCATATCGTCTCATAAAATTATCTACAATACTAGAGTTCAATTCTACTCTTAAATAGCTAAATTCATGGGGTTTACATAATTTGTATAGTTTACTTGTTTTAGTATCTTTTGTTTTGCAAGTACATATGTAAATAAATGAAGGATTAAGAGAAATCCTAGCAACAAAAGGTAATCCTCAAAATAAATAAAAGGGAATGGATGATAAAAAGTCATAATGAACTCTAGGGGAGTAAAGCTCCAACTTTTCTCACATATCATCTTGCTTAAGTTGAAAGAAATGTACAACTAAGCTATAAGTTGGGGGTGGAGAGGTTTATTTGAAAAGGAGTAGAGTTTGGTTATGTTTCTATTAAGCAGAATTGAATGAAGCAGTGCATATTTATGATTGATTAGCAGTTGTGCTAGATTGTACATGCCTATAATTCATTTTTCAAAAATTTCCTTTTAGTACCTAAAACAAATCTCTTTCAACGTTGTCTCCATTTTCCTTTACACCCTATACTTTTGATTTCCAAATATGTGCAAGATTTCATCAAGTTTGCATTTATACAAAGAGGTGATTTGTGCTAAACTTTTGAATGGGTTCCCTCATGAAATTGTCATAGACATTCTTCAATTCCTTGTAATTGACACTCAAAATGCATGCTTTGTGTAGTTATGCTTAATTTAAGCGTAGTTTTCAAGTTTGAAGTTAGGGAAGTGTTTTGGTCCATAGTAAGATTTATGTGTTTTTAGAAGTTGACTTATATATATACCATTCTTTTGATGATCCAAGTAGCCTTTTAGTGTTTTGCTAATTATAATAAAATTTGAGTTTTGTCTAAAAGTCTCCTAACCACATAAGTGATGAAAGCCTAGAAAAGAAGTCAAAGAGAGAGAGAAGAAAATGATGGGCTTTATGACTTGAGCAAGTAAACCTAAGGGATGCTCTCAATATCGTGGTTAACAACTGTTAACGTGGGTGACAAGCTTGAGATTATTGGTTAAAAGCTTACTATAGGAGTTGCAAGCTTCTTAAAAAGGAAAAGCAATGTGAGAGTAAGAGAGCGTGGGTTCTTGTTGATTAGTCTAGTGATGCTTATGATTATGGATATGATTGCAATCTTGATTGATTTGATGGTTTGTTTGTTTGTTTGCTTGTTTCTTTTTTTTTTAATGCTTTTATTTTTGGTCTTATACTCATTAAGATATGGTTTTGGATTTTCGATAAAAGAAACCTTTTCCTATTGTTACGATTTTGGAGAACATGTTTAGACTTTAAGTATATATGTATACCAATATATCTATAGAAGTATAACTTTCCAGATAATTTCACCTCTTACAACTATGCCTTATTCATACCATATGATAAGTGTTTATCGATTTTCCTTTATAGGAAATATATGTATATATATATTTATAAATAATTACATTTAGGACATGCATTTATTTGTTTAAGGGTTTATCTTAACTATCTATTTATAGGACTAGATTACTTAAATAATTTTGTCATTTTACTTGTACCCTTCAGTTTCTCCTAAATCTTTAATCATGTATAACCTTTTTAGTTTTAAATCCGATTTTTATGATCTTATAGTCAATTTTTATGATCTTATAGGAAGGTTTGTTTTAGAAGTTAAGACTTGCATTTTCTATTGTGGGCCTGATAAATTGTGAATTTTATTATTTTAGGCCCCATTACTCTTTAATTATCATTGTGGGCTTTTCTTAATGACTTTATTAATTAGGCATTACTTAAATTTTCTTAGTGAGCTTAAATAATTTTCTAAATTTTATATTTTTTGGTTATCTTTATTTTTGGACCTAGATCTTCGTTATTAGTCTAACTAAGTTTTTAAATTCTACAAGTTATGAGCCCAACTTGTTTGTATATTTATAACCTTATTTGAATTAAATAAAATTTTCTTGTGCCCTTTTTTCCTTAGGGGTTAGATCAGATATCGGTTTTATTCTTAGGCCTTACAATCTAATTTGTCTTATTTTCCTCAATCTACAACTTTAAGTCATAAATTATTACCTATCCTAAATGTTATCATAATAATTATCATAAACTACTTTTATTATTACTAACTTTTTATACATTGTAGTATTATGTCAGAAAATTTGTAAGATTGATGTGGTAACCTCTAGTTGGTTTGAGGTTATTTTTACTAATTTTTTTCTCTTTTTTTTAAATTTCAATATATATAATATATATAAAACAACTAAATATCAGCAAATACAAAAAATAAAAATAAAAATGGAAGTACTACTATAGATTCAAAATATATATATATAAAGGAAATATCGCTATACCTCATATATACATACGTATATATATTTTTTTCATATTTTTGGCATATATATAAAATAAATAATACTAATATAGCTATTATTTTCAAAAATATGTATATAAAGTTAAATATTTCTTATTATATATTTTCCTTTTAGCTCAAAAAAATAAAATAAAAATAAGGTAAAATATATATATTTATACGTTTATACAATATGCAGGCATATACATATATATAGGCATAAATACTTATATTATAATATATATATTTACACAAACATAAGAAAATAGAGAAATATATATGTACATAAACACTATACATATAGATTCGTATATGCAATATATGGATATGACATTTCTACATTAGGTTTACTATTTTATTTGTACTTAATTATTCATAATATATATACATATATAAATATTTAAGTATGTATATTTCATATTTTACCTATATTCATGTACTATTTTCGTAAAAACGTATACAGGCATGAATACATGTATTTTTGTGTGCATGGACAAGCATATATACATATATATATGTATACCTATAAAAAAAAACCGAAAATATAAATAGAAGAAAAATGTATACCCCATTTTAACATATACATCTTGCTTTGCTCTATATATGTGAACCTTAAATACACGTACATGGAAATCCTAATAACTTCTCGTATTATACAAAAGTCCAAAGAAATACATACAAGACCAACAAAACACACAAAAATATAATTTACAAATACAAAATAAAAGTAGTATATAGGTTACTCTTTGAAGTTGGAGTGGTCTTAAAGCTTAAAAAAAAAATTCTCCTTTTTCCTTAGTGCAATACATGCTTCTTTTTGTACACTTGAAGTTATGTTGGGTGGTGAAATATACATGAAGTAGGAGATGGGAATGGAAGAAAGGCTTAGAGGTTGGGGTGGTCAATAAAGTAGAGGATTTTAGGAGGGTATTGTGGTGTGTTATTTATGTGAGAAAAAGATGAAAATGAAATCAGAACGAGGGTAGATTGTGGACGCATGTTAGGTAAGCTTGGAGAAGGTGATGTCATATTTTTTTTAAAGAAAATTGCGAGGGAATGGGAAGAAGGCAAAAAATGGTGTATGGTGTAAGGAAAGTGGTGTTTGATTTTTGGGGAGGAGTGGAATGATAATTGATAAGGAGATGTAGTGTGTACTTATGACATTTTAGAGATATTGGGGTGTATGGGGTCTTGTTGTTGTCAAAAGTGGCTGTCCTCTTTTCTTTTCTTTTCTTTTTTTTTAATTTTTTGTCATAGGGTAGAAAAGGATGTTGAATTTGTTTAGGTTAATAAGATAGTTAAGGTGTAGTTAGATTAGAATTAAATGGACATATATTAATAGGATAGTGGTTTAATGTGTTTAATTAAACAAAAACACACATGTACATATATAATATAATATAATATTTAACATTAATAATAACTATTTATCAATATAATAATAATAATAATAATATAAAGTAAGAGAAGAAAATATACATACATACGTACATGTGGCACCATAAGCAACTTATAGGGTATTATTTGTAAATTATTTAATTGATTGAAATTAATTAGTTATTGTTATTTACAATTATCTCTAATTGTTCATTAGTAATTTTATGCAATTATGTGTATCTAGAGATAACTTCACCAAACTAAGGATTTATTAATATTAGTGCAAATTCTTTTAGGTTTTCATAATCTTAGGGTTTTGGATCTAAAGTTTTTGTTAGGTTCAAGTTCAATTTCTTATGAATACATGTACCTAAGGTTTAGTATCTTTTGTACACAATTAGGGTTTTCGAATTGTACGTTAGGGTTTTTCATATTCATTTTAGGTTTTAAGTTTAAAATTTAACTATTTTTAATTTTACATGGTATTGTTGACTCAAAGAAGTATCTATGACACACATAATTGACTATGTATCTAAAAGGTTTACAACCCATGGTCGGACAATGATTAGAAAAGGTAGTGATGGTAAGCATCCAATTTTCATCCAAATCTTCTATAAAATTCTAAAAATAGTAACTAAACTACAAAAATTATCAAACTTAGTTTTTTCAAGTATTTTCTCATGAAAAATTCAAATATCAAAGTAGATTTTTCAAATTCAAAGAAAAAATATGAGTTCCTTAAGAAATTAATCTTAAAAACATATTTTTCATTAAATTTTAAAAATAGCAACAATGTTGTTTCTACTCAAAATTTTGTCTATAAGTTCCTTAGAGGGTTTATTTTTATGTTGTGTAAATATTTTTAAAAAATTACAAATTTTGGTTTTAGGTATTTTTTAGCCTTAAATAGAATGAGGGGCTGCAAATGTAGGAAATTAATGTTTCTTATGGTATTTTGGTTTGCATGTGTTATAACTGGTTATGATTGGAGTTTAGGATATTGAACTATTTTGTTAAAATGAGGAAACAGGGGAGTTGGTGCTATAGTTGAGTGATTTAATGATTTATAAAATGTTTAGTGGAGGTTAGAACATGAGTTAGAATGTTGGTTAAAACTTATAGTAGTAACAAATCTGAAATAGCTTAATATATAGTCTATATGTCAAAAATTGATGTAGAGGGTTAGTTGATTTTTTGGATATGTGTGTGTTCATTGTAATTCTCTATGTTCCTTATGCACATTTAGCTAAGTAATTAACTTAAATGATATATCGGTAGTGCTATAGCAAAATGAATGTTTAATAAGTGTTCTACTAAAGTCTTATATATCAAAATTAGATCAATGTAATTAGGAAATGAGATATAGTGATATCCATTCAATGTTGAGGAGGTTAGAAACTATTTTAGGAAGTTTGTTGGTGGGACCTTATGTATAAGGGATAGTTAGAAATTGGGTTAAAAACTAGGTCAGAATGTATTTGGCATTAAATTTGTCTTGAAATGAATAATATCCAAACATAGAACCCAAAGTGTAAGTAAGTTACTACCCTTTCTTATACTTAACATATATTGACTCAAGTTTCGTACACGTTTGTTTAAGTGAAGTGGGGCTAAGAAGAGCTTAGGGTACAAATGTAAGCTTTAGGAATTCACTAAGTGGCCTAAGTAAGTGGATATTTGGGTGTTAGAGTAGATTTTATCTAATCTTAACTTATGTAACTGTATTTAATTGATTGGTCTTGTGTGTGAATGTGACATGTACTCTGATGAGTTGTTGAGATGATTCTTAACTTGCTGGACATATGTATTGTTGGTTCATTCATGTTTCATGAATGCAATATATGTTATTGCTGGGTTATCGATTGATCTTATTGTACTTGGTTTTGTACTAACTTAACAAAGAGATTATGCACTAACCTTACATCCTAAGGTATCTACTTAAGTGAACTTGATGCTGAGGTTTTAGAAATGGAAACGTAAAAGAACATAAAGTAACAGCTTAGGTAATGAAGAGATGAATAAGTTTGCCTATGTTGCTTAAAATCACTTAGTCTTCCTTGGTATGGAATTGATGCATTCATGGCATGGTTCAAAAATGGCCTACAAGTCGAGTTTTCAAAAATTAATGTTTTTCTTGGTTTAGCTTTATTTTGAAAACCAATTTCTTGTTAAGCAAATGGTTTAGTTTCTTGAAGCTTGGTTTCGTAATGCAAACATCTTGGTTTACAAAGATTGGTTTTTGAGCAAATAGAATTGTATAGCTTGGGCTAGATTCAATTTGTTAAACTCTTTCCCTAGTTCTTGGACTTTGGTTTATGTCTAGATGCCCAGATTGAAGTCAACCAACCAAATGAGGGCTGGGGCTTGGGTTAGGCTAGGAAATCATTACCATTGCATGTCACGTGCATGAGCATGGTATGTACGTATTACATCTATGTTACTTGGTTAGTAAGAAGTGTGTTATTATTAGAATTGATTAACTAATATGTGTTTATGATAAGATATTGCTTGTGTTATGTTTACTTATCAACTCTCACTTAGCTTATAGTAAGCTGAGGGAATAAGTTTTCTTCCTCAAATTTTAGAAGAAGTCAGCCAAGATCTCACATCATGGAAGTAAGGAGACTCTAAGCTAAAACTAGGGAGGCTTCAATTCCCTTTATCACTTTGTTATTATTTTCCTCTATTAATTTTTGTACTTATTGTTGATTATTTGTATATTGAGGACTATGTATAATTTAAGTGTAGGAAAGGAAAAAAGTAATTAACCACTAGTGGAAAAATCTATAAAGCATGTCAGTTTAATCGATGATAATCCCATACTTAGGATTTTTGCAAATAAAATATTTTAGAATTAATGAATTAATTTGTTTATACTATAAGTCTGTTCACCATTTTTTTTTCTAATTAAAAAGAAATTTTTTGGGACAATTTTTTTCAATTATTTCATGAATTTTGCTTGATCATGATGACCTTTCTACATAATCTAGAATTGAATAATGAAATATGTGTAAAGTGTAGAGCTTCCTATTATTTAAGCTTAGATTTGGACTTGAAATAAAGGTAGACACTATTAATTAGGAGCTAGTTGTCTATATTTCATTTAATGTATATTCATTCATTTGAAGCCTTTACAGCTCTTTAATTTTTAATAAATGATGCCTATCTCTTGAAAGTTTCTTAAAAAATCAAAATAATGGAGGCGACCAACCTAAAGAATGTAGTTGGTAAGGATCAATCTTCATTTCTTAGAAGAATAAGGTTCTTTCTTGCTACCAACCTAAAGAATGTGGTTAATTAAAATTTGTAAGGATCAGGTGTGGTCTTTCAGAAGAGTAAGGTACTTTTCCGCTACCAATGTGAGAATTAAAATGGTATAGATCGACCTTGGTTTATTGAAAGAGCAAGGTTCTTTCCCAATACCAAAATATTTGTGCTTATTTAAAGAAATTGAATTGAATTGAAAAGTCCTCTAGTAAAAAACTAGTTTATATCTAGGTTTTAAGAGCATGTAAATATGGTTAAGTGAAATTCTATAAAAGAAAAAATTGTTGGAGCCTTAAATTTCAATACTTTATAAGGGTGAATTTTAGTGGAAGAGTATACACTCTTGTTCTTAAATAGATTGTATGTGGTAATTGCTTTTAATTCTATAATTTAAGCTTTCAATGAATTTCTCCCCTTAAGATATTTTCTTTGTTTTACTTTTTTTACTTTAGAACAAACAAAAGTTCAAGTGTGGGGGAATTTTATAAAGCTTAATTATGCCTATTTTATAGCTAAATTTTATATATCTTTTATAGGCATTTTGGTGTAATTTTAATGTAATTTAGTAACTTGTTTGTTAATATTTATTTTAATACTTTATTGCACTAAATTGTATATTTTTATCTTTTTTTCTAAGGAAAAATAATCAATAATGGAAAATATATACGTGATGATGAAGGTACGCGAAATTCCAAGGGAAAGAAATTAGGTTAAGTACTCCATGGGCAAGGACCATGTCTATGGTCTTAAGTCATGGTCCTTCCATGGTCCTAGGTTTTATGTGTCCCATATTAAATGAAGTTGAGTTCTTACTTCTAGATATACCATATAACTCTTATTCCGCATAGGAATTGAAGCATAAAAAGATCGCATACAAAGACTAGGGCCATGGTTTTAGGGTATGGTGATTCTAAATTATTATTGGAAAGAATTGAAGTCATTCAAGAAAGATATTACATCATAGGCCCACTTTTACATGAGATCCTTTGTAATAAAAATAGAAGTTCAAGTAATAAAATAGATAAGCATAGAGACAATTCAATAGATAGTAGAGTAGATTTTTTTTTTTCTTCTCATTTATTAGTTTAAGCTTTTAGTGAAGTTTTATATTCTTTTAAGGATTTTAACAACAGGAAATAATAGGAGCGATATTAGATCTTGAATGGGAGATTGGAACTCCTAAACAGGTTGTTTCATTCTTTTCAATAAATTCTTAATTTGGATATTGTTTTCTCTATTATTTCTCCATTATGCTTTATTTGATATTATTATTGGATACTTTAGACCATCAGTTAATGAATTGTGCTCATTATTTTAAGTCTTTAATTCCTTAATCACGACAATATGTATTTTGACTTTGTTAGAATATTTATTAGTTAGGATTGAGTTGGGAGACCTTTTCTAATTGTTTACAGTGAATTGGATGATCTAGATTAAAGATACATAACATATACCTTTTAAGGTTAAGGAATTAGAGAGGAAAATTTTAGTTTATCTCTTGTTTAGCGATAGAAAGGTTAAATTAGGTAATCCTATGTATTCCCTTCGTGAAAAGCAATTCCTAATGCTTAATGGCCTTAAAACTAAACTTGCTAAAGACATCTATATTAACATTAACCAGTATTCTACTTATCTAGTTGATGATTCAATCTTTAAAGATGTTAAATATCCTAAATTATTTATGTTATTAATTCATTTTTTAGAATTTAATTATTTCCATAAACCCTTTTATTTTGCCTATCTAGATTTAGGTGAAACTAATACTATTAACAATTAGGTGTCATTCCCTATTGGCTCAACTTGTTTCTTGCTAATAATATTATTACATATGCAACCTAATGCACATGCAAATAAAATGTAGTTTGTTATAAAAAATAGTGCTATAAAAAATAATGTTCGGTTAAACATATCATAGTTCCTAGCTTCAATGCTAAGCATCAATTAAATTATTAAAGTTATTGCTAGATTTTGAACCAAGCATATTTACCTTAAAGAAATACACAAGATTGATGAAAAATGAGAAGAAGAAGGGGAATTTTGAGTATAGATGTGAGAAGAAAAACTGAAGTTGAGAAATGAAAGAAGTATGGTCAAACAATAAAAGAACAACTAAAGGGGAAAGAAGAGAAAAAGAAGGAGAATGATAAAAATAAAAGGGATAGAAAGTTAGAATAAATTTTGGGATCCCTAACAGTTACCAATAGTTCATAACCATATGATCATGTTATCTTTACTAAAATCAAACTATCATGATTGAAATTTGTTGTTAGGAATACACATGGCTACTATCACATTTGCAAAAATTTCAATATCTAAGATATAAAGTGCCATTGATTGGATGTAAGACATGTCATAACCCGAGGGGGCTAGTCATGGTAGTCGTCATATATTGTACAAAGGATTACAAATTGAATTCCCTTACAATCGATAACCGTTTTATACAATACACAAGGCTACAGCTACAACTAACTACCCATAGCATGCAAGCATAAGCAATAGCAATATCATTTGATGATAAATAATAAATTATAGAAAGATAACACATAGTTTATCTATATATAAGAATTTATAAATAAAAAGTCTAAAATATGTCTTAATTTAAACCAGTATATTGATTACATATTCACCTCTATAAACTATCAAGAATACTCTGTGATCACATTCAGCTCCCACATTAACCCCGTGTAGAACACTAACCTCGAGTATGTGACGGCCTGACTCTACAAATAACTCAGCCTATGAAAGAAGACTACAAGGGTATAAGGTAACTAGTTTAGTGAGATAATTTCTCTCATTCATACAACAATCAAGTTATACAATAATTAGCTTCAATCAAATGAATACATGACAATCAATATGCTAAACAAATACATGCAGGTAACCAGGTACTATATGTAACTCAGATTTAACGCCTTCCAAAGTCAAGGTTGGAGATATATCGGCACAGTAAGATCTGTGTATCATATTAGAACTTATCTCATAATAAAACTCCATGTTTTGTATTTAAAATGTAATAGTATATCCATTATTAGTTTTATCAAAAAGGAGTTCTACATATAATTGTGAGTAGGTTAACGCAGCCCTCACTCACCCTTAAACGAAAGCCTTTAGACTTGACCTTTAGCTAAGTGGTTGGCACATCCAATACCTAGTAATCGCGCAAGCCAAGGTAAAGTCATATCGTACGTGTGCACCATACGAAATCTATAATAATCAATAATCAATCCATGTATGGCCTCTCGCTACCTCTGTGTAATGTGACTGCCGAAATTAGTTATCAAGTGCATGATTATGTATGTTTCAAGTTAACTTTTTTTAGTCAAGTAAAAATTAGGTCTTATTATTCAGTAGTCATTCCAAGTCATAAGCAATTAATTCCTAGTGAATCTATTGTAATTAAAGTGAATTCACCATTAACAACAATTATCATACACAAGCATAACCCTACCCTATACACATTCATTTATCAATCATAACTTATATTCACTAACTATAAACAAAAACAAGTATGGAATCATTAAGAAAAACTCACTCAACCAAAGCCAACTCAAGAGTCGTAGTAATATGGTAGCAACTGAGAGTCTATATCAAAATCACTTGAGAATAATAAAAATTTGTAAGTTTAGGAATTTAAAGCTAAACTAGTATCATAATTTATTTTGTAAGGTTTAATTCACCTGGTTACACGAAATTGTCGATTCGAGCTTTTTATCGAATTGCATATAACTTTTTCATTTTAGTTCGGATCGTTATGAACTTATAGTTCATTTTGATCGTTTTCGAACGTATTTTTTCTTAACGAGGACGTTGTGACTCATAGTTTGAACTGTGATATAAAAATATCATAAAATTTATTATTTTAGTTTAAAAATTATAAAATATAAATTTTAGCTTTCTCATAATATATTTATGATTTAATAATTATTTAAATCATATAATTGATATTTTTATTATTTTAAGCATACTTTTCCTATTTTTGAGATTTTATTCTTATTACAATTATTATTATTATTATTATTATTTCTATTATTATTTTATTATTCATTATTTTCTTATTACTCATTTATATTTCACGATATACACATTTATATTTACAGACTTATACTATATTTGATAAATTTTATAATTTTACTTTAACGAGTAATTCCTAATTCCTAATTTATGGTATTATATATATATATATATATCTACTCCTTCCATAATTATAATTTTATTTTAGTTAGTAGATATTATTATATCAAATATATATATTTGGTATACTACATATATATATACTATATGTTATACGTCATATGTATATATTTATTTTATGAAAATAATAAATACTTATTTGACATACTCTTCTGTACACATACATATATTCATGTATTTCTATGCTTAGGTATACTCATATGTATATAAAATATAATTTAAATGTGTACATAAATATATACTTACAGAATACATAAATATATATAGATAATATACAAATACTTATACATACTATACGAGTACATATTCAAATATCTACATATGAAAATAAAATTGTATACATATATACTGATATCAGGCAAGTGCACCTATCAGTTTTAATATAGCAGATGTGAGTCCGAGTTGATCTCTTAGAAACTTCGAATACTAATTCTAACCGTAGCTTTATTATCTAACCAGAAAATTGTGATGGGTTGAGTGAATTAAAAATACTAAAATTGACAAACTAAACTAATTATGAGACTTGATTAAGCAATTAGAAAGCAATGAAACTAAGAGCGACTTCAAGAAGGTAATAACGTATTTAGGAATTATTTCCCCTAGTGTTTAACATATGACCGTTTAAAATATATCCAATTCAATTTCTATTATTCTTGACGGGAGAGATTCACAATTAAAGTTAACACCTTTCTCAAGCCTATTAACCCTAATCGTAAATTATTTACCAGAATCTCTTCACTTAGTAATATAATTCAGAATCGCATTAATGTATAATGAATTCCCACACAAAAGAACAACTATCTAGAAGAAACATATATCTTATATCTAAATATATATGTAATTCTCTCCAATTATGTCAAGATCTCATTACACATGTGATTTCTTAATCATCATGCATAATATCATAGATTGATATTTTAGAAATATCAATTAACAATTAAATAACATAATTGAATCAAGAAAAGATAGAAACTTTATTGAAAATTGTCGATCAATCTAATAGTCACATGAAACCCTAGGTTCCATAATCCTAAATACAAGAGTCTTAAGCTAGCATAATGAAACTAAAAACGAATTGCAATAAAATCAATAAATAAAACATGAAAAACCCCTTTTATTGATGATAAATCTCTTCAATCTTGAAGTTAGATGTTGCTTTCACCTCTTTCCTCTCTTTCTCTTCAAATCTCTTCTCTTTTGAATGTCCAATCTCTTGTACGAAACCTTAGTATGTCCTTTTATAATGTATTGTAAGGTTTCCGTTTTCGTCACCAGACACGGCTTGGGATACATGCGTGTCCCCATGTCGTGTAACTTTCTGACCTTGACATATTTCCCTGGATGGACACAGTTGTGTCCCAGTCTATGTAGCTTCAAAACTTCGTAATTCATTCATTTGAACTCCGAATTGAGTGAAACTTGATTCCTTTTCTTCGTTTTCAATTCAACAATGTGTTCAAACCTTGAAATCAAAATTTCACTCAATCAAGTATCAATTTCTTTAAAGAAAACCAAAGATGTAAGGGAAATACTATAAAATCATCATATGAAATGTATTTAAAATAAGAGTTATCATGTACATTCATAAGTGTTTCACTTTTACATATATATATATATATATCTAACTTATTTTGTAAAAATACTTAATACATATTATATGTAATCTTACAAATACATACTTCATGCAGCTAACAAATATTATACCTATGTACATACATGTCTACATACATATCATTATACATGCATATATATCTCAATTTAATTACTTATGCATACATACATATAATGGTAATGTAATATTTACTAAAATACAATACAAATACTACATATATACATGTACATACCATATAATATACATCTATACCACAAAAATAATTTTACTTACCTATTATTTTTAATTTTTTTCTTCTTCTTTTCTTCCTTCTTCTTCTTCCTTTTCTTCTTTCTTCTTAGTTTTTCCTCTTCACATCTTTCAACTTCCAGGATTTTTCTTCTTTTCGGTTTGAATCCTTTTTATTTTTATTTTTTTTTCCAAATTTTTATTCTCCTTTTGTGTTCCACATGATCAACAAAATAAAGAGAATAACTAACTTAATCCTTACATTAATAAAGATAGGATAAGCTAATCATTTCTAATTTTCCTTTTATTATATAAACAACACTTGGCATTTTTATTTGATCACATGAGATGCTATGTTTTTTTTATTTTTTATTTTTTTTTTGTAAGACGTGGCAGCCAAGGAGAAAGAAGAAAAGAAAGAAAAGAAAAAAAAAGGAAAAATGAAGAAAATAAAAATTAAAAATAAATATATGTAATTTTTCTAAACATATAAATTATAACAATACTCAGCATAAATTAATTTTGAAATTTTGTGAAAGCTTATCAATTTAATTGATACCCATTACAATTATAATCTTTACAAGTTGTTATAACGATTTCGTTAAAATTTTGTGCGAATAAGCGATTTAGTCGATAATTGCAATTGACTATAATTATATCACTCTTGAGTAATATTTAACTATTTTATAGGCTTATAGTTATAATTTTAGGACTTCGAACAAATTTGGGTTCAATTTTGATTAATGGTGCATAAATCAATTTTAGGGTTTTAGTACCTGATTTAAGGTTTCAATCAATTTCTATAGTTTTCTTATCGGCGTTATATTTGATTTATTAAATTTCATAATCTTTTATTGTTACTAGCCTTATCAACTTATTATACAATTTAGGACACTAGCACTTAAATTATGGTTCAGACCCCCCATCAAATAAGTTTTATCCTCAAAACTTGAGATGCATACCTAATTGTACGCGTAGGTATGGATATCGCTTCTTTACTTCATCTTTTGCTTCCTAGGTTGTTGATTCTCATTCATGGTTTCTCCATAATACTTTGACATAACAAATCTGTTTATTCCTCAATTTTTGTACTTTGTTGTCTATAATCTTCAATGGGTGCTCTTCGTGTGTCAAGTTTTCTTGCAATCTTATTAGTTCCAACTCAATGATACAATCGAGATTGGGAATATGTTTCCTTAACACTGACACATGGAAAATGTTAGGAATTCCCGATAGATTAGGTGGCAGCGATAATTGGTAAGCTAGATTCCCAACTTGTTCTAAGATCTCAAATGGGCCTATATATCTTGGACTTAGTTTCCCTTGGGCTTTAGCACAGTGAATACTCTTGATCAATTTTACTCTTAAATACACATGTTCTCCCACTTAGGATCCTCTTCAAATCAGCCCAGCTCTTTTATCTATCTTGGGATTATTTCATCTTTTGTTTGATCATCACGATTTTACTTGCTATTTGTTGAATCAAATCAGGACCTATTACAACTTTCTCTACATCTTCCTAGAATAATGGAGATTGACACTTTCTCCCATATAAATGTTCATAAGGTGATATTTGTATAGTTGAGTGATAACTGTTATTACAGGTGAATTTGACCAAAGGTAAATGAGCATCCTAACTTCCTTTAAACTCTATAATACATGCCTTCAACATATCTTCCAAAGTCTGAATAGTCCTTTCAGTCTATCCATCAGTTTAAGGGTGATATGCTGTGTTAAACTGCAGCTTCATCCCCATCGCTTTCTATAAACTTCCCCAAAACTTTGATACAAATCTAGGATCTCTATCTGATATAATTCCTGCTAGAACACCATATAGTTTCAATATCTTCTTGATATATATCCTCACCAATTTCTCCAAAGAAAAAGTCTTATTAATTGGAAAAAAAGTGAGCCAATTTGGTAAGTCGATCAGCGATTACCCAAATCACATCAAAACCAGCAGCTGTCCTTGGTAAACCACTCACTAAATCCATTGATATTTGATCCCATTTCCACTTTGGAATAGATAAGGGTTGTAGTAATCCCCCTAGTTGTTGATGTTTTGCTATCACTCTCTAACAAGTTTCACACTGAAGCACAAAACTAGCTACATCTTGTTTCATTCCATTCTACCCAAAATTCTATTTCAAATCTTCATACATCTTCGTTCCTCCTGGATGTACAGTATAGCCTAAATAATGAGCTTCACTTAAAATTTCTTTTCGGAGCTCATCATCAGGTACACACAATCAGTTATTCATGCGAAGTGTATCATGTTCATCCATTCGGAAATTAGTATATTTCCCATTACCCATTTCTTCTTTGATTCGATTTAGTACAGCATCACCATGCCCAATTCTAATTCTTTGCATCAACGTTGGCTCTATCACTAAATTTGATAATTCAATATTTTCTTCGTACCATGAAAACTCCAAATTTAATCATTCAAACTCTTTAATTAGCACTCTTTGATCAGTCAAAAGAGAAGCAACTTCACCATAATTCTTCCTGCTTAATGCATCAATAACTGCATTTACTCTACTTAGGTAGTAGTTAATTCCCAAATCATAGTCTTTGATCAACTCAAGCCATCTTCTTTGTCTCATATTCAACTCCTCCTCAGTAAACAAATACTTAAGGCTCTTATGATCAGTAAAAATTTCACATCTCTGTCCATACAGATAGTATCGCCATAGCTTTAAGGCAAAAACTATAGCCGTAAGTTCCAAATCATGAGCTGGATAATTTTGGTCATGTGGTCTCGACTGTCTCGAAGCATATGCAATCACTTTTCTGCTTTACATAAGTACACATCCCAATTTGTTTTTAGACGCATCACTATATAAAGTGAAAGGCTCTTTATCATTTAGCAATATAAGGATCGAGGTAGACACTAATCTCTTCTTCAATTCTTGGAAACTCTTTTCTTGTTTTTCACCCTACTCAAATTTTACATTCTTCAGTGTCAATTAAGTGAGTGATCACAAAATCTTTGAGAAGTCCTTAATAAACTTCCTATATATCTAGCCAGTCTAGGAAAGCTTCAAATTTCAGTAACTGTCTCTGGTCTTTTCCATTCCACTATAGCCTTAATCTTTTCAGGATTAACTGATATACCATCCCCTGTTATGACATGTTCAAAAAAAGATATTTCCTTTAACCAAAAATCACACTTAGACAACTTTGCATATAACTTGTGTTCTCACAAAGTCTGCAACACCACTCTCACATGTTCTTCATGCTACTCAGATGTAGCAAAATATACCAAAATATCATCGATGAACACAATTACGCACTTATCCAATAAAGGTCTAAACACATGGTTCATTAGATCCATGAATGCGGCAGTAGCATTCATCAGACCAAAAGGCATCACCATAAATTCATAATGACCATATCTCATCCGAAACGTCGTCTTAGGAATATCCTCCAACTTAATTCTCAGTTGATGATAGCCTAACCTTAAGTCAATCCTAGAAAAGACACTTACACCTTACAATTGATCAAACAAATCATCAATCCTTGAAAGTGGATTTTATTCTTGATTGTCATCTTATTCAACTCTCTTTAACTAATACAATGCCTAAGTAATCCATCCTTCTTCTTGACAAATAATACCGGTGCACACTTGACCTTATAAAGCCTTGATCCAATAACTCTTGTAACTCAGTTGGAGCCACTCTATATGGAGCTTTAGATATCGACTCAATTCCTAGAATCAAATCAATAACAAAGTCAATCTCTCTTTTCGATGGCAATCTAGGTAATTCATCCAAAAATATATTAGAAAATTCATTTACCACTAAAATTCATTCTACATTTGACTTTTTAGAATTGGTATCCAAAGCATTCAACCAACCAACATCCATGATCAATTTTAGAGTACTCAGTTCTTGTACTCTTGCTGCTGCATAATTCCCTTGAAATATAGCTTCATTTCCTCTTGAAGCTTCAAACAATACTTACTTTTCTTTAGTCAATAGTAGCTTTCACAGTTGCCATCTAATTCATTCATAATATGACATCTTACTTATCCATATATAAAATAATCATATCTACTTTACTGTTAAAGTTTTGGATCTTCAAAGAACATTCTTTCACCATTTCTCTTGTAATTACTACACCTCCCATAGGAGTTCTCACTCCCAAACTCGTGTCGATAGCAGTTGCAATTAAACCTATTTGCTTTACTACTCCTGGAGTTATGAAAGAATGTGTAGCTCCCGTATCAAATAAGGTATAAACTAATTGTCTAACTACATTGATATTCCTTAAATCACAAAATTCTTAAGTCTTATTCTCATGTTATAGCTCTATAAGTTTTCATTTAGCACTTCTATTTACTTATTATTATTTCAACGCTTCATATATTATTCATAATAACTAAAGCAATTTAACAATGACAATTTAGGATACATACCAGCTATCAGCTCATAATCCATAAATTCTTCAATCCCTTCGGGTACTTCTAAATCTTCTTCTACATAGTCTTCATAACTCCAATTACCTTCCAAATTGTATACTTTGATGGCATTTGCTACACGTGGACGTGTATTTCCTACATTTAGTCCTCCAATCGCTCTTCTAATGGCAGGATGTCCAATAGCTGGTGGTGGTTTGGTAACCTGAGCACTTGCTGTTGTGCATTGTGGACAAGCGGTAGAATAATGTCCAACTTTGTTGTAGATGAAACAAGTAACTGCATTCTTTTTAGGGCAATTTATTACCTGATGTGAGCTTTCACCATAATAAAAGCATTTCCCTTGTAACTGGGAACACTTTCTAGGGTAGTCAGTCTCTTTACACTTCTAGTACTTCGGTAGTCCATTAGTCTTTCTCTAAAACCTTCCTGGTAGTCTTACAAATCTCCTCATCTTGTTACTACTACTTCCACTAGGCCCTTCAAAAGGTCTCTTCCCAAATACACTTATCTTACGTTTTCCTGCATCCTGACTTTACCTTTTTGCATTATCTAACACTCGTGCTTTTTCCACCATATCAACAAAATTTCTTAGCTCAAATTCCATAATCCTTCTTCTCATGTCAACATCAAAGCGCTTGGAAAATATTTGCATCTTCAATCTATCACTCATTTGATATTCAGGTGGTGTAAACTACAACAACCTATTAAATTCTGCTTCATACTGCTCCACAGTATGTGTCCCTTTCGTGATGTCCAATAAATCTTCACTATACTCCAAAAATTCATTTCGGAAAACTTCCTAAATTATTGGTCCTCTCAAATTTCTCTATTTTGATTCCTACCAAGTTTGCACTCTCATTTTCAACATATATGTACCATAAGTAAGCCTGAGATGCGGTGTAATCTCGAATACCTCAAATGATCTTTCAATCTAATATAACCAATCTTCTATTTCATTAGGTCTATTGGTTACACCCTCAAAATATTTGTTACACTATAAAATTTGGCAAGAGACTACGCTGCTATCTAAGATTTATAGGTGCTTAAGGCATCACTCTTATTCGTATAGCTGGTAGTGGTGGAGGTAGTAAAGGAATCTCTAGGTTTACTACAGGAGGTGGTGCTTGTATAGGTGGCGCTGGCTTTCAAGCTAAATATGTTCTCAACAATTCATTCTGCTCATAGATAGCCATGAGAATCTCATATGCTCTATCTTGAGGCCTTCCTAATGGTCTTCCTTGTACAGGTTGCTCTCTTTCCTAAGTAGGTTGAGCTTGTTCATCTAGTTGCCGTCTTCTGCGTCTAACTTGACTGAGAAATCCATTACTAATTTTCAATTATTTAGTTATAACGGTTAACTTATTCCAAATAATTGTAGAAACCACCAATATCAAATGAAGATAACACATATATATATACACATCATAATAGTAGTAACAAAGGCTGTAATCTTTCATTTTTGGTTAATATAGTGAGGTTACATCTATGTAGTGGTCACTTCTAACGAGTGAAACTCCACTAATATATATACAAACCAAATCAAAATATAGAATTTTCAAAGTACAAAAGAGCTCCCATAATACATAAGTCCTCACCATACATAAAGCTCTCAAGTACATTAAAACTCTCAAAATACAAAATAACCTCACTACATCGAAACTCTCAAAATACAAAATGATCAGTCATGATCTTAATATATACAACAAAAGGAGTACGCATGATCACTCTGATACTAGCAACTAAAACAAAATACAACACAATCATCTTCAACATCTCTCAATGTCGAGTAGAAGGTCCTGTAGTTGTATCCTCCTCCTGTCTGCGTCGGGGAAAAGTTGAACCAACACTGGAATATATATCAAACTCCTCACTAGGGGTCTGTCAAGCCCACTCTCTCGATAGCCAAAAATCCAATGAATCTGTTGTGATGGTAAGTACATCTAATGGGTCACCGCCTATCAAAACTATAGGTGAAAGTCCAGGGTCCACCTGATAATACTCAAACTCATCAACTAAGGTTATCTGCTATAATGGCTCGGCCTGTATAACAGGAGTATCTAATAGTAAGCCAAGTCCATCAAATCTAAACCTTAGCTGAAGTATAAGAACATCAATGCCATAAGTATGATCATACCACGGCTCCCCGCTAGTCCCTATGTCAGCTATAGCTCTAACTTGATCCTAGGCAATAACAGAAAAATGGTCGGCATAATGATCTACAGCTAGGGCTATCCTATGTCCGACTATCCTACTATGGCCGAAGGATGGTAGTAGTTGGAGGGAATCAACATCAACAAAAAAATAAATAATCTCCTGAGTATGATCTATACTCTCATTTAACTCCTAGTAATATCTATAGGGAAACGATCAACTGAGGTAAAGACCTAATATATCCTCCTATCAATCCAATAAAGGCTCAGTCCTCAGTACCAAGCATATAGTACTTCACTGACAGTATGAAGTCGGCCAGCCAATGCCAAATCCTCATAGGCAATCTTCAGTCAATGCTTGTAGTCCCATAAACTCTCTTCATCTTAGAGATGAAATAAAGCAAGAGAAGTCCGCAGCTCCAACTCAGTCCTCTAAATCAATGAGGCATAAAGTTACTTTTATCATTTCCTTATTATAGCTTTTAGTGTGTAAAGTAAAGCTTAAACACTTAACCCAGTTCTAACCCTCTCAATCTTCTTAGGTAAGGTATCCTACTGTCTAGGGTCAGGTTTTATTTAACCTAGTTTGAGTTATACTCTGATACTACCTAAATGTCACAACCTAAGGGGGCTAGTCATGACAGTCGTCGTATACCATACAAAGGATTGTAGATTGAATTCCCTTAGAATGGATGACTCTTTTATACAATATAAAAGGCTACAGCTATAACTAACTACCAAGAGTGCACAATCATAAGCAATATCATTTCATGATAAATAATAAATTATATAAACATAACACATAGTTTATTTATATGTAAGAATTTACAAATAAAAAGTCTAAACCATATCTTAAGTTGAACCAGTATATTGATTACATATTCAGCTCTATAAACTATCAGGAATACTCTTTAATCACATCCAGATCCCACATTGACCCTATGTAGAACACTAACCTTAGGCATACGACAGCCTAACTCCAAAAAAATAACTCGGCCTACGAAAAAGGACTATAAGGGTATAAGCTAACTAGCTTAGTGAGATAATTTCCCTCAACCATATGAAACCAAGTTATACAATAATTAGGTTCAATCAAATGAATACATGACAATTAGTATGCCAAACAAATACATGCAGTGACCAGGTACTGCATGCAACTCAGATTTAATGCCCTCTAAAATCAGGGTTGGAGATATATCGGTACAAGTAGATCTGGGTATCATTTTAGAACTTATCTCATAACGAAACTCCGTGTTTCGTATTTAAATGTAATGGTATATCCATTATCAGTTTTATCAAAACGAGTTCTACATATGATTATGAGAAAGTTCACGCAACCCTCACTCACCCTTAAACGAAGGCCTCTAAACTCAACCTTTAGCTAGGTAGTTAGTGCCTCCAATGCTTAGTAATTCCGCGAGCCAGGATAAGATCATATTACACGTGTGCACCGTATAAAATCTATAACAATCAATAATCAACCCACGTATGGCCTCTCGCTACCTCTGTGTAATATGACTGCCAGAATTAGTAATCAAGTGCATGATTATGCATGTTTCAAGTTAACTATTTTTAGTCAAGTAAAAATTAAGTCTTATTATTTAATAGTCATTCCAAGTCATAAATAATTAATTCCTAGTGAATCTACTATGCAACAATCGATACATTATTGTAATTAAAGTGAATTCACTATTAATAACAATTATCATACGCAAGCCCTACCCTATACACATTCATTTATCGATCATAACTTATATTCACTAACTATAAGCAAAAACATGTATGGAATAATTAGGAAAAACTCACTCAACCAAAGCCGACTCAAGAGTCGTAGTAATATGTTGGCAACTGAGAGTCTATATCAAAATTACCTGAGAATAATAAAAATTTGTAAGTTTGGGAATTTAAAGCTAAACTAGTATCGTAATTTATTTTGTAAGGTTTACTTTACTTAGTTACGCGAAATTGTCGATTCGAGCTTTTTATCGAATCACATATAACTTTTTCGTTTTAGCTCGGATCGTTATGAACTTATTGTCCATTTTGATCATTTTCGAATGTGTTCTTTCATAACGAGGACGTTGTGACTCAAGGTTTGAACTGTGATACAAAAATATCATAAAATTTATTATTTTAGTTTAAAAATTATAAAATATTAATTTTAGCTTTTTCTTAATATATTTATGATTTAATAATTATTTAAATCATATAATTGATATTTTTATTATTTTAAGCATACTTTTCCTATTTTTGAGATTATATTCTTTTTACAATTATTATTTTCTTATTACTTATTTATATTTCACAATATATACATTTATATTGATAGACTTATACTATATTTGATAAGTTTTATAATTTTACTTTAACAAGTATTTCCTAATTTATGGTATTATATATATATATATATCTACTCCTTACATAATTATAAATTTATTTTAGTTAATAGATATTATTATATCAAATATATATATATTTGTACTATATGTTATACGCCATATGTAGACATATGTATATATTTATTTTATGAAAATAATAAATACTTATGTGACATACTCTTATGTACACATACATATATTCATGTATTTCTACACTTAGGTATACTCATTTGTATATAAAATACAATTTACATGTGTACATAAATATATACTTACAGAATACATAAATATATATAGATAATATAAAAATACTTATACATACTATACGACTACATATTCATATATATACATATGAAAATAAATTTGTATACATATATACATCCATAAGTGTTTCATGTGTACATGTATATATCTAACTTATTTTGTAAAAATACTTAATACATATTATATGTAATCTTATAAATACATACTACATACACCTACCAAATATTATACCTATGTACATACATGTCTGCATACATATCTTTATACATACATATATATCTCAATTTAATTACTTATGCATATAAATATTACATATATACATGTACATACCATATAATGTACATCTATACTACAATAATAAGTTTACTTACCTATTATTTTTAATTTTTTTTTGTCTTCTTTTCTTCTTTCTTCTTAGTTTTTCCTCTTCATGTCTTTCAACTTCAAGGATTTTTCTTCTTCTTTTCGGTTTAAATCCTTTTTATTGTTTTTTTTTCCAGATTTGTCTTCTCCTTTTATGTTCCAAGTGATCAGCAAAATAAAGGGCATAATTAACTTAATCCCTGCATTACTAAAGATAGGACAAGCTTATCATTTCTAATTGTTCTTTTTTATATAAGCAACACTTGGCATTTTAATTTGATCACATGGGCTACTATGTTTTTTTATTTTTTTCTTTTGTTTGCAGGATGTGGCAGCCAAGGAGAAAGAAGAAAAGAAAAAGGAAGAAAATAAAAATTATAAATAAATATATGTAATTTTTATAAACATATAAATTATAACAATACTCATCATAAATTAATTTTGAAAATTTGTGAAAATTTATTAATTTAATTAGTATCTGTTACAATTATAATTTTTACAAGTTATTATAACGATTTCGTTAAAATTTTATGCGAATAAGCGATTTAGTCGATAATTACAATCGACTCTAATTATATCACTATTGAGTAATATTTAACTATTTTATAGGCTCATAGTTATAGTTTTAGGGGTTTTAACAAATTTAGGTTCAATTTTGATTAATGGTGCATAAATCCGTTTTAGGGTTTGAGTACGTGATTTAGGGTTTCGATCAATTTATATGGTTTTGTTATCGGTATTATATTTGATTTATTAAATTTTATAATCTTTTATTATTACTAGCCTTATCTACTTATTACACAATTGAGGACACTCAGACTTGAATTAGGGTTCAGACTGTCTATTTTCTAGGGTTTATAAGACTTCCCCAACAAGCCACTAAAGGATAGGTCGGTACTGACAAGAAACAACTATATTCTCATAAGAATGAACTCTATTGTGATGACTGCAAAGGGCCATAACATAATAGTGTCATAATGAAGTATATTACTCCCTTTGGCATCATCACCAAGGAGAGTCAGGGGCCAAATGTTGATAAAGATTTTTATCCTAAGGGATAAATGCCTTCAAGCAAACTAGTAAGAGCTAGAGTCTGATCTCTTGAGCCTTACAACCTCCTTTAACTAGTCTCATAATTGCTGAGGACCTAATAATACATGAAGCTACTGAGCTCGAATTAGAGCTGTATGCCCAAGAGTAGGTCAAACTGCTTTCGATTTGCTTGGCTAAATGTTAAGGAGCCTAAAAGACTTAGTAACCTGTGAGGAGTTCAAATTCAAACACTAGTGCAAGTAATTAGGAATCCTTACAAGAATAACTTCCTACCAACTACCAATAACTTGCCGACATTCTACAATTATAAGAGCCAGTTCTTAATTTAAAATTCCTCGCATGAGAGTTTTAGAGGCAAAGGTTCTTAGATATTTTCTAGCCATCCATTATAAATAGAGCTTGACAAGTCTGCAATAGTTGCTAAATAGTTTCTTTTTGCTTTCTTACACTTTCACCCATCAAAACCTAACTTAGGCAATGGAATGATGATGCTGGAGTAGCTTTAGCACCCCGCATAGCCTAATTTTCTTTTCTATTTTGCAGACTTGAAGACTAACAAGCGACCCAAATTTCCTATAAACCAAATTTGATTGTCAACACAAACCACTCTAGTTAAATTACAAGATCTATTATTTCATAACTTTAGTCTATCTTTCATACTTTATCATCAAGTTCTCATTCTAAATTACAACAATTAAGTGGTTAACTTTACTTTACCTATAATTCTTATCATCCATCAATCTTTTCTCAAATTAAGAGTTAATGATCCTTAAACTTTCCTTTATTCCTTTAGTATAGCATGTTTTTATTATTCTTTCGACAATGCCATCCTCTTTTAAGTACTATCAATCACCATTAAGTTTTAGCATTTTCATCTCATATCCCTAATTACTTCTTATATGAACTTTCTTTACTCGTCATGCTTAAACATTGCTTTATAGTATTTCTTCCTTTCCTACATCCTACTTCATCCTGCAATAAAGCCTTTCATATTTCATATGACTTAATCTACCAACTTCATAACATATTTGCTTATCTCTTGGCATTCTTTTCCCATTTTCATGTTCCTTATTCAAATGAGTAACTTAGATCCTCTTCTACTAATTTTTCAAACTTTCCATCTAGCCCTTTTTGTATACATTATTTTTTTTCAACCTCTAGTATATAACCATTTTACTTCTTGAAGATATCTACATTAGTCACCATTAGGAGTCTATTTCCATCAATGTACTTTCTAGTTACATATGAATGGGTTAATCTATATCAAACAATGTATAACCATAATTATCTACCAAATATCCTAGTCGTAATATAGCCAGGTCATCATACTCAGCTACTAAATACAAACAAACATAGAATAGACAATCATATATTGAATATGAATCATTTCCAATTAACTTTCTACTAAACTATTTACAACATCTCAAGTGAAGATTCATATTCAAAAGAACTTCCACTATACCTTCTATAGTACCATTATATAGATATTTAATGGAGATTCACACTTAGGAGACTTTATACTTTAACATCTACGACAAATTACTCCTATTTATCAAGTTAAAGGAATCTCTATGCTAATGTGAGGTTCAAGAATTTTGTACTTGATATCATATTATCTCTAGCCCCCTCTTATTACATAATACATACCTTTCCTTGAGCTTAAGGCCTTGACCTTATCTCTCTTGATCTTCTATAATGAAAATTGTTATGCCCTCTTTACATACACCTATGATCTGAATTTTGACATTACTTAACTAAATGCCCATCTTCTCTACACCTAAAACATTTCCTTTGCAATCCAAGACATTCTATAGGTTAGTGCCAATTATCACATTTCCAACAAAAGGGTACTCTCTTCATAAGTTTTCTAGTTTTCTCTAAGGGCTGATTTAGCTTTCTCACTTTGGGTGACTTATCTTTATGAATAGAACTCCCCTCAAACTTTTTTCTCTTACTCTATAATTCATTAGTCTCCTTTCACAACCTACAAACTTGCTCGATTAAGTGAGTCTTTGTAATATTATCTACATATCGCACAAATATAGTCCTTTCTAATTCAACTTGAAAATATTGATCCAATCCTACTTTAAGCCTATCAAATTTAGTAACCTCATCATTTTATACTGCCTTAGGGTAAACTTCAACAACCTACTAAATTCTTTCTCAGATTCCTCAATTTTCCTCCTTTGTTGCCTCAATTTGTAAAACTCCTCACACACATGCTCTTTTACACATTCAATAAAATATCACTTGAGAAAAGCATTTCTAAATATACTTTAATCAACGGGTTCTATTATAGATCGCTTCTCATCTTTCCACCATTTACTTGCACATCCATCCAACATGATAGTAGCAATCCTCATTTTCTTTCTTTCCTCAACCTCATGTACCTTCAATAACTTTTCTAGTGAATCAATCCATTCTTCTACAACTAAAGGATCCATATTAAGACCATCAAAGGGATTTACTAAGCATTGAATCTAAGCCATCTAATCCCCATTTATCCCATTATGTCTTGCTAATGTAGCTACAAATTGTTACACAATCTCCATCGCTTATGAGAGTTAAGCTTATAGGTGTTGAGATCCTTGTAGTTCTTCCCTCATTGGCCCTATTGAATTAGCTGAAAAGTCAAGGCCTCTACATGCTCGCATATGATCCATCTTCCTAAGTAATAAGGTTTAACATAACTAACATTAGTAAGCTTTTACCAAATAATCTTTACTAATATAACCAACTTCTACACAGTAGTTTCTTCCAAATAAGATGATAAGAATCCACCGCTTAGACCCCTCACTCGAGTAAGAACAAGAGGTTTGATCAGTCTAGCCTCTTGAATCTTCAATTACTAAGAAAGTTCCCTAAACACCAACCTATAGAACGACAACATCAACCTTTCTGACCTCCTTAACTTTTGAGTCGTTTGGTGTATCACCTTGATCAGTCTAAATTTAGTTGAGCTATTTAGGGCTCTAGAGTCAAATCTTCCAACCTATCCTGAAGATCTACTTCCATTACAAATCCCTTGTCCTAAGCTACTAAAGGATCCTAACAATGCTAACCTTATCTTGTGGTGTTAGAAATTATTATTGGCAGACACATTAACCTCTCCTTCCTACAAGCATGGAGCTAATAACAAAATCGTCTTTTTCTAAAAGAGTTACCTAATTATCCTTCCTCTTTTATATTATTGTTAGTCTAGAATATTTTATCCCTTTTTAGTAAATTTACATATTTGTAACTGGAGGGATCACTAGGTATAGATACCCTTTTTATAGTAGTTATTATAATTTGAATCCTCCTTATTAGTAATGAAAATTTCTAAAGTTTCTCTAGTTGAGCACTTTATCCTTCTTTAGCTCATAACAACCCTTAAGCAAGGATGTACCATCATATAAACCTTTATCTTGAACCGGTGAGTCACATGGAAAGTTATAAGTTCGTAAGTGCTTGAGAGATGAGTCACATCCGTAAGTAGTTATGAGGTTTAACCATTTACTTTCTTTTATGTCTTCCATCAAATCCCATTACTCATCCTTTCTTCGATAGTTGATCTTTGGATGACCCATCCACGTATAGGTAAGACCTCTTCCAAGACACATCATCTTGGTATTAGAACTTGAGGTTCTAAATAAGTCTAAGAATGAGTGGTATTATGTTGTGTATATTAGGTAACATTGTAGTGACGAGTGATAGATGAAGTTGAGTCTTCCAACTAGCTATAGTTTTGCCTAGTGGTGATTGCTTTATTCTACTATGTTTTCAAACTAAGAAACAAAGTAGTGGTTGGTTTGAGTTAAGCTCTACTAGTAATGTAATAAGTTGAGTATTGCTAAATAAGGGTTTAAAGCTTGTCTTATGAAGGTTGAACTATCATAAGAATTAGTGTTATGCTGTTGATAGTTTTGTTGTTGTGGTAGCATCATGATTATTAAAATCAAAGAAATGATGGACCTAAGTGTGAATGCGGTTATCAAAGATAATGAGAGTGATGTTTAGGGGAAGGGCCGCCATATGGAGTAGGCACCTAGGATTCCAGATGAATAGCAAGATTCCCTTATAAGACTAATGGAAAATATGATGATTTTGATGCAAGGAGAAGTAACCACCCATACAAGTAAAGCCCACTAAGCTGATAGTCAAGCTAATGAAATCACTCTAGATAAAATCAAGCTAACCATGGGGTTAACTAAGCTCATGATGCTTTATGCAAAAGAGAAATCCACCCTGCTCATCACATGTGAGTTGGAGGAGTAGAACATAGGTTTAATCATAGGCTGGAATTGGTTAAGGAAGACGAAAGTGATGAAGAGGAACTCTATGAGGACAAAGAGAAAGGAGTGTGCACTTAAGGGTAAATAGAGTGAAAACCAACTTAATTGAGCATATTTCCCAGTTCAACAACCATAAAGGAGAGTTGATCAGCAAGCTCATCAAAGGATCAATTTAGATGATGATGGTGAGGTTAATGAGCAGTTCAATGAGAATTATTATGATGAAGGACATACTGCTCAAGCTCATTGGAGTATTGATAACATGAAGATCCAAATGGCAAGCTTCTTAGGGATTGGGAATAGCGATGAATACATAGAATGTGAAGAGTGCATTGAGAAGTTATTCAAATGTTACCATTACATTGAAGGAGATAAGGTTAGGCTTACTACCCTAGAATTTACTAACTATGCGCACAAGTAGTGGAAAATGTTGCATGCCATAAGGGGGGAAGAAGGATGCCGATGTATGAAGTCATTAGAAGAAATTAAGTGGGTTATAGGAAGAAGAGTCATACCTAAATCATACTATAAGGACACTTTTCCAATTTGCAAAATTGCAAGAATTAAGGAAAAATAAAAGATCTATTGATGATTACGTATACAATTTTCAGATGCTAATGATCTGGCGTAAAGTAGAGAAGCCTAAAGCTTGAACTATTTCACCACTTGTTACAAACCTAAATTATGAGCTCCGGGATGTTGTCAAAATGTTGTTCTATCGAACCCTTAAAGAAGCTATCAAGGTCACTCAACAAGTTAAGAGACAAAGGAAGAACCAGCCTTATCGACCTACTAGTTCTCGAACTCTTTCAACAATCCAACCTACCTAGGGACATGGCAAGAAACCTACTGGCTTAACTTTGAGTCAAAGGTAAGCTTAACTACTGAACCTAAAAGGAGTGAGGAGGGAAAGACAAGAAATTTGAAAAGAGGTAAACCTCTAAAAGAAAGACAAGTGAGTTGAAATACTTCAAGTGTAAGGGTTTTGGTCATGTAGATAGCTAGTGTCTTAATGGGCAAATGAAGATTATTAAGGGTAAAGTACCAACCTTTGAAGTATACAGTACAGATGAAGAGGGTAGTGAAACTATGAAGGAGACAAAGGAAGGAGCAAAGGTAAAAGTTATGGGAGATAATATCTACCCAAAAGAATAAGACATGCTAACTTTAGTCATCTACTAGGTAACTTTAGACATGATCAAGAAGAAGAACAATGTGAGAATTTATTTCATATTACCTACAAGGTAAACAACCCGCTTTGTGCCTTGATTATTGATAGTGGAAGCTATACAAATGTTGTTTTTTAAAGAATGGTTGAGCAATTGAACTTACTGACCTCTATGCATCATAAACCATGAAAGTTACATTAGTTGAATGAAAAGGGATCACTACATGTCATGAAACATGTATTTTTAGAAATTACCATTAGGAGTTACAAAGATGAGGTATTACGTGACGTGTCATTAATGTGTGCTTTCCATATTCTACTATGCTAATCCAAGCTATTTGATCGAAGAGTCATGCATAATGGGTATAGAAATACCTATAGCTTTGAGAAAGATGGGCGACCGGGTACACTCTTTCCAATGACACCAAATCAAGTCAGTAACATGTAGTTTAGAGTGAAGCAAAAGACCAACAAAACCTTAGTAATTAGTTGATTTGAGCTAAGAAAGATTGTACAAGGTGATGAGCCAGCCTTCTTACAGATACAAAGGTTGATGGAAATTTGAAGACATGTTAACCTACTGAAGGATGTTGAAGAGTTGCTCAAAGAATTTTTTGATCTATTCCTAGACGAATTGCCAAGGGGTTTACCTATCAGGATCCTAACGGAGGCCTAGTAAGATTACCTAAAATTTTCCTATCATGTGTGCAACCATGATACGAAAATTGCCTTGTAAGTCAGAAATTGTAAGACTCTAAATGATTAATCGCTAAGGTTACTGATTTTTTAAGTAATTAATTTACTGTAGAATATAAATATAAATAACTACGGATGTCCAATATTCTATAGTTCTTCAGAACCATAGAGAATTGGTATCTCCTATCAAATAATAAGACAAGATATACAACATTAGAAAACTGCAAGAAAAATTAAATTATATTAAATTCTATTATATAAATATTTCCTACAAAGGATGTTTATGTATCACCTATAAAGATCTCAACTAATTCTAACACTAATATACATATCTTCATCTCGCACTTGGCACTCGAGATTTATCCCAATCCTATCATAAGTAAACCTGCAAAAGAAACTAAGGGGGAATGAGTATAAAATAGCTCAATGAGTTTGTCTCTCACCACTACCATTCAAGCAAGTTATCACACATTATTATCACACATGCAAGCAAGCTATGTACATACAAAATGAATGCAGGCATCATGAATGCAAGCAACACATCTATGGAAGTCTGAAACTATGAATGATATAAAATTATGTCGCCTACACTTCAATTATCCCCTATACTTACCCACACAGGGTACCTCAGCTTATCCACATGAGGTTGCCTAAGGGCACCATCCCTCTAGGCAATACTCGACTATTATCCTAGTCGAGAAAAGAGTTCCAATCCAAATAGGTGGATCCTAAACTAGATTTATCCACCATCCAAGGCCTCTCAAGTATAAACATGCGAGTCTTCTCGCAACCAAAATTATCTAAGGCCTTACGGCACAATAAAGTGAGTCCTCTCACTGTCAATTAGAGATCCCATGTTAGCTTTGCCTTAGTCATAAAAATATTATTTCCAGCTTTGCAAATCCTTATCAAAATCATACAAAATATGTTTAATATTAGAAAAGCAGTTTTCTACAAAATACTTTCCCCAAAGTTTTGCAAAGCTAGCACTCTCCATCAATACATTTACTGAGTCATAGATATGTGATAAATAGAACCGGTTATTCTAGTTAGACATTTATATTTATCAATTTTAAAGATGATCACACAAATGATGGCATACAAGCAAAATAGTCATTCAGACATACAGGCAACTACAAGTAGCAAAGCATTATATAAGTAACACTCACAAACAAGTAGCAGGTCATTAGAACTCCCTTACCTAGATTATTGTTCATTCTCCAAGCCTTTAGGGTTTCTAGAACTCGATATCAAAACGCTTAAAAGATAATAAAACCTATAAGTATCTGGAGAAAAAGATTCCTTAATTAACTAAAAGGCTACTATAGTTTGTCTAGCTTCCTAATATAACCTAAGTATGGCATGTATAGGGTATATCATACTCTGGTGGGATTAATAGTAACTATATTTGTATATTTGTAAGTTATGATACTTCATTTATTTATTTATTTATTTCTCCTTATTATTAGCTTACGGGTCTATCACTTAGTTATCTTACTTATTCTATTCAGTTTTATCTTACATATTTAGTCGTGTGTAACTTTTCATTTTATCTCCGATATTTATAAGCTTATAGTCAGTTGTTATCGTTTTCGGATGTACGTTTACACGGTAATATCTGTTTTAAATGTTAAGACCTATGTTTTACGATATGGAGTAAACTTATTGAAGCTTAATTATTCTTATTGCTTATGTTTATATCCTATTTTACTATTTAATGATTTAATTAGCCATTAGATTCTTACACTTAGGGAATTTTATATTGGTATTACTAATTCACGTACTTAATTAAGTTTAATTCAATTTAGGAAGTGTATTAGGGTTTAAAGGGTCTTTGACTCCTAAGTACCTGTATACATATATATGTTATATTCTTATGTAATTTTATAATTTATTATTTTATAAGCTTAAGCTTACGCTTACATCATCACTTATATCATCATTTGCTTATGTCATGGCTTATGTAATCATTTGATGATGTCATTGCTTACATCATCATTTATTACATATATATATATATATTTATATTTATCCTTATGTATTCATACACTTTACACATATGCTATATATATATACTTATACTCTTAACATACTAATATGCATACTTATGTACTTATACATATACTAGTACATATATCCATATACACATATGGTGACATATGTGTTTTTATAAGTATTTTCGTATGCCTAAAGCCCCCTCTAAAGAAAGCTTCACAATTCTCATATTTTTGTACTTTAAGGGTGTATTTAGCATGGTATATGTATGTATAGTTAGTATATGCCTTATTTTAGGTTATGCATATAATGGATACTTATGTGCAAAGGTCTTTATACATGTATTTATCAAGTATACTCTTATATACACATAGATATATGTACACATGCCCTTCTTCAATTTACAAAAGCTATCCTACACTTCTAATCATAAAGATTGGAACTTTATTCCTTTAACAACATATATGTACATAACACATAAACTTCCTATACTAACCTAAACTATACATCTAACTACTAAATAAGATAAAAAAATTACATAACAACATACCTTTTTCTCCTTGTAATGTGTAAGAGAGGTATTAATTTATCTAGTGGATGAAAAGTGGTAGAGATATGGAAGTAAAATTGAAAAGTTTGAGAGAATGGGGGACAAGAAGGTAACAGTTTAGAAATGAAAGAAGAAAAGGGGTTTTGTGTTATGTATTTTGTGTTTTATAAATGATAACAATTGGGGTCCTTAATGGGAAAGGGAGTGGATGGCAAAGGAAGAGAAAAAGGGGAAAAATCTAAAAGAAAAGAAAAGAAAAGAAATCATTAGAAGGAAAGAGATGAATCTAAAGTAAAAATGACATTTTATTGACTTTAGTCAACCTTTTGACCTTGGTTAACATGTATTGACTTAGTCAACTTTTCAAAATTACATGTCATTTAGTGTACATAATGAAGTAATTAGGGAAAATTAGGAGAAAAATTAAGGAAATAAAACGAAATATTGGATTTATTGAAATGATTAGTAAAAATAGCTAATAAGTTTTTACTAATGAGATCTTCCTTTAAGTATTTATATTTTATATACATCCTTTGGTAAGCTACTTAGTATAATTATTATGAAAAGTGTCATTTAAGATATCAATGTTTATTACATATAACATAAGCTTTAACTAAACTCTTAACTCTATATAATACTAACCTAGTTATATACTTAGAAGATGAATGTGATCTATGATGCAATATCTTAATTTCTAAAAGCATAATTTAGTATTATAAATATTTGTGAATGATTGAAGGTTATCTTTAATCTTTTACTGATAATTTAGTATAATACTAAGGTTATATTATCAATTAGGGTTTTAGGGTAAATTATGGTGAATTAGTGCTTTTATATTCTTAAAGTTATAGTTTTAGGGTTTTTATTACTTCCAACTATAATCTCTAGTGTTTTTACACATTTAGGGTTTAATATATTCATATGGGATTAAGTCTCCGATTATTATCTTAGGGTTTTGATGAGGTTCAAGGTTAACTTTTGCAGTTACATATACTTAAGGTTTTAGGGTATTTGTATATGATTAGAAGTTCAATTGATAATTTAAGATTTTTCATATTCGTTTTAGGTTTTGAATTGAGATTTTAATCGATTTTAAATCTTACTAGCTATATTGACTTCAGGAAATCATCTACAATATGGGCGTTTGATTTTATAATTAGAAAGCTAGATTCGCAAGGTTTATATTACCCTTGAAGTGAAGAATAGAGCATGCCATAAATCTACAACTTGGAGCCACATTGCCATATCAATCAACCTACAACATAAATCTTAAGTAAGCTACTAAGCTACAAAAGTAGGTGAATGAGCTAATTATGAAATGTTATGTCTAAGAAAGCATGAGTCTACGTGCTATACCCATTTTATTAGCTCCCAAAAAAGGATGGAAGTTGGAGAATGTGTATGGACTTCTAAGTGGTTAATAAAATCACCATTAAGTATCGACATTCAATTCCTAGATTGGACAATATGTTGACGAGTTTCATGAAGCATGTATATTTTCTAAAATTAATTTAAATTCAAGATACCATCTAATCTAGATGCAAGATGGCAATGAACGGAAGATAGTCTTCAAAACAAGACATAGATTGTGTGAATGGCTTATAATGCCACTTGGGTTATCCAACACCCTAAGTACATCTGTGAGGCTAATGAACTATGATGAGGAACCAGATATAGAAGTTTGTTGTTGTTCACTAAGGTGACATTTTGGTATATAGTCTTGACCTATCGATACTGTAAAACATCTCCAAGTTGTATTTGAAGTGCTCTAAACCGAACAGCTATTTTAAAGTTTGAAGAAATGCTACTTTTATCAAAAGGAAGTTGTATTCCTTAGGTGCATAGTAAGTAGAGGAGGCCATAGAGTAGATAAGGAAAAAGTTCGAGCAATTATGAAGTAGTTTACCTTTACCACATGTGCTGATGTCAGAAGTTCCCATAGCTTAGCTTCTTTCTATCACAAGTTGATATAGAATTTTAGTTCCACTACAACACCTCTTACTGAACTCACGAAGAATAATATTGAATTTCGACGAGGAAATAAGGAAGAACATAGTTTTGCTAAGTTGAAGAGGAGGTTGACTTCAGCATTTGTGTTATCTTAAGCTGACATCAACAAGGTTTTTAAATTTAAATGTAATGCCTCAAGTATAAGAATTGGAGTAGTTCTCATGTAGGACTACCAACGTATTCCCTATTTTATTAAGAAGCTTAAAGGAGCTACTTTGAACTATTCAATGTAAGATAAAAGAGTTGTATGCCCAAGTCTAAGCTTTGCAAACTTAGCAACATTACTTGTTACCGAAAGAGTTTGTTGTATATTTTGATCACTATACCCTAAGATACTTGAGGAGCCATCCAAAGCTCTTAAAATGACAAATTAGAAGGGTTGATTTCCTAGATGGATTCTCATTCATGATCAAGTACAAGCAAGGAAAGGTAAATGTAGTAGCAGATGCCCTATCGAGACAATATGTATTGCTTTCCAAGCTGTAAATGAGACTATTAAGATTTGTGAGCATCAAAGAATAATATCCTAAGTCCCCCATTTTCGATCATTCTTTGCCTAGTGTAAGACAAGAAGATATTAGATGGCTAATTGTTATAGGAAGGTCACCTTTTCCAAGTAAGAAGATTGTGTGTGCTCTGACCTATTCAATACAAGACTTCCTTTTCTGAGAAGCATATAATAAAGGATTATTTGGCCATTTCAGAGAATAGGGGACATATGAGTTGTTGAAATCAAGGGTTTATTGGTTGAGATTGTTAAGGGATGTATACTAACATTTTAAAAGATGCGCAACTTTTAAGGAGGCTAAAAGCTAAGCTAAACAAGGAAGGCTATGCCCTTACCAATACAAACCAAGCCTTAAACAAACATAAGTGTGGATTATGTTCTTAGATTGCAAAAAATGGTATGAGGAAAGGATTTTGTCATGGTTGTAGTTAATAGATTCAGCAAGATGGCATACTTTGTGTTATGTAACAAGACTAATAATGCTTCGACTATCTCTTTTTTGCTTTTATAAGAGATTGTAAGATTGCATAGAGTTTTGAGGAGTATTGTGTTTAACAGGGACTTGAGTATTTGAGACAATTTCGAAAGACCCTATGGCATTGACTAAGGACCAAGATATTGTTTATACATCTTGCCATTCATAGATTAATGGTCAAATAGAGGTTGTTAATTGAATGCTAAGATCTCTCCTTCAAGCTACTATTGGACATAATCAAGCTTATTAAGATTCCTACCTACCTATAGTAGAATTTACCTACAACCAATATGTTCATAGCACGAGGATTCCTGCCTACCTATAGTGGAATTTACCTTTAACCAATATGTTCATAACACAACCAGCAAAATACCATTTAAGATAATGTATGGTTTCAATACCGAGCTACCACTTGATCAAACACTAACCCTAAGGATTGAATAAAGTGATCCAAGAACCAAAGACTAAGCTAGATCCTTAAAGTAGATATACAAATGAGTTATCAAGCAATGGACCCAAGATGCTGAGAAGTTAGCATAGAGAAGCCAAGGGAAAAGGAGAAAGAAGTATTTCCAACTAAGAGAACTAATATGGCTACATTTTAGCAAAGAAGGGTTTCCCAACAAAAGGAGGAGTAAACTCTTACCTTGAGCTAAAGGACATTTTTTAATACTTCAAAAGATCAACAATAACACCAACATGCTTGAACACCTAGAAGGATACGGAATCTTTGACATCTTCAACGTTACAGATTTGAGCCCATATGCTCTTGATGAAGACACCACAATAGAGCATTATGAGGATTTCATTCCAATGACATTGACCTGTTTAACCTCCTCAGCTTTCAATTCATTTGGTATATCACCCTGATTAGTTTAGATTTGTCCAAGCTATCCAGGACTCCAGTAAGCTCAAACATCTAATTAATAACTTGGGTAAATATTAATTTAATGATTGTATGAACAATATAATTAGATCGTAATAACAAGAATCATAGATTGATAATCAATTACATAACAAACTATGGTTTACAATAATTGAATACTAAAAACTAAATATAAATCATTAAGAAAAATAAAAAGGGCAAAGAAAATAAAATGGATTATCTATGATCTACTATGTCTATGATTCTAATTAACAAGGCTTATATACTATTTATAGTGCAAAAAAGGAATCTTAGGATGTATATGTAATGTATCTTCAAAATATCTATAAGATATCTTTTGCATATGTTCCATATTTCCTAAATATCTCCTTGCACATCTCTTTAATTCACTTTCCGAATTTGGCTCATGGAATAAAATATAATGGAGCATGGCATTTTGGTCTTCAAATATTACCAAAAATAAAAGATTTACAATACATGGAATGACCATACCCTAAGACCATGGCCATGGTCTTTGCATGTAGTCCTTTCTTTCACTTGTAATTCAATTAATTCGATGGAATTTTTTTACAAGAGGTACACTACTAAGGAACATGGTCATGGAGTTGGGCATAGTCTTACACTTAATAAAAGAATCTTCAATTTCAATAGAAATTAATGATGAGAGGCCCATGGCTAAGGAACATAGGTGTGGTCTTCACCCATGGTCTTTACTAGATTTTGTGTTTTACTTGAAATTCTTTCCTCTTCATATCCTTAATTGCTGCTTTTCTTCAAATGAAGTCTAAAATTTCATAATATCACTCAAGAACCAATCAAATGCTTCTAAAGTCCCTAAAAATAAGGTCCGAACAAATCAAGCTCTAAATTTCCATAGAATCAACTAAATTGATATATAAAATTGCATAAAATTACTCTAAAATCTGTATGCTAATTACATGTTATGAAGTAGCTTAAGAGGCTTAACCTTTTTCCATTCATTTTTGTTTACCATTCAAACCCATTACTCATCGTTTCTCTGATAGAGATTCTCTAGAAGACCAATCCATGAATAGGTAAGACCTCTTTTGAGACACATCACAAGGCTAAATCAACATAATTCTTAGCTACCCTACATATCTTACGCGCATCTCGTTCTATGTTCTCTAACTTATGCTTTGATACCACCTAAACAGGTGTCACATCCTAGCTTAGACATGAATGCAACACCATAACTAACCTACAACAATTTAGAGGACAAGGCTATGTACACAAAATGACTTATTTATAGAGAGTATTGAATTGCCATTCAGCTTTACAATTTCTAATGTCACATATACACAACATTCTATAATTCCAACATATAATAGTCTTTCAAACTAATTTAACAACATTTATATATAACAACTATTTAAGTCTATCATCAAAACAAAAGTCCTTCAAAGTAGTTAATTCTATCATAGGATCTCTCAAAAGTCTTCCCCTAATAGTGACAATGCCCCTCTTAAGTGATGGCTTAACTAGTGGATATAAATATATCCACTTAGTTCACCATAAACTAAGTGAAAGTAGATAAAACACACAATACAACGCACACATATCTAGTTATTATAACATATTAGCATTGGATGTTTAGTCAAATAATATTATACCAACTTATGGAATCTCCACAAGAATGCATGCTATGCTTTTGCAAATGAGCTAATGTATCAGTACCAAATATCCCAGCTTCAAGCCTTGCTTTTCATTTGATTGGTTAACTTAATCAAGCATCTAGAAGTAATGTCCAAAAAGTAGGCAATAAGGAACCGCTTAAGAGTAAGACTCCTAACTTGTATCGACTGCATGCAAGGAACAATACTACCAAACCAATGATAATCATAAGAAGGAGTGATCAATGCAAAATGCTTGAGTGTATTCAAGCTTATATACATCAAAATTCTAGCTTTCCAAAGTTAATCCTTGTTTGATAAAACTTGCTACTCATAAAATCTAACTTGTAGGTCCTTTTTGTTCCATGCCAAGAATACACTCATGATGTGTCAGATACCACATGAAACGTAATATCCAAGCTTTATATCAATTATCATTTGATTTGTGTTAATCTTATTTAGAGTCTTATCATCTCAATATAAACCTTGTATCAGGTTTACTTAAGCAATACCTTGAATGTTGAATCGTTTCCTAATATTTTCCACAGTCTGAAAGTGCCCTATTAAATGTTATCAAATCAATACATTCATGGCAACCAATACTCAAGATTCTAAACTAAGCATAGTAAATCAATTATATTTATAAGAATATCACATAATTAGCAAACATCATTCCAAGATTCAAAATTAAGCTTAATTGATCAAGCACATTACATACAAACATAACTTGCAACCTAATAAGGAGACATAAATCTACTCTTAAATACATAATATCCACTTACTTGGTACTAGCGTTCTTCACCTTGAGCTCCTTATTATTCAAGTAAACTATGATTATTCAGGGTTAGGGAAGCTTTTACTCAAGCTCCTATTAAAAATCCATCTTTAGTTTTCACCTTATGTTTCACCGAGAAACCTTCTACTCAAGCTTCTATTTACACTTGTTTCAATTTAATCATCTGATATATCAACAAAGACCTTCTACAAAAGCTTCTATTAACTATCACATTAAGATCCTTATATTATATAAGTTTTATTCGAAACAAATTTCTTACCTAGTATCAAGCCACCTCCTGTAGAAACTTCTACAAGGGTTAATTGATACTAACATTGCTAAAACTCCTCGTGATCATTAAGACTTAGCAATAAGGAACACCACTCTAAATGACAAATTCAAGATATCCACAATTTTGTGAAAACCCATACATGCTAGTTTTTCAATGCATTGTCATTCCGATTTGACAAAAATGATACTATTAACTCATAAAAATGCATTAAATCACATATTCCACCAATTTTTTACTCCAAAACTTATGCAATCACGTAAAATATAATTTTAAGACAAAAAATATGATTATAAATAATATTTGACTAAAAGTATTTGAAAATTAACAAATTTTTCAAAATTACTAGATTTGGCAATTTTAGGTAAATCAAAATTAACAAAAATCTATCAAAAAAACTTGGGAAAACCTTTGACATATCTTATATAAAATCATTATGAGGAGTCTACAGAAGAAAAAAAAAATGAGCTTGAAACAGTGCCATTTGCCTTCCCAAGAATCAAATAAAAAATTTACTCTTGATGGCTTATTTCTTAGGAATGATATCTAAAACATGCATATTTTCAAAAACTGTTTTTTTTTTTTTCCAATGAAAGTATACTAAAAATAACTAGGAATACAAATTTTCATAATTTTTTGACTTAATTTACTATTTTTAACAATTTAACAAAAATTAGGTAAAAACCAAGACTTACCAATGTTGTAAACTGTGGCCATAATGACCACCAATGGGTTGTTGGCCCAACTAAGCATTGTTTTTGGTATCTATAGGTAGTGGTCGTTTACTTTCAAGTTTTCATTTTATTTAGGTTCTGCATATGCCTAGATTCATGCACCAATTTTCTCATTTTTCTCTTAATTTTTTCTAAAACGACTCCCTAAATTTTCCTAGATTATAATCTAACCAAAGATTGCAAATGAAGGTGGTTTAGGCTATTTATAGATGCTTGAGTTAAGGGCATGATGGACAAGTTTCATGCTTGTCCCTAAAACTATGGGTAAAAACCATCTACTCGCCTTTTTTGCCTTTTTAAACCATGTGCTACACTTGTTTTGATTTTGTAACCCGTGGGCTACCTCTTGTTTTGTTCTCTAAAACCATTTATAGCCTAATTTTCCACAAACAACTGTTGATTATTTTATTTGTTAATTTCTTTAATTATTTCATATTATCTGCTTGTAAACACAAGCTCCTATAAGGCTTTATTTCTAGTCATATTTCCTTCCTTTTTATATGCATTTAATAAATGAAATATTATTTATCAAGCATATGTCACCTTTGAATAATATTTTGAGCTTAGTCACAAGCTTCACTATTTAAATGACTTTCGATTATGGTTGAGACTTTATTTAATTATTTCACATATATGCATTATTTTAGTGATTTGGCTCTACAAAATAGCTTCTTCTAATTTTTGTAGCCTAGCCTTAAAGTTTCAGTTAACTTTGTTGATGTTGATTAATTCCTTTAATTCTATGGGTTCAGTACCTTAGGCATTATAATACTCTTAAGATCATCTACTATATTCTTTCTAAGAGCATTATAGGGAGGAAACATAATAAAGGGCTTATTAATGAAAGGGATATCCTATATCTACACAGTGTAGGGAGAGGTACCAAGTAAATTTAGGCATTCACATGGCCTTCTTTAGAAGCTAAGCCATTGAAGGAAGAGCTGGACACATCTTTGTAAGCCCCTTTATTGCATGACTTATGAAGAACATAGCCCAATTTCATGATCTCCCTCCTATGTAGAGGATCAATCCCTTGATCCTGATCAGTTTCAAGTCCATATACGCTATGAAGCTCCTTCCTTTACCTAGGAACCATTGCTTGAGCCACTTAAGGATGAGCCATCTACTTCATCCCAAGAACGACGATCTTCTTCAATATTAGGAAAAATCAAGATGGTTGGAAAGCTGCTACAGAGGTAGAAGAGTTTCAATCAATAGCTATGGTACACCCATACACCTATTGAGGTACTACTCACTTACCACGAGATTCCACCGCCACTGCTACCACTACCAACAATTGAAGATTTAGATGATGAGACTGATAGTATTAAGGAAGAGGAAGATTGAGTTCCTTTTTCTTTTTATTTTCTTTTGAAAGGCTCAATTAATTATTTGATTTGAATGACTGTAATCATTGCAAAATTCACCTTTGCCTTCTTTTCCATTGACCATTTAACTTTTCATTAATTGGTAGTTCTACATGGATCACTTTGATGTGTTCAATTTCATAGTTTTATAATTATCTAGTTTTGTTCAGTTAACTTCTTATTCTTTTGTAGTTAGTTCATCTATTATTTCCTTACAAAGGAAACTTCTTGCTTGAATTGATTGAATGGAATTTATGGCTCTAGACTCGAAAAATTTTCATGATCAACATCTTAAACCATAGAAGTTCCAGTTTCTTTTTATTTTTATTTGTGTTTCTATGGTAGTGTACATTGGAGATAATGTACTACATAAGATTCTAGGGAATGGTCAAGAATTGTATGCTAATGAGCATAAGCTAATTAAATACCATAATTAAGCTTTTTAGTTTTTAAAGGATAACTTTAGAAATTTACACCCTTATATGTATATATGTAAGCAATTTTTTTCACTACAATTTGTTATGACCTTAGTCCATTTTGCTAAATTTGAGCAATTAAATCCCCATAATTTAGAATTCCTTATTGCTTAAGATGAAATTTAGACTCAAGATTAGGATAGATATTGATAGGTTAAGGACTGATTATTTTTATTTCTAAGTTAATTCTAAAGGATAGTTATTTATCTCTCCTTTTCTAAAAACTTTTAGAATGGATGAGCAAGTGAGATTTGTCCTTTGAAAGTTTCTTGAAAAATCAAAGTAATCAAAGGTATAAGAAAAGAAAAGTTAAAAATTAGTAATAATAGATCTTAATTCCTCAGGAGAGCGAGATTCCTTTTCAATGACAATGCAAAAAGGAAATTAAATTAAAGATTGTCAAGGATTAGTCATGGTTCCTCAAAAGATCAAGGTACTTCTCGCTATACAAAAGTAAAGGCTAAATCAATAAAGATTGGCCTTAGTCCATTAGAAGAGCAAAATTCTTTCCCACTACTAATAAGCTTCAATAAATGAATTATTTTGAATAAAAAGGCCTCCCAACGAAAATTGAAAGAAGAAAGGGAACAATCAGAGAATGAGATGATGTGGCTTACATCTATTTTGCCTATTCATAATAGATGTAGCTCAAGGAAGATTTCTCTCCCCTTGAGTTAGATTAGTGAAATTTTTATAACCCCTTAATTTTATTACCATTTCTTTTGATCTCTAAATTAACTTATGGTTAAGTGATAAGGCTAACTTAGAGTTATTTGAATTAGTTGTTAAAATTTACTAGTTCTTCAAGTGATATTTAAGTGTTCTAAGGGCATTATAAAGTCAAACAAAAAAGCATAATTTCAAGAGAAATTGCAAAGGTTTTTAATTTGAGGGTGAACTTTTCTAAGAAAAATTTATGATGTTGTCCTAAAGACATTATCACTTTGATTTCTTGATTATTTTACTTGATGACAATCAAAGGCATAAGTAGGAGAGAATTTGAGAACACTAGTTTAGCATATGTATTTTAGGGTGATTTTGCATGATTTTATATTATCGAGTTAGTTTTATAGTGATTTAGAGCTTAATTTGTTAATATTTCATTTACAAGAATTTTGGAAGTGTTTGACAAAATTTTAGAGATTTTTGTGAAGTTCCAAAGCTTAATTAAAGAAGTGCATCAATAAGGTGATTGAAGTGAAGAAACCCAGGTAAGAATAGAAGTCTAGAGAGGATAATGTGCAAACTAATAGAGGGATTCAAGATTGTTATTCAATCTCGAGATACATAGGTAGAGTATACTCTATGTTAGGGACTAATTAGAGACCTGTTGTTGGTCAATTATGTTGTAGAGATTTTATCTTATAGAAGGATGAAAGAAAGGTTAAAGGGGTTATCAAGGCTAATCTGGCATAACCACTTCAATGCTTTAATAAGTAAGCATTCAAGTGTAATACTCTAAGATTTTGAGCTAATACAATAACCCTAAGGTCGAAGCTCCTAAATTTAGGGCATTAGGTAATGTTATTTGTTTTAGACCAAACTTCACAATAAGGCTAAAAAAGTTAGAAAAAGTATTTCAGTAAAGTCAATTTCTCAAAATAAGCTATATAAAAGAATTAATTTGATAAAAATGCTAATTTATCATTAAAGCAGATAATTATAGAAAACGTAAAATTCAAGTTTTAAGATATAGTGAAATGTTAAAAATAAGTTATTTAACATATAAAAATGATAAATGAAGTTGAAATATATATGAATTTGAATATACATTACATGTATTAAATATAGATATATAATAATAAATTACAAAGTATAGGGAAATTAATATAAAGTAATTAATAATTATTAAAAAAATGACTTGATGAGTAAGCAAACCACCTAAGCATGATGTGGTAGCTTGGGATTAATTGGAATGATAAGTCAAAAGCCAAAAAAATAAAGAAACGACACCTAACAATTAGTGTATATACAAAAATGATACCTAAGCTACAATTTGACATGTAGCATGATGATTCATCAACCCATTTAACTCCGAACCTACAAATAAACACTCAAGATCAAATATAGACATTTTTAGTAAACCAAATTCAGATAGGAAAAATTAAGAGAAAATCATAAAAATAAAAGAAAAATAGGGCAAAAACAAGATAGGATCTAATCTAAGGTAGTTCATCAAGATAAAAGCAACTTGACTTAAAGTAGCTTAGGGGTCTAAAGGTAGGTAATGCCTTTAACCTTTCCAATAAGGCCTCGTCACCGAATGGTAGCCGATTTAAGTCTCCTAATTTTTTGGACAAAAGTTGTTTAATACTCTAAAATTATCAAATGGTCATATTTAAATATGAAATTTGGTTTCTTGTGATTATTTTAAGGATTGCTTAATAAAGTAATCTTATTTCAATTAAATATTAAGTGAAAATATGGGTTACGTAAGAAAATGCCCTATTTAGGTGAATTTTAAATTAATTTTTAGAATTATTAAATAATGTTATTTCGAGTTATACTTTTTTGTATAATATGCTTAATATATGTATTTAATTATGGAAACAAGGATTTTTGAAAAAAAGCATGTTTACTATTTATTGCGTTTATATTGGATAAAGTTGACATTTTTACTAAAATATTGAAATAAATAGCTTCTGATAAAATCAATGAATGAGCTCTACATATTTTGACTATTGGATGTTTATAAAGATATTTGGAACACTTGGTTTATATCTCATACATAAATTTGCTTATTTTTCCTAACTTTTCTTAATTTTAAGCTAAAATTACCATTTTAGTAAAAATAGATAATAAGCTAGTTTAGTGTAATCTATGGTTAATATTAAACTATATATTTTTGTGAGTCAATGGGATATTTTGTAGAATTAATTAGGCTTATATACTATTTATTGTGTATTTTCCTTATATAAGCTTATATATTAACCTAATACATAAAATATTAAATAATACTATTAAGATATTTGCAAAGATAATATAAGGTAAGTATTTCTGATAGGAATCAAATCACTGGACTCTTAACCCAAGCTCGAGCTCAATGATTGGAAAGCACAGCTAGATAAGTTCTTTCTTTGCATACTACATTTAAGGAATTGAACTGCTGTTGTCTATCAACCCGATGCCTTGGTTGAGCCAAACCCTCTTGTACTTATCAATAGTCTCTAGTTATCAACCTAAGACATATCCAAACAATATCTCAGCCTATCCGACCAGTTGCTCAGTCAACCTAAATGTAAGTTATACCTAATACATCCTAGCTTAATTCACCTTAGAAAAGTTAGCTGATCAACTCAACACTGTTGAACTATCAACTCAACTTGACATCATCACTCAACAACACTTAGGCCAGTTGAATAGTTGTCCATCTTTTTGCCAAGCAGCATAACCATTAGTCACTTACCATGTATCTAAGGACCCTTGTGACAGAATCTTCCATACAAGATACCCATTTTTATTGTATTTTCAATTATACCGTTTGGACATTCTTTATAACATACTTATTTTTAGACACTACCCTTTTCATCTTTTTTCATTTTAAGCAACATGCCCTAACTTTTTAGGTATAAATACCTATTGTACATATAGTCTCAAATCATCTTAAATCCTCTAATATTGAATATACTCCCTTTCATAAACATTACTCACAGCATATTTGCTTACTTCACTCTTATCATATCCCTTAAGTAAGGCAAGGTGATGAGTACCCTCATTAGACTAGCTTGTACATCACTTCGAGTTGAGTCATGAGTCCTTAGAAGTTTCCTAGTATGTCATATCCTTGGAGCTATTCGAAGGTTGTTTGTTTATTTATCTATTCTTTGTGCATTTCCTACCTTGTTTTCAAGCTTTTAGTAAGCTTAGACCCACCCCCATTATGGTTGCCCTTGTCAGTCCTTAGTTATAGCGTATCATCTTGGTATTACAACAAATGTTTCATTTGGTTAAGTTGCGTTTGCACTTTCCCATAACTTGTGTTTGTTATGGCTATGTATTTTAGTTGTGTAAAGGTTAGTTATGAGTGTCTAGGTAAGTAAGAAGGCATACTAGCTTGCGATCGTTGTGTACTTTGCTTTGCCCTCTTTCAAACATATGAAAATAGAGCAAGTTTTGATTAGGTTTGTTATTCTTTGAAAGTAGTCGCTATGTTGATAGTTAGCTTAAACTTTTGTGTAGAGAAGATTTATGTGAGTTGCTTAAGTTAAGTAAGCCATGCCTATTGTTTTGTGGATTTTGAGTTTGTTTATTGAGTTTTATCAAGAAGATGACAAATCTTAGTATTAATGCTAGTATTAAAGATGATAATAGCGGTGTTATCCACTATGGACGACAACTCTAGGGCACTTCTAGAATTATAGATGAACAAATTAATGAAATGGCTAACCTTATAGCTATCCCTACTAGGGTTATACATACATTAGCCTTTCGACCTGCTAAGGTGATGTATAATACTACCTAAGTTGATCGACCTACAAGAAGACAAAACCTTACTCAACAAGCTTAAGGTAAAGGAGTAAGAGGACGAATATGAAGGAAGATTGACTTGGGTGATTTAGATGAGGAAGAAGATGAAGAGTACAATGAAGAAGAGGAGCCCGCTAGGGCACCTTAAGCTATTGACCATGTGAAGCTTTAGATTCTAAGCGTCAATGGTTCCAGGTATGTAAACGACTATCTAGATTGGGAGGAAAAGGTTAAACATGTTTTTTATTACTATTAGTATGAGGACCATGAGAAGGTGAAAGTTGTTGCTATAGAATTCTTTAGGTAAGCTACATTATTGGTGAAAGAACTTCCGAAATATGAGGAGGTAAGAAGAATACAAAGAAGTCATCACTTGGCTTAAGATGAAAAGAATTCTCCAAAATAGATTTATGCTAAATACCTACCTACAAGATACATTTGCAAGACTTCAAGAGTTAACACAAGGAAGTTGAACTATTGATGAGTATGTTCGAGAATTCCATATGCTTACGATCTAATGTGAAGTGGATGAACTACTAGCTTAAACAATATCTAGATTCTTCCTGGATTGAGAAATGACATCCGAGATAGCATACAATTTCAATAGTTTACTACATTGGATGAGGCTATAGGAATAGCCTAGCAAGTAGAAAGACGGAGGAGGAATATGTTGAGCTAACCTCCACTGAGTCAACCAGTCTAATCAAGCTGACCCGCTCAAGGGAATCATCAAGCTTAATAAAGTACCGAACTAACTAGAAGGGTTAATGTTAGAGCTAAATAAAAGAGTTGGTTAACTAATGGTAAAGTGCTATCGAGAACCTATGAGAAAGGGCAAGGATCAAGGACAAAGACGAGCCATATCAAGTGCTTTAAATGTCAAGGGTTTAGGCATAGGGCTACCTAATGTTCGAACTGAAGGACTATGATTTCCAAAGGAGATGCCCTAAAGCTTGATGTAAATAGCACCGATGAGGAGCCCGAGGAGGAGGTTGCTCCCGAGGAGATTATTGCTAAGGGGGTTACTCCCGAGTGATAAGATAACTTTAGTTATCTAACATGCAATGAGTTTAAAACTCCTACCAAGGAGGAGTAAAGAGAATTTGTTCCACATCACTTGCAAAGTGAACGAAAAAGTTTGTGCACTGATATTATATAGTGAGAGCTACACAAATGTTGCATCTATAGACCTAATTAAGAAACTTAAGTTGCCAACCATTTCACATCTGAAACCATATAAGTCACATTAGCTAAATGAAAAGGGAGTACTCTATGTTACTCAGCAAGTGTTGCTACTAATCTTAATTGGAAACTATTTCAACAAAATTCTCTATGAGGTGCCACCCATGTATGCTTCTCATGTTTTACTAGGTAGACCTTGGCTTTTTGCTAAAAAGTTTATGTGTAATGGATTTAGGAACACCTATGTGTTTGAAAAGGATGGAAGAAAGATTACTTTGAACCTTATGATGCCGAGTCTAATTAGCAAGCTGCGAGATAAACTTGCTTAGGACCCAAGAAGACATTAATTTTAAGTAGAGCTAAACTCAAGAAGCCACTAAATCTAACTTACCGTCCTTCTTCTTGGTTAGGAGACTATTAGAATTGAAGGCTCAAGAGGAGCTACCAAAAGAGGTCGAAGAGTTACTCAATGAATATTCCAACCTGTTTCTAGAGTAGTTACCAAAAGGATTACTCCCCATTCGAAGCATAGAGCATTAAATTGACTTCATACCCAATGTTGTCCTACTAAGTAAACCTACCTATAGAATGAATTCTAAGCAAGCTATAGAGCTCCAAAGGCAAGACAATGAGCTATTAGGGAAGGGATATGTGAGGGAAAGCCTCAGCACTTGTATTGTGCTTACATTACTTATGCTAAAGAAGGATGGCACTTAGTATATGTATATAGATAGCAAAGCTATTAATAAGATAACAATCAAGTACCGATATGCCATCCCAAGGCTAGATGATATGCTAGATGAATTGAGTGGTGAAAGAGTGTTTAGTAAGGTCGACCTAAAGTCACGGTATCACTAGATTTGAATGAGGCAAGGGAATGAATGGAAAACTGCTTTTAAGACCCGACATTGCCTATACAAGTGGATGTGGATGCTTTTCGAATTATTAAATGCTCCAAGCACAATCTTGAGGGTAATGAATCATGTTTGTCAAGATCTAATTAGAAAATTTGTCATCATCTACTTTGACGAAAACCTTATCTATAGTGCCAACTTATTAATGCATACTAACCCTCTTATAACTAGTTTCAATGACCTACGAATAGAGAGATTGTTTAGCAACCTAAAGAAATGCCCTTTCTACTAGGAGAAAGTGATCATCCTAAGTTACGTAAGTAGTAGAGGAAGACTCAAAGTTTACAAAGAGAAGGTACGAGCCATTGTTAAGTGGCTGACCCCAACCTCATATGCCGAAGTGAGGAGTTTCCATGGATTGGCATCATTCTACCGATGTTATATCTAAGGATTCAATACCATATTGATGCTTTTCACTAAGATAATGAAGAATAATGTAGAGTTTAAGTGTCGAGAGAAAAGGGAGAGGAGTTTTGCTAAGGTAAAGGTGAGGTTAACCTCTACCCCAATTTTGACTCTACCAGATTTTGGTAAGACATTTAAGCTTGAATGCAATGTGTCAAGTATCGACATTGAAGCTATGTTGATGCAAGAAAGCCGACCTATCACTTATTATAGTGAGAAGCTTAGATGAGTGCAATTAAACTATTTTGCATATGACAAGGAACTTTTAGCCCTAATATAAGCCTTTCACATATGGCAACATTACCTTTTACTAAAACAATTTTTCAAATACAAAGATCATGAGTTTTTGAGATACTTGCAGAGCCAATCCAAGCTATCTAAACACTAAGCTCGATGAATTGAATTCATGGAAGGATTTAATTTCGTCATAAAGTATAAGCAAGGCAAGAATAATGTAGTTGTTGACGCTTTGTCAAGAATATATGTTTTTTTTTACTGAGTTGCAAACCAAACTATTAGGTTTGTAAGCACTAAGGATTAGTATTAGTATAATTCTCATTTCAATCCTATATTTGTATGATGTGAAGAAGGAAGCATAGTGGATGAATACCATATGAGGGATGGCTACCTATTCCAAGGAGGCAAGTTGTACATATTGACCTGTTCGATAAGAGAACTACAAATAAGAGAAGCCTATAATAGAGGACTTTCTGAGAACTTTAGAGAATGAAGGACATATGAGTTGCTAAATGATAGGCTCTTTTAGCCTAGGATGAAATATGATGTGCATCATGTGATCGAGGGATGCATTAGCTGGAAGAAAGCAAAAAGCTAAGTAGAATAAGGGAAGACAATGTCTCTACCTACTCCAACCAAACCATAGGCCGATTTGACTATGGATTTTGTCCTCAGACTACCTTAAATTTCCAAAGGTAAAGATTTCATAGTGGTTATTATGGATAAGTTTAGCAAAATGGCACATGTTGTACCCTACGCCAAAACTAACAATGGTTTAGCTATTGCTTCTTTGTTTTTTGAAGAAATAGTTCACTTACATGGAGTGCCTAGGAGTATGGTATCAGATAGAGATAAAAATTCTTATGCCATTTCTAAAGGACTCTCTGCCATCAAATGGGAACCAAGTTATTGTTTAATACTTCTTATAACCCTCAAATTAACAACCAGACAAAGGTTTTCAACTACACCCTAGGATCATTGCTCTAAGTTACAGTGGGCAAGAACTTAACCGACTAGGATGTCTGTCTACTAATGGTAGAATTTTCTTACAATAGGATAGTACATGCCACCACTGGGCATGCCCCATTTGAGGTCATCTATGGCTTCAACCTTAGCTACCCCTCAACCATACCCCAATTTTTCCTACTGACTAAGAAGATCCAAAACTAAGAAATAGAGCCTAATCCCCTTCAGTTGATCTACTAATGAGTCACTTAGCACATTGACTGAGTTGCTAGAAAACTAAAAGAGAAAGACAAAGGAAAGAAGATCAAGCAATTTCAACCCAATGGCTAAGTGTGGCTACACTTAAGCAACGAAAGGTTTCTAAACAAGAGCAAGAACAAGTTGTGTGCTAGAGTTGAAGGATCATTTAGGATAATTTAGATTATAAATGACAATGTATACCAACTAAAGTTACCAAAAGAATTCAAAGTATCAGATGTGATTAATGTTGCTAACCTCAGCTCCTGTTAACCCAAGGCGAACTTGGATGAAGACCAGCTAGATTTGATCCTATATCCTAATCAGCCTAATAGAGATGATAGGAATTAAACCATCGAACCCATGATCCGAGCTAAAGCCCGAGGACTGCAAATCATTACTAGATGAGTTGCACTTATTAATAGTGTCCAGTTGTTGACCTAAGACATATCCAAACAACAACTTACCCCATCTGACTAGTTACTTAAATCAAAGTTATACCTAGTACATCTAAGCTAAATTCACTTCAAAAAAGTCACCTGATCAACTCTACAAGCTGAGGTGTCACCTTGGCACAACATCATCACCCAACAACACCTAAGCCAGCCGAACAGTTGTCCATCTTTTTGCTAGGTGCATAACCATTAGTCACCCACTATGTGTCCAAGGACCCCTATGACAAAATCCTTGTTAAAGGATACCTATTTTTGTTGTATTTTCAATTATAGTCTTTAGACATTCCTTATAATATACTTATTTTAGACATTACCCTTTTCATCTTTTCCATTTTAAGTAGGATGCCCTAACTTTTTGAGTATAAATATCCACCATACATGTGGCCACAAATCATCTTACATTCTCTAATATTGAATATACTCTCTTTTGTAAACATTGCTCATAGCTTGTTTGCTTACTTCACTTTTATGCTAACCCTTAAGCAAGGCTAAGTAGTGAGTACCCTCATTGGACTAGTTTATGCATCACATTGAGTTGAGTCGTGAGTCCTTGGAAGTTTTTTGGTGCATCATATCCTTAGAGCTGTTTGAAGGCTACTTATTTACTTTCATATTCTTTGCACATTTCTTACCTTATTTTCAAACTTAGAGCTAACCTTAGTAAGGTTACCCTTATTAGTTCTTGGTTGTAGCTCATCAATTTCTGACATATAATTGGTGCTAGACATGATTGGAAAGTGTAATTTTTAAGACTTTTAGTTTAGAATTAAAGCTTACTCGAGTCAATTACAAAGTCTCGATAATGTACAATTGAGTCGGTAACAAGAAAGGGTATTTTTAGACTTGTAACTATATTGGTCAATCTTATTTCTTAATAGTACTTAATATAATGATTATGATGATATAAAGTTTACTAAAATCAATTGAGTGAGATATGCTTAAAAAAAATTAAGAAACGTAAGGAAGCGTATTTTTGGACTTGTAACTATATTGGTCAATCTTATTTCTTAATAGTACTTCAAGTAAAGATTGTGATGATATAAAGTTTACTAAAATCAAATTAGAATTGAGTGAGATATGCTTAAATAAAGTTAAGAAACGTGAGAGTAAAAGTTAATAAGAGTTTAGTTTCAACCCATAGTTGACTTGAAGACCATGTGTATTTTCCTAAGTGTAATAGGTAAGAAAGGACCACATCATGAAGCTTGGGATTTTATACTACTATCAAGCCTAGGTAAGTGGATATTTCAATTTTTGTGTAAGTAGAGCCATGTTTACTTAACTTAGAGTCAATTGTGTTGTAAGCTATAAATATGTGCTGGATTGATTGGATACATAGTTCTACGGAATGTTTCCCTAACTGAGTGAAGTGTTTCCTCAGTATAACTGATTTATCAATACGTATTTTACTTAGAAAGCTTGGAAACTAATCGATCCTTCAGGATATTCACCTAAGTAAACCTTATATGAAAGGAAGAATTATAAAGTCTAAATACAAAACTGGATCTAAGCTAATTGTAATGCTCATGATATGGAGCTTGAAATTCTTGCTGATAGTAGGTTATTATGTTGCTTGCTACATTCATGGCATAGCATGAAAGGACTTATCAGATAAGTTTCTAAAAGCTTAAATATTGCTAGGCTAAGTTTTGAGAATATAGATTTGCATTGCTTAATCAATTCTAGTCACTTCAAGTGGATTTAACTAGGCTGATTATATGTTAGATTACCAGACCACAAAGGGTAGTTTCTATTTTGCTAAGTTTTAATGGTCTTACTCCTAGATAGCTCCTTATTGCCTCTAGGTTTCTAGATGTTATATCCAAATGCCTAGGTACATTGACTAATCAGATGAGTAAATTGGAAGAGCATAGGATATCAGTATTGTTGCATGTAACTGCATGAGGATGGCACATATTCCCTACAAAGACAGTTTGTCTTAGTAACTCTAAATATGAAATTGAATATCTTATGATAATGATATTTGCAAATGTGTTATGCTTGTTCTATGTTTTGTTTTTATCCACTTACACTCAACTCACAGTAGCTGAGAAAATAAGTTGTCTTATCCTTAGGTGAAAGTTGAGTTAGATAGAGCATCCTATCATAGAGATGAAGAGATTTCAATATACTAATAAAGGATGAGCTTTTTGAAGAAGTGATTAACTCTAGGGTGTAAGTTAAATGCATGAAGGCAGCTTTCTAAGAAAGATGTTAAAGTTATTTTACAAAGGATTTAGTGTAGTTATAGTGGTCAAAAGTGTACGCTTATAAAGAATTATAATACTATTTCGAAGGGTATGACTGTAATACTTTGAGTACGACTCACTTTATAAAAGTTTCCACTATTGTTTATTAGGTTGAATGAGAAGTGATTCAAAAGTAGATGTTTATGGAGTAAAAGAGTCAGTGAAATATAGGTTTTGCCTTAATCTTAACTCAAGGATGGTAGTAACAAACCGCCTTCAAGTACTAAGAGCTAAGGGGAAAAAAATTTAAGCAAACATCTAGAAGGTGAGGTGTTGCATAAAGCAAGGAAATAGATGAGTAAAAGAGCTAAGAATGTTCAAGAGTGTTGAGAGCCCTTATAGTATTTTTGTCTCCTTATTTACAAACATCTGTTAGATAACTATTGTAATAAGCAATCATTGGTCATAGACCACATATTGGCTCCTTAATTAAGCACATGCCTAAAAAATAAGAATAGTAGGTGGTTGTATAATGAAGTTGGAAACCATGCACTTTTCAAATTCAAAGTAAGTAAATGAGTAGGCTGGGCCCTTAAGCCCATTAGATGGGCTACGCTTAGTCTAATAATTCATCTGAATAGGCCGAATCAAAGAACTTGGTTAAAGTGGAACAGATCGACGATTGGGGTACCAAGCAAGACCAATGGACAAAATTCTACTATCACCATTTTCCCCCTAACTCTCGTGGTCAAGAGTTTGACTATGGGCGTAAATTGTAAGAATGATTTCCTATTTGTTCGATTCGTAAGAAGAACATCTAAGCCTACTCATATAAGAGATTATGAAATGCATTTCAAGTTATATTATCAAATCTTTATTATTGGCATCCTTATATCCACTACTCGAAACACATCGCATTGAGTTTCGAATGAAAGGTTATAACCATTTGGTTTTCCTACTCATTCATTTCCTACATAAGCACATTAGACAATTATTTCATTTGTATTCATTACAATATAGGCTTTATTAACTATTGGTGGTACAATGTCTGTTGGATTTTTGCCTCCAAACATGTTTAATCATCCCTACCAGGATATTAAATCAAAACCCAAATCCTGACTAACCCTATTTTCAAATCTCGAGAGGGGATCATTAGTACATGCATATAAAGGGCCTTCAATGCTTCGATAATCCCTTTTCTAGCTCTACTTTTCACTTCTCCACATTGAAAATTCTCTCCCCATAATCTTCTCTAACTTTCAAGTGACTTCCTTCATCTGACATCCAAGTAGCTTTCTTGCATAATCAATTTCAACATTTAATCAGGTATGGTTAGAGGCAAAATTTGCTCTTTCGTCATCATCAATTCTGAAGCTACTCTCTCTAAGGCAACTTCTCTCCCCACCCAAATCTAAAATCAACTTAGCTTCATCATCTAATAAATTGACAGATAGTACGACTTTCTCATATTGAAGCTCTCCTAATGGATAATTATCCTAACGATTGGGAAGATAGATCACTTACCATGTATTTATATAACAAAGTTGTATGCAATATCGATCATCTAGATGGAGTAGTGAATGATGCTATTACGTTACTCATCATGAAATATAATAAATATTGATAGGATCTCCCTATTCAGTGGCATTTGCATAGGTCGAGACAAGATGAAAGGGTTTTTTTTCTCCCCATTAAACAAGAGTCCCATATTTATCTAAAGTACCTTAACTTTGGTTTGCGTCTTCCATTCTCTTCATTTCAAAAATAGTTCTTTAATTATTTTCGTGTAGCTTTGAGCATGTTTCCTTCGAATATATATAAGCTCCCCATAGCATTCAAGATAATATGTGAGGAACCTAAGGTTAGAGTTACACTATAGTTGTTTAGATTCTTTTTTATAGTAAAGAGATAGCTAGATTGCTGGTTTTATGCAATAGCTCATCATGGTCATAAGTTCATGAACAACTTAGAGTCCAAAATCCATAAGTGGCACGACAATATGTCTCGGTTAGGTTGGATGAAAATTTGAATTTCTAGAGTAAATGGACCTAACCCATTCGTACTAAGGATATAGATTTGCTACCGAATCACACCACCGTTACCAAGAAGATTCAAAATAGGTAGTGTAACAAAATGCTTTTCTAAGATTCTAAAAGGATCATCTTTAAATATGAGAAAGGGGAGCCCATATTTTCTAATAATGAAGGTAGGGTTTGATTATCCTATCGTACCAAGCTGAGTTATAAGAGGAAAGCTGAGCTTCTTAATTTATGGGAGGAGACCCATTGCCTTTGAGCTATGCTTGACACAGATTTGTAAGTTCCATTGATTCCCTTTTACAATGCTTTCTTTTCTAAGTAGATATAGGCATAGGGGACATAGATCCTAAGAAGTTGCTGGCTCGGGTTAAGGCTAAAAAGCAAAAATTAGATAAGCATGCCACCAAAGTTTCTTTTAGTCAGCCAACGGTACCAAAGAAAGTTGCTAGATAATAGGTCATGAAAGAGCCAACTATACAAAAAAAGGAGACCACTCATCTTAATGAGGGACAACCAGTAGAACAAATGGAGGCTATTGGCAACACCTAACTTAAGGTGCTTCCTGCATCTAGGGATAGCACTAAGAAAGAATTACTGGGATAATCCATACAAGTTATAGTCATCGATACTAACTTAAAGGTTATCCCATAGGGGGTTGTGGACGACTCAATAGATCGGCCTAAAGGAGCAAAGGAATGGATGAGAGCACTAAAGAGGCTTTGAGAAAAAAGGCTCCAAAAATCAAGTCTATCGAGTTTGTTCCAAACTATGTAATAAGTGAGTACTTTGTGCTATGCTAAAAGTATACATTCTTAGATACTGATTTAGCGTTGAGTGATAAGAAAAAGTTCTTAGCCTTGATGAAGGAGATTATTTTACTAAAGGATAAGAAAATAGGGAAGAAGGATGTAGATGGAGTCGGTGGCTGTAATAAAGGCCTAATTGCTACCAAGTTGTATGGTATAAGTTTTTCTATGACTACAGTGTTCTCTACTTCAAAATATTGGTCCTATTATTGATCCTTTATTTTTGTGCAGATTAATAGTCATGTTTTAACTACCTTAGATGAAGCCAAAGAGGAGATGAGGAAGGCATGTTCATCTTTGTGTGTAGCACATTTAAAAGTCAATTTATTTTCTTAGATTGGAATCTTATTATAGAGGTGGATAAAGGTTACAGCTCTTCTAAAGCACAGATAATGGCAGTATAAAGCATAAGGATAAAGGTTGAGATGGAGGCCTAAAAATTGAATGAAGAGGTTCTGTCAAAAAATTAGCATATGCTTTGATGGTAAATGAAGTATCCGACCTTAAAACCAAGAATGAAGAGCTCTTTAAGGTGACCGAAGATTTGAAAGAGCAACTCTATAAGAAAAGAGAAGAGTATTGGGGATTAGGGAATAAGCTTAAGTTAATGAGTAAGGAGAAGGACAAATTAAGGGTTCAAATAAAGAACTTAGATATCAAGGGCTCTAAACTCAAAGCACACATTACCAAACTAGAGGATGCTACAAACAAGAAGGCTTCTATAGACTAAGCCTTATTAATAGTTACCACTAGTTAGCAATACAAGAAATTGTTTCATAAAAAGTTCTTGTGAGGGTTCCAACTAGCCAAGGTAACAATTTTAAAATTTCATCTTAACTACAAGCCATCGCTCCTTGACTTTGCCGACGTTCATAATGATGATGCTAGTAGTGGTGATGATGAAGGAGTCAATGAGGAAGAAGAGGCCAATGGTCAAGAGCAGGGTGATAATGAACAAGCCAGCATTGAAGTCCTAGTAAATGCTAAAGAATTGTCCTCAAAGGAAACCATTATGTTTGTAGAGAAGCCTCCAGTAATTCAATCAAAGCAACCAGCATTGATAAGGAAGTCATTTCCAAAAAGGCCTTAGAAAGTTCTCCCGATCAAGAGTACCACTCTATCTAGTCCGCAAAGGAGAATATCCCCGACCCTAATGACGTCAACTGACTTTTATTAATTGTTTGTTTTAACAAATCTTTTATGAAATCTAATGGTCGTTAGGATGCTGACCAATCGGTTATAATTGAACTTTATGCAATAACTACTTGATTATCTTCTTAGAAAGTAATAACAAGATGTTATGATCTAATAATAAGAGTTGAAGGCACAAAAAAATTTAAAACTTAAAAATATAAGGTTATATAAAAATAATAAGTAAGAAAATTAACAGGAAAACTAACAAATAAAAAGATTAATTTACCCTTAACCGTAAATAGTAAATAGTAAATGGTGAATTAGTAAATGGTAAGTTAGTTAATGTAACTAATGAAACAAAGGTAGGAAACATAATGGCTATTGCATGAAAACATCATCATAACATGTCATAAGAATATACTCTAAAAATATAAGGAAAATATTAAAATAATAGATGTAGTATCAAAATATAACAAAATACCCTAAAATACCAAAAATTACGAAAACCATTTTAACAAGTGTCAAGAATATTGTAAAATGCTCCAAAATATCTGAAAAATTCTTGAAAAGTGAAGAAAAACATTTGGGAAAAAATCTAGAAATTTTTTAGAAAAGATAAAAATAAGATAACTTAAGTAACAATTTACCAAAAATATATCAAAGTGTCCAAAATTAGTGAAAATTTTACCTTATGCCTATCATGCATGCTCTAACATGTGGTGAGATTTTAGGAATTTTTGGACAATAAAAAAAAATTATAAAACAACCTAAACCCTTTTATAAATGCCACCCTCCCTTTAGAATTTTCCATACAATGTTTTTAGCTTCCAAAATTAACAAGAATAGACACGCACTCTACTAGGATGCTCCTTAGGTTGCTCGATAAGTAGGTGGTTAGAAGTGGTGGTTTATGCTAGTTTAGTGGTTCGTAGTGCGGGAATTTTTGCACATCCAATTTCTATCCTTTTTACTGTACGTTCTTCATTTACATACCTATTTATATAAATTTTCTTGGAATTTATTTATCATGTTTAATATTCTTTATAATTTTTGTAAATTTTTGCATATTTTACCATAATATACTAGTTTTAAAGAAATATTACAAAACCCTATTTATTGACTTCCTAAAATCCTTAAAATTTTTCCCATGTTTTCCTATACATAATGTGACCTTTTGATTCCATTCATGACATTTTCCAAATTATCTCCCAATTTTCTTACTACTTAAGTCATAATTTTTCCAAATTTTGAATTTTACTGTAATTATACAATGTATGTTTTCGTTAGAATAATCATTATTTATATACATTATATGTTTTTAAGTTCTCTATGGACTTTATTTTAGAATTTATAGAAGTTATTATATTCATATCAATTTATCCTATATTATTAGCTTAACAATCTCTTGATTTTCGCTCTAATTACTCAAAATATGTACATTACTAAGCATAATAATAACCCTACTCTTTTTCTTATAAAATCTAAATATTCCACTTTATAGACATTCATAAAACCTTTTTTTCAATGAATTAAAGAAGAATAGAATTATTGGATCATATATCAAAGTGACCTTTTTTGGGTATACCAAATGTAATTAATAAATAACTCTCTTTTAAAGGTGTAACAATTGCTATCTAGAGAACTCTAGTAACCTACAAATAGGTAAGTGGCCTACTATATGGTAGTTCTTAATGTGATAACACGGAGTAGTAAGCCTTTATATTGCTTATGATTGTAGATTTGTTGTATTTGCGCATGCATTGAACGTGGGCATAATAATGTTGTTTGATAATCTTTGTAGCTTAGCTTTATATTATTATAATATGATATCGATTCATTGCTTGATCACCTAAATAACTTCACTGATGTAATATCCAAATCTAATAATTATACATGCATAGCATACCGGCCTAACAGTCTTAAAGTGGTATTAAAGCCATGTACTTAAGGATAGGAAAAAATAAATTAATAAATATGTAATGATAATTATAAACACAATAACTAAAGATAAACATAACTAACTGATTCTAATTATGGAATTCTTCTATGGTTATAGCATCTCAAAGTGTTCCTTATAGCATCTCAACTTTCCCTATATAAGAATAGGATTCTTTCTCATGGATTGGAGAAACTAATCTCATAGATTACTAAGTTAGGCTTTAAGACTTATGCCATTGTTTGGCTAGTGTTAATGTCTTCTATAATGTAGAGGAGATTATTAAGAAATTTCATTAAGGACTTTGCCCCAACTAAATGCCTCTTTAGGATAGTATGATAACTTCTATGAAAGAAGACTGCAATTATTACTCCTCCATTCTGACTTTTGAACAATATTATATGTGGTTCAATGACATAGAAACTCAAGTGATACCATTACTTTACTTTGTGGCATGACTTAATCCTAATGTCCATTATTCGGATGATATTGAGGACATTCTAGATATATAATGGGTAATAATCTAAGCTTACCCAAGGGGAATTGTCAATTGGTACCCTAAAGGAGTTTTTCTTAGAGTAGACACATCATTTGTAGCTAGAATTCAAAGAGAAAATACTATTAGTGAAGCAGCCAATGTGAATATGTTAAATGAGGAAGTACGACCTAATAGTAGTGAATTGGAAGCTCCTCTCAATGACACACCTCTTCAAGTCCTTCCTATGACCCATAGCAACCAAGACTCCCCTAATTCCATAGGTTCTAGACAACTTGAGAATAAACCTTTTTACTATAGTTCAATTCCAATAGAACACACTCTAGAAATCAAGGCTTGACATCTTATAGAAGAAATTATGAATGATCTTTACAACCAAGGAATTAACCTACGAGCTATGGGGTTCTTCTTTCTAAACTAAAATTAAGATGGAAAAGTTAGCAAAGGAAGGATCTATGATGTTCTAGTGAAAAATGAAGTTTTTGCTTTTAATGAATGTAAATATATCTAGAGAAGTATGTAAATAGCCATCTTTTTTATAAATAAAACTTAATCATTCTTCTTATCAAGAATCTTTTTCTTACTTTCTTTCTACCTTTTAAAACATAGGAAAATGTCAAATGAAAATCAAGTAGATCCAAAAAACTAAGGAAACTAGGAACAACTATTAGATCAACCCCCTCCTCTAAATTAGTTATTAGTAACCATGAATACCATGTTACAGCACTTGCTTAAGGAATGTAGGCAACTAGCAATGAATCTTCCTCTAGTTAAAGGGTACATGACTGAAGTAAATAAACTCCTAGATTTAATAAGGGCTAGTAGGTACTTTAGCGAACATATTAGTAAACTAGCTAAGGCCAACAAATGGCTAATTACTATTGAAAGATGTTTTAAAGCCTTCAGAGTGCTTGAACATCAGAAAGTCTCTTATGGAACTTTTGATGCGAACCGTAACTAAGAACAAATAAAGCCAATCGTTGAATGAGTCTAAGTTTGCCAAAAGCTTGAAAAAGGGGTTATGGGGAATGTACAAAAGAACGGAAAATGAATGAAATGTAAGCAAAACCTATGAGCAGCTCTAAGGGATATGATGCACCAATGGAATTTCTGAGGATTCACAGCACAACTTGTATAATGCATGAATTGTTCCGATGAGGTTACTTGCCACCTAGCCTTGCTTAAGGATTTAAGGTAAGAGTTAAATGAGAGTAAACAAAATAGTGTTTATGAAAGGAAGAATATTCAATTCTATTAATGATAATATGGTCTTTACAGCTATAAATACAAGGAGTATTTATACTCGAAAGTTAAGGCAACTTGCCTAAAAGGAAAAAGACAAAAAGTTTTTGTCCTAAAGAAGTAGTGTACAAGAATACATGAGGGTAAAAATGAATATTCAAGAAAAGTAATGATTAGTATGGCAAATTCTATACATGGTCCTGTACACATGGCAAAGATACATTAGCGATCTCGTTGGAGGAAGTAAACAAAAGTGTAAGATTAGATTACTTATTCGAGTAAGGGTAGCTAAGGATTAATCTAAACTCTCTCTCTTGATCTCTTAGCAAGGGTGATGTCAAGTAATTGGTTGGCTCGGATGTAAGAATAATCATGAATGGATTAGCTGTTGTCTCGACAATCTACAATTTGGTACACTTTGGAGAGATAACCAATCATTTGACTCTTTATGTAAAGTGGCTCAATAGAGAGATACTTCACTTTGGTAAGAGTCGGTTAGAGCAGGAGGATCCGCCTTGCTAGCCCTTCCAGTCCTTAAGCTCAACTGCTAGTTAAAGGCCTAATGGCCTGATTCTAATCATTCCCTCCAACTTGATTTAGATTTGGGATTAAATCCAAATGATCTTCAATCATCTCTCCATTAAGGTGATATGGACTAAAGTTGGCAATGTTAAAAGTGTTAGAAACCCCATAGTCTTCAAATTGCTTCAACTTATAGGCATTATTGTAGCAAATATCTTATTTCTCCTTTTACTCGAAAACCTATTCTTGCTGAGGTGCAGCCACACCAAATCTCCTAGCTAGAATTGTTTAATTGTCTTACCTTTAGTCCTCTCTTGCATTCTTCGGGTGGCTTGGTTGATCTACCGAGTAACCTTATTGTAGATGTACTGAAGGGACTACGTATAGGCTCTTACGTTAGGGTCTTCTTGCTTGAATTCAAGTACAAGGGTATGATCAAGGGACAACTCGGGATCGAAACCATAGATAACCTTAAAGGGGGTCTACTTAGTGGTGTCATGTACTGTTTGGTTGTAAGTGAACCTGACTACTGGTAAGTAGACATCCCAATTAGCCAAGTTCTTACCCACTGTAGCTTAGAATAGCGATCCTAAAGTATGATTAACTACCTCTGTTTGGCTATCCATTTAAGGGTGACAAGAAGTGCTAAATAACAGTTTGGTCCCCATCCATCACCATAGAGGTCTCCAAAAATGGCTCAAGAACTTTAGATCTCTATTTGATATTACGCTTCTCAGTACATCGTGTAACCTAACAATTTCTTATAAGAAAAGAGAAGTAATAGCTGAAGCATTGTTAGTTTTGGAGTAAGGTACAAATTGTTCCATCTTACTAAACCTATCCACAATAACTATTATAGAATCCTTGCCTCAAACAATTCATGGTAATCCGAGAACAAAGTCTATGCTCAACTCAATCCATGGTTTCATTAGAATAGGCAAAGGCATTGCTTTCCCTTACTCAGCTTAGTGCTTAACCCTCTTGCATATAGCATAGCCTTCAATAACTCGGTGCACATCTCGCCTCATTCTTAACGAAAAGAAATGACCATTCAGCAATTCATAGGTCCTTCTTTCCTCGAAATGCCTAGAGAGTAGTCTTTTGTAGGCTTCCCTAATTAGTAATTCCCTTAGTAAACAGGTTGGCTTATACAATTTTCCTCCTCAAAACAAGCATCCATCTTCCAAATGATACTAATCTACTGTCCTTCCATCAATACATAGTGAAAATATGGGTCTAAATGCAAACCTAAACAATCTATTCTATAATTCATTCAAGAGTGAATGTCTTCTCGAAAGAGCTTCTACAACCACGTTGTTCTTTCCTTGTTTGTATTTTATTACAAAGTTAAACCCCTTAAGGAATTCAACCCACCTAGCCTGCCACTTCAAAACTTTGTCTAGCTTCAGAGATACCTTACAGACTCATGGTCAGTATAGATGACATATTCTTTTAGCAATAGATAATGCCACCATACCTTCGACAACTTTTTCTGGCTTCAGAGATATCTTAAAGCTTCTCATTATAGTAGGCAATTGGTCGGCTTTCCTACATTAGGACAATACCTATTCCAATGCATGACTCATCACATTCTAACTCAAATATTTTCTCAAAGTCAGGTAGAACTAGTATAGGGATACAGGTCAACCTTTCCTTTATCTCGGCAAAACTTCTCTCCTCCTTTTCTCCTCATCGGAAGTTAGTGTTTTTCTTTGTTAGCTTAGTAATGGTGCAGCGAAGGTCCAAAAATTCTTGATGAATGTTCTATAGAAAGAAGCTAGTCCATGGAAACTTCTTACGTTGGCACAAGGAGTAAGAATAGGCCACTAGATGATTGCTCGAATCTTCTCGTTGTCAACTTGTAAGCTTCCTTCACTTATTATGTAACCCAAGAATACTGCTTCCTCTTAACAAAAACAACACTTCTTAAGGTTGCCGAATAATCTCTAAGCATAGAGGATATTCAGTATAGCTTGGAGATGTTCACATTGACTCGACATGTCAACACTGTATACTAAGATGTCATCAAAATACACCATGACACACTTCCCCATTGGATCTCTTAACACATGATTCATCAATCTCATGAAAGTGCTTAAGGCATTCAACAAACCAAATGGCATGAACATCCACTTATAGAGTCTATGTTAAGTTTTGAATGTAGTTTTCCACTCATCTACTGACCTCATGTGAATTTGCTGGTAGCTAGACTTTAGATCAATCTTGTTGAAGATTTTAGCTACACTCAATTCATCAAACATGTCTTCTAATCTTAGGATAGGATACCTATATTTAATCGTGATCTTGTTTACGGCTTAGCTATCAACATACATTTGCCACATCCCATCCTTTTTTGGTACTAGAAGTACCAACACAATGCAAAGGCTAAGACTTCCCTTAACATACCCTCTCTCTAATAATTTATTGACTTGCCATTAGAACTCAAAAGCTTGTTCGAGGCTCATCTGATAAGCTGACTTGTTTAGTAAGGTGATATAGGGTATTAAGTCAATGCAATGTTCTATGCCTCAGATATCGGGGTAGTCCTTCTGGTAATTGTTTTAAGAACAAATCGGCATACTAATCTAGCAACTCTTTTACTACTTAGGGTAGTTCACCCTACTTCTTTAACTCTAATAGTCCCCTAACTAACATGAGGGTTGGCACATCAACTTTAAGGGATTTTCAGAGCTTAACCCTACTCATCATCAAAGTCTTCTTCAATCTACAAGCAAGTTTAGCCTGTAATTTGTCAACTTCTCTCGACGGAACCAGGTTCAACATGAACTTTTTGCCATCCTTCTTGAACATATAGGTATTATGGTATCCATCATGGATAACTCTTCTATCAAATAGCTACGGTTTGCCTAGCAATACATGTGAAGCATACATAGGCAATATTTCACAAAAAATCTAGTTAGAGTAATTTTTCATAATGATTGGTAATGGTACTTGTTGAGTGACATATAGTGCCCCCTTCTCACTCAATTAGTGTAACTTGTACAACCTTAGGTATACAATAGTCGGTAACTTCAATTGTGTGATTAGGTTGGTTAATACCACATTAGTACAACTACTACAATCTACAATGAGGGCACACATCTAATCATTCACCTTACAAGTGATAGAAACAAATTTTCTCTCTACTACTCCTTGAGTAAAGGTTTCATGTTCATTATGCGTCAGAAAACCAAGATCAACTAATCCAAGTCCTTGGCAAACACATCCTCTTCAATGAGTTTGTTTTCCTAAGAAACTTCTTTCTCAGTAGTGCTCTCCTCCTCAGGTTCCTCATTAGTACTCTCCATTTGTAACTTTAGGACATCTCCCTTAATGAACATAGTTCTTCGGTTCGGGCACTGAGTAGCCATATGTCTAAGCCTTTAACACTTAAAGCACTTGATCTAGCTTATCTTCTTACTAGATTCTTACCATTTCTCATAAGTTCGGGTTGGTACGTCACTATTAGGTTTGCCCTTCTACTCGCCTTAGACATTTGCCCTTCAAATCAGCTCAGTACTTGACTGAACTCGATGACTTCCCTATCTTGGTTGGATAGTCGGTAATCTGGTCAGTACTCAACTTCTTTTCTACCTCTCCACTCATTGGACTATTCTAATGACTTCATCCATTGTGATAAATCGTTAAAGTTCTACAATATCTTGAATGTTAACTCTCAATCCAGTAAGGAACCTAGAGATTGATTGTATTGGTAGTTCCTTAACTTCATAGCAGATCATAAAGTAGTTGAAATTCTTTGACATACTCATCAATAGTTCGGCCACCTTGCCTCAACTCCTAAAGTCAAGTAAAAGTGTCTTGTAGATAAGTATTCGGCATAAATCTATTTTTGAGTATTCTCTTAATCTCAGGCTAAACATTAATCTCTCTGTATTATTTTTGTCTCCTCATAGCATGGAAATTTTTTCACCACATAGCAGCATATCTAAAGCTCTCAATAGCAATAGTTCTTACTTTTTTGTAATCCTCATATTGGTAAAATTCAAACATACGTTCAACCTTCTCTCCTACTCTAAGAATTCATCTGCACTTCCAGAGCCATTGAAGCTTAGAATCTGAAGCTTCACATAGTCTGATGCTTTAAGTGCTCGAACTCGCTCTTCTTCTTCGTAATAATCCTCCTCATACTCTTTTCCTATGTCTCCCAATTTAATCCTTCTCCTTACTCACCTATCTACTCCTCTACCTCAAACTTATCGAGCTGGGTTTAGACATCTTATAGGTTAGGCAGCATATGGGGTGTTACACATGGCTTCAGTAGGTCAATAAGCTAATGCATGTACAGCTTGAGTTAAATCAACTAAGAGGTTAGCTACCTCATCAAGTCTCTCATTAATGATCCTAAGGATACCTTAAGACTGTTGACCATGGTGGACAACACTATTTTTGTCATCTCTAACACCAAGTTAACACTTGGTTCTGTCATTTTGTTTGATAGATCTTAGTTTCCAACTCTTTGATTAGGTATTTCAATAAACACTTGCATGAACAAGAAATTTGACTATCAGCAAACTTAGTAGTCAAACGAACACAATAACTTACTCTGTTTCACACACATAAAACAAAGTATGGACAGAACTTCAAAACAATCTACTAAAACTTAAGTGAAACATTCGCTCTGATACCAATATGATGTGAATCGTAACCAAAAATAGACAAGGTCGATCGCTAAATGGGTCTAAGCTTGTTGAAAGCTTGAAAAAGGGCTGATGGGAAATGTATGAAAGAAAGGAAAACTGAATGAAAAGTAAACAAAACCTCCAAGGGATATGATACCAATTGAACTTCCGAGGAGGCACAACTCAATATGATATACAAATTGGTCTGGTAAGATTACTCGCCACTTAGCCTTGCTTAAGGGTTAGAGTAAGAGTGATATGAAAGTAAACAAAATAGTGACTACGGAAGGAAGAATATTCAATTATATTAATGATAATTTGATCTTTATAGCTACAAATACAAGGGGGTATTTATAACTGAAAGTTAAGGCAACTTGCCTAAAAGGGAAAAGACAAAAAGGATATTTTCCTAAAGAAGTAATGTACAAGAACACAAGAGGGTAAGAATGAATATTTAAGAAAAGTAATGATTAGCGTAGTAGATTCTCCACATAATCCTGTACACATAGCAGAGATACATTAGCAATGCTATTGGAAGATGTAGACAAAAATGTACAATAAGATTGCTTATCTAAGTAGGAGTAGCTAAGGATCAGTTCGAACTCTCTCTCTTAGTCTCTTAGCAAGGGTGCCATCGAGTATTTGGTCAACTTAGACATGAGAGTAATCGCGAATGGTTTGGTTGTTGTCTTGGTAATTCACTATTCGATACACTTTAGAGAGATGGGCAATTTTTTAGCTCAACATACAAAGTGACTCAGCAAAGAGATATTCGGCTTTGGTAAGGAGATACTTAGCTTTAGCAGGAGTCAACTAGCGCAGGAAGATCTACCTTGCTAGCCCTTCCAGTCCTTAGGCTTGGCTACAAATCAAAGGCCTAATAGCTTGATTCTTATCAACTATTATGTTGCAATCATGAGCCCAGCTATGGTAAGACCCAAAAACAAGATCTCTTAGAGGTCTGATCACTTAGGAAAGATTCTGGGAGGAATTTACGAAATATTTTATGCCCCAAAGTACACAATTGAAGTTAGCTCGAGAACTATTTACACTAAAGAAAGGGAATATATCAGTTTCTAAGTATGAGACCAAATTCAATCAACATCTATAGTATGTCCCTATATCTATTAGAGATAATGACAATCTTAAGTCAACTCTTTTCATCTTAAGCTTTGACCCAATAATACAATGTAAGCTTAAGGATTACGACCTTCCTACTTTTGTAGATATTATAGATAAGGCTCGAAAACTTGAAAACAATAAATTGTAACTCTTGTCCCAATCGACTTGCAAAGGAAATCAAGAGGGAATTAACTCAAGAAACCCCTACAAATGACCATTATCCGGGCCTAAATGTATGGATAAGGGTAAGAAGATCACTAAAGGCTTGTCTAGTAGTAGTGCTACTATGAAATGTTGGAAATGTGAAAGAGGACATACTCCTCGAGAATGTGAATAATTAAAAGGAAAATGTTATTTATGCGGAAATGAATAGCACATAGCTAGGAATTGTCCCCCAATGTAGCAGTTACATTGTCATATATGTAGAAAGAAGGGTCATACAACTAGACTACATAAAAGAAGAGAAGAAAACTGAGAAACCGTAGCTCCTACAACTAGGTATTTGCAATTGAATGATCAAAGATATTGAACCAAGATGAAAATTGCAATGAGGAAGTTATGGAAGAAGAAGAGTATAATGAAATAAGCAAGGCCGAGCTTGAGGAGTTAATAGCCAATAAGTGGTCTTAAGTATTATATATATATGTGTGTGTATGTGTGTGTGTGTGTGTGTGTGTGTGTGTGTGTGTGTGTGTGGTGCGTGTATGTGTGTGTGTAATAAACGGTACAAAAGTTTGTAATGTACTTGAAGTATCTTTAATATGAATAAAACATACCAATGCATGTTATATTTTAGTTGAAAATTATTTGGCTTATGCACTTTTCAATACTAGAGCATCGCATTCATTTCTACATTTAGGATTCTAGTAACAACACCACATTAAGTCATAAAGGATGAATGTAACCTTCAACATAGGAACACCCATAAGAGATAAGGTACAAACTATGAGAATGATTTCTAATGGGAAAATAGAGATATTTAGAATAGATTTTCCAATTGATCTCATAGTGGTTCCATTAAAAGGTTATGATATTATACTAGGAATCTATTGGTTGTCTAAATACAAGGTCAATACTGTTTGTTAAGAAAAGAAATTATATCTTAGGCCAGATAAGATTATATTTTAAGGTGAAGGCCGTAAAAAGTTATCACCTAACTTAGCAGTTTTAGGAGCAAATGAAGTCAAAGAAAGTCGGAATGTACATTAGGTAGTATAACGACCCAACAGTATCGTTGTCATGATAGGTCGCCGTGTACCATATAAAGGTCTATTATCAACCCCCTTGCTGATCATAGGCCTTTCATATGACACACAAGGCTCCTTCAACTTTACGTTACCACTAGGCCCACAGACAAGTAATATGAAGCAATTTAACTAAAATTACTTCTATGTTATAAATTAACTAATTGTGTGGGCTCGTGAGACCCACACAACAAATGCAGTTCATAACAGAACTGCATAAAATCTAATTTATACACAAAAACATAAAAGTACCTAAATATCTATAATCTATTGCAAAATGTCCTCTTCACTCTCTGATCACTCCAACTCGTCTCTACACGAGACTTACCATGGGCATACCTCAGCCCGGATTGACGAAGAGGTTCTCCTGCACCAACAAAAATCTATAGGGATGTAAGCTTACGCTTAGTGAGATAAATGCCCTCATCAGTACCACACGACAGAAATTTCTAAGATGCACAATCATATGAATGCATGAACATACAGTATGCCGAACATACAGTATGCTAAACAACGCATGCAGTAACCTAAGAACTGCATACGACTCAGAATTTTACCTCCTGAAGTCGGGGTTTGGAGATAATTAATCGACCCAAACCAAAATCCGGGTTCTAGACCTTGGGTTTTATTTCATTTGCATTATCGTGTGCATACCATAATAAAACTCTTATATATATATATATACTTCCTTTACGAAAATCAAATTATATCTTTTAAAATCCCAAGTCTAGTGGTGTGGTGGCCCCCGCAGTCCACAAACACACGCCCTAAGCAGAAGCTACAAGACTTAGCCCCTCGTCGATGGTTGGCATCTCCCAGCGCCTAGTATGCCCATCAGCTTAAGATAGAGACTTAATATATATGATGGCATAGCTAGTGCCCAATCCTGCAGGAAACTCGTATTCCTATGAGTCCCTTCCCATCTTCTGTATAAAGCGGCAGTCAATGTTATCCGTATGCAATATGGGGAATGCATGATTCATTTTGAGTTCTTAATCATATAAGTGATTAACTTGATTTTTAGGGTGATCAACCAATTTCATTCCATACAATTCACATGTATATATTCATATAACAATTCCCATGTATATATTCATATAACAATTCCCATTATTATATATAATTAATAAGTCATCACATTCATCCACAGATTCATACACATGCATCTCCCATATCCCACAAGCATCCAAATTTATAAATATAAGGTTATGTGCATCTACTTTACAAGCACAATCAAGTAAAGAGTCATCGGGAATTTACTTACTCTACCATATAGGTCAGTCAAAGTAATCCAGAGGCAAGTCGTCTTCGTAAACAGTGTCCCCTGGTCATTGAAATAATTTTTATAAGGAATTGAAGCAAACTTAAGAAACTAAGTAAATTTTCCTTAAGTTATATTCTTAACTAGTTTTCGTAATTTTTTCCTGGTTTTTACCTAAAGTTCAATCGCATATAACTTTTTTGTGTTAAATTTGATTTTTATGATCTTATAGTCAATCTTCATCATTTTCGAGTGTACTTTAACGTGGTAAGGTTAGATTTTCGAAATGAGGTATACAATTCTATCCATGGGTCAGAACAGTAGCGTTCCTCATGTGTTGGAGTGTTTTTGGGCCTTGTTTGGTAAATGGGCTTTTTGATAACTTCAGGAATCCTTTGAGCTTGGTCTTTAGATTTTATCCTAAGCTTAAAATACTACTTGAGATTAGATTTACAACTTTGATTTATATTCCTAAGGCTAACAGCCATTTCTTGGGCTCTTTAGTGAGCTTAAGTTGTCAAATAGGCTTGTTTTTGGTTCAAACTAAGGTTAATGACTTTGGTGGGCTTATGGGGCCTTATGTGGATTTCTTATGGGCTTCCAAACAACCTTTCTTGGTACTTTAGAGTGCTGATCAGATTTTTATTGAAGGCCCATCCTAGAGTTTTAGGCTTGTTTTGGGAGTTTTAAGCTCGGTTTTGAGTTTTAGGCTTTATATGCTCACTATACTTGCTTTAGTTAATCTTTTCACTTTGTTCTTTTAATTTATCATATTTTTAGGCCTCATTTTCCCATGTTCCAGATCTGTTCATGTTGGTCCTAAGGGGTCCTCACTTGGTTTTTCAACTTGTTTCATCATTTCCTTAAGTTTAAGGGGTAGATTATGCACTTAACTACTTGTGTACAAATCTTAACTTAAGTTTCCTTTCATCAAATGATCCTTTAACTCATGTTCCTCATAAAGAAATAAAAGATATTATACTTAATACCACTCTCATATCATAGCTCATGTCATACAAAGTTGGTTTCTTCATAAAACTTCATGTGATGGATTTTTCCTTAAGTCTAGATTTGAGCATGTTTAACTTAATGGAAACAAAATCAACATTCAAATGACTATGGAACCCTCACGTCCAGCATGCTTATCCTCAATTAAAGTTCTCATTTCAAGATTTTCTTAGCTTAAAATCTTCCATTCAAAGCATTAAACAAATGTCTTCACAAAACACCAACTTTACATGCTCACGTTTCAACTTCATGTAAGGGTTTTATAGTTGTTTCTTAAAACGATTTTTGGTGTTCTAACAACTTAAACCTTACTCATATCTTCAAGAAATCCAAGTCTCCTAACATAAATACTAATCCACACGTCACAAGAAATACTTACTCGTCCTTAACGCAAAGTGTGGTGGTTGTGCACTAAGGTTCCACTTTAGCTCTTAACGTTGCCTCCTCCTTTTTGCTTCCTTTTGAAACCCAAATCTTTTGTTTTTTTGGTATGGGGTTTATGGAAGATTCTAATGGTCTTAAAAGGTCTTAGATGGTGAAAGAAAATAATACAAGAACAAGGGAAAATAATGCCGTGAGTGAAGCTTCAAAATGGAAAAATTTGATTTTGTGAAGTAAGGTTGTTTCCCCTTTTTATGTTTGTTTCAAAAGAGAGAAAGATGAAGTGAAATTCAAATTGAAAGGGAGAGAAATGGTGGAGAGTATGGCCGGTTGGAAATGGAGAGAGAAGGAGTGTTTAAATGTCTTGAAAGTGTTGTCTTGTAGCTTATATAAAGTTAACAATTGCAACTCTTGATAATGTAAGCATTAAGGGGTGAATAGTGATGTGTAAGAAAAAGTGATTAATAGGTGAGTGACAAGTGCATGGCCCCCCTTTCTCCCCTTTTTAGATCTACCATTGGAAGTCTTTTTATGCCATGAAATGATCTTGTCTCCTTTATTAAAGTTAAGCTTATGAATTCTTGTGAAAAATTGTCCATATGTGGTATAAGTGAAGAGGTGATAAGGAAATTGTCTTATCACTAGATTTTGATAAGTTATCAATTGATAAATAATTCCAACTCTCAATTGATAAGTTATCTAAGGTGATTGGTTGGCCTACTTATTTATGTGTAAGGCTTATACATGAAGATAAGGGCATAGCCTTATAGAAAATTGCTTTAGGATTTTTATCTTACATTGTTTTGTAATTTATGATTTGATTTTTGTAGAATTATGAAATTTTCTAAAGTTGAATGAAATTATTCAAATTAAATTATCAATTAATTATTTAGGGTTAAAATTCCTTAATGGTTTTAAGGTTTAGGGTTTTAAGTAGCTTTAGAGCTCGTAGTTCTTCAAGCTTGGGTTTCATCGACAATTGGCTTTTGAATTATAAAAATTTAATTCGTTTCTAAATATAAACTTAAGTTTTTAGTTTAGTTGATCTTTAGGAACGTTCGGAAAGTAGTCTTAATCGAGTCTTAGGCCCACTAAAAGTAGAGTTTACAGGTAGCCTTCTTAGACAAAGAGAAGAAGACATCCCATATAGAGGAAATTGTAGATGTAAATGAATTTCCAGATGTTTTCCTTACAAGTCTACTAGGACCACCTCCTTATAGACAAGTCAATTTTACTATCAACCTCATACCTAACACGGAACCTATCTCAAAAGCACCTTATCAAATGGCTCCAATAGAACTTAAAGAATTGAAAGTACAGCTAAAAGATTTGTTCAACAAAGGATTTATCCAGCTAAGTGCACCACCATGGGGAGCTCCAACATTATTTGCTAAAAACAAAGATGGAACACTAAGGTTATGTATAGATTATTGAGAGTTAAACAAAGTGATAGTTAAAAGTAAATATCCTTTACCAAGGGTTGAAGATCTTTTTGATCAACTCTAAGGAGCAACAATCTTTTTAAGGATTGATCTAAAATCTAGTTACCATCAATTAAGGATAAAACTTGAAGATGCTTCCAAGATGACCTTTTGCACAAAATATGGACATTATGAATTTGTTGTCATGCCATTCAGATTGACCAATGCTCCTACTACTTTTAGGAACTTAATGAATAAGATATACTAACCTTACTTAGATAAGTTTGTAATAGTTTTCATTAATGATATTCCAATATACTCCCCAAATAAGTAGGCACATGTTGAACATTTATGCATAGTTCTTTAGGAGCTCCATACTCATAAGCTATATGGAAAATTACTTAAATATGAGTTTTGGTTTGATAAGATAATGCTCCTAGGACATATCATTTCTGAGGATAGGATGTCGATAGACCCTGTAAAGATTAAAGCCATATCAAAATGGAAAAGACTAGAAACAGTAATAGAGATTAGAAGTTTCTTAGGCATGGCTAGGTATTATCGAAGGTTTGTTAAGGATTTCTCCAAAATTGATAAACCCCTAACAAGATTAACCTAAAAAGGAGTAAATTCAAATGGTATAAGAATTATGAGGACAATTTTCAAGAACTTAAGAAAAGACTCACTTTGACCCCTATATTAACTCTTCCCGATCTAACAAACATTTCTATATATACAATGATGCATCGCATTTGGTGGGATATTACTGATGCAAGATGACCAAGTAGTTGCATACACCTCATGACAACTTAAACCTAATGAGAAAAATTATCCTACTTGTGATCTATAACTAGATATTGTGGTGTTTACTTTAAAAAATTTGGAGACATTATCTCTATGGATAACACTGTAATATTTATACTGATCATAAAAGTCTTAAGCACATCTTTTTGCAAAAAGATTTCAATTTAAGGTAGAGAAGATGCTTAAAACTAATCAAAGATTATGATTTGAGTGTTAACTACTATATAAGAAAAGTTGATGTTATGGCTAATGCTCTCAACAGGAAAAGTTATAGCCAAATAGCCACTTTGATTTTCCATATAGCAAAAGTTAATTCATAAATTTGAACAAATACAGTCAGAAGTAATTCCTATAACGGCCTAAGCTCAGTTAATGGTTTTGAAAAAAATAACCAACCAATTAGAGGAAATAAGACCAAAAAAAAAAACAAAATGATTGCAGTATCAAAGAAAATTAAAAGTATAGCTAACAAAAAACAGGAAGATTTTAGTGTATATTAACATGGTCTTCTCAAATACCATCAAAGAATTTATATCTTAAAGGATTCAAATCTAAGAAACAAAATCTTAGTAAAAGCCCACCATGTAAGATACACTATAATCCTAAAGGAAATAAAAAGTATATAGACTTAAAAACCACATTTTAGTAGCTGGGAATGGAAAGTGACATTACTGAATTTGTTGCTCATTGTATAACTTGTCAATAGATCAAAGCTAAACATCAACATCCTAGTGGCTTATTACAACCTCTACCAATTCCTCAATGGAAGTAGGACCACATCACTATGGATTTCGTCTCCGCTTTAACCAAAACTAAAGTGAGTCACAATTCCATTTGGGTAATAGTAGATAAATTAACCAAAAGTGCCCATTCCCTTCCATTATGTATGGGCTATGCCATTGATAAATTAGCCAGAATTTATATTCAAGAAATAATAAAATTACATGAGGTGCCCCTCAATGTCTTATTAAATCAAGATACTAGATTTGCTTCTTGATTTTAGAAAAGTTTGCATCTAGCTTTGAGAACTAAACTTAGCTTTAGCTCTGCATATCATCGTCAAACTGATGGCAATCTAAAAGAGTTATACAAATTTTAGAAGATATGCTATAGGCTTATACTATGGACTTCTCTAGTAACTAAGATACTCACTTGCCATTAGCCAAATTTGCATACAATAATAGTTATCAATTGACTATACAAATGGCTCCTTATGAAGCTCTATATGGGAGGAAATGTCACTCACCCATTTTCTAGGAGTAAGAAGAACAAATGAACATAGGGCCTGATATGATTCATCAAATGAATTAAAAAGTACAAGTAATTTGACAACGGATGAAAGAATCACAAGATTAATACAAAAGTTAAGTTGATCTTAAAAGGAGACCCTTACATTTCATAGTTAGAGATAGTGTTTATGTAAAACTTACTCTATTTAAAGGTATTTAACTATCAGGGATAAAAGGCAAACTCAACCCACAATATATTGGTCCTTTTGAGATATTAGAGTAAATTGGTGAAGTTACAGGTTAGCATTACCTCCCAATCTATCTTATCACCATGACGTAACCCATGTATTACTTCCTTGAAAGTATATCAACAATCTAAATAAAATTGTCGAACTAGAACCAATTGAACTTAAGAGTAATTATACATATGAAGAAAAAGTAGTTTTCATCTTAGAGTCTCAAATTCAGAAACTACAAAATAGAGATTTAGAATATGTTTCAATACAATAGAAGAATGACGATAGTAAGACACTTACTTAAGAGCTAAAGGCCACAATGCAAGAAAAGTATCCCTAGCTATTCTAGGAAAGTTAGTAACTCAAATAACCTTATTACTTCTCTTAACTATGGGATATAATCAACTCGTTTCAAGGATAAAACCTAATTTAAGGGAGGGGGGGAAGTATAATAACCACTTTATTATCTTATTAGAAAGTAGTAATAAGATGTCATGATCTAATAATAAGAGTTGAAGGTACAATCAAAATTAAAGCTTAAAAATATAAGGTTATATAGAAATAATAAGTAAGAAAATTTATGGAAAAACTAACAAATAAAAAGATTAATTCACCTTTAGCCATAAATAGTAAATAGTAAATGGTGAATTAGTAAATAGTAAATAGTAACTTGGTTAATGTAAATAACGAAACAAAGATAAGAAACATAATGTCTATTGCATGGAAAACATCATCATAACCTATCATATGAGTATACCTTGAAATAAGAAAAATATTAAAATAATAGGTATAGTATCAAAATATGAGAAAATGTCCCATAAAAATACCCTAAAATGTCAAAAATTACCTAAACCATTATAACAAGTGTCAAGAATATTCTAAAATGCTCTTAAATATCTAACAAGTGAAGAAAGATGTTTGAGAAAAAATCTACAAATTTTCAGAAAATATAAAAATAAGATAACTTAATCAATAATTTACCAAAAATATATCCAATGTCCAAAATTAGTGAAAATTTTACCTAATACCTATCATGCATGCAATAACATGTCGTAAGATTTTAGGAATTTTAGGACTTTATAAAAAATAAAAAAAATTAAAAATCAACCTAAATCCCCTTATAAATACCACCCCTTACTTCAAAAATTTCCATACAATGCTTTTAGCTTCCAAAATAAACAAAAATAGACACATACTCTATTAGGATGCTCCTTAGGTGGCTCAACAAGTAGGAGGTGAAAGAGGGTGGCCGGAAGTGGTGGGTTGCATAGACTTGGTAGTTTGTAGTGTGGAAATTTTGATACATTCAATTTCCATCCTTTTAAAATGTCCTTTTTCCTATAAGTTCTTTATTTACATACTTACTTATACAAATTTTCTTGGAATTAATTTAGCATGTTTAGTATTTTTTATAAGTTTTGTAAATTTCTACCTATTTTTCTATAATATACTAGTTTTAAAGAAATATTGCAAAACCCTAACTATTGACTTCCTAAATTCCTCAAAAATTTTCCCATGCTTTCCTATACATAATGTGACCTTTTTATTCCATCCATGACATTTTCCAAATTATCTCCCAATTTTCTTATTATTTAAGTCATGATTCTGCCAAATTTTGAATTATACTATAAATATATTGTCACGAACTGAGGACGGCCTAGTCGTGGCAGACGTCGTATACTGTATGAAGAACCCTTGATTGGTTACCCTTCCAATCAAAAACTCTTCACACAATATACAAGGCTCTACAACTACTAGTTCCAAAGTACATCCAGATTCACATGATATCATCACACAATATATTTATATAAAAGTTAAGCTCAAAAGTTTACATTACATAGTATTTAAGTATGTCTAAGTCCATACTAATAAGGTAAACATAAGTTAAACATAAGTACATGTGGAATAATCTACATAAACTGTTTTCCTCTCATCCTACAGAACACCTTGCTCTTGCCTAAGTCCCCAGGCTAACCTGTGGCATCCCTCGTCCTGTCTCTACGAACAGGCTATCCTGCAACAAAAGTCTAAAGGGGTATAAGCCTAAGCTTAGTGAGCAAAACCCTCAGCCACACAACAAGCAAGTTATAAACACATTATAGTCACGCATATGAATGAATGATCAAACAGAATGCCAAATAATACGTATACTTAACTAGTTCATATACGCAACTCGGATTTAACACCCTCCGAAGTCAGGGTTGGAGTTTACACAGCACCAATCAGATCCGGGTATTACACTAGAACTTACTTTACTACGGAACTCCATGTTCCGTAGTTATATCAAATAACTCTTTTATTTTCAGAAAACACAAGTTCTAGTATAATTGTGAGTGGGCCCCCGCAGTCCACACTCACCCCTAAACGGAGGTCTCTAGACTCGACCCTTAGCCAGGCGGTTGGCGCCTCCAACGCCTAGTGTTCCCGCGGGCCAGGGTAAGGTCATTTTGTACGAGTGCACCGTACATAACCAAATAACTCAATAATATCAACCCCCGAATGGCCTCTCTTTACCTCCGTGTGATGTGACGGCCGGAATAGTATCCATGCTATGCATGTTAATGCATGTTCCAGTTTCTTTTTATAGCCGAATATAAATTAGTTCCAATTATGCTGTGACCAACCATTAATACACACAATCATTTTCTATACTACCATGCAACAAACAAAGCATTCTCTGAATTTAAGGTAAATTCACAACTCAACAAGCACTTACATACACAAGCATATCCCGAACCCCACACAGCAGTTAATTAACAATAATATTTAAGTCCATTATCTACAATCACAATCAAGCATGGAATCACAGGGTAAATACTCACTCGGCCATAGCGGTTCGCCCTAATCGTAGTAATCGATCGGGAGGTCCTCGCTCACTTCAGTGTCACCTGATCATTATGTGATAACAATACTAATAAGTATTTGAATTAACTATTAATTCTAAACAACTACGTACCTAGTTCTACTTAAAGCACTATTAAATTTTTACCCGGTAAGATTTAATTTCAATCATATGTAACTTTTCCGTTTTAGTTTTGATATTTATGAATTTATAATCGATTTTCATCATTTCTGAACATATTTTCACATGGTAATATCTATTTTGGATATTAAGACCCCTATTTTATGTTATGAGCTAAATTTATAGAAAGTTTTAGTTATGACCACTTAAATACTTTTATTACTTATGTTTATATCTTTTATTCCTTAAATTCTTCTAATGAAAGAATTTTACTTTGCTATTACTCATTCTTATAGTGAATTAGGTATAATCTAATTTAGTAAGTGTATTAGGTTTTACTAATTTAGTTACCTAATCACTTACATTTTTCTTAGTTTTCTTATTTTCTAATTTTATGCTTATGTCATCGCTTATGTCATCGCTTACATCATCACTTGCTTATGTCATTGCTTATGTCATCACTTGCTTATGTCATTGCTTATGTCATCACTTGCTTATGTCATGGCTTATGTCATCATGTGCTTATGTCATCCTTTACCTCATCATATGCTTACATAAGCCTTCCATCATGCTTATGTTATATACATATGTATTATGTACATATTATCCCTTTTTCTTATACTTATGTACATATACCTTATACATACTTATACTCATACCTATACTAAGGTTTATACCGTATTTCTACATGTATACATACTCGTATACCTATACGGTGGAATAAGTATTTTACACTAAAATTTCGTATGCCTACATTTGTCCTTAAGAAAAGTCCTCTAATTCCATATTTTTGTGTTCTTATGTACATATTTAGTGTAGTATAGGTATGTTTAGTAAGATTTGATCTTAAATTAGGTTATGTACATGTTATATACTCATGTACAAAGGTTTTTCTACTTATACTCTCTTGGTTTTTCATTATGTATGCATACATCGAAGCATATCCTCATGTCTTTCTTTCTTCTCTTTCAAACTTCAAGTTTCTACACTTAAAGAAGGAAACTTTGTTTCATCTTCTTCAAGACAAAACTAACCATATAAGTACCTATCTAATCTACCTAATTAACTAACTAAGGACTAATAAAAGGTAAGATAAAGCACTTAAAAACATACCTTTTATGATGTTGAAATGGAGGAGACAAAAGGGGAGAAATGAAAGGGAAAGAAGGGAGGAAGCTTACGGCATGAAAGAGTGATGTTTTTGTTTTGTTTCTTTTGTTTGTTTCTCTTAATGTAAGGTAACATGTGGTGGGGTTAAGAAGAAAAGATGTGGACGGCAACAAGAGGAAAAGAGAGAAAAAGAAAAATCAAAAAGAAAAGAAAAGGATGGCATCATTACATAAGAGATATTTTTCTTATCTCTTAACATATGTTGACTTTTCAAAATGTTGACTTTAGTCAACATGTGTTGACTTGGTCAACATTTAAAATTTGGTCAACATGTATTATCTTAGTCAACATTCCTTAAGTATGTGTAATTTTGTGCACATAATGTAGTAATTAAGGGAAATTAGGGGAGAAATGAAGAAAATGAGAAGAATTGAGGTATATGATGCATTGATGTATAAATGTGGTTGATGAGATCTTACTTTAGGTCTTTAGAGTCCATATATCTCATTTGATAAATAACTTTGGATAACAAGTGTAAAAAGTACTAATTTGAGTCTTAAAGTTCACTATATGTAACTTAATCTTCAACTATAACCCTAATCCTAAGTAAAACCATCTTAATCATATATTTAAGGAATAAATATAATCTATGACCCATTATCTTAGTTCCTAATGGATTATTTAAGAATTTGAATCATATAAGCAAGAATGTGGGTTATCTCTAACCATTTACTAATGATTTTGCAAAATATAAGCATTATATTTTCAATTAGGGTTTTAGGGTATATCATGATGGATTGGTGTACATATGTCCTTAATGAAATCATTTTTAAGGTTTTTATCACTTTTGAATTGAATCTTTAGCTTTTAGAAACATTTAGGGTCAAAAAATTCTTTACGCGATTAATTAAGTCTTTTAGGGTTTTCACTTTAATTAACCTTGTCGACTCTTATATTGTCTACTATAGTTGAGTCTACTTTAAAAAAACTAGATCGAAACTTTTAGGGGTTTACATATATAATGTATGTTTTCTTTAGAATAATTATTATTTATATACATTATATGTTTTTTAGGTTCTCTATTAACTTTATATTAGAATATATAAAAGTTATTGTATTCATATCAATTTATCCTATATTACCGCGCTTAATGATCTCCTAATTTTTGTTCCAACATCTCAAAATATTAATGTTACTATGCACTATAATAACCCTATTCTTTTTCCTATAAAAGCCAAATAAATCACTTTATAGACATTCATAAAACATTTTTTTTAATGAATTAAAGAAGAACAAAATCATTTGGTTACATATCTAAGTGACCTTTTTTGGGTATAGCAAATGTAACTAGTAAATAACTCTTTTTTAACGATGTAACAATTGCTATCTGGAGAATTTTAGTGACTTACAAATAGGTAAATGACCTACCTCACAACAGTTCTTAATGTGCTTACAAGGGGTAGTAAGTTCGTTATATTGCTTATGATTGTAGATCAGTTCTATTTGCATATGCAATGAATGTGGGCATAATAATGCTATTTGATAATCTTTATGGCTTGGCTTTATATTATTCTAATATGGTATTGACTTGTTGCTTCATCACCTAAATAATTTGACTAATGTAATATCTGATTGTAATAATCATACTTACATAGCATTCCAGCTGTTGACAAGGCTTTTTAATAACTATTATATAGGTTTTATATTAGCTAGCCCAGTACTTAAGCCTAATCTAATAATCCAAATTATGCATAACTTTTACTGACCCATTATAAATACTAGAGAAGACCCCTAGATAAAGAGACCCTCTTTTTCATTCTTGCACTTTTCTCATAGCTCTACAACTCTACTTCCATGATAAGAGGGTAGACTTAAGTATCAGATTAGTCACATTAAAGCATCCTCCGTAGCCATTTTTTGTCTTGCAAGTACTTACATACTAAAATAAAAATCAATAATCAACAATTGGTATCGTCTATGGGAACGTGTAATTTATTGCATATCTTTTAAATATGTAACATTGTAGCAACTAATCAAGTTGGTTGTTAACTTCCTAGCTACAAGTATGTGTCAATAAATAAATAATTGCACACTTACATAAACTGATGACTCCAATTAACATCTAGTATCATAGGAATATTTTCGTCATCATTGTTGCCAAGTTAGTAATTATAACTTCACGTACTATTTATTTTTCTTCAACTGTACAAGTTGAGCATGGGAGGTGATACTGGCCAAGTTTTTGAGTTGTCGTCTCCAAGTGCTTAACACAAAATGGCTCCCATTGGCATAAGAAAGGAAAAGTATATGGCCGAACTGTGACTCCGGCAAAGCAATACTTAATCGAGCACCTTCGCAACTACCAAGCTTGTCTTTAAAGCAATTCTAAACGCTAATGATAAAAGGTCAAGGATCTAAATTATATGACCAAGCTATTGTCATAAGTTCATAAAGTATAAGCATTGTCTGAGGATGCCGAAGTCAAGTGGATTAAAACTTGTCTAATGGTCGAGCAAACTATTGCATGTGGGTAATGTGCCAAGAATCTTTACTTAAGTGCCGACTTAAACTCTAAAGCTATGAATGTCGAGTTAATCAATAATAAACACGGAGACTGCAAAGGGTTTTCTACATCTTCCTATGCAGATATTGTAAATAATGAGGTCCCCTTCTTATTTTTACAAAAAGGCCGATAATTCTTCAGATGCCGAGCAGTTCTCGAAGAGGACTAAGTGATTGAGTCAAATTCTAACTCATGACTAATTGAGTTAAGTCTGATGACTGAGCTAATGGTTTTGTGCTAAGGACTTCACAAGTCGTTCAATTTTCAACTTGTTGAGCCTCTCCACTTGCATTCTAAATTTCTCTTCAAGCTAATTTCTAGCCGACCTACAGCTCCATGCCCAAGCTCCATATGCACTAATGGAATTGATTAGTTTACCAAAGTTGAGTATGTGAGAGGACATGGATTAATTGTAGCTACTATGCATCATTCTTTAGGGGATAACTCTTCATAGACCGATAGTATAAATCTAATAATTAGACTAGCACGGAAGGATAGGCATTGAGGATGGGCTTTCAATGATGTCAATTCTAACCATTAAAGGCACAAAATCTTTTAACTTTAGGTGTTAAGTGGTTTTATACAGAGACGCTCCGAGCTCTCGTTGGAGAATTCTAATCTTCATATCCTGAACCGTAATCAACTGAACTTCTAGGCATCCTTGTTCGAGCAATTGTCCATCTCCTAGCTGAAATGTACAAAAAGCTCAACCAAACTTATTTAAAAGAATTTCGAGCTTAATCCATTTACTTGACGTGCTCCATTACTCTTAAGGCCTCCTAAAATATGCAATGGTAGCAGCTAATCGAGCTACACACTCAACACTTCAATTCGAATTATTTTACACTACATTCAAGCTTCATGGAGCTTCACCAAACTCCTCTAAGCAAGGGAGTTTAATTCTGATTTAATCCAAGCTCCTTTCTTGTAAGAACTCTAAGCTCTTTGCTGTAAAGTAGAAGCAAGCCAACTCAAGATGCAACAACCAAGACCAATTAGCGAAATGCAACCGAGCTTCCATACAAGTGCTAGTGCTCTGTTGAATTGAACTAAGAGTCGAGTTAAGTTATTTTGAGTGTATGTGCTACTACAGTTATTTAATCGAAGTGTGTGCATTCAAGCTCCTATTATGCAAGAGCCCAAGCTATGCTGACGTCATGTTATCGTACAATTTGCAAAACTCCGAACATGGAAAAGGTCCGAATACTTCGAGTCAAGCTTCGATTTACGTCGAACTCCAATCTATGCTAAGCAATTCAGTGCTCAGGCCGGGGTAATGTTCGTGGAGCAATCATTTGCAAGTGTGAGCTGTACTAAGCTGTTATAGCCCAATCATGCCAAGCTAGTATGTGGAATTGAGGTCGTATACTTCACTTTGCTGAGCTACTCATCAATTTAAAATATTCCATATCAAACAAACCACTAAATCTGTGGTACATTCACGCCAACAATGACAATTTGATCAACTAAGCTGTTCTAGCAAATTGAGGCCAAGCTCCAAGTTTAGCTGGGAAGTAAGTGAATACAAGCGCTCGTTTAAACACTCCAAACTTCATCTAAGTTCGAGCTACTCCCTTAAACATCAACTGCCGAGCTTACCCATATGGTTGCATATTGAGGAGAAGCGACGAGTGCTGCAAATTAAACCAAGTTCCTAGGTGAACAACAATTGGCCTTAGAAGCCGAGTTGCTCAAGTATCTAAACATTATCTTGCCAAGCTTTGGTCAACATGGGGATGGGATGTCCGAGCTCCAATCTACCTTATGCATTTCATTGCAGAGCTCAACAAAAGTTAAGCTGAGCATTTGCTCATGCTGAGCTATAATGCCGAGTTAGAAAACAAGCTTTTATGAGCTAAGTAATGCAGTAGTGTCGAGCTCCCAACTGATTCGTGTCTCCCAATAGCTGGTTCAAGTTCCATATCTCCCCTGATATGACGCAGCAACCACTTGAACTCAAGCCGTGTTACTATTACAATAGCCCAATCAATCTAAACGTAGTTTTTCCAAGCTTTATAGTGAATTGCTAACACGAAGCTTCAAGTTTAATTCAGTGAGTACCGAGCTCACCCCATGGCTGTGTACAAGTTGTGTTCTTTATAGCAAAACAGTGAAGAGCCTCACAAATTGCATGCCCAAGTGTGTAAGATATGTGTCAAGAAGTGTTGAATAGTATCGTGTTGTTGGTCGAGTGCTCACTATAGTGCCAAGCCATTAAGTGCTGAGCTATTTGGCATTGTCGTGTAAGTGTGTGCACTATCCCTTTGAGTGTACGTATGTGAAGTGAAAAATGGTCGGCAAGGTGTCGTTGATTTCTATTGTATGCACAACCTCACAACAATGCCACATGAAACAATTTTCTCCATACAACTGTTAGCAATCCGCTAAACTTGAACGACTTAGAAAACAAAAAACCAATTCTATTAAATTTCTTATTTTAAGCCCACACGAGTATAATTCACTAATGGGCAACTCCTTAGTAGCTCTAAACCTTATTTACTATGGTGATGAGCAAATCAAATAGGGCATTAATCCCTGTCCTATATTAAATGGACAACAAGGAAATGGATATCAGTAAATTTCTTAACCTACATAAAAACTCAAATAACAAGATATAGAGTCTTAAACTCCCTTAAGAGTGACAGGTACAGATGCCTTAAAGTCTAATAAGAAGATGATGGGCTACCTAGAAACTTTAAGCCATGAATTGGCAATAAGCACCATGCTTTAAGTCTAATAAATAGACAACGAGCTACTTAAAATCCTTAATCTACTAAGCAACGATAGATGGAATACTCTAAGTCTTACAACTTGCATAGATGACAAGAAAACAAGCCCACAATCCTATACATTAATGAACTAGAAGCCATCTAGCCTATCTTATAGCTCTACCTAGTATAGGTCATGCCGAGTTCAAATGACCAACACACCATCCTAGCCTTTTCAAGCATACCGGCCTTGTTAGGCCTTTCCCTTTTTAGGCACTCTAACTTTTTCAAGCTCTTACCTTTTTCAGCATACCAATATCTACAAATGCTTCTACCACTCTAGACTTCTGCCTCTTCATCCCTTTGCTTCTTTAAGCAATCTAGCCTCTCCAAGCACTAGATTACAAACTTTTTCAGAGCTCCTACAAAATCAACCTCCCTAAGTACTCTCTTTGCCAACCTTATCACCAAAGAAAGTCAGGGGTAACTATTGACAAAGGCTTTTGATAACCATTCCATAAGTTTATATTAATCGACCTAGTATATAAGCCCAACCCAATAATCCAATTCAAGCACAAATTCTACTAACCCGCTATAAATACCAAAGAAGATCCCTATGTAAGGAGACCTTCCTTTTCATTCTTGCACTTTTCTCATTGTTCTACAACTCTGCTCTCATGATAAGAGGGTTGACTTAAGTATCGAAGTGACCCTTTTTTTTTTATCTTGCAGGCAGTTACATAACAAAACGAAAATCAATAGTCAACACCAACATTTTGCATTTTTTCCCATCAACACCACTCGTATGATAAGGAAGTAAGGATTTTCTTTCTTTCAACCCTATGAAACTAAGTGACAAGAGAAGAGGTCGTCATTCAGGTTTGGAAGTATCGAGTAAAATAGTATGGAATTGGGTGTATAAGGGATGGAGAGTCGATTGCACATCTTCTAATTGATGGGTAACTTAGGCCAACTAAGTAGTGAGTAGAAGTAAAACTCCTCAAAACTTAAGCTAGAGTAAGGTTATTTTCTCTAGTTTCATAACATATCAACTAATGTCGTACGGATGGCACTTGATATGATTGCATAGAGTTACACTCTACAGGACTTGCTTATTATGATTATACTATATATAACGTATATCCATTGCCACTTACTGAGCTGTGGTTTTACTTACCTCCTTATAGTCCTTTCTTATAAGAATAATTAAGTTTAAACATGCTAAGAATAGTTTAGGTAGGCTAACTAGAGTATATATAAGACAATATGAAACCACTTCTTATTCCAATTTGAAACAGCTGAACAAAAGTGCAAAATAATGTAATTAAAGAAAATAAAATATTGTGAAATATTCCCTTCCTTAAGTATTAGGTACTATTTTGAGAACCTTGTGCATAATGAACATTTATGGGCTTGATGAATACTACCTTGATCACATATGTTCAATATATGAGGTGAAACTATCAATTTATAAACTTTTTGGGTCGTGATATCTTATTTCATGTCCAACATTTTTAATTTTTGGCATGTTTTATTCCACCTACATCTTTTTGTTTCTATCTTTTTATAGACATAACTAAAGGAAGTTCATTAGTTATATGAGAATTGAACTTAAAATATTAGGATTTGTTTTCCAAATTGCGTAGTTACCTGTTAGAGGTCATTTTGAATTCGTTAACCTAATAGGTTAAAACTCTTTCTGAAAAGAGTTTAGCATTATTTTCCAATTAATGTTAAGCTCATTTACCAACATTGGTTAGAACTTTCCAAGTAGTAGTTCATTTACCACATAGCTAGAACTATATTTGTTCATTAATCATAGCCAAATCAAGAAACAAAATGATGCTCATAACCTGAAGTGAACATTTCACATTGATCATGACATAGACCTATGCCCTAACATCACTCGAAAGGAAAAAATAAATGTAAACATAGGACATTACTGATAATATAAGATGATTATTTTAGCATTCCAAATGCAAGGTATGACCTAACCATCTAGCCTTTCTAGTTGATAAGCCCCGTCACTTATGACTTCTTGGATCCTTACTAAGTCCTCCCAATATGAGTTGAGTTTCCCTTAACTATCTCGTAGGCCTATTACCTCCAATTCCTTGCAAACTAAGTCTTCAGGTTAAAATACTTTAAGGTTGACGTTCCGATTATAGTACCTTATCACCTTATGCTAATAGGTGGTGATACGAACTCGTGGATGAATACACGAACCCGATATCACACGCAACCAAAAGGGATGGGTCCAAGTCGTAAGATGGCTTCAAATGTAAATGACAATCGAAGGTTTACCACGGATTCCTGTATACTAATGAAGGATATGACACACTAATACCTCACATGAGTTTAAGTTACACTTGATATGATGTACAAGTATAGCCAGAGGTGACTCACCACTAGTCTATACTCAAATGGGCTAGATAAGGATAGCTCAAGAGTAAAAGGGACACTTAGATCGAGAGTGAAAGTTTAGTGTATTTGTCTATATTCTGATGTTTCAAATTTTATGATATGACAGTATTTATATCATCCCATTAGGACAAATCCTAAGTTACAAAAATTATAAAGGAATGGTCCTTATTTGCTAAAAACAAAATAGAACAATGTACAAGGAAAATACGAAATCATGCAAAAGAAGCAACGTAGATATCCTTTAACAAAAAAGACAATACAAATGTTAGTAAAGGACAATGTGTACACGTTTTTACAGTGATTCTGATAGTATTGTAGTCCGGGCAGGGGTAGACCTTAGTTCAGGCCTGTTCGATGTTAGAAAAAGCTAGATAATGGTTGGTTGAGGGACAGTTCACATGGGGTTGGCTTCAGATGGTTGGCTTCTGATAATTCTAATTGGCCTTAGTAATAGTAGGGATTGCTGCATTTAGATTTAGTACTAGGACTATGGTTTAATAGAGGATTCGACTCAGCATGTTGGTTGATTACCTTAGTAACATCTTATATGACATGGAGAACAAAGCAGCTCGGTAGATTGGACTAGGGCAAGGACTACTCTTCAGTACTTAACTCACCTCAAATAGCCCTTGAGCTCGAGAGCATGAAATCAGTGCTTGATCCCTATTATCTCCTCCGGGTTGTTTAAGATTTAGTATCAAATATGGTTCGGGTCTAGTTTGCTTGTCGTCAGAAGTTTAAGTTTAGAGGTTAGCAATGTTAAAAGAGTTTAAGACTCCATATCCTTTAGGTAATTCAATCCTATAAGTGTTAAGGTTGATCTTTTCAAGCACTCTGTAAGGTCTATCAACTTTGGGAGATAATTTGTTCTTCCTTAAGTTTGGGAATCGTTCCTTTCTAAGGTACATCCAGACCAAATCGCCTGGTCAAAATTCTCTTTTCTTCCGTCCTTAACTTTGCTTCTCAAGCTTAATAGCAACTCAACCCAGTTACTCTATAACCTTCTAGTATATGGTTATGATGGCTTTTACTTTATTGACAACTGGCTAGTCATCATCATCAGCTCTCGATTAGGGTACTTGGTCTAATAGGAGCTCGGGGTTGAACTTATAGGCAACTTCAAATGGAGACATGCTTATGATGCTATAGGCAGTCCGATTGTAGGCAAATTTGATGATTAGAAGATACAAATCCCAATCAACCATGCTTCATCCTATAGCAACCCGTAACAAAGTTCTTATAGTTCAGTTAATGACTTCAGTCTGTCCATTGGTCTATGGATGGCAAGACGTACTGTACAATAACTTGGTTCTAAGTCACCTCTAAAGTGTCCTCCAAAAGTAACTCATAAACTTGGAGTCTTAATCTGAAATTATGGTTCTTGGTATGCCATGAAACTTAATCACCTCTTGCAGGAAAAGAAAAGAGATAGCCGAAGCATCGTTGGTCTTGGAATAAGGCATGAAATGTGCCATCTTGCTAAATTGATCCATACTCACCATGATAGAGTTCTTCCCTCGGGATGTCTTTAGTAATTCTAACATGAAGTCCATACTCAGCTCGGACCATGGTTTGGTCAAGATCGACAAGGGCTAGTAATATCCTTGTTGGACTTAACTCTTCGCTTTTCGGTAGGTTGTACATTTTTCTAGCGTGGATTAGACATCTCTCTTCATCCTTGGACAAAAGAATCTAGAGGATAATACCTCATAAATTCGGTACTAGCCAAAGTGTCTTATCAATCCCCCTCCATACACCTCGCGCACTAGCTATTCTCGTGTGGAACAAGTCAGGATACATAACCTTCTCTTCCTGAATAAGTATCCATCCTCTTTGTGATAGTTTTCCAACATCCATCCTTGCTCACAATGGATGTAGATAGCACCAAAGTGTGGGTTCTCAACATATAAATTCTTGATGGTAGAAAAACCAAGTAGCCTCATCTGCAGTTTGGCTAAGAAGGTATGTCGTCTCAATAGAGCGTCAGCTACCACATTACTCTTTTCATTCTTATATTTTACGACATAAGAAAAACCCTCCATGAACTTAACCTACTTAGCCTATTTGTAGGACAATTTTGGTTAGCTCTTTAAATATCTCAAGGATTCATGATCAATATAGATCATGAATTCCTTAGGCATCAAGTAATGTTGCCATACCATTAAGGCTTGGATTAAGGAGTAGAACTCCTTATCTTAATGCTAAGAGATTTTGGTTCTAGTTAATTCATCCCAAGTAGGATGATTTTGTAACTTCAAAGTCGCTTGCCATAACTTTTTCAACAGTGGAACATAAGCTACTCCACCATATCTTTGCTCATACCCTTAGTTGTAAGAGGACTAGCCATAGCAAGGTAACCAGTTTTGATATGTTTTATCTATATAGTATGATTTTTAGATATCAAATAGACCTGGGAATAAAGATAGCAAATTTTATCTATAGACAGATAGATGATATCAGGACATAGGTTATCTTTTGTGGTAGGTATATTACAGTATTATTAAAAGGTATGGGGCTTTTTCAAGAGCTAAAGGGGGACAATGGTATCCCATGTAAACCTATTTCTACTGTACCATTTAAGGTTTGGGGTCAAGATAAATAATGGACCCTATCCTATTAATGAGAAGAATATTCTTGAAAATCTTCCTACTGCTACTAGAGCATCTACTTCATCTCATCCTCCAGATAGTAGTTATAAACAATTGAGTGTTGAAATTAGAGAAGACCAAAATGAAATTAGGAAAGAAAGGAAGACGAATAAGAAGTTTCGGACTATTATGTTCAGCATGTTGAAGTTTGTTATCTCATGTTTTTAGCCAACAGCTACAAAGTAGTTCCATTATGAGACTTCCAGTGTAGAGAGTAGTAGTATCGATAGAGATAGTTAGATATTTGCATGCTTTTCTAATTTTTTTTATTTTCACTTTTCTTTCTTTTTCTTTTATTTTTCTATTCAGTCATTTTAGTTACTATCTGTTTAGGTAACTCGGGATCATTAGCTTTACTATGTACTCTTTAGTGCACTTTTATATTATCTTTGCTATTTTATGTTTTTTTGCATTTGATGAGACATGTCAAATTTGAATTTCATGATAACAATGATCTTATGATTGGAATTTTTATTGTTGCTAAAAATTTGAATCTAGGGAAGTATCGATTTTTCATTTCTTATTGCTGCAAATTTTTATTTCCTCTTAAATATTGAATAGAAGATAATGTAGATACTGTCTATCCTATAGTAGGGAGAAGGAATTATAGGAAATGAAAATATCAATTTTGATGCCAGTTTTTTGTTTACAAATAATTATACTTTCCTATCAGCTTGAACTTTATTTGTTCTTAAGTAACTGGAAATGTTTAGGCCAAATTTTTTCAAAATTTTGAATTTCTTATTTAGAATCTAAAGATTATAGAAAGAAATTTTTTTTTTAATAGCATCTGATTGTGATTTGAATAATTGACTCTCTAAGGTGTCTTATTCACAAATGTTGAGATTTTTGTACTTAGTTAAAATTAATTAGTCAATTCTTTATGAACTTAATTTACCTAGTTTTTAGCCTTAGAATTTGAAGTTTAAAAGTTAGTCGAGTCCTTAAGTGAAAAGTAAACAAGTTCACTTCTATGTAAAGTTAATTAGTATATGGTCATTTTAGTTATTCTAATGCCAATTTAACACTTAGTGAAAGAGGTAAGTGAAGCTTTGAACTTAGTGATTCCTATAAAAAAAAGTCCAAAAAATTTTAGTGAACATTCAAAAAATGATGAAAAGAGAGCCTCTACTCTAATACCTCAAGAAATTGAGTTAACAGTATCATAACTTAAATGTTAGAGTGAGGAAGAGTTCGTAGGGGTTAAAACCTAGTCACTTGGGTAATGAGCCTAAGATATGCTGACTCAATATGCTCACTATAACGAGAAGGACGGAAAGGTAAAAGTTCAATATTTGAACTAATGAAAAAAAGAAAATTGGAATGGAAAATGGAAATTTTGAATGCAAATAAGAAAATGAATTAGGGCTTATGATAAAAAGGAAGAAAACCTAGGGATAGAGTAGATAACATATGCTTCTACTACTTTGTTAATTTGTTTGTCAAAATAATTAGAGGGATAATATGCTTGCTAACAACTATGAAGTTTAAATGGGTGTTTTTCCTTCTAGGATTGAGTATCTACTTTTAAACTAGAAATATGAGATTAAACACTTAGATTAAAATTTGTTTTCTCTAGAATAGCTAATTAATTTCAATTGTAGTACTCTAATCACATATTTCAGTTTGGTTAAAGGAGTAGGTATTATAAATTAGTGAGTCTTAAAATGTGAAATATCAAATGTCTTGGATTAGCAATTGGAAACTTTGTATTTTCAATGATAGATTTCTTTAGTTCTGTTTATTAAGCAAAAGTTCAAGTGTGAAGGAGTTGATAAAAGCATATTTTTCATGTTTTAAAGTGTAAATTAAGATAGAATTATTATTGATTTTATAGAAATCATTAAGAATTGGTACTTAATTTTTTCATTTGGACATTTCAAGAATTAGAGGCTTCGAGAGTAGAATTATGGATGATTTAGAGAAATTTTACACAAATAAATGAAGTTCGTGCAAGTTGGAATTGAAGGCAACCGGCCTACAAAGAACACCAACAGCCTTTGATGGCTATGCCACTAGCTTTGATGGCCACACCGCCAACCTTCATGAAAAAAAGAAAGTCATACAAGTCAACCCTAATTTTGCTAATAAATATCTTATGTTTCACCATTTAAAGAACATTAGGTTTTTTTTTAATGACTAAAGAACATACTTTCCTTAGACTTAAAGAGTTGTAAAATAATCTTTCGTTAGTTTTTGAAGAATTCTTCAAGAAAATTGCTTAGATCATGGAGAAGAATTTGCCTTTGTTGTGGAGACCATGTTAAAGTTACAATTAAAGATTATCTTTTCCAAAATAGAATTAGCAACATTTATTTCAATTATTCTTATGCAATTCTGTGAATTACTTATGCTTTCAATTATGAATTTCTTTGCAATTTCAATGAGTATTTGTGTTTTTGTTTCCAAATCCATAGCTGGTTAAATTTAGTTGTAGGAATTGATGAATCCCTAAATAGCTAAGATGATGATTGTGTTCATATTATAGGATTAAAAGATATTTAGAAGATTTATGATTGCAGTTTCTATGATTTTGATTATAATTGTTCAATTGATTATAATTGTTACAAACCCCTAATGATACGAGAGTTGATATAGGGTTTGCTAGAAATTCTTAGTTGATTTGATTAATCAATGTGGAAGCAAAATTAATTGAATTAATTAGAAATTATCTAAAAATTAATGCGATATTCGGCAATTAATTATTCATTAAGATATTAGGGATAACTGATTTAGGACATTAGACAATCATAGTATCGAGAGCTATATAATTGTAATTTACAGTCTATTGTTAATTGGAAGGTACGGAAGCTGACTAATTAAATAGGAGTTTAAATCCTTAAATTACAAGGTATAATAATTTCACTTGAATAACCATGTAGTTATTAACCTATATAACAAAATAACAATTTGATTTACATAATCTAGGGTGGATTCTGTTTTCCACAATTCTCAATTGATTGCTTAATTTTAGATTTTTCATAGTTATTTTATTTTTAATAGTTTTAGAGTAATTATTAGATTAATTAATTTAATTTTTTATTACTTGAATATTGATAAAAACTAGTATAGGATTAGTAATATTATAGTCCTCGAGGGATTAAAAAACCTTACTTTCTCTATATTACTTAATTTCAACTCAGTATACTTATTGGAGTTTTCGCGATATATATATATATATTTTAAGGAATCATTTACCTAATGATATATTTATTGAAATAATTGATTCCTTTTGTGCTTCAATTTATAGGATGTGTTTTGTCTGGGGCTTCTTCCTATAACATTTAAATATGGTTCATCTCAAGTTTCTTTTTCATTAATGGTATATGGGTGTTTTTTATTTCCTAAAACCATTCTAAAGAAGGATGCCAATATTTATCAAGATATCATATTGTAAAATATTGTTATAATATGCATTTTGTAGAAGTTTTCCTTTATTTATTGGCAACAAGCTTTTTAAAGAAGTTTTCATACATTAATTGACCACTAAATAATTTGTATTTATTTTAAGTTTTGCATCCTAAACATTTGATATTTTATTTAAATCACAGGTTGGCATACAAGGACATTAACATAGGAAGATATAAGAGATTGAGGCTAGGCATGCTGAAGGCTTTCATAATAATATCAACATTGACACAACTCTTCTACCTCATGCTTATTTAATCTAGTTTATTTAGCAGCATATATGGATCAGGTTATCAAGGCTACCATCTGAAGATCACTATGAAGTTGTAATTAAGTGCATTTATATTACTAATAATTTTCACTTCTTATGCCGTCTCTCAACACTAATGCTATTGATTTTTGTTTTTGCTAAGTTTTTATTCATTGTCTAGAAGTTGTTGAGAAATATAACTCATTTACTAATAAGCTCCCAAAAGAAGATTAACATAGAAGGATATTATCATTATAGAAAATGGCTTTTGAAATTTTCCATTACAAGCAACTTATTAGTTTTTTCCATTCATTGTTGATTTAACACTAATACTTTTTCTTGAATTTCATGTAGTTTGAGTGAGACCCCACTTTATATACAATAAGCAGTAATGGAAAAACCTAAAATATAGAAAATACAAAGCTTCCAAATTGGTAAACGGATAATTGAACTAATCTAACTTTTGTCCTTATCTAACTATTCCATTTACGTAATTTGGTCAAATTTACATTAACTATATGGTAGATTTTCAATTGTTAAATGACTACTATGTAAGCAAAAATTATGTAACCATTACTCAACACTTAATCAAATTTAACAATTGAAGAGTAGTGATGTATAACAATTCACTTTTACCAATGTGTGCCATAAGATTATAGAAAAGATACTATAACCTTAGAGAAAATAAAATCATAACTTACATTATTAATAATCAACAATTGACAATTACTAGAACATTCGATAATTTTTGTTCACTACTGTATTCAAGATAGCTACAAAACAACTTAACTATTGAATAATACTAAAAAATAAAATAGAATAATTTAACACTTGCTATAATCGATGACTAATCTATATAAGTATAAGACAATTTTCGTTTACGACCATATTCAAGAAGGCTACAAAACAGCTTAACTATTGAATAGGTACTAAACAACAACAACAACAACAACAACAACAACAATAATAATAATTTAACACTTTGTGTAATCGATGACTAATTTATATAAGTATAAACATTTACTATAACCTTTCGTTTACATTAATGAATGTTTCAATTTCAATATAGTAACCAATAAATTAATTTTTTCATACCTCAACATAAATTAGTTTAAATAAACATCATGTATATTTTATCTTTCTATCTAATGATCTATATGCATCTAAATATATATCTATATCTATAATTACATCTTTTTACATTTATCCATCTATATGTACATCTATCCTATTTGTATATGATTTTCAATTTGCATAATCACTTTCCTTCTTCAATCATTATTGTAAGTTAGAAACATAATCTCTTTCTTCACCAATCTTTTTGCTTATTATTAGCAAATTATTCACTAAGAAGGGATGCTTTATCTATTTATTAGTACTTATTTTCTATTTATTTTTTTTTATGTTAATGAATTTTTCAATTTTCATATAGTAACCAACAAATTAATCTTTTCACATCTCAACATAAATGGGTTTAAATAGACATGATGTATCTTTTCTCTATCTATCTATCTATCTATTTATCTATTGATCTATATGCATCAAAATGTATATATATATATATATATCTATATTTATATATTTCTACATTTATTCATCTATATTTACATCTATCCTATTTGTATATGATTTCCAATTTGCCTAATCACTTTCCATCTTCAATGTTAATATAGGTTAGAAACATAATCACTTTCTTCACCAATCTTTTTGCTAATTATTCATTAAGAAAGGATGCCTTTTCTATTTATTGGTACTTATTTTCCAATTTTCTATGTCAATTTATAGGAGATTTTCACTTCTATTAGATCTTCTTCATCATACCTATAGGTTATAAGTATTTTCTTTTTAGAACACCACCTATTTCGTGTAATGGCAATTAATCAATACTTCATCAATCTTCTAGGTGCTCATCAACAATAGGATTCTAGTTTTTTTTTTTATACTTTAAAAATGTAAATTAGGTATTTCTTCATAAATCTTCTTATATCATTTAAACTTTTTGAATTTTTTAAATGTTTCTACTCTTAAAGCTATTGAAGGTTACTTCACTATTAAAACTTTTAGTTTCCATCCATGTCTCATAAGGTTTTAAAAAGTATCCGGTAAGAGATTTGTGATTTGTTAAGTTAATTATATTTTATTTCATCTGTATGTAAGTCTACTGGTTTTCATGTTTGGTCTATAATATTATTTGATTTTATAAAATACTTCTATAATAAATGGGGATTTTAATAGTTAATATGTAGATATGTAGGTAGTGTATTAACTTTACATTTAACATAAACACACTCTTTGCAAAGAAAAAAAAAATTATTATATGTGAGGCCATCTAATCTCATATGATAGAAAATTGGTGAATAACATTATATATAATAAAGTTTTCATGTAGGTTACGATTCAATAGGAAATTTCTATACATACAAAACTTTTTTTATCCATAAGCATCAACCTAATACTTTTAATCTCCTTTTAACAATTTCATATAGAAAAATCAAAATGTGCAACTGCAATAAACCAAATAAAAATAAATAGCAATACCACCAAATTTTGTATAAATACCCATTAAAAAAGGGTTTAATTTAATATTCGTTATGTTTTATGTAAATTCTTTACTACCTTATTTTATTGTTTTCACTTTATTTATCAATCTTGCATGTGATTCAACCTTCATTTATGTTTACATACACGTTAAGATAATAGTTATGTAATTAAACTTTGGCATCTTTCTTCTTGATATAATAGGTCAATACTATTGTTTAGGTATGAATATTACAACTAACATATTCCTTTAAATTTTAATATTTTCTTTTACAAAAGCCTAAAATGGAAGGATCACATCGACATAATCAATTAGATCCTATGGATATGCAATCTCATATGCACCATACAATAACCACAAGAACAATTAGGTTATCTAATATTCGACAATTAGTATAGTCAAGACATATCGCCGATTCACCATCACACACTTCAATAAACACTCTTGAAAACATTGGTATATGAATATTTTATTTTCTTATTTAACTTATGCTTTATATATTAGTTATTTCAACTTTCGTAGCTAATGCTCCTATTCAACTACGTAACCCTTATGCACATATTATTTATGGACAAATCTTAACTGAACATGTAAGCACCTCAAGAGGACTTCGCCTATTTGCTATAAGACATATTGCACGTTTACATGGGACTTATGCTTTCTCAAGATGTAATCTTACCTTCTGTCTTAGTTAATCTTTATACAAATATCAAATCATCATATATCAATGAACCTCCTTATGTTTACTTTATGTACATTATGTAGTTTGTACTCCTATTGAACAACACCATCAAAATCAAAATGCAACTGATGGAGGTATTTTATAGAATATTACTTTGTTTACATCCATTTCCACATCTTGGTGTCTATTATGTCTTGATTTTAGTAAGTATTAGATGCTAGGCCTATACAACAATGAGGCTACATCAACATTAGTCAAGAGTTCCATGAAAATTGTGGTTATGAGGTGCTCCATTTACTTGTAACCATACCATGCCCATTTTGTGTTGCATAATTATTCAAGCATAAGACCTTTCAAATTTGTTATTCTAACAAACACATTGCTCTCCTTACCATTCCTTCACACCCCTAACTCCTTGAACTGTGTATTGCACAACATAATATTAGAAGGCATTTTAGACAACAAATTAGATCATACAATCATGTGTTTGCATTTACTTCTACGGGTATGCATGTCGATGAAAGTCTTTTAGTAGGAAATTATGGCATATACACGTTCTGTGCTCAAGGTAAAATTTATCATAGAATCGATAGTCTCCTATCTAACATAAATGAAAGGCCACACTTTTTGCAAACATATATATATATATCATATTGACTATGAAATCCAAAACGACATCTTTAAGAATCAAAAGTTAGATTCATAGCTCCTTTCCATAATTACTACCATTCTAAATGATTGTAACCCATTTGTCCATTAATTTCATTAATTGTTCTTACTTTATAATATTGAAGATTGTCATCTCATAACTCATGAACGTCCTCCCAACCGACACCAATATACTCTTCTTACTACATCTTAAGTTGTTGCTATTATAGTTGGTGGTGAAGAAGTAGGCAAACTACATGACCGTAACATCGTCATTCAGTTATATGCTGGATACCTTATGAATATTAGTGATATGGCTAAGTATTACGATCCCCTATAATATCTCCTTTTGTTTCCTTATGAAACATATGGATGGGATGCAAATTGTTGCTCTACCACTAACATCTTTGTCACATGTCGTGGCTTCTATGCCTATTATATACCGGTGATTATCAAACTTAATTATAACTAATTTCTTTCATACATCCTATATTGCCCATTTTTAACTTTCAACTTTATTTTTCAGATACAGAATCATGAACAATCTCTCATTTTGCATGGGGGTAAACACTTCCAACAATATTTGGTAGAAAATAATGTTAAAATAAAAAATTAAAGACTCAAATGGTTATGACATAATCAATCTACAATTCATGCTAATCTTTACCAAGAACTATAAGACTCATTTGCTATTAGAGAAAATGATGTAGGTTTAGCCACTTAACACCATATTACACTATGCCATAATCAGAGATTTTTAAATTTATTTTCACTGAAAACCTCTTTCATCTAAGCTTCCTCATATTATAGGAAATATTAGGAGAAAAATTATACTACCATCTTCATTTGTTAGAAGGCCCCATGATATGTATCAAAGATATCAAGATGCAATGACATTAGTTTAAGAACTAAGAAGACCTGATTTCTTCATTACCATAACATGTAATCCATCTTGGCTAGAGATTCAGTATGATTTGCTTAAAGGACAAACACCACAAGATCGTCTCGATTTACTATTACATGTCTTTCGATGCCGATTTGAGGAGTTTAAAAAGGATGTTCTCAACAAAAGTGTTTTAGGAAGAGTTATTGCATACCATATGTAATAGAGTTCCAAAAATGAAGGCTGCCACATGCTCATATGCTTATCATACTAGATGATGACTTTAAGCTCAATTCACTTGATGATTATGATTTTGTTGTGTGAGCTAAAATTCCTAACATAAATGATGAGCCAAGGTTATTCAATGCAGTGCTTAAATATATGGTTCATGGTCCGTATAGTGGGTCTAACTCTTCTGTACCATGCATGAAGCAAGGTTATTGTAAGCATCATTTTCCTAAGCCATTTTCAAATTGTATCATCCAAGGCAATGATGCATATCCAGTATATAGATGAAGACACAATACGCCCATTGCACTTCCAAACTATCCAAACATCATGGTGGATAATAGTTAGATTATCCCTTACAACCCTTGGTTACTCTTAAAGCATGATTGTCATATAAATGTGGAGATTTCTACAAGTGTGAAGAATGTTAAGTATTTGGATAAATACATACATAAAGGTCCTGATAGGGTCTCTCTTAAGGTTTGTATAGGTTCTAATATCGATGAAATCCAACAATTGGTAGATGTATATTGGGTATGTCCACTAGAAGCTATTTGGAGGTTGTTGAAGCTTCCAATGAATCACATGTATCCATCTATTATCAGATTCATGCCTGATGAGACTGTACACTCAATTTTGAGTAATAATCTAATCCCACATATGATGCTCACTAAATTTTTTTATACCAATGCCACAAACCCTCAAGCAAGACAATATTTATATGAAGATTTCCCAAAACATTACATGTAGAGAAACTTCAAATGGCATTGTAGAAGGACTATGAAGAAGGTCATAGGAAGAATATATATAGTAGCCCCAACTAATTTTGAAAGATTTTATCTTCAAGTTTTGCTTAACCATGTTCGTGGTCCTACTTCTTTTAATGATCTCTTAACAAACCATGGCAGGCAACATAAGACATTTAAAAAGGTAGCAAAAAGTAGAGGGCTAATTGAAAATAATGAAAGCATATGTCATTGCTTACTTGAAGCTATGTCCTTCCAAATGCCATCTACACTTAAGGAGGTTATTTATAACCATTGTCGTATATTGCCAACCAGCTAATATTAGGTTATTATGGGATGAATTCCATGTAAGTATGATATAAGATAACCCTTCCTCATTTAATAGGCATGTGTTCATGGTGAATAACTTATTACATGACATCAATGCACTACTTGGCCAACATGGGAAAAGTTTATCAAACTATGACTTACCATAACTTCAACATGAATTAACTGAAATAAGCAGTATATAAGATGAGTTATCTATTGCTATGCCCGATGAAGATATGGCTGCAATTGTAAGTTTAAATATTGACCAAGTATGTGCATTTCATTTAGTTAAGACTATAGTCAAGCAAAATCAATCTACCATATTCTTCATTGATGGTTTATGAGGTACAGGTAAAACTCTCCAATATCATGCTATTTTAGTGTTTCTTCAAAGTAATGGTCACATTGCCTTAGCAACAACAACCTTTACGATTACTTCAACAATATTACCAGGTGGACGAACAGCACACTCAAGGTTTAAGATCCCCTTGAGTCTAGATTCGAATTCCATTTGCTTAATAAGCAAGCAATCTAAGTTGGCTGCACTATTAACGGTGTCTAAAGCGATTCTATGGGATGAAACTTTCATAGCTAATAGATATGTGAGTCCTTAGATAGGACACTTAGAGATATCATGAAGAATGATGTTTCATTTGGGGATAAAGTAATGATTTTAGGTAAAGATTTTAGATAGATTCTTCTAGTGGTTTCAAAGGGCATAAAAAGCCAATTGATCAATGCATACCTTAATAGATCACCCCTTTAGAGAAATGTTCACGTCATTTAATTAACAAAAAATATGAGATCCCTCACCGATAGAGATTTCTCAGAATTTGTTGTGCAAGTTGGTGATGGGGTTGAGCCTACTGTATGTGATAACTTCATAAAAATACCTTAATCCAGGAGCATACAGTGGCATGATGATTGGTAATTGATTGTTTAATTGATGCAACCTTCCTAAACCTTTTTGAACATACATAAAATGCATCTTACTCTATTAGTCATATACTTCTAGCCTTAACAAATGATAGGAATTAAGCTACCGGACCATTAACCTACAACTAAGCTTGAAGAATAACGGGACTGGTAAGATGAATCCCCCTATTCTAGTTGACTCATGAAGAGGTTGAATATTTCCTTATCAACTCATTCTACTTACCAAACTGAATGATTGCCTATTTCTCACATGTTGTGTAATGAGAAGCAAAAGGTCAAGATAGTAGCCCATCTTCATTCTTATACATGCTTGGCCAATTGCTTACTTGGCCACACTTTTGTCGAGATGCCAAAAGAAAGAGTTTAGATTGACCAAGACACGCTTGCTCGGACAAGCAAGCTATTCGTACCTTTTTGTCCACACCTTCCAACAACATCACCAGTATGGCATCACCAGTACGGCATTGTCATGTGTATAGAATCATGTGTAAAATCAATTGCACTAATGATTGTTTTCCTTGTACATTCATTTTTATCTTTTTATATCTTATACCTTACTTCCTTAAGAAAATACCCTTTTTATCTTTTCCCTTTTAAATAAGTTACCCTAACTTATAGGTATAAATACCTCTTTACTTATAGTTGTAAGGAGAATCAAATTACCATTAATACACTTGAGTATTTTTTTTCTTCCTTACGTAAACACTATCTGTTTACTCTCCCTTGAGCAAGACAACGTGACAAGTAACCTCATCAAATTGATTCATATGTCATATTAAATTGTACTGTAAGTCTTCGGAAGTTCCATTAGTGTGTCATATCCTCTAGAGCTATTTGTAAGTTTTGCTTAATTTTTCATTCGCATTTTTCCTTCTACACTTTCCCCATCACTCTCTTTCAAGTTTTCTACAAGTTTAGACTTATCCAGTGACCAACCTTGTTTATTCTTGGTCACAATTCATATAATCTTAATATAAGATCAGAGGTTTTGTTTACGCTATAGTTGGTTTTTGAAGTTTTACTTATATTCCGTTTTGTGTGTTTGAAACAAAGCAAGTTACTATGTTTATCTTCGCTATTGTGTTTGTTAGCTGTTAATTTCTTTAAGTGTATATGTGAACTTTGAGTTTATGGAGAAAATGATGGACCTAAGTGTAAATGTTGGAATGAAAGATGACAATAGTAGAGTTATCTACCATAGCCGAAATTCTTAAGGAACCCCAAGAAGCATTAATGAGAGACTTGGTAAGGTAGCAAACCACTTAGTAGATTTGACCCAAGCTATTCATGCATTAGCTTGCTGGCTCACTGAGGCCATGCAAAATACCCTACAAGCTACCTAATTTGTTAGAGGTCAAAACCCAACTCAACGAGTTCAAGGTGGAGGAATAGGTAGATGAGTAAGGAGAAGGATTGATTTAGCAGACAAAGGCAACGGGGAAGATGAAGAGTACTTAGAGGAAAAGCGAGCTTGAACCTTCAAAGCATCTGACCATGTGAAACCTCGAATTCTAAGTTTCAATGGATCTAAGAATATTGACGAATATCTAGAATGCGAAGAAAAGGTGGAGCATGTTTTTTACTATTATCAATATGAGAATTATGAGAAGGTGAGAACTGTTGCTGTTGAGTTCTCCGAATATACTGTTAAGTGGTAGAAGAATTTCCAAGCCATAAGGAGAAAGGAGGGCTACCGAGAGATTAATACTTGGCTTGAGCTAAAGAGAATACTGAGGAATAGGTTTATGCTAGAAACTTATCTTCAAGATGCTTTCACTTAGCTTTGGAAGTTGAGGTAAGGAGGCCGAACTATTGATGAGTATATTCAAGAATTTCAAATTCTTATGATCCATTGCGAAGTTTAGGTACCATCGACTCGAATAGTCTCAAGAGTCATCATTAGATTGAGAGGTGATATTTGAGACATTGTAGAACTCCAATGCTTTACCACAATGGATAAAACCATCAGAATAACCCAGTAAGTAGAAAGGTAAAGAAGGAGCTAAGTACTGACAATGATACTAACTAACCGACTTGGATAGGCAAGTTACTAAGCTTAGTTGAGTAACGAGCCGAGATGAAAGATGGATGTTCAAGCCAATCAAAAAGGCCGACTAGATGGTGAAATGCTGACCTACACTTATGAGAAGGGGCAAGGGTCTGGTAAGAAGACGAGTCAAATCAAGTACTTCAAGTGCCAAGGATATGGATATATGATTGCTCAGTACCTAAACTGAAGGACAATGGTCATCAAAAGAGACATCCCAAAGCTAGAAGTAGACAATACAGATGAGGAAATAGATGAGGAAATTGAGGAGGAGGAAGAGGTCCCTACCAAGAAAGAAAATGGTAAGAAATAACTTATTGAAGAGAACGTGTTTGCTAAGGACTTGGACTAGTTACTCATGATTGTCTGTCACACTATAAATATGGAACCCTTACGAAAGGAGGAGTAGAGAGAGAATTTATTTCATACCACTTGTAAGGTGAATGATTAGATGTATGCCCTCATCGTAGATAGTAGGAGCTGCTGTAAACCCCTCAAATTTAGCCTTCTAAGTATAGAATTAAACTCGCATACTATAGATGTCCTCCTTAAGTTAACAGAGTTAGTAAAAGTTAAAACTGACTAAAATTCCAATTCAAAACCTAAAGTAAATATGAAAAACCTTAAAATATTGATAGAAACTCTAGTCACATACAGAAACCTTAAACTCTAAATATATGTAACTTTAAGAGTTTATACCCTAAATGTATATAAACACTAAGGATTGTACCCAAAAGTGATAAAATCCTAAAATTATAATTTTAAGGATATAAAAGTACTAATTTACCATAACTTACTCTAAAACCTTAATTGACAATGTAACCTTATTATCTTACCAAATTATTAGTCAAAAGATCAAATATAACTTTTAATCATTCATAAATACATATAATACTAAAGTAATCAATTAGAAACTAAGATATTGCATTATAAATTGCATCCATCTTCCAATTATATAACTAAGTTAGTATTATATAGAGTTAAGTGTTTAGTTGATATTTATACCATATGTAGTCAATATTAACATACTAAATGACACTTTTCATGATAATTATATTAAGTAGCCTACTAAATGATGCATATAAGATATAAATATCTAAAGAAAGATCTCATTACTTATTCTTACTAATCAATTCAATAAACCCCATATTTCTTTTCATTTCTTTAATTTTTTTCCTAATTACTTCATTATGTATACTTAAAATTACATATAATCCTAAAGAATTGACTACGTCAACATTTGACCAAGTTAACATATTCACAAAATCAACAAATGTCATTGTCATTTAAAGTTTTTTTTTTTTGTCTCTTTCCTTAGATTTCTACATATTTTTCACATGATTTCTTCTTTCATTTTGCTTCCTTTTGCCATCCACTTTTTCCCTCATCTAGACCCTACTTATCTTCATTACAAAACACAACATTACACAAAAACAAACCCCTTTTCTTCCCCATCCCCAAACCATCACCCTCTTTCCTTTCATCCCCTTCCGCTTTTCAAAATTTACCTACATATTTCAACAACTTTTTCTACACTATATACTAGCACTTCCCTATGCACATGTATGTTGAGACAAATAAGATTCTTATATATATGTACCTAAGTATAGGAATATTTAGGTATAAGAGTAGAATACATAAGTATATAGACCATATGGATACATGTGAGATACTTATAAGTGAGTTTTAGTAAAATACATGGTATAAGTGTAGGTATATATATATATAGATAGGTGTAGAAGAATGCATACATATGTTGAAAGATTCTTATACAAGAGTATTTTTTATATGCATAACCAAAAATAAAGAGTATTCTACGTATACATACATATAACTTACTAATTAAGTCTATAAGATACAAAAATATGGATTTTATGAAGATTTCTTAAGGGATTACAGAAGCCATACGAAAATACGTATAAAAATACGTATACCACCATATGTATATACGGGTATATGTACAGGTAGAAGTACAAGTATATGTATAAGTATACTAATATACATACAAGTATATTAGAAGTATATATATACATAATATATGTATAGAATATATAAGTACAAAAGTAAACTACAACATAATTACTTAAATTACTAAAAGATAGTATAGTAAAATACTAAAATATACAATATGTACAAATGTATATATATATGGGTTAAACTTACTTTATGCCCATAACACATACCCTAATTTGAGTTAGCCTTATTTAGGTACATATAATAATAATAATTATGTAAAATCATCTCAATATAAGAATCTAAGGGTTAATTAAATCATTAAGTATTAAAATAAAACATAAGAAAAAATATATAGACAATAAGAATATTCAAGCTTCAACAATTAAAATTTCAATACATTTAATCTATATCATAAAACACGGGTCTTAACATCCAAAATGGACATCACCATGTGAACTTATGTCCGAAAATGATGAAAAATTACCATCAGCTTGTAAATATCGGAGATAAAATGAAAAAGTTATACACGAGTAAAGATGTAAGATAAAACTAAATAAAATAAGTAAGATAACTAAGTAATAAACCCGTGCACTGATAATAAGAACAAATAAATAACTAAATACATGAAGTATCATAACTTACAAATATATAAATATAGTTATTATTGATCCCACTAAAATATGATATACCTTGTAATGCCATACTTAGGTTATATTAGGAAACTAGAAAAACTACAATAGACATTTAGTTAACTAAGGAGTTTTGTTTTTCAGAATATTTATAGGTTTTACGATTTTTTAGGTGTTTCAATATCGAGTTCTGGAAACTTCAAGGGCTTGAAAAATGAGTAATAATCCAAGCGAAGGAGTTCTAATGGCCTGTTACTTGTTTGTGCTTATTACTTGTATGATGCTTTACTACTTGTTGTTATATGTATGTTTGAATGACTATTTTGCTTGTATGCTAACATTTGTGCGATCACCTTTTTAAAATTGATAAATATAAATATCTGACCAGAATAACTGGTTCTATTTGTCGCATGTTTATGACTTAGTAAATGTATGGATGAAGAGTGCTAACATAGCAAAATTTTGAGGAAAGTATTTTTTTTAAAGAGCTTTTCTAATCTTAAACATATTTTGTACAATTTTGATAAAGATTTGTAGTTCCGTAAATAATATTTTATCATTAAGGCACAATTAATATCGGATCTCCAATTAATAGCGAGGGGATTCGCTTTATTGTGCCTATAAGGCCTTGGATGATTTTTGTTGCGAGAGGATTCGCATGTTTGTGCTCAAAGGGCCTTGGATGGTGGATAGTCTTAGTTTGGGTTCTACCTATTTGGATTGGAACTCTTTTTTCAATTAGGGTAATAGTCGAATGTTACTTAGAGGGGTGGTGCTCCTAGGTAGCTTTGTGCGGATAAGCTGAGGTGCACTGTGCAGTTAAGTATAAGGGATAATTGAAGTATAGATGATGTAATTCTACACCTTCCATAATTTCGGACGCCTATGGATATGTTGCTTGCATTCATCTCGCCTACATTCATTTTATGTGTACATAACTTGTATGTGTGTTAATAACATTTGATAACTTGCTTGAATAGTAGTAGTGAGGAATAAACTCATAAAGCTCTTTTATACTCATAAAGCTCTTTTATGCTCATTCCCCCCTAGTTTCTTTTGTAGCTTTACTTATGCTGGGATTGAGATAAGTCTCGAGTGCTAAGTGTAAGATGAAAATATATATATTAGTGTTTGAATTAGTTGAGTTCTTTATAAATAATACATAAACATTCTTTGTAGAAAATATTTATATGTTAGAATTTAATAGAATTTAATTCCTCTTACAGTTTTGTAAAGTTAGCATATCCTATCTTATTACTTAGTAAGGGATACCGATTCTCTACAGTTCTAAGGAACTGTAGAATAAAAGAAAAGTTGACCTTTGCCCCAATGTTGATTCTACCTGACTTTGAGAAAATATTTGAGCTGGAGTGCGATGCATCAAGCATTGGAATAGGCGTATCCTAATGCTGAAAGGCTAACTAGTTGCCTTCCATAGTAAGAAACTTAAAGGGCCATAGTTAAATTACTTCTTATATGATAAAGAGCTCTTGACACTAATTTGAGCATTGTAAGTGTAGCAGTACTATTTACTACTAAGAGAATTTGTTATATATACTAACTATGAATTACCAAGGTACCTTTAAAGTCAGACGAATTTATCGAAGAAATAGGTGAGATGAGTTGAATTCCTTGAATAATTCAATTTTGTGATTAAATACAAACTAGGAAAAAGTAATATAGTTGCAGATGCTCTTTCAAGATGATATGTGCTTTTAACCGAATTGTAGACCAAACTATTTGGGTTTACAAGTATTAGAGAGCAGTATTCTAAAGATTCACACTTTGGACCTATAATCATGCGATGCGTTTATGGAAGGACAATGGATGAGCATCATGTGGAAGATAGTTACTTATTTTAAGGTGAAAAATTATGTATGCCAACCTGTTCACTATAGGAACTATTAATTAGGGAAATTTACGGTAGAGGACTCTCTATACATTTTAGAGAAAGAAGGATTTGTGAACTATTGAATGGTCGATTCTTTTGGTCGAGGATAAGGGGAGATGTACATCGACTTGTCGCCAGCTATACCGTGTGCAAGAGCGCTAAGTGTTGAGCCCAGGTATGGAAAGCAATGCCCTTACCTATTCCGACGAAGCTATGGGCTAAATTGAGCATGACTCATTTCTTGGTGATGCACATACTTATTACTCCTTTGATGTCGTTAGCAATTACAATGGGTAAATGTATCAATAAGAATACTTGAACTCTATATTGCCAGGTGGCATGCCTCTTCATATATTGACACTAAAGAAGGGAGCTCCAATTATGCTCTTACGTAACATAGAAACAAAGGCAGGTCTTTGTAATGGTACGAGGTTAATATGCATTGATTTCTTATGGAACGTCATTTTTGTAGAGGTCTTGATCGAACATTCAAGAGGGTTAAGAGTTTTCATTCCAATAATAACACTAAAGATTTCATAGAGTTTAAATCTCCAATTTGAAATGATAAGAAAACAGTTTTCAATTATTTAATCTTTGTTTTAACAATCGACAAAGTACAAAGTTAAATGATACATAATGAAGGGATCTATATTTTAGACCATGTGTTTAGCTACGAACAATTTTACGTAACCTTTTCACGTGGAGTTTCAATGATTTCAATAAAATGTTTTGGTAAAGAAAGACAAACCACCAAAAGTAACTAATATTTATATACAGAACGTTGTCTACAAGAATGTATTGTTCTCTTAAAGAAATTCCTATAATTAATTTGCTATGATTTATTTATCATTATTATTTCTTTAGTTATGCACACATTTTATATAACTTTTGTAAATTCTAATCTTTTTTAAATGATAAATCTTAGTAGTGTTTGATTTAGAAATTTACTATTTCATAAATTATATTGCACATAGTTTCATACATAACGTGAATACATTGTCTATATATATATATATATAATCATCTAATTCGAAAAGCAAAATAAAAGTAATTTGATTGTATTATCCTTTGTCCTAATGATTAATTCACCCCTAAAGTTGCATTAGCCATTCATTCATCCTCTGCTTTCCGCATTCCAGCCCAACAAACTCTCCCTCTCCCTCTCTCTCTAAATTAATCCAGGAAAGATTAAAAATATATAATTAAAAAAAAAATCAACCGAAATAAAATAAGCAACAAAATCAGAAACGCCATATCCCGAAAATTCATCGCTCAAAGTTAAGGGTTTCTCATCTCTTCTCCCCTCTCTTCTTATGTCATCCCGCTCGATTTTTCCCGTGAGCTTCGGTCCTCCCGAGAAACTTTGAGCAAAACTGCCTTTCCTACGTTTTACTATCTGCAGATCGTGTTATAATCTCGGAGTAACATTTTCGCGGCAAAACCCACCCCCATTTCGCTCCTTATCCATGGTGAGTTCTGATTTTCAGCAATTTGCTTCAATTGTTATAATTTTCCTCTTTTCAGGCTTAGCCGCGGCCCCCCAAAGTGCCCCCACACCTCCCCCCCTCCCCGCGGGTGCAATTTATTCTGTTACGTTGTTAATCTCACTGTTAAGTGATTTATCTACGAACTGACTGATTTTCTGGCAAAGATTTGTATATGTATCTTTTTCTATACTAATACTAATTTTGTGTAATTTATAGGTCTGAGAGACAGTTCTGTATGATGAGTAGGTATAATTACGGCTAAAGATCAAATTCAGGAGAGGAAAGTTTCATTTTCTTCAATTCTGTACTTTCTGCGGTGAACTGCTGTTATATACTTTGAAAAATTGAAGTTTAATGCGCTTGAATTATGGATTTGGAATTATCATCACCTCCAAGGGACTTAGCCCCGTGTTGTAGTTGTGGGTGTAGTTGTAGTTCTATATGTGGTTCTAGTGGGATCTGGCTTCGCTCCATTAAACGCAAATTTGACGAACTTGAAGATGGGGATAGATTTGTCATCCCTGGATTGGAATTCCCATCCATTGCACGAGTACAAGTTGAGAATGAAATTGTTGCTCTGCGTGAGATGGTTACGAGTCAACAGGAGACGATAAAGGAATTGTGTGCTGAATTGGATGAGGAGAGGAATGCCTCAGAATCAGCTGCTAATGAGGCCATGTCAATGATCTTGAGGTTACAGAGAGAGAAGGCAGAGATTCAGATGGAGGCCCGTCAGTTTAAGAGATTTGCAGAGGAGAAGATGGAACATGATCAAGAGGAAATCACTGCATTGGAGGACGTTTTGTACAAGAGAGAGCAAGTGATTCAATCTCTGACTTGTGAGGTTCAGGCGTATAAGCATAGGATGATGAGCTATGGACTTACGGAAGCAGAGGCAGATGGTGAAATGAGCATGGGAAATTGCCGTAATTTCAACATGCTTGAAAATGCCGATGACCAGCTTGATTTCCTTTACAAATATCCTCCTCTAAAATGCAGTACGAATGCAACTTCTGGTCCTTTAGATGCAGAAGATGACAACACAGACATTGAGAAACATGCATTTGGTGAGATTCCTTATCGGAGGGAAGAATTGAAGAGTTTGGAGTATAGAATTGGTGAAATGGAGAGAAATCCCAGTCCTAGCCAGGTGGGAGGTGATATACCCGTTTCAAGCTGCATTTCAGAGAAGGTTATTGTTAGTCAATCTCCTTGGCAATCAAGACATTCTAGGAGGTTTGCCAATGATAATTTGAGTTTGCTTACAGGAGTAGGTAGAGAGAATTACACCAGCTCTAAGATTAAAGGAAATGCTTTAGAATCTCAGGATGACACCAGTGATAGGGTTTACACAGTTGATTCTGTCCATAATGCATTGACGGAGACAAAAACAGAAGCTGGCATGTACAGAGATTATGCAACCAGTCTAACGGAATCACTGAATCAACCTGAAAATGAGGACCCGGATATTAAGAAACTGCATGTTAGGTTGCAGGTGCTTGAGGCTGACAGAGAATCAATGAGGCAGGCAATCATATCAATGAGGACTGAGAAAGCACAATTGCTGTTGCTTAAAGAAATAGCTCAGCAATTGTGTAAGGAGATCTCTCCTGAAAGACGCTTGCCTATGACTAAGCCGTCACTTGTGGGGAGCTTCAATTTTATGTCTATCTTCAAGGTTGGAATCTTGTATTTGCTTCCAATTCCTCTCTCCTGTTTTTGAATTATTATATTAAAAAGCAACTATATGTTCATTGTTTCCACGCTACAGAAGTTTAAATGAAATAATGCAGTACATATAAAGTCTAATCTTGTGACGGTGATAAATCTGCTCTTCATTCCGAGCGAGTCATGGCATGTGAAATTACAAAGTCCAATGCCTATATATTGACATTATTATTGGCTTGCTTCTACAGTACTTTAGTGAAAACTTATCTTTTATAAATTGCAAGGGCAATGAATCTTCTCTTCATTCCGAGTAGGTCATGGCATGTGAATTACAAATAACAGCTCCTGTTGTCAACTTTAAAGATGACTGATCATTCCCTATGCATTGAGAAACGTTTCATACATGATTTTTAGCTTCAACATCTATGCTTATACCAGATTCAATGTTTGATGTTCAGTGGGTTGCATCCTTTATCTTTTGGAGGAAGAAAGCTCGAAGAAGCAAGTGAGTAGATCTTTTACAAAATTTCCTAAAATCATGGCTTGGTGCAATGGCAGGAAGTGCTTCTTGTTGTTTTGGATATTACCTGCGTCGCTATGAAGTGAATAAGATCATATTAGTATTTATTAGATAGGGAATATAATATAGAATTGGATATTTTTATATATAACAGATCATGTAAAATGTATTGCATGTTGTATGACATGTAAAATTTGCTACTCAATCATTAGTTTTTTGTCCAGAGAATAGGGCGAACCCCTAAAGAGCGTTATAATGAATGAGAGGAGAATATTCCTTTGCTGTTAAACTATGATTAGTGACATATGGTGTTGCATGCTTGAATTGGCTACACTTGGATAAACTAAAAATGTTTTAACCCCTTATTGTTGTATTCTGGGGAAACATGGGATTGAATATGCATATTTTTTTCTTCTTTAATAATTGTGATTTGGGTGGAATGTGTTACTTGGAAGGACACAAGAGATGGGAATACAGCATAAAAATAGATCATATGAGGAGCAAATCTAGAAGGGAGACACGTCATACTGAAAAAATAATGAAATATTTATAATATTAAAGTGCAAGCACTTTTTGGTGTTATAAAAATTCTCTTAAGTCTTGATTCTATTTTATAATACTCTCTTTATATAACTTCTTATTAAAACAGCTTTTATATTATAATTTTTAGTTTTAAAGTAATTTCATGTCAATATTTATTTTTAAAGCTCGTGCATCATGGTGCATGATCTACAAGCGTCTTAGTGAATCTAGCTAGAAATTAATTTTGTTTCTTCTATCTAGGAAAAAGGAAAAAAGAAACAACTTTTATAGTCTGAAGACATCTTGTCCCCTTGCGTGTCTTTTTTTTTTTTTTTTTCCTTTAATTCGCTCATTGACATGGACTGAATTTGTCGTAGATACCTGTTTGGGCCATCAGCTAATGGTGTGGGTTTGCTGATGCTCCTTGACAAGAGTTCCCGTTCAAGGCAGTGGAGATGCGTCACAAGCATCACAAGTTCACAAGTGTGAAGTTTGTGCCTATTAAGACTTGCTCCGATATATGGAGGCATTTGGTGACTTTAATCTTCCTTTTTTATTTTTTGTACGACTGTTTTCTCTTGCAGTTCCTCTCAATGATCATGGGCAGTTATTTCCTTGGCTTTTTTTTCTTCAAATTCTTTTGTCAAGATTGATGATGATCCTGCTTCATAAGCCAAACAACAGTTCGGTGTTAGCATGTGATATAGGATTATTGGACAATTGAAAGATCCGAGGTGTGGGTCTCTCCTGTGTAAATTTCCACTTTACTGTGCAGCGGTTGTAAATTTTTTTCCCAGTCATCATAGCAATATAAATTTTTGTATTGCTCCTGATTGAATTGTAATGTATTCTTGTTTTTTTTTTTTTTAATATATTGTAAGTATTTGTCCACCCTGTGAGAGATGCTGCTCCATAGAGATTGGAAGATCCGTATTGCCTACGCATCTAAGAAAGTAGAAAACTCCTCCTCAAAGAATAACACCCATTCTGAAGATATTGAATAGGTTGTATATCTTGAAGAGGTTCGTAGAGAAAAAAATTGGATATTAGGACCTAATCTTTCAACGGATTGGAACTGCTATATGTGGATTATATCTCCTGTTGAATAATAATATGATAAACTTTGAAGTTTGGACACAGGAAAATGTGACATTGTCTGTGATTTATTATTATTTTTTGGGGATAAAACATTGTCTGTAATTTTTTGTTCTGTTCAGACCATCCCTATAAAACTTGGCGAGACAGGAAGCTTCTTGTGGTACGTAAATTGAAATACGTCATATTGTAACGTAGCTTCGTTTTGGATTCGCTTTAAAAAATAATTTCTAATTTTGTCAGAAATCAAAATGTGACCCAAATGAATACAGCTCTTGCTCCCGTTAATAGTCACATTGCATGCTCAGGTGACTCGGCCATTCATAATTTTAGTGAGTTTTTTTTAATAAGGGCACTGCTACTGAAAAAAAAAAAGGAAAGAAAATACTGCTTATATAACTTGATTTTTTATATTAAAGATGCATGCTAACATAATCCTTCAGTTTAAAAATTTTGAAAAAGGAAAAACATGATCATTCAGCGTAAACAAACATACCAAACAAGGTTGTTAGGGATGCGATCTTGTACTTCAATAATGGTGGTATTAGTGGACATGTCATATTTAAGCAGGATGTGAATGTCATATGTAGCAACATAAGCAACAAGTGAATTGAGTAAGGGCATGCTGTTTAATACAAAAGATGATCTCACCAAAGGTAGTGAAGAGGTTCCACTTTAAGAACCACTGCAGTGTTCAAGTTGATGAATCAAACAAAACTATATGGTTGATACATTGCATGGAGAGGGGCGATGATTGTATGTAGAGGCTTCGGACATGCAAGAAGAAGTTAGAACAGGTTTTGTCTTATCAAAATCTTTAAGGTACCCATACATATATCAATATGATGATAAACCGGGATCACCCATAGATTGATAGCAACATAATAGTCAAATTCTTTCTAACTAGCATAAGGAATTATTAGGATGTGAAAGTTAGCAATCTTGCTTAGAATGTCTTAGAAACCTTTAGACATATTGTAAACTCCTAAATTTTTTAACTTAACATCTAAAGTAAACTCAAATATATTAGATATTTCTAACAGTTGACAAGGCTAGTTAAAATAAAAACCCTAAGATAACAACTGGAAATTCAATCGCGTATAAAACTTTTATATCCTAAATGTATCTAAACACTAAAAGTTTCATCCAAAAGTGATAAAAACCTTAAAAATATAACTTTAAGAATATAAGTCTTAATTCTTCATAACTTACCATAAAGCCGTAATTGATAATATATCCTTAATATTTTGCCAAATCATTAGTAAAAGATAAAAAAATAACTTTCAATTATTCATAAATACATATAATACTAAAGTAATCCTTTAAGAACTAAGATATTGTATTATAGATCATATTTATCTTCTAATTATATAACTAGGTTAGTATTATATAGAGTTAAGAGCTTAGTTGATGATTATACTACATATAATAAGTATTAGTACCTTAAATGATATTTTTCATGATAATTATATTAAGTAGCTTATCAAATGATTTATATAGGATATAAATACCTAAAGGAAGTTTATATGATATATACATGTATTTTATTAAAGGAAGAAAGTTCCATTTTTATGCTTAAAAGTATAGGAATCCTTAAATAATTGAAAGAAAAACATATGGATATATATATATACTTAAGCATGTGAACATAGAAATACACTTGATAAATACATGTATGAAAACTTTTATACATAAATATCCTTTATGTACATAACCTAAAAAGAGTTATATATTAATTATAAATATATATACCTTGCTAAATACACCCTTAAAGTGCAAAAGTATAAAATTTGTAAAGCTTTCTTAAGAGGGTACTTTAGGTACACGAAAATACGTATAAAAATATGTATATAACCGTATGTATATATGTATTAGTATACGTATAAGTTCACAAGTATACATATTAGTATATTAGAAGTATAAATATATATATAACATATGTGTAAAGTATATGAATACATAAGGATAAGTATACATATGTAATAAATAATAATGTAAGCAATGGCATAATCAAATGGTGACATAAGTCATGATATAAACGATAACATAAGCGAATAACATAAGCGATAATATAAGTAATTGATGATATAAGCCTCTGAAATAATAAACCATAAAATCATTTAAATGTAAGAATTGATGGCTAATAAAATCATTAACTACTAAAATATAATATAAAACTAATCAATAAGAATAATTAAGCTTCAATAGTTAGAATTTCAATAAATTTAGTCTATGTAAAACACGGGTTTTAACGTTCAAAACGGATATCATCATATGAACATAAGTTCAAAAATGATTATAAATTTGTAAATATTAAAAATAGAATGAAAAAGTTATATACGATTAGTGATAAAGTCTAATTGGATAAAAATTAATTGTAATCTAAGTAGAATTAGGCAAATAGATATCTAGAATCACTAGTTAATTCAATTGCTTACTATCATTATTATATTGTAATGATTAGATGATCTCGAGGCAGGCGAGGATCTCTTAATTGATTACTACGACTAGAGCAGATCATCATGGCCGAATGAGTATTTATCTTATGATTCATGCTTGTATGTGATTGTAGATAATGGATTTACATGATATTGTTAATTGATTGTGGTATGGTGTAAGGAAATGCTTGTGTATGTTATTATGTACTGAATTGTGAATTTACCTTAAGTAAGAACCATAATTTATTTGTTGTATGATAGTATAGATAATGAGTGTATATGCTATTGGTTCATCATATCATAATTAAACTTAACCATACTTGGCTCATAAGAGGAAACTGGTACATGCATTGCATATACATAATTCCGGTCGTCACATCATACAGAGATAGAGAGAAGCCATTCGGCGGTTGTTATTATAAATCTATTGGTTTTGTACGGTGCACTTGTATAAAATGATCTTATCCTAGCCCGCGAGAATACTAGGCATTAGAGGTGCTAACCGTTTAACTAAGGGTTGAGTCTAGAGGCCTCCATTTAGAGGTGATTGTGGATTGCAAGAGCTCACTCACGATTATACTAGAACTTAGTTTTTATGAAAATAAATGACTTATTTGATTTAAATACGAAACGTGGAGTTCCGTAGTAAAGTAAGTTCTAGTATAATACTCGGATTTGACTGGTGCTGTATATACTCTAACCTTGACTTCGAAGGGAATTACATCTAAGTTGTATATATTGACTAGTTACCTATACGTATTGTTTGACATTCTATTTGTTCATTCATTCACATACATGAATATAATATATTTATAACTTACTTATGGTGTGATTGAGGGTTTTGCTTACTAAACTTAGGCTTACACCCCCTTTAAACTTTTCCTACAGGATGGCTTATTTGTTGAGACTAGTTAGGGGATACTAGAGGTTAGCTTAAGGACTTAGGCAAGAGCGGGCTATTCAGTGTGATGAGAGAATTGATTATATGTACTTTTGTTTTGTTAGTAATATAGACCTAGATATACTAAATTATTGCTTATTGTAAACTTTGTAGTTTAAATGTTATATAAATATGTTATGTGATGATATCCTTTGAATTTGTGTGTTCCTAGGAAGCTAGTATATTGTGAAACCTCGTATATTGTGTGAAGAGTTTTTAATTGAAAGGGTAACTAATTGGAGGTTCTTTATATAATATACGGCATCTGCCACGATTAGATCATCCTTAGTTCGTAACATATATAGTATCTAGAAGACGAGTTTTTTAGAGCAAAAGGAAGGCCATTGAGATGATTTATGACAACTGGGAGAAATCCTATAATGAACTTTCAAAGTTATTAAACATATTAAAATCAATAATCTTAGAAAAATAGGTCGACAGGGGGTAGAATAGCTTGGGAATCTAAGGAGAATCCCAGTATAAGTAGGTATTTTAGACGTTGATCTACATACGGAGGCATCAAAATTTTGTAGTCTATTGGTCTATGTTGATGGGACCTTCTTATATAGGAAGTATGGTCACAAATTGTTGGTTACATGTAGTATGGATGGGAACAACTGCATAGTCCCTCTTAACTTTACCTTAATGGATAAGGAATCAATTGAGACATGGGGATGGTTCCTTTAGAATTCATGTAATACACCGTTGGTGGAAAAGGAGAAACCCTATGTGTTATTTCTAATAAGCATACTGGTATAGATTGTGCACTAAAAGAAGATCGAGCTGGGTAAAAGCCTCCATTTGCAGTATGGAGGTATTACTTACACTAAATTGCATGTAACTTCATTACAGCCCATAAAAACCAACTATGCAAGAAATTCATTATGTACGTCAGATGGAGGTATAAGAACAAAAATTTAAGGCTTTCATAGAGCAATTAGGCAGAGTTAAGGAAGATGCTTTGGAGTGGTTAGATGATGTAGATTTGGATAGGAAGACCATGCCATATGATGGTTAATACTAGTTTTGGTACAAGACATCAAACATAATTAAGAGTTACAATTTTGTGTTGAAAGATGCTTAAGGTTTGCTTATGTAGATGAGAGGATCTAGTTGAAGTGGTCATATGCGTATAGTATGAGTCTCACATTACATATGGCCTTAGAGGAGTGATGTAGAAAAACACATAAGGGATGGCTTAGAGAAGAGGAAGTAAGGAGGAGGAGTAAAAAATCTTAAGGAGCTTTGAATGCATGAGTGATAGGTAGAGGAGTTATAAAGCATCAACCTTACTATTGTAGATGGGAGGCTATGTGTTCTCCACTTTGAGCTTTATTTGATCTTCTACAATGGAAGCATGATAGCATAACGCTGTTTCTTTAAATAGCTAAATTGTTAAATGAGGAAGGGCTCTTGGGTATTTATAGAGTTAGGTCATCAGTGACATCTGTTAGATCACGTTAGCAATTGATGGTTGAGATGGATCCATCCATGAGCTCATGTTGAGCCTAGCCCATAATGAGTCTTTTTATGTGCATGATCTTTCTTAAGAAAGGTTAAGAGTGAACGGGTAGATTCAATGGTTCTTACTCCAAGCCTATCATGTCACATCTCCTTAAGTCATTCTAAAATGGACCGGACTTCCTAGGCCCTACCACCTAGCCCAAAGAGTTAAGCCCAATTATATAATATAGTAATAGCATTTTAAGCCCTTTACCAAAATTCTTGAACGGACTACGAGTATTTTGGGCATCAATTGCTTGCTTTGAATAGCTAGGTTGCTACTTGACGTGTCCACACTATAAAGGTCTCCCTGTTGCCAAGTGTACTTACATAGCCAAAGTTTTCATTTAGTTTAGTGTCAGTATTACAAATTTATTTATTACATATTTCAATACGTAAACTTGTGACATCGTTTAATTATGCACTCTGCTTTTTGGCATGTTGGAATGGTATTACTCCTATAGTAATATATTGAATTAGTCTTCTTTGTTAAACAACTCCCATTATACACGCTAATTGCTCTTCTCTATTGAAATCACTAATCTCATTAAATTGCCCTTCATGCGCTAGCTTTGCATTTGTGACTTGAACTGTTTTCCCAATTTTGATCCGCTGAAATAAAGTGGGAAATTGATAGACCAACTATCCAAAAGAGATGTTTAGAATAAGCTAATATCCTTTTAAAGTCACGTCAGATATATATACAAGAATACCTCATGAAGCAAACCATTAACAAATCACGGTCGAATCCCTGTCCTTTTATTATATAGAATTAATTCACCGTTGAGGAATAGAACTTATGTTGGCCTGGGAACTACTTGTGGCATCCAATTACTTTTGAGTAGTAAAGCAATGATTGAGGTAATCATTGGGCATGATTATCAAGTCAATGGCATGAAATGAATCACATATATGAGGACGTTTGTTGATTTTACGAAGAATGAATACTCCATGCTTCATGAATGTACACAAAATGAATCAACTGATTTATACAGTCTTGATCCCAAATCACACTATTTTCTCCCTATTCATTCATAAGCAAATCACGAGAAAGAGTCATGTCTTCCCCTTGCGTCCTCTTCTTTCGTATGAGCATATCAGAGTAGATTTGTTCGAATTTTTTTCTTCTACAACCATTCATTAACATCCAGATCTCATTGTACATTCGAATATTTTCAACAAATGTTGCTTTAATGCACTGAGCCTCGTCTGAAATCTTCTCAGTCATATTCTCCAACTACATATCAATCTCCATATCTCATCCTAAAGAGAAATTCACTCCAATAAATATCGACAGATTTAAATCTTCAATACCTTTGTCAAATCTTTTTTCACAACCAAAAAATACCAACAATATCTCATTATTTGCCTTCACCAAATCATTAACAACAATAGCCAAACCCATTAAATCTCAACTTCAGACTGCAACACTCATCTTCTTAATTCATACCATGTAGGCCATAAACACGTTTATGTCATGAACTATGTTTCCACGTTGGTTGTAAGTCCTCTCTTGTGTCTTTTTCTTCTTCTTCTCTCTTTCGTTTTTTCTTTCTTTTTTTCCCCCCTTAATATTTGATACTAACTTCCATAATCAAAGGGTTCAATATGAGTTGGAGCAACAAAGCGACACATCCTCCATCCTTCTTAGTCGGAACTTCTCAATAGTTGCAGTCTAGTCTACAACATCGCAGGAGGTTCGGTCACTTCGGTCAACTTCTTGCCTTACTAAATTCGAGTCACATGACGTTCACCTCTTCGTCTTATTATAATCACGAATTTCCATGTCTTATAATGTATCACTAAATTGATTATCTTTCCCCATATCTTTATGTAATCTACCCCAATAAAATACTTTATCGACATTGTCCATCTTTTTCTTGAATTGGATTCATGCGTGTGTTGATGTCGGTTGCTGTTAGTATCATATAGCTCGCACATACGTTTTTCGTTTAAAATTTCTTACTTCCATAATTGCGCAAATAATGTGTTTCCGTTGTTTCCTTATCTTCTAGAATCATGGATAAGCAATTTTGTCTATTGAGATAGTAGTAGGGACTTCAAACATTATATATATATATATATATATATATATATGTGTGTATGTGTGTGTTGAGGAGTTAGGAGAGCATGTTTCTTGCTAAGCCGCCATCTTAAAATTCCTCATATAGCGATAAAAAATAACAATACGAAATGGTATTCTTCAATTGATTTAGTCTTTTATGCTAGGGCCTTGTTTAAAGTACATGTCGATGATTTCTCACCAACTTGGTCTTTTCTTATTCAATGATTTTTTTTTTCCTTTCACCAAGATGGAAATTTCATAATCAAGTAGAACTAGAACCAATATGCTTGTATCACTTTTCTTGTTCGTCTCTTTTTTCTTTTTTCTTTTCTTACCTCCTTTATTTAATAAATTCTGCAAGCCTCGCAATACTTAGGGACTTCATGAACATAGCTTGAATGTATATCACAAGTTAAGTGAGCTACAATAGCCATGTTCTGTCATTATCACCTTTTCAATTTGCCTTCTATTTTTGTGTAACTTCAACAAGAAACTTGAAGACTAAGTAAGTGTCTACAACCGCATCCAACCATTGTGGAGCTCAGTGACTAGACGAGTGTACACAACTGCATTAAGTCGTTGTGGAGCTTAATGACTAGACGAACGTACACAACTGCATTCAATCATTGCAGAGCTTAATGACTAGATAAGCGTACACTACCACATTAAGTCGTTGTGGAGTTTAATGACTAGATGAACATGCACAACCACATTTAACCATTGTCGCGCTTAACTTGTTGTCATATTGAGTTCTTATCCACTTAACGACTCACCTTTTTTGCCACCATCATAACATCACCTATTGATTATATGATGCACTCTATGTTGTTGAGCCTTATTTTGATTTTTCTTAATCTGGCTTATATTAAGCCTAGCTCACTTAAGTTACTTGATATTAAATAAAGGAAAAAAAAAGTTTTTCTTTAAAAAATGTAATTTTTTTATAAAAGTAACTTAAAGTTGCCAATTAGTTAAACTAATAAAAAAAAAATCAAATTAAGGTTTTTAGGTAGGAAAACCTTAATTTAGTCAATAGTCTATGAATTTTCAAAAAAATTAATATTTTTGAAAATTTAATTAGAAAATCTTAATTTGGGAGTTAAGCTATTAATACTAAGTTACCATATAAAAATTAAAAAAAGAAAAAACTAATGGGCTTTTATTTTTATAATTTTTTAGAAAAATAAGAAAGCATGAAAAGCATGTAAAATTGAATAAAAAATGATTTTTTTTTTTGCAAAATTTCCCTAAAAAATGAAAAAAATAAATAAAATAAGTTACAAATTTTACGGTTACTCCAAAGGTACTTATACATTCGTTAATTGAGATCAAATCGATCATAGTGCTCATTATCTTAAAAAAAAATTAGTGTGTGAATTTGTTTTATTTTCAAAAAAGTAACCAAATTCATGTTTTTAGTTGGTTTATTTTTACTATGAAAAATCCTAAAAGAGAAACCCTAATTTTTTATTGTCCATTTTTGAAAATCCTTAACTTAAAAAAGACAAATTCAAATTTTTATTAAGAGGAAAAATTTTTCTACATGGTAAATTGTTTTAGAAAAGTCCTAAAGTGCCTAAATACAATTTTTCATAAAATATGTAATTGATGTGGAAAACATGATTAAATCATAGAAAAAATGTTTAAACCATAGAAAAAATGTCTAATTATGGAAAAGATACCTAAATTATAGAAAAAATACCTAACTATGGAAAAGATACTTAATTATTGAAAAGATGCCTAATAATACGATAACTATAGAAAAAAAAAAAGAAGATACTTTAACCCAAAGAATGCAATTTTCTAAAAAATATGCATTTCTTACTAAAGAGATGTAATTTCCTCTTCAAAATGTCATTTTCGTCTAAAAAAATAATTTTCTAAGAATATGTAGTTTTATCTAAAAATGCAACTTTATTCAATGTGCCTAAAACATATTTTCTATAATGAACATTTAGTACATGTAGATACTATTAACATGAGAAATATAAAGACTTGTAAAAAAAGAAAAAACTTAAGTTAGTAATTGACAACAAAATAATTAAACAATTTTAAACAAAACTAATGCATATGCTAAAAAATATTACTACTACAATTTAATTAAAAACTTGTACAAATAAACAAACTAGAGTTAGTATTGATTTTTTATTTACCTAAAAAATAAAATAATAAAAACTATTGGAATAAAATAAAGAAATCCAAAACCCACCTATCCTTAATAACATGCAAGTTGGACTCTAGAGAGAAAATGCAGGTTGTGTCGGATCCTTAATAACAACAACAAATCCAACTTCTTGTAAGGAATTTTAGGCTATGAATCAAGCTGGTGATCATGATTTGATGTGAATTAGATTGATGAAAGTGGGTTGGACACATCTTCATGAAGAATTGCAGTAGTTTTAGTGGTGTCTAATGTTGGTGGTTACGTGTACGACAGTTGATAGTGAAAGGGAATAGTGGTGTTGTGTGGCTAGTTGTGGATGTGTTTAGTTTGTGCATGGATAGACAAAGGTGGTGCGTTGCTATGTACGTATTAGTGAAGAATGGGTGAATGAATTTGGGCAATGAAGATGAGAGTGATTATAGAGAGTGGGTGTGTGTCGTTGGTTTACGACCTGATCTATTCTAGGTGTTTTAGTTGCACAAAAGGAGAGTAATCATCGGGTTGGCTTAAGGGAAGTGGGTTGTAGTGTGGGTGTTGGTTGTGTGGGGGTCACAACCATGTGTAGTGCTACTGTATTGGCTATACATCATAGTGTTATAGGTAAGAGGAGAAAGGTTTGCTATTAGTTAATATATGTTGTGTGTGTTCATTGATGTATGGTCTAGTATTAGACTGTATGTATGTGGAGTGGGCTTGGTTGCAAGTTGACGGGTGTTTGAATTTAGGGTGTGAATGGGTCAAGTGTGATTGTGTTGTGGCCAATTGATAGTGTTAGCCTATTATCGATTGTGTAGTAGGTTGATGTGTATGGAGTTTCAGGGTTAGGCCGTGGATGGTGTATGCTGTGCATTTGTTGGGTATATGTATGGACGTAAGTTGTATGGTGTCAAGTTTTAGGTTATACGACTAGGTTGTATGATGGAGTTAAGTTGCTGTTTGTAGGCATGAGGTGTGTTTACTACAGTGTATGTTGGTTTAGGTAGTGGGTTTGTGAGCTTGGTGTTGAAGTGGCGAATGATGAAGGAAAGATTGTGACTAGATGTTGGTGAAAGGAAAAAGGAAAAAGGAAAAAAAAAAAGTCCTCCTCCTTGTTGGTCTAAGAATGTTTTTATATTGTAAAAATTGAATCTTTTCACCAAATTTTGATCATTTTAAATCTATCTCCAAGAAGATTTAAACCCCTAATAACCTTATTAAATCTCAATCTTTTGCTGTTGCTCTAAATCAATATAGGATTTGTAGTTTTTATAAATGATTTGATTAATATCCTATCAAATCCATAAAAAAAACAAAGATTTAATAAAGAGATTAAGTTTCTAGAAGGTATTGATTTCCCTCTTTGTTTCTAGGGAAAATTTGAGGAAGAGGATGATGTAGTCACATGCAAAGCATATGACCTAACTTAGAGAAAAAAAGAAAATGCACATTGCTAGAGATCAAACCCCTATCTTCTAACTCTTTTCCATGCCTAAATCTTTAGTCCATGCCAACTTACCTAAGCTTCTTTCTTATTTTTTAATGTAACCAAATTACAGTTAAAGTCTAAAAACTGAGTCTAACTTTACTTTGGACTTTTACTATCAAGCCCAATTTAAACCAAACCAATTTAAAATAGATCCTGACCTTCTTGTAACCTAAAATATACATGCTAAATTTATTTTTAACACTACTCTTTTTAAATTTAATAAACCTAACTCTTTTTTTAATTAATCCAATTAAAATATTTAATTTGGACAAAAATCTATTTTATAAACTTAAATATTTTACTAGGTTAATTAAAATATATATTTTTTCAATGAAGCTACAAAAATTTAAAGATTCTAAGTTTGTTAAATCTCATATATACTTTCAACTATTGCTTAATCCGACTTTAAATGACTAATTGACTTAACTTGGACATCTTTATTCTTTGTATTTTCTATTTTTTTTCAATTTTCTTAATTTATTTTTCTTTTTTTTTTTTGAGTTTTTCCATTTTTCGGAATTTTTTTTTTTTGTAAACTTGGCCTAAAAGTAACTAGAGACTAAAATTAAAATAAAAGATGGAGAAGGGGTATCTACACTCGTGCTCCTTCTTCTTCCTTTATTTATTTATTTATTATTTTTTTTTTTTGAAATCCACACATTGTCGTCTTCATGTGTTTCTTCATTGTAATACCACCATGCTTCATTAATTACCCCAATTTGTACTTCTTGTAACTTTAAATATGGACTTCTCATATTAACAGCTTCACATTATATAAAATTTTCATCTAATAAGTAGCATATGAATTGTCCTATGTTAACTGTGTAATCATGCTATATCTAGTATTTGCATTTTCTCATGATGATGGCTTTAGATTTTTACCATTTTGTATTCATAGGCATGACATCTTCTAGTTCTACATGTCTTTCTTTCTTCTCTAACTTTTGATTCCAATGCTCGTTATTGTGTACTTTAACTTTCTTTCTTTTTTATTTTACTAACTCTATTTTGATTTTTGCTATATTTTACAAGTAGGTGCAAGCTTCAAATTATTGAAGCTTAGTCACTATATTAGGATAGCTATCCATAGAAGGAGCACTTCGTGTACTGCAATGCTAAACGCACTTGAGGAAACATAGGATAGTGAAGGGCTGTGCATTGTGAGGCAATGACGCATTGTGCAAGGTAATGTTGCATAGTGCGAGGTAACATCACGCGGTATGAGGTGATGCGCATTGCAAGGTAAGTGTACATTATAAGTGAATGCATAAGGTTATAGACACAACACACAGTAGTCATCATATAAGGTCAACATCTTATTGAGCCATAAGGCATTCAATATGCATTTAAATCCATAAGAGGGTAGTCACTATTAATAAATCATTGCACCCAAGTGTTCATAGGTTGATAAAACGTTACCTTCTTGCTCATGATGATGAAATTGTTAGTACATAGTATCCTTTCATATATTGCATGCTCTTCCTTACCTAATCGCTAATATGTTTAGATAAAATAGGGCCAAAACTTAAGGCCTAAAAGTAAAGAAGTAAAGATATCACTTGCTCTTAAGGTGTGACGATCGAGATGCCAAGGCATGGCCTAGGCTTAAGATGTGACAACTAAGATATAAGGCATGGCGTGAGCTTAAGACATGATAGCTGAGATATTAAGGTATTGCTTAGACTTTAGAATACTATCATATAAGTCAAGGGGTAGCTTAATATGACTGGATGCTAAGATGGTAGGGCATTGCTTGGGCTTAAAAGCATGGAAGCTAAGATGCCAAGGCATTTTCTAGGCTTAAAAGCATAAAAGTTTGGACTTTAGGGCATTGCTTGGGCTTAAAGCGTGAAAATTAAGATGTTAGGGCGATGCTTGGGCTTAAAGCATGGAAGCTAAGATAACAGGCCATTGCCTGGGCTCAAAGGAAATAATTACAGAGAATAATCAAAATATGGAAATTTTAATACTAAATACTACTTCTGTTTACAAAAGAAATGATAGGGGGGCTACACCCATCTTTAATATTTGATAAATCACTACTCGTTGTTGCAAGACTTATGTACCAACACTCTATGTATCATGGGTTGGGAGTGGATTGCTACGGACACCATTGTCTTCAATGATAAGTTCTCCATTTTGAATTTCATCATGGAATATTTGCTTTAAGCTTTAGCAATCCTTAGTGGAGTGGTTTACCATTCTATGATATCGACAGTACTTAGGGTCTCTTCTATCTTCTGCTGTAGGTTGGTGTTCTACTCTTGGTCACATGTGGTCTTCATTTTGTAACCAACTTTTTGAGAATGGTACATACCTTGCTCATTGGGCATGAGAATGGAGGAATTGCTACTAAACTTCTGTGTGTGTCATTTTTCGACTTTTTGCCACTCTATGAATTATCACCTTGAGCTAAGGAGACAGATGTTGTCCATTTGTTGAGTTTACCTAACTCTCCCCATTGCCTAGCTAGGTAGTTATTAGTCCTTAGTACATTCTCTACTAGTGTGACAAAAGCATGTAGAGAGAGGTTCTCTAAGTATACTGCATATTCAGAGAACATCTCTTAGATGTAGTTTTTCACTAACTCTTTCTTATCATAAGTGTCTTGAATGTTTAAGGAGCATTCTTTGAAACACTTGATATATTCCATCAAATCTTCTTTAGGTTTTTGTCAAATTCAACCTACATTAGTCAGAGTTACCTTCTCTTTGGTAGAGAAAAATTTCTCCAAGAACATCTTATACATGCTTCCCCATGAATAGACTAAAGAGAGATTGATGTAGCATGTGTAGGCTTTTTCTTCATCAAATGCTCTTTGGTTACCATTGAATAGTGAAAACTTAGGACTCACATAGTCCTTAGGATATGGTTTGTCAGTAATACGCTAATTGTATGGGAGCTTGAGATCAAACACTCCTTATAGACTCTACAAATTCAACCTTCTAGATATGGTGTCGGACTTGAGTATCATAGATATTTTCCTAAGTCAATAAAATCACATAAAATGAAAACTGATTAAAATTTTAATCCTAAAACTTCAAACGAATTGGAAGGCCCTATTATATGATTTTGAAACCCTAATCATGTAAGAAAACCCTAATGCTACATATGCATACTTTTAAAAATGTAAACCTAAACTTAATAGAAATTGTAAACATCAAATCATAAAAAAAAATTATTTAAAACTCTATAAAATTATCTTAGTGCTTGAACGAATCAAGGATGATTTCAAATAAAAATAAACAACAGAACTAAAGCTAGTTAAAAGAACAAATTAATACATTTACAAAATTAATTTTTACTTATATACATAAGTAGCCCCACAATATATATATATATATATATATATAACTATATTACTAAGTAATTTTCTTCTCTTTTCTTAATCTATCATATGATATATACATATATATGTTGCATAATAAAGTGATGATCCTAAATAATTAAGCCAATTGAATCTTAAGTTCATAAGTGTAAGTCAATTACTCCCGAATTGGTGAAAAACTCTAAAACATACTTAAACTTACTTAAACCTTAAAAGCTAGGATAATTAAGGACTTATGACCCTAAATAAATAATTAAAAATATAATTTGAAAAAATTTTATTTAACTTTAGAAAATTCTAAAATTTCATAAGAAGCAAATCATAACCTAATAGAATTATACATAAGACAATTCCCTAATCTTCACTTATAAGCCATGTTTGTAAACTTTACCTTTTAATGGGCTTGTGAATCAATCAAGAGTACTTTCCGAAAATTTTCAAGGATTAACTAAACTAAGAATTTAAGTTTACATTTAAAAACGAATTTAATTTTCTAATTTGAAACCCTATTATTGATAAAACCTGAGTATGAGAACTTAGGACTCTAAAGTCACTCAAAACTTAAAACCCTAAAACAATTAAGAACTTGTAACCCTAAGTGACTAATTAATAATTTAATTAGAATAATTTTATTCAACTCTAGAAATTTTCATAATTTAATAAGAATTAAATCATAACTTACAAATCAATTTAAGAAACAAACTCCAAAAGAATTTCATATAAGACAATTTCCTTATCTTCATGTATAAGACTTGTACATATGAATAAGTAAACCAATCAATCATCCTAAATAACTTATCAATTGAGAGTTGGAATCATTTATCAATTGATAATTTATCAAAAAATAGTGATAAGACATTTCCCTTATCACACCACAACTTATACTACATATGAATAAGTTATCACATTATTTTATGTGTTCAACTTTTAATTAAGTGATAAGACAATACCATGCCCTATTTGCTCCTTACTTGGCTAGTTGGAAAAGAAGGAAAAGAGAGGTCATGCCTTGTCATTTTTCTATTACTCAAATGTCTTACACATTTACTATTCACCCAATAATACTTACATCATCTAGTCTTGTCAAAAAGTTAGCATTTGTGTATACTAAAAAACAACCAATTAAAGCTTCTTGGACACACTTCTCCTCCCATTCAAAAATCTGCCACTCTCTCTCTCTTTCACTTTCTTTTCTCTTACTTTAAACACAAACTAAAAGAAGAAATCCAATTCCACAAATTCCCGACATTGCAACCACTTTTTTTGCTTCCATACTCAAGGTACCAAGATTTATTTTGTGCCTTCTATTTTTCAACTTCAAAAACCACTTTTAGGAACTTTAAAATATCCTCAATGCCATACTTCAAAGATCAAGAATCTAGTTTCAAAAGGAGCTTGCAAGAAAAAGGAGGAAAAAACAAGGAATATATGAGGATACTTAGTTGCATAACTACTGTTTCTATGCTTTTAGGACAGGTAAGTTGTTTTCTTGTTAAAGTGACCTAATATGCCATGTTAAGAGACCATGATTTCTTAAGGATATGAGCATGATGATAAGATGATAAAATAGCTAGACTGCCTTGAGAAGTAAGCTTGTGAACCCCTTTATATGAAAGTTGAAATATGAGTATGCTAGGTTAATGTTATGTAAAGATATATATATTTAACACTTAGAATGGAAGATTTGAAGCTGAGAAGATCACGAAATATGTAGATGAATGAGGGGATATCATGCTGGACGTGAAGTATATGTGAGTCATTTAAATGGTATTTCCACTTTTATTAAGTTAAAGATGATCAAACCTAGCCTTAGGCAAAGGAAAAATCCATTACATGAAGCTTTTATGAAGAAACCAACTTTGTAAGATATGAACAATGATATGAAATTTGTGATAAGTATAAGTCTACTATTTTCATGTAAAGTATAAGCTAAGTAATCATCTCATGGAAGAGTGGTTAAGTTAAGATTTGAATATAAGTAGCTTAGGTTCATGATCTAATATCTAAACTTAAAGAAATGATAAAACAAGTTGAGAAACTAAGTGAGTGCCCCTTGGATTCTTCACGGCCAGATCTAGAACCATAATAAAAGTCACTTAAAAATATGATAAAACTAAGTAAACAAAGTGAAAAGACCAACCCAGGCAAGTACGATAAGTGTATAAAGCCTAAAACTCAAAATCGAGCTTAAAACTCTCAAAATCGAGCCTGAAACTCTCAAAGCGAGCCTAGGACTTTAAGTTAGGCCTTCATTAAAATTTTGACCAGCACTTTAAAATATTAAGAAAGGTTGTTTTGAAGCCTACAAGAAGTCCACCTAAGACTCCATAAGCCTAACAAAGTCGCTAACTTTAGTTTGAACTAAAAGCAAGCCCATTTAACAACTTAAGCTCACATAAAAGCCCAGGAAGTTGTTGTTAGCACTAAGAGTGCAAACTAAAGTTGAAAATCTGACCTTAAGGAGTATTTTAATTTTAGAATAAAGTCTTAAGCCCAAGCCCAAAGAATTTCCTAAGTTACCAAAAAGCTCATTAACCAAACAAAGCCCAAAAGTACTCCAAATCATGAGGACTGCTACTGTGCTAACCTATGGGTAGATTTACATGCCTTATCTCAAAAATATAATCTCACCACGTTAAAGTACACTTGAAAAGAATAAAGATTGACTATAAGATCATAAAAATTGGATTTAAAATAAGAAAGTTATACGCAATTAAACTTTAAGTAAAAATTGGGAAAAATATGAAACTAAGTCAAAAGTATAACTAAAAGGGTTTTAGTTTAGTTTTCCAAATTCTATTTCAAATAATTATAGTATTATATTTTCAATGTCCAGGGGACTTGGCTTTTAGAAGACTACCTTTCCCGAATTATTTTGATTGATCTGCATGGTTGAGTGAGTGAATTCCTGATTACTCTTTACTTGATTTTGCTTGTAGAATAGATACACCTAAACCTATATATATATAAATTGGATGCTTATGGGATATGAGAAATGCATGTGTATGAATTTATGATTGAATGCTATGGCTTATTAATCATATAACAATGGAAATTGTTTGAAATAATTTATATATGTGATTCTATGGAATGAAATTGTCTGATTAATATGAAAAATTAGATTAATCACTTATATGATTAAGAAATTAAATGAATCGGGCATTCTCCATAATTGCATTTGGATAACATTGACTTTCGCTTCCGCAGAAGATGGGAAGGGACTCATAGGAGGAGGGCTTTCTGTAGGATTGGACACTAGCTATGTCATTATTTTATTGAGTCTCTATCCTAAGCGAACAGGCTTATTAGGTGCTTAGAGATGCCAACCGTCGACAAGAAGCCATGTCTTATGGCTTCTGCTTAGGGCATGTGTTTATGGATTGTGGAGGCTACCACACCGCTAGACTTAAGATTCTGAAAATATGATTTGTTGTTCAAGAAAGAAAGTATATATATATGGTTTTGTTTTGATTTAAGCACAATAGTGCAAATGAAATAAAACCTAAGGTCTAAAACCCGAATTTTGGTTTGGGTCGGTTAATTATCTCTAAACCCTGACTACAATAGGCATAATTTTGAGTGTTATTAGGTATATCTTCTTGAGTACTGTTGCCACGATTGGTTTCTTCTAGTGTTGATGTGACTTGCTCTGGAACTTTACGATTTTCTTACTAATCTTGAGTTATACTATCAGTAGGGTCAGCTGTTCTCTTCATACCAAGTGCAATTATCAATTTGTTAATGTCCTCTGCTCCCCAATGGTGTCACAAAAAATGTAGATGAGGGGATCTAGTTGAAGTGGTCATGTATGTGCAGTATGAGTCTCGCACTACACGCGGCCTTAGAAGAGTGACATAGAATGATACGGAAGGGATGACTTAGATAAAAGGAAATAAGGAAGAGGAGTAGGCAATCTAAAGGAGCTTTGAATGCATGTGTGATAGGTGGAGGAGCTATAAAGCATCAACCCTATTATTTTAGATGAGAGGTTATTGTTTTTCTTCACTTTAAGCTCTATTTGATCTTCTATGATGTAACCATGACAACATGACGCCGTTTCTCTAAATAGCTAAATTGTTAAATGAGGAAAGGCTCTTGGGTGTTTATGGAGTTAGGCCATCAATGGTTAGATCACGGTAACAATCAACGGCTAAGATGACTTTCTCATTGATGGATCCTTCTATGGGCTCATGTGAAGCCCAAACTCATAACAAGCCTCTTTATGTACATGAACTTCCTTAAGAAAGGTTAAGGGTGAATAGGCTGGTCTAACTGTCCCTACTTTAAGCTTGCCATGCTATATCTCCTTAAGTAATCTAAAAATGGATTGGACTCCTTAGGCCTTACCATCTAACCTAAAGAGTCAAGACCAAATATATAATATCGTAATAGCAATTTTTAGCCCTCTACAGCTTGTAATTGGACCAATTAAGAAGATCTTTTATAATTGCATCACTTATTTAGAGAAGAGACATAAGAAAGAGATAGAGAACATAGGAGATGGCAAGATATTCACTACATATGGCCTAACATATATGAGACATGGAGGTGAAGGGCTAATGCACAAAAGGTGGTAAGCTTTAGTTGGTACAATGGCTTATTTGAGGTCTTGACTAGAAGCCACCACACATCAACTAAGTTGAGGGGTGAGAGTAGGATGTATATAGACACCTTATTTTTGCCTCTACATTTTTAAGAATTAAGAAAAAGGTCATAGCGTAGAATAATATAAGAGAAAAATTTGGAAAACTTAGAAAAATATAAAAATTGAAAATTAAAAAAAAAGGAGAGAAAATTAAAAAATATATTATGAAAAATAAAATTTTTAGGAAAGTAAAAGTTTTAAGTCATTTTTAAGATCTTTTTTTAGTCGCACAGATAAGGTCTTTTCATTTTTGGGTTGAATAAAATCATTGGTTCTAAGCTTTATTATGAAATGTTGAATTTTTCATAAAAATTCAATATTCTGATCAAAGGTCTAAGTGAGTTATTTGTTCATGCAATGAAAGTGTTCAATTATATCTAGCTATGGTTTCAAATGGGGTCTCAATTGGATTTGAAATGATCAAGTTATTAAAAAAATTAATTTTGAATTAACTTAATAAGATTGAGCCGAAACTTAAAAAAGTGTCAAATTGGGCTCATTTTGAAAAAGGTACTTTATGCATAGTTGACTTAGTCCTTTAAGTGGGATACATTCAATTTTCTTGGGAACCCCTTAAGTAGTGTTTAAATTTAGTGCGAATTGGATATTCTATTCTAGAGTTGGTCTAGGTCGGCTTAAAGAATACATGTAATTAGACTGCATATATTTTTCAAGAACAAGCCATTGATCAGTAGCCAGGGTACGCATTTTCAATCTATAGATTGAGAGTTTGAAAATATTAAAGGGGCTCCTAGCCTATCAAAGAAGTTAAAATGAATATTATCCCTGATCTACTAAGTAGGCCTAAGCTTAAACCTACTATAAGTCCTAAAACACACTTTGAATAGGAAATACAAGACTTTTCAATCCGCCGGCTCTTTTGATCAATGGGTGAAATTTATCTTTGATGATAATTGTTTTTAAAACTAGGGCAAGCACATTTCTAGTTTTTCTTAGGATTTCTTGTGTAAACCCCGCAAATCTAGCCTTCTAAGTATAGAATCAAACCCCTAAACTGTAGATGATTTCCTGAAGTCAATAGAGCCAGTGAGATTTAAAACCGATTAAAACCTCAATTCAAAACCTAAAGTAAATATGAAAAACCTTAAATTATTAATTGAACCTTTAATCGCATATGAAGAACTTAAAACCTTAAGTATATGTAACTGCAAAAGTTGACTTCGAACCTCATCAAAACTCTAAGATAACAACCGAAGATTTAATCGTATAGAAAACTTTTATACCCTAAATGTATATAAATACTAAAGATTGCACTCAAAAGTGATAAAACCCTAAAACTATAATTTTAAAGATATGAAAGTACTAATTAACCATAATTTACTCTAAAACCCTAATTGATAATATATCCTCAATATCTTACCAAATCATTAGTAAAAGATCAAAGATAACTTTTAATCATTCATAAATATATATAACACTAAAGTAATCCATTAGAAATTGGTATATTGCATTATAGATCATATCTATCTTCTAATTGCATAACTAGGTTAGTATTATAAGGAGTTAAGTGTTTAGATAATGCTTTAGTAGGTATTAGTACCCTAAATGACATATTTCATGATAGTTACACTAAGTACCATATTAAATAATGTATATAAGATATAAATACTTAGAGGAAGATTTCATTAGCTATTCTTACTAATCATTTCAATAAACTCCACATTTCCCTTCAATTCCTTAATTTTTCTCCTAAATTTTCCTTAATTACCCCATTATGTACACACAAATTACATTTAATTTCAAAGAGTTGACTAAGTCAACATTTGACTTCAAAAGGTTGACCAAGTCAATACATGTGCCATTGTCATCTAGAGTTTTCTTCACTTTTCTTTTGATTTTTTTCCCTCTCATTTTCCCCTTTTTGTCATCCCTTCATCCTCCTTTTAGACCCCTCTTTTGTCCTCTTGTAAACACATAAAAAACACAACAAAATTCCCTTTTCCCCTTCTTATCAAAACTGTCACCCCCTTTCCCTTTCATCCCTTTCCAAATTTCAAAACTTACTTCATATTTCAAGGACAAAAGGTATGTTTTATGTGATTCTTCCATCTTATGTAATGGCAAGTTGTATATGTTAGGTTAACTTGAAGTTTACATGTAACATGTACATGTATGTTGACTTGTATATATGTACCTAGGTGTAGAAACACTTAGGTATAAGAGTAGAATACAGAGCATAGATGTACATATTTATAGGTAAGAATAGGAAAACTACTTGTACATAAACTTAATAAGCCATGTACATGAACAATCTTTATGTACATAACCAAAAAGGAAGAGTATACTAACTATACATACATATACCTTGCTAAATAAAGCCTTAAAGTGCAAAAATATGAAATTTGTGAAGTTTTCTTAAGAGGGTGCTTTAGGCATACAAAAATATATATAAAAATACGTATGTCACCATATGTGCATACGGGTATGTGTACTAGTATACATATGAGTATACAAGTATACATACTAGTATGTTAGAAGTATAAGTATATATATACATATATAATGTACGTATAAAGTATATGGACATATAAGGATAAATATATATATATATATATATATAATGGATGATGATGTAAGCAATGACATAATCAAATGATGACATAAGTCTTTAAAATAATAAGCCATAAGATCATTTAAGTGTAAGAATTAATGGCTAATGAAATCATTACCTATTAAAATAAAACATAAAACTAGCCACTAAGAATATTTAAGCTTCAATAGATAACCTTTCAATGAATTTAGTCCATATCATCAAAAATGGGTCTTAAGGTCCAAAATGGACATCTTCATGTGAATGTGAGTCTGAAAACGATGAAAAACGACTATAAATTCATAAATATCATAGATAGAATGAAAAAGTTTTATATGATTAGTGATAAAGTCTAATCGAATAAAAACTAATAGTAATCTAAGTAGAATTAGGTAAATAGATATTTAGAACGGTTAGTTAATTCAATTACTTATTATCCCTATTATCTTGTAATGATCAAGTGATCCTGACGAGGGCGAGGATCTTCCGATCGATTATTACGACTAGAGTGACTCGTCATAATCAAGTGAGTACTTCCAATGACTCTATACTTATTTGTGCTTATAGTTAGTGCACTTAAATTGAATATTAATAACTTAATGTATAGGCCTTCGAAATATGTATATACTTAATATTGATTGATTATTGTGAGAAATATTGTTAAATACGATAATTAGTGATTTGATTGTATGATTGATTGTTACATGACTTGGATGGTTTGCTGATATTGATTGATTGCCTTATAATTTGACTTAATTATATTTGACTTATCTTAAATTAAAAGGCTCATGCATTATCTATACATTGCATTACTTATTCCGATCGTTACTTCACGTAGAGGTAAAGAGAGGACTTGTGGGGGTTGTTTATATATATTAAAGTGTTTTTGTATGGTGCACTTGTACAACATGACCTTACTCGAACCTACGGGCTTACTAGGAGATAGAGACACTAATTGTATGGTTGAGGGTCGAGTCTAGAGATCTCTATTGTAAGGTATGAGTGTGGATTGTAGAGACCGCCTCACTACTAGGCTTGAGATTTTGTGTACTACTGGATATTTAGAAATGAAAATATATTGTGAAATACGGAATTCAAAGTTATGGTTAAAAACCTAAGTGTTAGAGCTCGGTCGTGATTGGTGTCGATATATCTCTAACCCTTATCTCGGGGGGCGTTAAAACCAATATTATATGTAGTACCGGTTAACTACATATATCGTTTGGCATACTGTGTGTGCATGCATTTATATGGTTGTAACAATTTGTTTTATAACTTGTTTGCAAGTATAGTATGAGGGGTATCTCACTAAACTCTTATAGCTTACCTCCTAATAGTTTTCTTTTGCAGGTGCTAGATATTTGGGCATAAAGTGCGTATACTGATATGTTTTGGAGGTCAGAATTAGAGAAAGATTGTATTGCTCATTTAAGACTTTAAAATGTTACTACTACTTATAAATTTTACTACTACTTATAAATTTATATTTAGTAATTTTAATAAGTTAGAATTTTAAGTTTATTTTCTTTGATCTTGTCATTTAGTAGGGGATACTGATTCTCTAAGGTTTTGAAGAACTATAGAATATTGGATATCCATAGTTATTTATATCCTATAATATGTTAATTAATTAACAATTCAATACCCTTAGTAATTAATCATTTAGAGTCTTGCAATCTCTGACTTGTAAGGCAGTTTTCATATCATAGGTGTATACATGTTATGAAAATTTTAGGTAATCCTACTAGGCCTCTTTTAGGGTCCTAACATCTTGACTTGTGAACCCGGGTTAAAAAGTAATTCTTTGAAAAAGGCTAATTCATTAATATCCTTTTTTGAAACCATTGACTAGAAAAACCAAAATTGCATTATAGAACCCAAAAATAAAAAAAGACCTAACATATTGATTAAAGTGTATCATTTGCAAAATAGACCATAATTTATGGAATTATAGTCAAGAGGGAAAATTTGAACCAAGAAAAGGTAAGGAAGTCCTCTTAGACTAAACTAATTAATTATAAGATATTGTTCCTATGACAAAAAGATATTTGAAAGGTTTACAAATGTCACATCTTGGCATAGCACAGCATGTACCATCGCATAGGAAAACTTGTTGAAAACATAACTCAACCTACTCATTCATCAAAAGACAACTTTGTTTACATAATAAGGGGGTTGCTACATAGGAGTTCAACAGGATATTTTGTTACAACTTATGTGTACAACATAATATTTACATCAAAATATGAACCAACTTTTTATTTCCTTTATCATCTTCACAATAATAGGATTCTTAACTTAATACAGGTTCTATACAATAGTCATTGACTCCGACTCACACTCTCAATATACATATCCTCGCTAAGTATTGGGCCCTTTATGATGTAATTAACCTAAGGATACAACATTTTATTCTCTCAGCTACTGAAGCTGAGTGCAAGTGGATAACAAATAATATAATATACACAATATGATAGACAATACTGAATATCACAAATGAAACGTTTCAATCATAACTTGTAAGTTCAACTTCACATATGCATTTGCCCAACCGGGCACTTACTGCCAAAAATGCAACATGCTATGCTCATGCACGCGGCATGCATCGGTACTGATATCCTATGGCCTCTAAACTTCTTCCGGTTAGTCAATAGGGCCGGGCATCTAAAAACATTGTCCAGGAACTTGGGGTAATAAGGAGCTGCCTAAGAGTAGGACCCCTACTAAATTGGATTACACACTATAGTCTACTATTTTCAAAAAGGGTAATAAGGAGCTGTTTAGGAGTAGGACCCCCGACTTTACAAAATTAGACTATACACTGTAGTTCACCAAATCAAAGTGGCAACACTATTAAATTAGACCACACACTATAGTCTACTAAATTTGACTATCAAAATAGTCTTAATGTTTGGGCAATGCAATCTATATGCTTCTAAAAACTAAGTTCATAAAGCCATGCTTTTTCCATGACTATTTGGAAGCCTCATTCTAAAAGTTTTGACTCGTAGGTCCCTTTTGTGCCATGCCATGCCATGATATGCAATAATAACTCAAGAATATCAATTAACCCAATCAATCTCCTAATTTTATTCAACCCAGTGATATGATTTTAGTTTTTAAACTCTCCCTAGCAGAATTCTAGTATCTTACTTAGGGTTCACTTAAATGAACACCTAGAAGATTGAGTTAGCAATCACTCAACTTTTCTAGTTAGCACAATCATTCATAAGCACAAATCATCGCTAACATGGCAACATAACAGTTTAACTAGAATATAGTTACTATCATTCAAAATCAACATATCAGCATCCACTATAGTAGCATAGCAATTCACCCAAGATATACCCATATTCAATCAACATTGTATCAAACAGCACACAGTGTTATAAGTAGCAATATATCTACTACAAGCATAGGTTAGATCCACTTACTTGGACTTAGCAATAGTCCAATATCCTATACTTCATGACATGGTCCTTCCTTACTTATCATACCTATGAAAATATGACATAATCTTCAAATTAAGTATAGGTTGAGCTTGAACTATTATAAATTTTCATTCCCGCGTTTTTAAACTTCGACTAACCATGTCTTAAGCATTTATTATTCGATTTTAGTAAACTTTATATTGTCATGATCATTATTTCGAGTGCTATCAATATATATTAAGAATTAAGACTAATAAATATTGTCAAATATCTAAAGATACCCTTTTGTATTATAACTCGACTGTAGGTTACCCTAACTCCAAAATTGACCCCAAGTAAGCTTTAATACTGAATTAAAAACCCTAAAAATTATACTTTCCAAACTTGTCCAGCAATACTTATTATACCCCAAAGTGTTCATTTTACGTAATTTGACAAGTATCTTACTAATACTAATTACTATGTTACATATTAAGCTAATATATAAGCTTATATTAGGAAAATATGAAATAAATGGTATACGAGCCCGATTAATTTCATGAAAAATTATATAAACTTAAAAAAATATGTAGGTTAATTATTGATCATTAATTACGCTAAATTGACTATTAGTTATTTTTGCAAAAATAGGGGTTTTAGCTTAGAATTACACAAAATTAGGGGAAATAAAAAAATTTAAGTGTGAGATAAAAAATAAGTATTCCAAATATCATTATAAACATCTACATATCAAAATATGTAGGGCTCATTTATTAATTTCATCAAAAACTAGTTATTTTAATAATTCAGTAAAACTAGTAGTTTTATTCAAAATAATTATAAAAACTAGTAAACATGCTTAATTTAAAAAATTATCATGACCAAAATTAAATATATATATATATATTAGGTGTATTACATATAAAAATTGAGCTTGAAACAACATCATCTAATATTTATAAACATTTATTCAATTTTCATCCAAACAGAGCATTTTCTTAAGGAACCTATATTTACACTAATTATTTAATTAAAATAAAATTATTACATTAATCTACACCTAAAATAATCTTAGAAAACCAAATTTCATAATTAATGGATATCATTTGATATTTTTATCAAATTAAACAATTATGGGCAAAATTTTGATTTACCTAAACTGGTTGGCTTTGGCCACCTCCTGGCTGCGGCACCTTATTGGAAAGCCTCCTCGGGCCACCCTATGTTGGTCCTCTACACGAACCACCTAAGATTGATTCTGACCCTATACTTTGTTCTATTTTTATTTTATGTTTTTGTCTAACTTTTCTAAATTGTTTTCTTTCATTTTCATAGTTCCAAAATATTGAATTTGATGGTTTAGGTCCTATTTATATTTTTTGAACTTTTCATAATCAAATAAAATTTGGACATGTGCATAACACATGTCAATTTTCCACTTTCCTAAAGGATATGTGTTATTTCCTCATCAAGCAAGTGTTGACTTATCGTTTCCAATTAATACTAGCTTGACACATCATTTGATGACTCATCCATGTAATTATTTATTAATTTTGCATTACTTTACCTTATTTTAATAATAATTTATTATTATATATATGTATTTAATACATATAATCCATATCACGTATAAATACATGTATATTATGTATAATTCAACTTCATTTATTATTTTTGTAAGTTAATTAACTTATCTCTAATATCTCGCTATATCTAAAATCTCGAATTTCTCGTTTTCGATAACTATTAGCTTTTAGCGATAAATTGATGTTTTTCTTAAATTAATATTTTTATATAGCTTATTTTAAGATATTGACTTTAGTTAAATTACTTAATCTGACTTTTCTAACTTTATTGTGGAGGTTAAAATAAAACAGATTTTATAACATGTCACCCTAAATTTAGCGACTTGTATCCTAAAGTTATTGAACTAGTTGGAAAGCCCGAGGCATTACAACAATAAGAGTTACTGATAGGGCCATTCTAAGGATTGACAAGGTCGGTAGTATCGAGGATGAGTCTAAGCTTATTGAAAGCTTGAAATGGAGATGAAATGTGCGAAGAGAGAAGCAAAATCCACGATTAGCTCTAAGAGGAGTTACTTGATGTGCCTTTGAGTTTAAAGAGAAGCCTAGAAATATGGCTTCATTAGCTCTCTCTTCAAACTATCCCAATACTTTTCCTATTTTCTTTACAAAACTCTTTATAAAACACTTACAACCAAATGTGTGAAAATATGAAACAGTAGGTTTTCTTCCTTTATAAATCTCATAAGCAGTTTTATTTATTAAAGGCCTAACATATACTTGATTTATAATATAACAAGCTGTTGATGCTACTTCAGCCCAAAAATGATCTACTATACCTCTTTCATTAAGTAGTATTCTCATCATTTCTTGGATAATCCTAGTTTTGCGTTTTATTACTCCATTCTGTTGTGGAGTGTAGGGTATAGAAAAGTTATGAATGATACCCTTTTCTTCACAAAAAGAGATAAAGTTAGAATTTTTGAATTCCTTTCCATGGTTAGTTTCTAGAAACATGATGGATAAACCTTTTTCACTTTGAACTCTTTTGGAAAATACTTCAAAACTTTTAAAAGCATCACTTTTATGACACAAGAACAAGAACCAAGTAAATCTTGAGAAGTTATTTACTATAACAAGTCCATATTTATTTCTCCCAAGACTTAGAGTGCAAGTTGGACTAAACAAATAGAGATACAACAACTTTAAAGGTCTTTAAGTGGATACAATTTTCTTAGTTTTGTGTGATGATGAACTCATCTTATTTTTTAGACAAGTAGCATAACAAATATTTTCATGAGTACGTAGTTTTGGTAATCCTTTAATTAAGGTCTTTTTAATAATTTCCCAAGTTGAGGAAAATTTATATGGCCTAACCTTTTGTGCCAAAGTATAGTATTATCATTCATAGAGATAAAGCAACTTTCTAAAGACACTTCAGATGGTTTAATTAAATAAGTATTCTTCTTTTTGAATCCTTCAAATAACTTTAATCCATCTTTATTAAAACTAGTACACTTGTCATATTTAAGTGTTATTCTATACCTTTTGTCACACAACCGACTTATGCTTAACAAGTTATGCTTTAGTCCTTTAAACAATAATACATTTTCAATTATGTATGGTGCCAAACCAATTGTACCTACTGCAATGATTTTATCTTTACCATTATTACCAAATTTCACATACTCATCTTCTGTAAAACTTATAAAGTTCTGGTTTAAACCCTAAATTGGACTAAAGTGCCATAGATAACTTCTTGGGTTGATAAGGCCAAATAAATTAAAATTTTATTAAATTATAAATTTGAATATATCATGTGTAAGATAAACCCTCGAATCTTGATAAAAAACTTAATCACATATAAAAATACTAAACCTATATACGTGCAAATACTATAGATTGAATTCAAACTTGACAAAATCCCTAAAACCATAAACTTAGGCTGATAAAATTTGTAAATATATCCTCAAAGTATTAAAACTCTAATAGAATATGATTATCGACTAATACATGTAATCGCGTAAAATTGTTAGCGAATGAATAGAGCTAACTCCAAAATATTATAAACATAAAGAGTGACAACTTAATTAATGAAATTTATACAATTACAAATATTATTTTGTAATTATTGTAATTTTTTAATTATACATTTAGAAAAGTCAACTTTATAATTTTCAATTTTCCTTTTCCCTTTTCCTTTTTTTTTTCTTCTTCCTTTTTCTATCTTCCACATTTTCTTTTCTTAGATTTTTCGATAGCCTATATGACTAAATCATGTGGCTTGAGATGAAGAAGAAAAGATAAAGGTTAAAGCCCAATCAAGCTTAGCTCATTCGTTATTTCTTCTCATAATTTTTTTTAACTTTTTATTTTTCTTCCTTGTCCTTTCGTTAGTTGCAATGTACACCCCATTTCCTTTTTAACTTTCTTAACAAATACAAAGTAACACATACTTTTCCCTCTTTCTCTTTAAACATTCCATTTTCCCTCTCCCTTTAGTTTTCCTTTTTTCTTCTTATTTCTTTTCTTAGACTCCATAATTAACATTTTGTCTTACAACATAATTCAATATCATCTTTGCATCAAGACGAAGAGGAGGAACAAGAAGAAAAGCTCTTGGTTCAATTACCTTGCAAGATATAAAAGAAGTAGTTAAGTAATATTTTTAATGTATTTATTTTTATTACTTTACATGTACTTTTGTTATATATCTATATTTTATGGAATTACATGTATTTAGGGAATATATAATGTAGCTTATTTTGTAATTTCTTTTCCTTGTATTAAAGTTATTTGTACATGAATTGAATTTATATGTAAAGTTGTATTTTTATGTGTCTGTGTTCACATACGTATATAACTATTTAGATATATAATTATATGTACATATATGTTATAATTGATTATGTAAACTTATGGTATATAGAAGTATAAGCATATATACATATGTATATAGTATGTATGATTATATTATTATTTTCATTTTATTTTATCTATATACGCATGTATATGTGTCCAATTACATGTGTATATGTATAGTTTATAATTATATATGTATAGTACATATATATACGTATAGTAAATAATACACTTAAGTTGTTACACATATATGTTAGAATTACTATAAAGTTATACATGTACATATGTATAAGTAAGATAAAAGAACCTAAGTATAAAGGTGTATGTATAAGTATAAAAATACGTATACTAATAGTATAGTATAACTATAAGTATATACCTAATTAGTATATGTACAAATATACTAAAATACTAAATTATTAAATAAAGTAATATAATAATATATAAATATATACACATATATGCCGTGAGCTTTAAGAGATAAAATAAGACTAACTTATAAAAATTAGTAAATTATAATAATAGATAAATAACTATAATTACTATTTAATATCATGGAAATTGGAAAAAATATGAAAAATTATAAAAGGACACGTGGACCAATAAAAAGCTACCATGTTAGCATCTTCATTTAAACAAGTGATTTTGCAAATTAAAATAATTATAATAAAATAATAATTGATTAAATAGAAAATTATAATTATGGAAAAAAGAGGTTTAAATGTGAATTTTATCTTAAAATAGTAAAATAAATAAATTATTATAAAATACACTTAAAAAAATAAGAAAATTTAGAAATTGATTAAATCATAAATCCATAAAGAAAAGCTTAAAACAATAATTTAAAAATATTTAAATCAAAATAATAAAACTTGTAACATTTTTAGACTATAATGAAAAATGCAGGTTAAAACATCCAAAATGGATCTCGTGTCTTAAAACAATAAAAATCAACTATAAGTTTATAACAATCGGAGTTAAAATGAAAAAGTTATATGTAATTGACGAAAAAAACTCAAATTGGGGGTTTCGTTTAAATCAATAGCTAGTTTAGGTAGTCATTACTAAGTATGTGAATAGTTTAGTTATTTCACTTAAATACTTATTACCTTTCATATTTCCAAAATGTCAGGTGATTTCGATATGGATGCTGACATACCTACGGATTACTATGATTCGTGATTATTATTATAGCCGAGTGAGTACTCCCATTGATTCCATATTTGTTTGTGTTTGTAGTTGTAGTTGTAATTAATGAATTTTAAACTTTACTGATAAATGACTTGTTGTGTGGGGTTTAGGGTATGCATGTGATTTTTATATGTATGTTGAGTGAAAATATTTTAATTTATGAAACAGATTGGTTGTTGTATTACAGAAATCCTTGGTGAATTGATTGTTTGTGATATTGACTAATCATATGAAAAAGGGACCTCAGTATATCTGACTTGATCAAACTAAATTGAGTCATGCATAATCATACATCACATTTTAATAATTCCGACTATCACTTCACATAGAGGTAGCAAGAGGTTATGTGGGGGTTGATTATATAATCATGATTAAAATGTTTAGTACGGTGCATCGTACAACATGACATTATCCTGGCCTATGGGATTTGATAAGGATTAAGGACCGATCATGCGCTCTCGAACCCGAGTGCTAGCTTAGATGTTTTGTCGAGCTATCCGAGGTGAGTTAAGTGCTGATGAGCAGTGCTTACGCCAGTCCAACCTACTAAGCTATTTCACTTTCTACACCATCTAGGGAATAGTCAAGGAGATCAGTCAACATGTCAAGCTAACCCCTTTACAACATACCAATCGAAGCACCAAATCAGGATACAGCTAACCTTATAATGTCGAAGTTGAACTAACAATTGTTAGGAGTCGACCATTTGAGGCTGACCTAAATGTGAGTCGTCCTTGAGCTAACTCTTGTCCGGTCCTAGCAATCAGAGTTACTAAACTGTTGATGCCGACTAGACCTAATCAAAGCTCAGCCTTGCTGGGCTTATAATGTTATTGGGATCATAAAATGAGCAAAATTACACGCGTACTATCCTTTTTTACATCCGTATTGTCCTTTCTGACATCCATACTATCCTTTCTGACAAAGGATATTCTTTTAGTACGATTACAATGCTGCCTTTGTAAATTATTCCCTTTTTCCTAGCTAGTAGAAATCTTTTTCTGTAATTTCTTATAACCTAGGACTTACCTTAATTAAGTGTTATAAATACTTGCAAACTGTAATAGTAAAAAACATTAATATATAGAAAACATATCGAACTTTCTCACTTTCTTAAGCTAAGTGTCCTTTCTATTTACTCTTGAGCTACTCTTATCTAGCCTATTAAGCATGGACTAGTAGAGAGTGCCCTCTAGCCGTACTTGTGCGTCATATTAAGTATGACCTAAGCTCTTATGAGGCGTTAGTGCATCATATCCATCATCGGTATACGAGAACTCCTGCTTACCCTTCTATTACTATTTATCTTTTAGACCATCTCTCTATTTGGACCTATCCCCTTTAGTTATATATGATATTGGGCTTCTATGTTCATCCATAAGTCAATATCATCCTGGTATTAGAGCTAAGTTACATTTGAAGCTAGATTTTGCTGTTTTGTTCTTTGAGTGGTTTGTTATTGCTCTCATGTGATAGAGGTTTTATTGTTAACATTGGAGTTTGGAAGTTGACAAGTGTTTTATACTCCATTTCCCCTTGTTTCCAATATGCAAAACAGAGTGTGGTAGACTACTTGTTTGTTATGTAGTTATCGTAGTGTTAGAAGTATTAGTTATTGATCTATGTTGTTATTTGTGGAAAGAACTTCAAGTGGTATTATTATACATCAATTTTATGGAGTAACCATCAATGTTGAATTCAAGTGTTCAAGAAACCTTAGGAAACCAAGAAAGTGGTACTTGACATGGCTAAGGGCAAAAAGGAAGCTTCACACCTTAGTTAGTGGGTGACCGCTTAGATAGGTTTATTGACTTGGTAGCTAGTTTAGTAACTATTGTCCAATGAGATAAGCAATGAGCTAAAAATAGCCCTACTAGAGAACATGAGTAGCAACAGCAAGACAATGGTCAGTTTAGTCGGGTTATTTTCGCAACTTGACCACCTCGAGCTGAAAGAGTTGGTAGGGATGTTAGACGAAGGCTAGTGCTTGAAGAGATTGAGGAAGAAGTGAAAGGAGATGATGACACAGAGGAGTACTACGAGTTGACGAAAGAATTGTATGAGCCCCTTCAGTAAAAGGATTGAGGATGCATATTCCTAGTTTTTCTAAAAGTGGTGATGTCGAAGACTACCTAGACTGGATAGATAAGATTGAAAAGCAGTTTGAATGCCACAAAGTGCTTGATAATGCACAAGTTAGAGTTGTTGTGTTGGAATTTACTCATTATTCCGTCTTGTGGTGGAAAAACTTGCAAGCCTGCTGATGAAGAGAAGGAGGACGAGAAATTAGGAGATGGGATGAAATGAAGAGGGTTATGAGGAGAATGTTTGTGCTAAGTTATTATCTTTAGGATGCCTTCAAAAGGCTATAGGAACTAAGTTAAGAAGGATTGACTGTTGAAGCTTATGTTAAGGATTTCTAGATATTGATGATTCGATGCGAAGTTAGTGAGTTGGAAGACCGAACAATATCTTGATTTATTAGTGGGTTGAAGTATCAGATTGGACTATCTTAGAAACCATGGAAATTAGGTCAATTAACGATGCAATTTGAGCTGCTTAGAGGATAGAAAGATATTGAATAGGAAGGTTCTAACCACCAGTTAGCCGACTTGATAGTAACTGAACTATTCTGAGCAAACCTATGCCAGTGGAACTAAGTCAGGTTGTTGAGACCTGACCTACTTAGACTACTAGAGCAGAGGAGAAGGAAGTCCTGAGGAAGTTTGAGAAAGGCTAGAGTTTGAGTAAGAAGACGGGTGAGATCAAGTGTTTCAAATGCAAAGAATTTGGACATATGGCTACCCAATGTCCGAATAGAAGGACTATGGTGATTCAAGGTGAGATGCAGACTCTCAAAGTGGATAGCATTAACAAGGAAGTAGAGGAGCTGAAGAAGAACGGATAGATTGAGTTGTTCGAGGAGGAAGTTATCTACAATGAGAAAGACAACTTTATGCTGACCACTTTAATGTTAAGGAGGATAATAAGAGAGAAAATCTCTTCCACATCAAATGCAAGGTAAATGAGTCACTATGTGCTTAGATAGTTGATCGTGGGAGCTGCACTAATGTAACCTCTACATTTATGGTTCAATAATTGAAATTACCAACTAAGCCCTACCCAAAACCTTATAAGCTTCATTAGCTTAGTGATAAGGGATCCCTATAAGTGAACAAACAAGTATTTGTACCTATCTACATTGGCAAATATCGAGATAAAGTGCTTTGTGATGTGCTGTACATTAATGCATCCCATATTCTACTTAGGCGACTGTGGATGTTCGATCGAGCAGTGATATATGATGGAAGCAGGAAGACTTGTTCCCTAGAGTATGCAGGTTGGAGGGTGAAATTGAGTTATATGATTGTCGAGCAAGTAAAGGTCATGTAGTCCTAACTAAGATGAACCTTGAAGAAAGAGGCTTTCGTATTAACCTAAGCCAAACTAAAAAGAGAGATAGAGCTCAAAGGACCGGCTTATCTGTTGGTTCAAATAATTCTGGAGGTGAGACCCGAGGAGGAGGAGTTGTTTATCGAGACAAAAACCTTACTAAAGGAATTTGCTGACTAGTTTCAGAAGAGCTACGGAAAGGTTTGCCCCTAATTTAAGGTATCGAGCATGTAATCGACCTGCAACCAGAAGCTACACTGCTAAATAAGCCTACCTATATGTTGAATCTTGAATAGGTCATTGAGCTATAAAAGCAAATAGATGAACTGATGAAGAAGGGGTATGTATGCGAGTCCCTTGGTCCCTACGTAGTGCTGGCCTTGTTAGTACCAAAGAAAAATGGTTCTTAGAGGATGTGTGTAGATAGCCGAGTGATCAATCGAATCACCATTAAGTACAGGTATCCCATACACAAGCTTAATGACATGCTAGACGAATTAAATAGAGTAAGAGTGTTCTCTAAGGTTGACCTCAAATGTAGAAACCATTAGATCCATATGTACGAAGGTAACAAGTGGAAGACCACATTTAAAACGTGCCATAGATTTATGAATGGCTTGTAATGCCATTTGGATTGTCCAACGCACCGAGCACATTTATGTGCCTGATGAATCATGTGCCTTGAAACTTATTAGGGAAGTTTGTCATAGTTTATTTTGACCACATCTTGGTGTATAGTCCCAACTTGGAGACTTACTAACAACATCTTCGAAGTGTCTTTGTGAATCTTCGAGTTGAATAGCTCTACATCAATTTGTCGAAGTGTGATTTTTGCCAATATGAGATGATATTCTTGGGATTTGTCGTAAGTAGCGATGTCATTCGAGTCAATGAAGAGAATATCAGAGCAATTACCAAATGGCTAGTGCTGACTACTTTGGCTGACGTAAGAAGTTTCCATGGCCTGGCATCATTCTATTACAGATTTATAAAGAATTTCAGTACGATTGTGTCCCTACTCATTAAACTCTCAAAGAAGAATGTTAAATTTAGATGGGGAGAGAAGAGTAGAGGAGTTTTGAGGAAGTAAAGGATAAGATGACCATAGCCTCCATCTTAGCTTTGTCGACCTTCAACAAAGTTTTTAAATTAGAGTATTATGTGTCCGGACTAGGCATAGGTGTCGTGTTAATGCAAAAAGGCCGAACTATTGCTTACTACAGCGAGAAACTTCGAGGAGCTACACTCAACTATTCTATCTATGATAAGGAGTTCTACCCTAAGCCTTAACGGTATAGCAATACTATCTGTTGCCTAAGGAATTTGTGATCTACATCGATCATGAATCCTTGAGATATTTAATACCAACCTAAATTGTTCGAGGATAACCCAAATGGGTCAAGTTCCCAGAGATAAGCCAAATGGGTTGAGTTCATGGAGTGTTTTTCTTATGTTATAAAATATAAGAATGGAAACAACAATGTAGTAACCGATACCTTATTGAGATGACATACCCTCCTGACCGAACTGCAAACAAGGTTACTTGGTTTTCCAACTGTAAAGAATTTATATGCTAAGGATCCACACTCTGTATATGCCTAATGTGAGGAAGGATGGATACTAGATGACTATCATAGGGAAGATGGATACATATTTAGGAAGAGGTGGTTATGTATCCTAACTTGTTCCATAAGAGAATTACTAGTATGCGAGGTACATTGAGGAGGATTGATGGAATACTTTGGCCAATGCCAAACCTATGAGGTACTATCGTACAGATTCTTTTGGCTAAGGATGAAGAGAGATGTCCAATCCTTATTAGAAAGGTATACGACTTGCCGAAAAGCAAAGAGTTAAGTTAAACAAGGACACTATCTACCCTTACCTATCTTGACTAAACCATAGTTCAAGCTAAGTATAGATTTTATGTTAGGATTGTTGAGGACATCCTAAGGGAAGTACTCCATCATGGTGGTCGTGGATCGATTTAGCAAGATGGCACATTTTGTGCCTTATTCTAAAACTAATGATGCTTCGGTTATCTCTTTTCTTTTCTTATAGGAAATTATAAAGCTTTATGGAATTCCTAGAACCATTGTTTCAAACTAAGACCTAAAGTCCATGAGCCACTATTAGAGGATGCTATGGACGTAAATGGGAACCAAGCTATTATACAACATGTCTTGCCATCCATAAACCGATGGACAGACTGAGGTTGTCAATAGAACCATGGGAACTTTGTTGTGGGTTGCTGCTGGACTAAACTTAGTCGATTGGGATTTGTGTTTACTACTCATTGAGTTCACATACAATAGGATTGCTTACAATGTATCAAACATGTCTTCATTGGAGGTTGCTTATGGATATAACCCTGAGCTCTCGATGGACCAAGCACCCTAACTAAGACCTAATGATGACCAACTAGCCACATAATAAGTTGAGGCCATTAGAGCCATGCACCAAAAGGTTATAGAGTAATTGAGTGGAGTTACTACTAAGCTCGAGAAGTGAGGTTAAGGATGGAAGAAGAGAGAATTTCAACTAGATGATCTAGTCTACATACATCTCAACAAGGAACAATTCCCAAACTTAAGGAAGAGCAAGTTATCTCTTAGAGCCGACGGACCTTTCGAAGTGCTTTAAAGATTAATCCCAATGCCTATGAGATTGAACTACTTAAAGGATGTGGAGTCTCAGACTCCTTCATCATTGCTGATCTCTAACCTTATACACCCAAGGACAAGCAACCTAGAGTTGAACTAGATTTGATCCTAAATCTCAAACAACTTAAAGGGGATGATAGGGATTAGGGATCAAGGATCAATCATGAGCTCTCAAACCCAAGGGCAAGCTTAGATGGCTCGTCGAGCTATCTAAGGTGAGTTAAGTGCCGAGGAATAGTGCTTTCCATAATTTGACTTGCTAAGTTATTTCACTCTCCACACCATCTAAGGAACTGTCGAGGAGATTAGCCAATATGTCGAGCCAACCCCTCTACAACACACCAGTTTAATCACCAAATTAGGATACAACCAACCTTGTAGTATTAAGGCTGAACTAACAATTTTCAAGAGTTGACCATCTGAGGCTAGCTTAAATATGAGTCATCCTTGAGCCAACCTTTGTCCAGTCCCAATAATTAGAGTTGCCGAATTGTTGATGTCGACTAGACTTAATTAGGGCCTACCCTTGCTCGTTTAGCAGTGTTTTAGGACTACAAAATGAGCAAAATTATGTATGTACTGTCCCTTTTGACATCCATGCTATCCTTTTTGACAAAGGATATTCTTTTGGCACGATTATAATGCTACCTTTGTAAATTATTCCCCTTTTCTTAGCTAATAGAAATCCTTATTAGTAATTTCCTATAACTTAAGACTTATCGTAATTAGGTATTATAAATACTTGCAAATTGTAATAGCCGAAAACATCAATATACAATAAACATCCTAAAATTTCTAACTCTCTTGAACTAAATTTCCTTTCTATTTGCTCTAGAGCTATTCTTATCTAGCCTATTGAGAGTAAATTAGTAGAGAATGCCCTTCAACCATACTTGTATGTCATATCAAGTGTGACCCGAGCTCGTGTGAGACGTTGGTGCATCATATCCATCATCGTTCCATGGGAACTCTTGCTTACCCTTCAACTACCATTTATCTTTCTAACTATCTCGCGGTCTGGACCCACCCCCTTTGGTTATGTATAATATTGGGCTTGTGTGTTCATTTATGAGTTTGTATCAAGATTACTAGGCATTAGAGGCGCTGACTATCTTGCTATGGGTCAAGTCTAGAGGCCTCTGTTTAGGGCTGAGTATAGACTGCGGGAGCCTACTCACAATCATACTTGGAACTTAATTTTATTTAAAACTGAAAATGGATCTATCATTTTATTTTTTAATACAAAATGTAGAGTTTCATAGTTGTATAAATTCAGGTATGATACCTAGATCTGATTTGTGCCATATATACTCCAACCTTGACTTTGGAAGGCATTAAATTTGAGTTGCATGTAGTACCTAGTCACCTGTATATATTTATGTGGTATTCTACTTGTTCATGCATTCATATGTTTGAAAATTAACTGTTGAAAGCATGTATTCTATTAGATAGATTGTACCCTACAATATAGTTCTCTAAGCAATAAGATAATAGTGGTTAATTAAAGTATATTGTTCTTCACCTTTAACTTAATCACCAATTTATACTTTTGGCCATGTTACAAGATAACCAATTCAATATTTCGAATTCCAACATTTTATTGCTGATTCAAATCTATTAAAGAGAAGGTTCAATATCTTATGATTCGAAATTATTATATCAAAAGATCTTCTACATTAACTGTAAACCCTTAAAATTTTCGATTTAACTTTTGAAGTAGACTCGAGTATGTTAGATAATTTAGGAGTTGACAAGCTAATGAAAGTGAAAACCCTAAAATACCTAATCAATCGTGTATAAATTTTTTCTATCCTAAATGTATGTAAACACTAAAGATTTCATTTGAAATTGATAAAAACCCTAAAACTAAAGCCTTAAAGACATACGAGCATTAATTTATTATAACATACCTTAAAACTCTAATTGATAATATAACCTTTATATTTTGCTAAATCATTAGTGAAATATTAGAGATAACTCTTAATCATGCATATATATTTAGAATCCTTAAGTAATCCTTTAGAAACTAAGATATTGTATCATAGATCATATTTATCTACTAGGTATATAATTAGGATAGTATTACATAGAGTTAGGGGTATAGTTTATGCTTAGGTTAAATGTAGTAAATCTTAACACCGTAATTGATACTTTTCATACTAGTTATACTATGTAACCTACCAAATGATGTATATAGGATATAAATACCTAAAGTAAGATCTCATCATCTATCTTTACTAATCAATTCACCAAATGTTTCATTTCTTTAATTTTTCTCTTAATTTTCCTAATTATTACATTATGGATACTAAATGGTATATGCTTTTGGAAAGTTGACCAAGTCAACAAATGTTGACCAAGCTCAAAAGGTTATCTAAGTCAACACAGTCAACATGTAGAAAATTCAACAAAAGACACTTATACTTTAGAAAATATCTAAGCCATCTAATGATTTCTTTTCTTTTAGCTTTTCTTTCCTCTCTTCCCCTTCAATTGCCATCCACTTCTTTTCCTTCTAGACCTCACCATTTTCTTCTTTGCAAACACAACACAAGACAAAAAGAAACAAACCCTTACCCCACTCCATTGCTGTGAATTTCCCTTTCCTTTTCACTTTCAAAATTTTCCAAATTTGTCTTCATACTTCAAGAACAAATTAAGGTATGTGATTACATTATTATGTATTGCTTTATATTACTTATTAGTTAGGTAAAGCGGTAAATTAGATAAGTAGTTATGTGTTATATGTATCCATGTTGAAGAAGGCATAAAGTTTCTATCTTTAGGTGTAAAAGGGTAGAAATCATGGTGAAGTGGAAGGAGATACATGTATATGTCTTTAAGTATATGTACATAAGGGTATACTAGAGAAATACAACTATAGAGACCTTTGTGCATAAGTATTAATTATGTACATAACCTAAACTAAGACATATACTAACTATACTTACCTATATCATGCTAAATACACTGTTAAAATACAAAAAAAATGAAATTAGAGAAGCTTTCTTAAGAGGAAATTTTGGCATACGAAATTTGTATAAAACTATGTATGTGACCGTATGTATATATGGGTATATGTACAAGTATAAATACAGTATAAGTATAAGTATATGTATAAGTATACTAGTATACATATAAGTATAGTAAAGGTATAAGTATATAGTTAGTATAAGTAAAGTGTACATAAGACACTTACATATGACATAAGTACGAGGTAAGGCTTATGTAATTAAAAGATGAGGTAAGCAATGATGCAATTAAAAGATAATATAAGCAATGACATAAGCAATGACACAAGTGACTAATGATGTAAGCGATGACATAAGTATAAGTTTATAAAATAAGAAATAAGAAGAGTACATAAGAATTAGGTACATAAATTTGTAAACTCTAATACACGGGCTAACCAAATCATTAAGCATAAACATAAGATATAAATATAAGCAATAAGAATAATTAAGCTTCAATAGTTAAAATTTCCATAAATTTAGTCCATATTATAAAACACGGGTCTTAATGTCCAAAATGGATATCACTGTGTAAATGTGCATTTGCAAACGATGAAAAATAACTATAAATTCATAGATATCGGAAATAGAACAAAAAAGTTATATACGATTAATAATAAAGTCTAACCCAATAAAAGTTAATAGTAATTTAAGTAAAATTAGGTAAATAAATATTTAGAATTACTAGTTAATTCAATTACTTATTAGCATTATTATATTGAAATGATCAGGTGATTTCGAGGTGGGCGAGGATCTCCCGATTGATTGCTATGATTAGAGCGAGTCATCTTGGCCGAGTGAGTATTTGCCCTATGATTCCATGCTTGTATGTGATTATAGATAGTAGACCTAAATGTTATTATTAATTGATTGTTGTGTGGGGTTAGGAAATGCTTGTGTATGTTATTATGAACTAAGTTGTGAACTTACCTTAAGTATAGATAATACTTTGTTTATTGCATGGTAGTATAGAAAAATGATTGTGTATATTATCGAATTGTCACATCATAATTGGACTTAATTATACTTAGCTCATAAAAAGAAACTGGTACTTGCATTAACATATATTGCATGGATACAATTTCAGCCATCACATTATACAGAGGTAAAGAGAGGCCATTTGAAGGTTGTTATTATTAATTTATTGGTTTTGTACGGTGCACTTGTACAAAATGACCTTACCTTAACCTGTGGGAATAGTAGGCGTTAGAGGCGCCAACTACCTAGCTAAAGGTCGAGTCTAAAGGCCTCCGTTTAGGGGTGAGTGTAGACTATGGGGGCCCGCTCATGATTATACTAAAACTTAGTTTTTATAAAAATAAAAGACTTATTTAATTTAAGTACCAAACATGGAGTTCCGTGGTAAAGTAAGTTCTAGTATAATACTCAGATCTAATTGGTGCCATGTATACTCCAACCTTAACTTTGAAGGGTGTTAAATCTGAGTTACGTATATGGACTAGTTAATTATACGTATTGTTTGGTATTCTATTTGATCATTCATTCGTATGCATGAATATAATGTATTTATAACTTACTTGTGGTGTAGCTAAGGGTTTTGCTCACTAAGCTTAGGCTTACACCTCCTTAGACTTTTGCTGCAGGATTAGTTGTTCGTAAAGACTAGCTGGGGAATACCACAGGTTAGCTTGGGGACTTGGGTAAGAGTGAGCCATCCTATGTATTGAGAGAGAACGGTTTATGTAGACTCTTATTTATATACTTTTGTTTTAGTAGTAGTATAGACTTAGATATAATAAATCACTATGTTTTGTAAACGTTGTAGTTTAAATCTTATATAAATATGTTTATGTGATGATATCATATGGATCTGTATGTTTTTGGGAAATTAATGGTTGTAAAGCCTTGTATATTGTGTGAAGAGTTCATGATTGGAAAGGTAACTAATCAGGGGTTCTTCGTACAGTATAAGGCATTTGCCATGACTAGGTTGTCCTCAATTTGTGACATTAACTCCCATGTTTTCATGCACACATTTATTAAATTTGCCAAACTTCTACTCTATCTTCTACCTTTTAAAAATATTATTTAGACAAAAAGTATCTATTAGTTAAACTTCAGCTTTAACTTCTACAATTCAAACTTAATATAGTTGTATCTTCCATGTTACCTTCCACATTGTCTTCTGCACTTTCTTAGTCTCTACCCGTCACTTTCATTTTCTTATAAGTCTCCTCATTTCATAGAAAATTAGTTGAGACCTCCATCGAGTCATCAAATTCATGGTCGTCATCTACTTAATCTCCTCTATGCATCCGATTTGTTTAGTCTTCTTCTCTACAAACACCTTGGCCTTTGTTTCTTACATCATTTGTATAAACTTGAACCGCCCACCTTAATCTTATTTTCACATCAATAAATTAGATACAAACCTAAAAGTCTTGTAACTGAATTCATGTACAAGAATATAACTAAATTCATACTCTAAATCTAATTGCCCATATAATCTCATTATTTCTAAGTATTTGTAAGTCAATAACATTCACTTAATCGAATCTATGATATACAAGACATAAATCTCCAAGCAATAAATAACAATAATATTTCAGTATTCACTATTATTTCAAATATGTAATCTCATCTTAGAATATCTAGTTCTCTACCAATTTCACTTGTTAATCCAAAATCATAATCATAAATCATAAGGATTGTCATAGATCAATTCCAAATAGCAATGACTTCCAATTCTCAAATTAAAATCTTCTAATATTCTTAATCACAAGTATACAATTCTTAATAAACATACATTTAGGATGCCTACTTGCATACAATTCCAACATTCCGCATCTTACACTTCCAAGTTTCTTTTCTTAGATTATCTCATATTGGTTTTCCACTGTGATTTCAAATTATCATTTCAGTTTCCGTCTACATCATCTCTTCAAACTACTTTGATTAATCTTGTAAGATCCATTATTCCTTATCTGTAATCAATTTATCTTACTTTATTATCATGTTCTCATCTTAAACTATAATTGTAAAGTGCTTACTCTATTTTACCTTCACTCCTCATCATCCATCAATTTTTTCTCATATTAACATTTAATGATCCTCAACCTTCCTTATTGTCACCCCCAAACCAAAATCTCTTATCTTTGTTTTCTTGTGTAGTTCTTGGTTCACTACTTTATTTCTCTAATAATTTCCACTATACATATTAATTGAACTCTTTTCTGATTCATAGTTATCACTTTTACTACCATTCACTTCACATTGTTCAAGTATCCTAGCTAAACTTATGAAAGTTATTACTATTCCTTTATCCTTCTTATATAACATCTTTGATCATTTTTCCTGTAATGTCAACATATCTTGTAGTTATTATCGATATCATAATCAATATATAATATTTTTGTTTTATATCTTCAATAACTTCTTTTATAATCTTTTATTACTCATCATACTTAAACCTTGCTTTGTAGTACTTCTTCCTTATCTACGTCATACTTTATCCTACACTAAAGTCTTTCACATGTATTTTGGAGTACCACTTTAGGGTATTTGGTGGCTTAAGTGTATATATATTTGTTTTTACCTATAATTAGTTGGTTGTAAGCATGCTTTTATGTCTCTAATTATTGATTGAATCTTGATTGTAGTGTTTTTGTAATGTATTATACATTGGTTTGCTTAAATAGATTAGTTTCCCTTAACCTAAACTAAACTATATTTGGCCTAATTCCTAACCTAACACGTAATGCAACTTATTAGGGGACGATTAGATTTCTTTGTCCAAATACCAACTCGTTTGAAAAGGATAGTTCAAATGGTCCATTCTTTACCCTTAGTTAAACTAAGTGATAAGAGAGGAAGTCATGGTAAGGTTAAGGATGTTGATTTGAAAGTAGTCTTAGGAGGAGAGATGTCTCCATTGCACAAGCCTAGGTATAGTCTTGAGGTCATTGTAACTTGTGAAACTCCTCAAACCTGGATTAGATCGGGTACAATTTCTCTAATCTTATGATGGATTGGATAATATCACGTTATGGCATTTACTTGATCATGCATTGAATATAACTAACCCAATTGACAACATTGCTTGCTTTGTAGTGTACACAGACTTGTTTCTCCATCCCCCTTATTAAGTAGTGATTGCTTACTCTCTTATAGACTCTTTTGTAGGTTAGGAGTAGTTATATTGCTTGCATCAAATCCTAACCTAAAAGCTAATAAGGCTTGGGGAGTAAGGAATTAATGAAGATGCAATTGGACTTTTGAAGTCTTATTTGTCTCTAAGGAAACTAATTGAGCCACATCAAGTGACCTAATAGTTTCCATAGTTAGTCTATAAGATTATATGGAATGTAAAGGCATTTGACTTGTAAGCTTTCCTTATATATAAGTAGTTTCATACCATTAAATATGTATTGAAAAATTATTGTATAAGGCTTTTTAAAAGAAGTTAATGTACTATTATATATGTTTTACTATAATGCAAGTGTTGAGTTAGACGCTTTAGAGTTGTATGTCTAAGTCTTCTTTATGTAAACTGGGGCATGACATAAAGTCATCGATACGATCATGAGAATTGCCAAGTCAAAGGAGTCTCAAAACAAGAAAGTGGTAAAGGGGCCAAGGTTATGATAGAGAAGGTTTAAGAAGCATATTCAGATATTGACCTTGGCTTCCTCTTGTATGATGATGATTCTAAGGATGAGGATAAGGAGAAGTCTAAGGTGGAGAAAGAGAAAGACAAGACCCTTACCTTCACCATGCCATCCAAAAGAGAACATTCTTCTACCTCTTAGCATAGAAGAGAATCCAATCCCCTCCTCCCCCTAACACTGGGGAGAATGCACTTCCACCTCTAAAGGATGGAACCACCAAAGGTCCTCCTCCTACAACTAAGCAAATCGATGCCTTCACCTTTAACCTAATTACTAACCCTATGAATCTACAGTCAAAGAAGATCCTCTTGTCTAATGCCATTCAACTGGCATAGCTTCATTGATTTTCATTATTGTACATATTAGGCCAAGATGCTACGCCCCAATCTTGTAAAGAAAAGTCTTTTGATGTTAATGGAATATTGTTTATTCTTCTCTTCAAGTTTTTATTCTTCTTGCTTCATTCCCTGCTTGTCTTTTTGTTCGTTTTATTTTAAACAATTTCATTGTTTGTTGGGTGGATACGAAAGCTTGAGTTCAATACAACCATGTTTCCCTAAGAGAAAGGTAGGGAAAAGGGGCATGCTTTTACCTTAAGAGTTCCTTAGAAGTACTGAACTAAGTATGTTGGTAAGGCTACGCAAGTAAGTTGAGTTGAGGGGTTCTAACTGCCTAAGTGAATAGAAGCTGGGTGTTTTGTTTACCCATTTGATGTACTGAGGGCTTATAAGTCTTTTACCCAATAAGGGCTATGACTTTGAGTAATCAAGAGTCCATTTACTTAAGAATAGATTAGCACTTGATACCATCAAGAGTCTGTGACTGTCGAAAGGGGTTAGGACTTGATGTGGAGAAGGTTTGTTCACCTAGGATAGGGCTAGGATTTAATGAATTTGTAAGTGACATAGTATACTAAGGGCAATCAAAGCAACACCTAAATTTGGAGAACTTAACAATTTTCATTAATGTACATCAAAATATGAATATGGTACAGTTATTAGTACAAGGACATGAGTAAAAGGTTATTTATGACAAACCCCAAATCAAGTCTATTTTGATGATAACAAAATAAATTTGAAAATGAACCAAAAATATTTTGTTATCACTAATCAAGTTACCTAGTGTGTAGAACATAAAATTATATTCTTGAAGGTACTTGAGGAAAACAAAGATTGAATGATGAAAAGTTGATAATATTAGATGTTTCTTGAAGAATTAGAAACCAAAATACAAGTAGTAATAGTAGATGTTGGTTCACAACCTACTACTATAAGAAGTTGATGAAACTAAGCATAAGACATAGGTACATTGTTTTCAGATGAAGGAAGAAAAGAAAAAAGCTACCAAAAAAAAAACTTAACATAATCGTAGGAATTAACACATTTACTTATCAAAAGCATAGAAGGAGTATAAGAAGCAAGACATGATCAAAAGCTCATTATATAGAATAGGTCAAGACCTAGCACAGTAGAGATATATTTGGGTAATATATCTAAACAAGTCAAGGGATATAAATACAATATTTATGAAGATTTTAGAAGTATGTGATACAATTGATTAATGAAAATTTCTTAGTATAATAAGAAGATGCTAGGAAAGCATCGCATGATAGATGGACATATCAACAAGACAACAAAGCAATCGGATCGCAATGTATTGAAGATACAACTGCTATATGATGACTACTACTATATTAAGAATATTTGAACGTTAGAAGCCACAACTATTTCAAGGAGAAGAGATTATGCAAATGAAAAGAATAAGAGAAGAAAAGAAAAGAGAAAGAGATAAGAGATAAGAAAGAAAATAACAAGAGCTACCAAAGTTTTCATGATATTACAATGCTCGTAAACGTTTAAGTGATCTAAGTGATATAGCTCAAAAGCATGAGAATTTTGATATTGTTGAGCATTATGCAAAAGTGTAAGGAAAGCTATTATAAGCCTCAATAGTTACTAATCTCTTTACAAATTATTAGGATACCATTTGAGAGAACTTAGGTAGGAGATTCTATAGAATTATCATTTAGAGGTAAGGGTATATCGTAGGAACTATTGACCTTTATGTAATGTTTTCTTTAAATACTAGAAGTATGGTGTGGATAACTGTATCCTTAGCTATGGGATGAAAGAGTGGAATGACGCATAAGGCAGATGCATTGTATATGCTTGCTTAATTTTCTAATCCCTATACTAATTCTCTACTGGTAGTCTATTCAATGTTTCTATGTTATATTGCTTGTGATATCGATTAAAGAAATAGTAGTTGATCTTGAAACAAGGTTAGAATGGGTCGAATGGGTTTGACGTACAGGAAATGAGATGGTTAGCTTAGATGGTGAATGTGAATGTTCTTAAAATAGGGTTTGAGCTTGAAATAGAATTCAATATAACTTACGAACACTAAATGTTGCTTGGGATTCAAATGAAGGTTAGATGTAATGTACTAACTAGTTCAAATGAAGGGGTTCGCCATAATCTTTAAGGACAAGATTGATAAGAACATGGGATATATTAAAGAGTTTGATCTATACTCGATAATCTGGCAAATGTTAGCTCAAGAGTAGCCTTGATCAAAAAGGGAAAGATTCCAAAATGCGGGAGTATACTTTTTATCCGATTTCATATATTGACATCTATGTATATTTGTGATATTTATAGATGTTGTTATTTTTAGTAAGTCCTAAACCCTAATGACAAAACTGTAAATAATTTACAAGGCCTTAAGCCTTAAAGAATTGGGCCCATAAATAAAATAAAGGAAAACATGTATAAGAATACAAAACTATGTATTTTACAAGGGGAGTCGGCATGTAGTCACTCAGTATGTCCTAGAAGGAGTAGTAACCGAACCGAACAAGGTTAGCAGTTGGATGTGTGGGTTTAAGAAGGAGTCCCTAAAATGTTGCAGCATTTAGGCGAGACACCAGAAAGGTTGGCCTATAATTACTTAGTTCTAGAATCGGTCGGCACAAGTCTGTCGACACTATGTCAAGTGGTTCTTTGATCTCGAGTACTTAGCCTTGTGGTTTCTCAGCACCTCAGCTAACGACACACTTGATGCCAAGTGTTTATCTTTGTTCCTCTCATCCTTCTAGCTACTACTCGGCCTTGACCTTGGATAGGTCAACCTCGGCTTGGATATAGTTGGAGGCTAATTCCCATTAGCTTGATTGCTTAAGTACCACATTTTATTCGAACTATGATTACAATATTAAGTTAAGGATTGAAAGAATGGTTGGTGTGTTAACCTACGTAAGAGTTAGAATTGATAAGTATTGAGCTAGTTTTTACACACTAATCTTTAATATGAATTTGTTAATATTTTTGATATGATACAAATTAAGAACAAAATTATTATAGATAGTTGATATTAAACATGAAGAAGTAAAATTACTCAAGTATTGAAATTCCATAACAATCAATTCAACCCCCTTGTTTAATTATTCACTAAGACTAATAATTGATACCAGAGTAGGCATATTTAAAAGAACATACATATTTTCTCTGATATTGGCATACGATTATTGTTGTAATCATTATGATAGACTTCTTTGGATTAACAAATTTTTGTAAGAGCTATGATGTAAAATACAAAATGATAGAAAGAGCTAATGAAGGAAATTTCTTTGATGACACTTTTGATTCCAATGATGAAGATGACCAAATTAATGTTTATGTTGAAATAGAAAAGCTTTCAAAGCCACTTTCAAAAGCAAGAATTAAGATATCTAGATTAGATGAGGAAAACAAATTACTAAAGGATGAGAAAGAAAGATAGGATGATGTAATATAGAATACTGCTAAGTGAAAAGGAATATATTAAAAGGGAATACAACGAAATAGCATAAACCAGTAAAGAGTTTAGAAGAGTGAATGAGAGACTCAAGAAAGAAACAAAGGAAGAACCAATAAATGAATTTCCTCCAAGGACACAAAAGATCCTCTATGAATGTATAAAAGATGAGAGCAATCTTAAGAAATATTAAGTTAGACAAGAAACCATGAAGAACAAGAATTAGAAGAAAGAATTACATAAGTAGGAACAAAGAGAAATGAATAGAAACCACCAATTTTCAAGAAGGCCATACAATAGATTTAGAAGGTCTAATTAGAAGCAATACATTAGAATACTAGCATATGGTTTGTATACAATATAGAATTAAAAAAGATGGATAATCAACCACTATGGAGAATTACCTAAAAGCTACTATCAAAGGTATGTCAAAACTTATTCGTACTTTTATTACAACAAAACAAGCCATATAGAAAGGAATTGTTATTATGAAAGGAAATATTTAATAAAGAAATATTTAGAACACCAAAGATGATGTGGGTATAAAAGGAACAGTATATTTTCAAATATCTTCACCATGTTAACCCCAAAACAAATTATCAATCTTTTCCTAAAATACACAAAGAATACTATCCTCAAACCTTAAAAATTTCACACATCCTAACCATGGCATCCAAGAAGAGAAGTTTGATTTCCAAATTTTTAGAAACAAAAAGGAAGAAGTCAAGAGTTCTTGAGAAAGATGAAGCAAAGAAGGAGCCATTCAATGACTTGAGAAGTTAAGTGAATGCCTAACTTATAGGGGTAAATCACATTGATTTTGATTCTTTAAATCGCATGGGATAGACATCAAACCTTATTGAAAGTATATGAATGGGCTAACCTATTTGATTCAAATAATTCGGCATATAAGGATGAAGTAGTTGAATTTTATGTGAAGTTAAAACTTGATAAGTCAAAAGAATTGAACTTGTGTTTGACTAATAGAAGAATAATAATCACAAAAGAAGATATTTAAAAATGTTTTGAGATAAAGAAACTTAGGACTCATGATTTTCTAAAAAGTATAGAGTAAAGAAGAACTCTTTACTGAATTAAATGATGGAGAATCATTTGAATGTTCAACCAAAGAACCTTATATGCCAATATTTTCTAATAGAAATTAGAATACTTCATATCATGGTGCTTAAATGCCTATTACTAAAATTTGAAGAGACTAAGACCATAACTCTTGATCAGGTAAAGGAATTATGAGTACTCTATTATGGGTACACATTGGATTTGGCAAAAACAATGATTAAGCAAATCCATGAAATGAGAAATCAAGGGAACACGATACTTGGAAATATTATCATGGAGTTGATGAAATACAAAGGATTAGAGTTTGAAGAAGTAACTTTTTACATTAAATTCCCCAAATGTTGTCGTATAAGAAACCTTTGGATGTATGATATGGAGAATTAAAGATTTGTGGTGGAAATTGAATAAATCTAGAATAGAGTATACTATAGAAACATTTATGAATAGAATATTGAAAATGAGGGAAGGTCTCGATAGAGGAGAAAATCCAATAAAATAATGGGAAGAATTAGATTTTGAAGAGATAAATCCAGAAAATAATGAAGATAGTTGAAAAACAAAGAGAATTAAGTATTAAAAGAATAGATATATTAGGGAAGAAGAAATTAGAAGGGAGGAAATAAAGAATGGTAGATCAAAAGAAGTTATTTATTATCTAAGGAATTAAGAAAGGCCAAAAATCCTCCATCTTTTATGCATGGATGAGGTCTACCAGTAAGGGATGAGTGGAGAAGCTCTATATTGTCTGATTCTAAAAGAGGTATTGGAAGAACTCAAACAAATACGTAAGAGTGGAGAACCTTTAAATATACCTCTAAGAAAAGAATTTCCGGTAGTTAGAAAGGTTATCAAAGATTGTTGGACTTTTCTACCTTACTCGAATCTAAAACTCTCTAAGCAAGACTTAGAGAAAAGATGTTCAAAAAATGTGGTGACAATTCATGTTTGCATATTTGATGATGTCTTATCTTTGGAAGTTTTACCAATATAAAATAAAGACAATCAACAACAATTTGGTGACAAAGAAGTAGATAAGGAACAAGATCTACTAATATTAATATATCAGTACACTAAGAAAATATTTTAGAAAGAATTGCATAGAGGTATTGAGAGAATGTGTACAAAAGGGAAGAAGAGAATGATAAATGACATAAACACCATAATAAGAGAAGTGCACAACATACACAATGGTCTAAGGATAAATAGAATGAGTATTAGTAGAGAATTCAAGACAAGAAAGTCTTTAAGGAATACTAAGACAAATTCATAGGAACTTAAACATTCCTTAATATTTTTTGAAAAAAAACAAAGAAAACATAAGAATTGGATATCTTATTGCATTTTTGCAATTCAATAAGACAAAGGAGAATATTTACATTGCAATTGACATTCTTTTTAGGAACAAAAGTTTTCAGAATCTATCATTCAAACATATTTGAAATTCTTACTTTATTCATGAAGTAATTCTAAGAATCAATCTTGAGAATTACTTGAATATATATTACTTAATTTGATTGTAGGAAAAGAAAAAGTCTCAAGGAGCCTAAAATTATGATACGAATAACAAATCAATTTTATGCAAGAATACATCAAAATAATGATTTTGAAAATAAAGTTTGAGATGTTTACGCTCTTAAATTTGTGAAGTAATATCTAATGAATTCTCTATAAGGATTATATTAGAACCTATTATGAAATATCTAATCAAATGATTATTTTGATATATTTGGTTAATGATTTGTGAAATCTAATGAGTTTGATAACTACCATAAAGATAGCTGAATGCATCTGATATGAGATGATTTGAGAAATTAGCTAAAATTTTGATGAATATGTAGAATGATATATTTGATGCTAGGGCATGGTATGATGGACATGGAAAATTGATATGATCATATATTCTATATGATAAACATGGCATGATATTAGTACCTGAGAAAGAATGTGAAAAATTAAGAAGGAATTAAATCAGAATCCTTATAAATTTAAGGAGAATGTATATAGAAATAAAAGACAAATAATGTTTGCATGATTCATAACCCCAAGAACCCTCATATAAACCTTATTATTTTTTTATGATAATAAAATGGAGGATAACAATATGGCAAAGGAATATAACAAAAAGGGAGAGAAAAGTAGAGAAGTATAACAAAAAGGGGAGAATAATATAGAATAGTTAAATGAAAAAGGGAGAAATAGTATGAAAAATGATAACATGAAAATAAAATATAAAGGTAGAGATATAAGAAAATTTAGAGATACAAATTTTATGTATTTAGAAGTGAGTACCCATGATAGGGAAGATAACATTGAATACTAACACAATTTATGAAAAGAACATTTTTGATAAACTAAGAGATAGCTTATCAAAAGAACATTTGTTTGAATATTGGCTTGATCACTTTTCTAAGTATAAATATTTTTCATCAAAAAGGGAGAGATTGTTGGTACAAGAACTTGAACGAAATGAATTTTTTATGATAAACACCAAATCTAGTGTATTTTGTTGATAACAAAATATATGTGAAAATGAATGAAAGGTATTTTATTATTACTAATCAGGTTACTTAGTGTGTAGAACATAGAATTATATTTTTAAAGGTATGAGAAAAAAGAATGCATTGAATGATGAAAAGTTGACAAGATTAGAAGTTTCTTGAAGAATAAAAAAACCAAATAACAAGTATCACTGTAGATATTGATTGAAAAAATAGAAGTTGATCAAAGTAAGCTTTGGACGTGGCTACATTGTTTTTAGATGAAGGAAGTAAAGAAAAGAACTGATCAAAACATAACAAATGTACTCATTAGAAACACAAAAGAAGTATAAGAAGCAAGAAGTAATAAAAAGCTTTTTTATGAAGAATTTCCAAGATTCGACACATTAGACATATATTTGGGTAACATATCTAGATAAGCCAAGGGATATAACTATAGTATTTTTGAAGATTTTAGAAATATGTTATATAGATGACCAACAAAAGTTTCTAAGTATATGAAGAAGCTATAAGGCGTATGATAGATAAGTGTATCAATAAGACAGTATCCAGCGGCTATTGATCACAAAGATTTGAAAATCCAATAGCTATTGATCATACGTATATCACATTACAAGTAAGTATACCTAATCAAGTTATAGTATAGATTTAAAATGGATATGAGTTTGAATGTCAATCCTATGAAGAGCTAAGTTATATGGGTATATCTAATTATTCTTAGTAAGTGTACCCTCTTTGTAATTCAATCATCTAACTTTTCTTAAGTAAAGATTCATTGAATAATCTAAGAGTCAATTAAATAGTCCAATTATGGAAAACAAGAATTGCAATGAAATCAAACATCTAACCAATAAAAATAAAAATAACTGACTACTAACAAAATAATTAAATAACTAATTGGGTAATTAACATGAAAGTAACAACTAATAATAAAACATAAAAATAACAAAAAATTAATATAAATCATGGAAATGTAAAAATAACATGAAAGCAATAAAGACAAAAATATGAAAATAACATAAGATTATGAATTAGTTAATTGAAAGACTAACATTTCCCTTAGTAAAGTTTAATTGTTGTTTACTAATTAGTTCTAAGAGATTGTTCAATCTAAATTATCTTATTAGACCACAGAGATTTCGAATCTTACTCTAATGGAAATCAAATTCTGAATTTAATGAACTCACATCTTTGGTTAATTCATAATCTTGCGATACTCTTTACCCATCTCGCTAGTGAATAGAGTATATTAAGATTGTATGAAGTACATGGATCCTACTATTAGGTCATTCTAATCTACAGAGATTAAACACTTAATACCTTAGAGCACCTAATCTCTTTTAATTACACTTGTCTGTTTGTTGCAGGCTTTACGACTCTACAACAAACTCAGACATTAAATTAATATCTTAGGTAATATTAATCTAACACAATAAGAACAGTGTAACTTGATTGCAATAAGTAAAATCATTGAAAGAATTTCATAAATAAAATTACACCTATGAACATAGGGTTCAACAATGGTTTACTAAGTTTGTTGAAATAAAAACATGAAAACAAAAAAGAAGAAAAAGAATAAGATGGAGGAGTCCCCCTATAATATCCTAAAGCTTAACAACTTATCAAAGGGCTCTCTCTGTAACCTTAGGTTTAAGAGTATATTTATAGGCAATGCCCCTAAGAGTATAAAGAAAGCCTAACAAAGATAGAATATCAAAATTTGCAATGTCTTCATGCCCCCAATATGTGGTTGTGGTGGTAAGTTGGGGCATGTCTTTTATACAAAACTTCCGAAATTCAAAATAAATTCTTTACAAGAGGACCACGGTAAGGACTATAGGCATGGCTCGTGACCATAGTCATCGTTAGACTTCTGTTCTTACTAAAAATTTATTCACTTCACTCTATTATCGATATTTCTTTTTCTCTTAAAGTGCTTAAAATTGTCCAAGATTCCTTAAAATCTTCATAAAGTGCTTTTAGGAGTTCTTAAAAGCAATAAATAACCAAATTAAGCTCAAAATAACATCAACTTAATAATAATGAAGTTGAAATTATTACAAAATTACTATAGAAAATATATGCTATTTTTGCATTATTAGCTATAGAACAAACATTTCCATATTAAGAACATTTAAATGTTAGAAGCCACAACCATTCAAAGGAGAAGTGATCAATGTAACAAAAGAAAAAAAATAAGAGAAGAAAAGAAAATAGAAAGTGATATGAGACAAGAAAGAAAAGGGTAGGAGTTATAAAAAGTTTTCATGATATTATAGTTTAACAAAGCCCACAAATGTTTATGTGATCTAAGGGATATAGCTTAAAAGTTCGAGAACTTAATATTGTTGAGCATTGTGCATAAGTATAAGAAATTTGTTAAAATCATCAAAGGAGTTACTAATCTTTTTAAAAATTAGTAGGATACAACATAAGAGAACTTAAGAGGGAGATTTGATAGTCTTGTGATTTGGAGGTAAGGTAGGAATATGGGAACTGTTGACCTCAATGTAAAGTTTTCTTCAAATAGTTGAAATACTGTATGGATAACCATATCCTTGGTTACTGGTTGGAAGATTGGATTGACATATAAGGTGGAATCACTATATATGCTTACCTGATTTTCCAAACCTCTATACTCTTTATTTACTAGCAATCTATTTAATGTTTCAATGATATATTGCTTGATTGCTTAAGTAATTATACACTAAACAAATATTAGATTCATCTATACATTATTTAGTAGGATTAGAAGTATGGTTGATGATATGCCTAGGAGCTCAATTATCACTAAGATTTATCATAGCAGATTCAAACCAATGGGTCCTTCAAAATAGCGAAGAAAATAAGGTGAGTTGCTCTACGAATGGACAAGAGTAGTTGATGTGAAGCTACTCAGAGGATATGACACACCAACAAATATAATACGGCTTGACACTTAACTTGATACGATGTATAAGTTGATATCAAGGTTCACTCGCCACTAATCCTAAGCTACATGATAAGATTAGATAAGAGTATAAAAATGGACTTAGAGAGGGTTGTTTCGCAAGAACAATATTTTTAATGTATATCTATGATGTAAGATGATTTCGGCTTATAAGGAAAAGTAGCTATTTATAGTAAGTCTTTAGAACAACAATACAAATAAATAAATTATAAAAAGGTATACAAAAAGGGAATTCTTAGTACATATGAAAAAGAGTAAAAAAGATAAATGACAAAAGGGAAAAATAATATGGTGTCAGGTGGCAGCATAACATTGGTTTTGTACATAGATTCTTTGATTATAACAGGTGAGGGGAATCAAGATGTTGTGGCATCAAGGATTATTGAGATGAGGAAGGGGTGCAATAAGTATTGATAGGAAGTTGGAAGAAAGTACTTGGCTTGAAGAATAGTATCTTATCACTCGATAGGAGTCTTTCGGCAATTGAAAGTTAGATCATTCGGCATAAAGCCTTTGGCACATGAATAGTTAGCTTTGGCATAAGAGAGAGAATACAGTTAGGTGTAACCTCCCAGACTTGTTATGGAATTCAGCCATCCCTCTACTGTGTAAAGTCTCTTGCCATTAGCAGGTTGCTAAGAGAGGACTCTTTGAGTGAAGGATTGGAGGCCTCGGAGTCTTGCGTGAGTAAAAGGACCACTAGTTGATAGTTCATTAGTTCCGTGGGGTTGTTGAAGATTTGCCCTCAAATCTTCGCCCTCTTCATCATCGAGTACATAAGGAATTAGATCAACCACATTAAAAGTAATAGATATACCATATTCGTCAGGCAGTTCTAACTCATAGGCATTATCGTTGATGCACTTAAGGATCTTAAAAGGTTCGTTTGATCTGGGGGAAAGCTTATTCATTCTCTTTCTCGAGAAATGCTCCTTACTGACGTATACCCAAACAAGGTCTCTAGAGCTATAAACCACTCATCTCCTTCCTTAGCTTCCCTATTCTTTTTGTCGGGTTACAGTCTATGTTAGATCTTTAGTAACCTTTTCATGCAACTTCTGGAATTTCTCGTCATGCTGTAGGCTTAATTAACTTTCCCCTAGTACGACCAGGCTAACAACTATATCTAGGGGCAAGTTTGGGTTATGTCTATAGATGACCTCAAAAGATGACCTTCCTATTTAGCTATGAACTGATCGATTGTAAGCGAACTCAATAACAGGTTGGCATAGGTCCTAATAGTGTAAATTCTTCCCCATAGCCACTCGCAAAAGGTTGCCAACTACTCTGTTTACTAGTTCGGTCTGGCTATCTATTTGAGGGTAGCAAGAAGTACTGTACATAAGCTTAGTGTTGAGTTTCCACTACAGGGTTTTCTAGAAGAAACTCATGAACTTCAAATCGTAGTCGAATACAACACTTCTCAGTAACCTATGTAGGCATACAATTTCTTACAAAAAGAGGTTAGCAATAAATAAAGCATCATTAGTTCTATTATAGGGAATGAAGTGGCTCATCTTGCTAAAACGGTCAACTACAACCATAATGGAGTCGTGTCTTCTTAACATTTGGGGAAGGGTGAGCATGAAATCTATGCTTAGGTTGATCCATGGGCACTTAGGTATAGATAGGGGTGTGTACTCTCCATAACGCTCCCTCCTTCCTTTTGCATATTTACACACCTCACACCTCTTAAGAACTTGTCGTACATCCCTCATTATCCTAAGCCAGTAGAAATGTTTTTTTTTTCTAGATTTCAGCTGTCTTCCTTTTGCCGAAATGGCCAGTGAAGCCTCTAACATAAGCTTCATGGACGAGTAGTTCTCTAGTCAAACCACTTGGCACACAAACTTTCTTACTCTTCATCAGGAACCCCTGACTCAAGTAGAATCCATCCATAACACCTCTAACATTGCACTTAGCCACTAAGGGCCCAAAATACTAGTTGTGCTCATATTGATCAGTAAGGTGCCGAATCCAAGTAACTTGGCTTATATAGTTGTAATAAGGGTATTACAATGAGAAAGAGTGTTGGACATAGTGTTGGTGCTCCCTTTCTTATACCAAATGACGTAGTAGAAAGACTTTAGGAATTCAACCCATTTAGCATGACGTTGAGAAAGTTTCTACTGCCTATGAAGATGCTTGAGAGACTCATGATCTGAGTAAATGATGAATTCTCTCATCAACAGATAATGCTACTAGTTCTGTAGTGTTTAGACAAGGGTATAGAACTCCTTTTCATAAGCTGAGTAATTCAGGGCAGCACCTTGAAGTTTTTTACCAGAATAGGCAATCGATTGGCATTCCAACATAAGGATAGCACCAACGCCAACATTAGACATGTCACATTAAACCTCAAAAACTTTCTCAAAGTCTAGTAGTGCCAATACTAGAGCAAATGTCAACTTAGACTTCACATTCTCAAAACTCTTCTAGGCTTTCTTTAACTACCTAAACTCAATGTTCTTCTTAGTTAATTCAATTAACAGCACAGTTATGGAACTGAAGTTCTGAATGAATCTTTGATAGAATGAAGCTAGTCCATGGAAGCTCCTAACTTTAGTAGCACTAGTCGGCGTAGGCCACTTAAGAATAACTCTGAATTTCTCATCACCAACTCAAACTCCTTACCCCAAAACAACATATCCAAGGAATACAACCTTGCTTTGATAGAATATGCATTTCTTCAAGCTGCTGGATAATCTCTCGGCACGGAGGATGTTGAACACCAATCTTATATACTTAACATATGTGATGAGGTTGGCACTGTAGACCAAAATGTCTTCAAAATAGACTACAACACATTTGCCAATCAATGTACAAAGTACGTGATTCATTTGCTGCACAAAAGTACTTGACGCATTAGTTAGGCCAAATGGCATTACCATTCATTTGAACAAACCATCCCTTATCTTGAAGGCCATCTTCCATTCATCTCCACGCCTCATTCATATTTGATGGTAGCCACTCTTCAGATCAATCTTTGAAAAGATGTAGGGAACATGTAACTCATAAAACATATCATCTAATTGTGGAAACGGATATCGGTACTAAATAGTAATTTTGTTGATGGCATAATTGTTAATGCACATTCTCCATGACCTATCTTTCTTTGGTACTGGTATGGCTAGGACAACACATGGGCTCATGCACTCTTGAACATACCTACGATCTACTAAATCATTAACTTACTTCTTTAACTCAGTTACTTGCTCAAGATTGAGCCTATAAGTGGGTTGGTTCGGTAGGGCTGATCTAGGTTGAAGATCAATGCAATACTCAATGATACTTAAAGGTGTTAATCCTTTCGACATCTTGGTAGGAAATAGATTGACATACTCTTTTAGTAGAGCTCTCACTTCAGTTGGGCAATATCTCACCTCTAAGAGTCTCCCGACTAGAAGAAGCCAATAGTCCTTAGCCTTAACTTCTTAGGCAAACTGAGCTCAGGAAATCACTAAGGACTTCCATTGCAGTGACCTAATAACCTTCTCTTAGGCTTCCTACACTTCCTTAGGACTCATGGGCGTTAGTATAATTTTCTTCTTGTCCTTCTGGAACATGTAGGTGTTTCTATACCTATCATGCAACACTATTGAGTCAAATAGTTACAATCAGTTGAGTAATATGTGAGAAGTGCACATGGGGAGGACATCACACAATATGTCGTCCCTATACCTATCACCAACGGCAATTGGTACTCTAGCTTGCTCGGCAACATGTAAGCCTCCTTCTTCATTTAGTTGGTGAATCTTATATAGCTTAGGATGTCGGAAGGTTACTAGTTTCATGGCCTTAACTACCCCTTGTGCTATGACATTGGTGTAGCTCCCTCCATCAACAATCAAGGCACATAACTTACCATTCACTTAGCAATTCGTATGGAAGAGGTTCTCTCGTTGCTCATTCTCATATGCCATAAAGGTACTAAGAGACTGTCAAACTATAAAATAGTACTTGGTACCACCTTTAGGACGTATCTTGGCATCGAGGTCTTCCTAAAACTCTTTTGGCATTTACTCAACTCCTATCTCTTCCTTCCCTATGCTCATACTTTCTACTTCGAATTGGGGCTTATCTTCCTTTATAGTCATGATTCGGTGGTTTAGACATTGACTAGCTACATGTCCATAACCAAGACATTTAAAGCATTTGATTTCTCAAGTCTTTCTTCCAGAGCTCTAACCTTGGTCTCTTCGAACCTTAGGTTCCTCGGCCTTGCTCTTACCTTAGCCTTCTTCTGGTCAACTCGGCATTAGTCCTGGGCGATCCACCTCGAAACTGTTTGGTGTACAGCTATAGTGAGATCGGCTTAGGATGCCACTTTTGTTTGGTAGCATGGGTCGACTACTCGGCATTTGACTAACCTGGTTTTATCTCTGCCTTTCGACTATTTATGCCACCCTGATGGCTTCATCCAGAGTCATTATAGCTCCACTATGTCACCAACCTTGGTCTTTAGCCCAAAAATAAACTTGATGATAGTTTGTGTCTTAAGTTCGTTAACATCACACTAGATCATGAGTAATTGAAACTCTTAGATGTAGTCGTCCACCAATTGGTTACCTTATCTTAAATCTTGTAAATGATGGAAAGTGTCTTACTCTTAGTGTTTGGGAATGAACCTACTTCTCAGAACTCCCTTCATATCATTCCATGTTCTAATTTCATGTTGGGCCCTCAAGTGAACATTCTGTAACTTCTTCCACCACATTACTGCATATCCAGAGAATTCTAATGTGGCTATTCGGATATGGATAACATCTTCCTAATCGTAGAAGTCGAATATCTTCTCGATCTTCTCTTCCCAATCTAAATAGTCGTTAGCACTACAAGACCCGTTGAAACTTAGAATCTATACCTTAAGGTGTTCAACACCTCTAAGTGCTCTAAACTCATGCTCATCAATCCCAATATACTGGTCCTCTTCTTCTTCATACTCTTCCACTTCATCTAACTCTAACTTTCTTTTCACCATTCTATCGACACATCGGGATGGTGCTTGGTTCATAGGAAAGGATTTAGGTGCTCATTCATTCATCTTCCATTTAGGCCTATCTCTCATTTCTTGCCCCTGTTTAACTACGCTCTCTCTTGGCTTAGTCTCTAAGACTCTCTATATTGAAATAACTAAATTAGTTACAATAGCAGTAAGGTCTTTTATCTGCTCATCAGTAGTATGTGGGGTTTGTTAGGTAACTCGACCATGATCATAAGCATCACTCTCGACATCGTTAATCTCTCTATGAACACTAGGATTTGACATTCTTGCAAAGAATAAGCTTTAGAACACACTCTTTACATAGGAAAAATCACCACATAAAGAGAATACCAATCTAACAATGAACTATGAACTTACTCTATTTCTTTAAATGAAAACAGAGTATTACGAATAAGATGCTAGTGAGGACTATCACTACACAACTCTTAATCACAACCTCAAGGTCTGATATTAGGATTATATGATGTACCTAGGAGCTCAGTTATCACTAAGACTAACCGTAGCAGATTCAAACTAGTGGGTCCTTTGAAATATCGAAGAAAATAGGGTGAGTCGCTTTATGAACAAGCAAGAGTAGCTGATGTAAAGCTACTCAGAGGATATGATAATCCAACAAACATAACATGGCTTGACACTTTACTTGATATGATACACAAGTGGATGTCAAGGTTTACGTGCTACTAATCCTAAGCTACTAGATAAGATTAGATAAGAGTCTATAAAAATGCACTTAGGGAGGGTTGTTTCGCAAGAACCATATTTTCAATGTATATCTATGATGTAAGATGACTTCTACGTATAAGGAAAATGGTCTATTTATAGTAAGTTCTTAGGGCAACAATACAAATAAATAAATTAAAAAATGGTACATAAAAGGGGAATTGTTAGTACATACGAAAAAGGGTAAAAAGGATAAACAAAGGGAAAAATAGTATAGTGTCAAGTGAAATGGACAAGTTGTAGTGCAATATTGGTTCTATACATAGATTCTTTGATCACAGCAAGCGTAGGGAATCAAGATGTTGTGACATCAAGGACTGCCGAAATGAGGAAGGGGTGCAGCAAGTGTTAGTAGGAAGTTGGAAGAAAGTAGTTGGCCTGAAGAAGAGTGTTTCATTACTCGGCAGGAGTCTTTCAGCAATTGAAAGTTCGATCATTTGACATAGAGCCTTTGGCATGCGAATAGTTAGTGTAGGCATAAGAGAGAGAATAGAGTAGGGTGTAACCTCTCAAATTTGTCAAAGAATTCAGCTATCCTTCTTTCATGTAGAGTTTCTCATTATTGGTAGGTTATCGAGAGAAGACTCTTTAAGTGAGGGATTGGAGGCCTCAAAGTCGTATACGAGTAAGAAGACCATTAGTTGGTAGCCTATCAGTTGATGTGTTAATCTAATTGAGAATTAAAATTGATAATATTAAGTTGGTTTTTACATGCAAATCTCCAATATAAATTTGTTAATATTTTTTATATGTTAGGAAATAAGAGCAAGTTTATTATAAGTAATTGATATTGAATATCAAGAAGTAAAATTTGGTTAAATATTGAAGTTCCATAACAATCAATTTAAACCAACCCTTCCCCCCCACCCACCCACCCACTTACTTATCCTCTCCTTTTCTTGATTGTTTACTAGGACCAACAACAATACATGAGCTCATGCAAAGTACAACCTAATATTGTCAGCATTCCAAGTCTTAGGTGTGAGCGGACTATCTAATCTTTCCAACCTATATGTCTTATTCACTACGACCTTCCCAACTCTAATCAAGTCTTCTTAATTAGAAGCCAACTTTCCTTATCCTTCCCATAATATGTAGCTTTAACCTTCCTATAAACTTGGTTGTTAAGTCAGAAGACCTTGTGCATGACCTTCTTATCATAATATTAAGTTTCCCTATGTTAGCAGGTAACTATCCATGCTTTTACTAAGTCATGGACTTCTTCGATTGTGTTCATGTTAGCTTAGAGGCCAATCTAGTTGATTATCCCATGTTAGGCTTAAGTATGGATGTTTGGATGTTACAGCACAATAGGTAGTGTTGGTTTAAAGCCAAAAGTGAGTTGAGAATTGATTTCGCTTGTAGAGGTTCTATGCATTATTTTGTATCCTTCGAAAATTCTAGGGAGCCTGTCTTCCCATTTTCCTTTAGCTTAGTTTATCCTTTTCTTAAGACCGTTCAGGATGCTCTTGTTTACAACCTTAACTTACCCATTGGAATGGGCATGTGTTATCGAGGTGTAATAAATGTTGACAACTTATTCCTTGTAAAAGCCTCTAAACCTCTAGTTATTGAATTGGATACCATTGTCCATAATTAAGGCACAAGGGATGCGAAATCCTATGAGAATATGGTTCTAGATAAAAGACTTAATGCACTTCTTAGAAATCTTTGCTACTTCTTTGACTTCTACCCATTTATAGAAGTAGTCAAAACCACTACAATGTACTGTCACCAGTTAATCACCATGGGGAAAGGAACAAAAATATCATTTCCTTACTGAGTAAAGGGCTATGGACTTGTAAGAGGTTAGAGGTTAATGCTTAGTGTGTATTTAATAAGGACATGCTTCTAACATTAGATATACGTTTGGACCATTTCCTTCGCATCATCCTTCACCATGGACCAGTTGTAACTAAGTCAAAGAGTTTGGACATGATGTGGTTAACTCTTGATGTGGTTGTTTCAAACTTTAGTGTATAGCTCTTTTAGGACACTTAACCTTCTTTAGGTTAGAGATATTAAAAAAGGGTAACGCTAGACATCTTCTATATAAGATGTCATCAACTACAGTGTAAAATGTTGCGTTTTACATCAGCTTGCTTGCCTCCTTTCAATCTGTTGGACCAGTGGTGTGCTTTAAGTAATCTAATATTAGATCCATTTAGTAAAGTTCCATTATTGCAGGTTGTATCTCTAGAACCTCTAAAAGTTACATGTTTGTGCTTTTGTTTTGTAGATACTCGATGAAGAACTTCGTCTCTTTCTTATCTAGGCCAGGGATGCCATTGGAGGTAAATTTTGATAGTTTATCTACTTAAGAGTTCCAGGCTTGAAAGATTTTAGTAATGCTCTAGGAGAGGAACTTTAAGGTAAGGGCCTAGACTACTTTTAAATATGCCTTTACCATTTGCTTCATTCTCGCTTTTAACTTAATGGACCGCAAATATAGAGTTTGAGAAAAAGTCTAATCTTTTTGCATATACCAATGCGTTTTGTTAACTTTAAGCTAGTGATAATGGCTTCATTACTCAGTCTCATTATTACTAGTGTTGAACCCAAACTTCAATGCATAGCACACCTTTGTTTCATGTGATCCATTCACCATAAACCTTACTTTATTCCCCCTTAGAGTAGATGAATCGTCAATATGGATACTATACAATGATTATTGCCCTCATTTAATGTGTTTTGTCCAGACTATATTTAGCAATGAAGTTTGCTAGGATTTGTGCTTTGATAACCTTACAAGGTTAATACGTGACTCTGTATATACTAAGCTCTAACATGTACTTCAACATCCATTCTTATGTATGTAGCTTATAGAGGATACTTTACAATAGTTAGTTAGTCAGGTCTATGAGACTATGACTTAGTGTACTTCGAAGTAAAGTCAAAGTTTTCTAGTTATGATCACCATTATTAAGATGGATTTTTCTACCCTTGAATATCTTATCTTAGGTCCTTAGAGAACATGGCTTGTGTAATATAAAGGTTGGTATTCCCTTCCCTCAACTTAGAGGAAGACTAAGGAATAAGAACAAATCTTCCCCAAGGAGTAGCTTCGAGAGCATAGATGGGCTAGTCAAGAGTGGCTTGAGCTTATAAAAGGCTGCCTAACATTGGTTGGTACAGCTAAATATGGAAGGGTCCTTTAGGATCTTGAAGAACTTCATGCATTTATTGGTGCTCTTGGACACAAACCTAATTAACATGGTGGACTTTCTAGTGAGCCTCTGGATGTTCTTAACTAACATGGAGGTTACATGTCCAATACAGCTAAGATATTCTAGGGGTTGTCCTTGAAGTTGTTAGGTGACCATGTACCCTAGGAACTAATCTAAGGTAGCCTTAAAGATGTATTTTTAGGTGAGTTTTATGTTAAAGTGTCAGAGTTAGTCAAATGTTTTGTGTATGGCTTGGAGATGTTCCTTAGAGTATCAAGTTTGTACAATCATGTCATCTATGTAGACCTCTATGTTATGCCTAAGTTGAGGTTGTAACATCTTTATCTCACCATCCTTTTATTTGTTGCCCCAACAATTTTTTTGGTCTAAGGGTATATGTTTATAGTAATACATCCCAAAGTTGGTAACAAAAGATGTATGGACTTTGTCTTTTTGCTCCATTGAGATCTTATTATAGCCTAAGAAGGTATCCCTAAAACTTAAGAAGGCTTGGTCAGATGTTGAATCAACTAATCAATTGATCCTTGAGAAAGGAAAGTAATACTTTGGGCAAGCCTTATTCAAGTTGGTGTAATCAACACACATTTGTCATTTCCTGTTGGACTTGTTGACCAGGATGATATTAGCTAATCGGGTTACGTGTCATTGCTTCCTCATGAATCTTACTTCTAGTAGCTTCTGCACATCTTCTTCAATACTCACTTACTATACTAACGTGAAATATTTGTTTTTCTACTTGATAAGCTTAGCATCCTTTTGATGTTGAGATGATGTGTCATGACTTTTGGAGAGATGCCTGCCATATCAGAGGGTAATCAAGTGAATACATTGCTATTGGACCGGAGGAAATCAATAAGTCATGGCTTTAGCATGATGAGCATTGACATATTTCCCCGTATTGTCTACTTAATGCTACTTCCAAGCTATGTCTCCCCTATTTACTTGATTGGTTCTTCCCTATTTTCTAGCTTGTCCTCTGGTCTTGACTTTATAATAGTTACCTTTTAACTTACCAAAGCTTATAAGGGTAAAGACCTTGACAACTGTTGATCTCTACTGTGATTTCCAACCTTAGTAAGTGTAGGTAATTTAACCTTTAAGTGTACGATTAAGTAGATTATCTAGAAGGCATTCTAACTTAGTTGACTTAGGATGACATTATGGGGAAATGAACAATATACCACTAGGAAGTCTATGCTTTGGTGGCGATATTATCGTTATCCTTGAACTCCATAGGAAGGGTGATGATGCCCATAACCCTCATCAATTGATTGTTAAAGCCGTAGAGGTTGTGGTAATATGGCTTCAACTTGAACTAGGGGCTAGGAGCCATGTTCTCATATTTGTGACTAAAAATGAGGTCAATGTAGTTGCCTACTACCTAAATTAATCGTGACCTTGTAGACATCAAACTTTATGATTCGGGCTAAGATGACTAGGGCATCCTAGTGATGGGTTTAGGTCCCCTCCATATCTTCATTTGAGAAAAATATTGTGTTATGGACACTTAGTTTCTTCTTACGTAGGCTTATCACCTACTAGTCCATTAAGATGTTATCCTAGTTAGAATAGCTCAGCTGAATCTTTGCTTGGGGGTCCCCATTGATGGTGTTAACCACTCCTTTTGGTCCTTAGTTATGGTAGGGAGGGTCATCCTAGTGATGGGTTTAGGTCCCCTCCATATCTTCATTTGAGAAAAATATTGTGTTATGCGTACTCAATTTCTTCTTACGTAGGCTTATCACCTACTAGTCCATTAAGATGTTATCCTAGTTAGAATAGCTCAACTAAATCTTTGCTTGGGGGTCCCCATTGATGGTGTTAACTACTCCTTTTGGTCCTTAGTTATGGTAGGGATGGTCATTATTATTCTCCTCATCTCGACCTTCATCATTCCTATAGTCACCCTTAAGCAGGCCAATTAATGTAGTTGTTTAGATCAATGATGAACCCTTTGAGATAACTGAACTTGTATAGTGTCCTCAAAGGCATTCTTTTATTAGAAGAACTCATTTGCGTTATAGCTCCATTCCCTATGGAAGTTACAATTTTTATTAGAGTTCTTATGATTGGGATTGCCTATCATCTTCTCTAGCCTATGTAAGATCTATTTATTGTATACTCCTATAGAAATATCCTAATCGATCTATTGCGTAAGGTGTACTATGCATAGATTAGGATGGGGTGCTTCTAATCTCTTAAGCTACTTCCTTGTATTAGGAGGAGCCCTTATCATTTTCAGAGCCAAAGTAGTCTTTCATAGAGCCATACTCCTTCTCTTTCCTTTTATTCAATCTGTCTTAGTTGGCTTCCATCTAGTATGAATGTTATCATCTTAGTTGGTATATTTTTTGGCTTTTCCCTAAAAGTCTTCTATCATCCTAAGCTTACTTTAGTGATACGCCTCGAGGTTGGACACATGAGGGTATCGATCCCAATGTACTTAAGTGATGGTAGGTTGAAGGAAAGTATAGATAAAACAAAGGAAAAATCGTAGTTTTAATGCTTAACCTCACATTACTTTTTATAATGCCACTTTTTATAAAAAAAAAGAATATTTTACTAGCAAGTACCCTAGGTCATATATTTAGTAATAGTATTGGTGAGAACCAGGTTGAATACATAGGGAATGATGTCTAATTTTTATTAGTATTAGTCCTATCTATTCTAGACAGTTAAAATAAAAGATTTATTGGATAATTAAATTCTAAAAAAAAACTAAATTAACAAATAAACTAAATTAGGATATTCAACATCTTTAAAGATTCAATCGTAGACTTGATAATTAGAATATTAATTATGATAATAAAGGTGTCTTTTTTTTCTTTTGTTAAAATAAATGTATCTTTAATAGGTTTAGTTTTAAAACAATTAAACACTAAGTATCCTTTCTCTTGAAGTGAATACCTAGAATTCATTGATTTATCTTTTCTGTTGCTAGAAAAAAGATAAACTAAATTAATCCTTTCTTGTTTCTAAACCTTAATTGAATTAAAGAACACATGTTATGTCTCCTTAATCCAAATTATCTAGTTCATAGTAAACAATTGGAAGAGATCTTGCGACTTAATCATAATTAACATATATTCCAATAAACTAAAAATACTTGTTGTTATTAGAGAATTAAAGATTTAAACAATAGTCACAATTCATAAACAATAATCTAAAATATCTAATAAGCAATGTTAATTAAGCGTAAACAAGACATAATAGAGGAGACGGTATCTAAATCAATATTTTATTAAAGGAAATGAAACAACTTGTATATGAGTTCCAGCCTCCAATTCGTCATCAAATATTGCTTCTATTTTTTCTGAAGTTGAAATCCTGAAAAGAAAATAAAACTACCTTCTAATACCTTAAACTAGTGAATGAGAGTTATTCTATTGAATTCTTCTAGTTTCTACTTGCTTTTCCTATTATATTACAAGCCTTACTATTTATATTACAAAAGATTACCATATAAAAGTAGGCTTAGAAGACACAATTATATATCTTTCTTGAATGACTTTAATTCTTTCCAAAAATAATATAGAATAACCATACCTTATGCTTGGAATCATGATCTTTGCATGTGGTCTTTCTATGCGTCAATTCTTGCATGGAATAAAAGATATGTAGCATGTTTGGAATTGGGAACTAGGCTTCATTCAATAAATGACACATGTCTTCCATCCATGGAGCTACCCTGACCTAGGACTACAGGCGTAGTCCTTGCTTGTAGAGCTCTAGTATATTAATTTCTTCTCCTTATAATTTCACGTGATTTTGTCATCATGTGTATATTTTCCACTATTACATATTTTTCCTATCAAAAGTATAAAAATATACAAATTAGTTTAATATAATGCTAAAATAATTTAACAAACAAAGTACCAATTTACATTAAAAAGTCTATAAAAGTAACATAAAATCTACCTATAAAATAGGCACAATTTAGCTTTATCAAATACCTCCATACTTTGCATTTTTGCTTGTCCTTAAGTAAAACAAATAAAATAGTAAAAGACTCTTAAGGATAAATTCATTGAATTGCTCAAATTATAGAATAAAAAATAAATACCACATACAATCTATTCAAGAATAAGAGGGCATACTCCTCTACTAAAATTTATCCTTATAAATATCAAAATTTAGAGTTCCAGCAACTTTTTATTCTGTAGAATTTCATTGAACCATATTTACATGCCCTTAAAACACAATTATATAATACATGTACTGGCTATAGAAACCATAATAAAATTCAACAATTAATCTATGTAAACTACAGGTAAACCCCATCATACTAAAAATTATAATAAAAATAAACTAAATCAAGAAGGAATTATCCACATTTTAAAACTAAAGGGTATATACTCCCCTTTCTCATCTCTCTAAGTATAATAATTAAAAAACAAATGCATGTTACATCAACTAGTCTCTTAATTCTCTCCTTACTTCTTTTAATTTTTCTCTAGAGGACTTTTTTTCTTTTCAATTTAATTCTTTAATTCAAGTGAAAATATTTTGGCATTGTGAAAAAACCTTACTCTTCTGATAGACCATAACCAATCCATACTAATTTTAATCAACTTTTCCTATGTTGGCAGCGGAAAAGAACCTTAATCTTCTAAGGGATTAAGGATTAAGGTTGATCCTTACCAACTTATATTATCATTATTAATTTAACTTTTTTTTTTCAATTGCCTCCATTATTTTGAATTTTTAGGAAACTTTCAAGAGATAGGCATTATTTGTTCATTTGTTAAAAATTAAAGGGCTCTCAAGACTTTTAAGGAGTGAGTATGTACTAAAATACAATATAGACAACTACCTCCTAATCAACAATGCTTATCCCAATTCCAAGTCTAATTCTAAGCGTAAATAATAAGAAACTCTACACTTTATACAGATTTCATTATTCAATTCTTGAATTGTGCAAAAAGGTCATTATGATCAAGCAAATTTCATACTAAAAATAGAAAAAAATTTCCTAAATGTTACTCTTTTAATTAGATGAAAAATAATGGTGAATAGATGTATAATATAAACAAATTGATTCTATAGTTATAGAAAAAAATTATTTACAAAGATCCTAAGTGTGGGAATATAATCAATTTGGCTCACATGCTTTTATAGATTTATTTATTAGTGCCTACTTATTCTATTCCTTCCCCTTACACTTAAATTATGCATTGTCCCCAATATACAAATAATCAATAACAAGCACAAAAATCAATAGGGGAAAAATAATAGAAAAGATAAAAGAGAAATTGAAACTTCTTTAGTTTAAGCTTTGATATTGAATTCTAAACATTCTGTGTTATTGGATTCCTTATACCAATAAAAGTTCACATTGGCCTTGCAAAAGAGAAAGAAAAGACAAATAAAATCAATTAAAAAACCAAAAACTAAAGAAAATAATTTCCTACCATTACTCCTCCTTTACAAATAAAAGTTCAAATAGTAGGATTAAAATTAGCAAGGATAATCCCTTGTTAACTACAAAAGATAAGTAAAGAAAAAAAGAACATATGAGTTAGCAAATATCATGAGTGTACATCCTATTAATCCATAAATTCAAATGTTATGTGTTTTTTTTTTTTTTTATGCTAAAAAGTAAAACAATAAAACTTAAAATTCTTATTCATGTAAAAGGGACCATAGTAGAGGACTACAGGCATTATCCTTTCCTATGGTTCTCTTGGCATTTTTTTTTAAGCTAAGAGACTATACATACCTAACGAGAAAAATATGGCTATCACTATAGGTGTGATTCTTGCCCATGGTCATCTCATATTTTTAATGGCTACTAAATCCCTACTTGTGATTTGAGAGTATTATGCCTGATCATACCCTAGATTACGGGCATGTTTTTCACCTGTGATCATCTTGGAATTTTAACTCATCTCATGTTTCATGATTTCCCTTAACTAAAATTCTTTCCATTCAATTCCTACATTGCTACTAACAAAATACCACACAAACTCTAAAGGGATAAAATGATTAAAAGATCCATTTTTTTTTTTAATTTTTATTTTAAGTTGCTAGAAAAAAGAAAAAAAAAAAGAAAAATCATTGCAAGGGATTAGCAAAACAAAGTATAGTAAAGTAAAGTAAAGAAAAGGATATTGAAAATGAAAATTGGGTTGTCTCCCAACAATCACTTTTATTTAACATCATTAGCTCGATGCTTTTTGCTCTTTTTTTTTTCTCTAAGGTGGTTCAAATCTATGAGGCACCTTATTAAAAATCTCTCTATGAGCTTCCCATTCATTGTTAGAGTCAATTGTTACCTCAATTGAACTGTCTTATATCATATTTGATTTAATGGTTTTAGGATCTTTCTGTTTTCATCACTTTGAAATATTTATATGAAGCTCATTGTTTCCAACCCTTAATACCATTTTACTATTTTTCACATCAATTATAGCTCTTATAGTAGCTAAAAATTGACAACTTAGGATGATGGGAATTTTTGGATTTTCTTTTATATCTAACACTACAAAATCTACAGGGAATATAAGTTTATCCACTTTTAGAAGTATATTCTCAATCTTCCTTATTGGTTTTTTGAAGGACCTATAAGCTAATTGGATTGTCATTTCATTTCTTTTAAGCACATCGCCTAATCTTAATTTCTTCACCATAGAGAAAGAAATTACATTTATAATTGCACCCAAATCACTAGATGCATTATTAAAATTTTCATCTCTTGTTGCGCAATTTATAGCAAATTTCCCTAGATCATTCAATTTAAGGGGAGGGGTGTCCAATGCTTTAATACATGCTTGAGTTAATATGATTGTTTCTCGCATATTAATTTCCCTTTTATTAGCCCTTGTTTCTTTCAAATATCATCTATAACAAGGTGTTTGTTCTAATAAGTCCACCAAGGGAATATTAACCTCTAGCTTCTTAAACAATTCTAGAAATGACTCATAATCCTCATTGATTTTTTGTTTAAATAAATGTTTTGGAAAGGGTATAGGATGTGTACCCAGTTTAGAAGTGGGTTCACATTGTTCAAGAATGTACCTTTGTTGCACCTCTCCTTCCTTTGAATTTGATGTAGAATCGGTGATCCTTGAGACTCAACATTCTTACCTGGCCTCATATTAATGGCATTGACATGCTTTGGTGGAGTGAAAGTCTTCACATTGTTTTGAAAGTGTTTTTTCCAACCTTTTAAACCCTTTTCTAGTCGTTTTTCATTTGTTTTTACCACATCTCTTGCTATTTGATTGCTGTAATCATTTTGTGATTATCTAAGCACTAGTCATTTTGGTTCTTTTCTCTTCCTCAATATACTCAAAAGGATTTACCTTTATACCCATTATTATGGTAGTCAAAAGCTTTACTACTTATGCTAATTGAGTCTCTAATTTATGGATAATTACGATTTGCCTTTCAAATCTTTCTTCCTAATTATGGTCAAGATTGCTCAATCATTTCTCAGTACTCTTTTTTTTTTCTTTTTATAGAGTTACATCATAGGATTAACAAAGAAAAGTCATTCATCATACTCAAAACATGCCACTTCATCAATTATTTTGACTACTTACATCAATAGCATGTTTCTCAATGGTCCTCAAAACATAGCTTATATCTTAAATTTATCTTGACATTGGATCCCATCATAATATATTAGTAAATGATTCTAAGTGGAAGTATCATGATATAGGCATCAGGTTATCAAATTTGAAACTATAACTACATCTCATATTGCTATTTAACCTCATGTTGCCTAAAGAAAGGATTTGAATTCAAAGCTCTACAATACAACATAATGGAAAAGTTCCTACACATTGATCCTCCATAAGATATGCCTACAAAATAAAATAAAAGAGAGTAGAAATCTATCACTAAAAAGAAAACAAAAGAAAATAAACAAATAAATTGAAAATGAAGAGGAAAAAGAAAAGCAAAGAAAATAAAATACCTAAATCTAGATAGTCCTAAATACCAAAATTAGTGCAACTTATTTCCTAGTAACGGCACCAAAAACTTGATACACTTAACCTCACTTTATTTTTTATAACTCTACTTTTCATAACAAAGGCAAATTTTACTAGTAAGTGCACTAGCTTGCATATGCAGTAATAATATTGGTATGAACTGGGTTGAATTCACAAGGAATAATGTCTAATTTTTTTCTTTTAGTATTAGTTCCATCTAAATCTAGATAATTAAAATAAAAGATTTATTGAACAACTAAAATCTAAAAAAAAGTTACCTTAACAAACAAAATAAATTGGGATATTCAACATCTTTAAAGATTTAATTGTAGACCAAATAATTAGAATATCAGTTATGATAATAAATGTATCAACAAGAAACTGCTAATTTAGTTTATCACTATTCTAGTGATAGAAAAGATAAATGTGTCTTCAACAGGTTTAATTTTAAAACAATTAAGCATTAAGTATCCCTTCTCTTAAGGCAAATACCTAAGATCAACCAATTTATCTTTTCTATCACTAGAAAAGTGATAAACTAAATTAGCTATTTCTTGTTCTTAAACCTTAATTGAATTAAAGAACAAGCTAGTGATGTTGTCACATACCAGTATAGTACAAGATGTATCTTCACATAGGAATACCTGTTTATGTTCAATAAAAGTTCTATTCATAATAAAAGAGTACTATATCAGAGTTCAACTTTACATTGGTTTATACAAATGAGCACATCCGTCAAACTTAACTAAATTTATCATGAAATTTAGATTCTACAACATAACATCTCAATTATCATAGTTCCAACTTTGTGTCTTAACGTCATAATTAATCCCTTCATATAAGGTTCACTTAGGTGAACACCTAGGAAGATAAACTAGCTTCTAAGCTTTCCAAACAATAAAATGCATTCACCAATCTATCATCTATAAGGAAACACTTTAATGAATCAATGCATATTCAATAGAATCACATACTCAATCAATTAATCATACCATTGCAGTTTGTGATATAACTGACTCTAAGTCAAGTAGACACAGGTCTACTTACGCGAAAACAAAAATATCTACTCACCCAAACTTGATAGTAGCATAAAATCCTAAGCTTCTTGATGTGGTCTTTCCTTACTAATTTCATCTAAGAAAATACATACTATCTCCAAGTCAACTATGGGTTAAAACTAAACTCTTATAAGCTTTTACTATTGCATTTGTAAACTATATTTGATCATATCTTACTCAATTCTTATCTAATTTTAGTAAACTTTCTATTATCATGATCGTTATTTCGAGTATTATTAGGATATCTTAAGAAATAAGATTGACCAATGTGATTATAAGTCCAAAAGTACCCTTTATTGCTATTGACTCGATTGTGCATTATTGTAACTTAGTAATTAACCTTAATAAGCTTTAGTTCTAAACCAAAAACCCTAAAAATCACACTTTCCAAACTTGGTTAGCACTTATTATGTATCTAAATGTTCTCATTTTACATGAATTTAACATATATCTTACTAGTATTAATTGATCTCTTACATATTAGGTTAACATATAGGCTTTTATTAGAAAAATACACAATAAATAGTATGAGAGTCCGATTAATCCAATGAAATATCCTATTCACTCAAAAAAAATATATAGTTTAATATTAACGAATCAAAGTAATTATATAGGTTATTGCCTACTTTCACAAAGAGAGCATTTTTAGCTTACAATTAGAGAAAATTTAGAAAATAAAAAAATTTAATTACAAGATAAAAATCAAGTTCTCTAAACATCAATATAAACATCCAAAAGTCAAAATATGTATGGCTTATTCATTGATTTTATCGAAAACTAATTATTCTAACAAATTAGCAAAATTGCCAATTTTATTTAAAATAAATATAATAAGTAGTAAACATGTTTAATTTAAAAAATCTTATTGCTACAAATAAATAAATATATTAAGCATATTACATACAAAAATTCACAAAAAAAAACATTATTTAATATTTCTAAAAATTAATTTAAAATTCACAAAAATAGAGCAATTTCTTAAAGTCCTTATATTTCTACTTAATATTTAATTAAAATAAAATTCCTACATTAAACTATATCTAGAATATTCCTAAGAAAAAAAATCATAATTAAATAAGGCCGTTTGATATTTTTAGAAAATTGGACAACTTTCGGTTGGAAAATTAAGTCACTTAACCAACTATCTATAGCCACCCTTGGTTGCCACTTCTTATAAAAATATCTAGCTATGCTACCCATTGTTAGACTCTTAAGTTGCTACAAGTCAGGTGGTGTTTTGGTTTGTGAACCTCCCAAAGATAGATTATGGTTGGTTTTGTGTTCTATTTCGTTTTTTTTTCTAATTTTTCCTAATTTTCTAAAATTATATTATTGTGTTTCTAAGTCCCTAAAATATTGCAAATGACGTTTGGGGTCATATTTATAGGTTTTAAGAGGATTACATGTGAAGAAAGTGAATGCCACACGTAATTCAATATTTTCCTAAGTGTCCACCAGGTGCTATGTGTCATTTTAGTATCAATCTTATGATAAGTCATGTTTTCAAGCTACTTCATCCGATTATTTTTTTAAATTATTATTAATAATGTTATATTAATTTACCTTATTTTCATAAATTATTATTATATGTATATATTTAATACATATAATGTATATCCTATGTAAATACATGTATATTATATATAATTTAACTTCTTTTATTGATTTTATAAGTTAAATAACTTATTTCTAGCATCTTACTATATCTCAAAGCTTGAATTTTACATTTTTTATAACTTTCAGCTTTATCAATAAATATATATATATTTTTCAAATTAATTTTTTTATATAGCTTATTTCGAGAAGTTAACTTTACTATGATACTTCTTCTAACTTTACTATGAAGTTTGTTTTAAAACAAATAACGTTATCCAATGCCCTAAATTTGGGGCTTAGATCTAAGGGTTATCTTATTGGCTTGAAACCACAGGGTATTATATCTAACCTCCCTTACAAAAAGTTTCATTCTCGAAACTTAATTACGAGTCAAAAGACATTTATTCCTAACTTTATTCTAGAAAAAGAATAATCGATGACAGCATTACTAACCTTATGTAAGTTATCCAGGGTATTGAGCTTTCATCGAGTTAGCAAATTGCCATGTTGCTTCTTCAATAGCATATTTACTCTACAAGACTTTCATATATTCAAAGTCTCGGTTCCTCAATTTCTGAACCTTTGTATCCAAAATATGAACTGGATGCTTTATATACATAAAGTTTTCTTTTAACTCTATTAGAGGTACATCCAATATCGTTGTGGGATCACTTATAAATTTCCTCAAAGTTGAGACATGAAATATATTATGAATTCCTGCCATTTCATTGGGTAATTTAAGTTCTTAGGCAACTTTCCTAATCCTTTTCTTAATTTGATATAGCCCAACATACATAAGACTTACCTTTCCTTTAATACCGAATTGCCTTACACCCTTCATTGGTGATATCTTCAAGATTACTTAATTGCGTGCTTGGAATTCTAATGGTTTTCTTCTAACATCTCCATAACTTTTTTGTCAGCTTTAGGCAGTTTGCATTCGTTGCTTAATTATTTGTTCCTTCTCCTTTTGATCTTGTAACATTGATGATCTAATTACTTGTTTGTTCCCTACTTCATCCCAATAAATAGGGGATTTACATTTATGTCCATACAATGCTTCATTTAGAGCCATTAGGATGGTATTATGATAGCCCTTAGCATATCTACTAAAGTTTGAATTGTTCACTTTGATTGCCCATAACTCTGGGGATTATAATCAGTAATAAAATTCTGCTTAGTTTACAACTTGTAAGGATTACCAAAATTGAGAGATAAAACGAGGATCGCGATAAGATATTATCAACACCAAGATACTATGAAAACAAACTATCTCGTTGATATACACTTCTGCTAGTTGAGAGAAGTCACCCTTTTCCTCATGGCTAGGACATGTGCTAATTTTGTGAGCATATCTACTATAACCCGTATCATATTATGTTGTCTCCTTCTCCTTGGTAGCGTACTCACAAAATCCATTATTATATGCTCTCACTTCTACTTAGGTATAGGTAAAAGTTGTAACAACCACCTAGTCTTTAATGTTCAGCCTTTACCTTCTGATAGGTCATACAATGTGATATATACTATGCTACATCTCATTTCATTCCTATCCACCAAAATTTTTGCTTTAAGTCCTTGTACATCTTATTATTTCCAGCCTTTAGGGAATACCTCGTACTATATTCTTCATCTAAAATCACCTTTTTAATTTACAAATCCTTTAGTACACAAAGTCGTTCTTTAGATTTTAACATTCTTGTATAATCAATTCTTAAGTTAAGGTGTTGCTTACTATCATTTCTCATCTTTTATACCTTTACATCTCCCCTCTAAGCTTCCTTGATGCTCTTAAAGAGTATAGGTTCTACTATCATGATCCGAGGGGGCTAGTTGTGGCAGTCGCCGTATACCATATAAAGGATTGTAGATTGAATTCTCTTACAATCGATGACCCTTTTATACGATATATAAGGCTACAGCTACTACTAACTACCAAGAGTGTGCAAGCTTAAGCAATATCATATAATGAGAAACAATAATATTATAAAAAAAAAACATAATACATAGTCTGTTTGTATAAAAGTTTATAGATACAGAGTTTGAAACGTGTCTAAAATTAGACTAATATAAAAATTACATATTCAAATCTACAGTTAATCAAAAGTACTCTCCGTCTTCATTTAGCTCCTACACTGACCTTAGGTAGAAAACTAACTTCGGGCATGCGACAGCCCAACTCCACAAAAGGGTTGGCCTACGAAAGGAGACTACAAAAGTATAAGCCTACATAGCTTAGTGAGGTAATTTCCCTCAACCATATAGCAATCAAGTTATACAATAGTTAAGTTCAGTCAAATGAATGCATGACAAATAGTATAGCAAACAAATACATGTAGGTGACCAGGTACTGCATGTAATTCAGATTTAATGCCCTCTGAAGTCAGGGTTGGAAATTCATCGATAGAGTCAGATTCGGGTATCATATTAAAACTTATTTCATAACGAAACTCTATATTTCGTATTTAAAATGTAATGGTACATCCATTACTAACCCTATCAAAATGAGTTCTAAATATGATTGTGAGTAAGTTTACGCAGCCCTCACTCACCCCTAAATGAAGGCTTCTAAACTTGACCTTTAGCCAGGCAGTTAGCGCCTCCAACGCCTAGTCATCTCGCGAGTCGAGGTAAGGTCATATCACAGGTGTGCACTGTACAAAATCAATAACAATCAATAATCAACCTACGTATGGCCTCTTGTTACCTCCGTGTAATCAACCTATGCCTTTCGAATGGGATACAATATGCCCTTCTAAATAGAAATCAAGGAACTTCCTACATTACTCAGCATTTGGGAAACAGTTCTTCACTCAAACCTACAAAGAATATTAATCTACTCCCTCATTTGAATATTCGACTATAGGAGTTAGAGGGCAAATGTTGATAGTCAAATTTCATCTATTACATTCACTCGTACACTCAACTAATGAGAAGCAAAGTAGTTCACTTCTTGACAGATGCCAACCATGACAGCCATATCTGGTTTGAATTTAAGTGGCATGAATGGTTTTCTCCTCGTACAGTTCTATTAGATCCGCTCACTACTCCTACATTTCAGGAATGTACTTAACCATAAGGTCTCTAAGTGTCCTAATAAACATGCGATTAACTGTTATTTCAAACACCTGACAATCATTTATAAATACAAATAAGAAGCACTATAAGAACTATCAAATAACCCATAGCTACTCACTCTATTTCTCTAATACTCACTTACTGACTTAGGTATCGGAGTGGCCACATCGAACTAACCCTAGTACCCTTTAGTTCTTTGTACTTTGTAAGAAGGAAATTATCTAAAAATCGTACAACAATAGCCTTATATTTAAGAAAACCATGCAAATAAATCTCTTGTAAGGTTCCATATGGTGCTAGACGTGGGATGTTTAAGGCTTGCCTAAGTGTTATTTTTACTTATATTAGGTTTCACATGCTTTAAATTAACATTAAGGGTAAAACTATCATATGAAGTTTTAGTGAAGAAATCCACACCTAAGGATTGCCTAAGATATGTACATGTTCTATGAATTCCACCTGATATTATGTCAAAATAAACTACTTACAAGGAATAAGTTGAACAAAGGTTGAAGTACAAGTAGTGTAAGGCAATGATTTAGTACTTAAGCTTAAGAAAACAATGAGTTGAGTTGAAAATTGAAGCTAGGTGATACCAATCCAAACTTACCAAATCTCTAATGTGTAATTAATCCACTTAAAAACACTAGAAAATGAAGTAAACAAAGTGAAAAGACCAACTAAGACTAATAAGATAAGTGTTAGAGGCCTAAAATTCAAAACTAAGCCCAAAACTCTTAAGATAAGCCTAAAACCTTGAACTAAACCTTACGGAAAATTCTAACCAGCACATTAAACTTAGGCAAAAGATGTTATAAGATCCATAGGAGGTCTACATTAAATCCCCCAAGCCTAACAAAGTGATAAACATTGTTAACACATGCAACAAGCCTATCTTTGACCATAAAACTACTTAGAATTTCAAGAAGTGCAAGACAACAATAAGACCATAATTAATAAATGAAAAAATGAGCTTAAGAAAATTATTTAAGCCCATCATGAACTCCCAAGCCCAAGCCTAAATATTACACTAATTAGTAAAAAGCCTAATAACAAATTCAAGCCTAAAAGAAGACTTGAACATTAGGGATGCTACTGTTCTGATCAACAGGTAGAATTGTAAGCCCCATCTCTCAAATCTAACCATACCACATGAAAGTACACTAAAAAATGATGGAAATCAACTATAAGAACATAAAAATAAAATTTAAAACAAGACAGTTACATATGATTGAAGATTTAGCATAATTAGGAAAAATTTAAGACCAAGTTGAGAATATAACTTTATTAGAGAATTAGGTTATCATTTTAATATGTCAAATTTTTAAGTTGCCATATTTATGTTGTTTAAGGGACTTTACTGTTAGAGACAATCTACCTCCAAACTATTACGACTAGCAGCCATGGCAAAGTGAGTGACTCCCAATGAATTCATGCTTATTTGTGCTTGTAAGTTAGTTACACTAAATTATTATTATGATCAAATTGGTTGTATGAGGGATAAGGGGAAATGCATGTGTATGGTTTTATGATTGATTGCATGACATAATAATGAGGTAACCATTTATGTGATTAGATTATATACTGTCATTATGGTATGAAATTGATTGACCACCTAAATAACTTGACTAAGTACTTATCTAACTATGAATTTAAAATGAGTCATGCATGGCACATATTTTCATCATAATTATATCAACTACCACCTCATATGGAAGATGAGAAGGGACTCATGGGATTAGGGGCTCTTGAAGGGATTAGTTTAGGCACCGACATGTCATGTTATTGAGTTCCTATCATAGCCTATGGGCTTACTAAGCATCAGGGGATGCTAACTGTTTGGCTAAGGGCCATGTCTTATGACTTCTACTTAGGGTGTGTGATGTAGACTGTGGGGGCCACCATACTGTTGGTCCTAGGAATTTTTTTTTTTATGAAAGGATCATATTTCTTGTTAATGTGAAGTATATTTTTGTATCTACATTATATGCAAATGAGTTGATTTGAGTACATTGGTGCAAAATTGTACATAAACCCAAGTGCTAGAACCCAATTGTTGGTTTGTATCAGCTAATAATCTCTAACCCCGACTACGTGAGGTGAAATTTCTAGGTTTTATACGGTTCCTAAGCCACTACATGTAATTTTTGGCATACTGTTTATCACATGCATTCATATGGTTGTTAATATTTTATTTGCGAGGCATGTTGGAGAGATTAACTAATTAAGCATAAGCTTACACCCTCTTAGATTCCTTTTGATGTAGGGCTACTAGTTCATTAAGTTGGGTTATGGGATGCCTAAAGTTAGTCTCAACTTAGGACAGGGCTATGAGTTGTTAGAGCAAATGAGGGAACTATTTAGTTTTTTATTTGGCCATATAAATTCCTTGCTATAGTGATGCTAGATTTTTAGTAATTTCTTGGACTACTGATACTACTATTCTTTTGGGAATGTCATGTTCTATTATTATCATTATTATTTAGTATTGCATCTAATATTTAGTCAAAATAACTATTTGCTATGATACTATTTGTCTACATGTTCCTTCTTACTTCTTAAGTATATTAAAATACCATCAATAAACACAATTATGAACTCATTTAGGTATTTTTTAAAGATAGGTTTCATCATGTCCATGAATGCAACAAGAGCATTCGTTAACCCAAATGGCATCACTAGAAATTTGAAATGCCTATACCTTGTCCTAAAGGCAGTCGTAGTTAGTTCCTCTTACTTAATTTTCAATTGATGGTAACCGGATTATAAATCTATTTTCGAGAGTGCTACAAATCCTTTTAGGTGATCAAATAGATCATCAATCCTAAGAAGTGGGTATTTTTTTTCTTATCATCAATTTGTTGAATTCTCAATAACCTATACACAACTTCATATTTCCATCTTTCTTTCGAATAAATAGCATTGGTATGCCCTACAATAATGTATTTGGCCTTATGAATACCTTATCTAATAGCTCGTGTAGTTGCTTCTTCAATTTCATCAATTTAGTAAGAGCCATTTGATTGGGTGTCTTAGAAATAGGTATAGTACTAAGTGTAAGATCTTTAGCAAACTCAATCTCCCTATCTAGTGGTAATTTAGGCAAATCCTTAGGAAAAACCTTAGGACATTAAGACACTATTGTAATATCTTCCAATCTCACCTCTTGAACCTAGGCATCTACTATCGAAGCTAGAAATCCTATGTTACCATTTCTTACCAACTTCCAAGCTTTACTCGCCGAGACTATTCAACAGGATGCCTTTCTACTTTAAAATAAAATTCCTCTTCATCAGGCCTCTTGAATGCCATTATCTTTCTTTCATACTCCACATTCACCCGATGTTCAATTAATGAATCCATCCCTAGTATGGCATCGAATACTTTGATATCTAATACCACAAATTTTGTAAGCATTTTATAAATATTTATACACACATTACCTCCTTTCAACTTTTGTTGCATCACTTGTTCTACTCGAGAAGTAGTTGTCACTACTAGATCATACCTTAATGTCTCTATTGGGAGTCTATTCCTATCAACATAGTCCTTGAATACATATAAATGTGTTACTCTCGTATCAAACAATGTATAAGCAAAGTTACCCTCTAGGCGAACCAATCCTAAAATAATAATCACAAATATATCATTACTCTAGGGTACATGATTCAAGTTAACATACAACATACAATCATATAAAGGTATCTAAAAGTCATAGGGTTCGAGACTTGTACATATAACTATGTTGTCATCGTTACCTTCTTCATCCTAGATTGCAATACCTTTCCTTGAACTCTAAGTTTAGCCCCAGCTTCTCTTGATAGGTTATTTATTTTAGAGGTGGGTTTGATATGGTCTTGCCTACTTGTAAACCCTACTTTTAGTAGGCCTAAGACTTGATTAGTAATACCTCCCGAACGTTCCTAAATATCAACTAAACCAAAAACTTAAGTTTATATTTAGGAACAAATTAAATTTTTACAATTCAAAAGCCAATTGTCGATAAAACGCGAGCTTGAAGAACTACGAGCTCTAAAGCTACTTAAAACCCTAAACCTTAAGACCATTAAGGAATTTTAACCCTAAATAATTAATCGATAATTTAATTTGAATAATTTTATTCAACTTTAGAAAATTTCACAATTCTACAAAATCAAATCATAAATCACAAAACAATGTAAGATGAAAATCCTAAAACAATTTTCTATAAGGCTATGCCCTTATCTTCATGCATAAGCCTTACACCATGCATAAGCCTTACACCATAAATAAGTAGACCAACCAATCACCTTAGATAACTTATCAATTGAGAGTTGGAATCATTTATCAATTGATAACTTATCAAAATCTAGTGATAAGACAATTTCCTTATCACCTCTTCACTTATACTACATATGGACAAATTTTCACAAGAAATCATGAGCTTAACCTTAATAAAAGTGACAAGACCACTCCATGCCATTAAAAGACTTCCCATGGCAGATCTAAAAAGGGGAGAAAGGGGGGCCATGCATTTGTCATTCACCCATCAATCACTTCCTCTTACACATCACTACTCATCCCTTAATGCTTACATCATCAAGAGTTGCAATTGTTGACTTTTTGTAAGCTTTAAGACAATACTTTCAAGGCATTTAAACACTCCTTCTCTCTTCATTCCAACCGGCTGCACTCCTCCCCATTTCTCTCACTTTTAATTTCACTTTCACTTCATCTTTCTCTCTTTTAAAACAAACATAAAAAGGGGAAACAACTTTACCCCACAAAATCCATTTTCTTCCATTTTGAAGCTTCAACTGACAGCATTTTTTTTTCTTTGTTCATGTGCCATTTTATTTCATCATTTAAGATCATCTAAGACCATTAAAATCTTTCATAAACCCCTTTCCAAAAGACCAAAGAATTCGGGTTTCAAAAGGTAAGCAAAAAGGAGGAAGCAAAGTTAAAGGCTTAAGAGGAACCTTAGTGCACAACCACCAAACTTTGCGTTAAGGACGAGTAAGTATTTTTTGTGATGTGTGGGTTGATATTTATGTTGGGAGACTTGGATTTCTTGAAGATGCAAGAAAGGTTTAAGTTGTTAGAATATCCAAAAATCGTTTTAAGAAACCAACCATAAAACCCTTGTATGAAGTTGAAATATGAGCATGTAAAGTTGGTATTTTGTGAAGACATTTGTTTAATGTTTTGAATGGACGATTTTGAGCTAAGGAAACCTTGAAATGAGAGCTTTAATGGAGGATATGCATGCTGGACGTGAGGGTTCCATGGCTATTTGAATGTTGATTTTGTTTCCATTTAGTTAAACATGCTCAAATCTAGATTTAAGTTAAGGAAAAATCCATCACATGAAGTTTTATGAAGAAACCAACTTTGTATGACATGAGCCATGATATGGGAGTTGTATTAAGTATGAGATCTTTTATTTCTTTATGTGGAACAAGAATTAAAGGATCATTTGATGGAAGGAAACTTAAGTTAAGATTTGTACACAAGTAGTTAAATGCATAATCTACCCCCTAAACTTAAGAAAATGATGAAACAAGTTGAACAACTAAGTGAGGACCCCTTAAGACCAACATGAACAGATCTGGAACATGGGAAAATGAGGCCTAAAAATATGATAAAAGTAAAAGAACAAAGTGAAAAGATTAACTAAAGCAAGTATAGTGAGCATATAAAGCCTAAAACCTAAAACCGAGCTTAAAACTCCCAAAACAAGCCTAAAACTCTAGGATGGGCCTTCAACAAAAATCTGATCAGCACCTTAAGGAACCAAGAAAGGTTGCTTTGAAGCCCATAAGAAATCTACCTAAGGCCCCATAAGCCCACCAAAGTCATGAACCTTAGTTTGAACTAAAAACAAGCCCATTTGATAACTTAAGCTCACTAAAGGGCCCAAGAAGTGGTTGTTAGCCTTAGGAATATAAATCAAAATTGTAAATCTGATCTCAAGGAGTATTACATCTTATCTAAAGCTACCATAAACCTATCATCACAATGTAAAACATATAAGATAAGAACTAAGACTTATCAAATAATTAAAAGATGCATGAAGTAAGTTGGCGTGAGGATTGGACCAAGAAGGAGATACAGATTTGTCATCCAAATGTTACTTTCATACTACTACATCATTGTCCCATAACTTATCCATCCATGTATGCAGGAAAATGACCTAAGGAAGATATCTAGTCAAATTAGGAGCTTTATTTCTTTAAGTAATATACCACTCCATTATTATCTTATAGTTATCTAAAGAGTGGACAAGATCTTACTAAGAATACCAATTGAATTTATTTTAGAAGCTTTATGGGTAAATAGATAATAAGGAGTCAAAATTGGTCAACACTAGTCAACAATACTAGCTAAGATTAAGACTAGTAGAGAATGACATCTTAATGGCCAAATACCCATCATATGACCACATAAATCCTAAATTAACTAAACTAACAATTATTAACTTAGTGTTTAGGTCAATATCATATCTACGTCTTAAAGAAATAAGCATCCAAAAATCATATCTTAATAGTTCTTCCAACATGTAATAGATAAATTGCAAAACAACTGGAAAGACTCCCAAGCATGATAAGTGGCATGAGAATTGGCTAGAGGAGAAGTTTTATCATGACCCAACAGTATCAGTGTCGTGGTAGGTCGCCATGTACCGCATAAAGGTCTATTATCAACCCCTTTGTTGATCATAGGCCTTTCATACGACACACAAGGCTCATTGCACTCTACGTTACCACTAGGCCCATAGACAAGTAATATAGAGCAATTTAACTAAAATTACTTCTATGTTATAGATTAGGTAATTGTGTAGGCTCGTGGGACCCATACCAAAAAATATTACAAATAAATGCAATTCATAATGGAACTGCACTAAATCTTGTGTTATGAGCAAATACATAAATATATTTAAATGTCTATAATTCTATTACAAAAAGTCCTCTTCGCTCTATGATCACTCTAACCTGTCCCTACACGAGACTTACCATAGGAATGCCTCAACCCAGATTAGTGAAGAGGTTCTCCTGCATCAACAAAAATCTATAAGGGTGTAAGCTTAAGCTTAGTGAGATAAATACCCTCATTAGTACCACATGATAGAAATTTATTAGATGCACAATCATATGAATGCATGAACAATCAGTATGCCAAACAACGCATGCAGTGACTTAGGAGCTGCATACGACTCAGAATTACGTCCTCTGAAGTCGGGGTTTGGAGATAATTAACCGACCTAAACCAAAATCCGGGTTCTAAACCTTGGGTTTTATTTCATTTGCACTATCATGCTCATGCCAAAACAAAACTCTCTCTCTATATATATGTATACTTCCTTTACCAAAATCAAATCATGTCTTTTAAAATCCCAAGTCTAGTGGTGTGGTGGCCTCCGCAGTCCACAAACACACGCCTTAAGTAGAAGCCCTAAGATTCGGCCCCTCGTCGACGGTTGGCGTCTCCTAGTACCTAGTAAGCCCATCAACTTAAGACAGAGACTCAATATATATGATGGCATAGCTAGTGCCCAATCCTATAGGAAACTCGTATTCCTATGAGTCCCTTCCCATCTTCTACATGAAGCGGTAGTCGGTGTTATCCGTATGCAATATGGGGAATGCATGATTCATTTTGAGTACTTAATCGTATAATTGATTAACTTGATTTTTAGGGTGATCAAATAATTTCATTCCATACAATTCACATGTATAAATTAATACAAACAATTCCCATTATTATATATATAATTAACAAGTCATCACATTCATCCATAAATTCATACACATGCGTCTCCCATATCCCACAAGCATCCAAATTTATATATATAAGATTAGGTGCATCTACTTTACAAGCACAATCAAGTAAAGAGTCATCGGGAATTTACTCACTCTGTCATGTAGGTCAATCAAAGTAATCCGGAGGTAAGTCATCTTCGTAAATAGTGTCCCCTGGTCATTGAAATAATTTTTATAAGGAATTGAAACAAACTTAAGAAACTAAGTAAATTTTCCTTAAGTTATATTCTTAACTAGTTTTCGTAATTTTTCTTAGTTTTTACCAAAAGTTCAATTGCTTATAACTTTTCTCGTTTTAAATCCAATTTTTATGATCTTATAGTCAATCTTCATCATTTTCGAGCGTACTTTAATGTGGTAAGGTCATATTTTCAAAATGAGGTATACAATTCTGTCCATGGGTCATAATAGTAGCGTTCCTTATGTGTTGGAGTGCTTTTGGGCCTTGTTTGGTAAATGTGCTTTTTAATAACTTAGGAAATTCTTTGAGCTTGGTCTTAAGATTTTATCCTAAGCTTAAAATACTCCTTGAGATCAAATTTACATCTTTGATTTATATTCCTAAGGCTAACGACCACTTCTTGGGCCTTTAGTAGGCTTAAGTTGTTAAATGGGCTTGTTTTTGGTTCAAACTAGAGTTAGTAACTTTGGTGGGCTTATGGGGCCTTAGGTGGATTTCTTATGGGTTTCAAAACAACCTCTCTTGATACTTTAAGGTGCTGGTCATAATTTCATTGAAGGCTCACCTTAGAGTTCTAGGCTTGTTTTGAGAGTTTTAGGCTCAGTTTTGAGTTTTAGGCTTTGTATGCCCACCATACTTACTTTGGTTAATCTTTTCACTTTGTTCATTCACTTTTATCATATTTTTAGCCTTCTTTCTCCCACATTCCAGATCTGTTCATGATGGTTCCAAGGGGTCCTTACTTGGTTTTTCAACTTGTTTCATCATTCCCTTACGTTTAGGTAGTAAATTATGCACTTAGACTACTTGTGTCCAAATCTTAACTTAAGTTTTCTTCCATCAAATGATCCTTTAACTCATGCTCCACATAAAGAAATAAAAGATCTTATGCTTAATAAAACCTCCATATCATAGCTCATGTCATACAAAGTTGGTTTCTTCATAAAACCTCATATAATGGATTTTTCCTTAACTTAAGTTTAGATTTGAGCATGTTTAACTTAATGGAAACAAAATAAACATCCAAATGACTATGGAAACCCCATGTCCAGCATGATCATTCTTCATTAAAGTTCTTATTTCAAGATTTTCTTAGCTTAAAATCTTCCATTCAAAGCATTAAACAAATGTCTTTACAAAACACCAACTTTACATGCTCATATTTCAACTTCATGTAAGGGTTTCATGGTTTGTTTCTTAAAACGATTTTTGGTGTTATAACAACTTAAACCTTAATTATATCTTCAAGAAATCCAAGTCTCCTAACATAAATACTAATCCACACATCATAGGAATCACTTACTCGTCCTTAACGCAAAGTTTGGTGGTTGTGCACTAAGGTTCCACTTTAGCTCTTAACTTTGCCTCCTTTTTGCTACCTTTTGGAACTCGAATCTTTTGGTCTTTTGGTATGGGGTTTATGGAAGATTCTAATGGTCTTAAAAGGTCTTAGATGGTGAAAGAAAATGACACAAGAACAAAAGAAAAAAAAATGCCGTGAGTGAAGCTTCAAAAATGGAAGAAAAATTGATTTTGTGGGGTAAGATTGTTTCTCCTTTTTATGTTTGTTTCAAAGGAGAGAAAGATGAAGTGAAAGTGAAATTAAAAGGGAGAGAAATGATGGAGAGAGTGGCCAGTTGGAATGGAGGGAGAATGAGGGTTTAAATGTCTTGAAAGTATTGTCTTGTAGCTTACACAAAAGTCAATAATTGCAACTATTGATGCTGTAAGCATTAAGGGATGAATAGTGATGTATAAGAAGAAGTGATTGATGGGTGAATGACAAGTGCATCGCCCCCCTTTCTCCCCTTTTTAGATCTGCCATTTAAATTCTTTTTAGGCCATGGAGTGGTCTTGTCCCATTTATTAAAGTTAAGCTTATGAAATCTTGTGAAAACTTGTCCATATGTAGTATAAGTGAAGAGGTAATAAGGAAATTGTCTTATCACTAGATTTTGATAAGTTATCAATTGATAAATGATTCTAACTCTCAATTGATAAGTTATCTAAGGTGTTTGGTTGGTCTACTTATTTATGTATAAGGCTTATACATGAAGATAAGGGCATAGCCTTATAGAAAATTGTTTTTAGGTTTTCTTATAAAATTGTGAAATTTTCTAAAGTTGAATGATGTTATTCAAATTAAATTATTGATTAATTACTTAGGGTTAAAATTCCTTAATGGTTTTAAGGTTTAGGGTTTTAAGTAACTTTAGAGCTTACAGTTCTTCAAGCTCGGGTTTTATCGACAATTGGCTTTTGAATTGTAAAAAATTAATTCGTTTCTAAATATAAACTTAAGTTTTTAGTTTAGTTGATCATTGGGAATGTTCGGAAGGTACTCGTACTCAAATCTTAGGCCCACTAAAAGTAGGGGTTACAAGTTTCCCAATTGTCATCCAAATGTCATTTTCAACTTCTTCCATTATTGTGTTATAAAGCTATCCATACATGTAAGCATGAAAGGGACTTAAGGATAAAATAAATGTCAAATTGCCAACTAACTTAAGAGTTTAATTTCTTTAAGCAACTACCAGCCTCATATTTAATCCATTTTCTAACTACTATAAATAGACCATTTCTTCACTTTTTGGGACCACTTCTTTTTTACAATCTCCATTAGAATTATCTCTTTCATCTTGTCCTCATTTCCATAAACCAACCGATATCCTTATCCAACTCTTAACCTCGAATGCCAAGTACAAGCATAATAAGTTGTTTTTGAATTTTCAAAAGCAACTCTCAATTAAAAAGATAGCAATACATTCTAACAACCATCTTTGATTTAATAAAATCCTTCTTAAGTCAAAAAGTCCTTCAAAACTTTTATTATCAAAAAGTTTTCCAAGATTCCTCAATGAATCAAGAAGTCTTTTAGCAAAGCTATTTTATGGAACTTTCAAGATCCATTTAATCTTTACAATCTTTCTATAAAAATCTTTTCTAAACGAGCATATGACAAACCAAAATCTTTTTACCTACTTTTCTATCTCAAATAAGTTTAAATCTTATCTTTATCAACTACTTTTCAAAATCGAGCTTATGATAAACGAAAGCTTATCTTAGCAAAAGTAAATGTTTTATGGAAAGAAAACCATAAAAAAACCAATACCTCTCTCAAAATCTCTTTTATTTTCCTTTGAAAATCCATCTTATGTGTAAAAGTTTCCAAAGAATGACAAGACATGTTTTCTATAAAAGGAAACCTTTATCTTTTCCAAAACTTCCCTTATTTCATTCTTAGATTCAATATGTACTCATTTATAAAATATCAAGACTAAATATTACACTTTCTTCTCAAAACAACCTAATATGAAACTTATCAGAATCAAGTGAGCAAATCCATGCCTAAACATTAATACCAAAATTTTGATATTTAAATCGTTATGACTTATACTTATCTTGAAACCATGACTCTTGAACATATTTGGACATATTGGATATATGGACATAATCTTCACCTCAATTATTTGGACTATAATGATTGAACCCAATACAAAGACCTATTATGAAGGTAGAAAGCTTGAACATAAGGACAAATTGGTCTATGGCATGAAACAACAAGGAAAATTTGGAAATAATACAAATTAACTAAAAGACTTCATTAAACAATAAGACTATAACAAATAAAGAAACTCTTATATGCAACTTCTTATTGCGTTCTTTTAGGTGATTGTAACTTTGAGCTATGCAAAGACTATTATGACAAGTAATAAGAATAGCTAAGTGAGTATCTATAATGAGTATCACTTGTAGCTGTAGCTATAGGTGTTGCTGTAGCTATAGCTGTAGCTGTAGCTAATAGCACTTTAAATATACATATTAGTTGGTTTGTATTTAAGGTATCTAAAAAGCACTTGTGTTTGATTATGTGAAGTGCTTGTGAAAATATTATAAATTATTCCACATAATATGGTTAATAATTGTAATGCAATGTGTTCTTATGCAAGTGTCTATTATTTAGTTGATCGCTCATAAAACAATCTTAAGCATATTGTAATTTTGATACAATATGGAAATGCATAGCATATTACATAAACCTACTTTTTGCCACCACTATCACATAAGGAATAGAAAGGTCAAAAGCTTTCCCATCTTTTATAGACTAAGTGACTTTGGGGATGGTCATGTACTAAATGAGGCTATGTCCATTCTTTTGTTTTGGGTTTGCATATATTTAGAGGTCATTTAGGGATCTAATAAGTCCCTAGTCATTTGGTGGTCAGGGAAGGCATTCATTTCTTAATTATACTTCATTTGTGCCTTCCTATGACTAATTAAGAGATCATTCTCTTGTGACTTATATTTAGGCCTTAGTGTGTATTTCATTTGATTCCCTCAGCTAACCGGAAGATCAATCTTCCTAGGATTATGTTAGTTCTAGGATCAATATATTTCATTTGGTTCTCTTAAGCAATCGAGGGATTGGTTCTCTCATAGGTGTTGGGGAGAATGTTACCCATTTGTTTCTCTTAGGATCAATCAATGGGCATTATCTCTTGATCACTATGATGACATAGGTAAGTGTTCAGCCGAGAATTGTGATTCTATAGCTATTTGTTATGGTAGCCATGGATATTATGTTAAGAGACTTTATTCACTAAATTTGGACACTAAGGTACTGGTGGAACTACGAATCCTCAATCTAAGGTTAAGGGAGGGAATAAACCCTAGACTACACATTAGATACCAGTTGGCCACATGTATGGCCTCATATGCTTAACTGATTGACTGCATATCATATGCATGAAAACTTGCTTGCTGTACTTAAAAGGTGATATGAGTAGATTTCTCATAGTACTGGTTGTAGCTAACACCCCTATAATTCAAACTTTTTGCAGGAATCTTACTATTTATATCTAAAAAAATCTAAGCCATTGTTGAGCTATAAGAAGTTAAAAGTAGGCTATGGGAATGAATAGAAGGACTATGAAATTTATATCTAACATATGTCTTAAGTATTCTATCTATGAACAATTTACAATAACTATTATGTAAAAAGACTATAACATTATAAGTTTTGTACTTTCTATTTCATAATATAATGTGAACTTTTATTTAGTACCATTAAATCTATGATACTTTATGGGTTGTTCTAGAATTGATGCTCCATGTACTCTTTGGAAGTAATTAATAATTAAAAAAGCATTAATTGATTACTTTTGACTAGTACTTAACAGTCTGTCACTACTAGACTATCATACGAGTTGTGACAGCTCTCTTTATAACCCTAAGCTTAAGTGTTTTTTTATAGGGAGTAAAGTTAGTTTTATAAAGAGAATTTAACAAAAATAAAAGACTCACACATCATAGCATGTTTACGAGCAAGGTATATGATCATAGAGTATGGGTGTATAATTGCACTTTGTTAAAAATTATTGAAATTAATGAAAATTGATGGAAGAAAGGAATACATGTGGGGATCACAACCTTAATTCTTCATCGTGGTCTTTACTAGGCTTCTTTTCTTGCTCACAATTTATTTGCTTCACTCTTTCATCAAAGGTTGTCCAAATTAACTACGAAACTTGATAAAAATCCTTAAAATTCACTAATTGCCTCTTGAAGTCCCCAAAGATTAAGTTTTAAACTAATTATGCTCAAAATATTATAAAATTAACTAAATTATCATGCAAAATATCATGAAATAACTATAGAAAATGTATGCTAAATTTATGTTATCAAATGCCCCTATACTTATGCTTTTGCATTAATTAAGCAAAACAATGAAAATCAGAGTGAAGAATATCTAAATGACAAGATGATTATAAATAGATCTTAGAAAGTATACTCTTAAATTTGAATTGCTTAGCAAAAATCTTTCTGAATCACCCTTTTCCTTAACTTCACAATACCTTTAGAACACTTAAGGACTACTGAATTTTAGTGATTAATCTAAATAATTTAGAGTTAGCCATATTACTTAAACAAAAACTGAACTAGATATTAAAACAAATATAAACTATTTAAGAAATTGTTGTAGAGATTTTCTTACTCCAAGTTAGGAAGAGATAAATCTTCCTTAATTATTTTTAACCTAAAAACTAGACTAGATGAATATTACATCAATTTATCCTTTGATTATCCCTCTACTTCTTTTAGTTTTCATTAGGAGGTTTTTTAAACTCAAATCAATTTTCTTTATTAAAGCTTGATTAACAATAGGAAAGCAACCTCGCTCTTCTAAAAGATCGAAGCCAATCCTTACTAATTTAGCTTGTTTAATTACTTTAGCAGTTGTTAACGGGAAAGCACCTCGCTCTTTGATAGACCAAGGCCAATTCTTATTAACTTTAATTAATTTTACTTTTGTAATTGTCAGTAGGAAATGATCTTACTCTTTTGAGGGACCAAGGTTGATCCTTATCAGTCTTTAGCAATTATATTAATTTACTCATTCAATTAACACCTCCAACTACTTTGATTTTTCAAGTGACTTCGAAGAACAAACTTCCTTTGTCCATCCAATCCTAAATTTTTCGAAAAGAGTGATACGTAACTATCCTCTAAAATTAAGCTTAGAAATCAAAATAACTAATCCTTAATTGATTCATATCTATCTTAATCCTAAGTCTAAGTCTAAGCTTAAGTAATGGGGAACTCTAAATCATAAAGATTTAACCATACAAATTTAGAAAAGTGTTCAAAGTTCATAAGTTTCAAAAAAAAAAGTTATGCTTACTTAATGTATATAAGGGGTGCAAGTTTCTAAGATTTAAAAATTCTTAAAGGTTTAAGTGTATTTCTAACAATATAAGCAGACATAACCTACTGTTAAGACCTTAAAGGGGGCTTAGTAAGATTACCTAAAATTTCCATAACATGTGTGCACCCATGATATGAAAACCGCTTTGCAAGTTAGAGATTACAAGACTCTAAATAATAAATCACTAAGATTATTGATTTTTAAGTAATTAATTTATTATAACATAACATATAAATATAAGTAATTATAGATATCCAATATCCCATAGTTCCTCAAAACTACGGAGAATCGGTATCCTCTACTAAATAATAAGATAGGATATACTAACATTATAAAAAAATAGATACAAGAAAAATTATATCATAGTAAGTTTTAATATATAAATATTTTCTACAAAGGATGTCTATGTATTATCTAAAAAGTACTCAACTACTTCTAATACAGTATACATATCTTCATCTTGCACTCAGCACTCGAGACATATCCCAATCCTATCGTAAGTAAACCTGCAAAGGAAACCAAGGGGGAATGAGCATAAAACAGCTCAGTGAGTTCGTCCCTCACCACTACCATTCAAGTAAGTTATCACACATTATTATCACACATGCAAGCAAGCTATCTATATACATAATGAATGCAGGCATGATAAATGTAAGCAACACATCCATAGGAGTCCAGAACTATGGAAGGTATAAAATTACGTTGTCTATACTTTCATTATCCCCTGTACTTACAGACACAGAGCACCTCAGCTTACCTGCATGAGGCTACCTAAGGGCACTACCCTCTAGGAAAAATTTGACTATTACCCTAGTCGAGAAAAAAGTTTTAATCTAAATAGAGGGATTCCAAACTAGGACTATCTACCCTATAAGGCCCCTTGGGCACAAATATGCAAGTCTTCTCGCAACCAAAATTATCCAAGGCCTTATAGGCACAATAAAGCGAGTCTTCTCTCTATCAAGTGGAGAACTTATGCTAGCTTTGCCTTAACATTAAAATATTATTTATGGCTCTGCGAGCCATTATACAAATCATACAAAAATATGTTTAAGAGTAAAAAAGCTTTTTCTAAAAACATCTTTCCTAAGATTTTTGCAAAGCTAGCACTCTCCATGCATACCTTTATCGAGTCATAAACGTGTGATAAGTATAATTGGTTATTTTGGTCTAATACTTATATTTATCAATTTAACAAGGTGATCACACAGATGATAGCAAATAAGCAAAGCAGTCATTCAAACATACAAGCAACAGGAAGCAGCAAAACCTCATAGAAGTAACACGCACAAGCAAGTAGCAGGTCATTAGAACTCCCTTACCTGGATTATTGCTCATTCTCCAAGCCTTTAGGGTTTCCAGGACTCGATATCAAATGCTTAAATCAAAATGGTAAAACTTATAAGTGTTCTAAGTAGTCAAACTCCTTAGTCAACTAAAAGTCTATTATAGTTTATCTAGTTTCCCCTAATATAACCTAAGGATAACGTGTATAGGGTTTATCATATTTAATAGGGTTAATAGTAACTATTTTCTTATATTTGTAAGTTATGAGACTTCCTTTATGTATTTTGTAACTTTTTCATTCTGATTCCGATATTCACGAACTTATAGTTGTTTTTCATCATTTTCGAATGCACGTTCATACGGTGATGTCCGTTTTGGACGTTAAGACCCGTGTTTTACAATATGGGATAAATTTATTGAAATTTTATCTTATTGAAGTTTAATTATTCTTATTGCTTATGTTTATATCCTAATATCTCCTGTTTTAGGACTTGATGATTTAACTAGCTATTAGATCTTTACACTTGGGGAATTTTACATTGGTGCTACTAATTCACATACTTAATTAAGTTTAATTCAATCGAGAAAGTGCATTAGGGTATAAAGGATCTTCGACTCCTAAGTACATGTATACATATATAAGTTATATTCTTATGTAATCTTATAATTTATTATTTTACAAGCTTATGCTTATGTCATGACTCATGTAATCTTTTGATGATGTCATGGCTTATGCAATCATTTAATGATGTCATGGCTTATGTAATTCTTTGATGACATCATTAGTCTATTATTATCCTTATATAATTACACACTTTATACATATGTAATATACATACCTATACTTCTAATATACTAATATGTATACTTGTGTACTTATAAGTACTTATACATGTATGCTTCTACATATACTAGTACACATACCTATATACACATACGGTAGTATACATATTTTTATATGTATTTTCGTATGCCTTATTTACCTTCTTAAGAAATCTTCACAATTTCATTCTTTTTGTATTTTAAGGGTGTATTTGGCATGGCATGTGTATGTAAGACTAGCATAAACCTCCTTTTAGGTTATGTACATAATGGTTATTCATGTACAAGAGTTCCCATACATGTATTTATTAAGTATACTCTTATGTACACATATTTAAGCCTATGTACAAGTGTTCTTCTTTCCATTTAGCTAAGGATTTATACACTTATACCATGGGTTTCACTAAAACCCTAATATGTACACTCCATATATACTCACTTGTTGTACGTACATGGGTATTTCTATACTCTAAACATAAGTATAAGGATTCCTTTCGTTCCATAACACAAAAGCACAATTTACATAAAGTTCCCATACTAATCTTAGATAGATAACTAACTCACTAATTAAGATAAGAAATCATATAAAACCTACTTTTTTCTCCTTTATAATTTGAAAAGGAAAGCAAGTAGATATAGTAGATTGGTGTGTGGTGGTATTTAAGATTGTGAAAGTGAAATTTTGAAAAAGTGAAGATGATAAAGCAAAGGGGAGTTCACGGTTTGAAATGGAAGAAGAAAGTGGAGTTGTTCTTGTCTCAAGTTGTGTTTTATGAATGAGAAAAACAAAGTCTAGAAGAGGGAGAAGAATGGACGACAAAGAAGTAGAACAAGGAAGAAAAATCTAAAAGAGAAGAAATCATTACATAACTTGGATATTTTCTCAAGTGAAAGTGACTTTTGTTGACTTTTCTAAATGTTTACTTTAGTCAACATGTCTTGACTTAGTCAACTTTTAAAAAAATAAATACCCTTTTTGTGTACATAATGAACTAATTAGAAAAAATTTGGAGAAAGATTAAGGAAATGAAAGGAAATAAGAAGTTTAGTGATTTGATTAGTAAAAATAGATAATGAGACCTTCCATTAGATATTTATATCCTATATACATCATTTGGCAAGCTACTTTATGTAATTGTCATGAAAAGTATCATTTAAGGTTTACTACATTTAACCTAAGCATCAATTAAACCTTTAACTCTATATAATACTAACCTAGTTATATACTTAGAAAATGAATGTGATCTATGATACAATATCTTAGTTTCTAAGGGATCACTCAAGCATTGCAAATATTTATGCATGATTGAAAGTTATCTTTAGTTGTTTACTAATGAAATAGTAAAATATAGAGGATATATTATCACTTAGGGTTTTAGGGTAAATTATGTTGAATTAGTGCTTTTATATCCTTAAAGTTGTAGTTTTAGGGTTTTTATTACATTAGGATACGATGTCTAATGTTTTTACACATTTAGGGTTTAATATATTAATACATGATTAAGTCTTCGATTGTTACCTTAGGGTTTAGATGAGGTTCGAGTTTAACTTTACCTGTTACATATACTTGAGGTTTTAGCGTCTTTGTATACGGTTAGAGGTTCAATTGATGATTTAAGGTTTTTTATGTTCACTTTAGGTTTTGGATAGAGATTTTAATTTGTTTTAAATCTTACTGGCTTTATTAACTTTAGGAAATCATGTACAGTTTAGACGTTTGTTTTTATACATAGAAAGTAAGATTTGTGAGGTTTACACCTACACTTCGCCCTTAACCCCTCAAAACAACCACACTACCCTCCCCCCTTCCCCAAACCCCTTACATACAAACTTAAGTTGTATATTGTCCTCAATGTACATAATACTAATGTAAATCAAGAAAAAAAAATCAATAGTTGGGGAAAAAAATAAAAGGAACTAGGACTTCTTTGGTTTAAGCATCGATCCTAAAAAAATATGAAGTTCAAAGTCCAAATTCCATTGATCAATTAAGCGCTTGGTTTTCTTTTGCTATTGTCAAAACAAACTAACTAGAAAATAGAAAGAAAAGTTAAACAAAACAAAGTAAAACTAAATAAAACTATTGACAATTCATATATCAAAGCATTAGTGCCCTACAGAGCTTACAAATCATCAACAGTAAAAACAATTAACTAATAAGTGCAATAAAAATTAAGTTAAGAGTACAGTCATCTAAGATAAAAATCTAAACCAAGTCTTTAAAAACAAAAAGTGAAGACAAAAGATCAGTCTTTGTCTTCTTCCTCAACATCATCCTCCTCCTCTATCTCAATCTATTCATTTGACTCCTCAGTTTAGTCAAGGTCAAGCATGGGTAGTGGAAATGGCAATTGAATCTATAAATGTGCCATGATCAAATCTTGCCTTTTTTAGAGCACAATCCACCTTATGTGTCAAAATCCTCTGCTTCTTCAGTATTTTTCCAATGAACTTCTTAATTACACTAATTACTAAAGGAGATGATCTAAGTCACTATTTTGATGATGAGGAAGTAGCCTTACCAACTAGCTCAAGATTGTCTTCATATGGTGGAGGGAGTTTCATAGATTTGATGGTGTCATATGTCAAAGGAATAGGAGGGTCCAATGCTTACATGTAAGGTACATTTTGATAAGAGTAGAGGATCTTTACCAAGTAAGTGATAAAGGGACTTGTAAAAATATACTTAGCATAACCACCGGTAGCCTGGTTCTTAAGGAACCTAGCCATCCTAATAGCTAAGTTGAGAGATTGTTTGCTAACAAGGCTGTATAAGTACAATAGACTACACCTTGGCTATTGCCTCTACTAGTGAATCCCCTAACCAATACATAATGTATTAAACTCAAAGCATCAGTTAAATTATAGGCTTTTGAATTCCTTAGGTCATAAGACCCTTTATTTCATCCATTTAAATCCGTCTACACAAAAGATTCAAGAATATCCTGAGACAGCCTATATGGTAATTCCATATATTCCTAAGTCATCACATAATCTACAAGACATAAACCCATTTGCATAGCCGTATCATCAAAAGGCATAATTACCTTAATGTCATTATACCTAAAATGGATAGTGTTTTTGCTAACCTAAGTTAAGGTTATCAAAGCCTAACCTTAATGTATTAAGTGTCTCTAGAGTTAACTCTTTGCATATTGGCTCATTGATAGTCAAAAGTTGATATGTAAAACCCAAGTTAAAAATAAAAATAATAAATTAATTAATTTAACAGAATTAAAGGAAATAAGTAATTTTTATATCTAAACTTTGGTATGGCATGTAAATTGATATCAAGTACTAGGGGCAGAAGTGTTAGGGGAAAAGATTTAGACAATGGTATACTATGTAATTAAGTATCTAGTGCCAAGAGTAAAACTATCATGGGAAAAGATCTACATATCAGTATGTCATATAATTACACATTAATGCTAAAGGCAATTTGGTCCAGGAAAAAGTAATACTCCCCGCTAATTCAATCACCCGTAACTTACAGTTGCCATAACTCCCTCTCACATAAAAACTTACAATACTTTTCAAGGAACTTGCATAACTCATCTCAACCCCAAATCCCTAATTAAGATTCATGTACTTGAAAGAGGAATTCAATAAGAATCAATCTTTCCTCCATATTTAAGTAAGTCTTCTCTTTATCCTCATTTTACCTTTTCCAATTTATGTTTTTAGGGTTCCTTTAAGTTTTGGGAATGGAGTTATTTATGTTGTTAGTGTAGTAGTGGTGATGCAATTATGATATATAACATAACTTGTTGGTGTCATAGAGTGGTGTTGAGATGTGTAGTATACATGTACCATATCTTACGTAAGAGTGTGTGTGTGTTTGATGTAATGCGTATTTGTGTAGGCTTCATAAAGTATGTAATTGGCTGAGTAATAGTTATGGCTATATGGCGGCATGTAGTATGTGTGTAAGCATGAAATTGAAGTGCCAATGTGCTCTCTATGTGTGCATGTGAGACAACATGTTAGGAGTTGTAAGAGTATCGCTATCGTGTGTATATATGTTAGGGGTAATATTGAAAGGATATATGGAATACAGTTTAGAAGCTTAGAGTATGGAGTTGAGGGTGGAGTTAAGGAGAAAGAATTATTGAGTTGTGAAATTATTAAATTCTAAGCTAGCTTTTATATCTTGGATAGGTACTAGAGGACGTATGGTGTTGGATCAACTTGAGATAGGTACTCCATGTATAAGATACGTGTTTGTTGAACGTGTGTATTAAGGTAGCAAATATGAACCGGACTAAATTGAACTTAGACTTAATTTGTATGGCTAGTTGTGCTTGGCTTCTACTGGTTGGGTCTAGTGGTATTAGTGAGATACCTAGTGATCTTTACATAATGTTATCCCCTATAGAGTCCGATACTGAAATGACCCAAGTAGATCTTGGTTGGTTTTTGACACTCGAGTGTTGGGGAGTACCCAACACCAATACTTATATAATATCTATATATATTATGTATTAAGGGTCATGAGTAACCCCAAGTCTCAGGACGTTAAGACTATGATGGTTATAAGTTTAAATGAAACATTAAATTTACTACTTGTTACTTTTAGAAGTGGTTTGCATGTGTGTGTATATTTATCTGATACTTGTGTTACATGTACATGTGTATGGTATCTTGTAATGAGCTTTGGCTTACCCTACGGGGATTGTTATTTTTCAATTATAGGGATAGGTTACGAGGCAGATGATGGGGTTTATGCTGAGGATTAAGGTTACGTAGTGGGGTTATGGCGTCTTGGATTCTAGGGCATTACCTGATCGCATCCACCAAACTCTATCAATTGGTTTACTTTAGCTTCATAGTCAACTTGGGCAAGTGCTTTCCAGTTTAGATAGGTAGTCTAGTTGAATTCTTTCTTAGATAAGTAGGAGTACAAGTATGCTACAATAAGTGATGGAATTGTAGGAGATGGATGTATAGGGAGTGGTCCTGAGTTTTTACCTGCTATGCGCTTTTCTCTAGGCATGTTTTGCATTAAAAAAGAATAGTAATTCATATCAGATGGATAAAATTAATTCAAGAACTAAACTCATTTGCCAATCCTGATTCATTGCTAATTTATTTAACTAAGCAATTTGAGTAATGATTGAATTAATAAATAGATTGTCTATTATAATGCTAATTTTATGAATACCATGGATTAATGCACTTGTAGCGACCCTAGGAGGGGCTTAGTGGTATTGTCTAAAATTTCCATATCATGTGTACACCCATGATAAGAAAATCACTTGCAAGTCAGAGATTGCAAGTCTTTAAATAGTTATTTGCTAGGGTCTTCAATTTTAGTTCATTGACTCATTATATAATATAAATAATTATGGATATCCATTTTTCTACAGTTCCTCAAAACCACAGAAAATCGGTATCCCCTACCAAAATAGTGAAATAAGATAGACAATTCCAAAAAATTCTAAACTTACTAAAGATACTAAACTTAATTGAGACATTAGTTGTTTTTTGGAGCATTCCGAATTAACTACACAAGCTTTTCATTACATTGATTCAATGGTAGCACTCTGCACTCGATTCCTATCCCATTCCAAACTATCGATCAACCTGTAAGAAAAAGAACTATAGGGGTATAAGCTTACGCTTAGTGAGATAATTACCCGCATGAATATCGCATGATAGAAATTTATTAAACGTACAATCATATGAATGCATAAACAATCAGTACGCCAAACAACGTATGTAGTGGCCTAAGAATTGCATACGACTCAAAATTACGCCCCCTGAAGTTGGGGTTTGGAGATAATTAACCAACCTAAGCCAAAATCTGGGTTCTAGACCTTGGGTTTTAATTCATTAGCACTATTGTGCTTAAGCCAAAACAAAACTATATATATATATGTATATGTGTGTATGTATACTTACTTTACCGAATAACAAATCATATTTTTAAAATCCTAAGTCTAGCATTGTGGTGGACTCCGCAATCCACAAACATACACCCTAAGCAGAAGCCACAAAACTCAACCCCTTGCCGATGGTTAGCGTCACCCAACGCCTAGTAAGCCTATCAACTTAGGATAGAGACTCAATATATATGATGACATAGCTAGTGCCCAATCCTACAGGAAACTCGTATTCCTATGAGTCCCTTCCCATCTCCTGTGTGAAGCGACAGTTGGTGTTTTCCGTATGCAATATGGGGAATGCATGATTCATTTTGATTTCTTAATCGTATAAGTGATTAACTCGATTTTCAAAGTGATCAGACAATTTTATTCCATACAATTCACATGTATATATTAGTACAAACAATTCCCATTATTGTATATAATTAACAAGTCATCACATTCATCCATGAATCCATATACATGCATCTCCCATATCCCACAAGCATCCAAATTTATATATACAGGTTTAGGTGCATCTATTCTACAAGCAAAATCAAGTAAAGAGTCATCGGAAATTTACTCACTCTGCTATGTGGGTCAATCAAAGTAATCTAGAGGCAAGTCATCTCCATACATGGTGTCCCCTGGTCATTGAAATAATATTTATAATGGATTGAAATAAACTTAGGAAACTAAGTACATTTTCCTTAAGTTATACTCTTGACTAGTTTTCGAAATTTTTCCCAGTTTTTACCTAAAGTTCAATCACATATTACTTTTTCGTTTTAAATCCAATTTTTATAATCTTATAGTCAATCTTCATCATTTTTTAGTGTACTTTAACGTGGTGAGATTATATTTTTGAAATAAGTCATACAATTCTATCCATGGGTCAGAATAGTAGCGTTCCTCATGTGTTGGAGTGTTTTTGGGCCTTGTATGGTAAATGGGCTTTTTGATAACTTGAGAAATCCTTTGGGCTTGGTCTTAAGATTTTATCCTAAACTTAAAATATTCTTTGAGATTAGATTTAAAACTTTGATTTATATTTCTAAGGCTATCAACCACTTCATTAGCCCTTTAGTAGGCTTAAGTTGTCAAATGGGCTTGTTTTTTGTTCAAATTAAAGTTAGTGACTTTGGTAGGCTTATGGGGCCTTAGGTGAATTTCTTATGGGCTTCAAAAAAACCTCTCTTGATGTTTTAAGGTGTTGGTCAGAATTTCATTGAAGGCCCAATTTAGAGTTTTAGGCTTATTTTGAGAGTTTTAAGCTTTGTATGCTTACCATACTTGCTTTGGTTAATCTTTTCACTTTGTTCATTCACTTTTATCGTATTTTTAAGCTTATGTTTCCCACGTTCCAAATCTAATTGTGATGATTCCAAGGGGTTCTCGCTTGCTTTTTCAACTTGTTTCATCATTTCCTTAAGTTTAGGTATTAGATTATGCACTTAAACTACTTGTATCCACATTTTCACTTAACTTTTCTTCCATAAGATGATTCTTTAACTCATGCTCTACACAAAAAAAATAGAAGATCTTATACTTAATACAACCCCCATATCATAGCTCATATCATACAAAGTTGGTTTCTTCATAAAACTTCATGAGATGGATTTTTCCTTAACTTAAGTCTAAATTTGAGCATGTTTAACTTAACGGAAATAAAATCAACATTCACCTTTGAACCCTCACGTCTAGCATGTTCATCTTCCATTCAAGTTCTTGTTTCAATATTTTCTCAACTTAAAATCTTCTATTCAAAGTGTACTCAAGTATCTTTACAAAACACCAACTTTACATGCTCATATTTTAACTTCATGTAAGGGTTTCATGAGTTTGTTTCTTAAAAAGGTTTTTGGTGTCATAACGACTTAAACCTTACTTATATCTTCAATAAATCAAAGTCTCCTAATCATAAATACTAACCCACAAAATCACAAGAAACACTTACTCGTCCTTAAAGCAAAGTATGGTGGTTGTGCACTAAGGTTCCACTTAAGCTCTTAACTTTGCTTCCTCCTTTCTACCACCTTTTGGATTTGTTTGATCTTTTGGAATGGGGTTTGTGGAAGGTTCTAATGGTTCTAAAAGATCTTAGATGGTGAAATAAAATGACACAAGAGCAAGAGGAGAAGTTGCCATGAGTGAAGTTTGAAAAATGGGAGAAAAGTTGATTTTGTGGGGTAAGGTTGTTTCTCCTTTTTATGTTTGTTTCAAATGAGAGAAAGAAGATGTGAAAGTGAAATTGAAAGTGAAAGAAATAATGGAGAAAGTGACCGGTTGGATTTGAGGGAAAATATGTTGCTAAAATGTCTTGAAAGTGTTGTCTTGTAGCTTACACAAAAGTCAACAATTGCAACTATTGATGATGTAAGCATTAAGGGGTAAATAGTGATGTGTAAGAGAAAGTGATTAATGGTTGAAAGACAAGTGTATGGCCCCCCTTTCTTCCTTGTTTAAATCTGCCATTTAAAGTCTTTTTGGGCCATGGAATGGTCTTGTCTCATTTAATGAAGTTAAGCATGTGAAATCTTGTGAAACAGTGTCCATATGTAGTATAAGTGAAGGGGTGATAAGGAAAATGTCTTATCACTAAATTTTGATAAGTTATCAATTGATAAATGATTCTAACTCTCAATTGATAAGTTATCTATAATGATTAGTTGATCTACTTATTGAAGTATAAGGCTTAGGCATGAAGATAAGGGCATGGTCTTATAGGAAATTGTTTTAGGGTTTTCATCTTGCATTGTTTTGTAATTTATGATTTGATTTTTATAAAATTGTAAAATTTTCTAAAGTTGAATGAAATTATTCAAATTAAATTATTGATTAATTACTTAGGGTTAAAATTCCTTAATTATTTTAGGGTTAGAGTTTTAAGTGACTTTAAAGCCCATAGTTCTTTAAGCTTAGGTTTTATCGATAATTGGTTTTTGAATTGGAAAAATTTGATTTGTTTCTAAATGTAAACTTAAGTTCTCAGTTTTGTTGATCCTTGGGAACGTTCGGATAGTACTTTTAATTGAATCATGGGCCTACTAAAAGTAGGGTTTATATTTATCATTTGATAAGTTACTTAGGACGATCGGTTGATTTACTTATTCATGTGCACAAATCTTATCCATGAAGATAAGGAGATTGTCTTATATGAAATTCTTTTGGATTTTGTCTCTTAAATTGATTTGTAAGTTATGATTTAATTCTTATAAAATTATGAAAATTTCTAGAGTTGAATAAAATTGTTCAAATTAAATTCTTAATTAGCCACTTAAGGTTACAAGTCCTTAATTGTTTTAGGGTTTTGGGTTTAGAGTCTACAGTTCTCGTATTCGAGTTTTATTGATAATAGGGTTTCAAATTGAAAAATTAAATTCGTTTTTAAATGTAAAATTGAATCCTTAGCTTAGTTTATCCTTGGGAATATTTGGGACATCTTCTTAGTTGAATCATAAGTCTACTAAAAAGTAGGGTTTACAACTTATCCATATATGACATGGCTTATAAGTGAAAATAAGAGAATTGTTTTATATGAAATTCTTTTAGGGTTTGGTTCTCAAATTAATTTGTAGCTTATGATTTGTTTCTTAAGATATTTTAGAGTTTTCTACAATTAAATTAAATTTATTGAAATTATATTTTTAATTATTTATATAGGGCCATAAGACCCTGATTATCCTAAGGTTTTGGGTTTGAGTAAGTTTAAGTATGTTTTAAAGTTTAAGTGAGATTATGTAAGTTTTAGGGTTTTTTACCAACTCGGGAATAATTGACTTATACTTAGGAGCTTAAGGTTCAATTGGCTTAATTATTTAGGAATATCACTTTATTATGCAATATATATATATATCATATGATAGATTAAGAAAAGAGAAGAAAATTACTTAATAATATATTTATATATATACATATTATGGGGCTACTTATGTACACAAGTAAAAATAATTATTGTAAATTTATTAATTTATTTCTTTAATTAGTTTAGTTTTGTTGTTTATTATTACTTAAGAGAATCCCTGATTCGTTCATTATCAGTTTTATACGATTTTACAAAATTATTGATAATTTTATTGATTTATGGCTTTTCAAGCATTAAGATAATTTTATTGAGTTTTAAAAATTTTTATGATTTGATATTTATAGTTCCTGTTAAGTTTAGGTTTACATTTTTAAAAGTACGTGTATGGAGGGATTAGAGTTTTCTTGCATGATTAGGGTTTCCAAATCGTATAATAGTGTCTTTCAAGTTCGTTTTAAGTTCCGAGTTTAAAATTTTAGACAGTTTTCATTTTATGTGGTCTTGTCGACTTAGGAAAATATTTACAATACTTGAGTGCGACACTATGTTTAGAAGGTTAAATTTACAGAGTCTACAGCACTTATAGGAGTAATTTCAAAATTTTGAATCTTAGTTTTACACATGACCTCTAGTTACATGTGTATTAGCATTGGATATATAAGCCCTTAAAAATTCTTGAAATATAGCATATTACATATGGAATTGCTAATTTATTAAGGCATGGATAAATGAAATTATAAGCTACTGAGATGTTGATTTTTTTATTTTTGAAATAACTCGATAACTTCATGGTCCTAATAATCATGATCATTAGCATTCCATATATGATTAATTGGAAACTTGTTGTTTCTAACAATCTAATTCATGTGCAATTATCATAACAATACTTTTCCTAATTCTAACTTGAAATTAGCACATATTAAGATAATTCCATATAAACAATTATGTTTAATGTTAATGAATTCATGAAATTTTTCTAATTGCACAAGAATTTAGATGTTAACAAGTTCTTAACTTTTCAACATAAATTATAAACATCACTTTGCAAATCACAACATCATTCTGATGTTTTCCATCACTTTCCCCCATTTTCCTTCACTTTCTTTTTCATGGAAAATCATAAATCCCTAACATGCATGCATTTTTCTTATGATTTCTAGTAGATAATGAATAGATAACATATTTCACTATATTATTTACACTAAATCACTCCTAGAAACTAAAATCTCAACACATGCATGTTAAAGCTTTCTCATGAAACCCTAAGTAAAAATTCAATTTTTTTACACAAATTACTAACAAATCTAAGAAAGCAATGAGATAAAGGTGATGTAAGTACCTTATATTTGTAGTGTTCATGTTTGGATCATAAAGTTTTGTCTAGATTTGGGAATGAGAGAAACTTTGGTTTTAAAAAGAGAATGAGTGTTTAGAATGGGGTGGGAACACAAATACCCATGGTCTTTAAATTTGTAAGAGACTATGGGTAAGGTCCATGGTCATGTATTTTGGCTGTGGTCCTTGTTTTTATAAAACATAATGCACTTGGTAGGACCATAGGCGAGGTTTACAAGCGTAGTCCTTATTCGTAGACTTCTCATCCATAATTTTTTTGATGATTTCTTCTTGAAATTACTTACGAGGGGAACACAATCCATCTCCATAGGCATGGACCTCGATCGTGTTATTCTCCAAGTCTTAAGTTCTTGCAAATTTTATTCCTTTAACTCGATTCCTACAATTTCCTTAGAAAAACTCAAAGTTATAATGAACTAAAGCATAAGAGTAGATCAAATAACACTTTCAATTAGATGATAAATTAAATTTCAAAATTATATAAGCAAATCAATAACTGGTTTTGAGAAGAAATTATTTAAGCAAGCAAAACACTAATTGATATTTCAAAGTTCAATACTCGAATCAGCTTAAGACAAGATAACAAAAATAAACTAAACAAAATAAAAAAAAAAAGCTGAAATTGAAATAGATCAAATTTGGGCTACCTTCTAAGGATCATGGTTGTTTTATGTCGTTGGCTCAATGATTGAATTCTTCCTATAATGCAATTCCCTAGCTAATACTTACATACTTAACCAATTAAAAGGCATGCTAATAGAGAAAAACCACCAAAGGAACTATAAGGAGGGTTATTATAAAAAACTTTAATTGGAAGTTAGGGTTTTTTGCTAATATCCTTTCTAGGTTACTAATTTTGTTCCCTAATAATGGTATGCCAAAAACTTGATTAGGTGTAATGTGCTTGCTGTACCTACTCACAGGTTATAGTATAGATTAAGATGAAGGTGAGTCCGAATGTTGATCCCATAGGAACCATATGTGTGAGAACCCTAAGTTACTAGTAATTTACCCTAAAAATTTTAATTATCTTACTTAACAATGCAGAGATAATTATGATTAAATAGGCAGGTTAAATAAAGAACAATAAACAAAACTAAGTTAAATTAAATGAAACTAATTAAAACAAGCAAACATGAATCAATTAAGCGAAATACACATGATCCTTAATAAATTGTTGTTATTTACTACCTAATTCTATGCAACCATTCAATAACAATTATTCCTTGATCATAGACATACCTAATTAGAACTGACTAAATTTGCATCTCTAGCCTCTTCCTTATCTTGAAACTCTATGTACAGAATTGCTTCTAATTAGAGTATTGCAAGATTGCATTAAGAACTTAGATCCCGCTATTAGATTAGGCATTTAAGTTACCTTAATCCAGAGAATTAGTACCTAATCTCTTAGAATACTTAATTCCTTTTTATTAAGGTTGTTCGTTCAACTGTAGGACTCACGTCTCTATAGCAAACTCACACATCAAATTATTAAATTCGTAAATACTAATTAACAACAATAAGATCTGTATAATACATCCATCAACGAAAAATATCATAGATTGAAACAAAAAAAGTTATTGCAAGAAGAACTAAGGTTCAATAACAATTTACTAAGATTGATTAACAAGAACAACATAATCAAATGAAAAGAAAAAGGTAAATTGAGAGACCCCCACTAATATTATAGCCTATTACTTTTCCTAATGAGGCTCTTTTGTAACCCTAAAACCTAAGTGTCTATTTATAGAGGGTAGGGGTAGTTTTAGAAAGAGAATTTAACAAAAATGGAATATTTATGCATCATAACTTGTTCACAAGAAGGGTATACAGTTGTGAAGTGTGGGTGTATACTTGCACTTCGTAAAAAATCGTTGAAATTAGTGAAAATTAATGATGAAAGGAACACATGCAAGGACTACAGCAATAGTCCTTGACTATAGTCCTTACTGGAGTTCTTTTACTTGCTTACAATTTATCTACTTCACTTCTTGATTAATGTTTTTGTCCAAATTAACTCTAAAACATGATAAAAATCGTTAAAATTAACCAATTGCCTCTTGAAGTCCCTGAGAATGAAATTTAAACTAACTAAGCTCAAAATATCATAAAACTAGCTAAATTAACATCCAAAATATCGTGAAATAACTAAGTTGAGACACCAATGCCAATACATGTCGTGTGCATTTGTATAGCATGCATTTGTTACATCTACATTGTTTGGTTGGACTAAAGTTTTTTGTAATCGAAATGATAAATTGCTTGGTGATTGTGCTATGGTATTGTTTATATTGCTATTTGTTTATCCACTCTCACTCAGCTCTTAGTAAAATACAAGAATAAGTTGTCTTATCCTTAAGTTAAGTAAGAAATCTAAGTAAAACATCAAGTTACATGAGCAAAAAAGCTTAGGAGCACTTAGTGAATAATTTCTCTTAAGAAGGATCAAGCAATTGTAAGATTTATCTTAAGTTTTGGAAAGTGGTTTTACAAGAAGTATTAATATGATATGTATAGACTATAACTTAGAGATTGTAAATGTGTTACCTAAGCTTTGTATTGAGATTATGTATAAGATTATATAGCTGTGATGCTTTAAGATTAGCCCACTATTGTAAAGATTTTTGTTGCTATTTATTATATTAAATGAGAATAGATTTGGGAATAAGTATTTTATGAATTTAAATGACAGGTGAAGTACAAATTTTGTCTTATCCTTAACTCAGAGATAATAGTAAAGAATTGTTTTTAAGTACTAAAAGTTAAGAAAATTTTTCAAGCAAATGAATAAAATGTGAAGCATTACATAGGATTTGTAATGGAATTAAGAATTATATAAGATTTTGTAGTTATGTTACTCTGAGTTTGGCTCACTTTTGTAAAGATTTTCACTATACGATATTATGTTGAATAAAGAAATATTTGGAAACAAATTTTTTGTAAAGTGGAATAACATGTTGTTAGATACATGTTTTACCTTATCTCTAACTCAATGATAGTGTAACAAATCATCTTCAAGAATAAAAAATTTTGAGAGAAGGTTTCAAATAAATGCCTAGAAGTTGTGCTGTTACAACCTAATGTATGTATACTAGAAACTTTCCATTAATTTTCTAAGGACTTATTGTTTATACAATTCAAGAATTTTGCTAAAAGAAAACTATATGTACATACATTCTCCAAAAACTTTTATTGAGTACTAAAATAAAATATAAAGATATAATGGCATAAGATCATATTACAATATTAGATAACTAAATTGAAATGATGATAATACCTAAACAATTTATATAACAAGATAAAACAATAATATGATACAGTAATCGATTTTTGCAAAGTACTTACAATCATGACACTATTATAGGCAATAATTTATAATGGTGGTTTTTGTGGCACAGATATAAATATTTAGCTAAAAGAAAATACTTTGTAATATGGTATCAATATAACAGCATAATGAATTGGTAAAACACAATAACTTGATAAATATATAGCATCTACACTAGGAACTTGTATCTCCATTAAAATAACAAGAACTTCTTTTTATGCATCATAATGTTACATATTATTTGTCATTTATAAACCAAAAAATTATTTACCTACATTAAATTACATTAGCTATACAACATAGCCTCTTAAAATGTTATTACTATTTAGTATCAAATGTATATCATAATAAACAAAATTAATGACATAATCACCTAACACTTTACAATAAATTAAGAATATGAAAACCAATGATGTTATCACTTTTACCAAAACTAATAAAACTATAATAGATTTGGTCTATGAAGATGATTTATTTTATAAAATATACTTATCAAATCCAAAAAGACTTATTATGACTAAGGCTCATCAAAGTATTTGACATACTATAAACATTTTTGTCAATTATTATCTATTACCAAACAAAAAGGAATTTATTACCTAATATGTACACTTTTCATACAAAATTTCCCTTATCAAATAATGGACTCTCCTAAAATCAATATCATATTGTCTTACAATTAATACAAACAACCTATACAAACTTTCCAAACATTATAGCCTATATTATTGCTAAGCATTAACAATGATATTGTTTTGTGGGGAGACTTGTAATGAAATTTGTTTGCCAAAAAAAAGGGTAAATTTAATATACAATATCTAATAAAACAATATGATTGGTAATTTAATTATGTCAATCTCTATAAGTATTTGTAATCTAAATTAATGTATAAGTGTATAATATACAGGTATATAATTTTAGTATCATAGCATGATTATTTAAATGGTTTACAATGTAATAAAGGCATACCTACAAGGTTAATGTAATTATAACATATAATAATTTTACATATAAATGTCATAAGAATGAACTAATAGATAAATTGTTTGGTAGCTCAAAAGAGATTTTGACCTATTAATATTAAACCGGCAAAATTTATTATTTATTGGATTGGGAATATATATATAAAACTACCTATTTGCATTTTCTGTACTAAAGTATATTCCATACAAACACTATAGTATTGACATTGAGTAGCCCCATTACAATAGCTATAAGAAATGATGGAATTTTTACCATAAGGTACTATAAAAACAAATTGCAATATTATTATCTAAAGACACATTTATCAAATAAACTTATTATACACATATATAATTTATTTAACAAAATGAAGCAATAAGAACATTAAAATACTCTCCACATAAGATTATGATGGATTAATTAATTAATACATTTATGACCTACTCGCAGGTATATAATAGATGTGAAGGGTATGTTTTATTGACCTTTTCATTGTCGTAAGCAATTACTTGAACAAGATAATGGATTATTTATATGCATTTCATTTGTAATATAGATATAGTATGGTCTTGTTAAAATTTAATTAGTAAATGATATTGTAATAAGTATATGTATAGGATTGATAAAGTGAAACACAATAAAATTATTACACAGTAATTCACAATATATTATCAATATAACATCAATTATATCCATGTAACAATTTTGAAATTATAATATATGTTGATATAAAAAAAAAATGGTTTGAGAAGTGATTTGGGCACTTTACTTGAGGTTACATTGCAAAATAGAACGAAATTGGACTATAGGGGTGCCAAGGCAACTTCGGTATGGCCACTCTAATGCCTAAGTAAGAGTGTTTTAGAGAAGGAAGAAAAGGATAAAAGAAGTGTTAAAGTATCTAGAGAAATCTAGTGTATATACTCTGATCTCTTTTTATAGCTATAAGTTAGTTTGAATTTGTTAACTGTTGCCTCCAAAACTTAACACGTGCACTTGATTTGAACATAAGACTATTTCTTGATTTTAAGGGACATAGCTAACGTCATGATGGCTAATGGGTGGTTATTTGGACAAAGGGGCTAACTGTTTGTACTTGGTGTTAGAATTTGAACCCTTTGGCATTGACCGAGTGAAGGTCTGATCTAAGGGAAGTTATTCCAAGCTAAGGGAGGTTGTCCTAATTTGCTATGGTTAAGTTATTCTACCTAAAGGCATTTAGATGATCAATCTTTCCGAGCTAGCATGCACACTTGATAAGATTTAAAGAGGTCAAGAATAGTAAAGGGAAGGGATTAGATTAGACATAGTCTTAATCAGGTCAATTTATGTCCATGGGAAAAAACCTTTATCAACATTTGTCCCCTAACTCCTCTTGATGAATACATCAAGGGGAGTAATGTTGCTTATTGATTGGAAATTTCAATTGCATTCCTTCTATAGTAAGGATGGCTTCAAACCATTTTGCTAGCATTTAAATGTAAATTATGAGTTCCATTTCCAGCCTTAACTATAGTAATGTGTTATTTTTGTAATACTAACTTGTCTTTTACTTAGCTCATTAGGGAAGCTTTACACCTACTAGACGTAACGCCTCATGTTTCGCTATTAGTATCCATACAATTCTATCAAAACCTATGTATGCGTTTTAGGAAGTGTAACTTCCTTAGAACCATCTAATCTAAATAATGCAAAGCTAATCAAATGAACCACACTAATAACTCATTTACTTTACTAAATGGAATGAGGAAGGAATGTAATAAGAATTCTTAAAGAATGTAATACGGGTGTAATATCTATTATTTTGTTTAGTTGGATTAATAAATAACTTAAAAATAGATATGTAATAGAACTTTAATGACTAAAATACCCTTGATTGATTTTCTTTCTTAAGTAATTCTAAAGTAATAGGTGGTAGTAGTGGAAATCAACTATGGAGGCAAAGGCAATGGTAATGGTCGATGATGATTGCGAGTGGTAATGATAGTGGTGGTTGATCGTGGTAACGATGATGGTGGTGATGGCGGTGGCAGTGGCTAGGGTAGTAGTTTTGAGGAGGGGTAAGGGTAGTTATGGCAGTGGTGACGATAGTAATGGTTAAAGGTGGTGGTGGTAGTGGCAGCGATGGTAGTGGAGGCAGCAGTGTAATGGTAACGGTATTAGAGGCAATGATGGTAGTAGTTGGTGGTGACAATAGGTGGTGGTTGTGGCGGTTGCAACAGTAGTAGAGGCAATGGCGACAATGGTGATGGTAGTGGTAATGGTAATGGTAGTCAATGGTAGTGGTAGTAGTAATGGTTAGTAATAGTCGATAGTGGCAATGGCAAGTAGTGGCCGATAGTGGTAGTAGTAATTTCTAAAGAATTGCGATTTAAAGATAAAATACCAAGTGAATGCTGTAATAAGGAATAAGGGGGGGGATTGAATTTCAATTCTCCTCAAGTGAACGAGGCACAAATGGTAACCATAGATGCACAAATCTAAAAAACCCACTAACAAACTTACCTCTTATATTCCAAATTTCACATTTTCTTTCTTTCTTCTTTCCGTCAACTTTCACACTACTTGCCTAACTCTTTCCTTTAACTCTCCCAATTTACATGCCATACATTTTCCTTTTGTTCTTTGCTCTCATTGATTATGTTTGCTAAGGTACACTATAACGAATTGAGGACGGCCTAATCGTGGCAAACGCCGTATACTACACGAAGAACCCTTAATTGGATACCCTTCCAATCATAAACTCTTCACATAATATACAAGACTCTACAACCACTAGTTTCCCAAGAACATACAAATTCACATGATATCATCACACAAACATATTTTTATAAAATTTGAACTACAAAGCTTACAATACACAGTAATTTAGTATATATAAGTCTATAATACTGGTAAAACAAAAGTACATAAGTAAGCGTCTACATGTACTGTTCTCTCTCAATACATAGGAAGCCTCGCTCTTGCCTAAGTCCCCAAGCTAACTTATGGCATCCCCTGGCTAGCCTCTATGAATAAGTTATCTTGTAGTAAGAGTCTAAGGGGGTGTGAGCTTAAGCTTAGTGAGCAAAACCTTCAGCCATAGTACAGATAAGTTATAAATACATTATAATCACGCATATGAATGAATGATCAAATAGAATGCCAAACAATACGTATAGTTAACTAATTCATATACGTAACTCAGATTTAACGCCCTTCGAAGTCAGGGTTAGAGTATATACGGCACTAATCAAATCCAAGTATTATACTAGAAGTTACTTTACTACGAAACTCCACGTTCCGTACTTAAATCAAATAAGTCTTTTATTTTCATAAAAACTAAGTTCTAGTATAATTGTGAATGGGCCCCCGCAGTCCACACTCACCCCTAAATGGAGTCCTCTAGACTCGATTCTTAGCCAAGCAATTGGCACCTCTAACGCCTAGTATTTCCGTAGCCAAGGGTGAGGTCATTTTGTATGAGTGCACCATACAAAACCAATAGATTAATAATAACAACCCCTGAATGGCCTCTCTTTACCTCCGTATGATATGACGGTTGGAATTGTGTCTATGCAATGCTTGTTAATGCATGTAACAATGTCTATGCTGTGACCATCCAATAGTATACACAATCATTTTCTATACATGTAGCAAACAAAGCATTATCTGTACTTAAAGTAAGTTCACAACTCAGCACATAATAACATACACAAGCATTTCCCCAACCCCACATAGTAGTCAATTGAGAATAACATTTAAGTCCACTATCTACAATCACATACAAGCATAGAATCAGAGAATAGTACTCACTCGGCCATGACAACTTGCTCTAGTTGTAGTAATCAATCGGGAGATCCTCGCCCACTTCGGGGTCACCTGATCATTACTGTATAATAACACTAATAAGTAATTGAATTAACTAGTAATTCTAAATACCTATTTACCTAATTCTACTTAAATTACTATCAACTTTTATCTGGTTAGATTTTATTATTAATTATATGTAACTTTTTCGTTCTATTTCCGATATTTATGAATTTATAGTTGTTTTTCATCGTTTTTGGATGTACGTTTACATGGTGATATCCGTTTTGGACATGAAGACCCATGTTTTATGATATGGACTAAATTTATGGAAATTTTAAATATGGAAACTAAATTATTCTTATTACTTATATTTATATCCTTTGTTTATACTTAATGATTTAGTTAACCCTTAAATTCTTATACTTAGAGAATTTTACCTTACTATTACTAATTCATGTACTTAATTAAATGTAATCCAATTTCGGAAGTGTATTAGGGTTTACTAATTTATGTACTTAATTCTTATGCACTCTTTTTATTTTTTATTTTATAAACCTATGCTTATGTTATCGCTTACATCATCAATCACTTATGTCATCATTTTCTTGTGTCATCTTTTAATTACATCATTACTTACCTCATCATTTAATTACATATGCCTTACCTCATGCTTATGTCATACCTAAGTATCTTCTATACACTTTACTTATACTAATGATATACTTATACTATTACTCTACTTGTATGTATATTGGTATACTCATACATATACTTATACTTATACTGTATTTGTACTTGTACATATACCCATATACCAATACGGTCATATATGTATTTTTATATAAATTTCGTATGCCAAATTTTTCTCTTAAGAGAGCTTTTCTAATTTCATTCTTTTTGTGTTTTAAGAGTGTATTTAGCATAGTATTGGTATGTATAGTTAGTATTTGTCTTAGTTTAGGTTATGTACATAGTGAATACATATGTACAAAGGTCTCCATACTTGTATTCCTCTAGTATATCCTTATGTACATATACTTAAAGACATATACACATGCATCTCCTTCCTCTTCACCATGATTTCTATCCTTCTACATCTAAAGATAGAAACTTTATGCCTTCTTCAACATGGATACACGTAACACTTAACTACTCGTCTAATCTACCTCTTCACCTAACTAATAAGTAATATAAAGCAATACATAATAACATAATCACATACCTTAATTTATTCTTGAAATATGGAGACAAAGTTGGAAAATTTTGAAAGTGAAAGGGAAAGGGGATGGTTACGGCAATGGAGTGGGGTATGGGTTTGTTTCTTTTTGTCTTGTGTTGTATTTGAAATGAAGAAGATGGTGGGATCTAGAAGGAAAAGGAGTGGACAGCAATTAAAGGGAAAAGAGAAAAGAAAAGCTAAAAGAAAAGCTAAAAGAAAAGAAAAGAAAAGAAATCATGAGATGGCTTAGATATTTTCTAAAGCATAAGTGTCTTTTGTTGACTTTAGTCAACATGTGTTGAGATAGTCAACCTTTTAACTTTGGTCAACATTTGTTGATTTGGTCAACTTTCCAAAAGCATATGCTATTTAGTATACATAATGTAGTAATTAAGGAAAATTAAAAGAAAAATTAAGGAAATGAGGCATTTGGTGAATTGATTAGTAAAAATAGATAATGAGATCTCACTTTAGGTATTCATGTCCTATATACATTATTTGGTAAGCTATTTAGTATAACTAGTATGAAAAGTATTGATTAAGGTGCTAAGTTTTACTACATTTAACCTAAGCTTCAACTACACCTCTAACTCTGTGTAATACTATCTTAATTATGTACTTAGAAGCTAAATGTGATCTATAATACATTATCTTAGTTTCTAAAGGATTACTTAAGGATTCTAAGTATATATACATGATTGAAAGTCATCTCTAATCTTTCGCTAATGATTTGGCAAAATATGAAGGTTATATTATCAATCAGGGTTTTAGTGTATATTATGATGAATTAGTTCACGTATGTCTTTAAGGTTATCATTTTAGGGTTTTTATCACTTTCGAATGTAATCTTTAGTGTTTATATACATTTAGGATAGAAAAGTTTCATATGCAATTGATTAGTTCTTTTAGGGCTTTTGCTTTCATTAGCCTTGTCAACTCCTAGATTATCTAACATACTCAAGTCTACTTCAGAGGTTAGGTTAAGAAATTTAGGGGTTTACATACACTATGTCCAAAATCAAATTCGATGACTTTACTTATGCTCAATAGTGAAACTAAGAACTATCTACTATACACCAAGTAGGGAATTCCCCTCCTTACAAAGAACCTCCTAATACGATAGACCTTGATGTCGCTAACTATCCTTAGGACTTATTAGGACTAATAGGGTTAGTGAGAATCTATGTGATAAGGGATCGAAGCTTTGATACCAATATGATATGGCATCGAATCTCTAATACTAATATGATAAAGGATTGAAGGATCAATCTAGAAAGAAACGGTAGCAGATCTGGAATGAAGAATAGGAATAGGTATTCAAAAGGAAGATGGGTATGAAGAACAGGAAGGTTTTTCATGGTGAATGTGAATGGATATAACTCACCAAGACATAAACACAATCAAGGGTTTAAGCTCAAAATAGAGTTTGATATGACTCATGAACATTAAATGTTGCTCAAGGTTTCAAATGAAGGTTAAATGCAACTCACTAACCAATTCAAATGAAGGGGTTCACTACAATTTGAGAACAAGATTAATAAGAACACGAGAATGATTAAGGAGTCTAATCAACACTCGATAATTTAGCAAATGCTAACTCAAGTATAACCTTACTAGAAAGAGGAAAGTTTCACTCTTTGTATATATCTCTGTATATCTATCTTTGTATTCCCGATCCATGTATCTATACAAATGTTACTATTTATAATAAGTCCTAAACCTTAGTGGCAAAACTGTAAATAATGTATAAAGCATTAAACCCTAAAGAATTGGGCTCATAAATAAAATGAAGGAAAACATATACAAGAATACAAAACTATGCATTTATAGGACTCGACTTGCAGTCACTCAACATATCGTGGGAGAAGTACTATCCAAACTGGATGAGGTCAATAATTGGATGTCCGGGTTCGAGAAGGGGTCCCTAATGTCTTGCATATATTGGTCGAGACACCAAAGAGGTCGACCTACAATTGCTAAGTCATAGAATTAGTTGACACAAGTCTCTCTCTGATGTACCGAGTGGTTCTTTGGTTCCGATTACTCGGCTGTGTGATCTCTTGGCACTTCGACTGACAACAAACCTGATGTCGAGTGTTCATCTTCCTTCTTCTCCTCAAACTCGACAAGCATTGATAGTCCTCAGCTTGGATGTAGTCAGAAGCTGATTCCCATCACAATGTCCTTCGATCATGCAAGGTTAGGAAACTTCCATTCGATGACTATCTTTTAGATGATGAAGACAATACTCCAACCCTCCTTTTTTTATGTTTGGAATTAAATACAACATGAATCCAAATGGATTCACCAATAATGTAACCAAATAAGAGTTCAATGCCCTAAAGCTTAATTTTCATGGTGACTCCCAAGCTTGGTGATTGAAAGGTTTTAACCATACAAGCGAATTATCGCACTTAGAGACCAAGAATTTGCTCTTTTTGAAAAGTACTTCAAGTTCGATTTAAGGTTACCTTTTTATCTCTTTTAGTGGTCTTATTTTACTTATCATCGCATATGCTCTTCCATGCTCACCCCAAACTCTTATAGGTAGTTAGTAGCCTTTGATTGTATTTATGAGGATTTAGAGGTTAAGGCTACAATTATTTTATTTAGCTATTTTTTCACATTGAAAAAGAAAGAGGGCTAGTTTTATATATGCACTTAACTTTATTGAAAGTTCCTAGTAGGGTTAGAATCCTCAATCCATGATTATAAATAGAAATGGGATGTAGTTAGGTCAGCTTCCAAACTAGATTTTCCTATTACCTAGAGTCAACTGATTAGGCTTTTAGATATCAAGCACCTTCTCCCCAATGACCAAAAGGCCCATGATACTATCATGGAAGCTTACAATAACAAATATTTCCTTTGGGATGCTAATGTCATAATCTTTCGAAGGTGCCAGTAGTACCTTTGATGGAAATGTTGAGGGCATAGATGAGGGCATTATTGTCAACCAAGGTACGGGCTCTTGTGATCTTTGCCGTACTAAGAGAGGCTCATAAGAGGGGAGACCTCCACATCTACCTAAAAGCAAAGTGGTCTTCCTAGCTTGTGCTTGAAATGACATTTGTAAATTCCTTAATCTGACTTTTATGTTATCTCCAATCTAATTTCTTGAATATTCTATTACAAATAGCTCACTTAAGGATTATAGCTCAAAAGATCTATTTGTTAAGCTATAGGGCAACAAATCGAAAGGGGAAGAAGATCCTAAAAGGTCTTCTAACAAGTAAGTCTCAGTCGAGCTACCATATAAGCCTTAAGCTAAGTACTACCTAAAGCTCTGGTGAAACCAGTAACAAAGCCTACCATCTCTTAAGCTATAAAGGAAAATGAAGGTCAACAAGCCAAAGGGACTAAGGACTTACAGTAAGCTAAAGTCATTACAAAAAGGAAGGTCACCAAGGTCACTGAACCAAGGAAGCAACCTAATATACACGAATGTCCTTTGTTGGAGAGAGATCTAACGAAGGGAAAATCCCCTATAAATGATAAGTCAGGGGGCAACTCTAAAAACCCCAATGAAGGAAGAGAAGCCTTTTTCAAAATTCCAAGGTTTATTACTCCACTCCAATGGTAGAACATTAAGGTGTTACAATTCTTCCCTTATCAGAATGTCAACACTACTGACCATGCCTTAAGGAATGGTCGACTAGCATTACAACTGATTATGGCAATCCATTTTCCTAATGATGTTCAACCCTTAACCAATGTGGTCAACCTTTGTGAGAACTCTGGATCTAACAACTTGTTATGCTTAGCCACCTCCTACTACTATAATGTAAGTTTTTTTCGACCTTACATGCTTAGGCCCTTTGAATTTACTGATGAACTCTAACTCTTCTTATATTTCTCAAAATTTTCAATGATTGATGATGATCATGGAAGCTCTTATTGTGGAGAAAAATGCTATAAGTTTACCATTAAAATCTACCTTTAGTTTTCCTTCAATTCATTTACACTAATAGCTCCTATCTTTTTTTTTTTCCTTTAAATTGTTGAAGAAGTTGAAAATCAAGTAGCTAGAGTTGAGGTTGAAAAGGACCTTCTCAAAAAGTAAGGTACTATAAAAGCCAAACTAAAGGAAGAGAAGGTAAAGGTTGAGGAAGAGCTTAAATCTTGGAAGGAGAAGGCCAAGAAAGAAACTAAAGCTTAAGAAGAGAAGGAGGCGGCCTTGGTAGAAGAGCAAAAGAAGAGTTCTCAACTTGTGATCGACCTCTAAGGAACATAAAGTGTCATCAAGTCCCTTAAGATCATGCACAATGAAGAGGTCACTCACTTGCAAAGCTCCTATGAGGAGTTGAAGATAAAGATAACCAACATCAAGATGGAGTAGAGCTCTATCTATTAGAAGGCCTATGATAAGGCATATAAGGATACCCATGAGAGTGAAGAATATAAGGGCCTGATGTGTTGGAAGGAATCAATTTAGCATGGGGGAAATCTCAATTAGTCATCTAGTATGATCTCAACTACCTAAACTTTGCCAAACAAGTGTAAAATAATGAGACCATTGAAGAGGCTAACATTGATAAAATGTTGATGAAACTGACATAAGGAATAGCCAGGTGAAGATATGGGCAACCTTGCAGTTGATTCCACCAATATGTAAGAATAAAGTGAGGCTCCTAAGCTCCTGAAAATGCCTACTCTTGATCCCTTAGCCAATCCTCAACCCTAACTTTCTCAAGACCTTGATGTCTTAGATGTTGCCACTACTTAAGCTTTGTAGAAATGACTTTCTATTTGTTCATTTTCTTTCTATTGTTAGTGGCTAATACTTTGGTCGATATGCTAGCCTTCATGCTACGTAATGATACTTTTACGACTTCTTTTCCATTTTTCTTTTTTACCTTTAGATCATTCTCATATTTCTAAACATTTGTATGGATGCGTACTAAATTTTGTAATGAATCTTTATTGAATTAATCAATCGGTTTGATTTGCTCATCAATTAACTTATCTTATTACTTTACTCTAGAAGTTTAGGAATCCTTGGTGAGATCCCCATACATTTGATCTTAGAGCATTGTGTTTATGTCTCAAGACTTTTGGTTAGCCAATGAACTATCCTAACAAGTTTTAGGACTTTTAAGCCCATCACTGGTTAATAGCCTAGGGCTTCTAAATAGCTCGTCTTTAATTTACTAAGCTTATAGAAATTAAATTTTGGATAGGTTGTTGCCTATTTGTTAAACTTAGAACATAATTCCTATAGTCAACTAAGGACTTAGGGACATGTATTAACTCGTCATCCTTAAAAGGACTTATAGCTATCATGCTTGTCACCCTTACAAGGGCTTAAGGCTTTCAAGTCTTATTGTTCTTTCTTAGGACTTAGAGATCTATGGACATCCTTTTCCCATTACCAATCAGATATAGAACATAAGGATTTAGCACTTTATAGTTTGCTCATTACCCTCTATTAAGGCTTGGAGACTTTTAAGGCTATTTCTTATTAAAGAGATCGACTACAGATCATATCTTCATTTACCATTAAATCACACTTTAGTGACACTCATTGTAATAAGGTGAAGTAATCTACAAAATAGAACAATGTTAGACTACAAATCAATACTTCATTATATGTACAATTGGTAACAAACTAAGTTGACCAATTAGCTCTGACTATTTGGAACATGGTAACATTGATAAAAAAAAAAAATGAATGGACCACACTAATCATAAAGAAATAAACATTCAAATACGTAGAATAGGTCCACTTATAAACAAACCACAAACCACACAAACATCATCATCATAACAATAATAAGAAAACAAATAGACAAATAAAGAAACATGTCTTCTTCTCTTCTTTAGATATCCATCTTTTAAAATAAGGTAAGTTGTTAGCATTCCATACCCTTAGGATTGGCTATCCATTACGTCTCTCCAAACCTATAGCTATGATCATCCCTTCCTACCTCTTTCACTTTGAGAAGATCTTCCCAAGCAAGTATGAGTTTCCCTTAGTGTTCCCTTGCTCCTAATGCTTCCAATTCCTACACATCAAATCACTAAGTCGGAAACACTTATACCTGACTTGCTCATCATAGTATCGAGCTACTCATTGTTGATATGCGGTGCATTGAGCCTTAGCCATTGCACGCATCTTGTCAATAGTATCTAAATCAGCTCGAAGGCCAATGTCATTGTATTTAGGGTTATACGCCTGAAACCTTACACTTTCTACATGCAATTCAATTGGCAATATTACCATAGACCTAAAAGCTAATTGATATGGCAAGTGACCTATAAAGGTCCTCTAAGTAGTCTTATACCCCCACAAAACATTAGGTAGCTCGTTTACCCACTTGTTACTTGCTCATTTTACCCTTTTCATCAGCTTTGGAAAATCACCTTGTTTAATACTTCAACTTGATGATTGCTCTAAGGGTACGTAATTGATGTATAGCATAACCTAATATGTCAAGCTTCATAGAATTCTCTATTTTCTTATACTTACTATAGCTTTGGCTTCAACCCATTTAGTGAAATAATCCACTACTATAATGATATAACGCATTTGTTTAGTCATCCTTAAGAATGGACTAAGTATATCCAATCCTTATTGGTTAAAAGGCTAATGGCTGGTGAGAGGAATTGAGTACAAACTTGAAGCTTACTCTATTGAAGCATTCCTTTAGCATTGATCATAGATCTATGCTAGAAGAAGTGCACCTTTTCTCATCATAGGCCACCAATAGCCTAGTCTTAATGCTTTAACAGACAAAGCAATAGCTCAGATGTGTTTGCTACATACCCCTAAGTGTAGATAAAAAAGAACTTCCTTTGCCTCGAATGGTCATAGGCATCTTAAATATGGCATACTCATGCCTCTCTTGTATAGATTTCCATTAATTATTGTAAAATTTGCTACTTTACAGATAAGTCATCGGGCCTCTTTGGTATCTTAGGGCAAAGTTAGATCCTTCAAATATTTTAAGATAGGATCCATCTAGCAATACTTTAGATCCTTTTATTAAACCTCCAAACATTTTACTGGCCATACTTCCATGCTTTTCTCAAGTAGGAATTTGATGAAGATTCTCTCTTCCCAATTTAACAAGTTAGTAGAGGCTAGCTTGGATAATTTGTCAATTGCATAGTTCTCTAACCTTAGAATCTTCATCAATTGCTAGGTCTCAAAACTTAAACCCATCTCCTTTACCAATTGTAAGTACTTAACCATGTTCTCATCTATGGCCATGCTACTCCTTGCAACTCAATTAACCACTAATGGGAGTTCAAAAACACATTAAGACATTTTTCTTTGACCATTTTAGCTAGATTCATCCTAGCTAATAGTACTTCATATTCTAATTCATTGTTGTTAGCTAAGAAACCAACTTTTAGAGCATATGAAATCTTAGCTCCCATCGAACCTACTAGGAGTAAACTTACTCCACTTCCTTCATTAGTCAATGAACTATGAACATACAAATTCTAGGTCGCTTGATCCACATTGGGTCAAGAACTCTTAGTACTTGTAAATTCCACAATAAAGTCCACTAAGATCTAAGTCTTGCACGCTTCTCTAGATCGATACTATATCTTGAGACTACTAAGGTATATTTCACCATGTATCTTGAAGCATCGGTAATAAGGCCATGCTAAATGCAAACGAGGCTAGCCTTATTGGGGGTAGGTCCAAGCTTATCGAAAGCCTAAAATGGAGATGGTACGCATAAAGAATGAAACAAAATAAGCAAAACCCATAATCAACTCCGAGGATAAGATGCACTATGGAACTGTCAAGGACTTACAAATCAACTCGGTATGATGTACGAGTTGTTCCAATGAAGATACTTGCTACCTAACCTTACTTAATGGTTAAGATAAGAGTAATAAATGCAAGTCAAACAAAAGGAATGTTTATAGGCAAGCAAGAGATATTTTTTAATATTCTATAATGATGTTGATGTGTATTGTGGCTACAATGTACAAGAAGTTATTGATACCTAAAACATTAGGGAAACTACTATAAATGGAAATGACTAAAAGGGTATTGTCCAAAATAAGTAATGTACAAGGAATGTTAAGTAGCATAGATGTAAAATCAAGAAAAGTGTCCATCTTATATGAAAAATTCTATCACATGGTTGTTCGACATATGGCTAGAAACTACTAGGAAAATTTCTAGTAGAAACAGAAAAAATTGTACGATTAGGTTAGAAACTATCGAGCAAAGGTGCCAAGCAAAACTAGGGTTTCTTCTAAGGTGAATTTAGCTCAAACAGGCTTCAAGTAATTCAAATTGTAGTCGCCAGAGTTGGGGATTTGGTTGACCAAACTATTGTCTGAGTATGCCTTAGGTCAACAGTTAGACACTATTGATAGGTATAAGAAGGTTTGACTCAAATAAGGCAACAGATTAGTAGATTAAAGTAACTCAGACACATTAGCTATAAGTTGACATAGGAGAACTCGCTTTATAATTCTCTCTAGCCCTTAAGATCAAGCTTAGATCAATGGTCCAGTGCTTTGATTCTTATTATCCCCACCAGGTTTATTGGGATTTGGGGACTAGTCCCCATTCAATTCTTCCTCAAATCAATAAGGTCTAAGGTCAGTAACATTAAACACTTCTAAATCTTCTAGTAGCTCTAATTGGTATGCATTATCGTTTATCTTCTGGAGTATCTCAAATAGTCCTTTAGTTTAAGCAGATAAATTGTTCTTTCTTGTGTTAGGAAATCTTTCTTTAATCAAGTGCAAGCATACTTAGTCAACGAGTTGAAATTGCTTATTGTTCCTCCCCTTACCTTTCTTTCGTAACTTCCAAGCAGCTCGGTTAATGTACTAGGTGACTTATTGTTAGATTTGTTAGAAGGAATGTGCCCTCGTTCTTGCTTCTAGATTTTCTTGGTCAGTCAAGGGCATCAAGGTGTGATTGAGGGGTAGCTTGGGGTTGAAATCATAGATGACTTTAAATGAGGGTACGCCTAGTGGTGTCATGCATGGTTCTACTATAAGCAAACTCCACCACAGGGAGGCAGACATTCCAGTCAACTAAGCTCTTTCCCACTATAGCTCAGAGAAGTGATCTTGTGGTATAGTTAACAAATTTTGTCTAACCGTCAGTTTGAGAACGGTAAGAAGTACTGAATAGTAACTTAGTTCTCATCCAATACTAAACAATACAGCAAAAATGGCTTAAGAAGTACTCTAACTTCCTCGAGTTCTTTCATGAACTTAGTATACAAAGCCTCCAATTGTACTATTCGCGAAACACCATCATCTTATTCTTAATTCTAAGATGTTTAGTTATGAAGCTCAACCTCATGTACCTCAAGGGTACACTACTATGGTGATTGATCTACTTGATTTGCCTGAAGGGCCTTACTACCCTTCAAATTATTAGTTTCTCTTGATTTATCATAGCTATAATAGGTATACAAGAACAAACGGCACTAATTGTTGATATTAGAAAATGATCTGAGAAGTGACTTGAACACTTTGCTTGAGGTTACACTATAAAAAAAAAAAAAAATGAAATTAGGTCGTGGGGGTTACTAAGGAGACTTCGATTGATGCATACCGTGACCAAGAATATATAAGGCCAGTAATAAGGATGGGTCCAAGCTTGCCGAAAGCTTGAAAAGGGTGATGGGGGAATGTACGATAGAATGAAAAAGATAATGAAAAATGAGCCAAACCCACGAATAGCTCTAAAGAATATGATACACCAATGGAACTTCTGAGGACTCATAGCACAACTCGATATGATGCACAAATTGGTTTGGTAAGGTTACTCACCACCTAGCTTTACTGAAGGGTTAAGATAAGAGTGAAATGAAAGTAAACAATCAGTGTTTACAAGAAGAAGAATATTTAGTGTATTAATGGTCAATCTGCTCATTTCAGGCTATAAGCACAAGGGTATTTATACTCGATAAGTTAAGGCAACTTACATAAAAGGGGAAAAGACAAAAAGCATATTTCCTAAAAAACTAATGTACAAAAAAAAAACAAAGGGTAAAAATGAATATTCTAGAAAAACAATCATTAGCTTAATAGATTCTACACGTAGAAGAGATGTATTAGTGATGTCATTAGAGGATGTAGACAAAAGAGTACGACTAGATTGCTTATCCGAGCAGGGGTGACTAAAGATTAGTTTGGGGTCTCTCTCTCAACCTCTCAACAAGGGTGATGCTAGGTAAGTAGTTGGCTTAGACATAAGTAAGTGAGCACGTGAGGTTTGGTAGATTTCTTAGCATTCTACAATTTGGCACACAATCTCTAAAAGATGGGTAGTCATATAGCTCAGCATGTAGAGTAGCTCGATAAGGAGGTACTCGGCTCTGGTAGGAGTTGGTTAGAGTAGGGGGTTTGCCTTGCTAGCTCCTCTAGTCCTCGAGCTTAGCTACGGGTCAAAGGTATGATAGCTCAATTCCTATCATTCCCTCTAGGTTATTTTAGATTTAAGATCAAATCCAAATGGTCTTCAATCAGTTCTCTATCAAGGTGATATGGAGCGAGGTTGGCAATGTTAAAAGTGTTATAAACTCCATAGTCTTCGGATAGCTCCAACCTATAAGCAATATCATTAATCTTTTGGAGGATTCTAAAAGGTCCCTTAGCTCTTGCAAATTGCTTGTTCCTCCTCTTGCTAAGAAACCTTTCCTTACTGAGGTATAGCCACACCAAGTCTCCTAGTTGGAATTGTTTAGCCATCTTACCCTTAGTCATCTCTCACATTCTTCTAGTGGCTTATTCAATATGCTAAGTGACTTTGTTGTAGATGTATTGAAAGGATGGTGCTCAAGCTCTTGCATCAAGGTCTTCATGCTCACATACGGGGATAGGGGTGTAATCAAGGAGCAACTCAAGATTAAAACCATTGACAACTTCGATTGGGGTCTGCTTGGTGGCATTGTGTATTTTCTGGTTGTAAGTGAATTCAACCACTAGTAAGCAAACGTCCCAATCAACCAAGTTCTTCCCTATTATAGCTTAGAGCAATGATCCCAAAGTATGATCGACTGCCTTTATTTGGCCTTCGATTTAAGAGTGATAGGAAGTGTTACATAGTAGTTTGGTCCCCATTCATCATCATAGAGTTCTCCAAAAATAGCTCAAGAAATCCTAGTCTCTATTTGACACTATACTTCTTGACACACCATATAGCCAAATAATTTCTTGCAAGAAAAGAAAAGCAATAACCAAAGAATCGTTAGTATTAAAACAAGGCACAATGTATACCATTTTTCTGAACCTATCCACGATGACCATTACTAAATCTTTGCCTTCGGTAGTTCATGGTAATCCGAGAACAAAGGCCATTGCTCAACTCAGTCTATGGTTTCATTAGAATAGGTAAAGGCATTGCTTTCCCTTGCTTGGCTCTGCATTTAGCCCTCTTACATACAATACAACCTTCTACAACTAAGTGCACATCACACCTCATTTTTAGCCAAAAGAAGTGACCATTTAACAGCTCATAAGTCTTTCTCTCTCTAAAATGTCTAGAGAGTCCTCCACTGTAAGCTTCCCTAATCAACAATTCACTTAGTAAATAGGTTGACACATACAATTTCCCTTCTCAAAATAAGTATCCATCTTCTACATGATACTTATCTATGGTCTTTCCACCAATACAACACATAAGTATGGTTCCAAAGTATGGATTCCTAGAGTACTTCTTTTTAATGCTCGCAAACCCAAACAATCTAGTCTATAGTTCATTCAAGAGTGCATGTCTTCTTAAAAGAGCATCTATAACTACGTTGCTTTTTCCTTATTTATATTTTATCATGAAATTAAATCCTTTAAGGAATTTGATCCATCTTGCCTGCCGCTTTGACAATGTTGTCTGACTTCAGAAGTACCTTAAAGATTCATCATTAGTATAGATGACAAATTCTCTCGGCAATAGATATTGCCTACATACTTGTAGTACTCAAATTAGTGCCAAGAGTTCCTTGTCATATACAGAGCAATTTAGCTAAGCTCTCCTAAGCTTCTCACTATGGTAGATAATTGGTCAGCTTTCCCACATTAAGATAGCATTTATTCTAATGCCACACTCTATCTCAAATATTTTCTCGAAGTTAGGTAGAAATAGTATAGGGTTAGAGGTTAACCTTTTCTTTATCTCAGCAAAACTTCTCTCTTCCTTTTCTCCCCATCAGAAGTCAATGTCCTTCTTTGTTAGCTAAATAAGGGGTCTGGTGAGGGTACTGAAATTCTTAACAAATCTTTTATAGAAGGAAGCTAGTCCATAGAAACTTCTTGCTTGGCATAGGTAGTAGGAGTCGGCCATTCAACAATTATTCAAATCTTCTTATCATCCACTTGTAAGCCTCCTCCACTTACCACATAGCCCAAGAATACCACTTCCTCTTAGCAAAAGTAACATTTCTTGAGATTGTTAAATAAACTCTCATCATGGAGGATATTCAATACAGCTTAAAGATGCTTATAGTGATTCGGTATGTTAGTATTGTACACCAAGATGTCATCAAAATACACCACGACACACTTCCTCATTAGATTACTTAACATATGGTTCATCAGCTTCATGAAAGTGTTCGGGGCATTTGATAGGCCAAATGGCATTACCATCCACTCATATAGTCCATGCTGAGTTTTGAACAGAATCTTCTACTCATCTCCCAACCTCATGCAAATTTGATGTAGCTAGATTTCATATCAATCTTGCTGAAGATCTTAACTCCACTCAATTTATCCAACATATCTTCCAATCTCAAGATAGGATACCTTTATTTGACCACAATTTTGTTCATGGCTTAGCTATCAACACACATTCGCTAGGTTCTATCCTTTTTTGGTACTAAAAGAGCCGAAATAGCACAAAGGTTAAGACTTTCCTTAACATAACCTCTCTCCAATAGTTCATTGACTTATCGTTAGAGCTCAAAAGCCTATTCAGGACTCATCCTATAGGCTGGCTTATTTGGCAAGGTGGCATTAAGTATTAAGTCAATGCAATGTTTTATGCGTGGGATTGAGGGCAGTCCCTCAAGTAACTATTCTAAGAATAAATTGCCATACTCATCCAGCAACTCTTTTACATCTTAAGTAGAGCTCGGCTCTACTCATCATCAAAGTCTTCTTCAATCTACGAGCAAGTTTTTTTTGTAGTTTGTTAACTTCACTCAATGACATCACAAAGAATCTTGTCAGAGTAATTTCCAATTATGATCGATAGTAGTACTTACCAAGTGACATGTAGTGCTCCCTTCTTACTTAACCAATGCAACTTGTATGGCTTCGAGTGTATGATTGTCAGCAACTTTAACCTTGTGATCAGATTAGTTGATGCCACTTTGGTGCAGCTTCCACTATCCACAATTAACATGCTCACTTGATCATTTACCTTACAAGTGATATGAAATAAGTTATCTCCCTACTCCTCTTCGTATAAGGGTTCCAAGTTCATTGTCCATCAAGCAACCAAGATTAACTGATCTAAGTCCTTGACAAATATGTCCTCCTCAATCGATTCATTATCATAAGAAACTTCTTTCTCAATAGGGCTCTCTTTCTCAAGTTCCTCATCAATACTCTCCACTTCTAGCTTCAGGACATCTCCCTTGATGACTATAGTTCTTCGATTCAGGTACTGAGTAGCCATATGTCTAAACTCTTGGCACTTGAAGGACTTAATTTAACTCGTCTTCTTACCAGATCCTTACCTTTTCTCATAAGTTCCAATGGAGCTGTTACTATCAGGTCAGTCCTTCTGTTCGGCTTGGACATCCTTCTTTTGGATCGGCTCAATACTCGACTGAGCTTGGTGACTTCCCTATCTTTGTTGGCTAGTCAGCAGTCTAATCGATACTCAACTTCTTCTCTGCTTCTTTACTCAATGAGCTATTCAAATGGCTTCATCTATTGTGGTGAATCGTTAAAGTTTTACAATGTCTTGAATGTCACCTCTCAATCCAGTAAGGAACTTAAAGATTGTTCGTGCTAGTAGTTCTTCCACTTCATAGCGAACCATAAGCATTTGAAATTCTTAGACATATTCATCAATAGAACAGCTTCCTTATCTTAGCTCTTGAAGCTGAGTAAAAGTATCTTGTAGATAAGTATACGACATAAATATGTTTTTGAGTATTCTCTTCATCTTAAGCTAAGTATTAATCTATCTATAACATTCTCATCTCCTCATAGTTTGGAAATTCTTCCACCACATGACGACATATCCAAAAAACTCAACAACAGCAGTTCTTACCTTTTCGTAATCCTCATATTGGTAATGGTCAAACATACACTCCACCTTCTATTCCCACTCTAAGTATGCATTCACACTTCTAGACCTATTGAAGCTTAGAATTTGAAGCTTTACATGGTCAAATGCTCTGCGTGCTTGAACTCACTCTTCTTCCTCATCCTCTTCTCTTAAGTCTCCTAAGTCAATCCTTTTCTTTACTTATTTGCCTACTCCTCCACCTCTAGCTTGTCAAGTTGGTTCTGACCTATCATGGGTCAGGCAGCATGTAAGGTGTTATACATTGCTTCAATAGGTTAGTAAGCCAATGAATAAATAGGTCAGGCTAAATCCACTAAGAAGTTAACCACCTCATCAAGTCTCTCGTCAGTACTCCTAAAGGTACCTTGAGACTGTCAACCATGGTGGACAACTCCACTATTGTCATCTCTAACACCAACATTAACACTTGGTTCCATCATTTTCCTTGATAGATTTTAGTTCTCAAATTCTTTGATTAGATGTTTTAGCAAACACTTATGTAAACTAGAAATTTTATCAGCCAACAAACACAGCAGTTAAATAAACATAGTACCTTGCTCTGATTTACACTTGTAAAACAGAGTATAGATAGAACTTCGAAACAATCTCTTATACCTTAAGCGAAACCTCCACTCTAATACTAAGATGATGTGTACCATAACTAAGAATAGATAAGGCCAGTAGTAAGGATGGGTTTAAGCTTACCGAAAGCTCAAAAAGGGTGATGGGGAATGCATAATAGAATGAAAAATAAGCTAAATCTATGAACAACTCTAGAGGATATGATGCACCAATGGAACTTCTAAGGACTCCCGACACAACTCGATATGATGTACAAATTAGTTTAGTGAGGTTACTCGCCACTTAACCTTACTTAAAGGTTAAGATAAGAGCGAAATAAAAATAAACAATCAATGTTTATGAGAAGAAGAATATTCAATGTATTAATGGTCATTCTACTCATTTTCGACTATAAGCATAAGGGTATTTATACCCGATAAGTTAAGGCAACTTACCTAAAAGGGGAAAAGACAAATAGGGTATTTCCTAAAGAAGTAATGTACAAATAATACAAAGGGTAAAAACGAATATTCAAGAAAAATAATAATTAGTGTAAAAAATTCTACATGTGGTCTTATAAATGTGGCAAAGATGTATTGGTGATGCCGCTAGAAGATGTAGACAAAAGAGCACAGTTAGATTACTTATTCAAACAGTGGTGATTGAGGATTAGTTTGGGGTTTCACTCTTGGCCTTTGAGCAAGGGTACTGCTAAGTAAGTGGTTGGCTTGGACATAAGTGAGTAAGTGCACAAGGTTTGGTAGATGTCTTGGCATTCTATAATTCAACACACAATCTTCGAGAGATGGGCAGTCATATGGCTTGGCATGTAAATTAGCTCAATAAGGAGATACTCCACTTCAACAATAAGAGGATTTGCCTTATTAACCCCTCTAATCCTCACGTTCGGTTGCAAGCCAAGGCCCCAGTAACTTGACTCCTATCATCGATGCTACCACTTCGATGCCTAAGTGAAAGTGTTTTAAAGAAGGGGAAAAAGGATAAAAGAAGTGTTAGAATACCTAGAAGAACTTGGTGTCTGTGCTCCAATCACCTTTTGTAGCCGTATGTTAGTTTGAATTCGATAACTATTGCTTCTAAAACTTAGCATGCACACTTGATTTGAACTTAGGACCATTTCTTGATTTTTAGGGACATTCCTAATGACATGAAGGCTAGTATGTACTTATTTGGACAAAAGGTTTAATTGTTTGCAATTGGTGTTAGAATTTGAACCCTTTAAAGCTGACCAACTTAAGGTCCAATTTAGGGGTAGTTATTCTAATTTAAGAGAGGTTGTCTTCATCTGTTTTGGTCGAGTTATTCTGCTTAAGGGGATTTAGGCGATCAATCTTCCTAAGCTAACTAACACACTTGGTAAGATTTAAAGAGGCCGTTAATTGTAAAGTTAAGGGAGTAGATCCAACATAGTCCCAATTAGGTCGATTTATGTCCTTTGGGAAAAATCTCCATCAAGAATGTATATTTGGTATAAAAGACATGTAGATCTCCATTTGACTATATACAACATAATGGGAACATACAATAACTATTAAACACTAATCAATAATATCATATTATTACATGCTATTGATATAAGTATAAAAATATTGAAATACAAACAACATATGTCACGACCCGAGAGGGCTAGTTGTGGTAGTCGCCATATACCGTACAAAGAATAGTAGATTAAGTTCCCTTACAATGGACGACCCTTTTATACGATACATAAGGCTACAACTACTATTAACTACCAAGAGTGCGTAAGCTTAAGCAATAGCATTTCATGACGAATAATATTATAGAAAACATATCACATAATTTATGTATATAAAAGTTTACAGATATAGCGTTTGAAACATGTCTAAAGTCAGACTAATATAAAAATTACATATTCAACTCTACATTTAGTCAAAAGTACTCTCTGTCCTCAAACAACTCCCACATTGATCCCGTAGAGAAAGCTAACCTCGGGCATACAACGGCCTGACTCCACGAATAAGTCGGCTTGCAAAAGGAGTCTACAAGGGTATAAGCTTATTAGCTTAGTGAGATATTTTCCCTCAACTATACAGCAATCAAGTTATACCATAGTTAAGTTCAACCAATTGAATGAATGAATAGGCAGTATGCCAAACAAATACATGCAAGTGACCAGGTACTGCATGTAACTCAAATTTAACACCCTCCGAAGTCAGGGTTGCAGATTCATCGGTACAGTCAAATCCGAGTATCATATTAGAACTTTTTTCATAACAAAACTCTGCGTTTCGTATTTAAAATGTAATGGTACATCCATTACCAGCTTTATCAAAACAAGTTCTACATATGATTGTGAGTAGGTTCACGTAGCCCTCACTCACCCCTAAACGAAGGCTTTTGGACTCGACCCATAGCTAAGCGGTTAGCACCTCCAACGCCTAGTCATCCTGCGGGCAAGGGTAAGGTCATATCGCACGTGTGCAACGTACGAAATCACTAACATTCAATAATCAACCCAAGTATGGCCTCTCGCTACCTCCGTGTAATGTGACTGCCCGGAATTAGTTATGCAGTACATGATTCATGAATGATCCAAGTTAACTTTTCTAGTCGAATAAAAGTTGTCATATTTAATCAGTGATCATTCCAAGTCACGAACAATCAATCTATTGAATCTACTTTGCAACAAACATTATATTATTGACATTTAAAGTAGATTCACCATTCACAACATTTATCATGCACAAGCATAACCCAACCCCATACACATTCATTTATAAATCATAATTTAGATTCACTAATTACAAGCACAAACAAGTATGGAATCATAAGGAAAAACTCACTCAGCCATGGCTAGTTCAGAGATCGTAATAGTCGGTAGGCAGCTCAGGGTCAATATCGAGATCACCTGAGAATAAGGAAAATTTGTAAGATAGGGAATTTAAAACTAACTAGAGTTATAATGTGTAAGGTTTATTTCACTTAGTTACATGAAACTGTCGATTCGAGCTTTTTATCGAATCGCGTGTAACTTTTTCGTTTTAGCTCGGATCGTTATGAACTTATAGTCCATTTTGATCGTTTTCGAGTGTATTTTCTCGTAACGAGGTCCGTTTTAGACGTTGTGACTCGTAACTTAAATTGTGATACAAAAATATCACAAAAATTATTATTTAAATTTAAAAATTATAAAATATTGATTTTCGTTTTTTCGTAACATATTTATAATTTAATAATTATTTAAATCATACGTTTGGTATTTTTATTATTTTGGGTATATTTTCTTATTTTTCTTATGTACCTCACGATTATACATATATATATATATATACACCAATACTTATAATATATAATTTATGGTTTATGTTATTGTAAAATCATAAATTACGGTATCATATATATATATATACACTATATATATTACACATATGTATTATACGCACGTATGATATATTTACATATATTTTGTATTTATTTATTTATGTCTTACATGTATATATATACCTAGAAAAACATACATATATGTTCGGCATACATACCCATAAATATTTACTATGCATTTCATACATAATATACTGTATATAATATATATATATAAATACTTATAAAAATACTCCACTATATACTATATAACTACACACACACATATATATATATATATATAAAATCATATATGTAACCCATATGAATATCAAGTTACGGTACCTACATATATCTTTATACTATACTTACGGTACATACATATATCTTTATACTAGAATTATGTAAATTACTAATTAGAGGTATATAAAAAAAATACATAATACATACTATATACCTCAGTACATACATGTAGACATACTTATCCTTATATTTATACACATATAAGTCAATTTAGGTATTTATACACATAAACATATACTATTAGTATTATATGTACAAATACCATAAAATATCATAAAAATACTATAAAAATACCATAATTCTACACATGTATACTATCATATACATATATATTTCTTAAAATAAATTCCTTACCAATTAATTTGGATTTTTCTTCTTCTTTTCCTTCTTCTTTTTCTCTTTTCTTTCTTTCTTTTTCTCTCCTTTTTCCTCACGATTTGTAGACGTTGTGTGTGCATGTTTATGTAGATTTTTCTTTCTTTTTTTTCATATTTATATGTTGCTTTGGTTCATGTGATTGTTAGCTTAATTTCTAAGCTAAGTTCACTTTTTATTAATGTAATAAGACAAAAAAAAAATAATATTATGTAGCTGCCTAAATGGGGGTCCAAATTAAGGAAACAAAAGTGAGAAAAGTTTTGGACGTTGAACGTAAGGAAAGAAAGTAAGAAAGGAAAGTGAGAAATGAGATAAATTGAAATTCAAAGAGAGGGAAAATGAAAATTATTAATAAATATATGTAATTTTTCAAATCATATAAATTATAACGAATCTCCTCGTAGATTAGTTTTCAAAATTTTGTGAATTTTATCAATTTAACTAGTACCCGTTACAATTATAATTTTTACAAGTTATTATGGTAATTTTATTACAATGTCGTACAAACAGGCGATTTAGTCGAAAATTACATTCGACTATAATTTTATTGTTATTGTGTAATATTTAACTATTTTATATGTTTACGTTTATGATTTTAGGGTCTCGAGCAATTTTGAGTTTAGTTTCGATTAATGATGCATAAACTAGTTTTAGGGTTTTAATAAACGATTTAGGGTTTTGATAAAGTTCGAAGGTTTTGTTATTGGTGTTATATTTGATTTATTAAACTTCATTTTCTTTTATTATTATTAGCCTTATTGACTTATTGTACAGTTTAGAACACTCAGACTCGAGTTAAAGTTCAACTACTGTTTTTCCTAGGATTTACAACATATATTCAAATATACACATAACATATACAATCTAATGGTAAAGGAGCCATTAATAAAATCATACAACCTGATTGATACTGCATAATAACAAAGGCAATTTGGTAGTATAACACAATATAATATGGCCACTTAAATAATTCATACAATAATATAGACAACATAATCTTTGTATTCTATAACAAGAAATATGACTTAACAATTGATATATAGTACAATGTTAAAAAAAAAAAGAAGTAAAATAATTTAAACACTAATAAAAGAAGAAAAAGGAAAGTCTCAAGCCTCATTGTGTTATATATTTTTACTTATGTACATATTCAATTACTTCCTAAGGTACATAGTTATTAACATAATAAATAAATAAGAACAAAACTAAGAAGAAAAAAACCAAGGGGGGAATGGGCTAACTAGAGAACCAAGTGGGTTTATGTTTGAAAGTAGGTAATGGGTTGAAAGTTCAAGTCGATTCGACTCCTATGAGTGAGGTGGTTTGCATGGTCATGCTAGTTTCAAAGAAGGGAGTGGTAGGGGTAGTGGTTTGTGAAGCGTTAGTAGTGGCCAAGCATGCAATGCACGATTAAGGCTCAATTTGGTTTATTTTGGATGAAAAGGAGACGGTTTTAGGGGGGTTTAGTAGCACATATGGTGTTTCTAATCGTATTTGGATTAAAAAATGAGTGGTTATGGTAGTTCCTTGAGAGAAAAAGTGGTATGAGATGGGTTGGAATTTGGTGATAAGATGTTGTTTTACATAGAGAGTAAGGCAATTTCAAGATGTTTAGGATGTAGGAAGACATTTAGAGATAATAGTTTTTGATGAGATGTGATGTTTGTGCATTTATTCTAAAGAGAGAAAGTGGTGATCACAAGTTACCCTACCTTAGAGAGAGAAAGTGAAATCTATAAAGAAATGGTGGAAATTCGTAAGAAGTTAACCCTTAGAATGAGTTTAAGACCGATAATTTATAAGAAAAAAGAATTTGAAACACGTAGGAAGGGTCAAGATCAAGAGATCTAGGAAGAAGAAGAGGCATATGGGTTCAAAGTTAATTCACATTGAAATCTAACTTAAGAAGTAAAGTACTTCTAGAATGGAACTTTTTGCCTCCCATATGCATGACTTAATAAAAAAAATTGGAGGAAACAAGCTTAAAATGGAGCTTGCTTCCTCCATTAATGGAGGTCATGAGCCCTTGGTTCTAATTTCTTTTTAAATTTGAAAAAAAAAAACAAGAATGAGAAAAATGAATTTGAAATGCTTAGGAAGATAGGAGATCAAGAGATCTAAGAAGAAGAAGAGGCATACGGTTCAGAGCTAATTCACATCAAAATCTAACTTAAGAAGTAGAATACTTTTAGAATTGGATTTTTCACCTCCTGTATGGATGACTTAATGAAAACAAATAGAGGAAACAAGCTTGGAATGGAGTTTGTTTCCTCCATTAATGGAGGTCATAAGCTCCTTGCTCAATTTTTTTTTTAATTCAAAAAATTATAAAAAAGGGAAAAAAAATTCCTCTCTAATGAGGGATCAAACTAATGACTTATAAGATACAAGATGAACTCCTTACCTACTAAACCAATAGATCTACTCTACTTATTTATGACTAATTTCAACAAATTAGTTATAATGTGCTGTAATACTTGTATTAGAGTGTCTAGGTTTAGTAGCCAATTTACAGTGCTTGGAAAAGTAATTCGATTAGGCTAAATATTTATGAAGGGCTTTATGATATTAATTAAGGAGTTTTCGTAAGCTCAAAATTTGAAAATATAATAAATATTAAATATTTAAAATATTACTAAAATGGTAATAATTTGCTATGTTTTATATTATTAGTAATGCTTGAATTAGGTATTGAAAATTAATAAACACTTAGAGATAAATTATACAAGTAAAATAACTTATATTGTACATAAAATAATATATAAAAGTAAATATTAAAAATTTAAAATATAATTAAAATGTTAACAATTTACTATGTTATTATATCATGAGTAATGCTCGAATTAGGTATTAAAAATTAACGAACACTTAGAGATAAATTATAGAAGTAAAATAGTTTATAGTGTACATAAAATAATATATAAAAGACATGTATACACATAAGTTACAATTATTACATAAATATATATACTTAGAATCAATAAATTTAGGTTTCTAAAAAATATTCTTGGAATCAAATAAATTTTTAATATAAGGTCCAAAAAGTTAAAAAGAAACACTTTGGAAAAGTTTGTTTTGTAAAATTAAGTCAGCAAAATATTTAATTTAATAAAAACATATTTTTCCAATTAAGAAAAATTGGTATGGTACATCTGAAATGCAAAATCAAATGAAAGAGAGGCCTTAAAAATAAAATTATCTGACTTATGAAAATAATTATTTGACTTTAATTAAGAATAAAATAGCTAGTATAAGCATTCTGTAAACCCTACTTTTAGTGGGCCTAAAACTAGATTAAGAGTACTTTCCGAATGTTCCTAAATATCAACTAAACTAAAAACTTAAGTTTATATTTACAAACGAATTAAATTTTTACAATTCAAAAGCCAATTGTCGATAAAACCCGAGCTTAAAGGATTACGAGCTCTAAAGCTACTTAAAACCCTAGACCTTAAAGCCATTAGGGAATTTTAACCCTAAATAATTACTCGATAATTTAATTTGAATAATTTCATCCAACTTTAGAAAATTTCATGATTTTATAAAAATCAAATCATAAATTACAAAACAATGTAGGATAAAAATCCTAAAACAATTTTTTTATAAGGCTATGTCCTTATTTTCTTGTATAAACTTTACACATAAATAAGTAGACCAACCAATCACCTTAGATAACTTATCAATTGAGAGTTGGAATCAATTATCAATTGATAACTTATCAAAATCTAGTGATAAGACAATTTCCTTATCACCTCTTCACTTATACAAAATATGGACAATTTTTCACAGGAATTAATAAGCTTAACTTTAATAAAAGAGACAAGACCACTTCATGGCATGCAAGGACTTTAAATGGAAGATCTAAAAAAGGGGAGAAAGGGGGGTCATGCATTGGTCATTCACCCATCAATCACTTTTTCTTACACATCACTATTCACCCCTTAATGCTTACATCATCAATAGTTGAAATTGTTGACTTTATGTAAGCTACAAGGCAACACTTCCAAGGCATTTAATCACTTCTTCTCTCTCCATTTCCAATCGGCCATACTCTTCCCCATTTCTCTCACTTTCAATTTCACTTTCACTTCATCTTTCTCTCTTTTGAAACAAACATAAAAAGGGGAAACAACCTTACCCCACAAAATCAATTTTCTTCCATTTTGAAGCTTCAACTTACGGCATTTTTTTCCTTTGCTCTTGTGCCAATTTCTTTCATCATTTAAGATCATTTAAGACCATTAGAATCTTCCATAAACCCCTTTTCAAAAGACCAAAAGATTCGGGTTTCAAAAGCTAAGTAAAAAGGAGGAAGCAAAGTTAAAGGCTTAAGAGGAACCTTAGTGCACAACCACCAAACTTTGCGTTAAGGACGAGTAAATGTTTCTTGTGATGTGTAGATTAATATTTATGTTAGGAGGTTTGGATTTCTTGAAGATGTGAGTAAGGTTTAAGTTGTTAGAACGTCAAAAATCGTTTTAAGAAACAAACCATAAAACTCTTGCATGAAGTTGAAATATGAGCATGTAAAGTTGGTGTTTTGTGAAGACATTTGTTTAATGCTTTGAATGGAAGATTTTAAGCTAAGGAAACCTTGAAATGAGAACCTTAATGGAGGATATGCATGCTGGACGTGAGGGTTCCATGGCCATTTGAATGTTGATTTTGTTTCCATTTAGTTAAACATGCTCAAATCTAGATTTAAGTTAAGGAAAAATCCATCACATGAAGTTTTATGAAGAAACCAACTTTGTATGACATGAGCCATGATATGGGAGTTGTATTAAGTATAAGATCTTTTATTTCTTTATGTGGAACATGAGTTAAAGGATCATTTGATGGAAGGAAACTTAAGTTAAGATTTGTACACAAGTAGTTAAGTGCATAATCTACCCCTTAAACTTAAGGAAATGATGAAACAAGTTGAAAAACAAAGTGAGGACCCCTTAGGACCAACATGAACAGATCTGGAACATGGGAAAATGATGCCTAAAAATATAATAAAAGTAAAAGAACAAAGTGAAAAGATTAACTAAAGCAAGTATAGTGAGCATATAAAGCCTAAAACTCAAAACCAAGCTTAAAACTCCCAAAACAAGCGTAAAACTCTAGGATGGGCCTTCAATAAAAATCTGATCAGCACTTTAAAGTACCAAGAAAGGTTGTTTTGAAGCCCATAAGAAATCCACCTAAGGCCCCATAAGCCCACCAAAGTCATAAACCTTAGTTTGAACTAAAAACAAGCCCATTTGATAACTTAAGCTCACTAAAGGGCCCAAGAAGTGGTTGTTAGCCTTAGGAATATAAATCAAGTTGTAAATATGATCTCAAGGAGTATTTTAAGCTTAGGATAAAATTTAAAGGCCAAGCCCAAAGGATTCCTCAAGTTATCAAAAGCCCATTTACCAAACAAGGCCCAAAAACACTCCAACACAAGAGGAACGCTACTGTCCTGACCCATGGACAGAATTGCATACCTCATTTCAAAAATCTAACCTTATCACATTAAAGTACACTTGAAAACGATGAAGATTGACTATAAGATCATAAAAATCGGATTTAAAACAAAAAAGTTATACACGATTGAACGTTAGGTAAAAACCAGAAAAAATTACGAAAACTAGCTAAGAATATAACTTAAGGAAAATTTACATAGTTTCTTAAGTTTGCTTCAATTCCTTATAAAAATTATTTCAATGACCAGGGGACACTGTTTTCGGAGATGACTTGCCTCCGGACTGCTTTGATTGAACCACATGGTAGAGTGAGTAAATTCCCGATGACTCTTTACTTGATTGTGCTTGTAAAGTAGATGCACCTAATCTTATATTTATAAATTTGGATGCTTGTGGGATATGGGAGATGCATGTGTATGAAGTTATGGATGAGTGTGATGACTTGTTAATTATATATAATAATGGGAATTGTTTGCATGAATATATACTTATGAATTGTATGGAATGAAATTAGTTGATCACCCTGAAAATCAAGTTAATCACTTGTACGATTAAGAACTCAAAATGAATCATGCATTCCCCATATTGCATATGGGTAACACCGACTGCCGCTTCACGCAGAAGATGGGAAGGGACTCATAGGAATATGAGTTTCCTGCAGGATTGGGCACTAGCTATGCCATCATATGTATTGAGTCTCTGTCTTAAGCTGATGGGCTTACTAGGCGCTGGGAGACGCCAACCGTCGGCGAGGGGCCGAATCTTGTGGCTTCTGCTTAGGGCGTATGTTTGTGGACTGCGGGGGCCACCACACCGCTAGACTTAGGATTTTTAAAGGATACGATTTGATTTTGATAAAAGAAGTATATATATTTTATATATGTAGAGTTTTGTTTTGGTATGAGCACGATAGTGCAAATGAAATAAAACCCAAGGTCTAGAATCCGGATTTTGGTTTGGGTCGGTTAATTATCTCCAAACCCCGACTTCAAGGGGCGAAATTCTGAATTGTATGCAGTTCCTAGGTCACTGCATGTGTTGTTTGGCATACTGTTTGTTCATGTATTCATATGATTGTGCATCTAATAAATTTCTATCGTGTGGTACTGATGAGGGCATTTATCTCACTGAGTGTAAGCTTACTCCCCTATAGATTTTTGTTGGTGCAGGAGAACCTCTTCGTCAATCCGGGCCGAGGCATGCCCGTAGTAAGTCTCAGGTGGAGACTGGTTGGAGCAATCAGAGAGCAAAGAGGACATTTAGATACTTTTATGTATTTATGCATAACTTAGATTTTATGCAGTTTTGTTATGAACTGCATTTGTTTGTACTATTTTTTTGGTGTGGATCTCACGAGCCTACACAATTAGTTAATTTATAACATAGAAGTAATTTAGTTAAATTGCTCTATATTACTTGTCTATGGGCCTAGTGGTAACGTAGAGTGAAAGGAGCCTTGTGTGTCGTATGAAAGGCCTATGATCAGCAAGGGGGTTGATAATAGGCCTTTATACGGTATACGGCGACCTATCACGACAACGATACTGTTGGGTCGTTATACATTCCATATACAAGTGTATACACAAAATAGGGAAAAATAACTACATATCAAATAATATACATAAAACTATATTCGAATTAACTACAATAAATTAAAGATTAGCATGGGACAATTGTAGGATCCTCAAAATCAGGTGAGAGACATAGCATAAGTTGTAGATAACAATATTTGTATAGAAGGGCTAAGAGATACCTAATCAACTAAGTAAAGGAGAAAAAATAACAAATGTTCACATGAAGAATTCTCCACCGACAAGAGAGACTCCTATAAATTCCATGGCTTACTTTTGGATATGAGATTAGACACTTTAAGTATTGGGAAAAATATTAGGGAGCTCAAGAATTGTTAAAAAGAATTTTCTACAAAAATTAAGGAGAAACAGAGTAACTTTAGGTAAAATGCAAGTTACTAAGGAAAACCACCACCTAGGAGTAAGCCAAACCACTTAGAGATAGTGGAGGTAGAGCCAATTAAGGAAGACAAACTCCCACCCCCAAATGGTTGCTAGAGTTGCAAGTAGTAGTAAGTTTCAATCTATTTTTCTAAAAATAGTAAACAACCTCTAAAAATTATAATTTTTGGTCCCCACAACTAGTTTTTCATGTATAATCTAAAAATACCACTTGATTCTTCAAATTCCAGTCAAAATATGTGTTCTTTAAGAAATTGGGCCAAAAATGAATCTAAATTCTAATTTTTAATAGCTTAAACAATGTTGTTTTGACCCCAAAATTTATGAAAAAATATTTTAACATGTTTAATTTGATTCCATGAAAAGAGTTTTCAAAAATTCAAAAGTTGAATTTTAAGGTTTTTCTTATCTAATATGTATGTAGCTAAAATCATTTAAAATGGGTATTTAATTTGATAATTGAGTCACCAAGTACTGGTTCATAGCTGTATTTGAGGTTTAAAGTGTTGAGTTAGAATGTTGGAGTAAGGAAATAGGGGTATGGATGTTGGAATTGTGTTATTTAAGAATTCAAAGTATATTTGATGCAAGTTAGAAGGAGTGTCAAATTGTAACTTGGTATCAATATGTTGAATACACTAAGAAAATGGAATCCGTGCTAAAAAATAGCTTATATTTAGATTCTACCCTAATTTTTGAGACAAGATATAAGTCAAGAACTTTTTAAATAAGAATCTAACTTTAGATTAAGGGTTAGAACTGCGTTAGAATGTTGTTTGGTATTGGATATTCTTAACCACACCAGGAGTTCAACAGTAGATCAGCTAATAATTTATTTATGAATTCCATTCCCTTGTCAAAGTTAGAACATGAGTTAGAAGCCACTTAGATAATAGCTCATACCATAAGACTAGGTTAGAACCTCAGTCAGAAAGTAGTTCGATGGAAGATGTGAAATATAAGAGCAATTGGAAGTTTGGAGATGGTTAATACTAAATATTGGATCATTGGGAGTCGAAGAATAGATCAAAAAGTCGTATGATTATACTTTCTAAGAATTTATTAAAGTCAAAACCTAGATAAAAAAATATTAGGTAAAAATTTGTATCAAAACAGAACCTTTGTCAAAAGATATCCTATTTAACTAATATTTAATAAAAACCTTAGAAAAACTTACTTACCACAATTGGAAATGTACTTAAATGTCCACAGTGAACACATATGTTATCTATTGGACATAAACTAAAGATGTCATGTTAAATTTTAGGAACAATAAAAAAAGATAAGACAAGAACGACATACAAGGAAAATAAGCATTAATATTTAGACAAGTAGGATTAGTGTTTCACTGCACTTTCAAGTATTGCTTAAGAATGCTTGGACACCTTAGTATATACTTTGTTTGTGATTGTAAGTTAGTTGCTTGTACGCATGCAACATGTGTGGTTGAATACTGTTATGCTATTTGAGTGATGGATTGATGTGTTAATTGATTTATGATATTATATGCTTTGAATTGTTTGAATTTACTTAATCACCCTAAAAGTAATCTAACACAAACTAAACTTAACCACTAACTAAGTTTGCATCGCAACCTACTAAGGGAAATGACTAGGAAGTGTGGGCTAAACTCGAACCCCTTCATCGAGGATAGGAAAAATTATCCTCTTCCTACCTTGAGTTAAGCTAATTGATAGGAGAGGAGGTCATAACTAGGTTGGGGTCTATAGTTTGATGGTAGTCTCAGCAAAGCGTGATCTCAACTGCGCAAGCCTCGATTTGGTGACCAAATTTGCAAGTGCATAGCATTAAACTACTTGAAAACTAAATTAGAGCAAGCAAAATTTCTTTGATCTTATGACAACTGATCAATGTGATGCGAAGGCTTTTGCTTAATCATGCACTGTATCTAACTAAACTTACTTGATAACCCTAATTGCTTTATGTCAGATATGTGTTATTGTCTCCATCCCATTTACTGTGCAAGTTGTCACTCATTCCCCTATAGATATTTTGCAGGTTTCCCTAATAGACTCACTAGTATTTCTCTAATTTTCAAAAGGCTAGAGAACAAGGTTGGGGAGTAAGATTTAAGATTACTTAACTAGATTTCTATTTGGTTTATTGACTATACTAACTTCTAAGAAAACTAATGGGGTCTCCTTAGGTAATCTCTAGTTTTTAATTAATGAAATTTATTACATGCTCTACAAGCCTATAGATTTTAGTAAAATTTTAGTAGACACTATATTTTTTCATAATAATATATTTTTTGAAATTTTTATTAAATATAAGGTTTTATCTTTCATATAACTTTTAACTTGATTTTTACTCAAAATTTAAGTTATAAGAAAATTATTTTCAGAATCTATTTTTAAAAGTTACATCATATGTTAATTCTTACCAAGTACTAAAGAGGGTACTTTGAAGCCTATGTTAGTAGTTAAGGTAGCTAACTTCTAGCATAGGTTGGTTTGCACGGCAGGGCTATCACAACTCTGTAGTTTGGGGTGTGACATGTGCTAAAATAATCTACAACAAATGTCAGGTTAAGAATTAATTCTAACCTAATTTTTTTTTTAAATTAGGCTTAAGTGCACATTTTATAAACTTTAAAATCTGAAATGAGCCAAATTTTGATAAAAGCTCAACTTTCAATGCAACTAATTGCAAAGTTGAAAATTGAATAACTCTATCAATTTATGTCCAAATGAAGTCCATTTTGAACTTGCATTTCACTTAAACTACGCCCTTTCATATACTCAACATCAAATTGCTTAGGCTTGAATGAAAAATTTTATTTTGAAAATTGAAATTCATTTTCCTTCGAAAACTTAACTTTACAAAATTAATATACACATTAGGCCCTAAATAGGCCTATTGGCCCACTAAAATAATAACTCTATTTTAATTGAACTTCTCTCTCTTTCTAATATTTTATCTTTTATCTTTTTTAATTTTTTGGGCATATTTAGAAAAATCCTTAGGGATTTTCTTTATTTTATTTTTTCTTTGTATTTTTTCCAAAATGAGCGCAAAAATAGGGTATCAAAAACTACTCTTATTTGTGGTGATGTTTAAGGAAAACATCACCATAAAGACAAAAAATTGAGGTGCCATTTTTTGCCTCAATTGATTTCTTTGGCTTTTTCTACATTAGGAAAATTAGTTCTAAAAGAAGTTGCCCTAAGCAGTTTTTCTTGATTTGACCACCCTACGAGTTTTATGTCTATAATTGGTATGACTACATTATGAGCTTTACACCTATGATTGGTTTTAACCACCCTACAGGTTTTATGCCTATGGTTGGTTTCAACTACTCTACAGGTTTTATGATAGTGATTTGCCCTCGACCATTCTATAGGTTTTACATCTAGGTTTAGTTTTGACTACCTTATAGATTTTATGCATATGATTTGATTTCGAGCACCCTATGGGTTTTACGTTTAGGTTTAGTTTCAACTACCCTACAAGTTTATACCTACGATTTGATTTTGACCACCTTACGTATTTTAGTCTAGATTTGGTTTCGACCACCCTACAGGTTTTACGCCTATGATTTGACGTCGACCATTGTATAAGTTTTATGCATGGGTTTGGTTTCGACTACCCTATAGGTTTTACACTAATGATTTGATTCCAACCACTGTACAAGTTTTATGTCTGGGTTTGATTTTGACTACCCTATAGGTTTTACACCAATGATTTGATTTCAACTACCCTAAGTTTGCTTTCACATATAGCTTTGCTTTCCACCACCCTATAGGTTTTACACCTATGATTTGATTTTAACCACCTTATGAGCTTTACACCAAAGACCACTAATGACCTAAGTATCAAACTAATAATTTCAAAAGTCTTGTGCTTTTTCTTTTCTCTAAACTCTATTTTCCAAAACTCCCTTTAATGCTTTTTAAAAACTTAAGAAGATTGTCCTCTATTTTTGAAAAGTGCTTTTATTTGAAAAAAAAAATGCCTTTTTTCTTGAAATGGTCAAATTGCTATCAAGTGGAAATTTTCATTAGCCTTGAGATTACCATAAATAGTGGACTTACCCCTATTGCTCAATAGTCATGTTACTCTAATCAAGGCAGTGTATGGACTAAGTTAGTGGAAAAAGTATGGCTTCACATCAAGGGGAAGATTTGAAGCTTGTAGGCTTATCAAATGAAACTCATGTATTAATGATTTGAACCCTAGTCCTTTGATAGTAGTGTTGCCTCTATAAGTAGACCTTCATTTGTTAGGGGAAAATCTTACCCCTTTTAGTAATATTCTCTAGGGATTTTTGTATTGTTTAAGGTTGTCCAACATCTTATCTTAAATTAATCTATACCCAAGTTTAGTACCTTATCTATTTAATTGCAAGATTAAAAGTATCACCAATAATTTTTTGTGAAGAGTCCCTTGTTCTAATCACCATATGCGAGTGACTAAACACATCATTAACAATCTCCTGTAAAGGGCAATTAACCTTTCCAAATCTTCTAAACTTCATAGCCAATTTCTCTTAAGGGCATCATTTTCACCTTAAGGGTACATTCTTCTATTGAACATTAAGGCTTTATTCCTTAGAAGAAAAGTATCCTCTATTGAATTATTTAGTCCAAGAGGACTTTCTCAAACTTTCCTATGGCTTATTTTCACTCAAGATTTCAATTTCCTTAATTAGGGTCCATCTTGAAAGTGATAAATTTTAAGTCAATCAAATAGGTTTTTGTAAAGGTTGTAACTGAGTCTTTTGCTAGAACGTTTAAACAAAAGGGAATTTATGTTAATGCTATTTATTTATTTATTTATTTTTTGGAGAGAGATTTCACCTCATCGATCATCCCAAGTTTACAAGTCAATGTTGCATCCCAATATACAAAGGATGCTCCATCATAGATGAAATCCTACTTTACACTCTTCATAAACTTACGATATTTCATTGATCACAAAACATAATTCCATTTGAGTTCAGTCCTAATTTTAGAGTTTACAAACTCTATGTAATATTTACAAACCAAAAGGCCAAAAGTATAACCTTTTTTACCCCCTTCATTTCATAACTATTACATTCTAAGAAAACTAAACTCAGTTGTTCATAAATTTCTCCAAAATTTTTTTATTCCTCTATCACACTCAAAAGTTTATCCCCTATAAGATTGAGTCCACTACAATCTTCTAACCTGAGGATAAAATAAATTTATCCCCTCAGCATATTGCTGAGTGAGAGTGGATAGCAACAACAATGTAAGCAAGTACACTTTTCAACCATATAACAAGCTATCATATTAGTTATAACATCCTTAAACATTTTAATAACCCACATATGCAATAAAAAGATGACATGCTCCTGTACGTAACATGCATTAGTATTAATATCCTATCCTAGCCTTAATCTTAGACTTCCAACAAGTCGACATAATCGAGCATCTAAATTAACTAGTCAAGAACGTAGGAAAAAGTTATCAATTTAAGTACCTAGGCTAAGCTATACAAATCTATATGCTTGAAAATCCAAATTTATAAACCAAGTTCTTTGCTTAGTAAAAACTAAGTTTTCAAGTAAAACAAGACTAGTAAGTTGTTTTGTGCCATGCCATGAAATGCATTAATCAAACACTAAGTAGGAACAACAAACATTCATGATTTCCATATTAATTTTTCTTTGTTTTCTTTCACTAACATTTTTAACTCTAAAGCCTTAGTATCAGATTCACTTAAGTGAATACCTTAAGAAACGGGGTTAGTACCTAGTCCTTTGTTAAGTTAGTTCAACAATTATAACCAAACATTTGACATGGCAGCAAGCATCACTTAGTATCACAAAATAGTTCAATACATCCTAAACTTATATAAGATAGCAACCACATTTATCTTGCAATTCGTCAAGATAGCACATCATACTATCATCCAAGCATAACTAAGTCAATTAGTCATATAGGTTAGTAGCACTTTGTCATGCCCTAAACAAGTGAATTCTTAACAGTCTTGCCATGTAAGCTATCTTAAGATAGAAACTGTTCTCACAAATGCTATCTTAGACTTAGTTCACACTAGGCGCACTCAACTCTACCCTTTCAAAGCATTTAGTTCGATATCTATTTGATATAAACTTCTGGAGTAATCATTTAAAATAATTTTTTAAAAATGAACTTGTAATTTGACCTTATAAAACAGTAGTAGTAAATCCTATAAGTACTTGTCATTTCACATACAAACCAAAATATTAAAAACTACTAAACCCTTTGAGGAGTCTTATGTAATTTTCCTTACAAGATAAAAAGTTAATAATAAAAGTAATAACCAGCATTTCTTATTGCATCTCATTCCCCATCCCAGTTTACTAGTGTTCTAATGTTAGGTAAGCACTTGTAATCCATTTGAGACTTGTAAAATAAACTATAGGTGAATGAGCAACAACTTGCTTAGTAAGTGAGCCGAGACAAAAGTATGCACTCAGTACATCACAAGTACGATTTTCAATCAAGTTAGTTAAATGCAATGCATATGCAAGCAAATGCCATCGCACAATGTTATTCGATCCATTGTAAGATCAGAGAAATTACGCCCGCTCTAATCCAAGGTGAGAAGATTGACGTCACATATTCATAAATCAAAACTAGACCAGGGCTTGTGCAATGGAGAATATCCTCTTCTCATGACCAACTTCAAACCATGACCCCTCAACCTTGCTGCAACCTCTTCTCCTATCACTTAGTTTAGCTAAAGATGAATAAAGGACCATTTAAGCTATCTTTATCAAAAGGATTCCGTATTTGGCCCAAGAGTCCTAGTCGTTACCCCTAGTGGGTTGCAATGCAAATTAGGTTAAATGTTAAGGCCAGTTTAAGTTAGTTCATTGTTAGGGTGATCAACCAAGCTCAAACAATTCAAACATAATATTCATGGAACAACCATAACATAAAGCTCAGCTTCCATCATAGCAAATCAAAATCCAACCACAAGCACTGCATACATATAAGCAATTACCTACAATCACAAGCTAATACATCTTAAGGTCTCTAGATATTTTGATAATATCCCAAAATATTGTAAAGCATTGATCCCACTTACCTATCCTAACACTTATTTTGGAAAAATCGTATTGTTAATGGTCTAATCACTAGGAAGTTCTATATATACAAAACCTAAATTCAGTTTTCGTAATATTTACGAAAACATTAGGTTTTATCTAAAAAAATTATATATATAGATATATATATAAAGTATATTATCATAATAATATATAGTTTTATCATATATATATAGAGTTAAGTTATTAATTATTAATAATATATGTAATTATACTAATACATATAATATATTGTTTTGATCGTATCTAAACGTACTTTTAATTGGTTAAATCACATTTTAATTATGGTAAGGTTATCATAATACATATATTCTAGTAATATTATAAAGTTGTAGGCTATATTACTTAAGATTATTCGATTTTAGTAAAAATAGTGTTGTTCGGTTCATATATACCTAACTATACGTATTACGGGTCATATCTCTAGAGATAACTTTTAATAGGTAATTCGATTTTTTAACACAGTTATACGTATCTGATTAAATAGTATAATACTATACGTAATTTATGTTTTTAAACCATATTTTACCTAACTTTTCAATATAACCCATAATATAGGTATTATCTAACCTTAATACGCCTATAACATATCGTTGTTATTAAAATATTATTAAATATATTAAAAATATAATTTTTATACAATCTGACTAGTATACATATAGATAGTTTTTATTCAACTATTTATTATATTTTAATCTATTATTACTGGATATCAGTTCATTATTTAAGCTATTTTACTACGTAAATTTGTAATAAATAGCTCGGGTTACCAAATAATTCCCCAAAAATTTCTATAAACTCTTAAAAATAAGTGGAATTTAGTCATTACTTAGTTTTGTGTTATCGATTCATTGCCTATATATTCAAAATTACAATTTTATCCCTAAATTACATTTAATTATCTAAATAAGATTCTTTTTGCAAAAAATTATTTTCACCCAATCCTAACATCATTATACTTCATTAGAAATCAGTATAGAACAATTTCACCATTTAATTTCATAAAACCTATTTACTTCACATTTTTACCCTAATCTCTAGCTATTTTTAGGCCGAAAAATACAATAAATATTAAAAATATTTAAATAAAAAATCAAGCTATATGGTAATTATCAATATATCATGCATATCCTACAAAAAAATTTTGAGCCAAAAACTGTGTCATTTAATGTATTCATTTTGAAAGTAAAAATTCAAATAAATAGTAACTTTCTTATACATGTACATAAAATGATTACAATTTTACAAAAATAAATTTAAAAGTTAAATTTTATCTAAAATAAAAAATATATAATATTTTCATAATTTTCTGACTTAATTTAATATTTTTAGAAATTATAAGAAAAATTGGTTAGAAAATTGACTGACCTATTCATAGGTACTCCGGCCACCGTTAGTCGATACGAGTATGTCGACCGGCAAGGTCGTTGGTGGTGCTCCATGGTGGTAGAAGGAACCAGCGAGGCTCGATCCTTGCTTTGTTTTTCTTATTTTTTGTTAAATTTTTCTAAAATTTTTTCAAATGTTTCTTGAGTTTTCCTGGTTTTCAAAATATTAAATCTAAGTCCTAATATTCTATTTATAGTGTTTTAGGTTAGTTAGAATTTTCCTTAGCCATTACGTAATTATTTTTTTTATTTAGTTATTATTTTAACGAATTTGCAAGTATGAGGTGTCAATTTTTTGTTGAATTGCTTTTGATGCAATTAATTATTCTTTTTAAGTTGCTCAACATTTAATCTAATCATATTCCATGTTGTTTCTTATTTTTTTTTATAATTTTTAGATGATATTTTAGAGTATTTTGGTATTTTATATTAGTATTTAATAATTTTGGTAATATACACACATATATATCATATACGTAATGAGTAATTATATACATGTAATCATGTTTCTAGCATAGCTTTTATTTTTAAGATACTTTTCCTATTTAATTTTTTGATTTTATCACTTATTATGTATAATTATATCATTTTAGGTTAATTTACAAATATATTTATTATATATACCAGATATACTCATAAAAATACATGCATACTCATATATTATATTATGCTATATAATTTTCTTTGATTGCCTAATTAACTTATCCTTAAGTCCTCATCGCATTCTGAAATCGGTTTTAGGGGTTTCGATCGTTTTTACACTATATTGAATAATCACACTTCTAAGGTTAAAATTAGGATTTTTGGTCGTTATTTTTTAAATCTAATCTTACTAAGTCATTTCAACTAACTTTTCTAACTTAGTTGTAAATTTGAATTTAATCGAATATATTTTCCTGAAAGCTCTAAATTTAGATACAATTGGCCTAAATTTAAGGTCTCATATAAAGTTAATTCTCACTATTTTTTATTATATTCTTGATATTCTTATTATATTATAAATTTTCAAACTTATGGAAATTTCTCGATCAGGGTTATCATATTTCTCATAAGTTTCTAGCCTAATCAATTTACTTCCCTAAATGCTCTAGGTCAACTATTTACTCTAACCGAATAAGGACAAAGCTTTTTCCTAATACTCAGATGTTTATGTCTAGATTGCTGATTTATGGGATATTAAACTCTACATAAAGAGTAGATATAATCTACTCTAAAACATAAATATCTATATAGTAAGGCCACTTAGCAACTTCCCTTAAACACTTAAGTATTATGTTGCTACTACTCCTCCCGTACCTCACCTAAACATGAAGTACATGTTGCCCTAAGTAATTATATGTTTAATATAAACAAAAATAAGAACTTACTTAAGTATAGAGTTTAGGGCTTAAGATCCTTCTTTAATACAAGTCCCCTTCTAATGAACTTTTTGATCAAGTTTCTAATTCATTTCAATTACGTAGAGGTTTTCTACAATACACTTTCTTACTAGCATTTTGATTGACTTTCTACCTCATAGATTAACTTAAAGATACTGAAAAGTTGCTTCTCATATACTGCATAATTTCTAACCTAACTTCTAACCAACTGCAATTTATATACTTTATTATAGTCAATCTTCTTACTCATTTTCTAACCATCTCAATCAACACATTTGACTTTTTTACTTACCTTCCCTGTTTTGCTTTTACAATTTACAAAACCATTCCATGACAACTCCAATCTACCAAACAAATATTTGAGCAAAATATAATATCACCTGAAACCATTTTCAACATTCTTGTAAGTTACGAAAACAGACAATTTGAATAAAATTACATATGGTTTTAGTGAAAAACATTTAGATTTGACCTTATATTGTCAATATTTGACTTGATAGAAAAAATTTTCTTCAAAATTTAATGTCAACCCATAATATACATCATTAAAAACTATCGTTCATACATTCTATAACAAGAATTATACTAAGTTCTTGTAAGACAACATACGAAAACATACTTCTAGTCACTCTTTAAGCAACAATCAAATGATATTAGAAACTCAACTTTAACATCTTGAAAAATAAATTACATAGCATGAAATTATAATCTTTAAGGAACTTACTCACAAAATTTTTGGTAGAAACTACATCATTAAGGTTTTTGAAAATGTGATGAAAAATCAGTCGACAAGACGTTTTTCTGAAGAAGCACATACTAGCACTCAAAACTTCATAAATTTGATTTTATATTTGAATTCAACAAGCAAAAATGCTTAGTAAAACTAAGTTTCATAATTTTTGGACATTAGGTGATATTTTTTGTAAAAACATAGGATAGTTTTTTACATTCATTATCGCAAGAGGCTCCAACCACTGTAGGTTATAAAGGGTATGTAAGTCTAGTTCATTGCCACCTCCTCCTTCAAACCATGGTAGTGGTTCACTCCATGACCCTTTGACAATTCTTCGCTATGTGCCCAACTTCTCTACACTTAAAACACTTTCTGTGCTACTTAGGATTATCTATAGCTTGGTACCTTGCATTACACTTCCAACATGGAATCTTAGTTCCCTAACTTCTCTTATCCTTACTTCTAAATTGCTTACCTTGCTTTCCTTACCATCTTTTCTTACTCGCCATTCCATTAGCTTTTTCTTATAAAATATGAGCTTGCTCAATTAGTCGGGCCTTATTCACTAAGTCATTGTACTTTACAATCCTAACTCTTTTCAACTCCGCTTAGAAATACAAATCAAGTCTAGCTTTAAACCTTCTAACCTTAGCCAATTCATTATCCTAGACTGCTTCAAGTTTAAATTTCAGTAACCTATTAAACTCCCTTTCGTACACCTCAACTAACTTATCATCCTACTTTAGTTTGTAGTATTCTTCATACATATGTTCCCTTACACACTTAGGAAAATACTACTCTAAAAATGCATTCCTAAAAGCATTTCACTTAATAGGTTAAGCTAAAAATTGCTTCTTATGCTTCCAACAATCATTCACACAATGATCTGGTAGAATAGTTGCAATCCCAACCTTTCTATTCTCTTCTACTTCAAATACTTCAAAAGCTTTTCCTAAAGAATCGATCCATACCTCAACAATTAAAGGATTAATATTTTTGCTGTCATACAACTTCACTATCCATTGTACATGAGACAACTTATCACCTCCTCCAACTCCAGCCAAACCAATTGCAAACTATTGTATAAATTCCATACTTGGTTGAGGCAAAACCGAACCAGGTTATTATTGAGGTTTTAACCTTTGCTCCTAAGGTTCTTGATTTACTGGAGGCCTTCCACATTCTCTTAGCATCATTTTGCAGATTCTACTAAACACAAATAGTAAGTACTCTTATGATGCTATAAAGTTATAACACTCTGTCACTTAGCTACCCTACACATCTTACACACGCCTATAAACTTAAGACCCCAAACTTATGCTCTAATACCACCTAAAGGATATCACATCTTGACATAGCACGGATGCCCCATCATATATGAAAACCTATTGTAAATAAGCTCGATTCTAACAAAACAACACTTTGTTATATACTTGGTACTTAAAAGAGTTCAACTATAAGCTTTTGGTAACAAATATTTACATCATTTATAAACTTAAAAAACATGAACACTAAACTTTAGTTAACTTTTAGGTCTCCATTGTACCTGTTCAATGACACTTTCACTTTCAAAATCGGTGACTCTATCAAGTGCTCTCAAAAGTCCATCCCCATTGTTAGTGCTACCCTAAAAAGTTGCATCCTAACTTAAGGATAAGACAAAACTTAGCCCCTTAGCTAAGTGAGCTAAGTAAGAGTGGAAAACAAGCAACAATACACCAAAACAAATAATATCGGCACTAAAGTTTCATATTTAGTTAATATCTAAGTAGTAAATAAAATAATGCAAATTGTATGTCATGCTAATGCACGTGACACACATTAGTATCGATATCCTAGCCAACCTAGCAACTCATCCAATTTGGCTGACTATAAATCTAAGCATCCAGATAATATATCCATGAATCTAGCAAATTATCTTAACCTTGCAAAACCACAAAGCATGGTTAAAGTATTGGTTAATGCGGAACTATATACATGAAAACCCAACTTTGTAAAGTTATCCTAGGAAAACCATAAGTTTTAAGAAAAATTAACCCATGAATCCTTTTCGTGTCATGCCGTGAATGCATCAACCAATTCTTGATCAACATTAAGTATAACAACAAGTATTATCATGTTCGTTTTATCTCTACTTTAGGTTTTAAGTTTTCTTCTAAATTAGATTCTAATTTGAATACTCATTAAAACATAAGTCTTCGTACATTTTACTCATAAACTAGTCTAGAAGCATCACATGAAACATTGCCAACATTATACTCACAAAGTACAATATCACAAAGTACTTACACAACGAATGTAAGCAACATTCAATCAATCATTCCAATCATGAACAAGAGCATTCACTCTCTACTAATCAGATATAATTCCATATCTAATATACACAAATTCACTTACCTTTCTAGTGGTACGATCCCAATTTACACATCAGTAGAAGCTTCCTCCTCTACAACTTCACCTAGTAAGAGGAAGTACTTCAACAATTAATTACAAGTTATGAGTATATATGCGCATATACTAGTTAAATATTTGCTTGTTGGTTGTTAATTTATCATAAGTTAGTTGTTAATTCATCACAAGTTGGTTTTACTATAGCTTCTGAGTTTGATTCTAAGTGATTCTATAGTAATTTTCTTTAATTGAAAATCCTTTGAGTTATTATCTAAGCTACACAAGAGTCATTTATAATATCAATTTTATCCTTTGACACAACTTCGAAATTTCTCCAATTTAAGCTTTTTACTAAACTATTATCTAAGCTATCTTCTGACTTTATTATCTCTACAGTTTTTAAGAAAAACAACCTCTAACCATACTTCTAAATCCCCTATTTTACATCTAACTTATATATTATGTCTCTGACTTATTCTCTGAGTATCATTATAGTGTAAAATCCAATCCCAAAACCTTTGAATATTCATTTATCTTCAACTAATAATGTCCTAAAATTTAGAAATTTTTCTCACTTTTAAAGATCAACTAAAATTTTCTACAGCTCCACATTTTATTACTCAATCTAACCATCTTAGAACAATATTAATACTTCAAGAACTGATCTAACTCAAAATCCATAAAGGTTATTAAAAGAAATAGGTTACTTTTCACCAAAAAACACTATTTAAGGTACAATTTAAGGCTAAAAAATAAAATAAAAATTAAAAAAATAATTTTACAATAAATTTTCACATAGCAATTCAATATTAACTTACATAATTTATAGAAAAAATTTTAAGTGGAAACTACGTCATTAGCCTTATTTATTTTAATATAAAAAATTACCTAATTTTTTTTATTTCTTAAGGATGTATATGATAACTACTAAATTTATTCAAAATGATATTTTTCCTAAATTCTATACATGAAAATATATGAGAATAATTTTTTTCATAATTTTCGAAGCTTATTTTATATTTTTAATTAATTTTGTATCACATGGAAAGTAGATACCCATCGAAAAACCTTGCTCTTGCCACTAGCTCCAGCCAGTAACACTATCGCATATCTCTCCTTATGGTGGGGTGGTCGGTTGACTTTTAGCTCCTCCTTGCACCAATGATCCTTCAAACTCCTCGAACTACACACCAATTTTGTAAATTTTTTCTAATTTTCTTCCTTCATCACTTCAACATATTATAATGTATCCTAAATCCTCACTTATATGAATGAAATGTTAGTAGGTGTTTTTGGATTTTATAGAGCTTACTCGATACAAAAATGATTTTTCCTTTTCTCTCTTTTCAATTTCTCAGCTTAAATATTAAGTTTTCTTAAATGTTAAACCGAATCTTAATCTCTAACACCTATCTTCGTCAGTTCCATACGCCTATTAGGATGAAATCCAGCTGCCTAAGTGTTCTTCATATTTTTTTTTATTGGTTTCCAAGAACTTAACTAACTTATTTTGGCCTAAAAGTGCTATTTTTCTGGTATTTTAATTAGTTTAGATTATAAGTATATATATATATATATTACACATGACACATATGTATATATTCCAATGTTATTTTGTGCTCTATAGTAATTTTATTACATATACAATTTATCTCCAATAGCTTCTTGCGTTTTAGGGCTCAAACATCAAGTTTTCAGTAATTATCAAATGTACTCGGTAAAAATATACTTTATTGAAATTAAATATTATATTTTGGCCAAAAAGAGAAATTAAATATTATATATATATTATTTTAAGAAATTGATCCTACTAACATTCTTTATCTAACTTTTATGACCTTATATTAAAATTTGGCCCAATTTAGGCCACATTGTTTGAAGGCCCTAAATCATTCTAAGTACCCTAAACATCCTAATTTGGATTGATTAGTTTAATGATTAGGATACTTAATCAATTAGGGTCTCACATTCTACCCCCTTTATAGGAAGTATTTTCCTCAAAATTTACTTATATAATAGGTTAGTTTGTATAGTTAGAATCTTAACTTACTACAGATAACTTATTAGAATCAATATTCTAGCCTTGAGTAAATAATACGATCTATAGACTTCCATGTTGCCTCATTTACAATGTGTCGACTCTCTCATTTACAATGTGTCGACTCTACAACACTTAACCATACTCAATATCCCAATTCCTTAATCTCTGCATTTTAGTATCCAAGATCTTTACTAGACGTTTTACATATGTCAAGGTTTCCTTTAGCTTTACAAGTGGTACATCTAATATAGTTATGGGATCCCCTACAAACTTCCTTAAAGTCGAAACATGAAATACATTATGAATACCTACCATTTCTTTTGGCAATTCCAACTTATAAGCTACCTTCTTCTCTTAATCTAATAAGGTCTCAAATATCATAGACTTAACTTTCCTTTAATACCAAAATGCCTAACACCCTTCATTGGAGATATTTTTAGAAACACATTGCTTACTTTAAATCCTAATGATTTCCTTCTAACATCTTCATAACTATTATGTCAACTTTGAGCTATCATCATTCGTTTTCGTATCACCTATACTTTCTCCTTAAGATCCTATAGCATGATTGGTCCAATCGTTTGTTTATTACCTACTTCATCCAAATACATTGAGATCTACATTTGCATCCGTACAATACTTCATATGGTGCCAACTAAATAGTATTATGATACATTCTAATTATCCATCACTATGTGGATAATATGCTGTACTAAAACTCAATTTAGTTCCTAATTCTACTTATAAAAACTACAAAAATCGTGACATGAACCAAGAATCACAATTAGAAATTATCTATACCAGTATCCCATGCAAATGAACTATTTCTTTAATGTACACTTTAGCCAATTAAGGTATGGTTGTAGTTTCCTTAATAGCTAGAAACTGTGCAAACTTGATAATTCTATTTACTATAACCCATATCATATCGTGTTACTTCCTTGTTCTAGGTAAACCACTTATAAAATCCATTGTTACATGCTCTCATTTCCATTAAGGTATCAGTAAAGGTTGTAATAACTCACTTGGGTTTTGGAACTCTACTTTAAACTTTTGACAAGTCATGCACTTCGAGATATATCGTGCTACATCTCCCTTCATTCCTATCCACCAAAACTTCTACTTCAAATCCTTGCACATCTTATTATTTTTAGGATGTAAAGAAGACTTCACATCATAAGCTTCTTCTAAAATCACTTCCTTAACTTCCATGACCTTTAGAACACATATAATATTCCCTTATCATCAATCCAGAAGTCATGGTGTTTTTCCAAATTATCTCTAACCTTTTGTAATTCTACATTCTTTTTCTGAGCTTTCTTTATATGTTAGAGGAGTGTAGGTTATACCTCCAAGTTTGCCAACATCAATTTACTCCATTAGACTAAGATTTCCAACCTCATTCTTTTCATCTCTTCAATCAACTCGCTCTTATTAGTTATTAGCATAGCAGCATTATTGAACTTTTTCTTACTTGAGGCATCCGTAATCACGCTCTATCAAGACCTTAAGGGGGTTTTAGTAAGATTGTCTAAATTTTTTATATCAAGAGTACATCCATGATATGAAAACCGCTTTGTAAGTTAGAGATTGTAAGACTCTAATTAATTAATCACTAAGGTTTTCAATTTTTAATTTATTAACTTAATGTAAAATATAAATAACTATGGATATCTAATATTTTACAGTCCATCAAAACCATAAAGAATTAATATCCCCTACCAAATAATAAGATGGGGTAAGTCAACTTTATAAGTTACAAGAAATACTAAATTATATAGAACCCTAATAAACAAATACTTTTTACATAGGATGTTTCTATACCAGTAATACACTTCTAATTTACTCTAACATTATCTTACATATCTTTAATTTGCATTCTGCTTTGGAAATTTAACCCAATCCTAGCTTAAACAAACCTATAAAAGATGCTATAGGGAATGAGCCAACCATAGCTCAGTGAGTTCATTCCTCACTACTACCATTTAAGTACGTTATCAAACATTATTAGCATACATATAAGTTTATCAACACACAAAATGAATGCATATATAGTAAATGCAAGTAATACATCCATAAGAGTCCTAAAGGTGTAGATTTACATCATCTATAAGTCAATTATCCCCCATACTTATCTATATGGGGCAAGTCAGACCCTAAAGGTAGCCTAATAAGATTGCTTGAAAATTTTCATATCACATGTGCACCTATTATATGGAAACCGCCTTGCAAGTCAAATATTACAAGATTATAAATAATAAATTACTAAGATTACCGATTTTTAAGTAATTAATTTATTGTAAAATATAAATATAAATCACTATGGATATCTAATATCCTACAATTCCTTAGAACCACAGAGAATTGGAATCCCCTACCAAATAATAAGACAAGATATGCTAACTTTATAAGACTATAAGAAGAATTAAATTATATTAAATTCTAATGTATAAATATTTTCTACAAAGAATGTTTATGTATCATCTATAAAGAACTCAGCTAATTCTAACACTAATATACATATTTTCATCTTGCACTTGATACTTGAGATTTATCCCAATCTTAACATAAGTAAACCTGCAAAAGAAACTAAGGGGGAATGAGCATAAAACATCTTAGTGAGTTCGTTCCTCACTACTACTATTCAAGCAAATTATCACACATTATTAACACACATGCAAGCTATCTACATCCAAAATGAATACAATCGCGATGAATGCAAGCAACATATCCATAGAAGTCTAGAACTATGAAAGGTGTAGAATTACATCGTATACACTTCAATTATCCCCTGTACTTAACCGTACAGGGCACCTCAACTTATCCGCATAAGGTTGCCTAAGGGCACCACCTCTCTAGGCGATACTCAACTATTACTTTAGTCAAGAAAAGAGTTCCAATCCAAATAGGTAGATCCCAAACTAGGACTATCCACCATCCAAGGCCCCTCGAGCACAAACATGTGAATCCTCTTGTAATCAAAATAATCCAAGGCCTTACGAGCACAATAAAACGAGTCCTCTAGCTATCAATTGGAGATCCTATGCTAGCTTTGCTTTAACGATAATATATCATTTCTAGCACTACGAACACTTATCAAAATCATACAAAATATGTTAAGATTAGAAAAGCTTTTCCAAAAAAATACCCTTTTCAAAATTTTACAAAGCTAATACTTTCCATCCATACATTTACTAAGTCATAGACATGTGATGAATAGAACTAGTTATTCTTGTCAGATATTTATATTTATCAATTTTAAAAAAAGTAATCACACAGATGGTGACATATAAGCAAAATAGTCATTCAGACATATAGGCAACAACAAGTAGCAAAGCATCATACAAATAACATTCACAGGTATGTAACAGGTCATTAAAACTCCCTCACTTTGATTATTGCCCATTCTCCAAGCTTTTGAGGTTTCCAAAACTTGATAACAAAACGCCTAAAAGATAATAAAACTTATAAGTATCCTGAAAAACAGGCTCCTTAGTTGACTAAAAGTCTATTGTAGTTTGTCTAGTTTCCTGACATGACCTAAGTATAGCGTATACAGGGTTTATCATACTTTAGTGGGATCAATTGTAACTATATTCATATATTTATAAGTTACAGTACTTTATGTATTTAATTACTTATTTCTTCTCATTATCAATTTACAAGGTTTATTACTTAGTTTTCTTATTTATTCCTTTTAATTTTATCTTACATCTTTAATCGCATGTAAATTTTTCATCTTAACTCTACTTTTTACAATCTTATAGTCGTTTGCTATCATTTTTGGACATACATTTACACGATAAGGTCCATTTTGGATGTTAAGACTCATGTTTTATTATATGGACTAAATTTATTGAAATTTTAACTATTAAAGCTTAAATATTCTTATTAGCTAGTTTTATATCTTATATTAGTACTTAATGATTTAATGAGCTTTTAGATTCTTACACTTAAATGATCTTACATTGTTATTACTAATCTATGTGCTTAATTAAGACTAATTTAATTTGAGATGTGTATTAGGAGTTTAAAGGAGTTTCGGCCCATATGTATATATATACATATATATGTTATTTTTTTATGTCATCTTATATTTTTTATTTTATAAGCTTATGTTATCACCTATATCATCCATTACAGATGTATACTTTATTCTTATGTATTTATGTACTTTATACATATGTTATGTATGTACTTATTCTTCCAATATTCTAGTATGTACACTAGTATACTTATACATATACTTGTACATATATCGTATTTATACTTGTACATATACCCATATATACATATGGTTACATATGTATTTTTATACGTATTTTCGTATGCCTTGTATACTCCCTTAAGAACTCTTCATAAATTTCATATTTTTGCACTTTATAAGCTTATTTAGGAAGGTATATGTATTATAGTTAGTATGTTCCTTCTTTTTGGCTATGTATATAAAGGATACTTATGTATAAGAGTATCCATACATGTATACATTAAGCATATTCTTGTGTATACATGCTTAAACATATGTATATGTGCTCCTTCTCTAATTATCTAAGGATATCCTATACTTATACTAAAAATCTCACCAAAACCCTTACACATACACTTCTTATGTATTCACTTATTGTATGTACATAGGTAATTCTACATGTATACCTAAGTATTTCTACACTTCTAAGCATGGTATAAGAATTACTATCTTCCATAACATATATGTACATATTACATGAGCTTTCTATACCAACATAAGATTGATACTAACTAACTATTAAACTAGATAATCAAATGAAATCATAACTTTCTCTTACTTGTATTATGAAAGGGAGAGCAAGTTTATATGTGTTATTGGTTTGTGATGGTAAGTAAAATTGTGAAAGTGAAATTAGAAAATGTTAAGATGACAAAGCAAAGGGGAGCTCACGGTTTGAAGATGGAGGGAAAAGAGCTTTGTTTTGTGTAGTTTTTTTGTGTTTTAGAATGAAAGCAAGTAGGGTCTAGATGGAGAAGAAGTGGATGGCAAAAGGAAGGCAAAATTGGACAAAAATATGTGTAGAAAGTTAAGGAAAATAGAAGAAATCTCTAGATGACAATAATATTTTGTTGACTTTTCAATATGTTGACTTGGTCAAATGTTAGTTTAGTTAACTCTTTAGGATTACATGTAATTTAGGTGTACATAATGAAGTAATTAGGGAAAATTGGGAAGAAAATTAAGGAAATGAAAAGAAATATAGAGTTTATTGAAATGATTAATAAGAATAGGTAATGAGATCTTCCACTAGGTGTTTATATCCTACATACATCATTTGGTAGGCTACTTAATGTAATTATCATAAAAAGTGTCATTTAAGATACTAACATTAACTACATGTAATATAAGTATCAACTAAACACTTAACTCCTTATAATATTAGCTTGGCTATATAATTAAGAGAGGGATATGATCTATAATGCAATATCCTAGTTTCTAATGGATTACTTTAGTATTATATATATTTATGAATGATTGAAATGATTTAGCATGTTATTAAACATATATAATCAATTAAGGTTTTATCATGGATTTATAATGAATTAGTACTTTTATATTCTTAAAGTTATACTTTTAGGATTTTTATCACTTTCAAACACAATCTCTAGTGTTTACACACATTTAGGGTTAAAGAGTTTTATACGCAATTAATTTTTTTTTTCCATGTTCGGGGTTAAACTCTTAAAGTAATAATTTAAGGTTTTTTCATATTTGCGTTAGGTTTCAAATTGGAATTTTAGTTTATTTGAAATTTTACTAACTTTGTTGACTTTAAGGGATTATCTACAGTACGTAAGTTGAATTCTATACTTAAAAGGTTAAATTTAAGTGGTTTACAGGGTACCTCACCTTACTTGCATGAGATAACCTAAGGTTACCAACCCTCTAAATGATACTCGACTATTACCCTAATCGAGAAAGAAACACTAATCCAAATAGGTATATCCCAACTAGAGCCATCCAATGTCAATAGATCATATCCAAGGCCCCATGGGCTCAACATTTATAAATCTAATCTAAGTTCCCACGAGCTTAACTATGCGAGTCCTCTTGATATCAATCAATTACAGATACCATTCTAGCTTTGCTTCAATAATAAAATTATCATCAACAGGTGCTACAAGCCCTCACAAAAATTATACAAGAATCTATTTAAGATTAGGAAAAAGTTTCCAAAAATACTTTTCTTAAAAATTTACAAAGCTAGCACTCTCCATAAGTATACTAGTTAAGTAAAAAACACACAAAAAATATAACTAATTATTTTGATCAAATATTTATATTTACTAGTTTAAGAAGATGATCACACAAATGTTAGCATAAAGGCAAAGCAGTCATTCAAACATATAAGCAATAACAAGCAGCAAAACATCAAGTAAAGATCATGCATAAGCAAATAGTAAATCATTAAAACACCTTCACTTAGATTAGTGCTCATTTTATAAGTTTTTAGAATTTCCAGAACTTGACAATTGAGTACCTAAAAAATAATAAGACTTATAAGTAATTAAAAAAGCTAAACTTCTCGATTAATTAAATGTCTATTGTAGTTTGCCTAATTTCCTACAATAATCTAAATATAGCACGAATATGGTTTATATTATTTATTAAAGTAAATAGAAAATATATTGGTATATTTATAAATAATTGTATCTTATGTATTTATTTATTTCTTTAAAGGTTTATCCTCATTATTAGTTTATAGGGCCAATTAGCTTAATTATCTTACTTATTTTTCTTGGTTTATCTTACATCTTTAGTCGCATATAACTTTTTCATTTTAACATCAATTTTTATTATTTTATAGTCAATTTTATCATTTTTGGATGTTTTTTCACATAGCAAGGTCTATTTGAAACATTAAAACTCAAAAGTTTTATTATGGGCTGAAAATGTTATGAATTTATTTATTTTTTGACCAATTTTTTAAATCATCATTTTTTACTTTTCTTAATAAGTTTATCTTTTTTATTTTAAATTTTGTAATAGGCTTAAATAATGTTTAAATTTCATATTTTCTAAATATTTTTATTTTTGCGTTCATTTTGTAATAATTTCGTTATTTCACTATTTTAAGCTTAAATGACTAATTTATTACATTTGTAATTTCCTAATTGATTTTTTATTGTTTTATTCTTATTATTTTTTAATTTTCTATTTTTATTAGAAAAATTAAGAGATGATGATAGGGCAACTTCTTATTAGTCCAAAGTGTAATTTTCTTATTTTATCCATTTTTTTATTTTTACCAATTTATAATACTAACATATATACATATATTATATCTTAAGATAATTAAATAATAGAAAAATAATTCTTAACTTCCTAGTGATATTCATGGCTAACATATATATATATATATATATATTTACTTATTAACTTATTTTAAGGAATTAAGGTATTATTATACATATATATATATTTTGGTATATATATATTTATACTTATACTATATTATATATATTTAAACCTTAGATAAATAGAAAAATATATATATTTATAAGCATATATCTATACTTCTTTATTTTACTGCTTACCTACTTATGTATTTGTACTATTTCACAAAATACTTTACACATAAGTATGTTAAAGTAAATATATTTAATATTATGTATATGTACATGTACTATATATATATATATATATATATATATGAATCATACATGTATACATAACTCAATATATATGATATATATATGTATATACATATGGGTACATATATTTGAGTATATACATATGTAAATACATAAATATGAAAAATAAGAATTATACATATAATCAAATACATGTACATGTAATTTCTATTATAAAAGATGTTAAAAATACACATAATCTCCTACTACATATTTCTAATACATAAGATATTACAAAATATATGTGCAAACCAAAGAAATATTATAAGGAAAATCAACTACAACATAAAGAATTAATTTGATTACTCTTTATCTTGTAAATTCTTACAAATGTGGCTCTCTAATTTCCTCTTAAAGCTAGTAATAAAGTGATGATGGAGTATATTGTAAAATAAAGATAATAGTTTAGGGAATAAAAGAGAGAAAATAAATAAAGTGAAAGGTTGAAAAGGGATGAGGATTTCTTAGTTCAAAAGGGAAGAAGAAAAGGCTCCATTTGAGTTTACAATTTGGAAAAGAAGAGAAAAATAAAGTGGGTTCCAGATAAAACACTTAGCCGTCGAGAACGAGAAAAGGAAAAAGAAGAGAAAATGAAAAAGAAAAAAAAAAGGAAAGATAGGAAGAAAAGGTAAAAAGATAAGAGTTGACTTTGCTTTTCTTTTTCTTGATTTCAATTTGTGTACATAGAGTAATTACTTGGACACATGACAATCGAAATATTAGAAAGAGAAAGTGAAAAGGGAAGAAAAAGGAAAAAGGAAAAGAAAGAAAGGAAAAAATTACTTTTTGACTTTTCTAAAAGTGTTTCCAACTTTTAGGTAATATTTGGAATAAAATATGGTATAATTATAGAAGAAAATACAAGATGTAAAATTAATGTATGCTATATAATACATAAACCTAAAATTAAATGGAAATAATTAAATCGATATAAAACTAGTTCACATAGATACACATATATGAAATCACAAATAAGAATAAAATAATATTTGCAATCATGTCAATTTAGTTAATTAATTTGTTACTCTTTATGTTTATTAGTATTTAGGAGTTATTTATATTCGTTCATTAGCGATTTTACGTGATTACACGTATTTATCAATAATTGTACCTAATTAAGGCTTTATCACCGTTAGGGTAAATTTGTATGTTTTATAAACTTAAAGTTTTAGTTTTATGATTTCTACCAAGTTTAGGTTCCATCTCTTATATTTATGCGTACACAAGGTTTAAGTTTTTTGCATGTTATTGGGGTTTAAGTTTTTTGTATGTAATTGGGGTTTCAAATAGTATATTATTGTTTTTTTTATTCATTTTAAGTTTTGAATTTAAAATTTTAATTAATTTTAAATTTATCAATTCTATTGAATTAGAGAAATTATCTACAATACTCGAGTTCAGTTTTATACTCAAAAGGCTAAATTTGTGGGGTTTACACATTTGCCTTTCTTACGTGATAGTAAATCAAAAGATCATAATCCTCAAGAAATTTTAACCATCTCTTTTACCGTAAATTCAATTCTTTTTGTATAAAAATGTACTTAAGACTTTTATGATCCATATATACCTTACACTTCTCACTATATAAGTAATGCCTCCAAACCTTTAAGACAAATATTACTATTGCTAATTCCAAGTCATGGGTTAGATAATTCCTCTCATCTAGTTTGAGTTGTCTTAATGCATAAGTGATTACCTTATCATTCTACACCATTACACATCCTAAACCATTCGTCAAAGCATCACAATAAATTGAGTACTCCTCTAATCCTTTAGGTAATGTTAGTATAGGTACAGTAACCAACTACTTCTTAAGTTCCTAGAAACTTCTCTCACATTTATCACTCCATTCAAATAGAATTCATTTGCATGTCAGATGTGTTAATGGCATAGAAATCTTGGAGATATCTAGCACAAATCTCTGATAATAGCTTGCCATTCCTACAAAACTTCTTACCTCAGTTACAGTTATTGGCCTTGCCTAATCTGTCACATCCTTTACTTTTGCAAGATCCATGGCTATTCCAACACTTGATATAATATATCCAAGAAATACAACTTGCTCTAACCAAAACTCACACTTCTTCAACATAGCATATATATTGTTTTCCTTCAAAGTCTAAAGTGCTTTCCTTAAATGCTTCACATGTTCTTCTTTATCTCTTGAGTAAACTAAAGTGTCAGCTATAAACACCACCACAAACTCATCTAGATACTTCCTAAAAACATAATTCATCATGTCCATAAAAGTAGTTAAGGCGTTTATCAAACCGAATAGCATTACTAAGAACTCGTAGTATCCATACCTCACTCTAAAAGCTATCTTAGGTATATCCTCTTCCTTAATCTTCAATTGATGATACCGTAATTGCAAATCTATCTTTGAAAACATAATGGCTCTATTTAACTGATCAAACAAATCATTGATCCTTAGAAGTAAATACTTATTCTTAATCATAACCTTATTTAAGTCCCAATAATATATACTAAGCATCAAACTTCCATCCTTCTTCTTGACAAAGAGTATCAGTGCACCCCGAGGCGACATATATATACAAACATTCCCATCTCTTAGCTTGTAATATACATCTTGTTCTCCTCCAAAAGGTGTTATGACAGCCATCTCACATGCTAGGGTTTTTATGATAACTAATTCCTATCAACATACTCCTTCAAGGCATATGAATGAGTTGCTCCAACATCAAATAAAGTATATGTGTAATTATTTCCTATGTACGCTAATCTTAGAACAATTATTTATAACTATATCACATTACTTTCATAAGTAACATCAGTATATATTTAAACTAACCATAAAATATATTGAAGTTAGAGAAATCTAGATAATACTTACCTGCTACTATATAAGCATCCCTTTCATCTTCTTGCTGGAGTGCATAAACTCTTCCTTATACCTTAGGCCTTCTTATCACTCTACCTAGCCGATTGTTATTCCTATTGGCTAGTTTTGATCTATTACCTTGGGCTTACTCTTGCCCTACCTATGATTCAGTATACTAGTTCACATTATGACCTGTCTTGTAACTGTTGGTGCAAAACATTCCCCTATGGTTCATATTTTGACAATTCTTCACTATGTGCCTAGCTTCTCCATACCTAAAACACTTTTCATGCAACTTAGGACAATCCATAACTCGATGCCTTACATTACACTTTGTCATGACCCTACAGGGGCCTAGTAGGATTACCTGAAATTTTCATAACATGTGTGCACCTATGATATTAAAATCACCTTGCAAGTTAGAGATTGCAACTCTAAGTAATTAATCACTAAGGTTACTGATTTTAAGTAAATAATTTACTGTAAAATAAAAATATAAATAATTATGGGTGTCCGATATCCCATAGTTCCTCAAAACCGTAGAGAATCGGTATCCTCTACATAATAATAAGATAGGATATACTAATATTACAAAAGAAATACAAGAAAAATTAAATTATCAACAAAGGTTGCTTATGTATCATCTAAGGACTCAACTATTTCTAATACTAAGATACATATCTTCATCTTACACTCGGCACTCGAGACTTATCCCAATCCTAATGTAAGTAATAATGCAAAAGAAACTATGAGGGAGTGAGCATATAATAGCTCAGTGAGTTCACTCCTCACCACCACCGTTCAAGCAAGTTATCACACATTATTATCACACATGCAAGCAAGCTATCTACATACAAAATGAATACAAGCACGATGAATGCAAGCAACACATCCATAGGAGTCCGGAACTATGGAAGGTATAGAATTACATCGTCTATACTTCAATTTTCTCCTATACTTACCCCCACAGGGCACCTTAGCTTACCCGCATGAGGCTACCTAGGGGCCTTACCCCCTAGGCTGCACTCAACTATTACTCTAGCCGATAAAAGATTTCAATTCAAAAAGGGGGATTCCATTCTAGGACTATCCACCCTCCAAAGCCCCTCAGGCACAACTTGCGAGTCCATCTCGCAAGCCAAAATTAACCAAATTTGTGAGTCCATCTCGCAAGCCAAAATTAACCAAGGTCTTACAAACACAATAAAGCGAGTCCTCTCGTTATCAAGTAGAGAGCCTATGCTAACTTTGCCTTAATGATAAAATATCATTTCTGGCACTACGACCCTTATCAAAATCGTATAAAATGCATTTAAGATTAGGAAAACTTTTTCCAAAAATATCCTTTTCAACATTTTGCAAAGTTAGCACTCTCCATCCATACATTTACTAGGTCATATACATGCGACGAATAGAACCAGTTATTTGGGTCAAATATTTATAATTATCCATTTAAAAAAAAATGATCACACAGACGATGGCATACAAGCAGAATAGTCATTCAAATATACAAGCAACAACAAGTAGCAAAACATCATACAAGTAACACGTATAAGCAAGTAGCAGGTCATTAGAACCCCCTCACCTAAATTATTGCTCATTCTCTAAACTTTGGGGTTTCCAAAACTCAATATTGAATGCCTAAATCAAATCAAAATAGTAAAACTTATAACTATTCTGAAAAGTCAGACTCCTTAGTTAACTAAAAGTCTACCGTAGTTTATCTAGTTCCTCAATATATCCCAAGTCTTATATTTATAGGGTTTATCAAACTCAATAGGGTTAATAGTAACTATTTTCTCGTATTTATAAGTTACGAGACTTCCTTTATATATTTTGGAACTTTTTCGTTTTAGTTTGGATCGTTATGAATTTATAGTCCATTTTAATCATTTTCGAGCGTATTTTCGAATAACGAGGTCCGTTTTGGACGTTATAACTCGTAATTTGAATTGTGACATAAAAATATCACAAAATTTATTATTTTAATTTAAAAATTATAAAATATTAATTTTAGCTTTTTTCTACATATGTTATGTTTATGATTTAATAATTACTTAAACCATATAATTGATATTTTTATTATTTTAAGCATATTTTTCCTATTTTTGAGATTTTTAGCTTTATTATGATTATATTCTTAGTATGACCTTTATTGTTTTTATTATTTCTCATTTTCGTATTATTTATATACTTCACGATTTATACATACATATATATATATATCTATATATATTTTCGGTATACTACATATGCATAATATAGGTTATACACTATATCTATGTATATGCTTATTTTATGAAAATAAACATACTCTTATGTACATATATATATATATATATACATTCATTTATTTGTGTTTATACTTATAAATATACTTATGTAATTCCAAATACTTAGATATACATAATTTACAAATACCTATTCTTATATTATATATTCGATATATATATTTACATAATATTTATTATAAAATATGTCTACTATATATCATACATATATATATATGTTCTATATAGATATATTCTTACTTATGGAAATATAGTGCTACATATATATACTATACGATTACATATCTACATGTATATGAAAATAATTATACATGGATACATATATATATATAACTTATGGTACAAATATATATATATATCTACTATAATTATTTAATATAAATACTTAATACTAATCATATGTATACTTAAAAAAATACATAATACATACTTTTCCATATACCTATGTACATATCTAGCCTTATAAATATATAAAATTAAATCTAAATATTTATGCACATAGACATATATTAATAATGTTATATGTAGAAAAATAAATACTATATTTATACATGTATATACTACATATTATACATCTCTACTACTAAAATAATTACTTACCTATTTATTTCGTTTTTCTTCTTCTTTTCTTCCTTCTTCTTCTTCTTTTCTCCTTCTTTTTCTTCTTTCTTTCTCTCTTTTTCTCTCATGGTTTTGTCTCTAGAATTTTCGGTTGTGTGCAATTTTTTTTTTCTTTTTCTTTTGTTTATTCCTCCTTTTATACGTGTGAGTTAGCTTAAAATTTAAGCTAAATAATTATCCAATTTTTTTTATTTTCATTTTTCTTTTATTTTCCATTCAACACTTCGCAATTTTCTTTTCTTTACGTAGGCGTCTATTTGCTTCTAGGATGTTGCAATTTGGAAAAAGAAAAGAAGAGAGAAAAGAGATAAATTGGAAATGAAAGAGAAGGAAAATAAAAATTAATAATAAATATATGTAATTTTTCGAAACATAAAAATTATAACAAATGTCATCATAAATTAATTTTAAAATTTTTGTGAAATTTTATCAATTTAATTGGTACCCGGTACAACTATAATTTTTACTAGTTATTATAGCGATTTCATTATAATTTCATGCGAATAGGGTATTTAGTCAAAAATTGCAATCAATTATAATTTTATCATTATTGAGTAATATTTAATTATTTTATAGGTTTATATTTATAATTTTAAGGTTTCAATCAAATTCGGGTTCAATTTTGGTTAATGACATGTAAGTTAGTTTTAGGATTTTAGTATATGATAAGTTAGTTTTAGGATTTTACTATACGATTTAGGGTTTTGATCAATTTCTAAGGTTTTTACTACTTATAATATATTTAAATTTATGATTTATTAACTTTTTATCTTCCTTGGCTCTAATGACTTATTAAGTCATCTATAGTATTAAAGTTTAATCCTACTCTTGAGTAACTAAATTTGCGAAGTTTACACACTTCCTACACTGAATTATAATTCCCTTACTTCTTCGATCCTTACTTCCAAATCGCTTACTTTGCTTTCCTTTGACCATCTTACTGCTACTACTAGAGCCTCCCCTAAACCTTCTTTCCTTACTTTCCATTTCATCAACTTTTTCTCATAAAATATGAGCCTGCTCAATTAGTTAGGCCTCATTCGCCAAGTTACTGTACCTTACTATCTTAACTCTTTTCAACACCGCTTGGAAACATAATCAAGTCCAGCTTTAAACCTTCCAACCTTAGCCAATTCATTATCCTAAACTACCTTTAGTGCAAATTTCATTAACTTGTTAAACTCCCTTTCATACTCCTCAACTAACTTACCATCCTACTTTAGTTTCTAGTACTCTTCACACATTTGTTCCCTTATACACTCAAGAAAATACTTTTCTAAAAATGCATTCCTAAAAGCATTCCTCCTATATAACTTCACCTAGTAAGAGGAAGTACTTCTACAGTCAATTACAGATCATGAGTATATATGCACATATACTAGTTAAATACTTACTTGTTAGTTGTTAATTAGTCAAAAGTCAGTTGTTAATTCATCATAAGTTGGTTTTACTTTAGCCTCTGAGTTTGATTCTATAGTAATTTTCTTTAATTCAAAATCCTCTGAGTTATTATCTAAGCTACACAAAGGTCATTCGTAATATCAATTTTATCCTCTAACACAACTTCTAAATTTCTCCAATATAGGCTCCTTATTAAACTAACATCTAAGCTATCTTCTGACTCTATTATCTCTAGAGTTTTTAAGAAAAACAACCTCTAACCATGTTGTTAAATCCCCTATTTTACATCTAACTCACAGATTTCGCCTTTGACTTATTCTCTAAATATCATTATAGAGTAAAATTCATTCTCAAAACCTCTGAATTATCCTATATCTTCAACCAATGTTCGAAAATTTAGTTATTTTCCTCACTTTTATGGACCAACTAAAGTTTTCTACAATACCTTATCTTATTACTCAATCTAACCACCTCAGAATAGTATAAATACTTCAAGAACTAATCTAACTTAGAATTCAAGTAAGGTTATTAAAAGAAATACGTTACTTTTCACCAAAACATTATTTTAGACATAATTTAGGGCTCAAAAATCAAATAAAATTTAAAAAACAATTTCACAAGAAACTTTGACATAGCGATTCAATATTAACTTAAGATAGTTTATAGAAATTTTTTGAAGTGGAAACCATATCATTAGCCTTATTTATTTCAATATCGAAAATTGTTTGATTTCTCTTATTTCTTATGGATGTATATGATAACTACTAGATTTATACAAAATGATAGTTTTCCTAAATTCTCTACATGAAAATATATAGGAATAAATTTTTTTTCATAATTTTCTAGGCACAGGTTATGTTTTTACTAAATTTTTGAAAATCATATGGAAAATAGAGACTTACAAGAAAACCTTACTCCTAGTACCAGTACCGACCTCTCCTATATTAGCAACACTAGTCATCAATTTTGTAAATTTTTCCTAATTTTCTTCTTTAATCACTTCAACCCTTTATAATTTTTCCTAGATCCTCACTTATCTAAATGAAATATTAGTGAGTATTTTTAGATTTTACAGAGCTTAGTTGATAGGAAAATGATTTTTCCATTTCTCTCTCTCTAATCTCTAAGCTTAAATATTAAGTTCATTTGCATGTTAAACCTATCTTAATCTCCAACACTTATACTCCTCAATTCCATATGACTATTGGTATGAAATCTAGCTACCTAAGTGTTCTTAGTATTTTTGTATTGATTTCCATGAATTTAATTAACTTATTTTAGCCTAAAAGTGCTATTTTAGGGTATTTTAATTAGTTTCGATTATAAATCTATATAAAAAAATTACACACGACATATATGTATATATTCTATATGTTATTTTATATACCATAGTAATTTTATTACATATATAATTTATTTCTAATGGCTCATTGCGTTTTGAGGCTCAAATGTTGTGTTTCTAATAATTATCAAATATACTTAGTAAAAATACACTTTATTGAAATTAAATATTATATATGTATTATTTTGAGAAATTGATCCTACTAACATTTTTCATCTAACTTTTATGACCACTTTATGATAGTAGTTGCAATAGCTTACCTATCTTAGGTGCTTGGCCTTCACTTTCTAATAGGTTCTATACTACAATATGTATTGTGCTATATCCTCCTTCATCCTAATCCACTAGAACTTTTGTTTCAAATCCTTACACATCTTATTATTTCTAGGATGTAGTAAAATACTTTGTACTATGAGCTTCATCTAAAATTACTTTCCTTATTTTTGAATCCTTTGGAATATACATTCTTCCATTGACTCGTAATATCTCCTTATCATCAATCTTAAATCAGGTATCACACTAGATTATTTTGAATCTTTTGTAACTCTTCATCCTTCTTTAAGCTTCCTTAATTTGCTTAAGAAGGGTATGTCTTAGCTCTAAACTTACCAACATTGAATCACTTCCTTTTACAATCACCGCCAAACTCAACTTCTCCATCTCAATAATCAATTCTCACTTATCAGTTATTAATGTAATAGTACTACTGAACTTCTTTCTATGTAAAGCATTAGCAACATTCACTTTGCCTAGATGGTAATGAATCAATAAATCTTAATCCTATAGTAGTTTTAACCATTGCCTTTGCCTTAAATTCACCTCCTTCTATGTGAAAATATACTTAAGACTTTTATAATCTGTATACCTTACATTTTTCACTATATAAATAATGTCTCCAAATCTTTAAGGCAAAAAATATTGCTACTAGCTCCAAGTCATGAGTGGATAATTCCATTCATGAGGTCTGAGTTGCCTTGAAGTAGAGGCAATTACCTTATCATTCTACATCAACACGCATACTAACCCACTTGTTGAAGCATCACAATAGTTCTCATACTCTCTAGTTTTATCTAGTAAAGTTAGCACTAAGGCTGTTACTAACCTCTTCGTAAGTTCTTGAAAACTTTATTCACACTCATCATCCCATTCAAGCTTCACACCTTTCCACTTTAGTAGCACCAATGGTAATGATATTTTAGAAAAGTCTCTTATAAACCTTTTGATTGTTACTTAAAATAGACAAATTTTCCTAACTTTAAAATCCACATTTGTGTATAAATTTAGTGGAAACTTGTCAAAATTATATGAAACTAAAGTTTATGCACAAAATGGTTCAACTTGTACAAAATTGTTAAAAATAAATGTAGTTAACATGGTCTTAGCAACCCTTACCATTTGATTAAAGAGGCCAAAGTGAAGGGTATTGTGAATTTAGCCTACCAATCAATTGGTAGCCTTACAACCAACCAATCAGTATACCTTAAAGCATCAAGAATACAATAACCTATCAAGCAATCAATCATTAGAAAGGCCGGTGTCATAAATTGAATATGTTGGGATGGAATCAACCATACTGACCGATCGATAGCTTTAGTACCGAATGATCGATAAAAGAAATTAAGGTTAAGGTCTTCCAACTAAAACCCTAATATTGTTAAACGCCATGTTTGATTAAATGCAAAGACAACCTAGAGGTGACACTTGCCTATTGATTGATCAATAGACCTTCTTACCAATCAATTGGTAGCCTAAATTTATTAATACTTGCATTTACAAATAGAAATGCAAGTGGCAATTAGGTTTTTAGCATTGTTTAGTTTAGAATTACAAGCTCACTGTTTGTTTTACTATTCTATTGCTTAGTTTATGATATTTAATGAATGTTTTGAGGATTTTGATGCACATTTATGTTTGTTTTATGAGTATTTGTTACTTTTTCTTCATCTAATCTCTAGTTCATTCATTATTATCTTGTTATTTTATTTTCCAATGGAATTTACTATCATATTTATGTCATTTCTTGCTACCATTGTTCTTAATATGAGTGACTAAGTTAATTTTAGTGGGTTTATGAACAAGTGGATATTGTAAATGATGTAACTTTGTAGTTAAAATATAGGTAAATGTGTTTAAATGGGTTTCCTTGCAATTATGAGACCGATAGGAGATCAGTCCTAGAAAGTGCCCTTAAGAGTTTACGAGATTTACATAATCATAAGATAGAGAGGAGATTAATTGTGTAATTCTCAATTTGAGTCATTAAGTTAGTGAAATGTCGATAATGAGTTTTTATGCTTATGAGACTAATAGGAGATTAGGTGTTCCTCCATTGAATTCACAATGCGTTATGCAATCTTAGTGAGTTAAAATAGATTATGAAACCGAGAGGAGATTGACCCCGTAATTCCTATGACTATATTACTTAACTTATGATAGGAATCAAGTAATTTAGCTAATCATGTCGGTTAAGAGACTAACATTACTTAGAAGATTTCTATTTATAAAGTGTCTTTAAATCTATTAATTTTTATTCAATGTTTATGTTGTCTCCATAGTTTTTAGCATCATTACCAGGGAAAAGGCAATTGTGTTGATGTTAAATAAACTAAGGAATTTAAGATTTGGCCTTAGTGTAATTAGTATCTTAGTTTAAATTATGTTAAATTTGAGTAGTTTAGTTATTAATATTTTGATCTTTATCTATTTTCTTATTAATTTAAGCTAAATTGAGGAGAGAGTTTGGAGCTTTATTGTTAAATATGTTAGAATTAGAGAAGTGTTGAATTTGTCCCTAATCTATTCGTGTCGAGCTAAGAAGAATGTTGTTTACATTTTGACATTGAAATTTGCAAGCTATAGTTTGGTGGTTCAATTAGAGTGGAAAGAAGTAGACATTAGGTGTATAGCTATGGGAGAAATTAGAACACTTTAGGAATATTTAGTCCCATCTATTCATGACATAACTCCAATCTTTAACCCACTTGAAATTCAAGCTACAAACTTTGAGCTTAAAGCTAAGTTGCTTAAAGCTCCAAATGATGATCCAAATGAGCACATTTAAGTGTTTCACCAATTATGCTCGATAGTCGAATATCAAGGAATTTTAGAAGATGCACTAAAACTGAGGTTGTTCCCCTTTTCTCTTAAAGGAAGTGCAAGGATTTGGTTTAATAGATTGAAGGGGCAAGGAATCGACACTTGGTAGAAATTAGCCTCTCATTTTCTTGCATATTTTTTTCCATTGGATAAGGTTGCTACCCTTTGACTTAGGATAATGACATTTATACAAAAGGAAAGATAACCTTTGAGTGAAGCATGGGAATGATTTAAGGGTATGTTAAGACAATGCCTTTGCCATAGGATGTCTAAGGGGGCATTAACTACAAACTTTTTATAATGGACTCAGTAATGAGGATGGATTACTGGTAAATACTACGGTTGGAGGTAGTTTATTAAGAAAAAAAAATGAATAAAGCATAGGACTTGCTTAAAGTGATAGCATATAGTGATAGGAATCGAGGAGCTTGTGCTCATATGAGAAAGATTGCCAAGGAGTCAACCAAAAGAGAAATTAACTGGGTAAAGGAATAAGTTAGAAGGCTATTTGAGCAGTTTGGCAACCAAAATAAATTCAAGTATGATCACACACAAGGGGTCAAACCAATTGAGGTTTGTGCTAAGTGTAAGTTTGCTCATAATGAACAAAACTATCCTCAACTAAGGCAAATAAGGACATTAAAGTACAGCCCTAAGACTTCATTTAAGTAATCACTAGCAAACTCATTTGGAAAATCACCAAAGTTATCTTTCAATAAGGCTAAGGAAAACATACCTATGGATAGATTTAGTAACATACTCAAGGCATCTCTAAAGTGTAGCCTAGAAATTAGGAAAGAACCTCAAAACTTTGAACGAGTTTCTCCAAAACCATGACATAGAACATTAACAATTAGAAAAATAGGTTAGGAACTCTTAGAGGCATTGCATTGGCTTAAGGAAAATGACACTATGGTAGGAAGTGAACAATAGTCACCTAACAAAGTTGAGGCAATCTAGTTAGGAAGTGGAGAGGAAATTAAATGATAATGTCTTGAAAGGAAGTGTGCACCTATAGCCAAGAATGCAAGGGAAAAAGGTAGATGAAGGAAAGGAGAAATAAGGAATTAACCCTTCCCTTAAGAAAGGACTTAAACCACAACTTAATACCCCTCCAATACCCTTCCTAGCTAGATTAAAACAACAAAAACTGGATCAACAATGTGCTAAATTCCTAGAAACATTCAAATAGTTGCATATTAATGTACTTCTTTTTAAGGCTCTTTAATAGATGCCCTTATATGCAAAATTCATGAAGGAAATTTTAACTCTAAAAAGAAAGGAAAAGAAGGAAATGATGAGGCTCTCTAAGGAGTACCTTGCTATCATGCTGATGCACTACCAAGGAAGTTAAATGACCTTAAAAGCTTAATAATTCCTTGTAGAGTAGGGCATTATGTGATTTAAGTGCAACCATTAACCTGATGCCATACTCCATATTTAGGCTTCTTGAATTAGAAGAGTATAAGCCAAATAGAATGACTCTTCGACTAGTAGATAAGAGTGTAAAGTGTCCTCGAGGAATAGCTTAAGATGTGCTTATGACTATTAGCAAATTTGTTTTTCTAGTAGACTTTGTTGTACCAGATGTGGATGCTAATAAAGACGTTCCATTGATCTTAGGAAGGCTTTTTCTAGCTACTACACAAGCAATGATAAATGTTAAGGAGGGAAAACTTATAATGCTTGCACTTTATGAAGAAATCACGACTGAACTACCTTGAGTGATGAAGTTACCATAAGGAGCTAACAATCATCATGCTATGGAATTAACTGATAATTTAATGGAAGAGCCATAAAAGGATGATACCGGTGAAGTGAGATTTAGCAAGTGGGGAGAAGGTTTTGAATGGAGTGACATAGATGAGGAAGATGATCTAGAGGGGGACAATGTTGAGAATGTTACTAGAGTTTGGTTAGAAGTAGCACTACTAGTAGCAATTGAACCCAACAAAGACAAACCTCAACCATTAACTAAAACCCTACCTCAGTTGGAATTAAAGCAATTGCCAGATAATTTGAAATGTGCCTTTTTAGCAGAAAAAGAAACTCTAGCAACTTTATCAAAGGAAAAAGAATGAAATTTGCTAGAGACACTAAAAAGGAACAAGGAGGCTATTGGTTAGACTATAATAGATATACATGGCATTTACCCTTCATTATGCATGCATAAAATCTTTCTTGAATCGGAGTGTAAACCTATTGTAAAACTACAAAGACGACTCAATCTTACTCTGTAGGAAGCAGCAAAAATGGAAGTGGTAGAATTGTTAAATGCAAGGATAATTTACCTAATTTCAAACAGTAAATGGGTAATTCTTATCCGAGTGGTCCTGAAGAAAGGAGGAATGACTGTAGTAAGAAATGGGAAGAATGAGTTAATCCCAACAAGGATTGTTATAAGATGGCAAGTGTGCATAGATTACCATAAGTTAAATGATGTCACGCAAAAAGATCATTTCCCTTTTACATTCATTGATTATATGGTTGAGTACTTGGCAAGACATGAATATTATTGCTTCTTTAATGGATATTCAAGATACAATTAGATCCATGTAGTACTTAAAGATCAAGAAAAGACTACTTTTACTTGTATGAGGCATTTGCATTTAGAAGAATGCCATTTGGACTTTGTAATGGACTAGCAACCTTTTAGTGATGCATGATGTCTATGAGCTCTTAAAGTTATATTTAGGGTAATCGTATCCAAATTTAGGGCCTTTAGGGAAAGCTTATCCGATTGAATCCAAACATTACAATTAAGTCAGAAAAGTCAGTAAAAGTGACCTATTAAAGTTAAATTTTAAAAATAATTTTGTAAAACCCCAATTTTAGCCTTAGAAGTGTAGTTATTTGATATAGTAGAAAATTTGTTGGAACCCCTAAATTCCAACCCCAAGATATAACAAGGCACTAAAGATAAGTTATTTAAGCTATATATTAAATAATATAATATTAAATAACATATAAAATATATGTATACTCCCTAGATATGCTCGATATATATATACCCGTAAATTACATAAAATCCCTAAATATGAGTAAATTAAGCTTAAGTTTCAAAAATTTCAAAAGAAGATATATACTAAAAATTGCATGACATGAGTGAAACACTACCTAATGAATATAATTACTCACTACATACATCACGTGTATAAGATATATAAATATATACTAATACTAATTATTAAATATCGATAAATTTTATAAAAAGTAATAAAGTTACTCTAAAATAGTAATAAACATCGATCAAAGTACTGGGAAGGATCTAAATCAACCATCGTAGTAACTAATGCATAAGGAAGGATGACTTAAAAGATTAGTCCCTCAAAATTAGATAAGTCTTACTTGCTTGGTGCATTAATAGAAAGAAAAGAAAGATGAAAAACTTACTTTCCAAGAGAAAATTGCCAACTAAAACTCCTCTAGGTTGCCATTGATCTCAAACATCCCTTGTTTAGCACTCTTGAATTCTAGGATAGTAATAGAAAATTTTTGAAAAATTAGAAAATGTTAGAAAAAAATCAATTAAAAAATGGGGGAAGGAGCTAACCTAAGCTAATTCAATGACCTAATGAAAGACTTGATAGGGAGCCCTTATAGCTACCAAGAGAGGACCCACTACTCAGCTTTTCTTACCACCCCTTGCCAATCAACGAACACCAAACTCCAATAAACAATTTGTCTAATTTTCTCCCATATTTTTCTTATATTTTCTAAAAATATTAAACCTACACGAATAATTACAGTAAATTTTATTCCTAGGTTATTTTTAGGATGCTTTCGTGTTACAATTTTATTTTGATGAAATTCTAAGTAATTTATACACTTCATTAACAATCTACCCAGTTCATCCAAATTTTGTAATAAAAAATAAATTAATTAAATGATGTTGTTTCATGCCAAAAAATTTACTATAAGATCCCTATTAGGTACATTTTACTTATATGTAGTCTGTTTTTGATTATGTACATGTGTAATATTTATTATATTTTTCAACTTAAAAATTGTTAAATTTGGAATTTGTTGAAATAAATAAATTTTCATAAAAATAATTGATGAAAATGGCACTTAATGACGTTTGGACACTTGTAATAATATTAGGGCCTGTTATGAATTATTTTGCATATAAATGACATTATTTGCTTAATCAATCCTAATTTAAGGGCCAAAAACATAATTTTTCATATATAAGCGATAATCACATTTGAATGAAACAAGTTAGTTGTTAATTCTATATATTTTTCTAAGTATATAGCAATTTTTGTGGATTTATTTGGTAATCCTAGCTATTTATTATGAATTTTTTTAATTAAATGGTTTAATTTACTAACTAAAACATGTTTTTAGCAATATTAAGCTAAAATACGTTAATTATTTGAGTAAACTATAATAATCTTTATTTTGGTTAGACTTGATTATGCATTATTTTTGTTATATTTGGTAACATTATATAACCTAAGCTATGATACACTCATGCTAAGGATAGATTTTATTTAGACAACATGGAAATAAGGTACTAATTGCTTGCTATATGGGTTTAGATATATAATATAATTAAAAATATAATTTAGCAATTATCATTTGAAATAGAACTCATTTCACATAACATTGAAATCATACAAACCTAAAGATACTAATTTTATTAAAATTAGATAATTCTAAGTAATAAAATAGATATCTTTATAATATTATGAAAATTGTCATACTACGATGACTTTTCCATAATTAAAGTGTAATTTAAATGATTAAATATATGTTTCGATACAGTCAAAACGATATATCATAAGTAATAATATAACCACATATATCATTAATATTAACTAATTTAATACAACTTATATAATAAAACTATAATAATTAAGGACATATATAAATATAACTATATTTTATCATAAATGAATAATATACTTTAAATATATATATTTATATATACAACTTCATAAATAGTATTTCAACCAAGTTATATGATAATATAAGAAGTTAGATAAAACCTTAATGTTTTCGTAACTCTTAGGAAAACCAAATTTTGGTTTTAGTATGTATAGGATTTCCAAGTAAGCAGAACGTTGACAATACAAACCTACCAAAATAAGCATAGGTACATATAAGTTAGATCGTAGCTTTACTACTTGTTATGATACTATATTAAAGTATCTAGAGGATTAAGAGTGCTTTTGTTTGTGGTTATAAATTAGCTGTATATGGACATGCATAGCAACCTATTAAGGAATGATTAGGTGTATTAGACAAAATAATGATCGCTTTGATGAGAATAACTAAAATGGTTTTTTCATCATCCTTAGTCGAACTAAGTCACAAACAAAGAGGTTACAACAAGGTTGGGGGTCATGGTTCAAAGATAGTCTTAAGAGGATGGTGTTCTCCATTACACAAGCCTAGATTTGGTAAAACTGAGTTATAGTAAACTCCTTAAGCTAGGTTAAAGTAGATGTAATTTCTCTAATCTCACAATGAACTAGTTGACATTATATGATGTGCGTATGATGTGAAAATGATTGATTGAATTGCAGTTAAATATAATTAATAATTTTGTTTATGTTTATATGGCACTCTTCTATCTTCGTCCTACTTACTGAGCTAGTTATGCTCATATCCTAATAGATTCTATTACAGGTACTAACTAAAAGTAGAAATGCATCGTTATAATCAACCACAAGTTAGTTCACAAGGGATTAGGAATGAAGAAAAGTATGAGGAATACTAAAACCTTATCACTTTTGATGTTTTGGTCCTTTAAGGAAACTAACTAATCTCCTCGGGCAACAACTAATTTTCTATTTATGTTTGTAAATACATGTATTAAGACCTGTAATACCCCAAAACCCAGGGCATTATAGACCACCACGTATCCCTAGTCTCTAATAATACGTCAGGTGTAATATTCATCTAAAAACTCCAAACAATCTTATATAATTAAATCTCTAAATAATGTTATAGTAACTTATAGTTAAGAAATATTGATGCCTAATCAATCAATGCTACTATATAAGACTAAATAATCTTATCAATTAATATCGAAGGATACTCTCCAATACCATACATAATCCTCATTCTTCCCATTGCTAAGGCAATAACAATTAGCTTAATAAGTTATTGAAGTCAAGTAGTATAATTGTAGATGTTGCATCTGAAAATATAATAAAGTGAGTCAAAGCCTAGTACGCGATATACAACTATGCACGCATGATCAAACAATGTATAATCACATGCATAGAAATGCAAAACAAGTAAATCACACAGTTCATTTAATTATCTTTGCTTTTAAGTCAGTCACACAAACACACAGTAATAGTCCTCAAAACCCGATCACATCACAATTTGTATCACAACCTAGCATTTGAGTGTGTCTCTTTGAGCCCTTCTATAACCTAAAATTAGGCATGCCTCTTCAGGGCCCCTCTATAATATCTTAGATCTACCCTAGATCATTTCTAAGTAAGACTCCACTAAGGATAACGCATAGAAAGGATCATTAGGGTTGCCCATATGGATTTGCCTTTCTAAGCCCCTAAGACGAGCCAAACACAAGCAATAACAGATACATAAGCTAGATATACATTTAATATGCTATCTTAACCCTCACATACAATAAGCACGTATCACATACCTAGATATTTGAAATTCGTTACCGATGAACCAAGGTTAACTTTAGCTCCTAGAAACATAGATACTCATTCAACTTCTTTAAATATCGAATAAATGGTTTCTCTTAGTTAATACTCATTTTTACGTCATTTAAATCTCCTTAAATTCACTTAATGATACATTAAAAGGGTTTACTTTAGAAGTAACAAGAGAATAAAACAAAAAGTAGAGGAATAACTTAACTTAAAGGAGCAAAGCCTATGATACAATCAAGAACATGATCATGTCTTTTTAGCCGTGTAACTTACTATGTTACACTTCATTATTGCAAGGGACATGACTAGGGATAAGGTTTGGTCGTGTCACTTTCTGGTCGAACTTTTTTTTCTTTTCTCTTTCACCTAAAACCTTTCTAAACTATTGTATCCTCCAACATCTCAACACATAGATCAAAACACCGTTAAATTATTACAAACACCCTACTCTTCAACAAAAACCTCATTAGCAATACATTACAAATTACCCATCTGTAACTCTTGTTTCAAATTCAATACTTATTCCATCAACATCAACTTTTCCTTTACTTTTATCACTTTAAGTACCAAATCATCACCATAATCATTTTAAATAGAAAGATTATAAGAAAAATCTATGGAATAAGGGATACTTTACCTTGATTTTTAATAATTCTTTCGAGTTTGTTCATTTTCCCACAACCAATCAATGCATAACCCTAAAATATCAATGTATATAACTTAGATTTAATCAAAACCTAAATTCCATAATTAACTCTTCACTTACCATTGGAAATCTTCAAAGATTGTATAAGCCTTGCAATTCTTTAGATGAGTTACACCACTAAGAGAGATTTAAATCGATCCAACTTTTTCCTCTAAAAACAAATAAGATTTAATATTCTTGATGTACCTTGAGCGTTTCTTGAGTTTGTAGTGGAAGAGTCTTAGTCGATAGCTCCAAGAAGTCTAAAAGAATTTCTAGTAAATAATGTAATGTATATGCACTAGCTAGGTTGGAAAATTTTTGTACTTCCAACATTATCCTTCATTAAACCGTTGCTTAAGACCTTAATACCCCTTACTTATAACTTACTCATTCTTTATTTATTTTTATGACTTTATTCTTTTATATCCCTTTTTTTATTTTTGGGGTATTACAAGACTTGTGACTTTTGAAATATTCTTAGAAAGACATACTCTTTTAATGTAATTACTATTATGTAATTATGACCTCGGAACTTAAGTTGTATACTATAGGATTTCTAGTAAATGTTTTGAAGAAATTCTATAGGTTCAACTTAAAACAGGTACCCAGTTGGACCCTTCAAGCCTGTTAAGTTGTATATGCCTTGTATATGTTATATCTATGATAAAAGTGGTTGCCATACCTGTAATGACCCTTGAAATGTCCTTACGTTTCTTAAGAAAAACATCTTCACGTGTTTTAAGGTGCTAAGGGCTATAATTAGCGATGGGGGGAAACATTTTTATGCCAATCAAGTTCATCGTTTATTAGCCAAGTATGGGGTTAAACACAAGGTTACAGCACCATATCATCCTAACTAGTGTGCAAGTTGGACTATCGAACCAAGAATTAAAGAAAATTTTAGAAAAAACTATCAGTAGTTCTAAGAAGGATTGGGCTTCAAAATTGGATGATGCATTATAAGATTACAAAATGCCTTAAAAGAACCCCATAAGGATGTTTCCCTATTGAGTGGTTTATAGGAAAGCATGTCATCTCCTAATTGAGATTGAGCATAAAGCATATTGGGCAATTAAATTCCTGAACTTCAATAAAAATTTAGTAGGAGACCATTGAATGCTACAGTTTGATAAGTTAAAAGAGTTTAAGAATGAAGCTTTCAAGAATACTCCAATCTGTAAAGAGAAGATGAAGAGGTGGCATGATAAGAAAATACTCATCAAGAATTTTGGAGCAGGATAGAAAGTTCTCCTATATAAAGCTCAATTAAGGCTATTTCATGGTAAATTCCATTTGAAGTAGACTGGGCCATACACAATTATAGGAATACTACCTCATGGAGCAATTGAGATTAGAGGAAAAGAAAGAGAAACTTTCAGAGTAAACAAGCACATGCTAAAACCTTTTTCGAAACAAAAGGAGTTGAACCAATGAAAAGAATTGCTTATTTGGAAGACCCACCATGAGCAACACAAAAAAGCTAGGCTAATGGCCTAAAAACAAGTGCTTGGTAGGACGCAACCCGACCCCCATTTCTTCTTTATCTTTTTTATTTAGTTTATTCAATTTCAATTCTTTTTAATTATGTCTCTTTTAATGTTACGTAAGCATCTATGAATAAATAAAGGAAGTGTTGAATCTACTAATCTTAGGACATTGTCAATGAATTTGGAAGGGAATTGAGAATTCAGATCACACTAAGAAACTAGGGGAGTTCTATTATAACTTTCTCTTTTACTTCCCATTGTTTATGCACTAACTTATGAGATATAAATCTAAATTAAAGTTGGGGGTAGGAAAGTAGACATAAACATTAGAATTGTATGATTTTGAATGAGCTTAATTGTTTTAATTGAGTTCTTGATTTGTTATCCCTTCTATGCATCAATAAGATAGTTCTTACCGAGAAAGTTGGATCCATTTTCCTTTAAGCTCTTTGCCTTTAAATTTCAAGTATGTTATCATCAATAAAGTTTGCATGAAAGAACATAGGGAGAAGTAATTAAGGCTTTTGTTTTGAAAGCAATCCCTTATGAATAAGTTAAGAACATTTTTCAAAACTTTGTAATAAATTCATGGCATCAGTGTAAACCCCGCGAATTTAGCTTTCTAAGTATAGAAACAAATACCCAAACTGTATCCCAAAACCTAAAGTGAATATGAAAAACCTTAAATTATCAATTGAACCTCTAATCATAGACGAAGATCCTAAAACCTTAAGTATAAGTAACTATCAAAGTTAACCTCAAACCTCATCAAAACCTTAAAATAACAATTGAAGACTTAATCACGTATGAACATATTAAACCCTAAATGTGTAAAAACATTAGAGATTGTGCCCTAAAGTAATAAAAACCCTAAAACTATAACTTTAAGGGTATAAAAGCACTAATTCACCATAATTTACCCTAAAACCTTAAGTGATACTATATCTTCCATATTTTGCTAATTCATTGGCAAATGACTAAAGATAACTTTCAATCATGCATAAATATTTAGAATACCTAAGTATTCCCTTAGAAACTAAGATATTGCATCCTAGATTACATTCATCTTCTAATTATATAACTAGGATAGTAATGCATAGAGTTAAGAGTTTAGTGATACTTATGTTACATGTAGTAAATCTTAATACCCTAATTGATACTTTTCATACTAGTTATGCTAAGTAACTTACCAAATGATGTACATAGGATATAAATACCTAAAGTAAGATTTCATTATCTATTTTTCCTAATCAATTTGTTTAACTCCTCATTTCCTTAATTTTCTCCTAATTTCTTTAATTATTACATTATGTATGGGAAGTTGACCAAGTCAACACATGTTGACCAAAGTCAAAAGGTTGACAAAGTGAACATGTGGAAAAGTCAACACAAATGTCTCTTTCATTTGAAAAAAAAAATAACTTCCTTCTCATGATTTATTTTCTTTTCTTTTGGCTTTTCCCTTCTTTTTTCTTTTCCTTTTTTTTTTTTTGCCATCCACTTCTCCCTTCTTCTAGACCCTACTTTTCTTTACTTCTTCAAACGCAAACTAAAATAAAGCAAAGTCCCTTTCTTCTTCCCCTTTCCAACCATATCTTCCCTTCCCCTTTCACTCTTCTTTCCTTTTTAACTTTTCATCCATTTTCAAAAGAAAAATTAAGGTATGTACTTATAATATTATGTCTTGTATCATCTTCTTTATTAGTTAAAAGGAGAGTAGGATAAGTTAAGTGGTTATGTGTTGTGTATATATATGTTGCTTTAGGCCTAAAGTTTCAATCTTTACATGTGGAAGTGTAGAAATCTTTAGGCAATGAAAGAAGATGTATGTGTACATATCTTTGAGTATGTGTACATAACGGTATGCTAGAGATATACATGTATAAATACCTTTGTACATAAATATTCATTATGTACATAACTTAAATTAAGACATCTACTAACTATATATACATATACCATGATAAATATACACTTAAAATACAAAAAAGTGAAATTTGAGAAGCTTTCTTAAGGGAGTAGATAAGGCATACGAAAATGCGTAAAAAAAATACATATGTCATCGTATGCGTATATAGGTATATGTATTAGTATATGTATAAGTACATAAGTATACATATTAGTATTTTATAAGTGTAGGTAGGTATACAACATATGTATATGTATGAGTACATAAGGATATATATATTTATATGTAATGAATGAATTAGATAAACCATGATATCATCAAATGATTACATAAGCCATGACATCATCAAAAGATTACATAAGCGATGACATAAGCATAAGCTTGTAAAATAATAAATTATAAGATTACATAAGAATATAACCTATATATGTATACGTGTACTTAGGAGTTGAAGATCCTTTAAACCCTAATACACTTGCTAGATTGAATTAAACTTAATCAAGTATGCGAATTAGTAGCACCAATGTAAAATTCCCTAAGTATGAGGATTTAATAGCTAATTAAATCATTAAGTCCTAAAATAGGAGATATTAGGATATAAATATAATTAATAAGAATAATTAATCTTCCATAGTTAAAATTTTAATAAGTTTAGCCTATATCATAAAACATGGGTCTTAACGTCCAAAACGGACATCACCGTGTGAACGTGCGTCCAAAAACGATGCAAAACAACTATAAGTTCGCAAATATCGGAATTAAAATGAAAAAGTTACAAAATACATAAAAGAAGTCTCATAACTTACAAAATATAAGAAAATAATTACTATTAACCCCATTAAATATGATAAACCCTATACACATTATACTTAGGTTATATTGCGGGAAACTAGATAAACTACAATAAACTTGTGGTCGACTAAGGAATCCGACTTTTCAGAACACTTATAAGTTTTACCATTTTGATTTAGGCGTTCGATATCGAGCCCTAGAAACCCCAAAGGCTTGGAGAATGAGCAATAATCTAAGTGAGGGAGTTCTAATGACTTGTTACTTACTTGTACGTGTTACTTATATTAGGTTTTGCTGCTTAGTATTGCTTCTCTGTTTGAATCACTACTTTGCTTGTTTGCTGTCATCTGTATGATCACCTTTTTAAATTGATAAATATAAGTATCAGACCAAAATAACAAATTATACTCATCGCATGTTTATGACTCGGTAAAGGTATGAATGGAGAGTCCTAGCTTTGCAAAAATCTTAGGAAAAATATTCTTGGCAAAAACTTTTCTACTCTTAAACAAATTTTTGTTTGATCTCTACAAGGGCTCGTGGAGCCATAAATAATATTTTAACGTTAAGGCAAAGCTAGCATTGGTTCTCCTCTGGATAGCGAGAGGACTCACTTTATTGTGCCTGTAAGCCCTTAAATAATTTTGGTTACAAGAGGACTCGCATGTTTATGCCTGAAGGGCCTTAGAGGATGGACAGTCCTAGTTTAGAATCCCCCTACTTAGATTGAAACTCTTTTCTCGACTAGGGTAATAGTGAAGTTTTGCCTAAAGAGGTAGTACCCCTAGGTAGCCTCATGCGGGTAAGCTGAGGTGCCCTTCGTGGGTAAGTATAGGGGATAATCGAAGTGTAGATGACACAATTCTATGCCTTCCATGGTTCCGAACTCTTATGGATGTATTGCTTGCATTCATCACGCCTGCATTCATTTTGTATATAGATAGCTTGCTTGCATGTATGATAATAATGTGTGATAACTCGCTTAAACGGTAGTAGTGAGGGATGAATCACTGAGCTATTTTATGCTTATTCCCCCTTAGTTTCCTTTACAGGTTTACTTACGATGGGATTGGGATATGTCTCGAGTACTAAGTGCAAGATGAAGATATTTATACTAGCATTAGAAGTAACTGAATACTTTTTAGATGATACATAAACATCCTTTGTAGAAAATATTTATATATTAAAACTTACTATAATATAATTTTTCTTATATCTATTTTTTTATATAATGTTAGTATATCCTGTTTTATTATTTGGTAGGGGATACTAATTATCTATAGTTCTGAAGAACTATGGGATATCAAATATCTATAGATATTTATATTTATATGTTATGTTATGTTATGTTGCAATAAATTAATTACTTAAAAATCAATAATCTTAGTGATTTATTATTTAGAGTCTTGCAATCTCTAACTTACAAGGTGGTTTTCATATCATGGGTATACATATGTTATGAAAATTTTAGGTAATCCTACTAGGCCCCTTTTAGGGGCCTGACAATCATTGCTTTGTTTTGTTATGCCTAATTTAGGTGTGGTTTATAGGTTTGAAGTTAGGGAAATGTTTTAATTAAGGGTTAGATTTTAGTGTTTATAGAACTTGACCTATATATATATATACTATTCTTTTATGGAATCAAGTCATATGTTAATGTTATGTGAATTGAAGCAGGTAATGGATTTTACCTGAATTTCCCTTATCAATATATAATGAGTGTACAAAACAAAAAGGAAAATTGAAAAGAAAAACGATGGGGATCAAGAAAAGTTACTACATACGAAATGTATGACCCATTACAAAAAGAAAATGTAATTGAGAAAAGAAAAGAAAGAAATAGATAAAGTGAAAAATTGAAAATCCAAAAAGAGAATAATGGCAATGTATCAAAGTTATTCTAAAGTTAGGGAGGTGAGCATTAACATAGTTAAGAGACTAATAAGGAAGAAGTACATATTCAAGCCGACCAATTAAACATTGAGACGTCTCACATAGTTTGAAATGTTAAACTTAACTTTAAATTTCATAAGCCTAAACTAAAGTAGAAGTTAACTCTTTTAGGCATAGGTTCCTGAATTAATTACACGATCTTTGATTTGTAAGCATTTGATTTGGCACAAGTGAAACAATTTTGACATCACTTCTAAAAGTTTTTGCATTATATCAAGAGCATGCAACTTTGAGTTTTCCATGTATAACATACTCACAATTACACCCCAGCATAAAGGAAATGTAGGCTTGTTCTATTATTTTCTGAATCACTTGATTTTAAACTTGCTTGAGGACAAGTAAGGTTCTAAAGTTGGGGGTGATGATCACTACTCAAAATTCACAATTTTTCCTAACTTCAAAACCTACATTTGTGCAAAAATTTAGCAAAAACTTGTTAAAATTATATGAAATTAGAGTTTATGCACAAAATAGACCAACTTGCACAAAACAGTTAAAATGCATGCGAGAGTGTTGTATTTAAATGAATTTAATGCATTTTATATCCTATGTACAGGCGTATAGAGGTTACCATGGTCTTAATAACCCCAACCATCCAATCAAGGAGGCCAAAATGAAGGGTACTAGTGAATTTGGTCCAATGATAGATTGTTAGCCTTGCTATTAACCGATCAATATGCCCTAAAGCATTAAGGATAAAATAACCATTTGAGTAATCAATCATGGGAGAATCTGGTGTCATGAACAGAATGTGCAAAGATAAAATTGACTATATCAACTGATTGATAGCTTTAGCACTGATTGATCGGTAGAAAAAAAATTAGGGTTAGGGTTAAGGTTTTTCGACTAAAACCCTATCCACTTAAACGTCACTTTTAATTAAACACGAAGAAAACCTAAAGCTGATATGTGTCTACCAATCAATTGGTAAACCTTCTACTAATCCATCGATAGCCTAAAATTACAAATATTTGCATTTGCAATTAGAAATGTAGCCACAATTAAGTTTTTAACATTATTTAGTTTAGAATTATGAGCTAACTATTCTATTGCTTGGTTAATGACATTTAGTGAATGTTTTAAGGATTTTGATGTACATTCATGTTTGTTAGATGAGCATTTGTTACTTTTTCTTCATCTAATCTCTAATTCATTCATTATCATCTTGTTATCTTGTTTTTCTATGAAATTTGCTACCATATTTCTATCATTTCATGTTACCATTGTTCTTCATATGAGTGGCTAAGTTAGTTTTATTGGGTTTGTGAAAATGGGATGTTGTAGATGGTGTAACTTTGTAGTTAGGATATAGGTATGTGTGTTTCAATGGGATTTTGATGATTAGTATTGCATTTAAGCTCTTTGAGGTGATTTTTTAATGACATTTTCTATGGGTTTCCTTGCAATTATGGGACTAAGAGGAAATTAGTTGTGTAATTCCCAATTTAAGTCATTAAGGTAGTGAAATATCGGTAATGGGTTCTTACGCTTATGGAATTAAGAGGAGATTAGATGTTCCCTATTGAATTCACAATGCATTATGCGGTCTTAGCGAGTTAGGATAGGTTACAAGACTGAGAGGAGATTAACCCCCTAATTCCTAAGACTAGATTACTCAACTCATGACAAGAATTAAGTAATTTGGCTTATCATATAGGAAAATGAGATTAAGAGAAGATTTTCCACTTCATATTGGAGTGAGGTGCCCTACCCGGGGCTAAACTCAAGTAAGTTCTGTCAAAACCTAATTAAAAACCATCCCTAATATCTTAATGGCATACCTTCACCATTACTTCAAATACATGTCACAAGCCCACGCCTTTAGAACTTATCTTTGTGGTTAAATTTCATTCTCGTATTGGTTGCATTTATTTTTAACTCACTACTTCCCATTCAATTAACCTAGACTAGAGTAGTAAGTTAGAATCTAGTACTTAACCGAACCCTTTGCCCTAAGGAAATGACTTGCCAAATACTTACCAATTTTACTATTGTAAACAATCCAGCATTGCTTCTAAAATTTCTATGTGTAAAGTGTCTTTAGATCTATCAATTTTTAATCAGTGTTCGTGTTGTCTCATCATCTTCTATTATAACTAGCCATTCTTAAGAAACTTCTATTCTCAATTCCTATAGTCAATCTTGACCACTCCGTTATTTCCTTTACTTTTCTTAGATCAATCGATATTCCAATACTTGATGTAATGTGACCAAGGAATCTAACTTGGTTTAAGTAAAACTCATATTTCTTAAGTTTCACACATAACTGACGATTTTTGAGATTTTAAAGTGCAATCCTTAAATGGTCAACATGCTTCTCTTTATCCTTTGAATACACTAAAATATCATATATAAATACAAGTATGAATCCATCTAAATATTTCCTAAATACTAGGTTCATCATGTCCATAAAGGTTGCTAAATTATTTGTCAAACCAAATGGCATCACTAAAAATTCATAGTAACCATATCTTGTTGTAAGAGCTATCTTAGGTATATCCTCCTCTTTAACTTTCAGTTGATGATACCCTGACTTTAAGTCTATCTTCAAGTACACTATAGCTCATTTTAATTGATCAAATAAATCATTGATCCAAGGAAGCAGGTATTTGCTTTTTATTGTCATCTCATTTTATTCTATTATAATTTATACATAACATCAAACTCCTACCTTTTTTGTTAACAAATAGTATTGGTACATCCCAAGGCGACTTGCTAAGTCGAATGAAACCTTTATCTAATAACTCTTAAGTTTACTTCTTTAATTCCACTAACTTCAGTAGCGCCATGTGATACAAATCTTAAAAATAGGTGCAATACATGGTACAAGATCTATAGTGAACTCAATCTCTCTATCAAGGGGTAGTCTAGGTAAATCTTTAGGTAAAGCTTTAAGGAATTCGCATACTACAAGTATATCTTCCAACTTAACTTCCTTAGTCAATCTATTTACTACAAAGGCTAAGAAACCAATTCCACCACATCATAACAATTTCCATGCTTTACTAGCCGAAATTAACCAAGGAACTACCTTACTCAGACTTACCTTAAAAGAAAACTCCCCTTCATCAAACTTTTTAAACATTACCATCTTTTCTTTACAATCTACATTAGCCCAATACTTAGTCAACGAATCTACGCTCAGTATTACATCAAAACCCTTCATATCCAAAATGGCTAGTTTAGCAATCATCTCCTAACCTTCTATATATACATTTCCTCCTTTCTAACTTCCATTACATGACCTGCTCTCCACCAAAAGGAGACGTAACTACCAACTCATATGTTAAAGTTTCTATTAGGAGGCCATTTCTCTCAATATACTCTCTCGATGCTTACGAATGTGTTGCTCTAGTGTCAAATAAAATATAAGCATAATTATCACCTATATGTACTAGTCCTAGAAAAATTATTTATACCTATGTTATTTTTACTTTAAATATTTATTATTGCAAATGTAATATTAATGCATCATGCAAACATTAGAATTAGGAGGGTTCTAAGTTACACTTACCTGCAATAACATGATCATCCCTAGCTTCTTCTTGTTGAAAAGCATAAACCCTTCCCTAAACATTAAGCTTTGACCTGCCCTTCCTAATCTATTGTTATTCCTATTAATGGGTTCTTATCTATTCACTTGAGCCTAATCCTATCTTAGCTATTGTTTTGTGCATTAAGTCAAGTTATGTCCTATTTTGAAACACTTAGCACAACACATATCCTTAGGATTCGGATTCTAACAACTTTTAGCCAAATGCCTAACTTCACCACATCTAAAACAATTTCCTCGTAACTTAGGACAATCCCACGTAGATGCTCCCCATTACACTTCCTACATGGTAATACTATTCCTCTTCCCCTTCAATTCATATTAAAAGGTTAATTACTTCTCTTTCCTTTTGCTGCCTTACTACTACCATTGGAACTTCTTACAAATTACCTTTTCTTATTATCGATTTCTTAAGCTCTTTCTCAAAGAGTATAAGCTTACTCAATCAATCTAGCTTCGAACACCAAATCAACATATCTTGTGATTCTAACCCTTTTCAACCCAGCTTGATAATATAGATTAAGTCCTACCTTAAACATTCCAACTTTAGCTAACTTATTATCCTATATTGCTTCTAAAGCAAACTTTAGCAATCTATTGAATTCCCTTTCGTATTCCTCATTCGTCTTGCCTCCTTCCTCCAGCTTATAGTATTCCTCGCGTATTTGTTCTCTTTCACATTCAACGAAAAATCGTTCTAGAAATGAATTCCTGAATGCATTCCAGTTAATAGGTTGTGCCAAGTACCGCTTTTTACTATTATAACTTATACCAATTATTTGCTTACCCATCCAATAAAATGACTACAATAGCCACCTTTCTATTTTCTTCCACTTCATGAACTTCAAATGCTTTTTCCAAGGAACAAATCCACTCTTCTACAACTAAAGGATTGGTAGTCTTACCATCAAACTACTTTATTATCTGCTTCACCCAAGCCAACTTATCTCCACCTTCGACTTCAGTTAAAGCATTTTCAAGTTGTTATATTGTATCCATTGCTAGTTGAGGCTAAGCTAGATTAGGTTGTAGCCTCGGCTACGGTTGTAGCTTTACCCCTTGCTCTTAATGCATATGATTCACTGGTGGTTTTCTTCATCCCCTTCATATCATATTTTGAACAAGCACCACACAAAACTTTAGTAATAAGTATTATTATAATCTTATAAAGGTATAACACCTCATCACATAACTACCCCACCCATCTTATACACTCTTAGAAGCTTAAGGTATTTAACTTACGCTCTAATACCATCTAAAGGATATCACATCTAATATACAAAGGAAGCTTCATTACATATAAGAACCTACTTTACACTCTTCATAAACTTACAATATTTCATCGATCACAAAGCATACTTTCATATGAGTTTAGCCCTAATTTTAGAGTTTACAATCTATATATAATATTTACAAACCAAATAGCCAAAAGTACAAGGTTTTTTTTTTTTTTTACTCTTCATATCATAACTATTATATAACAACAAAACTAAACTTGGTTGTTCATAAATTTCTCCAAAAAGGTTAATTCCTTTATTGCACTCAAAAGTCTTTCCCCCATAAGCTTATGCCTAATATAGTCTTCTAACTTGAGGATAAAATAAATTTATCCCCTTTGAATCTTGCTAGGTTAGAGTTGATACCAATAACAATACAAAAAAATACACTTTTCAGCCATATAACAAGCTATCATATTAGTCATAACTTCTTTAAACATTTCAATGACCCACATATGCGATAGAAAGATGCCATCCTCATACATGTAACATGCATCGATACAAATATCCTAATTTATCCTTAGTTTTAGACTTCCAGGTAGTTGACATAGTAGAGCATCTAAATTAACTATTTAGGAACTTAGGAAAAGGTTATTAATTTAAGTACCTAAATTAAGCTATATAAATCTATATGCCTGAAAATCTGAATTTATAAACCAAGTTCCTTGCTTATTAAAAACAAAGTTTTTAAGTAGAAAAAGACTAGTGGGCTATTTCGTGCCATGCCATAATGTGCATTTGTCAAACACTAAATAAGAATGGAAAACAGTCATAAGTTCCTTATTAATTTTACTTTGTTTTGTTTTACTTACATTTTTAATTCTAAAGCCTTAGTAGCGAGTTTGCTTAAGTGAACAGCTTAGGAAATAGGTTAATACCTAATCCTTTATCAAGTAAGCTCAACATTTACAACCAAACATTTGACATGGTAGCAATATAACATAATATTCTAAAATACATATATTGTATGATATGTTAAGAAGAGGAATAAATTATTTAATATATATATATATATGTATACATATACTGGTAGTGCCACTCCTACACATGTAGGATTAATTTTTGTAATTTTAATAATCTGTTATTTTAATTAGCTTATCTTAGTTAGTTACTATTATTTAAAATTATCCCTAATTGTTTATCAGCAATTTTACATGATTTTATATACTCAACGATAATTCTATCAAATTAGGGCTTTATTAGTATTAGGGTAAATTTTTAATGTTTTATTACGCCTTGAATAGAAAAAGTCACAATAGTCCCACTGTGTTAACTAACTTAACATAGAAGCTAATCTCACGGCTACCATCGTAGATATAGTCTACATAAAGCGTACACAACTTAACTAGCTTGAAGCCTCTAATCTAACACCTATTAATAATCAAACTTAAGGTATAGTTTTTCAAAATACCTGTTTAATACAACCTGTCATCTGATAATATAACAGCACTTACACAAGCATTTCCACATAAAGAGTTATAATTCACACTATGAGTTTACAAAAGCCATAGGTATTGGAGTCTATTTACAATAAGATAGAAAACCAGTGGACGTCCTAAGGATTCCTAATTAGTTTTCTCAAAACATAAAGAAAAGCCAAAAGTCTAGATTCAATATGTTCTCCATTCCTCACAATCCCAGCTAACCATGCACTAACTGATAAAGGCCTATTTTTCATGTGTTAAAGTGCAAATTAAGATAGAATTATTACTGATTTTATATAAATCATTAAGAATTGGTACTCAATTATTTTCATTTGAACATTTTAGGAATTAGAGGATTTAAGAGTGGAATTACGAACGATTTAGAGGAGTTTTGCACAACTAAACGAAGTCCAAATCAACATACACAAGATGGAATTGAAGGCGGCTGGCCTACAACTTACACCAGTAGCCTTGATGTCTATACTGTCGGCCTACAAGTTGGCCTTGCACTTACACCACAAACCTTCATGAAAAAGAGCGTTATGTGAGTCAACCCTAATTTTTCTTATAAATAACTTATGTTTCATCATTTGAGGGACTTTTGAACATACTTTCCTCATACTTAAAGAGTCGTAGAATAGTTTTTAATTAGTTCTTGAAGAATTCTTCATGAAAATTGCTTAGATCATTGAGAAGAATTTGCTTTAATTATGGAGACCAAGTTGAAGTTGCAATTAAAGATTATTTTTTTTTTTCAACACAGCATTGGTGACATCTATTTCAATTATTCTTATGCAATTCTGTGAATTACTTATGCTTTCAATTTGAATTTCTTTGCAATTTCAATTAATATTTCTATTTTTGTTTCCAAATCCATAGATGGTTAAATTTATTTTTGGGTGTTGATGAAACCCCAGATAGCTAATATGATGATTATGTTCATATTATAGGATTAAGAGATATATGAATGATTCATGATTACAATTTCTATTATTTCAATTATAGTTGTTCAATTGATTATAATTGTTAGAAACCCTAATGGTATGAGAGTTGATATAAGGTTTGTTAGAAATTCTTAGTTTATTTGATTAATCAATGTAGAAGCAAAGTTAATTGAATTAATTAGAAATTATCTAGAAATTAATGCGATGTTCAGCGATTAATTATTCACTTAGACATTAGGGATAATTGATTTAGAACATTAGATAATCGTAGTATTAAGAGATATATGATTGTAATTTAGAGTCTACTATTAATTGGAAGATGGGGGAGCTGACTAATTAATTAGGAGTTTAAATCCTTAGGTTTTAAGATATACTAATTTCACTTGAATAACCATATACCTATTAATCTATATAACAAAATAACAATTTGATTAGCATAATCTAGAGTGGATTCTATTTTCCCATAATTCTCAATTGATTGCTTAATTTTGATTTTTCATAAATATTTTCTTTTCAATAGTTTTAGAGTAATTATTAGATTAATTAATTTAATTTTGATCGCCTGAATATTAATAAGAACTAGCATAGGATTAGTAATTTCTTAGTCCTCGAGAGATCAACAACTTTACTTTCTCTATATTACTTGATTCTGACCTAGTATACTTGCTAAAGTATTCGTGATTTATATATATATATATATATTCTAAGAGAATCAAGTTTTTAGCATCGTTGTCGGGGATTGGAAATATTAAACCTTTTAGTTCTGTTGGTAATTTAGGCGCAGTTAACAATGTGTGTTATTTTTGTTCTCTTTATAGGTATTTTATGCACAGGAGTAGAAGTATTGAAATTTTACTACTAGATTAAAAAATAGAGCACACTTTACATCAATTGAGGCGAGAAAACAGAAGAAGGATAGAAGAGATGGTAGGTAATAAGGGTAATAATCAGATACAAAGAGTTCTGCAAGCACTATAAGATTATACAGTACCTACAGTGATGGTTTCAGCTATAAGGAAGCCCGTTATTTAAGCTAATAACTTTGAGTTATAGCCATCCCTTATTCAGATAGTTCAGACAAATCAATTTGGAGGATATCCTAATGAAAATCCTAACGAGCATATTGTAGGATTCCTTTAATACTACAATACAGTAAAGATGAACAATGTGACCAACAAGGTTATCAGATTACAACTCTTTCCCTTTTCACTGAAGGATAAAGCTAGAGCTTGGTTTCATTCACTACTGCAAGAATCTATCACCACCTAGGCTGATCTTTCATCAAAGTTCTTAAATAGATTTTTCCCACCAGCTAGGACCGTAAAATTAAGGAATGACATCACTAACTTTACCAAGTTTAGTGGTGAGTAACTTTATGAAGCATAGGAGAGATTCAAGAAGGCAATCGAAAAATGCGCACATCATGCCTTGCTAGACAATCTCCTAATTGAGATCTTCTATCTCAATCTAAATGAGACATTAAGGTCCCTAATTGATGGTGCAACTAGAGGTACTCTAATGGGTAAGACATATAATGAAGCAAGTGCACTGATAGAAGAGATGGCCTCCAGTGCACATAGCTGTCAAAACGAGAGAAGTAAGTTAGGAGTGGCAGTAGCCAGTAACAATAACATTGTATCTCAATTAACTGCTCAGATTGCAACTCTCACTACTCAAGTAAGTAAACTCACCTCAATACAGTCTTTTAATGCTAATCCTATTGTTTTTTGTGAGTTATGTTTAAGACTACATTCATCTCTTAAGTGCTTAACTGGGAATCACTCAACTCTAACCAGTGAAGAATAGGTGAATTTTGTCAACAATTTTCAATATGGAAATTAAGGACCATATTTGAATACATATAATCCTGGGTGGTATAATCATCCAAATTTTTCATAGAGAAATGAGAATAATACATTCTAACCATCACCTGGATTCCAGAAGCAAGGGCCTACTTAGAACGCTCCACTTTAGTAAAATTAGTGTAGAATGGAAGAGCTCATGTTGAGCTATATGCAAAAGACTGACACAATGTTATAGAATCAACAGGCGACTATTAAAAACCTAGAGAATCAAATTAGTTAGATTTCTCAACAGTTGAGTAATAGACCATCAGGGTCTTTACCTAGCAATACTGAAGAGAATCTTAGAGGTGTCAATGTTATTATGATGAGGAGTGGAAAATCACTAGAAATAGTTGACAAATGAGATGAAGAAAAGGTGGAGATTCCAAAGGTAGAAAAAAGGAAGGAGGTGGAAGATGAACCAATGCAAAAGTCACCAAAAGTGAAACCGTATGTTCCTCTAGTCCCCTTTCCAGGAAGATTAAAGCAACAGCAGCTAAATGTTCAATTTGCCAAATTCCTAAATGTCTTCAAGAAGTTGCAAATCAACATTCCTTTTGCAAAAGCACTTCAATAGATGCCTTCGTATCCTAAATTCATGAAGAATTTACTCACCAAGAAGAGAAAGATTGATGGGAATGAACCGGTAACACTTATAGGGGAATGTTCCATGATCCTACAATAAAATTAATCTACCCTGCCTAGAAAACAAAGAGATCAAGGGAGTTTTACTATTCCTTGCACTATAGGAAATTTTCACTTTGATATGGTTCTTATTGATTCAGGTACAAGTATAAATTTAATGCCCTTGTCTATTTACAGGATGTTGAGATGTGGAGATTACAAAGAGACTCATGTCACCTTACAGCTTCCTGACAGGAGTATCAAATGCTTAAGGGGTATTGTCGAGAATGTCTTAGTGAAGGTAAAAAAATTTATCTTCCTAGTTGACTTTATAGTCCTAGAGATGGAAGAAGACAAAGAGGTACCCATGATCCTAGGCAGACCATTTCTTGCAACAGGTAAAGCGTTGATAGATGTAGAACAAAGTAAGCTGACTTTAAGGGCTATGGACAATTGGGTAACATTTAGTGTTTATGAAGCCATAAAGCATTTTGATAATTGCAAATCCTATTATACTATTGACATTTTTTATGAGATTAGCTATGAGTTTATAGAAGAGAAAGTAAGATTGGATACTACAGAATTGGTTCTTAGGGATCTAGATGATTGGAACGATGACAATGAGCTTGAAGAAGAAGGTAGGGAATAGGTGTCAGAAATCAAAGGTCGATACTATGAAGAACTAGGCACCAGTGAGCAGAAGCTAATCCCATCATTAACACAACCCCCAATGCTTGAACTTAAACATTTACTTAGTCATTTAAAATATGCTTATCTTGGAATAAATGATACTTTGCCAATAATTATCTCGTCCTCGTTGATAGGTGACCAAGAGAAACAACTTCTAGGAGTTCTGAAAAAGCATCAATAAGCCATCAGGTGGACTATTGTAGATACAAAGGGGATTAGTCCCTTAATTTGCACTCACAAGATATTGCTTAAGGTTAAGTACAAGCCTATAATACAACTATAGAGACGACTCAAACCAACTCTCAAGGAATTAGTGAAGAAAGAGGTACTCGCATTGCTAGATGTAGGCATTATCTATGTTATCTCAGATAGTAAGTAGGTTAGTCCTATAAACCCTACGAATCTAGCTTTCTAAGTATAGAATTAAACGCCCAAATTGTAGATGATTTCTTAAAGTCAATAGAGCTAATGAGATTTAAAATTGATTAAAATATCAAATCAAAGCCTAAAGTGAATATGAAAAACCTTAAATTATCAATTAAACCTCTAATCATAGATGAAGACCCTAAAATCTCAAGTATATGTAACTGCAAAAGTTAACCTCGAACCTCATCAAAACCCTAAAATAACAATGGAAGACTTAATCGCGTATGAATATATTAAACCCTAAATATGTAAAAACACTAGAGATTGTACTAAGAAGTAATAAAAACCCTAAAACTATTACTTTAAGGATATAAAAGCATTAATCTACCATAATTTACCCTAAAAACCTAAGTGATAATATATCCTCCATATTTTGCCATTTCATTAATAAACGACTAAAGATAACTCTCAATCATGCATAAATATTTAGAATACTTAAGTGATCTTTTAGAAACTAAGATATTGCATTATAGATCACATTCATCTTCTAAGTATATAACTAGGTTAATATTACATAGAGTTAGGAGATTAGTTTATGCTTAGGTTAAATGTAGTAAACCTTAATACTCTAATTGATACTTATCATGATAATTACATAAAGTAGCATACCAAATGATGTTTCTAGGATATAAATACTTAGAGAAAGATCGCATTACCTATTTTTACTAATTATTTTAACAAACCCCAAATTTCCTTAATTTTCTTCCTAATTTTTCTTAATTGCTTCATTATAAGCTTTCAAATTACATGCAATTCTAAGAGAGTTGACTATGTTAACATTTGACTACGTCAAAGGTTGATTAAGTTAACATGTTGACAAAGTCAACAAATGTCATTGTCATATAGAATTCTCTTCTCCTTTCTAATGATTTCTTCTCTTTTCTTTTGGATTTTTCTTCCCTTTTTCCTCTATTCTTTACTGTCCACATCCCCTCTCATCTAGACCCTACTCATTCTTTTTTGAAAACACAAATTAAGACAACAAAACACTCTCTTCTTTCCTTTCTCAAACCGTAAAGCGCCCCCCCCCCCCCCATTTTTGCTTCTTATTCTCATATTCTTTCAACACTTCACTTTCACAATTTCTACTCACATAAATCAAGGAGAAAGGGGTATGTTATCATTTGATTATCTATGTTTTGTAGTAGTTAGTTGTGTAAGTTAAGTTAGTATAGAAGGTTGGTATAATATATGCATATGTGTTGTTGGAAGAGGAACCTTCATATTTATGCTTAGAAATGTAGGAATCTTTAGTATATAGAAAAAGAACACATGTGTACATATATCTAAGTACGTGTATATAAGAGTATACTCGATAAATACATGTATAAAACCCTTTGTACATAAGTATCCATTATGTACATAACCTAAAATAAGGCATATACTAACTATAAAAATATAACATCCTAAATATACCCTTAAAAATACAAAAGAGATGAAATTATGAAGATTTCTTAAGAGGGTAAATAAGGCATACGAAAATACGTATGCCACCGCATGTGTATATGGGTATATGTACTAGTATATGTATAAGTATATAAGTATACATATTAGTATGTTAGAAGTAGAGGTAGGTATATAACATATGTATATGTATGAGTACATAAGGATATATATATATTTTATATGTAAAGAATTATTACATAGGCGATGACATAAGTAAATGATGACCTAAGCGATGACATAAGCATAAGCATGTAAAATAATAAATTATAAGATTACATAAGAATATAACATATATATGTATACATGTACTTAGGAGTCGAAGATCCTTTAAACCCTAATACACTTCATAAATTGAACTAAGCTTAATTAAGTACGTGAATTAGTAATACTAATGTAAAATTTTCTAAGTGTAAAAATCTAATAGGTAATTCAATCATTAAGTACTAAAATAGGATATAAACATAAGCAATAAGAATAGGTAAGCTTCAATAAGTTAAAATTTCAATAAGTTTATCCCATATCGTAAAATACGGGTCTTAATGTCTAAAATGAACATCACTGTATGAAGATGCGTCCAAAAACAATGAAAAACAACTATAAGTTCACAAATATCGAAATTAGAATGAAAAATTACAAAATACATAAAGGAAGTCACATAACTTACAAATATAAGAAAATAGTTACAATTAACCCTATTGAGTATGGTAAACCCTATACACATTATACTTGGGTTATATTGAGGGAACTAGAAAAACTATAAGAAAGTTTTAGTTAACTAAGGAGTTTGACTTCTTAGAATACTTATAAGTTTTACTATTTGATTAGGCATTCAATATCGAGTTCTGGAAACCCCAAAGGCTTAGACAATGAGCAATAATCTAAATGAGAGAGTTCTAATGACCTGTTATTTGCTTGTACGTGCTAATTGTATGAGGTTTTGCTACTTACTGTTGCTTGTATGTTTGAATGACTACTTTGCTTGTTTGCTATCATCTGTGTGATCACCTTTTTAAATTGATAAATATGAGTATTAGACCAAAATAATCAATTATATTCATTACTTGTCTATGACTTGTAAAGGTATAAATGGAGAGTGCTAGCTTTGCAAAAATCTTGAGAAAAGTGTTTTTGGAAAAAGTGTTTTTGGAAAAAGCTTTTCTACTTTTAAACATATTTTTATATGATCTCTATAAGGGCTCATAGAGCCATAAATAATATTTTAACGTTAAGGCAAAGCTAGCATGGGATCTCCAATTGATAGTGAGAGGACTCACTTTATTGTGCCTATAAGGCCTTAGATAATTTTGGTTGCAAGAGGACTCCCATGTTTGTGCCTGAAGGGCTTTAGATGGTAAATAGTCCTAGTTTGGGATCCACCTATTTGGATTGGAACTTTTTTCTTGACTAGGGTAATAGTCGAGTGTTGCCTAAAGGGTGGTGCCTCTGGGTAACCTCATGCAAGTAAGCGAAGTACCCTGTATAGGTAAGTACGGGGGATAATTGAAGTGTAGACGACGTAATTCTACACCTTCCATAGTTTTGGACTCTTATATATGTGTTGCTTGCATTCATCACGCCTACATTTTGTATGTAGATAGCTTGCTTACATGTGTGATAATAATGTATAATAACTTGCTTGAATTGTAGTGGTGAAGGACAAACTCACTGGGCTGTTTTATAGTCATTCCCCCTTAGTTTCGTTTACAGGTTTACTTACGATGGAATTGGGATAAGTCTCGAGTGCTAAGTGCGAGATGAAGATATGTATACTAGTATTAGAAGTAGCTAAGTACTCTTTAGATGATACATAGACATCTTTTATAGAAAATATTTATATATTAAAACTTACTATAATTTAATTTTTCTTGTATATATATTTTTTTTTATGATATTAGTATATCCTATCTTATTATTTGGAAAAAGATACCGATTCTCTGCGGTTCTAAGGAACTGTGGGATATCGGATATCTATAGATATTTATATTTATATGTTATGTTATGTTATGTTATGTTACAATAAATTAATTACTTAAAAATCAGTAATTTTAGTGATTTATTATTTAAAGTCTTGCAATCTCTGACTTGCAAGGTGATTTTCATATCATGGGTGTATACATGTTACAAAAATTTTAGGTAATCCTACTAGGTCCCCTTTAAGGTCCTGACAAATCCCATTCATGTAGTGCCATAAAAAGGTGGTATGAATGTGGTTAAAAATGAGGATAATGAGCTAAACCCCACTCACATTGTGATCGGGTGGAGAGTTTGCATAGATTATAGAAAATTGAATGGTGCCACTCGTAAAGACCACTTCTTACTCCCTTTCATAGATCAAATGTTAGAAAAACTTTCAAGGCATGATTATTATTGTTTTTTCTTTATGGATATTTTAGTTACAATCAAATTAATATCGCACCTGAGGATCAAGAGAAAACCACTTTTACATATCCTTGTGGCACTTTTGCCTTTAAGAGAATGCCCTTTGGTCTTTGTAATGTACATGTGACTTTTCAAAAATGCACGAAGTCTATATTTTCTAATATATTAGAAAATTTTATTGAAATATTTATGGATGACTTCTCTGCCTTTGGGAAGTCATTTAATTTATGTCTAACTAATTTAGGTTGTGTGCTCAAAAGGTCAAAGAGCCTAATATACTTCTGAATTGACAAAACTACCATTTCATGGTAAGAGAAGGAGTAGTCTTTGGTCACAAGTGGTCAAAAAGCGGGATTGAAGTTGATAGAGCCAAAGTAGAGATATTAAAGCTACTACCACCCACTTTAGTCAAAGGAGTCAAGAGCTTCCTAGGGCATGCTGGCTTCTATCGGAGATTTATTAAGGACTTCTCTAAAATCTCTAAACCTCTTTGTAATTTCATTGAAAAAGATTCTAAATTTGTTTTTTATGATAGTTGTTTGTAGCCATTCAATCTATTAAAGGGAAAGCTTACTTCGACACTAGTAATCATTGCACCAAATTAGGAGCTTCCTTTCAAGATGATGTGTAATGCTAACGACTATGCTTAGGAGCAGTACTTAGGTAGAAGAGAGGTAAGTTATTTCATGTTATATACTATGCAAGTAGAACTTTGAATGAAGCGTAGAGAAACTATGCCACAATTGAAAAAGAACTTTTAGCAGCTATATTCGCTTGTGACAAGTTTAGGCCTTATCTCATAGGTTCTCAGATCATAGTATACACAGACCATACTGCTTTGAAATATTTGTTTACTAAAGCTAATACTAAACCTAGGTTAATTCGATGGATCTTATTACTGCAAGAATTTGAGCTTGAAATTAGAGATAAAAATGGAATTGAAAATGTAATTGCTGATCATTTATCTCAATCACAATTGAAGTGTTTAGAGCCACCCATTAATGAAAAGTTCCCTGATGAACAATTGTATGCAGTAGAGATTCGTAGATTATCTTAGTGTGCTGATATAGTCAATTACCTGGTTAGTTAAATCATACCATATGGTTTCTCATTTCAAAAGAAAAAGAAGTTTTCACATGATGTGAAATTTTATTTATGGGATGAACCGTATCTTTTTAAAAGTTGTGTTGACTAAGTAGTTAGACATTATGTACCTGAAATAGAACAGCTTAGCATAATTTAGCACTGTCATTCTAAAGAAGCAGGTGACTACTTTGGTGTGGAAAGAACTACAGCTGAAACTTTATCTTATGGATTTTACTAGCCTAGTTTGTTTAACGATTGTAGGAATTATGTTATATCTTATGCTCAATGCCAAAGGACCAAAAATATTTCTAGGAGACATAAATTACTACAAAAGAATATTCTAGTAATTAAGCTTTTTTATGTATGGGGAATGAACTTTGTGGGTCCTTTCCCCTTATCTTTTTCAAACAAATATATACTTCTAGCAATAGATTACGTATCGAAATGGGTAGAAGCAGTAGCTTTACAAATTAACAATACTAAAGTGGTAATTAAATTTTTGAAAAAGAACATTCTTTTAAGGTTTTGGGTACCCAAGGCTATTATAAGTGATGGGGGGGTCACATTTTTTCAATCGGCAATTTAAAAAATTGTTAACAAAATATGGAGTCACTCATAAACTTGCCACCCCGTATCATCCACAAACTTGTAAACAAGTTGAGGTGTCCAATAGTGAAATAAAGCATATCCTAGAAAAGACTATCAATGCTTTAGGAAACACTAGCCTTTAAAACTCGATGATGTATTGTGGGCTTATAAGACAGCTTTTAAAACCCCTATAGGGATGCCTCTATACAAAATCGTTTATGATAAATCATTACACCTACCTATAGAGCTTGAGCATAAGGCCTATTGGGCTATAAAATACCTTAATTTTGATTTACAAGCTGCAGTTGAAAAGCGATTGCTCCAATTAAACCAGCTAGATGAGATCAAAGAAGAAGCTTATGAAAATGCTAAGATCTATAAAGAGAGAGCCAAGCGATGGCATGACAAGAACATTCAACAGCAAGAGTTCATGCTTGGTCAAAAAGTGTTATTATATAACTCTCAACTAAAATTTTTCTCAAGTAAGTTAAAATCTCGATGGTTTAGATCATTTGAAATAGCTAATGGTTTCCCTTATGGTATAGTTGAGTTAAAGGTAGGAGACAATTGCACTTTCAAGGTAAATGGTCATCTCTTCAAATACTATTTTGATAGAGAAAACATAGATAGTGATGCCACTATGGTGGTGAGCAACAATTGATAGTAAGATAGGAAAAGTCGGGCTAGCAACTATAAACTAAGTGCTTCATGGGAGGCAACACATGTCTAACTAAACTAATTTTTTATTCATTATTATTTAATTATTTTTATTCATTCTGTCAAAAAAAAATTGAAAATTTTAGGCCGGTTAATGGCATGAAGGCTGCCGACCTAAGGAAAAAAAAAAGGAGAAAAGCACAAAATTGGAAATCAAGGCTAGTATTCAAGAGGTCAGCTTACCCATAGGTGTACAGTAGGAAAAGTAGGCGTACAGTGCTTTTAAAAGCACATCCATCAGTTTTATCTCTCTCCTTATTCATTTTTTTCTCTCAAATTCTCTCTCTAGTTTTCTCTCTAAATGTCTCTTTCTCTTCATCGCTCTAACTCCCTAACACGCTTAATCCATCTCACATTTACTCACTATTTCACTTTTTCTATACCCATTTTCACTTTGCAATTCTAATTTGTGCATTATGATGCCTAAGAAGATGCAACTAAGAAAGAAATAGAAGATAGTAGACACTTCAACTTCCAAAAGTTTGGGCAATGATGTACTCTCACATTAGGAGTATGCAAGGGAGAGAAGGAGGAAGTTACAACAAATGACATTCATAAATCAACAATATCTAGTTGGACTATTTTGCAAGAGTATGGAATTGACGATAGAATGCAGCAGATGATTCTTGAAAAAACATGGTTTCAGGTTTTTGAGGTAAAAGAACCCATTTTCAAAAATATAGCCATTCATTTTTTGTCCACTTTGCAATTGGAGAGAAGTGGGCAAATGTCTACTTTCACATTTCAAGTTTATGGAGAAATTCATATAATTGACTTGAGTCAAATTGGCTATTTTCCAGTTTTATATGAGGAGGAAGAAGTCAATTTACCCATCCTTGGCCTAGAGACATGTTTATTGAGAGATTTTGGCTCTAGTTGACTCATCCCAAGTGAAACGATTTTATATCTTCAAAGTCACTTGCTATAACTTTCTTAGTAGTAGAGCACAAGCTACTCCACCATATCTTTGTTCATACTCTCAACTATAAAAAGATTAGCCATAGCAAGGTAACCAATTTTGTCGTGTTTTATCTATACAATATGATTTATAGGTATTAGATAGATCTAGGAATAGATATAGCAAATTTTATCTATAGACAGATAGATGATACCAGGATACGGGTTATCTTTTGTGATGGGTATATTACAGCACTATTAAAGGGAATAGAGCTTTTTCAAGAGCCGGAGGGGGTATATTATAGAATCATTAAAGGGAATGGGGCTTTTTTAAGAGCCGGATGGGGACAATGGTATCCCATGTAAACCTATTTTTGCTATACCCTTTAGGGGTTAGGTATTGGTCATGATAAATAATAGGCCCCATCCTATTGATGAGGAGGATATTCTTGAAAATCCTCCTCCTACTGCTAGAGCATCTACTTCATCTAATCCTCCAAATAGTAGTTATGAACAATTGAGTGCTAAAATTATAAAAGTCCAGAATGAAATTAGAAAGAAAGGAACTAAAATGAAAAGTTCTAGACTACTATGTTCATTATATTGATGTCTGCTATCTCATGTTTTAACCAACAGCTGCAGAACAATTCCATTATGAAACTTTTAGTATAGAGAGTAGTAGTACCTAAAGAGATAATTAGATATTTACATGGTATTATGATGTTTTTCTTTTATTTTCATTTTTATTCATTTTCTTTTTCTTTAATTTTGCTGTTCGGTTATTTTTTTTTAGTACCCATCTGTTTAGGTAACTAGGGATCATTAGCTTTACTATGTACTCTTTAGTACACTTTTATGTTATCTTTGCTATTTCATATTTCTTTGCATTTGATGAGATAGGTCATATCTAAATTCTATAATAGCAATGATCTTATGATTGGAATTTTCATTGTTGCTGAAAATTTGAATCCAAGGGAGTACCATTTTTTCATTTCTTATTGCTATGAATTCTTATTTCCTCTTGCATGTTGAATAGAAGATAGTATAGACACTATCTGTTGTGAAACCATGACTAAGAACAAATAAGGCCTATTGTTGGATGGGTCTAAGCTTGTGGAAAGCTCATGAAAGGGTTACTGGGGAAAGGTACAAAAAAAGCGACAAAGACAAATGGAATAGTAAGCAAAAACCCACGAACAGTTCTAGAGAATATGATGCACCAAAGAAACTTTCAAGAACTCACGATACAATTCGATATAATACATAAATTGGTCTAGTGAGGTTACTTGCCACCTAACCTTACTTGAGGAAAAGGATAAGAGTGATACCGAAAGTAACCAAGTAGTGTTTACGCAAAGAAGAAAGGATTCAAGTGTATTGAAAGTAATCTCTCTTATAGCTACAAGTATAAGGATATTTATATCAGTAAGTTAAAGAAACTTGCTCAAAAGGGAAAAGACAATAAGGACATTTCCTAAAGAAGCAATATACATAATACAAGAAGGTGAAAATAAATATATAAGGAAATCAATCATTAGTGCTATAGATTCTCCGTACGATACTGTACACGTAGCTATGCTGCATTTGCAAGGTTATTAAGGGATGCAAACAAAAAGCATAGATAGGTGGGCTTGTCTAAGTAAAGATAGCCTAGTTAGTCTAGATTCTCTATCTCTCAACTTCTTGGTAAAGATGATGTCAAGTGATTGGTTGGTTCGGCATTATAGTAGTCAACAACTCAACATAATACAGAATAAAGGGCGATCATTCAACACAGCATTAAAGGTGACTCGGCAAGTAAGTACTCGGCCTCAGCCGAGGTTGGTTAGAACATAAGTATTCATCACATCAGCCTCTCTAGTTGCAGGTCAAAGGTCCCATACTTTGATTCTCATTGCTCCCTCCAGGTTGTTTTAGATTTGGGATCAAATCCGAATAGCGTTCACTCAAATCTCCATCAGGGTGATATAGATTGAGGTCAACAATGTTAAAGGCATAAGAAACCTTATAGTCCTCAAGCAGTCCTAACCTGTAAGCATTGTCACTAATTTTCTGGAGGATTCTAAAAGGCCCTTTCACTCTTACAGATAATTTGTTCTTCCTCTTTTTTAGGAACCATTCCTTGTTAAGGTGTAGCCAAACCTAGTCTCCTAGCTGAAATTGTTTAGCCAACCTACCCTTAGTCCTTTTCTCGCATTCTTGTGGCAGTTTGGTCAATAAGCCGAGTAACCTTGTCATAGATGTATTGAAGAGATTATGCTCTGGCTAAGGTGTTAGGGTCCTCCTACGTGGGTGCTAGTACAGGGTTATAGTCAAAGGGCAACTCAAGATTGAATCCATAGACTACCTTAAAGGGAGTTTGCTTAGTAGTATCATATACGATCCAGTTATATTAGCTACTATAGCTCAGAGCAGTAACCCCAAAGTACGATTAACCACCTCTGTTTGGCCATCAGTTTGGGGGTGACATGAAGTACTAAAGAGTAATTTGATTCCCAGTCAACGCTACAGGGTCCTCCAAAAATGGCTCAAGAACTTCAGGTCCCGATCAAAGACTACACTCTTCTGTACGCTATGTATCCATACAATCTCCTGTAAGAAAAGAGAAGCAATGGCCAAAGTGTCGTTAGTTTTGGTGCAAGGCACGAAGTATGCCATCTTACTAAACTAATCCATGACGACTATTACAAAATCTTTGCCTCGAGCAGTTTGCAACAGTCCAAAAATAAAGTCTATACTCAGTTCAGCCCATGGCCTCATCGGAACAAGTAAAGGCATTTCTTTCCCTTGTTCGGCTCCGCAGTTAGCCTTTTTGCACACTATACAACTTTCCATAACTTGGTACACATCTCTTTACATTCTCAGCCAAAAGAATTGGCCATTCAATAGTTCACAGTTCCTCTTCTCTCTAAAGTATTTGGAGAGCTCTCTGCTGTAGGCTTCCCTGATCAATAATTCCCGTAAGGAACAAGTTAGCACACATGATCTTCCCCCTCAAAATGACTGCAATCCTCCATATGATACCCAGCTACTGTCCTCCCATCGACACATCCCAAAATTATTGATCTAAAGTGTAGATCCCTAGAGTACTATTCTTTGATACTCGCAAAACTAAACAACCTAGTTTGAAGTTATAATAAGAGCGCATGCCATCTTAAAAGAGCATCTGTAACTACGTTACTCTTTCCTTACTTATACCTTATCACAAAATTAAACCCTTTAAGGAATTTAACCCATTTCGCCTACTACTTTGACAATTTAGTCTAACTTCGGAGGTACCTTAGCAATTCATAGTCAGTATATATGACAAATTCTCTCAGTAGTAAGTAATGTTGCCATACTTACATTGCTCGGATCAGTGCTAAAAGTTCCTTGTCATACACGGAGTAGTTCAGTTGTAGTCCTCGAAGCTGTTCAGCTGTAGTCCTCAGAGCTTCTCACTATGGAAGTCAATTGGTCAGCCTTCCTACATTACGACAGTACCTATTCCAACACTCAATGCATTGCATTCCAACTCAAAAATTTTGTCAAAGTCAAGTAGTACTAACATTGGGATGAAGGTCAATCATTCTTTTATGTCAACAAAGTTCCTCTCCTCCTTTTCTCCCCATCAGAAGTTGATGTTCTTCTTTGTTAGCTTGGTAAGTGGCACGGTAATGGTGCTAAAGTTCCTAATAAACCTTCTATAAAATGAAGCTAGTCCATAGAAACTTCTTACATTGGCACAATTAGTAAGAGTTGGCCACTCAACAATTGCTTTGATCTTCTCATCATTGACTTGCAAGCCTCCTCTACTGACTACATACCCCAAGAATACCACTTCCTCCTAGCAGAAGTAACATTTCTTCAAGTTGCTGAATAGTCCCTCAATATTAAGGATATCCAAGACTGCTCTGAGATGTGCATAGTAATTCGGCATATCGGCATTGTAGACCAGGATGTTGTCAAAGTACACCATGACACACTTTCTAATGAGATATCTCAACACATGATTCATAAGTCTCATGAAAGTGCTGAAGGCATTGGATATCGTAGGGCATTACCATCTACTCATAAAGTCCATATCGAGTTTTAAATGCAGTCTTCCACTCGTCTCTTGACCTTATGCAGATTTGATGGTAACCAAACTTGAGATTAATCTTGCTAAAAATCTTGGCTCTACTCAGTTCACCCAACATATCTTCTAACCTCAAGATTGGATACCTGTATATGATCGTAATTTTGTTTAAGGCTCAACTGTCAACATACATCCGTCAGGTTCCATCCTTCTTCGGCACTAGAAGTGCAGGCACAATACAAAGGCTAAGACTTTCTCTCACATAACCTCTCTCCAGCAACTCATTGACTTGGCATTAGAGTTCAGAAGCTTGCTTAAGATTCATCCGATAAGCTGGCTCATTCGGTAATGCAGTAATGTGTACTAAGTCATTGCAATGCTCTATACCTCGAGTTGGGGGCAAACCCTCAGGTAATTGTTCTGGAGACAGGTCAACATAGTCATCTAGCAACCCCTTGATTTGCTGGGGAAGCTTACCCTGCTCCTTCATTTCCAATAGTCGCTTAACCATGAATAGGGTCAGCTCGTCAGCATTGATGGCTTCTCAAAGGTCAACTCTACTCATCACTAGAGCTTTCTTCGATTGCGAGTGAGTTTCATTTGTAGCTTGTGAACTTCTCTTAACGGGATTGGATTCAGCGTAATCTTCCAGTTATCCTTTTCCAACATATACGTATTCCTATAGTCATCATGTATAACTCTCTTGTTAAACAACCATGTCCTACCTAACAATACGTGGAAAGTGCACATAGGCAGCATGTCGTAAAGGATCTGGTTAAAGTAATTCCCAATAATAATTGGCAGCAATATTTGCCGAGTGACATATAATGCTCCTTTCTCACTCAACTAGTGTAATTCATATGGCCTAGGATGTGCAACAATTGACATCTTCAGTTTTGAAACAAGATCGGCCGATGCCACATTAATGCAACTTCCACTATCCACAATGAGAGCACATATACGATCATTCACCTTGTAGTTGGTATAAAATAAATTCTCCTTCTTCTCCTCCTCTTATGAGAGTTCCAAGCCCATAGTACACCGGATAACCATAAGTAACTGGTATAAGTCCTCGAAAAACACAACCTCCTTAATAAGTTCTTTCTAAGCTAGAACCTCCTCCTCCTCGGGTTCCTCATCCATACTCTCTACTTCTAATTTCGGGATGTCTCCTTTGATGACCATCGTCCTTTGGTTTAGGTACTGAGTAACCATATGTTTGAACCCTTAACACTTGAAGCACTTGATCTAGCTGGTCTTCCCACTAGACTCTTACCACTTCTCATATGTTTGGGTTAGCATTACATCTTCAAGGTGGCCTTTCTGTTCGGCGCTGACATCAACTCTTCTACTCGACTTGATACTAAATTGGGTTTGATAACTGGCCTGTCCTAATTAACTGGTCGACATTCTGGTTGTTGCTCAGCTCCTTTTTTGCCTTTCCACTCATTGGGTAATCCTAACAGCTTCATCCATTATGTCAAATCATTAGAGCTCCACAATGTCACAGATGTCTCCTCTCAATCTAGTAATAAACCTTGAGACTCTTTAGGCCGATGGTTCCTCCACTTCATATCTTATCATAAGCATTTAGAATTCTTAAACATACCCATCAACTGTTCAGCTTCCTTGTCTCAGCTCTTGAAGCCCAATGAAAGTATCTTGGAAATACCTTTCCAACACGAATTTGTTTCTAAGCACTTTCTTCATCTCGGGCCAGGTGTTAATCTCTCGGTACCCCTCTCTTCTTCTCATGGCCTAAATGTTCTTTCACCATATGGTAAGATATTCAGAGAATTCAACAACAACAATCCTCACTTCTCATAATCCTCATATTAATAGTAATCAAATACATGCTTTACCTTCTCTTTGCAATCCAGATATTCATCAGCATTCCCTAATCCATTGAAACTAGGAATCCGAAGCTTCACGGGGTCAAATGCTTTGGGGACTCGTACACGTAACTCTTCAAAATACTCTTCTTCATCTTTATCAAGCTCTCTTAGGTCTATCCTTTACCTTACATGTCTACGAACTCCTCCACCTCAATCTGGTCGAGCTAGGTTCTAACCTCTAACATTTTAAGTAGCTTGTGGAGTATTTTGCGCAGCCTTAGTGGGTCAATAAGACAGTACATGAATAGCTTGGGTTAGATTTACCAAGAGGTTAGCTACCTCATTAAGTCTCTCGTCAGTATTTTTGGGAGTTCCTTGAGATTGTCCTCCATGGTGGATAGATCCACTATCATCACCAGCACTAACATTCATACTTGGGTTTATCATTTTTCCTTGCAAAATCAAATTCAAACAAACACTTCAGAAAGTGAATAGCCAATAACACAGCAGTCAAGTGAATACAATAACTGACTCCGTTTCTTACACACAAAATAAAGTATAATAGAGCTCAAGAAGAACTAGCTACAATTCATACAAAACCTCCGCTCTGATACTAAGATGTTATGAACCGTGACCAAGAATAGACAAGGCCGATCACTAGATGAGTCTAAGCTTGTAGAAAAATCAAAAAAGGGTTAATGGGAAAAGGTACAAAAAGAGCAATAAAGACAAATGGAATAGTAAGTAAAAGCCTACGAATAGTTCTAGAGGATATGAAACACCAAAGGACCTTCCAAAGACTCATGGCATAATTTGATATGACGCACGAATTGATCCAGTGAGGTTACTTGCCACCTAACCTTACTTAAAGAAAAGGATACGAGTAATACCAAGAGCAAACAAGCGGTGTTTACACAAAGAAGAAAGTACTCAAGTGTTTTGAAGGTAATCTCTCTTATAGCTATAAGTATAAGGGTATTTATATCTGTGAGTTAGAGCAACTTACCCAAAAGGAAAAAGACAATAAAGACATTTCTTAAAGAAGCAATGTACACAATACAAAAGGATAAAAATGAATATTCGAGGAAATCAATCGTTAGTGCTATAAATTCTCAATACGATATTATATACGTGGTGATGCTGCATTGGTAAGGTTATTAAGGGATCCGGATAAAAAGAACAGACAAGTGGGCTTATTTAAGTAGGGATGGCCTAATCAGTCCGGATTCTCTGTCTCTTGGTTTCTCGGTAAGAATGATACCAATTGATTGGTCAGCTCGGCATTATAGTAGTCATCAACTTGGCATAACACAGAATAAATGGTGGTCATTTGGCACGGCATTAAAGGTGACTCAGTAAGTAAGTACTTGGTCTCAGTAAGGGTTAGTTGAAATATAAGGATTCGTTACACCAATCCCTTTAGTCGTCGGGCTTAACTACGGGTCAGAGGTCCCGTAGTTTGATTCCCATCACTATCTATCCTATAGTGGGGGAAAGGACTTATAGGAAATCAAAATATCAATTTTAATGTTGCTTTTTGTTTATAAATAGTTATACTTTCCTATCTGCTTAAACTTTACTTGTTCTTAAGTAATTGGCAATGTTTAGGCTAATTTTTTTTAATTTCTTATTTATAATCTAGAAATTATACAAAGAAAAAAAAATTTGTTAATAGCATTTGATTGTGATTTGAATAATTGACTCACTAAGGTGCCCTACTCACCAATGTTGAGATTTTTGTACTCAGTTAAAATTAGTTAGTCAATTCTTTAAGAACCTAATTTACCTAGTTCTTTGCCTTAGCATTTGAAGTTTAAAAGTCAGTTAAGTCCTCAAGTGAAAAGTAAACAGGTTCACTTCTATGCAACGTTAGTTAGTATATGGTCCTTTTAGTTATTCTAATGGCAATTTAACAACTTAGTAAAAGAGGGAAGTGAAGCTTTGAACTTAGTGATTCCTATAAAAGAAGTCTAAAAAATTTTAGCAAACATTCAAAAAGTAATTAAATGAGAACCTTTACTCCAATAATTCAAGAAATTGAGTTAAGAGTAACCTAACTTGAATGTTAGAATGAGGAAGAGTTTGTAAGGGCCCCTTTAAAACCTGGTCACTTAGGTGATGAGCTCAAGATGAGCCAACTTAATGCACTCACTATAACAAGATGGGCAGAAAGGTAAAAGTACAGTATTTAAACTAAAAACAAAAAAAAAGGGAAATGGAAAATGGAAATTTAAATGCAATTCAAAAAATGAATTAATGCTTGTAATAAAAAGGAAGAAAATCTAGAGATAGAGTAGATACCATATTTTTTCACTACTTTGTTAATTAGTTTGTTAGAACAATTAAAGAGATAATATGCTTGCCAACAGTTGTGAAGTTTAAATGGGTGTTTTTCTTTCTAGGATTGAGTATCTACTTTTGAAATAGAAATCTGAGATTAAACACTTGGATTAAAATTTTTTTTCTCTAAAATAACTGATTAATTTCGATCATAGTACTCTAATCACATATTTTGGTTTGGTTAGAGCAATAGGCATTATCAATTAGTAAGTCTGAAAAAGTGACATATCAAATGTCTTGGAATAGCAATTGAAAACTTTGCATTTTTAATGATAAATTTCTTTAGTTCTGTTTATTTTACTTGAGGACAAGCGAAAGTTCAAGTGTAGAGGAGTTGATAAGGGCATATTTTTCATGTTTTAAAGTACAAATTAAGATAGAATTATTATTGATTGTATAGAAATCATTAAGAATTGGTACTTAATTATTTTCATTTGAACATTTTAGGAATTAGAGGATTCAAGAGTGGAATTACGAACGATTTAGAGGAGTTTTTTGCAAATAAACGAAGTCCGAATCAACACGCACAAGATGGAATTGAAGGTAACCGGCCTGCAACTTACATCTGCGACCTTAATGTCTACCCCGCCGGCCTTGCACTTATGCTACTGACCATCATGAAAAAAGAGTGTCATGCGAGTCAACCTTAATTTTTCTTATAAATAGCTTATGTTTCATTGTTTAAGAGACTTTTGAGTACACTTTCCTCAGACTTAAAGAGTTGTAGAATAGTTTTTAGTTAGTTCTTAAAGAATTCTTCAAGAAAATTGCTTAAATCATTGAGAAGAATTTGCTTTTATTGTGGAGACCAAGTTGAAGTTGCAATTGAAGATTTTTTTTTTTTTTTCAACATAGAATTGGTGACATTTATTTCAATTATTCTTATGCAATTCTATGAATTACTTATGCTTTCAATTATGAATTTCTTTGCAATTTCAATTAGTATTTTTGTTTTTGTTTCCAAATCCATGGCTGGTTAAATTTATTTATGGGAATTGATAAAACCCCAGATAACTAAGATGATGATTATGTTCATACTATAGGATTAAGAGATATATGGATGATTCATGATTGCAATTTCTATTATTTTGATTATAGTTGTTCAATTGATTATAATTATTAGAAACCCTAATGGTACGGGAGTTGATATAGAGTTTGTTAGAAATTCTTAGTTGATTTGATTAATCAATGTAGAAGCAGAGTTAATTGAATTAATTAGAAATTATCTAGAAATTAATGAGATGTTCAATGATTAATAATTCACTAAGACATTAGGGATAATTGATGTAGGGTTTTTCCCCTTTTTCTCTTCCTTTGCCATCCACTCCCTTTCCCATTAAGGACCCCACTTGTTATCATCTATAAAACACAAAATACACAACACAAAACCCCTTTTCTTCTCTCATTTCTAAACCGTCACCTTCTTATCCCCCATTGTCTCAAACTTTTCAATTTTACTTCCATATTTTAACCACTTTTCATCCACTAGATAAAATAATACCTCTCTTACATATTACAAGGAGCAAAAGGTATGTTGTTATGTAATATTTTATCTTATTTAGTAGTTAGATGTATAGGTTAAGTTAGTATAAGAAGTTTATGTGTTATGAACATATATGTTGTTAAAAGAATAAAGTTCCAATCTTTATGCCTAAAAGTATAGGATAGCTTTAGTAAATGGAAGAAGAGTATGTGTACATATATCTAAGTATGTGTATATTATAGTATACTTGATAAATACATGTATAAAGATCAGCACATAAGTATCCATTATGTACATAACCTGAAATAAGGCATATACTAATTATACATACATATACTGTAGCGACCCTAGGAGGGGCCTAGTAGTATTGCCTAAAATTTCCATATCACGTGTGTACCCATGATAAGAAAATCGCCTTGCAAGTCAAAGATTGCAAGACTCTAAATAATTATTTACTAAAGTCTTCAATTTTAGTTTATTGACTCATTATATAATATAAATAATTATGGATATCCATTTTCCACAGTTCCTCAAAACCGCAGAGAATTGGTATCTCCTATCAAAATAGTGAAATAAGATAGACAATTCTAGAAAATTCTAAACTTACTAAAGATACTAAACTTAATTGAGACATTAGTCGTTTTACGGATCATTCCGAATTAATTACACAAGCTTTTCATCACTTTGATTTAATGGTAGCACTCTGCACTCGATTCCTATCCCATTCCCAACTATCAATCAACCTGCAAAGAAAACAACTATTGGGGTATAAGCTTACGCTTAGTGAGATAATTACCATCATCAATACCGTATGACAGAAATTTATTAAATGCACAATCATATGAATGCATGAACAATCAGTATGCCAAACAACGCATGCAGTGACCTAGGAACTACATACGACTTAGAATTACGCCCCCTGAAGTCGGGGTTTGGAGATAATTAACCGACTCAAACCAAAATCCAGGTTCTAGACCTTAGGTTTTATTTCATTTGCACTATCATGCTCATGCCAAAACAAAACTCTCTCTCTCTCTCTCTCTCTCTCTTATATATATATATATATATATATGTATGTATACTTCCTTTACTAAAATCAAATCATATCTTTTAAAATCCCAAGTCTATTGGTGTGGTGGCCTCCGTAATCTACAAACACACGCCTTAAGAAGAAGCCACAAGACTTGGCCCCTTGTCGAAGGTTGTCGTCTCCTAGTGCCTAGTAAGCCCATCAGCTTAGGTCAGAGACTCAATATATATGATGGCATAGCTAATGCCTAATCCTGCAGGAAACTCGTATTCCTATGACTCCCCTCCCATCTTCTACGTAAAGCGGCAGTCGGTGTTATTCGTATACAATATGGGGAATGCATGATTCATTTTAAGTTCTTAATCATACAAGTGATTAACTTGATTTTTTTTAATGACCAAACAATTTCATTCCATACAATTCACATATATATATGCATTACAAACAATTCCCATTATTATATATAATAAAAAAAATCATCGCATTCATCCATAAATTCAAATACATGCATCTCCCATATCCCATAAGCATCCAAATTTATATATATAGTTTAGGTGCATCTATTCTATAAGCACAATCAAATAAAGAGTCATTGGGAATTTACTCACACAGCCATGCGGATCAATTAAAATAATCCGGGATAGGTCGTCTCCCCAAAGCCGGGTCCCCTGGACATGCAAATATGATACTATAAGGATTTGAAATAAAACCTAGAAAAATAAACTAAAACCCTTTAAGTTATACTTTGGACTTGGTTTCATAAATGTTTCTGGTTTTACTTAAAAGTTCAATCGTGTATAACTTTTTCGTTTTAAATCCGATTTTTATGATCTTATAGTCAATCTTCATCGTTTTAAGTGTACTTTAATGTGATGAGGTTAGATTTTCAAAATGAGGCATACAATTCTTTCCATGGGTCAGAACAGTAGCGTTCCTCATGTGTTGGAGTGCTTTTGCGCCTTATATGGTAAATGGCCTTTTTAATAACTTAAGAAATTCTTTAGGCTTGGTCTTAAGATTTTATCCTAAGCTTAAAATACTCCTTGAGATCAGATTTACAACTTTGATTTATATTCCTAAGGCTAACAACCACTTCATGGGCCTTTTAGTAGGCTTAAGTTGTCAAATGGGCTTATTCTTGGTTCAAACTAAAGTTAGTGACTTTGGTGGGCTGATGGGGCCTTAGGTAGATTTCTTATGGGCTTCAAAACAACCTCTCTTGATACTTTAAGGTGCTGGTTAGAATTTCATTGAAGGCCCATCTTAGAGTTCTAGGCTTGTTTTGAGAGTTTTAGGCTAGGTTTTGAGTTTTAGGTTTTGTATGCTTACCATACTTACTTTGGTTAATCTTTTCACTTTGTTCTTTCGCTTTTATCATATTTTTAGGCTTTTTTCTCTCACGTTCTAGATCTGTTCATGATGGTTCCAAGGGGTCCTTACTTGGTTTTTCAACTTGTTTCATTATTTCCTTAAGTTTAGGTGTAGATTATGCACTTAAACTACTTATGTCCAAATCTTAACTTAAGTTCTCTTCCATTAAATTATCCTTTAACTCATGCTCCACATAAAGAAATAAAAGATCTTATACTTAATAAAACCTCCATATCATGGCTCATGTCATACAAAGTTGGTTTCTTCATAAAACCTCATATGATGGATTTTTCCTTAACTTAAGTCTAGATTTGAGCATGTTTAACTTAATGGAAATAAAATCAACATCCAAATAACTATGGAACCCTCACGTTCAGCATGATCATCCTCCATTAAAGTTATTATTTCAAGATTTTCTTAGCTTAAAATCTTCCATTCAAAGCATTAAACAAATGTCTTCACAAAACACCAACTTTACATGCTCATATTTCAACTTCATGTAAAAGTTTCATGGTTTGTTTCTTAAAACGATTTTTGGTATTATAACAACTTAAACCTTACTTATATCTTCAATAAATCAAAGTCTCCTAATCATAAACACTAACCCACAATGACAAGAAATACTTACTCATCCTTAAAGCAAATTATGGTAGTTGTGCACAAAGGTTCCACTTAAGCTCTTAACTTTGCTTCCTCTTTTGCAACCTTTTGGAACCTGAATCTTTTGGTCTTTTGGAATAGAGTTTGTGGAAGGTTCTAATGGTTCTAAATGATCTTAGATGGTGAAAGAAAATGACACAAGAATAAGAAGAGAAATTGTCGTGAGTATGGAAGCAAAATGGTGGCGGCAATGTTAAGAATTTGTGGAGTTTGATTTCTTCTTTTAATGTGTGTTTAAAGTGAGAGAAAAGGAAGTGAAAATGGGGGTGAAAGAGGGAGAGAGTGGCAGATTTTGAATGAGAAAAGAAGTGTGTGAAAGAAGCTTTAATTGATTATCTTGTAGCTTACACAAAAGTCAACAATTTCAACTATTAATGATGTAAGCATTAAGGGGTGAATAGTGATGTGTAAGAGAAAGTGTTGATGGTTGAAAGACAAGAGCATGGCCTCCCTTTCTCCCTTGTCCAAATCTGCCATTTGAAGTCTTTTTATGCCATGGAGTGGTCTTGTCTCATTTATTAAAGTTAAGCTTATGAAATCTTGTGAAAAATTGTCCATATGTAGTATAAGTGAAGAGGTGATAAGGAAATTATCTTATCACTAGATTTTGATAAGTTATCAATTAATAAATGATTCCAACTCTCAATTGATAAGTTATCTAAGGTGTTTAGTTGGTCTACTTATTTATATATAAGGCTTATACATGAAGATAAGGGCATAGCCTTATAAGAAATTGTTTTTGGGTTTCCATCTCGCATTGTTTTGTAATTTATGATTTGATTTTTATAAAATTGTGAAATTTTCTAAAGTTGAATGATATTATTCAAATTAAATTATTGATTAATTACTTAGGGTTAAAATTCTTTAATGGTTTTAAGGTTTAGGGTTTTAAGTAACTTTAAAGCTCGTAATTCTTCAAGCTCAGGTTTTATCGATAATTAGTTTTTGAATTGGAAAAATTTGATTTGTTTCTAAATGTAAGCTTAAATTCTTATTTTTGTTGATTCTTAGGAACATTCGAACAGTACTTTTAATTGAATCATGAGCCCACTAAAAGTAGGGTTTATATTTATGAATTGATAAGTTATTTAGGATGATTGGTTGGTTTATTTATTCGTATGCACAAATCTTATGCATGAAGATAAGGAGATTGTCTTTTGTGAAATTATTTTGGAGTTTATCTCTTAAATTGATTTGTAAGTTATGGTTTAATTCTTATAAAATTATGGAAATTTCTAAAGTTGAATAAAATTGTTCAAATTAAATTCTTAATTAGCTGCTTAGGGTTACAAGTCCTTAATTGTTTTAGGGTTTTTCACCAGCTCGGGAATAATTAACTTATACTTAGGAGCTTAAGGTTCAATTGGTTGAATTATTTAAGAATATCGCTTTGTTATGCAACACACACACATATATATATATATATATCATATATATATCATACGATAGATTAAGAAAAGAGAAGGAAATTACTTATTAATATATTTATATGTATATACATATTATGGGGCTACTTATGTACACAAGTAAAATAATTTTTTGTAAATTTATTAATTTATTCTTTTAACTAACTTAGTTTTTTTCTTTATTATCGCTTGAAATAATCCCTGATTCGTTCATTATCGGTTTTATATGATTTCACAAAACTATTGATAATTTTATTGATTTATGGCTTTTCAAGCATTAAGATAATTTTATTGTTTTAAATTTTTTTTTGTATTTAATATTTACAGTTCCTGTTAAGTTTAGGTTTATATATATATATATATATATATTTTAAAAAGACGCATATATAAGGATTGGGGTTTTCTTGCATGATTAGGGTTTCCAAATCGTATAATAGTATCTTTCAAGCTCGTTTTAAATTCTGAGTTTAAAATTTTATTTGGTTTTCATTTTATGTGGTCTTATCGACTTAGGGAAATATTTAAAATACTCGAGTCCGATACTATATTTAGAAGGTTAAATTTACAAAGTCTACATATACCATGCCAAATATAGTCTTAAAGTACAAAAATATGAAAATTATGAAGCTTTCTTAACAGGGGGCTTTAGGCATACAAATATACGTATAAAAATATGTATGTCACTATATGTGTATATGGGTATATGTATAAGTACATAAATATACATATTAGTATGTTAGGAATATAAGTATATATATATATATAGCATATGTATAAATTGTATGAATACATAAGAATAAATATATATATATATATGTAATAAATGATGATGTAAACAATAACATAATCAAATGATGACATAATCCATAACATAAGCTATAACATAGGCAAATGATGGCATAAGTGATGATGTAAGTATAGGCTTATAAAATAATAAATTATAAGATTACATAAGAATATAATATATATATGTATACATGTACATAGGAGTCGAAGATCCTTTAAACCCTAATACACTTTCTAAATTGAATTAAACTTAATTAAGTACGTGAATTAATAATACTAATGTAAAATTCCCTAAGAGTAAGAATCTAATGGCTAATTAAATCATTAAATACTAAAATAGGATATAAGCATAAGTAATAAGAATAATTAAGCTTCAATAAGTTAAAATTTCAATAAGTTTAATCCATGTCGTAAAACATGGGTCTTAACATCCAAAATGGATATCACCATGTAAAGGTACGTCTGGAAACAATAACAAACAACTATATGCTGGAGGGGCCTTAGATGGTAGATAGTCCTAGTTTGGGATCCACCTATTTGGAGTGGAACTCTTTTCTCAACTAGGGTGATAGTCGAGTGTTGCCTAGAGGGATAGTGCCCCTAGGCATCCTCATGTGGATAAGTTGAGGTACCCTGTACGAATAAGTATAGGGGATAATTAAAGTGTAGATGATGTAATTCTATACCATACACAGTTTCGGACTCCTATGGATGTGTTGCTTGTATTCATCATGCCTACATTTATTTTGTATATAGATAGCTTGCTTGCATGTGTAATAATAATGTATGATAACTTACTTGAATAGTAATGGTGAGGGACAAACTCACTAAGTTATTTTACACTCATTTCCCCTTAGTTTCTTTTGCAAGTTTACGTAAGATAGGATTAGGATAAATCTCGAGTACCGAGTGTGAGATGAAGATATGTATATTAGTGTTAGAATTAGCTAAGATCTTTATAGGTGATACATAAACATCATTTGTAGAAAATATTTATATGTTAGAATATAATATAATTTAATTTTTCTTACAGTTTTCTAATATTGTATATCCTGTCTTATTATTTGGTAGGAGATACCAATTCTCTATGGTTCTGTGGAATTATGGAATATTGGATATTTGTAGTTATTTATATTTATATTCTACAGTAAATTAATTACTTAAAAATCAATAACCTTAGCAATTAATCATTTAGAGTTTTGCAATTTTTGACTTACAAGGCGAATTTCGTATCATGGTTGCACACATGATAAGAAAATTTTAGGTAATCTTACTAGGCCTCCTTTAAGGTCCTAATAGGTATCTCCTACCAAATGATAAGATCAAGTAGTATAAACTCTCAAATGAGCAATTCAATCTTTCTCTAATTTTGACCTCTACAACATCTCAATACTTGCACTCAATGCTCAACTTTTAACTCATACCCAATTATCTAGCACTTGCAAGAGAAAAATTATTGGGGAGTAAGCTATAAAAGCTTAGTGAGTTATCCCTCATACTATACTAGTAAACAGATTATCAAACAAATTATTACAACCATATGAATGCATGTACATGTAAGATGTTAAACAATATATGCAGTTAACCGGTGCTACATATAACATTAGATTTTAATACCCTCCAAGTTAAGGGTTGGAAATACATAGGCACCAATCACAACCAGGCTCTAGCACCTAGGTTTTCAACCATAAATTTAAATTTTGTATTTCCTTAAATACATTTCCATCTCTAAGAAATTTCGTAATACACTAAAATCCTAGGTTTAACGGTGAGGTAACCTCACAGTCCACACTCACACCTTATAGTAGAGGTCTCTAGACTCAACCCTCAACCATATGATTAGCGTCTCTAGCGTTTGGTAAGCCCGTAGGTTATGGTACGATCATGCTGTACGAATGCACCATACTAAATATTTTAATTCAATATATATAAACAACCCTCTTATAGCTTCTCTTTACTTCCGCATATAGTGACAACCGGAAGAAATAATGCAATGCATAGTTGATGCATGATCATTTTAATTTAAGATAAGCTAAATATAATTAAATCAAATTATTGGATGATCAATCGATATCAGCAGACCATTAAAATCATGTTACAGTTAATTATACAACCAAATCTTCAATTCATCACATTTAATAGTATTTTTCACAGTAATCAATTAATGTCAAACACATGTATAACCCAAACTCTCATGCATCAAGTTATTACTATTTAATTTAGGTGTACATACTACAAGCACAAAATAAATATAAAGTCTTTGAGATTACTCACTTAGCTATGATGTCTCATACTAATTGCAATAGTCCTCAAGAAGATCTTAACTCTCATTAGGATCACCTAATTATTATAAGATAAAAACAATAATAAGTAATTGAATGAACTAGTTATTTTAGTTATCTGCTCACATATTTCTACTTAGGTTCATATTAGTTTTCATTTAGTTGAACCTCATTACTGACTATATGTAACTTTTTCGTTTTATTTTCAATATTTACAAGCTTATAGTCATTTTTCATTATTTTCGAAAGTATGTTTACATGGTAGTGTCCATTTTGGACATTAAGACCCGTGTTTTATGATAAGAATTGAATTTATTGAAATTTTAATTATTGAAGCTTAAATATTCTTATTGTCTATTTTTATTTCTTATTTTATTACTTTATAATTTAGTTAACTATTAGATAATTATATTTTGATGATTTTGTATTATTATTATTATTTTATGCGCTTAAATATAGTTAACTCAAATTGAGTTGTGTGTCATGGGCTTAAAGTGGGTTCAGCCTATATATATATATATACATATGTATATATTATAAATTTTATTATGTATTATATTATCTTATAGTATTTTAAGTAATTACATTATAAGTTATTTATGTATAACTTTTATAGTCAAGTACTTATGTATCCAATACTTATGTTATGTGTATACATACTTCTAATATATTTGCATATATACTTGTTTACCTGTATGTATACTCGTATATACATACCATTGCATACATATTTTTATATGTATTTTCATATATCTTCTATACCCTTTTAAGAATTCTTCATGAAATTCATATTTTTGCCTCTTATGGGTTCAATTAGTAGGCCATATGTATGTACACTTAGTATTCTCCTTATTTTAGGTTATGTACATAAAGAATATTCAAGTATGAGGATATCAATACATATGTATACTTATGCTATGTGTATACTTGGTTTATACAAACACATTTCATGTATATTTATGAGTCATATGAACATGGGTATTCTACTCATATATATATGTATTTTTACATTTATGTGCATGTATATAAGAGTTCCTATTTGTATTAACACACATGTAAATATTACACAAAATTCCTACACTAACATACGGTAGATAAGTAACTACTTGTTAAAATAGAAAATCAAATGAAATCATATCTCTTTCTTCTTCTAGATAAGGGTGAGGAGTTTACTTAGATATTAGAATATGAGATATGTGTTAAAGTAAAAGCAAAAGAAAAATGGAAGTTTAGAGAAGGGGAAGAAGAAGAGGGGGTTATGGTTTTGGTGAGAGGGGAAAAAAAGGATTTCGTTGTGTTGTAAATGTGTAATAAAAGAAAATGAAGGGAAATTCTAGAAAGGGGGATGTGGACGGCAACAAGAGGAAAAGAAAAGGGAAAAAAAATCCAAAAGAAAAAAGAAGAATTCAATAGAAAGAAAGGAAATATTCTAGCTTAATAATGAACTTTGTTGACTTGGTCAACCTTTTGATTTAAGTCAAATGTTGACTTGGTCAACTTTTGAAAATTTTTGTATAATTAATCCATAATTTTTTAGAAATGAACATAATTAGAAGGAAAATTAAGGAAAGAGGGAAAATAAGAAAATATATGAAATAATTAGTAAAATAATTATTTGAACCTTATTTATAACAATATAGATAATATTTACTACTATAATTAAGATATCTAACATGAAAAGTATAATTTATAATACTAACAATTTCTATGTGCAAATTAATTATCAACCAAATATTTAACTTACATAATACTAATTTATTTGTATAATTATAAGATTAATAATATGCATAATGTAATATCATGGTTTCTAATAAATCAATTTACTATGTAAACATTTATGAACCATGGAAAGTTATCTTTAATAATTAGTTAATGATTTTATATGATTTAGCACATTGTTGAGTTTTATGTTCAATTAGGGTTTTTCGCATGATTGAAATAAATGAGCACATTTATAAGCTTAAAGTTTTAGTTTTAGGGTTTTGATTAGGTTTGGGCTTGATTTCTCATATGTATACACAGATAGAATTTAAGGTTTTTATATGTAATTAGGGTTTATTTTTATCTAGTTTAAGGTTAATCTCTTACAATTACATATATTTAGGGCTTAAGGTTTTCGTATGCGATTATAGTTTTGATTAATAATTTTAGGTTTTTTATATTCGCTTTAGGTTTTAAATTGAAATTTTAATCAGTTTTAAATTTTATTGGCTCTATTGACTTTAGGAAATCATCTACAGTATGTGAATTTAATTCTATTAGAAGGCTTGATTTGTGGGGTTTACATCTTCAGAACTGGCAACATTATTTACTACCTCGAGAATTCATCATCTACATTAATCATGAGTCCCTAAAGCATTTTGAGGTCAGTAGAAACTCTCCCAATGTCACACCAAATGAGTAGAGTTCTTGGAAACTTTTTACTATGTGATCAAGTATATGAAAGGGAGTTCCAACAATGTAGTTAATGCCCCCATCATGTTGGCACATGCTTATTATAACTTTACAAGCTCAAATACTTGGGTTTGGTATTTTCCTAAATCAATATGAGCAAGATTTGTACTTTGAACCCATAGTGGTTAAGTGTAATTATGGAGGTATCGTAGATGGGTTCTATTTGAGCCTACTGTTTCTAATGAAAGGTGGCCGTGTGTATGTACCTAACAACATGGCCTGAGAGCTTCTAGTTTAGAAAGCTCATGCAAGAGGCCTAGTCTTCCATTTTAGGGAAAAGAGAATGCTCGAGCTACTGAAAGAGCATTTCTATTGGCTAGGGATGGTGAAAGATGAGAATAAGGTTCTAGAATGGTTTAAGTTATGCAAATGAGTTAGAGGAAGGAAGGAACCTTATGGGGAATGTACACCTCTACTTGTACTTGATGGCCCTTAATGGACTTGAGCATGGATTTTATACTTAGACTACCTTGAATAGCTTAGAAGCATGACTCCATCATGGTAGTAGTCGATTAGTTCAACAAAATGACCCACTTCATCCCCTATCATAAAACTAATGATGCTTTATATGTTGCTAACCTCTTTTGGCAAAAGATTGTGCAGCTTCATAAAGTCCATAGAAGTATTGTTTCATATTAGGATCTAAAGTTCACAAGCTACTTTTGGCAAACCCTATAAAAGAAGCTCTACACTAAGTTGATGTTCAATACCTCTTGTTGCGTCTAAATGGATGGCTAAACTAAAGTTGTAAATAAGATAGTTGGTAACCTACCATGAGCAACTGTTGGGAAGAATTTGCATGACTAGGATTTATGTCTACCTATCATCAAGTTTGCCTACAACTATTCTACTTATAGCTTAATAGGAAGATTACCTTTTAAGATCATTTACGGAATCGACTTAAGCTTACCTTTGGACATGACTGCTAACCCAACTTCTGGAGAAGAAACTCAATTTAACCTATAGCGTGTTGAAGAATCCTAAAGATTACATAAGAAAGTCATTAAACAGCTAGCTAAAACAGTAGCCTAATAGCGAGAATAAGGAAATAGAGGTCGAAAGAGCAATTTTTATAGCTCAAGAGACATTGTTTAGGTTTACATCAGTAAGGAGCAGTTCCTAAGGAAAAGAGTAAACAAGTTATCACCTAGGTCATATGGTCTTTTTAAGGTTTGCAACAAATTAATAACAACTCTGATGAGTTAGAGTTGCTAGAAGGCTATAGAGTGCTACTGACCTTTAACGTCTTCGATTTAACACCCTATGTGTCAAAAGAAGAAGTCGACCAAGATTTGAGGGCAAATCTTCAATAACCTCAAGTAGTTAATAGACAACCAGCCTCAAGACCTCGCACTTGAGCTAATCTCAAGGGCTTACAGGGTTATGTAAGAAAAATCCAATCTTCTTAGCTCACCTAAGACGAGCTTTAGTATTGAGAAGGCCGACTACTAAACTCCTTTCACACTTAGCTTGGATGTACTCTAATCTATTCTACCTTAAGCCTAGATATTAAGCTTATAATCCCTTCTAACACAATTGACTTACCCAGTACTAAGGTCCCTAAAGCCAACCTCTAAACCCTTCTCTATCAACCTATTTCTACATCTTAATAACTTAGTTCCAATGCCTCATTGCCATATGTACGGAAGTAATAGAAATGCACTACCTATCATCACTTTTTTTGGCATTGTACTACATTCCCTTTTGTTTGATTGTCGTATTTACTCTTTTTAGCTCATACTAGGTATCTTTACTCTTTGTATTACCCTTTTGTAATTTCAATCATTGTCTTGTTATCTTAGGGACTTATTATAAATAGCCCCTTATCACTGTCATCGGAATTTGACTCCTACTATTAATGAATATTCCCCTTTGTTCTTATAAGAAACCCTCTCGAAGTATATTCCTTACACTCTTATCTAATCTTGCTACTAACTTGAGGTTAGTGATGAGTGGACATTAGTTCTTTGCTTGTATGTAATATCAAGTAAAATCTAAGTTGTGCAATGTTCCTCGGCATGCAATATCTAACAAGTAACTTTATGAAGCTCCTGGAACTTTTGAACGACCCATTTTGTACTTTCTTTGATATTCAAAGGACTCATTTAATCCTCTATGGTAAGACCTTATGATAACTTAGCCCCAAGGCACATCATCTATTTAGGTCGACCTCCTACCAAGCTTTGATGTTGTCCTCTTGTCTAATATATGATGTTACTTTGGCCTTGAACTCTGCAAATGTTTTGGGCTTATTATTGGTTAGGGACTTGAAAAAGTCACCTTAGGTCTATACTCCATCAATAGCTACATTGAGGCCAACATTTATGTCAAACACTACGATTTGAACCATCTCAACCATAAATTAGCGCAAATACTCTCTTATAGACTCATCGAGTTCCAATTTCATTGTGTTATCGATGGAGGAATCCTTAATTAGGAGCTTGCCTATAAGGAAGTGTTGTAAAAACACTTCTGTAAGATCATCAAAACAAGTGTTTGAACCATGTATTTGCTGCATTTTGTAAGGTTGACAGAAAAGCTTGATATGTATCTACATCACTTAGGCCATGTAATTTGTGTTACACCCAAAACCAGAGAGTCGTAACAGTCCCATCATGTAAACTAATCTAAGCTAAAAGTTAGCCACTTTAGCTACTAACGTAGGTATAGCTTACACAAGGCATTTACCATTTCCCTACTTTAAGCTATCCAATTCTCAATTTAATAGATATCCACCTATAATGTAACTTTTCAAAATGGCTTTAGAAAATAAACTTGTGACTCAACTAACAGAGAAAATCAAGCTTTACAAATAATTTAGAGTATAAAATATCAATTTCATCAAAAAGTTTTAAAAGTAAATTGATTTGAGAAAATAAAGCAATTAGTAAAGAGTTTATAAAAGTCACAGGTTTATAGAGCATAGTAACGGTATACATAGTTGAGAACTAGATGGTCACTAATAGAGACCTTATTAGTTACCCTATTAGTTACCCTATAAGTTAATAGCTTCGACAAATAAATAAGAATATAGTCTATTAGTCTTTAACCTCACTCCTTAACCCCGTTCTCTAGTCTTCTGGAACTTAGTGTAATAGTAATAAGTCTACTAAAAGCTTATAAAATAGTTATAGGGGACTAAGCAATAAGTTGCGTAGTAAGTGGGATGGATTAGGTTTTAATCAAGGTATGTAATGCATGTGCATGCAAATGTCATTGTACGATACTAGTCGGTCGTCGTGAGATTAGAGAAATTACGTTGACTCTAATTCGAATTTTAAGGAGTTTAACACTGTGTACTTCACAAATTAAAACCAAACTAGTGCTTGTGTAATGAAGAAATACGCTTTACTTATAACTTCACTTCTAGCCATGGTCCCCAATCTTGCCATAGCCTTCTCTCCTGTCATTTAGTTCAACTAAGAGTAGAGAAAGGATTATTTCTACTATTCTCATCGAAGGGTTTGTATTTGACTTGAAAATCCTAGTCACTTTCCTTAATAGGTTGTGATGCAAGTCTAGCTAGTAGTTAAGTTGAGTTTGCATTGATTGCTTTTAAGGTGATTAAGTAATTTCAAATAGTCCAAAATAAGTAATATCATGAAACAATCAATATATAAGTCCAACACTCATAATAACACAACCATATTCAAGCATATACGTTGCATATGTATAGACAACCAACTTATAATCACAAACAAGACATATACTATGGTCTCCAAGTATTCTTAAACAATACTTAAAAATGTGAAGAAACATTAATCCCATTTACTTAGAATTTAGTTGCTCACCAACGTAATTGTTCAGTCATCTTTGTAGTTGGTCCTTTGATATTTATCTCGACGTAGTACTTTATTCTACATATAAATTATGAAATATTACTAATTTATTCATCTATAATAGAATTAGGTTGATTAACCATTGGTTTAGTAGCCTACACCTTGAGTATTGGAAGTTTAAAACAGTGCTATAAGTTTATGTTACCTTTTGAGCTATCCCCAAGCCAAGACGCTCTTGAAATATTTACTAAAGAAGCTTCTAAGAGATCCTCTACACCACTTAAGCATTGAAGTTCACTATAGATTAAGCTTTTGCATCAACTTATGAGGTTAGTAAATCCCCCAAGATTTTTAATAAATACCTTTCTAAGTTAATTTCTGAGTTAAGTTACCATTGAAGTTCTTAAATTGGAAGTTTCTAAGTTATTTCCTAAGCCATATCAAAGTTAAAGTTTTAATAGGATTATCTTCTAAATCATCTTCTAAGTTTGATAACTACCTAAGATTTCTTATGAATTACCTTCTGAAACAACTTCTAAGTGCTCATACTTATATATTTTCACTTTAAGTACCCTCAAAGGCACCTTTTGAACTAATTGTGTAGTCTACTCAAATTTTAGATCGTTTGGCATGATATCCTCTAAGCTATCATCTGAATCATATGGGCATTAAAGTTCATAATAGATTCAATGTTTGAGTTAATCTCTAAGTTTGTGAAGTATCTCAGATTCTTCAATGAACAACCTTTGATACAACTTGTAAGTGTTCACATATCTATAATTACCCCTAATATTTCTCTGAGTTACCTTCTAATTAAGTTATTGTGTCCATTAGAATTTAAATTTCTTAACAGAAGTCTTCTTAGATATCATTTGAATTCGATTGGCTTCTTAATTTCAAAGAATCTACCCTTTGAACTTTCCCCTAAGACTAGCAACTTCAAAATTCTTAAGAGTACGTCCTCTGGCTTAGCTCATGAGATTCCCCTATTTCACCACTTACTCATGCTCTTGCCTCTGATTTAGGCTTTGAAATATTTAAGAGAACATTTTCCCTCAATCTTCCTCTAAGTTATCTTTTCCCCAAATTCAAATACATACAATTTATTAATTTATCCATTTTCGCCCCAAACTTTAGTAAAGGCAATTGGAGTAATACTTCAACCAATATTACTCAATCTCATTACATCTTACTTCTCCATATAATCCATCACCATCTATCATTTCTTTAAGTTTACATATTACTCAACTACACATTTTAGGGTATATTATTGATTTCTTATAACTCCTTCCTACAAAACCTAATCCAATACTCTAGTATATAATAAATACTCCATTAATTACCCAAACTTAGAATCCAAGTGAAGTCAATAGAAAAAAATAGGTTATTTTTCACTAAAATCTATATTTTAAACATAGTTTAGGGCTTAAAAATCAAATAAAAATTTAGAAAATAGATTTATGAGAAAATCTCTTCATAGCAATTCAATATTAATATATAATAGTTTATAAAAAAAAATTCGAAGGCGAAATTACATCATTAAACTTACTTATTTTAATGTCGAAAATTGTTCAATTTTATCGATTTCTTAAGCATGTATACTATATCTAATAAATTTTTACAAAACAATATTTTTCTTAGATTCTACATATAAAAATATATGGGAATAATTTTTTTTTATAATTTTGTAGACATTTTTTATATTTTTATAAAATTATATAAAATCGAACTAAATTAGAATCTCATCGAAAAATGGAGCTTTGGTCACCTCCAATAGCCCCTACCTTATTGGCATTGCCATAGCTTAAGTGGTAGTAGTGGTCAATTTCCAATTAAGTGCACATTTCCCTTTATTCCCCATTTTCACACTAATTCTTGTATATTTTTCTTAATTTTATTCTTTAATCACCAAATTCTAAACTAAAATTTTCTAGATCCTCAATAGAATGTCGGAGACATTGGAGAGTGTTTCTGGATTTTTGGAGCTAGTTTAGAGTATTAAAATAAATTTACTTTCTCTCTCTCTTCTAAAAATTGAGTTTTTGTATGGCTAATTGCATGTTTACCTTTTCTTTACTCACTGACACTTGTCTCCAAATTCTACATGCCCAATTCTACTTAATGCAGCTGCCTTAAGTATTTTGTTAATTAATTATGGATACATACATATACGTAATAATTACATACGACATATAGGTATATTTTACATATTATTTTATGTCTTACAATAATTTTATTATATATACAATTTATTTCTAAAAGTTTACGAATGAATTAAACCTATTCTACATATTTACAATAAATAATAGATATGTAGTTAAATTATACAAACTTAGCCATGTTGTTGTTATTTTATTATATTTTTAGTATCTAAGTCTACGAGATATATTCAACTAGTATTTTGAGTTTATTCATATATTTTCAAATTATTCGGGTTAATTTCACTAATATCTTAAATACTTGTTTGAACAATTACATATAATTACAAGGCTCACAATTTAACCAAGGCATGATAATACTCTAAGTGATCCTTTGGATCTTTAGTTCCATCATACGTTTCAAATTGTAGAAGTTTGCTATCTTGAGATATAACTTCCTCTAAGATTTCTAGAATGAAGGAACTCTTTTCCGAAATAAATTTTCGATTTGTTGAAGTAAAGCATTGATATTCGATGGACTTGCATATCGTGCTTGCTAAGGAGGCTTTATCTTTATCAACTTTTCGAAGAGCAAGAGCTTAAGTTTCACAAGCTACTCTAGTTTGTGTGACTTCTTGTTCAAGAGGATGAATAGATTCATTAGAATTCACTACACTATTTGCATCTTGTTCATGGTTTTGGTTTGGTAGAATGCTCACATGCTTAAAGTCTAAAATTTCATATTTCTTCTTACCAATTCTTTATTTTCTTTTGCTAAGTTGACACAAAGTTGCTCTGCTTAGTAATCATCTCTTGATGGGTGTTGCTTACTCCGACTTGTTAGTGGATGAGAGGTAATAGCACCATTACTACTTTTAATCATTCTTGTCTTAACCATTATGGTGGGGATTCGAACATAGATGGTACTAAAACGTTGTAGCTAAATTTGGATTGGTGTTTATGATTTAGAAAAAAGCAAACATAAGACTTTAGCGGAGCTAAGGTTAGTCCAATATAGTCACTCCGATATCTAAGTTAGATAAGTGTTTAATGTAGAGAGAATGAAAGGAAGTAAGTGTGTAGTCAGAGTACATATAGAGTTCTTATTGTAATAGATTTAATATTTACATGGCTCTATTTAATAATTGTATAGGGAGATACTTAAAGTGCTAGTAACATGTGACATTTCATGAATTTAAGCATGTATAAATTGTAGGAAGAAGTGGGTAGTTAAGTAATTATCATCAGGGTAATTGTCGAGCTATCCTTACCCTTATCTTGTCATTTGAATGTTTGAATTTAGTAGGCTAAGCCTTAATGATTTGGCCTTAAAAGACATCAGTTGAGAGAAATACCATGAGTTATTGAAGTTATAAGAAAAGGTTAATAGTAAAAATGTCAACTTAGTGTTATTGGTGCAAAGACCACTACAAAGCATGATGCAAAGTGTAATAATTGTACTTAAGGTAACTCTTATCTTAGAACATATTGCCATTTTGTCAAGTATTCAATTAAAGGGATTAAAATCTATTATTAACACAACTAGAACCTTTTTCTTTTCTTTTTTTTTTTTCATTTTGAAAATTCTTTTGAAGAGGAAAAAGAAATAAAACTAGTATATTATAATTTTAAAGTTTAATTTGAATTGAAATTTAGCAAAATACCTCACGCATGGAAATTAAATAAATAGAATATTATTATTATTTTGCCAGCAAAATAGAATATTATTATTATAATAAGAAAGAGGATAAAATATTTTAATGTTTAACCTGGGTATTTCTTTGTCTCCATCTGCTAGTGTTGGCAGTGGAATCATACTTAGGAATCACTCTCCACGTCGTCTCTACCGTTACATGTATTTTAATTGTCTCCTATGAGCGTGCCCTTATGAACTTGACCACCGTTAATTTCTGTCCCCATAATCAACATCTTCACCTTTTTCAACCCGTTAACACAATTTAAGCGACCATGAATTATGTTACTTCATGTAACTCAAGGCCATGCATTTGTTATGCTTTGGGTTCTTGCAGAACAAAAAGGACGTTGAATAGTATCATTCCTAAAAGCCAAAAGCGCAGAATTTCATCTTTTCAACAGGCAAAGCTTCAAAAAATGAACAGGTTGGAGCAACCCAATTGCTTAATTTATCGAAGCAATGGTTTTTATGAATTGGGTATTGATAAAAAGTTTTGTTTCTGCAGTTGTAAAAAGAAGGATTTTGCTGTGAGGTCAATGTCAGAGCTGAGTGAAGAAAAGGTTTTGCATGGAGAAGAAAGCAGGAGAGGGAGTGAAGGAGAGAGTGATTATGATGCAATTGTGATTGGGTCAGGAATCGGAGGGTTGGTTACAGCTACACAGTTGGCAGTGAAAGGAGCTAAAGTTCTGGTGTTGGAGAAGTATGTGATTCCAGGGGGTAGTTCTGGTTACTATGAGAGAGATGGTTATACTTTTGATGTTGGGTCCTCCGTAATGTTTGGTTTCAGTGATAAGGTAATGTCAACTCTGTTCACATCATTTGTTTATCACTTGTTTGATTGATCGATTTTGCAATGTTCTAATATGCGGAAAATGTAAATTCATCAGAAGAAAAAGTTATGATGTGTCAGTTTGAAAGTATCCATGAGAAAGAAAAATCTTTTTGGGGGAAAAGCCCCCCAAAAAAAAAAAGAAAAAAAGAAAATTTGACTAGTTTGGTGAATATAAGGGAACTGTAAAAGTTGTCTTTAAAGAACAAATATTAGTAGTCACCTAATTTATGTAGTTTTTCAATAATGGAGCTTCATGAAACTCTCGTTGGAATGTTTGATAATGTCATGGGAAAACCACTTGAAATTCTCTATGTACTAGGTGAGCAAGTCGAGTAGGGAAGATGCTAATGAAGATATATTTTGACAGTTGGTTATGATAATCATGTGATATGGTTAACAAGAGCGATTAAAGGAATCCTCACAGCTTCTTTGTATCCACAATATAAAAGAACATATGTTAATTGCTCCGAACCAAAACTCTGTGCTCTATCTCTATTGTTTGGCCAAAGTTTGGAAGAATGCTCATCATTGTATTTGCTCAAAGGAGCTAGTAGCATATGCATATGCACTTCATCAGTTTCTGTGCAGCTGTTAATCATTTAAAAGCTGTAATGATTTTATATGCTATGGATCATAGTTTAAATGCCATCAAACATGTGGATTTATTTATTGATGCAAATTTCAACAATTTTCAGGGCAATCTAAACTTGATTACTCGATCACTGGCTGCGGTCGGTTGTGAGATGCAAGTAATACCTGATCCAATCACTGTCCATTTCCACCTACCGGACGACCTTTCAGTTCGAGTTCACAGGGAGTACAGTGAATTTATCAGAGAATTGACCAATAAATTCCCTCATGAAAGGGAAGGGATCCTCAAATTCTACAGTGAGTGTTGGAAGGTATGTGCGCTGCCTACTGTCTTCTGTCTCCTAATATTGACCTCCTTCCTGACTGGTGAAAAAATGAAAAACGAATGAATCTAATAGATCTTCAATGCTCTAAATTCCCTGGAACTGAAGTCACTGGAGGAGCCAATCTACCTATTTGGACAGTTTTTTCAAAGGCCTATTGAATGCTTGACTCTCGGTAAGGATTCCATGAATGTACATACTAGAAAAGCGAACTCCGATTGTGATAGCAATTAATTCTTTTATTGGTTTCTTATAATTATATTCCATGATTTCATTTCTCCATGATATTGATAGTAAGTTTATGAGTTGGATGATTTTGTGAATTTATATTGTAAAATTTAATTATATTATGCGTAGACTGAGACATTAAGACTGGTATTTTGCATTTGTATATAATATGAAAGTCAAATCCATGACCTCTTAATTTGAAAGCTTAAGCTAGTAGACATAAGCGTGGTTTTATATTTATATGTCATCATTGATTGTGATTTGATAGAACAAATTTTGCCGAAGCAGCTCAATCTACATGCCATGAATGAACTGCCTCAGCTGGCTACTGCTCCATATATGTTTCAAACTATGTTTTTCTATGACCTGCTCAAACTCATTTACTCTGTCCACAGCCTACTATCTCCCTCAAAATGCTGGACACATAGCTCGAAAATACATAAAAGATCCACAATTGTTGTCTTTCATTGATGCTGAGGTAGAGTAAGCATCTTGTTCGTAATTCATGAATACATAATCTGTAGGCTTGATATCCTCCTTAATCGTTGGTTTAATCTGATGCACTTCATGATGATGTACAGTGCTTCATTGTCAGCACTGTTAATGCATCACACACTCCAATGATCAATGCAAGCATGGTATGATTTCTCACATGTCCTTTCCTTTAAGCATCCATTTCATTTTTTATCCACTTATTTCCTGTAAACCTAATATACTTAATTTCAGGTACTCTGTGATAGGCATTATGGGGGTATTAACTATCCTGTTGGTGGTGTTGGTGGAATCGCAAAATCCTTGGCAAATGGTTTAGTTAATCATGGCAGTAAGATATTGTATAAAGCAAATGTGACTAAAATTATTCTTCAGGATGGAATTGCTGTGAGCATTTCTTATTTCTACTCTCCATGTTCTTAATCATGTGATCACAAGACTTTTTTTATGACCTGTTACATTCTTATCCTGAAATCAAGGTAGGGGTCAGATTGTCAGATGGAAGGCAGTTCTTTGCTAAAACAATAATATCAAATGCAACTAGATGGGACACGTTTGGTGAGTTTGTCTTGCCTTTTATGTGTTCTGTTTTTCTGTGCTGATTCAATGATCTTTAAAGTTTTTCATTATTAATACTTTGATATGTTTTCTCATAGGGAAGTTGTTAAAAGGAGAGGAGCTTCCAAAGGAAGAGCAAGACTTTCAGAAACATTATGTTAAGGCTCCATCTTTCCTTTCCATCCACATGGGGGTTAAGGCTGAGGTTCTGCCAGTAGATACAGACTGTCATCATTTTGTGCTGGAGGTACTTCTACTTTGCTGCTTAAATCCTCATGCTGGACCCTGATGCAAATGTTTAACTATAAACATTTAAAATGAAGGATAATTGGTCAAGATTGGGGGATCCTTATGGTAGTATATTTCTAAGCATTCCAACCATTCTTGATCCATCTGTGGCTCCAGAAGGCCAGCATATTGTTCATATTTTTACAGTTGCATCAATAGAAGATTGGAAGGTTAGTACAATCATTTTCCTAATGAAATTTGCTATAGAGGCGCTCATTTTAAAGCATCCCTACTGAAAATGGTGGATTTATTTGATGTTTTATTGTTGACTTTCTCCCCTTTTTTTCTCTTTTGGGGTGGTCGACGTCTTGCCTTGTTCTACATTGGCAGGGGTTGCCACTGAAAGACTATGAGGCAAAGAAGCAACTGATTGCAGAAGAGATTGTACAAAGATTAGAGAATAACCTATTTCCTGGACTCAAATCATCTATTACGTTTATGGAGGTATGAGCACTACCTTAACATTGTTGAAAGCATACTCATAATTAATTTAATATGCTTGAGTGATTAAATTTCAGGAATAGGTAATGGCATCCATCTCTCAATTGGTCAATGCATTTATACAAGATGAGTAAAAAATTTTAATCTTGCCATCAAAGATTGATTTGCATTCTCAATATCTGTCTAATTATATAAAACAGACTCCAAGTTTCACGTTTTTTTAATTTACATATTTGTGTTGGTTCTTTTTTTTTAGTTACATAACCTAATTTTTGCACTTTAATATTTTGCACACTTATGTTAATTATGTTTTTTTTTTTCAATTATAATAGAGCTGATTAAGTATATATTGTGTTTTCTTATTTTCTTTTATGCTATTTGTTTTTAAATGATGGTGAACATGTTGAGCTTATGTGAGTGAAAAAGAAATAATAATAAAAGTATATAAAATGAAAAAGTATGACAACTTGGATTACATAACTAAAAAAAAAATAAGTTGGTGTGTAAGTGAAAAAGTGTGAACTCAAATTGTATAAGTGAAGAAAAGATATAATATAGATCTGTAAAGTGAAAATGTACAAAATCTTTGGCATATTTTCGTGTAATTTACCTAACCTAAAACTAGACCCATGTAAGATGCTAGATGAATTGCATGTGGTGTCAAATTTCATGGGTATTAGAGCCAAATTTCATAGGATTAGGTCCCCTTATCATTTTGATTTTGTTGATTGAAATGTAAAAAGTAAATTATTTTTTATTCGTTGGTAGATTTTGCACTATTCTAGTTAGCAATTAACGTTGTTGGTTGGTAGAATTAATTTTCTAAGGTTGTTAAGGGTTGATACAATAATATTTGTTGTTACAAACTATGTCAAGACTGTCTATGGATAGATCCTTTTATGTATAATCTATGAATCATTTTTCTCCATTTAGTATCAAAGCCTTAGGTTTTTGTGGGATTAATGTTCTTGACAAACCAACCTTCATTGTCAGATTTTTCCTCTTCTTGATTAGGCCTTTTTTGCTGTCTTCACCCTTAACCATGACAACCAATAAAGCCACTTTTTCTCGTAACTTTTGGATAATGGATCCTACTGCTATGGACCATATGACCCCTACATCTTAACTCTTTCACACCTATATCCCTTACCCAAGTAATAGAATAATCATAGTGGCCCATGGTACATTAGCTACTATTGCAGGATTGGGAGATATACAAATCACACCTACAATCATCCTTAAAAATGTTTCTCATGTGCCAAAATTGTAATCAAATCTTATTTCCATTCAAATGCTTACCCATGTTCTTATGCATTTCATGATAAGGACTCAGGAATGAGGATTGGTCTTACAAAAGAAAGAAGTAGCCTTTATCTCCTTGAATCATTTTAGAAAATTCAGAGTGATTTATCTTTATCTTTTCTTAATTCTTCAACTAAAGACACCATTTGATTATATCATTTGCGTTTAGGGCATCCAACTTCGGAGTTTTGAAAATCATGTTTCCTCATTTGTTTCAAGGATTACACATTTCTGAGTTTCATTGTGATATTTGTGAATTGGCAAAACATACATAGGTATCTTTTTCCAGTTAGTGATAAATGAAGTTGTCATTCTTTATGTTTGATTCATAGCGATATATGTGGTTCATCTACAATTACCAATATTTCTAGGGATTGTTAGTTTGTATCCTTAATTGATGATTGTACTTAGGCTACTTGGCTCTTTCTTCTTAAACAAAAATCTAATGTTAGTAATGTCATTCCTAATTTTCACTTAGCCGTTTAAAGCTAATTTGGGGTTAAAATAAAGAGATTCAAGATAGAGAATGCTAGAGATATTTCAACTAGATTTTTTCATCTTATTTTCAACCACAAGATATTATTTATGAGTCATCATGTGTTAATACTCTTCAACAAAGTGGGGTAGCTGTTCTTACTACTACATACATAATAAATAGACAACCTACTTGAGTGTAGGAAAAAGGGCATTAATACTAAACCGAGCTTTACTCCTTTAAGCAAATGCTCCAAAATCTTATTAGGGAGAGTTTGTTCTTACTGCTACATACATAATAAATGGACTACCTACATGAGTGTTGGATGACGGGAGTCTTGTAGATATACTTAATAGCTTTTACCTTTACTTAGAAACTTCAAATGAACTCGTGCCTCGGATTTTTGGGTGCACTACTTTTGTTCATGTTTACATTCATAAAAGGGACAAATTGGATCCCCAAGTGATGTTTTCCTTGGTTACTTATTACTCAAAAGGGCTACAAAGTCTCCCTCTATTGCTTATTAAAGTGATATTTGAAGAAGGTTTTGAGAGATTACTCTTGACTAGTATTCCAATTTTCTATGATTTGCTTGCTTACAAATAGGTATTCTTTCTTGAATGAATTAGTTTTAAGAGAAGGATTGGATCAATACAAGGATTGCACCTCTTCATGTTGAGCTGGATTAATGCCAAGTAAGCCTAATTTAAGTAGAGCATCAACACTCTTGCCATTACGTAGATTGATTGTAACATACAGATAGTTAAGGTTGCGCTCTATGGACATTGGTGCTACAAACCCATCATCTAGAAAATTTTACATCTCGGCAGATGTCACTTTTAGGGAAAATACACCTTTTTTCTTGAAGTCCTCTCTTTAAGGGGAGAATTCAATGATGGATGATAATACTTGATAATCCTTGGAACTTAAACCTTTGAGAACACTTGACCTTCCTCATGTTTTAACTTATGTTGATAAACCCAAACTCTATGAGCCATGTCTTCCCAATTCTATTATTGAATCCATGTCTTCTCTTGAGCTCCCTCCTAATTTTTCCATTGAAACTATGCCTTTTCCCATCCTAACTAACGTTCCTTAAAATTTCATAGCGTTTCCTTAGGTATCTTCAAGGAGGAAAATAGTTCCAAAATCAACATAAGCCCAAGATTCTTAATTCAAATTTTTTTGAATGAGATGGTGGTAAAATTTGAGTTACATGTACATACACAATCTATTGAAGCAATCACTTTATCCACTATCTCAATATGTCTTTTTTAAGCATCTATGACTAACTCATAAAAACTCCATTGTGAGTTTAAACAATCATGCTAACACTATGCTTGAAGCATTGCTGAAAAGGGAATGGAGAGGTGCCATGAGGGATGAAGTGATTGTATTGGAAAAAAATAAAACATGGGAAATTGTCGATAAACAAAAAGGGAAAAATATTGTTGATTGTAAGTAGATTTTTGCATTAAAGTATAAGGCTAATAGATCTCTTGAGAAATATAAAGCAAGTTTAGTAACAAAGGGGTATACCTAGACTTATGATGTGGATTATCTGAAAACTTTTACTTTTGTTGCAAAAATGAATACTATAAGAATTTTGTTATTATTGGCTATTCATTTTAATTAGCAACTCTAATAATATCATGTTAAAAATGTATTTCTTCATAGTGACTTAGATGAAGAAATCTACATGAATATTTTACCAAGATTTGAAGGGAGCACAAATAATTAAGTGTGTAGATTGAAAAAGGCCCTTTATGGCTTGAAATGATCTCCTAGAGCATGGTTGGGAGATTTGCTAAGGTCATGAAGGAGTTTTAGTACAAACAAAGTTGGGGTGACTATACTTTCTTTATTAAACATTTAGTTACAGGGTGAGTTACTATTCTTCTAGTTTATGTGGGCAACATCATAATAATTGAAGATGATGAGAGAGAGAGGCATAAATTGAAGTAGAGACTAGTAAAAGAGTTTGAGATAAAGGAATTGAGGAAATTAAAGTATTTTTTTGGTATAGAGGTAGCATACTCCAAACAAGGAATCTTTATGTCTCAACAAAAGTATACACTGATGGTGGAACTGGGAAAGATTGAGTGTAAACTAGTTTCTGCTCCAATGGATTTGGATAATAAGTTAAGAGAAGCTAAAGAAATAATAGTTGTTGATAAAAGGATGTACTTGAGTTTGGCTAGTAAACTAATAAACCTTTTGCACACTCAACTAGACATAGCCTATCTAGTAAGTGTGATCAGTCTATTCATGTATGATCCAAGAGAACCTTATCTCCAAACTATTTATAGAGTGCTACATTACATAAAGGGCAGCCCGAGCAAAAGTAATTTTGTTTGAAAAGAACAATACTCTTATGCTAGAAGCCTTTATTGATGTAGATTATGTAAGTTCTCTAGTAAACAAGAGATCAACAAGGTATTATACTTTTCTTGGAGGTAATCTAATAATATAGACGAGTAAGAAGTAAAATATGGTAGCATAGTCATTTGTAGAATTAGAATTTGGGGTTATCGCTTAAGGATTATGTGAGCTTATACGGTAGAAGATTATTCTGGAAGATTTGACAATCAAATAAGAAGGTTCTATAAGGCTTTATTGTGACAATAAGTCAGCTATTAACATTGCTTATAATCTTCGACAACATGATAAGATAAAGCATATTGAAATTGATAGATATCTCATCAAGGAAAAGTTGGATGAAATGTTAGTATGTATGTCATATGTTCCATCAAAGCATCAATTAGCCAATGTTTTAACAAAGGAGCTAAATAGTTCTAAGTTTTCAAGATCTTATATCCAAGCTACGAGTGAAAGAAATCTTTCTCCAACTTGAGGGAGAGTTTTAAGTGAGCTGTAAGATGTAAATGACTTTTTTGTTGGTAGATTTTGCACTACTGTAATTAGCAATTAATGTTGTTAGTTGGTAGATCTAATTATATAGTATTGTTAAGGGTTGGTGTAATAATATTTATTGCTACCAATTATGTTAGGATTATCAATTGGTCCTTTTATGTACAATCTACAAATCACTCCAAAAATAATTGTTTATCATTTTTTCCACAAATTTCTTATTTAATGAGTTCTACATGTTGGCCATAGTCAATGTTTTAGCCTATAGATTTAATATGTACCGAACTGTTAATGATAATATTGATAATACTTTACTAATAATGTTTAATATCAGTGGTACTTGTAATGCTTAGCTTAGTCAATTTATCTTCTTTTTTTTTTCTTTTTCGATTATGGAGGGGTATCGGCATATTATAATTGACTATCTTCAAGCACATGAACTACCCTACAAGATTCATCGGTAAGAATAATTTGTGCTATGCAGGTAACTCCAAGAAGTATCTATAGTTGTATTTGAACCCATGATCTTATGCAAGTTATCATAAGTATATCTTAAACTTTAACTATTAGGCTAATCCCTTGGGAGTAATTTACTGTATTTGTTATAGTTGTCTTTTTTATTTTCTTGTTATATTAGTCAATTTAGCTTGTTAGACCTTTCTAGAATGTTTTATGAGGATTTGTTATGTAGTAACTTAATTAGAACTCTTTTTATCGAGGTATTGTTTGCTTTGGTATTAAATGTCATATAGTGTTTTCCTAATACTTATTACTTCCCAAGAGGTCATTTATCTCGAGAATACTTCACTTGAAGTATGCTTAACTTTAGAGTTTAAACCCTTATAAGCTCAAGGGGTCCCCTCTCCTGTGACACTTTATCTTACATAGTACTTAGCTACCTTACTTTGTAATGGTGAATTGTTTTAATGGTACCTTATAATGACTTGACAGGAACTTATTCCACTAAGGTATTATTTGCTTTATTATGAAAGGTAGTACGGATATGTTCTTGGTGCTAGCTGCTTTTTAGAAAATCATCAATCTTGGGAGTACTCTATCTAGAGTATGTTAAACTTTGAAGTTTTGATGAACTTAAAGTCATTACACTAAAAGTCACGTTGATGATTAAAGTTTCTATCACTTTCTAAAGTTTTTATCACTTTCTATTTAAGAGATATCACATGTTGAATAGAGTTTCTAATAATTAGTATTAAATACTAGTTAGACAGTTAAATTAGAAATAAGTCAGGAATATTTCCAATTATATTATTAGTTAAGCAGTTGGTTCTCAAGGGCTTCCTAATTGGAGGCATTTGTACCTTTTTTTCACCTTTTGTTGGCCCACTTAAACATCACCGGTGGGAAACCTGAGTGAGCAATGGAGACTTGAGTGGGGGAATGGAGATAATGCAGCAAGGATAGGAGGAGTGTTGTTACTGAAAAGGAAGCATCATGACCTGTGGCTTTGTCATATGGAGCCTAAAAAATTGAAGGAGAAAGCCAAGGTATTTGCTGCTTGAACCTCCAGCTATATGGATCCAGGTCAGAAGGATCAAGATAATTTGAAGGATTGAAGTTGAATTAAGTTTGAGAAGAACAGAAGTACAATGAGGAGTTTAGTGGATATGCATATCACATTTCTTCATCTTTCTTCAACAAATTTCTTCAATTGGAAGTGATGCTGAAGAAGAAAAGGTCCAAAGAGATGATTTTTATGGACTAAAGTTTGATTGCAAGAATTCTAATAATCTAGATCAGATTTCATTGAAAGGATAGGCAAGCTTTCATACGAATCATAAGGTGATGCTAGAGGATGAAGTTGGTGAGAGGATTCCTATTGTCATTGGAGAGAAGTTGCAATTTGATTCTACTGAGGGCATGTTCCTTAAATTGCTAGAAATGCACTTACTGTCCATGTTGTTGTCTGTTAGGAGGACTTTGATTGCTATTTTTGATAGTGGAGTTAATTCAATTAAGAAGATGAACTGTATTAATGAAGCTCTGATTTTTTGACCAAATTTTGTTTTGAAAATTGGGTAGGGTTTGGTGGCTGCAGTTTCTTGTGGTTTCTGCTTTTTACTTCTTAGCATCAACATTCTTTGTCCAACACTTGCAACGATTTTCTGAAACTGTTACTTGAAATCTTCCATTCACTGGCCTTGAGGACAAGGTGATTTTCAGTGGGTGACATTAATATGTACTTGCCTGTTATGGATAGTATTAGTAGTACTTTACTCTTGATGCTAGTATCAGTATTACTTGTGATGCTTAGTGTAGTCGTTGTTGCTTGTGTTTTAGTTAGTTTAGAGTTGTTTTTGTATTATTTGATTATATTAGTTTTGCTAGCTGGATCTCTCTAGAATATTCTAGAAGGGTTATGTTAGAAGCTATTTACTAGCAATTAGGACAAATATTACTTGGGCAGTTGGATTAGAAACAAGTTAAAAATATATCCTATTGTATTGTTAGTTGAGCAGCTGGTGCTCTAGGGCTTCCTAATTGAAGGCTTTTGTACTTGTTTTATTTTTAGTCAATAAAATCTGGCTTTTGTCACCCTAATGAACCGTAGGTCATATCAACGTGACTGGGGTGTTAAAAATATATGAAATATCTATACTTATAAGATGAGTTGCTTGGTAGTACCAAAATTAACAAATTGCAGATATTTACTCAACAAGATTTCTCTATGTAGAAACTAACTCAAGGACTGGTTCTGTTGTGTTGTAAGAGAGGATAAGTCATTTATCCTGTACGCATGTCAGCCCATGAATCGGGCAGCCCTAATCATGTATCTGAAGTTTTACTTTCAGTTTTATATATAGAGTAGTCAGGATTGAGGATGATGTTGGTGTATTTATTGCCTATTGTCTATTATTTACTTTCTGCAAACTGTTTTCTTTGTTAAGTTTCTGCAAGTAAGGTGTTCTTTTTGGGGTAAATAGCTTCTAGGTCCTTTGCAGGTGGGATCACCTAAAACACACAGACGATATCTGGCTCGGGATGATGGCACGTATGGACCAATGCCACGTAAAATCCCTAAAGGCTTATTGGGAATGCCATTCAATACAACAGTAAGTATTGATGTAATTAGTTGCTTTAGATTTGGTGGTTACCTCAAGCATATGGATTGGATGAACTTGCTCTGCAACAATAATTTCAGGCTATAAAGAGACTTTACTGTGTTGGGGACAGCTGCTTTCCAGGACAAGGTGTCATAGCGGTAGCTTTCTCGGGAGTAATGTGTGCACACCGTGTTGCTGCTGATATTGGTAAGGCAGGCTGGTGATCTTGATGAAATCACACATTGTATTTGATGGATTATTCTTTTTGCTCCCAGCATTGTTATTAAATTAATAAACCCTTAAATTCGCCTCAATAGATTGTTGCCATCAATGGAGCCCCTTTTTTGTTGCTTTATCCTAACCAATGATCAATTTCATGGATTCCGCATAGACTTTTAACCCCAGCTCTTAATTGCTGCCAACAGAGTTTTTGGTAACTACTTGATTGACATTGCCCTTCCTCACTCTCTCTACAGGTTTGGAGAGGAAGTCCCCTATTCTAGACAATGTGCTCCTTGGCCTACTTGGTTGGTTACGCTCATTAGCATGAGGGTTCATGCAAGAAATGTAAGATCAAGGAGCATCTGAAGAAAATATTTTGGCACCCACACTGCTCATATTTGTGCAGCAGAGGTTCACAGAAGTACCGATCAATCTTTTCCACAGAGAGCATATCATTGTCCACTTTCTACTGTTAATGTGACGCAATTGCTTGTAATATCTCAAGGCTATCTTTCCTGTTTTGGGGTGTGTGTGTGTGTTTTTTTTTTTTTTTTTTCTTTTTGGTGGGGGGCAGCGCGGCGCGTGGCACACAGTCAATGATGCTTTACGAAGTGTCGGCCTAAACTACATGCAAAGCCAATGTAGCCTTCCTCTATGTAAATGATTCCAGATTTTCTGGTCATAAACATTCTGAAGCCCTTTCAATTTTCAAGTGATCCATAGGTTGATCTATCAAATGCTTTCCTGAAAAGTACATCGTAAACTTATCATATGATTCACTTCTCACACAGCCAAGTTGATGCGAATAAGTTTTCAAAATATATAATCTTACCAGCAATTAAAAAGAAAGAAAAAAAGTTGATAGCAGGTAAGAGGCTTTCCAAATAGTTACGACAGATGAAGTGCCGTGGACAGAAGATCTGAAATGAAGTGGGTTTTTATGTAATTTGAAATGAAGATCTACATGTAATGATTATATCAAATATTTGTTGCTGAAGTTCCTGTTTGAACAACAACATGCAATGATTATTCGAAATGCAGGTTTAGATGAGAAGTGTAAATTTCGGTGAAATTCTCAGAAAGTGCACTGTATGCGGAGTGTGAGCTTGACTGTCAGCTATGGGTTTGCCGAATTCAACAGGGTGTTTTCTAAATGCAAAAAGCACTGGACGATTTGGGAAATATTTTTTCCTTCCTTTTTTTTCATTGATGATTGATGTACTGCACATATTACCCTCTTAAAGATCCTTTAAATTCAGTTTATTTAAAAGTTATTTGAAACATTCTCTGACCTATCATTCAACTTTTGAATAAGATTCCAGTATAAAGTTTACTTAGAAATTTATTTATTTATCCTCAGATTCTATGCACATTTCACATTTTCAACTAGATTTCATGACTTCACCTCATTTCCAAATGAGATCAGTAATAGAACATCACTTACAAGCTTAGTACGCTCCTTAATTTCCAAAGAAGCTCATACAACTTATTAATTGGACAGAACTCCAATGTTACATATTTATGTATGTCACTTCAAATGTCCCATGTACTTGAAGTTAATCATTTCTACCAATCAAAATCACTCCCCTATCACCATTTAACTACAAATTAATCTTCAAATTAGGCAATGTTAATTTCTAAGTATAATTCTTAAAGAAATTGTAATTCAATTCTTGGAAAAAAAATCCAATTTAGCATAATTGATGAGCTTAAAAATTAACAAGAAATTAGAAAATAGTTTTGATAAAAATCTCTTCATACCATTATAAGGAAGTTATAAAAAAATTTTGGAGTTGAACAACAATGTTAAGCACCTCAAAAACAACTTTGAAATGTATTAACCTGTTTGAAAGGATGGTTGAAATGATCCCTTTTTCACTCTTTGTCAAATTAAGTGATAGGAAAAAAGATTGCAATAAGTTTAAAGATACTAGTTCAAAGGTAGTTGCTGAAGAGAGGATATCTTTATTGTGCAAACCTAGAACTAGTCATGAGCTATTGCATTTGCTTTGGAACTCCTCAAACCAAGATTGAAGAGGCTGTAATTTTTGTAATTTTATAAAGGATTGGATAATGTTATGCAATGGTATTTGTTCTATTACATTACATCTATTTAATAATCACATTTGTGTTTATTGTATATTCTTATGTCTTCATCTCTACTTACTAGATAGTTGGTTGCTCAATCCCAAAAGATCCTTTTGTAAGTACAGATTAGATGCTACAGTATAACCATCTAAAGGTTAGCAACAATTGGGAATAAGGAGTGAGGAAAGGAATTGAAGACCAAATTTGACTTATAAAACTCTTGAAGCCCTTTCTATAACATGTGTGTGTGTATGTGTTATATATATATATATATATATGTATGTATACATATTTACATACACACACATATATATATAGTCTCTTGGGAAATCAATTGGCCTAGGCTACCCTGAGCGACTCAACTAGTTTTAACTATTGGTTATAAATGCATGTTTATGTCTTAACTAAACTATTATGTTATGTAAGTTAGACCTTGATAGGTGAGCTTTATAATTATAAGTCTTAAAGACTTTCACCAATTAAATATTTAAGTATGTGTTGAATATTTACACAAAATAAGCTAAGCTCCTCTAGGCCCAATAGTTCTAAATTGCTTTAGTACATAATATCACATGTGCCATCATATGATTTTTTTTTTTGTTTTCCCTTTTTTTTTTCTTTTCCTAATAATATTTATCATTTCTAAATGCTACTATTTACAATAAAAATAACCTTGTAACATTTCCTACTCCTTCAAACACTCTTGCTCTCAAGGGTTGATTTTAGGAACAAATAATGGAGGGGAAGTAAAATGGGGGAATTTATTTCCATGGGCTCGGAAAAATTTCACCACCAAAGTGGAGAGAGAGGAAGGAAAGGAGGGAAAAGCTTTGTAATTACCAATCAGCCCCTTTATAGCCTTTTTCTTCTTATTATTTGTTATAGGTTAATTTTCCTTTAATCATGATTAAGATTCCTTTCATTTTTCTTCTCTTCTTATCAAATACATCAATAGAAATTAAATAATTCCACAACTCCTTCTTTCTATATTCATTCCTTCCATATTTTTTTGCTTTCCAATTCCATCCCTCATTTTAAACATAATATAAAATAATCATGTAAGTTAATCATCCTTAGAACTAGCCATCTATGTTGAAACAATCGATTCGAACACAATTGAACTAGTTGTACACTTTAAGTTTGAAACCTAATAAACCATTTAATTGCATTTAAGCCAACATATTTGATGACCCTTGTTACATTTGAAGAAAATATTAATTTTTTCACATACTCCTTAGGAGCTCACGTCAATATGTAGAGAGTAATTGTCCCATCTCTTCTTTTCCCATCTTTTGTCTTTTTCTTTTTGCTATCATGAAGTTTTAGTTTTATCTCTTCTTTTTTGGTAAAATGAGGGTTTATTTCTTTCCTCTCAATTGAAAACTTAGCCTCTACTTCCAATCCTCCCTTAAGCTTCATAGTTTCTTCTAATAATCCCTTATTTCCCTTCATCTTTACTGAAGCCAACACCTACTCTTTTTCTTTTTCTTTTTTTTTTCTTTTCCATTCCTTGAGCCAATCGCTCCTACTTACTTCTTCTTATCTTATTTCTTTCTTTTCCATTTCTTGAGCTAATTGCTCTTACTTCTTATTTTCTTCCTCATCTTGTTGTAGAAATGAATAGTACTCATCACCATTTTCTTCTAACTATCCCTTAATAATTTTCTTTTACAAAAACCTTCTAACCTCAATTTTCTCCTCTTCTTATCAACTTAACAATTCAACAATTCTTTGTGTTGAACTCCTTTTCCACATAATAGACCTACTCGGAAAAAGTACTTTCTTCCTTAACTTCATATTGTGACAAATGTATACATAAATTGAGGTTTTGGTGAATTCCATGACTAGTCTTACTCTTCTATTTCATCCCCATACAATCAGTCAACTTTAATCTATGGCTTTCTTCCCCTTTCACTGTATATTTATGAAAAAGAAGAAGAAATTGTATTTCTTTGTAAGCTTATAGCTTTCTTCTCAATATAATCTTTTCTTGTAACTTTTGCATAAATTATAGCAATAACCCTAGTCACATATCAAGGTGTCCATTTTATTTTCTCTATATTCCCAAATTTCATCTTCATTGTACATAATAATCGTAGATATTCCTACTTATTTCTCTTAATGCATAGAGTAGATACATAGGAATGAGAACCAGGGATGAAGCCTTTGAGGGTAGAGTAACAACTTGATGGTTTGAAACTCCTAAATTAGTGACCTCTATCTATTTGACTAAATGTTTCAACGAAATAAAGACATGGTTACACATCTGTATGTTCAAGTGACTTAGTTTTTTCATCTTTTCTTCTTTTACTATTGATGTATGTATAGTAGCCTAATATTCTTTATGTTATTTTGCTTGAACATAGGGTGAAGGTATACCATAATTTCAATAACTACTTCGGTTTTCCCTATGCCCCTTAGTTGCTTGTGGTCATACATGTCACGCCCCAAACTAGAGAATTGTAATAGCTCCGCTGTGTAAACCATCATATACTAAAAACTAGCCACCTTAGCTGCTAATGTAGGTGTACCTTACACAAGACATTCGTTACTCTACTGTTTGGAAGCGCCTCATTCAGTACCTAATAGGATTCAACCTATGGTATAACTTTTAAAAAATAATTTTTATAACTTAAATTTCAAGTAAAAATCAAGTTAAAATTTGTATGAAAGATAAAACCTTGTATTTAATGAAAATTCTAATAACTATATTGTTATGGAAATATATATTATTTACTAAAATTTCCCTAAAATCCATAGGTTTATAGATTATAGAATAAATTTCATTAACTGAAAACTAGGGTCATCTGAGAAGAACTTATTAGTTTTCTTACAAGTTAGTGCAATCGATAAATTGAATATAAATTTAGTTAGGTAAATCTTAAATCTTACCCTCGACCTCGTTCTTTGGCCTTTTAGTGAGTCTACTAAGAAAACTTGCAAAACAACTATAAGGGAATGAGTGATAACTTACTTAGTAAGTAGAACGGAGATAGTAGTACACATTTGACAACAAGCAATCAGGGTTTTCAAGCAATCAGGGTTTTTAAGCAATTTAATTAGATGCAATGCATTATCAAGCAAATGCTATTGTATGACGTTGACCAATGGTTGTGAGATCAGAGAAATTACGCCTGCTCTAATTTGGGTTTCGAGGAGTTTAACACTTCATACTCGCGAATTTAGTTGCCCAACCGAGGCTTGAGCAATGGAAAACATACTCCTCCTAAAACTACTTTCGAACTATTGACCCCAACTTAGCCACAACCCCCTCTCCTATAAGTTAGTTTGACTCAAGGCAAGGAGAGGACCATTTCTACTCTTCTCAACGAAGATATTTATGTTTGGTCGACATTTCTTAGTCGTTTCCCTTAGTGAGTTATGATGCAAGTCCAATTAGTGGTTAAGTTGAGTTTGTATTAGATTACTTTTAGGGTGATCAAGCAAATTCAAACAATGCAAAGCATGTAATATCATGATGCAATCAACACATCAATCCAGCACTCAATTAGCACCATTGTATTCAAACACATATATTGCATGTGCACAAGTAACTAACTTATAACCATAAACAAGACATATAATAAGGTTTCCAAGTATTCTTAAACAATATTTCCAAGTATGGTAAAACACTGATCCCACTTCCCTGGATATTGATGCTCATTCTCCTTGTGTGTTGCTCTCGACTCATCTTTCTTTATTTTCCCTAAAATTAAACATGACATCTTTAGTTTGTGTCTAATGTATCATATGTGTTCATTGTGGACATTTAAGTACATTTTCAATTGTGTTAGGTATGTTTTTCTAAGGTGTTTATTCAATATTAGTTAAAGAGGATACCTTCTGACTAAGGTTTTGACTTGATACAAACTGTTGCCCAATGATTTCTACTTCAGGTTATGACTTTAATAAATTCTTAGAAAGTATAATTAGGTGATTTTTTGATCTATTCACTGACTCTCAATGATCCAATATTTAGTACCAATCGTCTTTAAACTTCCAATTGCTCTTATATTTCCCATCTTTTGTCGAACTACTTTTTCACTAAGGTTCTAACCTAATCTTATGGTATGAGCTATTGTCTAAATGACTTCTAACTTATGTTCTGACTCTAATAATGGTGTGGAATTCATATACAAATTACTAATTGATCTGTTATCAAACTCTAGGTGTGGTCAAGGATATCCAATACTAAACAACATTCTAATCTAGTTTCTAACGAAGATTCTAACGAAGTCCAAAGTTAGATTCTTATTTAGGAAGTTCCTAACTTATAACTTGTCTCAAGAAATTGGGTATAGTCCAACTATAAGTCATTTTTTGGTACAAATTCCATTTTCCTTATGTATTCAACATATTGATACTAGATTACATTCTGACTTACTTTTTAATACAGTTTCTGACCTTGTTGCTACTAGTATATTTAACTTACCCTATGTTCCATAGTCTTAATAAACCTACAAATGTAGAAAATAGCAATTTGGTACTACCATCATATATACACTTTTCTCTTACTCTTTCACTTAATACAACACATTAGATCTTTTGCAATTAAACTCCTAAACCACCAAATACACACCTAAAATTGAAAATCAACATCTTAAAGCTCTTATTCCCCCACTTATAGTTACTGTATGTTGGCCAATATAGATTGAAGTATGTTTTTACAAAAACTTAACTTAGCTCTTTTAGAAAAAACCAACTTCTGATGCATTATCTTGTGAAAAACAAAATTTCCTCAAAATTTGACAATTAAACTTTGCAAATCTAATCACATAACATCAAAGTTTGACATCTTAAGAGAATAACCACAAAATTTCAAGTCGAAACTACATATTTTGGTCTTTTAAAACCTTGATTGAAAATTGTTGTGCGGGATGTTTTTCTTAACAACTCCATATCTATACTTAAAATTTTGAAAATTTGATTGAATATTTGAATTTCTTCTACAAAAAAATGTGTTGAAACCAAATTTTAAAATTTTTGGAGTACATTTGCTATTATTCCCAAATTTTTGTTAAAATTGAGGAAATTAAGCACTCACCGAGAATGATAAGCTCTAACTACCCCCAAGGGAAGGGTTTTTGTTGGCCAACTGTAGTGTAGTGCATTACTTCAGGTGCCACCTTCCTTCCAATCCCAGATTGTGAGAATCCTTAGGAACTCCATAACCTCTTATTTTTCCCTTTTATTTTTTCTAATTTTCCTTTCTCCCTTTCTCCTTCAATCTCTCTCTCCTAAGATTTTTTTTTTTCAAACTCCAAATGGGTAAAAGTTTCTTCTAGAAGTGTATGGTACATTTTGTATAACCTTAGGAGGTGTTTCTTTTATTTATTTCTATTTATCCTTCATCATGTGCTTGTAAATTATACTATGTGTCTAAAAGTTAAGTTTTCACAATATTTTATACACTCCTCCCTTTGCTATGTACAACATGTATCCTTGCTTGTCTTGGAAATTTTTTATAATTTTTCATGTATTTACTTAATGAATTTTACCCAATTTCGAGTATTTTCGATAAATATAGTTACATATATTTACATATTAATTATATTATATACATGTCTTTTATATAATATTTTATATACAATATTAATTATATTACTCCTATAATTTATTTCTAAGTCTTCATTATTTTTTGAGACCTAATTCGTATGTTACCAATAATAATAATATAGTAAATTTATAAGATTTTGGCTATATTTTTAATGTTCTTATATATTTTTAAATTTCTAACCTACAATAATTCTTCGACTAATCTCTTGATGCCCTTCGTAAGCATTTAACTTAATCAAGTTGCCTTCCTAATTGCTTTAAATTGGCTACTGAACCTAGTCTACCAATACAAGTCTCCTATAACATTACTCAAGTAATGGTCACACCTTTTAGTGGTTTGCAATATGTCTTGTTACTAACCTTGCTACTCCTCAACAAGAATTCCTCTGTCTTAGCAACATCAATTGCTTAGTCACTATCAACTTTGCCAGTGATAGAAGGAAAACTGTGAGAGATGCAACTATCACAACCACTTTATAGTATATTGGTTCGATTGATATTAGTGTAGAAGCTTCAAGAATCGACCATAAAGGTAACATAAATCTTAAGAAATGTAGCCATCCTTTCACAATTCATACCCTCTACAGTCTTAAAATTTTCAAGTTTTGGTAAGTTTATGTAAGAATTCCTAAGTTCACAAGAATCTTTTTCAATAGATCCCATAGTTATCCTAAAACTTCATCCATACTCTAGAACACAACATATAGTAGTATCAGGTTCATATGCATCTATTCCATTATTCATCATCACATATAGTAATGCTAAGGCACTCCTTGTTGAATTACTGCATAAGTAACTAGAACTAAAAACTTTTTTTTTTTTTTATTCCAACAGCATACAACTTAGGAGCTTCTCTAATTACATTCTTTTCTTTAGGATAGTTCTCACTCTCTTCCTCATCAACCAAGTATAGCCACTTTTTAAATCTTTTTTGTTTGCACCATTGAGCTGGTCCATCTTCTTCAACATATATGAATTTTGATTGCCTTCCCATTATCTCATAAATGTTAATTATGGAGATGTTGCAATAAACAACACCTTAACCCAATTGAACATGGAAATCACCAAAGGCTTTCAAAGTATGAGGGTCTACTATATTGTTATGGTAATTCCTCCATTGACTACAATCTTCTTCAATCAAGTTTTGTATATTCCCTTACTTATTGGTGCTAAGAACCCTTATAACCATTGTGTTTTTGCAAGCCTTGTTAAAAATATCAACTCCATGTAGATCCAATTCTCTATTGAGTTTCTCATTTCCTCCATTAATGTTCGTTAAGGACTTACATCAATCATTTCATTAGCTATTGCATTAGTAACAAGCAAAGCTTAGACAAAGGTGAATTTCATCAACTTCAACAATTAACATGTTTAGCCTTTTCTAGTTATACTTATGAATAGGCCCATAAATGTCATTGCACTAAAAGTGCTTTCTCTTACTTCCCTTTTTCCCCATCCCATCATGGTTTAGCTACTTGAAATCTCTATTTATTATATTGTGATAGGCTTTATTTGGTTCTAAGTTTGAGTGTTAGTAACATAGATTTGCAGTTACATGTGGATGTTCTTTTGGCATAGATGTGCTTTGTCTCTTGGGGTTTATATGTATATGTTGAATATGTGAAAATAGGTTAGTAGAAGTGTAAAAGGGAAGGTATCGTTTGGCTTTTGTGTTAGTGGTGGGTTTTGTGCAGATGAAAAAGGGGTTTTGTATTAATGGATTACATGATGTGGTAATATTGTTTATAGTGCCTATGGATGGTAGTGGCAAAACATTTTGGAGTTAAATGGGCTTTTGGTTATTTCCAAGGTAGTTTCATGTAATTGTTTGATGGGTATGTGGGTGTTCAATGGAGTTGAAATATGGTATACTGGTGGGTTTATGACTATAGAAGTTAATGGTGAATGTAGGTTGTTGAAATTCATTTTGAAATTGTAGTAAATTTTCCTTGTACTTGCTTAATTTTTCATTATTACCAAAATTTAGATGCACTTGCAATAACTCGATGAGTTCTTCATTTTGTTTCATCATTTATTCTTGCTATTTCTTCATCATCTCTACTAGTGTCTTCTTTGTTGAGTCTTATTTTTCTGATCTCCTTTTCTATTCTTCCTATGATTCTTCTAAGCCTTGGCGAAGCATCTTAAATTCTTTAAACATAGAATTGCTATCTTCCTTAATGGTAGGCAAGGAAGCTATTATACCAATTGAAGTGCTATAGATAGACTATTTAAAATGAAATGGGTGTTAATTTAATTTGAAATAGAGATTTATACATAATGATTATATCAAATATTTGTTGTTGAAGTTCCCGTTTGATGAGCCTTAGGGTTAAGACACATGAGCATATTGAGAACAAACACTCAAGTGATGGAATAAGAATGGATTTAGCAAAATCTATAAGCTGCTTACTACATGTTATGCACCAACAAGCCTTGCATGGCTTAATGAACACTTGATATTATGCACAAGCACTCACTAGTAGGGTTACTCACCAATAACTCTTGCTAAAGGAGTTAGATAAGCATAAAGGTTTCAAAAGAAGTTGCTCTCAAGAAGAATTTAAGTATATTCAAAATATGGAAGAAGATGTTTATGTTATTTTCAAATATAGCTTATATACTTGACCACTAGGGTTTGCAAGAATAAAAATGACTAAAAATGCAAGAGATGTACAACGAGAAATATGGAAACCTAAGTTACATTCTTTAAAGTTAATTACGAGAAAAGACAAAAGAATATGTTAGAGAATCATCCTCAATATCTGCAAAAGTAGGACAAGCATTGAATGTGCATAAGGTGTTTTGACGAAAAGGTGTAAAGGAGAATATGTGGTTTGTCTTTGAGTGAAATAGGTATTTTGGTCTTCAAATAGCTTAGTAACTCATACAAATAGCTCGAAAAGGAAGACAACTTTGAGGATGTTAGATTAGGCAACCTAAATCAACTTAGGTAGAGAGGTTAAGACAACTCGAGTTAAGCTTCAATGGGCTCTAACTTGATACAAAGCATTAAAGGGTTATCCTTACCTAGATGGATGTCCAATATGCTTGAATAAGGTGATTAAGGTCTTGCACTTGGTAGTAATCTTCATCTTAGCTAGAACACTTCGAGTTGGGCCTTGTAAGCCTTTAGCTTGGCTTCGAGTGATAGGTCCGAAGACTTGATTCTTAATACTGTTGTAATAAACAAGATAGACATAAAGCTAAATGATAGTTGAAGGTAAGCTAGACCCGTACACTACCTCTTAGATATGATGCACCGAGTAACCACACGCTGACTTAAGCACCTAATCGATATTACGCATGGATGGCAACTTAGGGCCACTTGCCACTAGTTATTGTTCAAGGAACTAGATAAGAGTACACTTAAACTTAGTTTAGCTATAAAAGGAATATTCATTTGATTATGTCATGACTATTGTACAGAAGGACTATTTATAATTTCCTTTCAGGGCAACTTACATGGTTTGTATAGTTACAAAAAAGGGTATAATACTCAAAATAGAATGTACATAAAATTACAAGGGTAAATTGAACTTTCAATGGTAGTTCATATATTGGAAATCTGTACAATGTTAGAAAAAGATAACAACATGTGTCACTTTATAATTAGTAAAGCTCAATCAGGAGATTTACTCTTGGGTTAGAGGTAAGCTACAAGTTAGGATGATTGATAGGTTGGTAGGCTGAATGGGAGGCTCGAAGGTATATTGGCTAAGTTGATGGTAAAGTTAGCTAGGCTTTACCGTCCACTTCCATATTGGTTTTGAACAAGTCAATTTAGTGTTGAGTTGACCTTCAGAAGGTTAGGAAGTTGATAGTCTCCCTCTACTTAAGAGATGGTAAAGCATTAATGGGAGCTTAGGTATTTAGGGAGGTTAAACTTCTAAAGGAGCTCAGTTTCCTTAGCCATGTATCGATAGGTAAGGATTCTTGTCCTCCCTTCTAGTTTATTTGAGATTTGGGATGAAATTTGGCTATTCTTCACTTTACTCTTCCTTAAGGTTACATAGACTTAAATCAGTGACATTGAAGGAATTAGATACTCTATACCCTTTTAGCAAGTCAGCTTTGTAGGCATTTTGATTGATTTTCATTATAACTTAGAATGATCCATTTTCCTTGGATGATAGTTTTCTCTTCCTCAATCTTGGGAACCTATCTTTACTCATTAGGCTTGAACTTCTTGACTTTTCTTCTTTAAGCCTTTTGTTCATGCTTGGTGTCATCTCAAGTTATGATGCAATATGGAATGTAAAGACATATAATGAGCCTCTAACAAGGACATACTGTAGTGTGGGTGGGTCCTTTGAAGCTACTGAAGAAAAGAGGAAATGGGTTTTAGTAGAGAAATGTAGGTAGGAGGTCAAGTTAACTCATGAGCAACTCAATGGATGTGATGCACAACTCAAGTTCAATACAGCCAACAACATGCCAAATGTGACTCACTAGTATGGTTTATAAGGTTGCTTGCCGCATAACCTTGCTTAAAGGTTGATATGAGCAAAGAATGGAGGTTTATTACTATAAAGAGAAGAAAACTAACTTAGTAGTATTTTCATCAATTAAAAGAGATGAAGATCATTTATAGTGCCTTATCCAAAAATGTTTTTGCCTTACCTAAAAATGATCATCTACATAGATTATCATAAGGTTTTTATACTTGTCTTTACTAGGGTTATAATCTAACGTACCAAATGTTAAAAAAATTGTACAAGAATGGACAAATTCGTAAATGCCCTAAAAGAGAATATTCGTTGTCAAGTAGTAGGTTGTAGGTCATCCAACATGTGGCTTCTAAAGAGAGCTTAGGAGATGTGGTGCATAACAAACTCTAAAGTAAAGGGATAAGGTGAACAGCATGAGAATAACATATAGAATAGATTGGTGCAATTGATGATGAGCTCCTAAATAGCTAGGCCTAACTTTGCTCATGTGTGAAGAGGAAGCTGAACTCATGATGGCTTAGAAGCACAGCCATATCAGATTGACATAAAAAGTCGGCTTCTTTTAGAGTGGGGTGATGATTCAAAACTTAGTAGACCATATTAGCTAACCTTCTTGCTTGGAAGCAAGTGAGAGGGTTTATTGGTTGATTCCTATAATTCCCTCCAAGTTGCTTAGAATTTGGTATCAAATTCTCGAAGTGCCCCTTTGGGATGTCTTTCTTTAGTATCAAAGACATTAGAGACTCTATACCTTTCTAGAAGTTCGAGCTTATAGGCATTGCCATTGATCTTTTAAAGTACATAGGAAGGACCTTCAGCTCAAGGTGAGAGCTTATTCTTTCTCTTGTATGAGAACCTTTCCTTAGTGAGTTGTAACCATACAAGATCTCCTGGTTAGAACGACTTCCCTCTCCTTTGTCCTTAGCTACCTCAAGGTTGACTTCTTAGTTACTTGATTTAGTTGTTCGACTACCTTTTAGTAGATTTGCTGTAGGGCTTTAGCTTAGTCTTTAGCTCCTAGATCACTTTGCTTGGCTTAAGGTACTAGGGTTTGATTAAGTGGTAACTCTAAGTTGGAACTATATAATACTTCAAATGGTGTCTTGCTTGTTATGCTATGGATAGATATATTATAGGCAAATTTGACAATGGGCTAGTAGATATCCTAATAGTAGCTCAAAGTAGATATCCTAATGTTCTATTGATAACCTCCATCTGAGCATCTTTTTATAGATGGCATGACGTGCTAAATAACAACTTGGTCCTTAGTCGACACCATAAGGTCTTCAAGAAATGGCTTAGGAATTTTGGGTCTCTATTAGACACTATAATCCTTAAGACTCCATCAAACTTTACGATCTCCTACAAAAACAGTAAGGAAATAGCCGAAGCATCACTAGTTTTTTGTTACGGCACAAAATGTGCCATCTTATTAAACCTATCAACTACAACCATCACTGCATCCTCCTTTCCATGTGCCATTTTAGGCAAACTAAGAATAAAATCCGTACATAGATCGGTCTAAGGTTTGGTTGGCATAGGAAGAGGCATAACCTTGCCTTACACAACTGAACTCTTGGCCCCTTTAAAAATCACACAACTTTCAACAACCTGATGAACATCTCTCATCATCTTCAGTCATATAACCTCAATTTTAACAATTGACCTCTATTATGGGCTTCCTTAACAAGTAGTTCTCGTATGGAACAAGTCGGTATACATAGTTTTCTAACTTGGAATAGATAATCATCTTCAATAAAGTAATCATCGAATATCCTCCCTTTTCGGCACTAGGCATAAGTTGAGCTAAAATGGTCATCCTCTAAATACTGCTCTTTGACACTTGTGAATCCCATCAACCTAGTTTGTAGGTTGGCAAGCAAAGCATGCCGCTTAGATAAGGCATCTACAGTGACATTTGTCTTTCCTTTGTTATACCTTATCACAAATGAAAATCCTTTAAGAAACTCAACTCATTTTATTTGTTGCTTTGATAGCTTTGGTTGACTTCTCAAGCATCCTAGGGTTTGATGATTGATATATACAACAAACTCTTTTAGTAATAGGTATTTTTTCCAAGTCGTTATGGCTCAAATGAACATGTATAATTCTTTCTCATAAATTGAATAGTTTATAATGGATCATTTTAGTTTTTCACTAAATCATGCATAGGTCGACAATCTTACATGAGCATTGTACTAATTCCTATGCTATAAGCATTGCACTCTAGCTCAAATACTTTATTGAAACCTAGTAATGATAACACTAATGCTAAAGTCAACTCTTGCTTGGCAAAACTTTCTTCTTCGTTGCTTCTCGAGTGAAATTCAATGTTCTTCCTCGTGAGTTTGGTAAGGGATGCAACAATAGAACTAAAGTTCTAAAGGAACCTACAAATGAAAGTAGCAAGACCATGAAAGTTATGTACATTGGCATTAGAGGTCAAGGTAGGCTACTCAACAATAGCTCGGATCTTTTCCTCATCAACTCTCAAGCCTCCACCATTGATGACATACCCAAGAAACATGACCTTCTTTTGACCAAAATAGCACTTCTTCAAATTGTCGAATAGTTTCTCAACTTAGAGCACTTCAAAGATAACTTAGAAATGATTGACATAGTTGGTCTATTCACATCTATATATAAGAATGTCCTTCAAATAAACTATAACAAATTTTCCTTTTAGATTCCTTAACACATGGTTCATTAACCTCATGAATGTACTTAGGACATTCAATAGGCCAAACAACATCACAAGCCGTTCATACAATCTATGCTAAGTATTGAAGGCTATCTTTAAGTCATCTCCTTCTTACATGTGGATTTGTTGATATTCAAACTTTAGGTTAATCTTTGAGAATAATCTTGCACGTTGCAACTCACCTAACATATCATTTAGCTTGGAGATCAAGTACCTATCCTTGATAGCGATTTTATTAACAGCTCAACTATCTACACACATCTTCCAACTTCTGTCTTTTGTAGGAACCAACAACATGGCACAGCACAGGGACTTAGGTTTTCTCTAAAGTAACCTCTTTTAATCAGTTCGTTTACTTATCTTTGTAGCTTGATAACTTACTCGAGATTCATTGAATAGGCTAATTGATTTGGCAAAGTGGCTTCTAGTTATAAGTCGATTCCATGCTTTATTCCTTATTTTGGTGGTACCCACCTAGTAGCTCTTTAGGGAATCGACCAGCAAATTCATTGAACAACTACTGGACCTCTTCAAGTAAGTTAGTTTTTCTCTTTTAGTTTCAATAGGCTTTGTATTAGCAAGAAAGTTAGCTCATTAGACTTGATGGCACCTCTCAATTCAGATCGGCTTATAACTAAAGTATTCTTGGTTTGTTAATTCAACTTAGCTTGCAAATTACTGACTTAGCTTAGGGCTAGGGTAGCCATCTTTCTCAAATGTATATGTATTCTTATACCTATCATGCATGATTATTATATCAAATAACTAAGGTCAGCTAAGTAAAATGTGAGAAGCACACATTGGTAATGTGTCACACATAGTCTCATCCTTATAACTCTCGATAAAATTTGTAGCAACACTTGTTCAGTAACATATAGTGATCCTCTCTCATTTAGCTAATGGAGTTTGTATAGCTTAGGATGTAAAGAGGTTAGCAATTGTAAATAAGGAAAATACATACTATATGTAATATATATTATTATATACGCATACATACATGTTGATGCGGCAGCGGGTTAGAAAACTAGAATGGGTATTCAAGGTTTGATTGGGTATGAATAATAGGAAGTAAAAAAGGGCTTTTAAGTGTGAAAGTGTATGGATATCATGCACTAAGGCACAAACACAATCAGGGGTTTGAGCTTGAAATAGGGTCCGATACAACTCACGAATCGTAAATGTAACTCGGGACTCAAATGAGGGTTAGTGCAACTTACTAACTAGTTCAAATAAAAGGTTCACCACAATCTTAAGGCCAAGATTGATAAGAACGTAGGAAAGATTAAAGAGTTTAATCAACACTCAATAACTTGGCAAAAGCAAGCTCTAAAACCTCCAGAGTCCCCTTTGCTTGAAAAAGGAATGTTCTCTATAGGGGATATTCTTCATTGTCTCTGAACCAACTTTTATGATTACAAATGTTACTATTTATAGAAGTACTAAAACCTAGTGACAAAACTATAAATAATGTATAAGGCTTTAAATCCTAAATAATTAGGCCCATAAATAAGAAAAAATAAAAAATAAAAACATGCACAACAATACAAAACTGTATGTTTAATAGAATGAGACAACATGTAGTCACTCGGCCTATCCTGGAAAGAGTATGATCTGAACTGAGCAGGGTCGGCAGCTGGATGTCTAAGTTCGAAGAGGACTCTCTACTGTCTCACGTTACTTGGCTAAGACACTAGAAAGGTTGGCCCATAATTGTCGAGTTCTAGAATCAATTGGCACGAGTCCCTCCATGCCATGCCAATTGGATCTTTAGCCTTAAGTCTTCGGTCTTATGTTCTCTCGGCTTCTTAGTAGATGATAGACCTAACGTTGAGTGGCTCCTTTTCTTCATCTAGGTATTCTGATATTAGCTTGGCCTTGGCAAAAGCTATTCAACCTTAGCCTTGAATAATTTGGACTCGGGTTAGAACAGGTTGCCATTTGCTTATGGTAGGTTGGCGTTGGCTTAGGACAAGTTGGCCTTGGTTAGGAGATAGTCGTAGGCTGATTTCTATAACATGTACAAATACATAAATTTCTCATACTAAGTATTTGTAGAAATTATTATAACATGTATATTATACATATGTATACACCTTACTATCTATACGTATATATGAACACATATAAACAAAGAAATATATGTAAAAGTAATTAATACAAAATAAATGTATAAAACACATTTCTTATCCTTAATAATTTGAAAATTGAAGAGGATAAAGCTCCTTCTCTTCTTGATCCTTCTTGCTAAAGTTTGAAGTCTAAATGCAATAATAAAGAAGGGAGAAGGATGGCACGGTTTAAGAAAAAAAAGAAAAGAAAAGGATGGAGATGTGTATTTTGTTCTTAAGTTTTTGACTTTGAAAAGAAAATGAGATGATTTGCATATGACTCTAGCTGAACATGTACAACTGTAGGAGGAGGTGATAACTCTTATTTTAAATACATTTTACATGGTGATTTTATAGTATTTCCCTTACATTTTTTGTTTTCTTTAAAGAAATTGATACTTAATTGAGTAAAATTTTGATTTCAAGGCTTGAATGCATTCTTGGATCAAAAATGAAGAAAAGGAATCAAGTTTCACTCAATTCGGAGTTCAAATGAAGGAGTTATGAAGTTTTGAAGTTACACAGTCTAGGATATGGCTATGTCCATCTAGGAAAATATGTTGAAGTCAGAAAGTTACACGACCGTGTCTGGTGACGAAAACGAAAACCTTTCAATACACTATAAAAGGACATACTAAGGTTTCGTATCAGGGATTAGACATTCAAAAGAGAAAAGACTTGAGGAGAAAGAGAGGAAAAAGGCAAAAGCAACATTCAACTTCAAGATTGAAGAGATTTATCATCAACAAAAGGGGGTTTTCATGTTTGATTTATTAATTTTGTTGGAATTCGTTTTTAGTTTCATTATGATAGCTTAAGATTTGTGTATTTAGGATTATGGAACCTAGGGTTTCATGTGACTATTAGATTGATTTATAATTTTCATTAAAGTTTTTATCTTTTCTTGATTCAATTATGTTATTTAATTGTTAATTGATATTTCTAGAGTATCAACATATGATATTATGCATGATGATTGAGAAATCACATGTATAATAAAATCTTGACATAATTGAAGAGAATTATACATATACTTAGAGATAAGATATATGTTTCTTTCAGAAAGTTGTTCTTTTGTGTGGGAATTCATTATACATTAATGTGATTCTAAATTATATTACTAAGTGAAGAGATTCCGGTAAATAATTTAGGATTAGGGTTAATAGGCTTGAGAAAGGTCTTAACTTTAATTGTGAATCCCTTCGGTCGAGAATAATAGAAATTGAATTGAGTATATTTTAAGCGGTCATATGTTAAATACTTGGGGAAATAATTCTTAAATACGTTATTACCTTCTTGAAGTCGTTTTAGTTTTATCGCTTTCTAAATTTCTTAGTCAAGTCTTATAAATAGGTTAGTTTGCTAATTTTAGTATTTTTAATTAATTCAAAACTCCATAATTTTCCGGTTAGATAATAAAACTAAGGTTAATATTAGTACTCAAAGTCTCTGAGGGATCGACTCGGACTCACATCTGCTATATTAAAACTGATAGGTGCACTTGACTAATTGAGAAGCTTTGCTCTTTGTAGGATCGTACGGATTACCAACTGTAATTTCATTCCAAAATGTCCCTGGTGTTACTCCTCGAGGAAAACGACATGTGAGACGTTGGAATTTTTCTATCTGTGTATATCTATCTTCATAGAGACCGAAATATCTGCCCAATTAAGTTGTGGTCATGTGGAAGGGTAGCCACTCAAAGTGGAATGGAGTTTGCATTTGGGGCCCATGCTAGTAGCACTCTCTTTATCGAGTTTGTAAGTACATAAAAACTCCAATGTCAACTCTTTATAAACGGGAGCGTCAAGTGATAAAAATTTCTCCCAAATGGTTCCGTCCAAGAGCTCCTTCATTTCTATTAAGAGCTCTAATTGAGTGAGAACATCCCAATCTAGACGAAAAGTGTCGTTGAAAGGCTTATTCTTAAGTAAACTATAGCGTTGCAACTGGTAGTCTTCCTTGAATTGAAGCATGCGGTGCTCCATCGGAGGGATAGTGGCTAATGGTTCAACAATTACAACTTCTTGCGATGAAGAGGATGCTGCATATTTGGATTTCCGTCGAACGGTAAGCTTTGCTCGATTTGCCATTGAATACCTGAAAAGAAACATCAAACCAAATAAAAAATGTGCATCCTTGCCATACGTAGGTCAAACGAAGATAGAGGGAGAAAGGATTAACAGTGAAGAATATTAACAGAATTCTCATTGGGACATTTAAACAAACATATAGAGTGCATCTACAAAACTAGTTAGGGTACAAGAAATAACGAGCAAATGCATCCAACTAATTATAAAATAGACCCACTATATTACAATCAGCGTGAAAAGCATGCGTCCCAACACCTCAAGGACGCTAAATGACCCAAAATTACTCTCATAATGCTTAACCCTAACTGGCGTAATGGAATAATGATTAGCAAATTAGCAAACAAAATTCGAAATTGAAAGATCATACATGAATATCTAATCGAAAGAGGCATCAGAAAGGTATTAAAATCAAGCAACAGAAGGCAATGGTGTATGTCATTTATGAAAGAACGAAATAAATTCGCAAACCAAATGCAAGTACCAATTCACACAAGATCATAATGTCTAGTAGCTAAACCTGCCTAAACAATGAAGAAGATAAAGCATAAACAATGAGAAGAACTTACTTGGATCAAGAATCGTGATATCAAGAATCGTGAGGAGAGGAGGGAGAGAAGAGAGAATATGAAATATGTGTTGATATGTGGAAGTGTGTGAGAGAGTGTGTATGTGTTTAAATAAATCGGGCGTGTACTGAATAGTATGGGGATGGGCAAACACGGGCTGGGACACGACTGTGCCCTACGCCCGTATAACTTTCTGTGTTCAGGCATGTCTATTGATCGCACACGGGTTGGGACACGACCGTGTCCCATGCTCGTGTAACTTTCTGTTTGGATGGCAATTCGCTGGGTGTACATGGGCTGGGATACGACTGTGTCCCATGCCCGTGTAACTTTCTATGAGTGTGGTATTTAGGCTGGGCGCACACGGGCTAGGACACGACCGTGTCCCATGCCCGTGTAACTTTCTGTTCTCTTTTTTTTTTTTTAAATTCATGATTTAAAAATACAAGCAACTTAAAATAAATAAATATATATATAAAAAATACTTAAACTAGAAAAATAAGACAAAGAAAACTAAAGTGTAAGCAAAGAAAACTAAAAATAAGACAAATAAAATTGAAACAAATAAAAGAAGCAAAGAAAAGTTAGATAAAAGAAAAATAAAATGGAATAAACGTAAAGAACTAAAGTGTGAGCAAAGTTAGACATGGGTTGCCTCCTAAGAAGCGCTATAGTTAACGTCGATAGCTCGATGGGATACGTCTTCTTATGATAGTTCTGTTGGGTGGAGATAAAACTCCTCTCGTCCAACATGCTCCAAGTTTCCACTCAAGTATAACTTCAACTGTTGCCCATTTACCTTAAATGTGCCTTTCTCCGGGTGTGTAACTTCAACATTCCCATACGGGAAAACTTGTGTAATTGTAAATGGTCTAGACCACCTAGATTTCAACTTACTTGGGAATAAACGAAGGTGAGAATTATACAAAAGAACATGATCGCCTTCTTTAAATTGTCGACCTTGTTTGATTCGCTGATCGTGGTACTTTTTGGCCCTTTCTTTGTATAATTTGGAGTTCTCATATGCATTCACCCGCCATTTCTCTAGCTCATTCAATTGAAGTTTCCTGTGAGAACCAGCACGCTCAAAATCAACATTAGCACTCTTAATTGCCTAATAAGCCTTATGTTCAATCTCTATTGGTAAATGACAAGCCTTCCCATATACAAGTCGGTAGGGTGTGGTCCCTCGTAGTGTTTTGTAAGCAGTTTTGTATGCCCATAGAGCATCATCCAACTTTTCTGACCAATCTCTCCTATGATACTCTACGATTTTTTCAAGAATTCGCTTAAGATCGCGATTGGCAACTTCCACTTGGCTACTACTTTGGGGGTGGTACAGGGTGGCTGTCACGAACTGAGGACGGCCTAGTCGTGGCAGACGCCGTATACTGTATGAAGAACCTCTGATTGGTTACCTTTCCAATAAAAAACTCTTCACACAATATACAAGGCTCTACAACTACTAGTTCCAAAGTACATCCAGATTCACATGATACCATCACACAACATATTGATATAAAAGTTAAGCTCAAAAGCTTATATTACACAATATTTAAGTGTGTCTAAGTTCATAATAATAAGGTAAACATAAGTTAAACATAAGTACATGAGGAATAGTCTACATAAACTATTTTCCTCTCATCACACAGGACACTTCGCTCTTGCCCAAGTCCCCAGGCTAACCTGTGGCATCCCTCGTCCTGTCTCTACGAATAAGCTATCCTGCAACAAAAGTCTAAAGGGGTGTAAGCCTAAGCTTAGTGAGCAAAACCCTCAGCCATACAACAAGCAAGTTATAAACACATTATAGTCACGCATATGAATGAATGATCAAACAGAATGCCAAATAATACGCATACTTAACTAGTTCATATACGCAACTCGGATTTAACGCCCTCCGAAGTCAGGGTTGGAGTTTACACGGCACCAATCAGATCCGGGTATTACACTAGAACTTACTTTACTACGGAACTCCATGTTCCGTACTTATATCAAATAACTCTTTATTTACAGAAAAACACAAGTTCTAGTATAATTGTGAGTGGGCCCCCGCAGTCCACACTCACCCCTAAACGGAGGTCTCTAGACTCGACCCTTAGCCAGGCGGTTGGCGCCTCCAACGCCTAGTGTTCCCGCGGGCTAGGGTAAGGTCATTTTGTACGAGTGTACCGTACATAACCAAATAACTCAATAATATCAACCCCCGAATGGCCTCTCTTTACCTCCGTGTGATGTGACGGCCGGAATAGTATCCATGCTATGCATGATAATGCATGTTCCGGTTTCTTTTTATAGCCGAGTATAAATTAGTTCCAATTATGCTGTGACCAACCATTAATACACACAATCATTTTCTATACTACCATGCAACAAACAAGGCATTATCTGAATTTAAGGTAAATTCACAACTTAACAAGCAATTACATACACAAACATATCCCGAACCCCACACAGCAGTTAATTAACCATAATATTTAAGTCCACTATCTACAATCACAATCAAGCATGGAATCACAGGGTAAATACTCACTCGGCCATAGCGGTTCGCTCTAATCGTAGTAATCGACTGGGAGGTCCTCGCTCACCTCAGTGTCACCTGATCATTATGTGATAACAATACTAATAAGTGTTTGAATTAACTATTAATTCTAAATAACTACGTACCTAGTTCTACTTAAAGCACTATTAAATTTTTACCCGGTAAGATTTAATTTCAATCGTATGTAATTTTTCCGTTTTAGTTTTGATATTTATGAATTTATAATCGATTTTCATCGTTTCTAAACATATTTTCACATGGTAATATCCATTTTGGATATTAAGACCCTTATTTTATGTTATGAGCTAAATTTATAGAAAGTTTTGGTTATGACCACCTAAGTACTTCTATTACTTATGTTTATATCTTTTATTCCTTAAATTCTTCTAATGAAAGAATTTTACTTTGCTATTACTAATTCTTATAGTGAATTAGGTATAATCTAATTTAGTAAGTGTATTAGGTTTTACTAATTTAGTTACCTAATCACTTACATTTTTCTTAGTTTTCTTATTTTCTAATTTTATGCTTATGTCATCGCTTACATCATCACTTGCTTATGTCATTGCTTATGTCATCACTTGCTTATGTCATTGCTTATGTCATCATGTGCTTATATCATCCTTTACCTCATCATATGCTTACATAAGCCTTCCATCATGCTTATGTTATATACATATGCATTATGTACATATTATCCCTTTTTCTTATACTTATGTACATATACCTTATACATACTTATACTCATACCTATACTAAGGTTTATACCGTATTTCTACATGTATACATACTCGTATACCTATACGGTAGAATAAGTATTTTACACTAAAATTTCGTATGCCTACATTTGTCCTTAAGAAAAGTCCTCTAATTCCATATTTTTGTGTTCTTATGTACATATTTAGTGTAGTATAGGTATGTTTAGTAAGATTTGATCTTAAATTAGGTTATGTACATGTTATATACTCATGTACAAAGGTTTTTCTACTTATACTCTCTTGGTATTTCATTATGTATGCATACATAGAAGCATATCCTCATGTCTTTCTTTCTTCTCTTTCAAACTTCAAACTTCTACACATAAAGAAGGAAACTTTGTTTCCTCTTCTTCAAGACAAACCTAACCATATAACTACTTATCTAATCTACCTAATTAACTAACTAATGACTAATAAAAAGTAAGATAAAGCACTTAAAAACATACCTTTTATGATGTTGAAATGGAGGAGACAAAAGGGGAGAAATGAAAGGGAAAGAAGGGAAGGGAACTCACGGCAATGAAAGAGGAGTTTTGTTTTGTTTCTTTTTGTTTGTTTCTCTTAATGTAAAGTAACATGTGGTGGGGTTAAGAAGAAGATATGTGGACGGCAACAAAAGGAAAGGAGAGAAAAAGAAAAATCAAAAAGAAAAGAAAAGGATGGCATCATTACATAAGAGATATTTTCCTTATCTCTTAACATATGTTGACTTTTCAAAATGTTGACTTTAGTCAACATGTGTTGACTTGGTCAACATTTGAAATTTGGTCAACATGTATTATCTTGGTCAACATTCCTTAAGTATGTGTAATTTTGTGCACATAATGTAGTAATTAAGGGAAATTAGGGGAGAAATGAAGAAAATGAGAAGAATTGAGGTATATGATGCATTGATGTGTAAATGTGGTTGATAAGATCTTACTTTAGGTCTTTAGAGTCCATATATCCCATTTGATAAATAACTTTGGATAACAAGTGTAAAAAGTGCTAATTTGGGCATTAAAGTTCACTATATGTAACCTAATCTTCAACTATAACCCTAATCCTAAGTAAGACCATCTTAATCATATATTTAAGGGATAAATATAATCTATAACCCATTATCTTAGTTCCTAATTGATTATTTAAGAGTTTGAATCATATAAGCAAGAATGAGGGTTATCTCTAACCATTTACTAACGATTTTGCAAAATATAAGCATTACATTTTTAATTAGGGTTTTTGGGTATATCATGTTAGATTGGTGTACATATGTCCTTAATGAAATCATTTTTAAGGTTTTTATTACTTTCGAATTGAATCTTTAGCTTTTAGAAACCTTTAGGGTCGAAAAATTCTTTACGCGATTAATTAAGTCTTTTAGAGTTTTCACTTTAATTAGCCTTGTCGACTCCTAAATGGTCTAACATAGTTGAGTCTATTACTAAGGCTAGGTTGATAATTTTAGGGGTTCACAGTGGCTATTCTATGTGTAATGCCATAATGTTTCAACACTTGGTCATGTTAAGCATTACAAAAGTATGTTCCCCTATCACTTATAATTATCCTAGGGGTGCCAAATCGAGAAAATAGGCCTTTCAAGAATTTTTTTACTACCGTAGCATCATTAGTAGGTAAGGCTTTAGCTTCTACCCACTTAGAGACGTAATCAATAGCTATTAGGATATATTTATTTCCATTAGAGTTCGGGAAAGGACCCATGAAATTGATCCCCCACACATCAAATACCTCAACCTAGATGATGGGGTTTTGTGGCATTTCATCCTTACGGGATATATTCCTCACTCGTTGGCAACGATCACAAATCTCAACGTATTTCTAGGAATCTTTGAATAAGGTAGGCCAATAAAATCCAGCCTCTGGGACCTTATGAGATGTCCTATTGGCATTGTGATGCCCACCCGTAGGCCCCGAATGACAGTGGCTCAAAATTCGCCATCCTTCGAGGTACGGTACACACCTTCGAATGAAATGATTTGCACATACTTTAAATAGGTAAGGATCATCCAAAAAATAATGTTTCACATCAGAAAAAAATTTCTTCTTTTGCTGGTATAGAAGTCCCTTCAGTATAATCCTTATAGCTAAAAAATTAGCGATATCTACGAACCAAGGAATTTCCATATCACTTACTTGGTCGATCGCATAGAGTCGCTCCTCAGGGAACTCATCTTTGATCTCATTCTCATCGAGCATTTCCAAGTTTGGATCTCCAATCGAGATAGGTGATCTATTGCTAAATTCTCATCACCCCTTTTTTTCTTGGATCTCCACATCAAACTCTTGTAGCAACAAGATCTACCTAATCAGTCTTGGCTTTGCATGTGGTTTTGCGAACAAGTACCTAAGGGCAGAATGATCAGTGTAAACAATCACTTTAGATAGAAGAAAATAAGAGTGAAACTTATTGAAGGAAAAAACAATTGCTAGCAACTCTTTTTCTGTACTACTGTAGTTCTCCTGAGCATTAGTAAGAGTTTTGCTAGCATAGTGAATTGGTTGAAAGTGCTTGTCCTGTCTTTGCCTAGCACTGCCTCGATTGCGTGATCACTAGTGTCACACATAAGTTGAAAGGGAAGTGCCCAATCAGGTACTACCATGATTGGAGCATTGGTAAGTTTCTCTTTAAGGATATTGAAAGCTTTCAAACACTCCTGAGAGAAAACATAAGGTACATCCTTCTCTAATAACTTAGTCAAGGACGAGCAATTTTCGAGAAGTCCTTGATAAATCACCTATAAAAGCCTGCATGTCCTAAAAAGCTTCTTATGGCCTTAACCGAAGTTGGAGATGGGAGTCTTGCAATTGCGTCCACTTTGGCAGTATCAACCTTAATTCCTCGATATGAGATCTTATGGCCCAGCACAATACCCTCTTGTACCATGAAATAGCACTTCTCCCAGTTGAGTACAAGATTGGTCTCTTCACACCTTGTAAGTACCCTATCCAAATTATTCAAACAATGGTCAAATGAGTTGCCAAAAACTGAAAAATCATCCATAAATACCTCCATTATGTCCTCAATCAAATCATAAAAAATGGCTAACATGCATCACTGAAATGTAGCAGGTGCATTGCAAAGACCAAAAGGCATTCTACGGTAAGCAAAGGTACCATAAGGACAAGTGAAAGTGGTCTTCTCTTGATCTTCCGATGCAATAGGTATCTGAAAATAACCAGATAAGCCATCTAGAAAACAATAAAACATATGTCCAGCTAGTCGTTCTATCATTTGATCAACAAAAGGTAAGGGGAAGTGCTCCTTACGTGTAGCATCATTTAACTTTCTATAACCTGTTACCGTTCTCATTGGGATCAATTCATTCCTCTCATTAGGGACTACTGTCATCTTACCTTTTTTTGGAACTACTTACACTGGACTCACCCATAAACTATCAGAGATAGGATATATCATACCTGCATCAAGGAGTTTGATAACTTCCTTTTTGACTACCTCTTTCATATTCGGATTCAAGCGTCTTTAAGGCTGTACAACCGGCTTATGGTCTTCTTCCATCAAAATCTTATGAGAACAAAAGGACGAATTGATACCTCAAATATTGGATATTTTCCAAGCAATGGCCCTCTTATGCTCTTTGAGTACTTTTAGCAACTTTTCTCTCTTTTCTTCTTCTAGGCTGGATGCTATAATTACCAGTAATTTGGATTCCTTCTCTAAGAAGGCATATTCCAAATGGTCAGGTAATTGTTTTAACTCCAACACTGGTGGCTCCTCAATCGAAGGTTTTGACTGTGCTTCCTTCATTTTTTCAATCTCTTCAAACCCTTTCTCGATAGAGGTAGGTTTGTTTGCCTCCAATTAGGCTACCACCTTGGATTTGATAGGATCTTCCGAAGTTTCTTCCACGCCTAATTTTAAGCAACTCTCCAGCGGATCCTTAAAAAGGACTTCCTGCATATAACTTGAAACAAAAGTGATGATAACATCCAAAAGGTAGCAAGTATCATCCTGATCAACAGACTTTTTTATAGCCTCCGAAATTTTAAACATGATCTCTTCATCTCCTACTCTAAGAATGAGCTTGCCATCACTAACATCAATAATAGCCTTAGCTATAGCTAAAAATGGTTTACCTAGGATAAGGGGTAACTCAAAATCTTCATCCATGTCTAATATCACAAAGTCAACTGGAAAAATAAATTTACCCACTTGGACTAATACATCTTCAATAATACCTCTAGGATACGTCACAGATCTATCAGCTAATTGCAAGCTCATGCGTGTGGGTTTAGGTTTCCCTAATCCTAATTTCTTGAAAAATTTATAGGGCATTAAATTGATGCTATCACCGAAATCAGCTAAAGCTTTGTCAACTAACAAGTTACTAATATGACAAGGAATTGTAAGACTTCCTCGGTCTTTTAGCTTCTTAGGCAACTTGTTTTGCACGATTGCTGAACATTCTTCACCCAATATGACTATAGAAAGCTCCTCAAGCTTCCTCTTGTTGGATAACAAGTCTTTCAAGAACTTAGCATACTTCGGCATCTGCGACAAGGCATCAACGAGAGGTAAGTTAATATGTAATTGTTTAAAGAGGTTAAGGAACTTACTGAATTGTTGGTCATTGTGATCTTACTTGAGTCTTTGGGGATATGGGATAGGTGGTTGATATTCCTTCGCCTTAGATGGCTCTACGTCTTCCGTTGCTTTCATCCCCTCCTTGTTCTTGCTAGTCCCCTCGCTAACCTTCCTCTCAGCATGCAACTCCTTCCCACTTCGAAGTGTCACTGCCTTGACATGCTCCTTTAGATTGGTTTCTGTATTTCCTGGTAGCATTCCCTATAGTCTTTCAGAAATTAGCTTTGCAAGTTGACCAATTTGGTTCTTAAGGTTGCGATTGGAAGCCTCTTGATTCCTCAACGATAATTCAATGTTGGATAAGCGAGCTTCATTGCCTTGAATATATTTGGTGATAAGTTCTTCCACACTGGACTTATTTTCTTAAGAAAGAGGAGGTGGGAATGGTCTTTGAAATCCAGGTGGGACAAAGTTAGTCTTTTTCTGGTCTTGGTTTAGATTTCCCCAAGAGAAATTGGGGTGATTCCTCCAGCCTGGATTATAAGTGTTGTTGTAGGGGTTATTTTGTTGCTTGGGTGGATTTCCTAGATATTCTACTTGTTCCAATTGTTCTTGTGCTCCATACCCCTGCATACCAAAGTCACTTACATCCGATTGCACTTGTTGAGGCCCAATAGAGAGTGTATCAATCTTTTTACTCAATAGGTCCACCTTGGCTGCCAGAGCAGTAGTCAAATCCACATCATAAATTCTCGTAGCCTTTTTCTTGGATCTAGTGCTTTCCCACTGATAATTGTTCATCGCTATTCCTTTAATCAGGTTTTGTGCTTGCTCAAGTGTCTTTGTGTTCAAAGTACCTTCTGTGGATGCATCAATCATCTGTCTCGTAAATAAATTGAGACCATTATAGAAGGTCTGAATCTGCATCCATAGTGGAAGGCCATGATGTGGGCACCTCCTGAGCAAGTCCTTGAATTGCTCCCAAGTGTCATATCGAGTCTCCACTTCCAATTGAGCAAAACAAGAAATATCATTCCGAAGTTTAATGGTCTTTGCAGGTAGGAAATACTTCTCCAAAAATTTCTCTACCAATTCATTCGAAGTTGTGATTGAGTTTCGTAGTAGAGAGTTTAACCACTGTTTTGCTCTACCCCTCAAGGGAAAAGGAAATAGCTACAGTCTGATGGCATCATCCGTGGCTCCGTTGATTTTAAATGTATCACAAATCTTTAGAAAGCTAGAGATGTGGGCATTAGAATCTTCATCTTGGAGACCGTCAAAATGAACATATTGTTACACCATTTGTATAATGTTAGGTGTAATTTGGAAGTTGTTAGCCGCGACGGTTAGCCTCGTGATACTAGAGTCAGCTCCAATAAGTGTAAGCCTTGAATAGTTAGACATGGTTCGATTTGCTTCATTACCATTGTTAGCCATGTGTGGTGGATCTTCTTGCTCAATAAATTGAGTGTTGGCCTCTTTACCCTCTTCCTTAATCTCAATGATTGACTCGTCTTCTATGGTAGCTACAATTTGTCTAGGTTGCACTCTTAAATTTTGAAGGGCAGTTCTCTCAATTTCAAGATTAAGTTCTACCAAATCTTCCGGGTTGCTTCGAGTCATGCATTGCAAGGGCAAGAAATATAGAATCAATTGCAGCTTTAGCTAATAAAAATAAACAATGAAAACAAAAGAAAAGGAAATGGTCAAAGTAATAAAGCAACTAATGTTCTTAATATCGAAACTCCCTGACAACGACGCCAAAAACTTGATATCAGGCAAGTGCACCTATCAATTTTAATATAGTGGATGTGAGTCCGAGTCGATCCCTCAGAGACTTCAAGTACTAATATTAACTTTAGCTTTATTATCTAACCGGAAAATTATGGAGTTTTGAATTAATTAAAAATACTAAAATTAACAAACTAACCTAATTATAAGACTTGATTAAGCAATTTAGAAAGCGATAAAACTAAGAATGACTTCAAGAAGGTAATAACGTATTTAGGAATTATTTCTACTAGTATTTAACATGTGACAGCTTAAAATATATTCAATTCAATTTCTATTATTCTTGATCGGAGGGATTCATAATTAAAGTTAATATCTTTCTCAAGCCTATTAACCCTAATCCTAAATTATTTACTGGAATCTCTTCACTTAGTAATATAATTTAGAATTGCATTAATGTATAATGAATTCCTACACAAAAGAATGACTTTCTGGAAGAAACATATATCTTATCTCTAAGTATATATATAATTCTCTCCAATTATGTCAAGATCTTATTATACTTGTGATTTCTCAATCATCATACATAATATCATATGTTGATACTCTAGAAATATCAATTAACAATTAAATAACATAATTGAATCAAGAAAAGATAAAAACTTTATTGAAAATTATAAATCAATCTAATAGTCACATGAAACCCCAGGTTCCATAATCTTAAATACACAAATCTTAAGCTATCATAATGAAACTATAAACGAATTCCAGCAAAATTAATAAACCAAACATGAAAAACCCCTTTTGTTGATGATAAATCTCTTCAATCTTGAAGTTGAATATTGCTTTCGCCTTTTTCCTCTCCTTCTCCTCAAGTCTTTTCGCTTTTGAATGTCTAATCCCTAATACGAAACCCTAGCATGTCCTTTTATAGTGTATTGAAAGGTTTTCGTTTTCGTCACCAGACATGGCCTGAGATACAGTCATGTCCCCAGGTCGTGTAACTTTTTGACCTCAGCATATTTTCCTGGATGGACACAACCTAGGGCACAGCCGTATCTTAGACTGTATAACTTCAAAACTTTATAACTTCTTCATTTGAACTTCGAATTGAGTGAAACTTGACTCCTTTTCTTTGTTTTTGATCCAAGAACGCGTTCAAACCTTGAAATCAAAATTTTACTCATTTAAGTATCAATTTCTTTAAAGAAAACGAAAAATTTAAGGGAAATACTGTAAAATCACCATGTAAAATGTATTTAAAATAAGAGTTATCAAACTTCCCCACACTTGAGCATTTGCTTGTCCTTATGCAAATAAATCAAAACAAAAATTTTGGGACAAGAAATGCTAAACAAAATTTATCACTATTTAGGAAATCAGTAAACAAATACACTTGACCCTAAGAAAGGTGAGAAAAGCATTTTCAATTAACTTGCAATAATAAAGTTAAGCAATTTCAACCGTAACAATGTCATAATTTCGTCTGACCATATTCAAATGCTCCAACAATACTTAATACTAGAGTTCACTAGTTAATGTATGAAAGTCGAAGTTTACTCGAGTCATTTAATTAAGAATTCCTAAACTAGAAATTAGATTTAACATTTGACCAACTAAGAAAGAGTCATAAAAATTTTTTCCATTTGACTAAAGTTTATACAAGTGTCTCTTCAATCTCACTAAGCACCATAATCTAAAACAAGCACATTTTACATCCACTCATCCTCTGATTATCCCCCTAGTTCGTGCTTTTGTTGGAAGGTCTTTTAAATTTACTTTATTTGGCATTGGGACTCAATCTCAATCTTCTGATGGACCAAGATAAATCCTTACCAATTTTTCTATTCAGGAGGGGAAGAATAAGAAAAACCAAAGAAAGGTTAATTCGAATTTATGGTGATTGGACTTGTAATCTTATTAATTGCCTTATCCTTTATACATAATTTGCACATGTAATAAAAACTAACCACACAAGTGGCGGTAAGGAGAAAACCAAAAGTTAGATGTAGCAAAGAATTAAGGGAAAGAAGGAAAAAGAAAAAAAAAAGAAAGAACGGAAAAAAGAAAAGGAAGAAAAAGAAAAAAAATTAAGATATTAAATTTTCTAGTTATAAAAAAATCATAAATTTAATATTTATAAAATAATATTGAAATTTGATAAAAATTTATTAATTTAATGGTTACCCGTTACGTTCATAATATTTATGAGTTATTTTAACGTATTCGTTAAAAGTTTTATGTGATTATGCATATTAGTCAATAATTATAATTAACTAAGGTTTTATTGCTATTAGTATATATTTAGGGTTTTTGTTAAGTTCGAGTTTAGTTTTGGATAATTATGTGTATATAGGGTTTAAGGTCTTCATATGCAATTTAGGTTTTGAGCAAAATTTTATGGTTTTTATCCTTCATATTTTGTTTGAGTTTAAAATTTTAATTAGTTTTAAATTTATCGACTCTATTAAGTAAGGGTAACCTATAATATTTAAATTGATTTGTTACCTAAAATGCTAAATTTACGGGGTTTACAAATAGTCGAAGCATCATTAGTTTCAGTAAGAGGTACAAAGTGTGCCATCTTACTAAATTTGTCCATAATGACCATCATAGAGTCCTTGCTTTAGGCAATTCGGGATAAACCAAGGACAAAGTCCATACTCAAATCAACCCGTAATTTGGTTGGGATAGGTAGAGGCATAACTCTTCCTTGCTTAGCTTTACTTTTTTCTCTTTTATAGATCACACAACTTTTAACCACATAGTGTACATTATGCTACATCTTTGGCTAAATGAACCTTGCATTCAATAGTTTGTATGTCCCTTCTCCAAAGTAGCTAGTAAGTCCACCAGAATGAGCTTTCATACTAGCAATTATCTTAGTGAATAGGTCAACACACATAGCTTGCTACTTTAGAATAGGTATCTATCCTCCACATGATACTCATTCACTCTTCTCCCTTCCCTATAGCATTCAAATGTGGGGCCAAAATGAGGGTTTCAAGGATATTGCTCCTTGATGGTTGCAAATCCTAATAGCCTGGTCTGTAGCTCGTTAAGATGTGTCTTTTAGACAAGGCATTAGCAACCACATTAGTCTTACCTTATTTGTACTTAATCACAAAATTGAATCCTTTAAAAAATTTAACCTATTGGGCTTGGCTCTTTGTGAGCTTAGTTTGACTCCAAAGGTATCTTAAGGACTCATGACTAGTGTAAATGACAAACTCCCTTAGCAGAAGGTAATGTTGCCACACTTGAAGAGCTTAGATAAGAGCAAGGAGTTCATATATAAAGTAATCTAACTGTGGTCCTCTCTACTTCTCACTATGATATGCAATAAGTCGGCCTTCTTGCATCATTATAACTCCTATGCCTACTCCTAATGCATCACAATTGAGCTCAAACACCTTCTCAAAGTTAGGTAAAGCCAACAAAGGTGCAAAGGTTAACCTCTCCTTTACCTTGAAAAAACTTCTCTCTTCTCTTTCTTCCTACTTGAACTCTACATTTTTCTTAGTTAGCTTAAGGAGAGGTGCAACAATAGTGCTGAAATTTTTAATAAAGCAACGGTAAAAGGAAGCTAACCCATGGAAGCTTCTCACCTTGGAACAAGTGGTTAGGGTTAGCCATTCAACAATAGCTTGAATCTTCTCAATGTCAATACATAAGCCTCCTTTACTCATAACATATCCAAGGAAGACCACTTCTTCTTGATATAAATAACACCTTTTCATATTCCCAAAGAGTTTTTCAGCTTGAAATACATTGAACATAGCTCAAAGATAGTCGATATGACTAGTTAGGTCGGCACTATACATAAGGATATCATCAAAGTAAACCATAACAAATTTCCCGATCAAATCTCATAGCACATGATTCGTCAACCTTATGAAAGTGCTCGAGGCATTTGATAACCCAAAGGGCATCACTATCTAATTGTATAAACCATGTTAGGTCTTGAATGAAATCTTCCATTCATCTCCTTATCTCATATGAATTTGATGATAACTAGATTTCAGGTCAATTTTATTGAAGATTCTAGCATCATTTAGTTCATCTAGCATATCACCTAGTCTTGAAATGGGGTAACTGTACTTGATTGCAATCTTGTTCAAAACTTTTTTATCCACACATATACGCTAGATACCATCTTTCTTTGATACAACTAATATTGGTACAGTATAGGGGCTACGACTCTCTCTTACATATCCTCTTTTGAATAGTTCGTTGGCTTGTCTTTAGAGCTTAGTAGCTTACTCAGGATTCATCCGATAAGCAAGTTTGTTTGGTAGTGTAACATTAGGTATTAAGTTAATGCAGTGTTCAATTCCTCAGAAAGGGGGCAATCCATTATGCAACTGCTCGAGAAATAAGTCAACATACTCATCCAATAGATCTTTAACCTCCTTAGGTAGGACAATTCATTCCTTCAATTCCAACAACCTTCTAATCAATAGAAAGGTCACTACATCAGATTTGATGGCTTCTCATAGCTTAGATTAGCTTAGAACCAATGTCTTCTTTGATTCTCGAGCTTCCCACCCTTTTTAAATGTATATGTATTACTAAACCTATCATAAATGACCCCTTGATCAAATAACCAAGGTCAGCCTAATAATAAATGAGATGCACATAAAGTTAGTACATCATAAAGAATCTCCATAAAATAGTTCCTAATTAATATTAGTAATAGCACTTGCTGAGCGACATATAGTGCTTCCTTCTCATTTAGCTAATGTGATTTGTACGAGTTGGGATGTAATAAAGTTGACAACTTGAGTTTTTAAACTAAGTTTGCAGATGCCATACTAGTACTACTCCAACTATTGACAATGAGTGCATAAAGATAATCATTTACCTCGCAAGTGATATGAAACAAATTTTCTTATTGCTCTTCCTTAATAGTTAGCTTAATGCTCAAAGTCTTCCTGACAACTAAAGTTAACTTCTCTAGGTCGTTAGCGTATACATATTCTTCAACAAGATCTTTACTACATACCTCAACTTCCTCCTCTAATTCAACCTTCTCTTTAGGTTCCCCACTACTACTGTCCACTTCAATGGTACAGACTTCACCTTTGATGACCATGGTATGTCGGTTGGGGTAATGGGTGGCCATGTGAGCAAAACCATGGTGTAGATACCTAATTTTTGCCCCCTTTATTTTTCCTTTTATTTTTATTATTTTTCTTTTCTCAATAGGCCCTAAATTAGGAAAAACGCGAAAAAATAGGAAATAAAAAAACCTAAAAAATTAAGAGATTTATAAAGAAAAATAAGAATTTTAGGAAAATACAAAAATTTTCAAAAAATAAGAAAAGAAATAAAAAATAAGAAATTTTGATAAGAAACAATTGAGAAATTTAGGAAAAAAAGAAAATTTTTTAAAAAATTTAGAAAATTGAAAAGTTACAAAAAAATTAGAAAAGTTGAAAAAATAAAATATTTTTGAAAATAACATTTTATTAGGGTAGGTTTTTTATTTTTAAATTAGATTTAGAATTTGGGGCATTGAACTTAGGTTTAGGTTTCAATCTAGCCTAAGACGATTGAGTCCGTATGTGCAATTTAGTTGCACATATGGATAAGCTATAAGCCAATGGCCTAATGGTTAACACATAGACTTGGTTTGGGTATTAAGTGTGAGGTTTTGGGTTTGAATCTTGGTAAAGGTAGGATAGCCTTTTTAATTTTTTGTCAACTAGCATATTGCCATGTGTCAGGATCTCACTATGCCATGTATCTTGACATGTGGCATCATCAGATTGGACAACCTTGTTGATGTAGCACCATGTGGCAAGCCATGTGTTATGTAGTGACACGTGGTAGGTCGGGGTTAGTTAGGTTGCCTGACGTAGTGCCACATCAGCACTTTTTTTCTCTTTCTCTCGGTATTCCCTTCCTTTTCCTTGATTTCCTCCACTTTCCCCAGCCAAGGATAGACCCGACCCCCTCACTTGGGCCCTTGATTTTGTAAATTTTCCTTGCTGCAACACACCAATTAATGGTGTGATTTCATCCCCTACATGCCCTACTGTAAATTAATACCAAGAATGCATCCAGATTCAGTCAAATCAGCATTCAAATCAAGCTCCAAAAAGTGGGAAAAAAACTCAAAATCTAGAATTTGTATTCAAATCCAATTCAAGCTTTCCTTAGTTTCTAGCTTAGTTATGAGTATAAAAAGGGCGTTAGGGGAGCTCATTGGACATACAACCATTCATAAGTTGTAGAAAACTCATAAGCTCTATCTTTCTCTTCTTTGACTACTTTTTCTCTCTCTACACCCACAACATTCTCTTTCTCTTCGTTTTTTCTCCGTTAAGTCCCTAATTGATTTACACCACCACCACCACCACAAATAGATCCCCCTTGCCACTGGCAACCAAGCCTAACCCATTTTCACCACCGTTGTAGTCGCTAGCACCCTCTATTGCCAAGCTTTAACCATCGTACCTTGATTACGGTCGTAAGCAGTTGAAGACAACAGCCATCCACCTCCGCGTCATGCCATGATCAATTAAAGCCCTTTGATCATGCCCTTATCCCCTTCCAAGTAACTACCTTAGCTGACCCAACCTAATTTGTGATCAACCCGAAGTCCACTCCAGGTTCGACCCGTACGCTCCGTAGAGTTTGAAGTCCAATTTTGTTTATTTACTTATTTATTTATTTTATTTATTATTATTTGTTGTTTTTTTCTTTTGTGAATGTAAATGTAATAATAACAAAGAAAAAATAAAAAAGACAAAAATAAAGAAACAAAATAAAAATAAGGTAGTTATTTTATTTATTTTTAGTCTAATAGATAAAAAATAAAAATAAATAGAATAAATAGAATAAAAAAATTAGCAAATAATTTTTTTTGAAAATAAATAAAAAATAAATTAACCCTTTACAAATTAGGACTACTCTTAGATTTTTCAAAAAAAAAATATAAAAAATTTAGGATCTTTGCTAGAATTTTTCTTAAATAAACCAAATAAAACTAAAAACGTAAATTCGATATGTTTCTAAATTAAAATCAACTCAATCTACTAAAGTTTTCGTAAAAAGAACTACGTATATCTGATTTCGAATAGTAAATACGTAGACATTTATAGAGCGACGGTAAAAATTAAAAATAAAAACCTAATTTTCCTTTTTAGTTTAGATTGTTCATATTATCCAATTTAGGTGAAAGATTGAGTTTTGTATTTTTTGAAAGGTGATTCTCAAGGTTAATATTAAATTTGGAAAGTTAATGGTACCCATAAGGGTTTAAAATTCCTAACCTCTAGATCCAGATCTCTAGTTTTTAAAAAGCTGTTTTTATAAATTGGTTTTTTTAATCGATAGATTGGTAGCCAAATTATAACTAATCCACTTAATTGGTTATAACTTAACTCTTTTTCCCAACTTCGGTCTGGTAGCGACTCCAATACCTCTTCAAATTGAAAAGATGGTTTTCTTTTAAACTTTAGTTGAGGGTCAATATTAAACGGTTAGGGTTTAGTACTGATTAATTTGAAAAGGACGTATTTTAAAATGAATCGAGAGGGTGAAAAACTAGGCTTGATAGCTTGGGACTCTACTAAGGATGTCAAGAGGGTTAATTATTCAACTTTCCAAAATTAAAATTAAACTTTAAAGATCACCTTATTGCATTTTATGTACTTATTCGTTCTTTGTTTATATCATAATTGTACTAACGTTTTTGCAGGTTTAGTTTTTTTTTTTTAATTATTTTAAGGGGTAGATTTATTTCTTATACTATGAATACATGATAGATACGGTCGAACTCGAGCCATCTTATGACTTTAGGATTAGGAGCCATTATTGAAGTTTTGGGCATAGTGGAGCAACTACTGTTTGGGGCCGATTAGGCTACCCTACTTAAACTTCAATCCATGGAACCGTTTTGTAAGAAATGAGTGAGGTCACATAGTTTAAGGACCTCTATAACCTACCCTTCTTGCATACATCCTTTAGGTTTTTAGGATGACATTGTCACAAATTACAAAAAGAAAAGACAAACTTGAAGCTTCTGTATTCTCTTAGCTTTTGTTTACTAGTCTGTATTATTATCTTGTATATCCCACGTATTGGGATATGGGGGGTCATTTATTGCATTAAAGATGCAAGGTCGATACGGTCAATCCCAGCCCATCTTAAGATCTTAGGAGAAGGGCCATTGTGTAGGCTTTGGGTGCTATAGTGTAACCATTGCTTGAGGTTGATTAGGTGATACAAGGCAAGTACACCAATCAGTTTTAATATTACGGATATAAGTCTGAGTCGATTCCTCAGAGACCTAGAGTACTAATATTAACCTTAGCTCTATTATTTAACCGAAAAATTGTGATGGGTTGAATGAATTAAAAATATTAAAATTAACAAACTAACCTAATTATGAGACTTGATTAAGCAATTTAGAAAGAGATAAAATTAAGAACAACTTCAAGAAGGCAAATAACGTATTTAGGAATTATTTCCCTTAGTATTTAACATGTGACCACTTAAAATGTATCCAATTCAATCTCTATTATTCTTGACCGAAGGGATTCACAATTAAAGTTAACAACTTTCTCAAGCATATTAACCTTAATTCTAAATTATTTATCGGAATTTCTTCACTTAGTAATATAATTTAGAATCGCTTTAATGTATAATGAGTTCCCATACAAAAGAACAATTTTCCGGAACGAACAAACATGTATCTTATCTCTAAGTATACATGTAATTCTCTCCAATTGTGTCAAGATCTCATTACGCATGTGATTTCTCAATCATCATGCATAATATCATAGATTGATACCCTAGAAATATCAAGTAACAATTAAAAAACATAATTGAATCAAGAAAAGATAGAAACTTTATTGAAAATTATCAATAAATCCAGTAGTCACATGAAACCCTAGGTTCCATAATCCTAAATACAAGAATCTTAAGCTATCATGATGAAACTAGAAACAAATTGCAACAAAATCAAGAAATGAAGCATGAAAAACCCCTTTTGTTGATGAAAAATCTCTTCAATCTTGAAGTTGAGTGTTGCTTTCGCCTTTTTCTTCTCCTTCTCTTCAAGTCTCTTCTCTTTTAAATGTCTAAATTTATGTGCAAAACCCTCATAAGTCCTTTTATAATGTATTGTGAAGTTTCTTTTTTGGTCACCAGATACAACCTAGAATACATTTGTGTCACTAGTTAATTTATGGATGTCAAAGTTTACCCGAGTCATTTAATTAAGGAAACCTAAACTAGAAATTGGATTTAACATCTTACCAACTGGGAAAGAGTAAAAAAATTTTTGTCCATTTGACTAAAGTGTATACAATTCTCTCTTCAATCTTACCAAGCACTAGAATCCCAAATAAACACATTTTACATCCACTCATCCTCTGATCATCCCCCTAGTTCATGCTTTTGTTGGAAGGTTTTTAAATTCAATTTATTTAAGCACAATTACCTTTAATGGACAATTGTGTTGGTAGAGGGAAAGAATCTTGCTTTTCTGACGGACCATGACTGATTTATACCAACTTATCTCTTATATTGATAGAGGGAAAGAACTTTGCTCTTCTAATGGACCAAGGTCGATCCATACCAATTTTTTTTTTCCATTAGTATTGGTATTGGGACTCAATCTCGCTCTTTTGACAGACTAAGATGAATTCCTACTAATTTTTTTAACTATTCATACACTTATTATTACTTTTTACCTCCAATTATTGTGATTTTTCAAGGGTTTCTCAAAAGAAGAATTTCATTTGTTTGTTTGCTAAAAATTATAAGGCTCTAAAAATTTCCAAGAGAAAGGTATACATAAAAGTAATGTTAAAAATAACCATGACTAACTCTTAACTAGTGATGTTGTTCCAATCTCAAGTCTGGAGTGCTGAGCTAAATAACTCGTAACCTTACCCTCTAAAGATTTGACTAATCAATTCTAGTAAAGTATAATATGATCAATAATGATTAAGATGAAATAGTTGATTTGGCCCAACACTTCAAATTCCAACACTTGTTAATCACTTATTGTAAGTTAACTTAAAAATTAATTGGGTCAAAAGTGAATAATTAGTCTCCTAAATAGTAACAAATTCATATATATCCTTCCCCCATACTTAATAGCATACATTATCCTCAATGTATGACTAAGAAAGTACCGTAGCAAGATATGAAACAATTAAGAAACATCATAGGGAAAAAGGAAATATATGTATTGAAAAAAAAACTAATACTTCCCTACCTTAAAGCATAAGATATTTTAGTGGAAAAAGGGTGGCTAGTAGCTCAACAATAGTGCCCTCATGAGTGGAAGATGATGTAACTTTCTATACTCTCTTTCTTTCTTTCTTTCTTTTTTTTTTTTTTGGCTAGCCTAAATTCATGAATTTGAAAATAAAAGAAACTTAAAGAAATAAAAGTACTTAAACTAGAAAAATAAGACAAAAAAAACTAAAGAAAAAAAATTTAAACTAAAAAGAAAAGTCTATGACTAAAATTGAAACAAATAAAAGAAGCAAAGTAAAGTTAGATAAAAGAAAAATAAAATACAATAAACTAAAACAACTAAAGTGTGAGCAAAGTTAGAACAAGATGTAGTCACCACATTTTCATCTCCCTTTTGCAAGCAATAGCTTGAGGAATCTTTAGTAAGTATTTCCTGTATACATGTAGATGTAATGACATTAGTAGCATTAACATTGTGACACATGTTCTCTAGTAAAGAAATTATTCTAATTTGGTTCACATAGCTGATGATAGATTCGCCTCTCTAGAAAGGATGATGCATCAGATGACTTAACAATGGCAAGTTTTGTTCCCAATAATCACCACTCTCCAGATATCCTAAGATTTGAACCTAGAAAGGAGATTCTCAAATCTAGAAGAGAAAATAGCCATGGCAATAGGCCCCATGCTTAGAAGATTTCAACACCTGATGTTCAACACTGATCAAGTGCTGGTAAGCACAAGTGATGAAGGAAGCCTAAGTAGAACGAAGCTAAGGAGAAGTGAGAAAGAACAAACCTAAGGGACTTAAAGGAGACAATTCACTTAACTAAAGATATTAATCACCTAACTCTTTTATCATTTGAAAGCAATAAGGGTTATAGTTGGTGAAGCCCTTAATTCAAATTAGAAACCATACAACTTTGACCTAGAAGCAAGATACGACTATCATATGGGTCAGAAGGGGTACTCTACTAAAAAATACTGGAGATTGAAGAACAAGATTGAAGACCTGATTGATCCAAAACTCTTTCAACCAAAGCTATAACAAGACGTTCCTTCTTCAAGTCATGGTGATAGTCCAACTAAGTCACCTAAAGGTCCATTTCTTTTGAGCTTACTAATGCCTTCTGATAAACTCACGGGTTGTTTCAAGTAATTGGGTGCTTGTTAAGTTAGGGGCAAAGAAAGTTATTTTCAATAAAGCTTATGATAGCTAGAATAATACAGTTGCCTTTTCAATGAAATAATTGCAATGTTATTTAGGCAAATAAATTCTTCCTTAATAAATTAGCAACTCACTTTTAAAAAGGTTTAGAATGAAAAGATGCAAACTATTTTCTACACACTAACCTAAAACACTTTGGGGGTTGAGCGACATAAAGGTGAGGATACTTTGGACTCATTCCTTAAAGGAGGTTTACTTTAAATGTGATATGTAGACCAAAATGAAATTAGGCATTCATTTCTCGAATCCTAAACACAATCATCTCTTGTTTGCCCTGTTTGACCAATTTGAAGAATTTTTCAAATTTAAACCTTGATGAAGACCACCCCATATTGGGGCAATTTGGGGGTTAGGGTCACTGATAAGGAAAGAGTGATTAAAATTGGTTTGTACTTACTTCAGTAACATAAAATTCAAATTCAAACTTTATTTCTGATAAGTTATGTTTCCTTTTTAAACATCCCAAGCTTTTACTTACCTCATCCGAGCCCATACAATAGAAATCTATGGATTTAGGACCATGAATTGCTTAAATGGTAAAAACTTAGCTTAAGGCCAAAAGAAAAGGAAAGAACAACAAAAGAACAGTGGGCAAAGTAATAACAAAATAAAAAGAAAAGGATGAGGAAAAGACGTTGGAAAATTGGGCTCAAGTGTAAGTCGAGAGCCAAGTTAAAGTCATATCATATCTTAGTGAGGGCAGTTAAATCAAAAGTTAAAGCCTAAATAGCCCCAAAGAAACAAAGCTCTGAATCGCAATCTAAGCTCAAAAACCCAAAATCTTTACATCCACTTTGAAGCCTTTCTCACACTTAGCCTTCCCACCCACAATACCACCCTTATACAAGTAAAAGCTCTTCTGATCATTAAAGATAATTTATTTTTAATAAAAGTTGTTTCTGAAGATGGAGCAAGTATATTTCTAATTGTTCATAAGGTTTTCGACTTGTACACCCGAGATTAATATTTCAAAATAGGCTTCTTCATTAGTTCTTTTTGAAACCATTAGACTAAAAGCCTAAATTCATAATGATAAATCGAAAAAGACCTAATGAATTGATAAAGGCGTATCACATACAAAATGGACTATAATTTTAGGATTATAGTTAAGAGTGTAATCTGGACCAAGAGTTTGTAAGAAAGTCCTCTTCAACTAAAATAGCCATGAGTTGCCTTTTCAAAGATGTTTGAAATCACAAGGCCCCACCAAATACCTCGGCATCCAAGTTATTGGGAATATAAGAGGCCCCATGTGATTTCTAAGGAAGAGTTCTTTACCTATTAGCAAATTAGAAAAAAGAAAAAGAAAAAAGGTAATAAAAATAAAAATAATAATAAAAGAAGAAGAAAAGGAAAAAGAGAGAGAAAGTATTTCAAGTCTATGTCGGCTCTAGTGGCTAAGTTTTCATTCTATTCTAAAAAAAAAAAAAGAAGAGTTAAGAGTCCAGGCTTTTTCTCATTCTTCCCAAAATAAAGAAAATTATCTCTAATGTCTTTTTCAACATTAGTGGTCCTCACAAAAAAAGGGTTTTTTTGTAAATATTTTCCTCATAATCGGGTAGCGTTTTAGATAAGCTCTCTATTGGTTTATCCTACCTTCCGTCTATTCACCTTTCTTTAAGGTCTTTAGCAAACCCTTAGGGCACTTCTACTCCTCAATTCCCTTTAGTGTGCCCATTGGGCCCTTCAGGTCATCAAGATCTTTTAGTAAGCCCATAGGTTGCATAATTTCGTTTGGCAAGCCCATCGGGCTCTTTTGTTCACCAAGTTCCTCTTAGCGAGCCCATACGACACTCCTCTTCATTAGTTTGTTTTGGGCCAGTCTTCTATACATAATCTCAACTCAGTCTCATTTCTAAGTGTCTCTTAGGCGAGCCCATAGGCCACTTCCTCATCTACTAATCTTTCTTCAAACATTTTAGTAGGATCATAGAGCAATTCCCCTCATCATTCTCTTTAGGGTTTTTGTAGGATCATAGGGTGTTTCTTTTCCTTTTAGCAAACTCGTTAAGACGCTTAGTTCCTTTTAGCGAGCCTATGAAGCATTTTTCTTTCACCAAATTCACTTAAGCATGCCCATTGGGCCCCTCTATTAACGAAGTTTCTCTTAGTAAGCCAGTATGGCACCTTTCTTCATCGTCTCTTTTGTCTAGCCCATAAGGAATTCACTTTCTGCATTTAGTGTTTAGTTATCCTTGAAAGATACGTGCTTAACTCTATTCATCATTTCCAATATTCTCTTAACAAATCCAAAGGGCAGTTCCCCTCAACAAGTTTCTCTCAAAATTTCCCTTAAGTAAGCCCATAAGGCACTTCTTTTCATCATTTCCTTTTAGCACTGCATTAACACCAATTTAGGGATGTTAGTCCCCAAGAGACGCTCTCATCTAGGTTAGTAAGCTTTGTGAGGCACAACCAGGTTTTAGATGAATCCCCCATTAGGGTTGCTAGTCCCTAAGAGACACTCCTACCTAGGTTAGTGGGCCTTGTGAGGTACAGCCATGTTTTAGATTGATCTTAGTTTAGGGTTGCTAGTCCCCAAGAGATACTCCTGCCTAGGTTAGTGAACCTAGTATAGCACGACCAGGTTATAGATTGATCCTATTTTAGGGTTGCTAGTCCCTAAGAGATGCTCTTGCCTAAGTTGGTGAGCTTAGTGAGGCACGACTAGCTTTTAGATCGATCCTATTTTAAGGTTACTAGTCCTTAAGAGACACTCCTACCTAGGTTAGTGAGCCTAGTTAAGAACAACCAAGTTTTAGATCAATCCTATTTTAAGGTTGTTAGTCTTTGAGAGATGCTTCCGCCTAGGTTAGTAAGCTTAGGAAGGTACGACTAGGTATTAGATTGATCCCAGTTTAGGGTTGGTAGTCTTTGAAAGACGCTCTTGCTTAGGTTAGTAAGCCTAGTGAGACACGGTAAAGTTTTAGATTGATTCCATTGTAGTGTTGTTAGTCCCCGAGAGATACTCTCTCCTAGGTTAGTAAGCCTAGTGAGGCATGACCAGGTTTTAGATTGATCCCAATTTAGGGTTGCTACTTCCTGAAAGATGCTCCCACCTAGGTTAGTGAGTCTTGACCAGGTCTTAGATTAATCTTAGTTTAAGGTTGTTAATCTTTGAGAGATGCTCCCACCTACGTTAGTAAGCCTAGTGAGGCACAACCAGGTTTTAGATCAATCCTAGTTTAGGGTTGCTAATCCCCTAGCGTTGCTTCTACTTAGGTTAGTGAGGCTTATGAGGTATGGCCAGGTTTTAGATTGATCTTAGTTTAGGGTTGCAAGCCCTCGAGTGACGCTTCTACCTAAGTTAGTGAGCCTTATAAGGTACAGCTTGGTTTTAGATCGATCCTAATCTAGGGTTCCTTGTCCCTGAGAAATGCTTCCACCTAAGTTAGTGAGCTAGTGAGGCATGACTAGGTTTTAGATCTATCTCATTTTAGGGTTGCTAGTCCTCAAGAGACACTATCGCCTAGGTTAGTAGGCCTTGTGAGGCATGACCAAGTTTTAGATCAATCCCATTTTAGTGTCACTAGTCCTCAAGAGACGGTCTCACCTAAGTTAGTGAGCCTTGTGAAGTAAGACTAGGTTTTAGAACGATCCCAATTTAGGGTTGCTTATCCTCGAGAGACGCTCCCACTTAGGTTAGTAAGCCTAGTGAGGCACGACTATGTTTTAGATCGATCACCCATTAGTATTGCTAGTCCCTAAGAGATGCTCTTACTTAGGTTAGTGAGCCTTGTGAGGTACGACTAGGTTTTAGATCGATCCTAATTTAAGGTTACTAGTCTTCGAGAGATACTCTTGCTTAGGTTAGTGAGCCAAGTAAGGCATGACCGGGTTTTAGATCGATCCTAGCTTTGGTTTGCTACTCCCTTAGAGATGCTTCAACTTAGGTTAGTGTGCCTTATAAGGTACAGCTAGGTTTTAGATCGATCCTCGTTTAGGGTTGCTAGTCTTCAAAAGACGCTCCTACTTAGGTTAGTGAACCTTGTGAGGTACGATCAGGTTTTAGATCGATCACAATTTAGGGTTGCTAGTCCTCAAGAGACACTCCTACCTAGGTTGGTAAGCTTAGGAGAATATCGGGTTAAGGATTTATAGAGCTTCAGCTTTCTACCTATTGCTCTCTTCTAGCTCCATTATTGGGGACCCGATTTACTTCACCAATGCTATTATACTTAATCTACTTAATCAAAATCACAAAAAAGATTACAAGCATTTGTCATACATGGACTTCACAATATTATGTTATACCTATCAAGCCTCTTTACGATCTAGGCTAATTACAGATCTACAGAGTACAATTGTACTTCTCTTAACAATAATGTTTATAGATTAAAAGTGAGAATAAGAATAGAAGTCTTAAATAATTTTTTACTAAATAGAAATAATTATTGCTGTATAATTTGCTTTGATGTAACTTTCTAAAGAAGTATTTGAGAAATGTTTTTATGCCTTTTCAAAAGGTAGAATTTGATCACAATTTTTAGGTAAGGAAAATTTTTCTCAAAGAACTATCTGACGTTTTGAATCCTTTTTCTTTTTTATGTTGAAATCTTCGAATGGCTAATTTTTTTTTTTAAATTATCTTTGCTTTCATGTTTATCCAATAATAATCCTTAGATATTTTGAGAAGATTTTGGTATTTTGAAATTCAAAACATCTCTTCTTATCTTGTTTCGATCAAATATACTTTGATCTACGACAACCAGATAAGCTTCAGATTTGAATCTAATGAAGAGATATGCTTTATTAGTTTTTTCCAAATAAACCTCAAAAATTTGAAATGCCACAAAATCTGAATTAACCCTATCCTTATCCATTCTTATGTATATCTTGATTTATCAAAAATAAATTCACTCAAAAATAATCTCCATGGATCTTGATTCCATTTTAAGTGAAATAAGATTAACTGTGTTTCCCTAATACACTCAATCTAGTGAAGCTAGGCCTTAATTAATTTGAATCCGATATGAGTTAAATTTCAATGTTACTTTTCTAAACCAACTTTTTGAAGAGTATTAGTCTTCTTTTTTTCGAAGTCTCTGAACAAATTTCTGAAGTGCTATACCACTTCTACTTTATAAAGCTTCTAAAACACTATCTAAAGATTTTAGAGTATTCGCCTTTTCAATCAAATCAAACCTTCTGAATAGGTTTATGAAGATAACTTAGTTTTGTGATTTTAAACTTTTTGAGAACCCTTCTGAATACCTGCATTCTTAATGATTTAATAGCATTTATCCCTTTTTGTTATCAATAAAATATATAAGAGATATCTAATAGTATGTTATGATTTGCTTCCTAAGGAATTTATAGTTTTCTAGAGTTGAATAAAATTGTCAAAGTTAAATTTTCAATTATTTATTTAGGATCTAAAATCCTTAATTGTTCATAGTTATCCTAGGGTTTAGGGTTTTGCATGATTTGGAGTCCGTTATTCTCGTATTTGAGTTTTTATCGATAATGAACTTTTAAATTAAAAGACTAGGGTAGTTTTCTAAATGTAGACTTTATTTCTTAGTTTAGTTCATCTTTGGGAATAATCGAGAAGTACTCTTACTTAATTACATGTCCCTTAAAGTAGCAAGGTTTACACACTTAGTATGTATTTTAGTATATTGTATTATAATTCTAAGTATATGTACAAGCTCTTAGTGTACATAATCTTAAGCCTTTGGAAATTATGTTTATATGTAAATATACTAAAGTATACATATAGATATATGTAAGTACACGTAATATATTTAGTTAGTTATATGTTTATATATACAAACACATATATACGATATATATATAAATATATCATAGTGTGTACATAAACATATATGAAATAATAAGTATTTATACATATACATGAAATATACATGTATATGGGTATATGTAATATATTAAAATTTTACTAAGAAAATATAAATATATATACATATATACGTGTATGAAAGTACATACAAAACTAGGTATAAATACGTGTATATATATATGTACATATATATAAGTATGTATACTAATAGTATACTAGAAGTATAAATACATGTATATGCATATGTATACATGTATAGATATACATATTATGTTAGTATGATATAAGTATACCTACATGTATATGTACGAGTACATATAATAATATACTAAGTATAAGTACATATATAATAAACTATTAAGTATATTAAAATAATTAAGAACATATATATATGTATGTATATGGATATAAGCACATACATATAATATATTTATTTAATATAATATAATATAAAATCATATATATATATAAGTACATAGGTTGGGCCAAAACCCATAAAAGAAAATAAGGCCCATATAATATTAATTAATTAATTATAATGATGTAAAAGTATATATGTATATGTATATATATATATATATATAATACTATTGATAGTCAAATTTCATTTACTCGGCCACTCAGCTGCTGATATGCCAAGTAACTCCATTATTGGCTAATGCCAAGTAGCATAGATCCGTATTTGATTTGAATTTAAGGAAAGTAGTGTGAACAATTATCACTTAGGATAGTTATATTAATAACTGTTCACTATTCCTACATTTCAAGAATGCACCTGATCAAAAGGCCTTTACGTATCCTGATAATATCTCCATTAACTATTCTTTCAAACACAACATTCACCTGTAAAGCGGAAGAATAAATACTGCCAGAGGGGTCTGATTACTCTCCACTACTTAGTCTTTTACAACATTTATCAATTGACTTAGGCATCGAAGTAACCACATAAGACTAGCCCCAATACCAAAAGCTTTTCTTTTCTTTGGAAGATAGAAGTTCTAACCTAAAATCACCTCATAATGTTTGGTGTTGTCTGTTTTTTTTTTCTTACCCATCCACATAGCTCGAACAAGGTTAACTAAAAGTACAAGTACTGGTACTTCATCCTACTACCTTAAGGGGAGAAGTAGGTACACTAACAAACGTTTGGCTAAGTTGGAGCAATTTTGCCTTGACTTGGCTAAAGAAAACCAGGAATTAACTAAAAAACATGATGAGATCCTTAATCTACTTCATAATAATGACTACCTAAATCAAAACAAAGAGTACAACAATCATAGCATCGATAATAATGATGACTCAATCTATTTACCTAAATTGCCAAAAAAGTAAGCCGAAGTTACAATCGGACCTTCAACTCTTGCATTCGAGAAAGTTGACAAAGGTAAGCATCCGTAGCAGGTGCACCATGTTGGACCTTTGTATGTTAGCACCCTTATTGCAACAAATAAATAGTTCAAAATTAAGAAGATTCCTTTCATTCTTGAGATTTTAGAGAAGGTTATACCATGTTACATCAAGTTATTGTAACTTGAGACCTATGATGGTATGAAAGATCCTGAAAATCACTTATAGTACTATCGCACTTTAGCTAACTTACACGACTTGAGTGATGTCATAGCCTACTGAGTTTTCCCTCAACATTAAGGAATGTTGTAAGTACATGGTTCAAACACCTGAAGCTAAATGCTATTTCATGTTTCGAAGAACTAGCAGAAGTGTTCCTTTAGCGCTTTCTTGCAAGTAAGCTTCATATTAAGGATTCTTCAGTCTTTAACACAATAAAGCAGAGATCAGATGAGTCTATTGGAGATTACCTAGCTAGGTTTATGCCTAAGATGGTCCAAATTCCAAAATTGGACATAAGTGTAGCGCTTAAGGCTGTTATTGATAGAGTGAAGCCCCATGGAGACTTTTTCAAGTCTTTTGCCAAGAATAGGCCAAGAAATTTTGCCGAGTTCAAAGCCAAAGCCACATCCTATATCTAACAAGAAAACAATATAAAGGCTCGGTGAGAAGTCGATCAAAATAGAGGAGATAGGAAAAATGATAAGAGGAGAAGTGCAAAAGATTGGCTCAAGATGAACAATGATCAAAATCCTAATGCTAAGAGAAAGAGACCTCAAATTCTAACATATTCGTCTTACAGACTAGTCAATCATCCAATTTTGGTCATATTAATAGAGGTATCTAGGTAAAGAGGCATGTTGTATTGGCCGGAGAGGATGATAGGAAACCCCTCAAGGCGAAATTCTAAACAAATACTATAATTTTCATCATAACAAAGGCCATAACATAGACAAATACGTTCAACTCAAGAACATGATTGAGGATGCAATTCAACAAAGGCACTTGCATAAGTTTCTAGCACATGATGCCAATAATATTGAAGGACCATCGTAGAGGAGAGGTGAAGACTAGGAGATTATCACTCAACCAGCTATTGTCAGGAAAGATGCAAAAAACGGGAATACCAGTAGAGCACTTAATGGGATAATCAATACTGTTGTCGGGAGAGCTTCTGCCATAAACCAGTCAAGCTCTTCGAGTTTGACTAATGCCATAAATTATGTTTGTAATATCTAAGGCAAGAATGTCAAAATCAATAATATGATTTCTTTTACAGAGGAAGATTTTGAAGGCATTCAAAGGCTACATGACGATACACTTGTAGTTAGTGTGAGAATTGCTAACTTCGAGGTCAAGAAAATTCTCATGCATGTTGGAAGTTCGGCAGACATTATTTTTCAGCATGCTTTTGATTAGATAGGACCAAAGATCAAAGCACAATTGAGATCTTACAACTATGATTTGTATGCCTTCAATAATCAACCCCTTCGGGTAACTGGAGTAATCTCTTTACCAATCCAAATTGAAGATAATGAGCATATTGCAGAATACAAAGTGGACTTCCCTATTAAATGTTGGTCTCCATACAATATGATCATGGGATAGTTATATCAACACTAATTCTACACCGTCCTTTCCATTGCTCATCTTAAAGCCAAATTCTCTACTCCTACAAGAGTTAGTGTATGTAAAGGGGATCAATAATTGGCAAAGTCTTTGTACATCAAGGCTATAAGGTGTAAGGAAATTTTCCAAGTGGAAACTTGTCTAGAAGGAAAGTTAGTCAACATAAACATTGCTAAAAATGAAACAAAAGAAATTTCTTTGGGAGGTGACCTTGGAAAAGTAACAAAGATAGGTAAACCCTTATTAGCACATATCCTTCAAAGTTCAATCAACTTTTCATAGGACAATGCTAATGTATTTACATGGTCCCCTTTGGCTATGCCCAGTATCCCTAGGGATGTTATGTTACATAAGCTTTAGATCGATTTGAGCACAATAGTGATCTAACAAAAGAAAAAGCATTTTGCCCTTAAGTGGTAAGTGGCCATAGGAGCAGAAGTTTAGAAACTCTTGAAGATGGGATTCATTTGAGAAGAGCCTTATCCAACTTGGTTAGCTAACTATATGTTGGTCAAGAAGTCTAATAGCAAATGACGCATATGTATAGGCTTTATGGATCTTAACAAGGCCTGTCCTAAGAATTGCTTTCCGTTGTCGAAAATTGATTAGATGGTCAATTCAATCATTGGGCATGCATTACTTTCTTTTATGGATGCTTTTTCTAGCTACAACCAAATCAAAATGGATAAGGAAGCTGAAGTTCACACATCATTAGTTACTAATTTTGGAAAATATTGTTATACGGTGATGTCTTTTAGGTTGAAAAACACCGGTGTAACTTACCATAGGCTTGTCACTATGATGTTCAAACCCTAAATCCCTTAAAATGTCTAAGTATATGTCGACGACATGATTGTGAAAAGTGTGATAGAGGATCAGGATCTTGCTAATCTTGAGGAGACATTCGCTACTTTAAGAAGATATAACATGAAGCTTAATATGTAAAAGTACATCTTTAGCTCTACTTTGGAAAAGTTTTTAGGGTACATAGTCACTTAATGTAGTATTGAGGCCAATTTGAGAAAGCTTGATGCGACAATAAACATGAAATTTCCTCATACTATTAAGGAGGTATAGGAATTCATTGGGTGAGTTGCCACCCTTAAACAATTTGTGTCATGAAGCATGGGCAAGTGCAAAAATTTCTTTAAAATTTTAAAGAATCGAAGAGATTTCAAATGGATAGATGATTATAAAAAGGCATTCAATGAACTTAAAAAATTTCTGGTGTCACCCTTGATACACTTAATACCTATCTTAGGAGAGAATTTGTATTTATACTTATTAGTCTGCTATCGAGTGTTATCTTCTATATTGGTTTGAATTGATGGCAAAGAGCATCAACCAATTTATTACCTGAATCATATCTTATAAGGACTAGAGCATCAATCCATGAAATTTGAGAAGTTTGTATCAATAGTAGATCTCTCGGTAAAGAAGCTAAAACCATATTTTGAGGCTCACTAAATTGTAGCCCTCACTAATCAACCTTTATGGTAGGCGTTGTAATAGCCAAACTCTTCTAGAAGGATGATGAAATACGCCTTGGAGCTAAGTGCCTACAGTGTATCATGTAAACCCATAATGACATTAAAAGCTTAAGTGCTAGTGGATTTTCTAGCCAAGTTCACATGTAAAGAAGATAACATGGAGATTACCAAAAAACCTACATGATATCTTTATGTAGATGGTCCTTTCACTAGAGAGGAAAGTGATGCAAGCCTTGTTCTACCAGGACCTCATAATGTTAAGGTTAAATATGCCTTGGGATTCGGATTTCTAACCAGCAATAATGAAGTGGAATATGAAGTCTTAATAGCCAAACTTAAATTGGCAAAAGAAATTGGTGCTAAGAGACTTGAAGTTTTCTTCGATTTACAACTAATGGTAAATCAAGTCGTAAGAAGTTATGCGGCAAGAGAAGTAGAAATGAGCAAATACTTATTGATAGTACGAATGCTTGGGGAAGAATTTTAGTCTTTTTTAATCTGCAAAATACCAAAAGTAAGAATATTGTTACTGATAAGTTGTTCAAGCTCGCCAGTATGGTATTTTTAACTTGAACAACAAACTCTTGGTTGAGTTTCTCCTATACAAAAGTTTATCTATTGTCTCATATAGTTGTAAATTAGCTCCTTGCCTGAGAGAAAAGCCTTAGATGGATCCCTTTGTAGATTACAAGAAAGAGGCTCGAAGATTGGTTTATCAAGTCTTAAATTACATATTGATAGATGATCAGCTATACAAACGTGGTATATTCCAACCTTATCTTCAATGCCTCCCTTCGAAAGATACATAATGTGTGTTGTCTGAATTACATAGTAGTCTATGCAGTAACCATGTGAAAGTATAAACATTGTATATTCATGCATTGTGACTCAGCTATTATTGGCTGACCATGAAAAAAGATGCACGAATAGCTATTTGACATTATCCACAATGCCAAAAGCATTGGCAAGGCTTGTAAAAAAAAGTTGAGGCATTTATTTTCAACTCTGTAATATCGAGGTTCAGAGTCTCATTTATGATAATTATAGACAATGGACCATAATTTGACAATAACAAATTTTGAGCATTTTGTGAGAAATATGGCATTTGTTAGAGCTATACATCTATTGCTTACCTTAGACTAACGGACAACTTGAAGCTATTAACAGGATCACCTTATACGGCTTAAGTAGTAAGGTTAATCAAGCCAAAGGAAAATAGCCTAATGAATTGCTGGATGTCTTATAGGGATATTGGACTATCTATAGAGCCACAACAGGGGAAACACCCTTCAGGTTGGCATATGGTACAGAAGCAATTTTACTGATTGCGTTAGACATACCAAATCTATGTACATAGAATTTTCACATAATGATTAATCATGTTATTTTGACAGCAAATTTGGATACTATTAAAGAAATCAAATATGTCACAAGAGTAAGGGTTACGACATATTAGCATATGGTAGCCAGATATTATAATCAAAAGGTGAAGTATAATGTTTTTCAGCCTGAAGATTTAGTTTACCAAAAACTAAAGGCAACTGGCATGCAAGAAAAACAAGGGAAGCTTGATGCAAATTAGGAAGATCTTATTAAGATCTAGGAAGTCGTTGGTGAGAGGGCCTATCAATTAGAAATGTTAGATGGTACATTTATCCCTTGTGCATGCAATGTTGAGAACTTAAAACTTTATTTTAATTAATTCCCTCGATTTTATGCATTTCCATTGTTTTGTAAGACAATAGCCTACTTGTTTTGGAAGATAGTTATATTCAAAGTTAAAGCTTTTATTTGTTTCTCAATCTTTTTATGATTGACGAGTTAATAATTTTAAATTCTAAGGTGAATGAACTAGTGCAAGTTTAAGCCTATTGCAATTAACGAACGTTATAAATCAGTCAAAAAGCCGAATAATGAACTTTATACTAAGTTAAAGAAAAACAGCTAGTCCACTTCTCAAATGACTAACAGATAATGTCTTAAAGGACAACCAAATATCGCATATGAAATAAAACATGTCGAGAAAATATTACGTATGAAATAAAACAAGTCAAGAAAATATTATATATGAAATAAAACATGTCGAGAATATATCGCATGTGAAATAGAACATGCCAAGTAGCTTTAGAACGCATAAATTAAAAATGCTAAAACTACAACACTAAGAAGTGATACTAATATAATGATATGTTCAAACATTCAGCTGAAACATGCATATACAACAAAATCCTAAGATGACAAATCGTTTGATTGGAATGAGGCATTTCCTTTATCGGAAATTGTGACCTTGGAGCTAATCTCTGTTTCAATGCTAAGAGTTTGAGAACATGTGGATTTCTCTTTACGCACATACGAGATTGCCTTGGACAAGCGATCTTCGTCATCTCGAGGACCTTTAGCATGACCCTCAATATCATCCTACATATTAATCTCAACAGTTAAATCCTTAGCATCTTCCTCGTTACAACTACCTCTTCTAACTTAGCAATATGACTTTGCAATCTAGAGTTGTTGGTCTCTAGCTCTTTTATGTTCATCTTAAGCCTGTCTTCCTCATCACTTATGGAGTTGAGTGTTCAGCCTAAACCCCTCTATTAGGTCCTCAGCTTCCTTATATTGCTCTTCAACTTTAGCCTTAAGGCTTGAGACTTCATTAGCAGCCAAACAGTATACCGATTTCTCCATAGCAAGTTCATCCTAATATTTTTTAGCCTCCATCTCAACCCTTATTCTCACGTTCTCGGTAGCTATAGTTTGAGCTTTTAAGGAGTTATATGCATCTTAAATTTTTTACAACAAATCGATATGGAATAATGAATTCTCTAGACCACCTAGTACAATACATAAAATATTATTATAATTATTACCTTTTTCATTTCTTTATTGACTTCATCTAAGGTTATTAGAATGCAATTGCTAATTTGTAAGTAAACAGGAGCATTATCTATCAAACATGCGTAACAATTGAAGGGATTCAATTGATACTTACATCATATAGCTTACCCATGATATGTACCTTATTACAACTTCCAGCCTTATCGACATCCTTCTTCGTAATCTCCTTATCCTTAGGAAGAATAACGCCTTCCATCAAAGCCAAGGATTTTGCCCTGTTGCCCAGGGTTAAGTCAATTTGTAAGATGTTATGGCTCTAACATGGAATGAAGTACTTACCGACCTCCATATTAGGGATGAATTCGGTATTATTGATGTCGAGAGCTTTTTTATGCATTGCTTCCTTCACCCTTTTGTCTAATTCCTTTGAACTTTTTACAGGAGGTTGGCCGATAGGTTCCTTCCCATTTCTTTTGTTTATACTTAACATAACCTCCATTAGGAGTGATAACCCTTCGGCAACATCAAAATTGGTGACTTCGGCCTCGTTTTGAGATTCAATTTCTTGGCCACTTTCTCTCGGCTTTGCAGTAGGAGGAATATTTTGGGTTGGAAGGGTCTCAATTCATGCAGCCTCGACTAACTTAGGTTTCTCACTCCTTTGTTACTTCTCAGCTAGACGAGAGGTCTTCTTGTGGGCCTCTACTTGTTTCACTGAGCTCTCTTTTACTACTTTCTTTATAGTAGTCAATTGAGTAGCAATAATTGTGGAGGCTATATGTTTGTCGACTTTGAACTTCTTAGCCTTTGCTTAAGCCAATAGCTTAGCAAGATTCACATCCCTTGCACCCATTTTTGCAATAGACGATAGTATATTAGTGATAAACATAAAAACCAAAACTTACATGATCTGTGCTAAACGAAGCTCAAAGGCTAGATTATCCTTCCCTCAAGGAATAAGAACGGCCTTCCTCTTATATTTTTACTCAGCACGGCCATCTCCTAGAAGCATACTTTCTTTTTTGGAGAAGATTGGTTCTCTATTTTCATATCACCTAATAATTCTTCGGCATCCCAAGAAAATATCTTGTTTTTCCTCCTCTCTTAGATTTTCCTTACTATAGTAACATTATTCGGCATCAGTTCAATGTCCTTTGTGTGGACTGGTTCAGTCCATTGGGTCTAGAAATCCCACTCTTCATCTGAAACAATAGATGCAAACTTATCATTCCATTTGTAGATCTTGGACTTTAACCCATCCATGAACTTTCATCTGTACCTAGCAGTTGCAAAGTACTAAACGTTAAGTTGCCTCCTAATTGTAAAGAAGTACTAAAATAATTAAGGCATAGTCTTAACTTTAACTTCTTTACAAACTATCTCAAAAGTTATGAGAAGCCAATAAGTTTTTAGTGAGAACATACATGCCGTAACTCTAAAATAGTTGAAGAATTGCTTGACAAATACTGAGATGGGAAGCACAATCCAAAGTCAAGATATTTTAAGTAGAAGTGAAACTTGTGATCCCTTGGAAAGCATACCCTCTCCTCCTCTCTTGACCTCTTAAGATTCCATGTTTTCGAAGGTCTTACCAGTATTTGTTATATTTTGAAACCAGAACTTTGTCGACAAAATTAGTTACTCCATCTACTAAGTCACTAAAGTAAATTATATTATTATACAAGTACCTTGCCATAGATCTTCCTTCTTTATCTCCTAGATAAATATTTACTGCAAGAAAGTTGATTCGAGTAAGTTTGTCCTACCACCCTACAATACTATCAATTGAGCTACCCAAGGAATATGCCGTCTCGCTCCTTTCTTTTTTTGGGGGGGGGGGGGGTGGGGGGCGAGAAGTAGCCTTATTTTAAGTTGCTTCAAAATCTAAAAGGATGAGTTGACGAATTATGTTGCAAACCGTACCTAATTGACTATAATGAATGTTATAAAATTTGAAGAATTTGAAAGTGAAGACGAGATGTTGAAAGCAAATGAAAGCTTATGGATATGACTGAAGAAATATGTTTTCAATATTGAAAAATTCCTTAAATATGGGTAATTTATCCTCGTAACTACTGCAAGCCTTTGAGGAAAATGATGTGCTGCTTGGATAATGGCATTGATTATAGATAGGCGTTTCAAGATAGAAATCCAACAGTTGTGAAGGCTCTGATAGTTATTAGTGCTTATAGTGTAATTATGGTTAGTGTGACAATTGTTATCATGCTACCGATTAGTCTTCTAATAAGCAGAAAAATTGAAAAGTTATGACCTTTCGAATAAAATGCAATCCATCCTTCTAAACGAAAATCAAAGGAACTTCCCATATTACTCTGCATTTGAGAAATTATTCCCAACTCAACCCCCATAGAGAATATTAAAATATTTACTCCCTTAGTTGAATTCTCGAACATGGAGTTGAGGGGCAAATGTTGATAGTAAAATTTCATTCACTCAACTACTTAGCTACTGACACGTCGAGTAACTCCATTCTTGGCTAACACTGAGTAACATGGTTCCATATCTAATTTGAATTTAAGAAAAGTGGTGTGACCAGTTATCACTTGGGATAGTTATATTACATAACTATCAACTATTTCTACACTTCAAGAATGCACCTAATCAAGAGGCCTTCATGTGTCATGATAATCACTCCATTATCTGCTATTTCAAATACAACATTTCCTATAAATAGGAAGAAGAAACATTGTAAGAGTGATTTGATTACTCTACTAGCCACACTAAACTGGCCTTGGTACTAAAAGCTTTTTCTTTCTTTGTAGGATAGAAGTTCTAACCTAAAATCACCTAATAACAAATACAAATTTAAAAATATTAAAAGAGAAAGGAAAAATTAATAAATCGCAACATGGACAAGTAGAAACATGCAATGTTAGCAAATTTTCTAAAATAAGTAAGTGAATTGAAAATAATAAAAATTAATTAATTAAGAAAAATTACAATAATAAGAAAATTAACCTAATTAATAAATTCAATTTTAAAATGAAGAAATATTAAAATTAATATAAATTAGACATAAAAATAAAATATTATAAAAATATGAAATTTAGATATTAATTATATCATAAAATGATAAAGAAAAAGCTTAAAATCAGCAAATAAAATTATTTGGATAAAAATAATAAAATTCGTAACATTTTAAACTCATATTGAAAAATGTGGATTTTAATGTATAAAATGGACTTTGCTATGCGAAAATATATTTGAAAACGATAAAATCGACTATAAGTTCATAAAAATTGAAACTAAAATGAAAAATTTATATACAATTTAAAATTTAAGAGAAAAATTGAAAGATATAAATAAATAGGTTGCATTATTTATGTAATAAGATCATATAAATAAACAATTAGGATAAAACTTTAATCAAATAAAGAAATATCTAAATGTGATTATTTACAAGTGTACATACATAATTTCCTATGAAGGAAAAACCGATAAATACATTATCTAAAATGTTGATAGAATATAATTATAAGACAAAAGTTCTTCAAACGATCAAAATGTTAAACGTATCAACGCATACTTAAAAGTCAAAGCATTCTGAAGAAGATATGCTTTTATATGCAATAATGATATATATTAATATAAAATAACAATGATAATAACAAATAATAATAATAATAATATTAATAACAACAACAACAATAATAAGACAGAATCATATACTTGTTAGAAATAAATTGAATATATGTATACATATATGTAGCAACTAAGCTAAAGTTGTTAATCAATTAAATTTACAATTTTAAGATTTTCTACTTAACTCTATTACTTTATCTGATATATATATATATATATATATATATATACATGTGTGTGTGTGTGTCGTTCTACTAATATCTATTCCATTATGCATGAGTACTATAACCAAATTATGTTATAGCAAAATATCAATACAAAATTTATAACTAGTTAGATAATTTGAACTTATATAATATTTAATAAGTTATATATTATTACTCATAAGATAAAGTAATACTTTCTATTTATTGAAATAAATAACTTAGGTAATGTGAAACGTTTTTAAAAGTTTTAACTATATTATATCAATCAAGAAGTACACTCAAACTCATTAAGGACTGACTATAAAAGTATAAAGATTTAAGGTAAAACTAAAAGCTATGTGGAATATAAAATCTAAGTGAAAAGGGAATTATAAGGTAAATAGTAAGCGATTAGGCTGTTTAGCTCTACGTCTAAATACTCATTAGGTTTCTCTTACTTCTATTTATCAAGAAATATTAATCAGGATGGCGTACCGCCTGTTGATTGTTACAATTCATATCAGTTTTGGTTAAGTGAGTACTTTTGATGACTCTATTTATTTTGTGCTTGTAGTAAGTGTACCTACATATTATATAATAATAAATTGATGCATGGGGTTTGAGATATGCATGTGGTTGAATATTGCTAGTTTGTTGTGTAAAATGTAGTTAAATCTAATAACTAAAGAATAAATTGAATGATGGATTGATGCATGATTTGGATGGTTTGTTGATATTAGTTGATTATTTAATAAATTGACTTAATCATATTTGATTTAACTTAAATTAAATAGATCATACATAAGTACAGACATTGTATATAATGTTCCAGCCGTTACCACAAGAGGATAATAATGAAGACCTTTATAGGGATGGGATTCCTATAAGATTTGATTAATACAGGGTAGGAGTATTGATACAATAAAACTCTACCCTTGGCTTACAGGATTACCTAGCATCGAAGACGCTAACCATGTGTAGCTAACGGTCAAGTCTAGAAACTACCACTATAGGATGTGAGTATGGATTGTAGGGTATCACCTCATCGCTAGACTTTAGATTTTATGTATTACTAGATTTCTTTGAAATAAAAATTTTTTTCTTGAAATATGGAATTTAAATTTTTGGTTAAAAACTCAGGTGTTAGAACCTAGTTATGATTGGTGTCGATGAATCTCTAACCCTTATTTTGAAGGGCATTAAATCCGATGTTGTCTATAATATGGTCAACTACATATATTGTTTGGCATTTGGCTTGTTCATGTATTCATATATTTGTTAATAAATTATTTGATAACTTGCTTACCAGTATAATATAAGAGATATCTCAGTAAGCTTGTGTAGCTTACTCCCCAACAGTTTTCTCTTGCAGGTTGAGAGATAACCAAGCATGGGTTATGTCAGGACCCTAAAGGGGGCCTAGTAGGATTACCTAAAATTTCCATAACATGTGTGTACCTATGATATGAAAACCGTCTTGCAAGTTAGAGATTGGAAGACTCTAAATAATAAATCACTAAGATTAATGATTTTTAAGTAATTAATTTATTGTAACATAACATAATATAGAATTATAAATAACTATGGATGTCTAATAGCCCACAGTTCCTCAGAACCGTAGAGAATCGGTATCCCTTACCAAATAATAAAACAGATATACCACCATTATAAACTTGTAGGAAAAATTAAATTATATTAAATTCTAACATGTGAATATTTTTTACAAAGAGTGTTTATGTATCACTTATAAAGATCTCAACTAATTCTAACACTAATGTACATATCTTCATCTTGTACTCAGCACTCGAGACTTATCCTAATCCCATCGTATGTAAACCTGCAAAAGAAAGACTATTGGGGAATAAGCTATAAGCGCTTAGTGAGCTATCCCTCGTACCATACTGAAAAACAAGTTATCAAACAAATTTTTACAACCATATGAATGCATGCACACACAGTATGCCAAACAATATATGCAGTTGACCGGTACTACATATAATATCGGATTTGAATGCCCTCCGAGATAAGGGTTGGAGATTTATCGGCACCAATCACGACTAGGCTCTAGCACCTGGGTTTTTACTCATAACTTTGAATTCCGTATTTCATAAAAACTACATTTCCATTTCTAAAAAAAAAAAAATCCAATAGTTCACAAAGTCCTAAGCCTAGCGTGAGGTAGCCCCCGCAATCCACACTCACACCCTACAACGGAGATCTCTAGACTCGACCCTCAGCCATAAGGTTAGCGTTTCCATCGCCTAGTAAGCCCGTAGGTTCGGGTAAGGTCATGTTATACGAGTGCACCGTATAGAAACACTTTAATATATATAAACAACCCCCGCAAGGCCTCTCTTTATCTCCGCATGAAGTGACGGCCGGAATAAGTAAATGTAATGCATGAATAATGCATGACCTTTTTAATTTAAGATAAGCCAAATATAATTAGGTCAAATTATGAGGCGATCAATCAATATCAACAAACCATCCAAATCATATAAAAATCAATCATACCATCAAATCGTCAATTATTGTATTTAACAATATTTCTTACAACAATCAATCAATATCAAGCACATGCAGTCTTGAAACCCCGTGCATCAAGTTATTGATATTCAATTTAAGTGCACTAACTACAAACACAAACAAGTATGGAGTCATCAGGAGTACTCACTTGACTATGACAACTTGCTCTAGTTGTACTAACCGATCGGGAGATCCTCACCCTTGTCAGGATCACTTGATCATTACGAGATAACAAGGATAATAAGTAGTTGACTCAACTAATGGTTATGGATATCTATCTACCTAATTCTACTTAGATTACTATTAACCCTTATTCGATTAAACCTAATTGCTAATCATACGTAACTTTTTCATCCTATTTTCAATATTTACGAATTTATAGTTGTTTTTCATCATTTTCGGATGTACGTTCACACGGTGATGTCCGTTTTGGATGTTATGACCCGTGTTTTACAATATAAACTAAATTTAGAGAAATTTTTAACTATGAACACTTAATTGCTCTTATTACTTATATCTTTATACTTAGAGGATTTTACTTTGCTATTACTAATTCATGTACTTAATTAAGTGTAATCCATTTTAGAAAGTGTATTAAGGTTTACTAATTTAGGTTCCTAATTATGATAGACTTTTCTTCTTTTTTTAGTTTATAATCTATGCTTATGTCATCGCTTACATCATCATTTGCTTAGGTCATTGCTTAGGTCATTGCTTATGTTATCACTTGCATATGTCATGGCTTATGTCATCATGTGCTTACCTCATCACTTACTTCATTATGTGATTACATAAGCCTCTCCTCATGCTTATGTCATATGTACATGTCTTATGTACATTTTACTTTTTCCCTTATACTTATGTCCATATACCTTATACATATATATACTTATACATCTACTTAGACTTATACCATATTTACATGTGTATACATACTCATATACCTATACGGTTGGATACGTATTTTTATACAAAAATTCGTATGCCTAATCTTTTCCTTAAGAAAAGCTACCTAATTCCATCCTTTTTTGTTTTTACGTGTGTAATTAGTGTAGTATAAGTATGTATGGTTAGGTTTTGTTTTAATTTAGGTTATGCACATGGAAAATACTCATGTACGATGCTTCTCATGCTTCCCTTCTTTTCGGTTTACCTCATGTACACATTCTTTGAGCACATATTCATGTTCTCCTTTCTTCTTCTTCATGATTCCTAGATTTCTCCACTTAAAGATGGGAACTTTGTGCCCTCTTTTTCAAGATCATACTTTTCACATACCTAATTGTCTAGCCTACCTAATTAACTAACTAATGAAGAATAGAAAGCAACATAAAGTAACTTAAGTACATACCTTTAGTTGTGTTGGAATTATGGAGACAAAAGGAGAAGTTGTGAAAGTGAAAGAGGAAGAAGAAGCTCACGGCATTGAAGGGTGATTTTTGTTTTGTTTTTTTTGTTTTGTTTTCATAATGAAAGGAGGTAAATGGTGGGTCTAGAAGAAGAAGATGTGGACAGCAACAATTAAGGAGAAAGATAAGAAGAGAAAAATCAAAAGAAAAGATAAGAAAAGCCATCATGAAGTCTTAGATATGACTTTGGTCAACATGTGTTGACTTGGTCAACCCTTTTACCTTAGTCAATATGTGTTGACTTGGTCAACTTTCCTTAAGCATATGTAATTTTATGTACATAATATAGTAATTAAGGGAAAATTAAGGAAATGAGAGGAAATGAGGTATTTGGTGAATTGATTAGTAAAACTAATTGATGAGGTCTTACTTTAGGTCTTTACAGCCTATATATCTCATTTGATAAACTACTTTGGATAACAAGTACAAAAAGTACTAATTCGAGTATTAAGGTTCACTACATTTAACCTAATCTTCAACCATACCACTAACTCTATGTAATACTATCTTAATCATATACATAAGAAATAAATGTAATCTATGATACATTATCTTAGTTTCTAAAGGACTACTTGAAGAGTCAAAACATATATGCATGATTGAAAGTCATCTCTAACCTTTTACTAATGATTTGGCAAAATATGAGGGTTATATTTTCAATTAGAGTTTTAGGGTTTATTATGTTGAATTACTGCACATATGTCTTTAAAGTGACCATTTTAGGGTTTCTATCACTTTTGAATGGAATCTTTAGCATTTAGATGCAGTTAGGGTAGAAAAGTTTCTTACGCGATTAATTAATTATTTTAGGGTTTTCTCTTTCGTTAGCCTTGTCGACTCCTAAATTGTCTAACATACTTGAGTTTATTTCAAAAGTTAGATGGAAAATTTTAGAGGTTTACAGGTTAAGAGCCAAGTGTTGAGTGTAAGTATTCTGATACCTTAGAAGGTAGAATTTGAAGATAGTTGTATGGTTAGGTTGTAACGTTACATGTAATTATTGTTCTCATACTTAGATTAAATGATTTTAGTGAGCTTAAATTTTAGATATTTACTCCTTGATTATATCATTTGGTAAGAGTTACTGATTCTCCATGGTTCTAAGGAATTATAGAATACTGGATATCTATAGTTATTTATATTTTAAAATATGTTAATAAATTAAAAATTAAAAACCTTAGCGATTGATTATTTAAAGTACAGTTTACATATCATGGGCATATGCGTGAAATGAAAAATTTTAAATAATCTTACTAGGTCCCTTATGAGGCCTTGTTAGAGCTAACACTCAGTATATGGTATACTATAAGCACATGCACATGAGCATACATCTAATAAAACTCACATGTGAGTACAAAAACATTAAATGCATAAGCAACCATTTATTATATTTGATTTTAGTTCATCAACCATTACAGTAGTATCCCAAAACTAGGGGTAATTGATGACCCCATTCATACACGTATGCATATATATGTATATATATATAGTATATGGTGTACAAGTACTCCTTAATACCCTAGAGTTTGAGAATTAATCATAAAATCTATCGAAATCCTTTTGGTATACAACTCTACTAGGGATAATGCTACATGCTAAAAATAGCAATGTTACCCATTGAATCCCTTAGGCTTAATTATGTACATGTGACACACTTCTCATCCCTTAGGCTCAGTTATGTACATGCAACATACTTCTCATTAGATCAAATAAAATTAAGTTCATTTTTTTCACTAACCTAGATAAGTACAAGCAACAAACATGATATCCATGTACGTAGATTGATTAGCTTAAGTAACTCTTAATATCTGCTAGATTTTGATCAAGAAATTGTAGTTTATTAAATATTAGAACCTACTCTTTTGTTGGAATGGTAATTTAACACCTAACTTGATTCATACCTTAATAAAAACCCCTTGAGTTTAGTAACTTTACTATAATTTAATGACATAATGTAGTTAAATTTTAAGTTAAAAGGATTTGATTTAATAATAGTAGTAATATATATGTATATATATATATTTATGTAAAAGGAGTGAGATCTTGTTTAGTTTTAGGTCAGTATTGCCCGAATGGTACCAATTTCATTGTTTAGATGGTGACTCGAGTCAAAGAAGGGGACATTCTGTTCCATTAGCACCAAACCAATCGGTCAGTTTTCAAATGCACTGGTAAGCTAGTTCCTAACTTTAAGATAACATTTAGCTAGTTCACTCCCAAGTGAATTAGATTGATGCTTCAAAATCTACATATTTCTATAGGATTCCTCCTTTAAAGAAGAACTACAAAACCCTAGAAAATTAGAAGTTAGATTAAGAGAGTTTATTATATTAAGATCTTATTTAATATGTTAGGTAGGTTTTATATCTCAATTTTCCTTACAAAGGCAAGATAGATAATTTAAACTAGATAACTTAGAAAGCCTTAAGCTTATCTAATAGAAGAATGGTTTATAAAATTAGAAGTACTATATAAATTAACTTCTTATATATGATGCAAACCCTTTAAAATTACTTGAACACTTTATAAATTACTAAGAGAATTAACAACCAAACTTATACATATATTTAATAGGTATGAAATAAAGAGGATAAGACAAAGTAGTAAATAAGAAGTGGTCTCTTACCTCACTATCCATGCCATGACAATGTAAGAACAATAGGGAAGTGACGTCCTCAAGTCACATGTTTATTTAGTCTAAATGGAATAAGACAAAGAATAGGAAAAATGAACTAAGTGGGGGTTCCCTTTCTCCTTTCCTTACTACAAGCACATGGGCAAAATAGGGGATGGGAAAATCAACAACAATATTCCAATCTTGTTAGAGAAGTGTGGTAAAATATAGACTCCTCAACTTCCTTTCTAAGTAAAGATTTAACTCATAGGAGAAGCCTTGATTACTTAAGACTTATAAACCCCACGAATCTAGCTTTCTAAATATAGAATCAAATGCCCAAACTGTAGATGATTTCCTAAAGTCAACAGAGCCAGTGAGATTTAAAACTGACTAAAATCTCAATTCAAAACCTAAAGCGAATATGAAAAACCTTAAATTATCAATTGAACCTCTAATTGCATACGAAGACCCTAAAACCTCAAGTATATGTAACTACAAAAGTTAACCTTGAACCTTATCAAAACCCTAAGATAACAATCGAAGACTTAATTGTGTATGAATATATTAAACCCTAAATGTGTAAAAACACTAGAGATTGTACTCAAAAGTAATAAAAACCTTAAAACTATAACTTTAAGGATATAAAAGCACTAATTCACCATAATTTACCCTAAACCCTAATTGATAATATAACCTTAGTATTATACTAAATCATTAGTAAAAGATTAAAGATAACCTTCAATCATTCACAAATATTTATAATACTAAAGTAATCCTTTAGAAACTAAGATATTGCATCATAGATCACATTCATCTTCTAAATATATAATCAGGTTAGTATTACATAGAGTTAAGGGTTTAGTTGATGCTTAGGTTACATATAGTGAACATTAATACCCTAAATGACACTTTTTATCTTAATTAAACTAAGTGGCTTACCAAATGATATATATAGGATATAAATACCTAATGGAAGATCTCATTATCTATTTTATTAATTACTTCACTAAACTTCTTATTTCCTTTCATTTCTTATATCTTTCCCCTAATTACTTCATTATATACACTAAATGGTATTTATTTTTGGAAAGTTGACCAACTCAACACATGTTCACTAAAGTCAACATGTGGAAAAGTCAACAAAATGTCACTTTCATTTTAGAAATATCTCTTCCATTCTAATGATTTCTTTTCTTTTAGACTTTTCTTCCTTGTCTCTCCCTCTTTTGCCGCCCACTCCTTTTTCCCTTAGGACCCCACATATTTTCAATTTTAACACAAAAATCAAGTCTCTTTTTTCTTCCTCCATAACCGTAACCTCCCTTTCCCTTTCACTTTTTCTAATTTTTCAACTTTGCAACCATTTATCAAGAAGAAAACAAAGGTATGTTATCATGTATTACTCCATATTATCTAATAGTTAGATGAATAGGTAAGTTAGTTTAAGAAGTTTATGTGTTGTGTGCATATATGTTGATTTAGGCTTAAAGATTCAATTTTTATGTTTAGAAGTGTAGGATAGCCTTGGTAAATGGAAGAAGAGCATGTGTACATGTATCTAAGTATGCGTATATAAGTGTATATTAGATAAATACATGTATAAAGACCTTTGTACATAAGAATCTAATATACACATAACCTAAAATAAGGCATATACCAACTATACATACGTATACCATGTTAAATATACCCTTAAAATATAAAAAGGATGAAATTTGAGATGTTTTCTTAAGAGGAATTTTAGGCATTCGAGAATACGTATAAAAATGCGTATGTTGCCGTATGTGTATATGGGTATATGTATAAGTATAAATACGATATATGTATAAGTATACTAGTATACATGTAAGTATAGCAAAGGTATAAGTATATAGTTAACATATGTAAAGTTTACATAAGACACTTAAGTATGACTTAAGCATGAGGTAAGGGCTTATGCAATCAAATGATGATGTAAGCAATGATGTAATTAAAAGATGATATAAGCAAATGATGACATAGGTGATGATACAAACAATTGATGACGTAAGCTATGACATAAGCATAAGCTTATAAAATAATAACTTATAAGATTACATAAGAGTATAACATAAGTATGTACATGTACTTAGGATTTGAAGATCCTTTAAACCCTAATACACTTTCTAAATTGAATTAAACTTAATTAAGTACATAAATTAGTAATACTATAGTAAAATTTCTTAAGTGTAAGAATCTAATAGCTAAATAAATCATTAAGTATTAAAATAGGATATAAAGATAAGAAATAAGAATAATTAAACTTCAATAAGTTAAAATTTTAATAAGTTTAGCCCATATCCTAAAACACGGGTCTTAACGTCTAAAACAAACATCATTGTGTGAATGTGTGTCGAAAAATGATGAAAAACAACTATAAGTTCGTAAATATTGGAATTAGAATGAAAAGTTACTAAATACATAAAGGAAGTCTTATAACTTACAAATATAAGAAAATAGTTACTATTAATCCCATTGAGTATAGTGAGCCTTATATACATTATACCTAGGTTATATTGGGAGAACTAGACAAACTACAATAGACTTTTAGTTAACTAAGGATTCTAACTTCTCAGAATACTTATAAGTTTTACTATCATTTTTAGGCATTTAATATTAAGTTCTAGAAACCCCAAAGCTTAGAGAACAAGCAATAATCCAGGTGAGAGAGTTCTAATGATCTACTACTTACTTATGCGTATTACTTGTACAAGGTTTTGCTGCTTGTTATTGCTTGTATGTCTAAATGACTGCTTTGCTTATTTGTTATTATTTGTGTGATCACTTTTTTAAATTGAAAAATATAAGTATCAGACCAAAATAACCAATTATATTCATCACATGTCTATGACCTGGTAAAGGTATGAATGGAGAGTACTGGCTTTGCAAAAATCTTGAGAAAAGTGTTTTTGGAAAAAGCTTTTCAATTCTTAAACATATTTTCTTATGATCTCTATAAGGGCTTGTGAAGCCACAAATAATATTTTAATGTTAAGGCAAAGTTAGCATAAGATCTCCAATTGATAGTGAGATGACTCGCTTTATTGTACCTTTAAGGCCTTAGATAATTTTGGTTACAAGAAGACTCGCATGTTTATGCCCAAAGGGCCTTAGATGGTGGATAGTCCTAGTTTGGGATCCACCTATTTGGATTGGAACTCTTTTCATGACTAAGGTAATAGTCGAGTGTTGCCTAGAAGGGTGGTGCCCCTAAGTAGCCTCATGCGGATAAGTTAAGGTGCCCTATGCAGGTAAGTATAGGGAATAATCGAAGCATAGACGACGTAATTCTACACCGTTCATAGTTTCGGACTCCTATGGATGTGTTGCTTGCATTCATCATGCTGCATTCATTTTATATATAGATAGCTTGCTTGCATGTATGATAATAATGTGTGATAACTTGCTTGAATGGTAGTGGTGAGGGACGAACTCACTAGGTTGTTTTATGCTCATTCCCCTTAGTTTTTCTTGTAAGTTTACTTATGATGGGATTGAGATAAGTATTGAGTGCCGAGTATGAGATGAATATATGTATACTAGTATTACAAGTAGTTGAGTACTCTTTAGATGATACATAAACATGCTTTGTAGAAAATATTTATATGTTAGAACTTATTATAATTTAATTTTTCTTGTATATTTTTTTGTAATGTTAGTATATCCTATCTTATTTTTTGGTAGGGGATATCGATTCTTTGCTGTTCTAAGAAATTATAGGATATCGGATATCTATAGTTATTTATATTTACATGTTATGTTATGTTGCAATAAATTAATTACTTGAAAATCGGTAATCCTAGTGATTTATTATTTAAAGTCTTGCAATTTCTGACTTGCAAGGCTGTTTTCATATCATGGGTGCACACATGTTATGAAAATATTAGGTAATCTTATTAGTCTCCCTTTAGGGTCTTGATAAGACCTTTATGAATACATAGGCTATATCTAACTACCATTCAATCCTTTCGTTACTTTGACTTACGATTTTCACCAAGTGGTCCCTTACTTCCCTTTCCCCTTGCTATCATCTTCATCTCCAATCTCCACTTCAATTTTTCCATCTTTCTCCTCAAAAGCTCCAACAAAGCAACCCTCATTTAGTAAACTTTGGCACTTTCTAAAGGGTATAACACATGGAGTGCATCATTGGAAGGAATTTAAAGGTAATGACAAGTTGGCATAGAAAAGCTCTATAACTTATAGTTTAGGCACACTTAGATATAATATTCTTTTAGCACATGATGTAGATATTAGAATATCATAATCAAAGGTAGGTAAATATCATGTTTGATTAGGATTTTAACAAGATAAGCACTCCTTGGTTAAGGACTAAGTTGGTGCCACATTAGGGTAATCATGGTCTTACATATTTACATGCATCAATGATCATAATCAAACTATTATAATATATACATGTGATATGTAGTAGAGTACTTACTTAAAATATAACAATAAAATGATAGAAAGTGGTGATAGTGTACTTTAGGGTTTTAGCCAATTCCAAAGAACAAAGGTTGTTGATCTTAATGTCTGATTAAGGAATAACTTACGATAATCTTTAAGTTTCAGTGAGATTAAAAAGCTTCATAGTAGAATGAGTTGCAATATGTAAAATCATTAAAAAGGTAATTAAATTACTAATTAGAAATTAAGATTGTATGAGTAATATGTTAAGGAGTAGATTATAATTTATGCTAGTAAGGTGGTACTTGTGTTAAACATAATAAAAGAAAGTATTATAAGATGATACATGTAAATTACAAGGTAACTATATACTTTGTAGTAGGCGTTACCTCAATAATGCAATAGAATTATATATCTATGAGTAGGAAGCTATGGACACCTAATTTTTGCCTTCTTTTTATTTTTCAAATTAGGTTATAGGGTCCTAAATTAGAAAAAAATTAAAAAATATATAAAATTAAATAAAACCCAAAAAAATGAAGAAATTTAGAAAAAATAGGAATTCTAGAAAAATGCAAAAAAATATGAAAAAAGGAAAAAGCACAAAAAATATGAAATTTAGAAAAAATACAAAAAAAAAGAGAAAGAAATTTGAAAAGTTACAAAAATAATAAAATAAAATAAGGAATTAAGAAAATAATAAATTTTTAAGTTGCTTGGATGGATTAGATTTAATTTAACTTAAAATAAAGGAACATTAGACTTGAACATAGATTTAAATCTAGCTTAGGTTGACTTACTCCATATGTGCAATTTAATTGCACATACAGACAAGGTATAGGCCAATGGCCTAATAATAAAACACTTGGACTATGTGCATGGATTAAGCTAGAGGATAGGGGTTCGAAACTCACTGGAGGCATGAGGATAGTTTTTTATCCTTTTTCTTTCTTAAATCCAAATATTGCTACATGTCAAAATATCACTAGGCCATGTGTCTAATTGTGATACATGGTACATTGTGATCTGTTATGACAACAAAATTACTTTCCCCCATTTTCTTTCTTCCCTTTCCTTTTTTTACTCTTCATTTTCTCATTTATAAATCAATCATGTCAAAATACCACTAGGCCATGTGTCTAATTATGACACATAGTACATTGTGATTCGTTACAACAACAAAATTACTTCCCCCCATTTTTTTTCTTCCCTTTCCTTTTTTTACTCTTCATTTTCTCATTTACAAATCAATCACACACAGTGATCAAGAAAGGGACATTTGAAGGGAGGGGGGAATTGGATTTTAAAAAATACACGCAAACTAGGGGGATTTTAGATTTTCAAAAAAGAAGAAGAAGAAGAAGAAGAAGAAACACAAACACAGAGGGGGACCTACGGTAGACAAGCTTCTCTCCTTCGCTCTATCTTTTGGCATCTCACTCTTTCTCCATCATCTCCCTTTGTCTACGATCTCTCTTTCTCTCTCTAACCCCTTACTCTCGGCCAACACTAACCTACTGAGCCACGTAAACTACCCCCCATACATGTACGACCAGACATTAACCCCAAACCTAATCTACATCGCATAATAACCCCCAATCACACTACTTACTTACCATCACCTCTTAACCCTTACCTACTCACGTGACTAACCATCAGACTTGTACCTACACATACAGAACCTTACTCTCTCGCACAGACCTACAAACATCTCTCTCTCAGCTGTATAACCCACATATGCATACAACATCCCTCTTTTGATCATAACCCTACACTACTACTCTACTAACCCACACCACGATTACCTCTTTGCCATGACTACGACCTTAACCGAAGCCTCACACACCAACTCTTGGCTCATAACTATTGACCCACGATGCCATTGCTTTCTCATTTACATACACCACTACTCTACTGCGACCACCACTAAATGGTCACCAAACGCAGTGGCGTCGAAGATACCCCCCAATGTCTAATAAATCCAGCACAAAACCACTTTTACCCCCTTTGTAAACCCACCAAAATGCCCTCTGAAACACCACTTTTGATTGGCAATGCTTGGCTCGACCCGTAGAGATCTGACCCATGCTGTTGACTAGACCTGAATCCCTATAGCTTGGTTTGACCCTTTTAAATAATTTTTATTATTGTTTTTTTTTTGTTTTTGTTTTATATATTTATTTATTTTATTTATTTCATTCTTGTAGTTTATTTTAATTAAAAAAGAGAGAGAAAGAAAAAGAAAAAGGAAAAAGAGAAAATAAGAAAAACTGAAAAGAAAAAAAAAAGAGAAAAGAAAAAGAAAAAAAATTTATTTAGTTATTTTCACTTTTTAACAAAAAGGATATGTAATAAAAATAATAGAAAATGGAAAACAAAAAAAATAAAAATATATAATAAAGAAAAACATTTTACCACTTAGAAAAATATATTTTTCAAATAAATAAAAATAAACGGATCCTTTTCAAATTAGGGCACTTTAGATTTTCCAAAAAATAAACCAATTTTGGACCCTAAGGGAAATTTTTGAAATAAATGGATAAAAACATAAACCTGGCAATTTTTTCAAAGTTAAAATTAAATCAACCCACTATATTTTTAGTGAACGAACTATGAATGTCTGATCTTGAATAGCGGGTACATAGGCACCTATACGTCAATACAAAGCGATTTAAATGTGGAAATTTTTATTTTTTCCATTTTTAGATATTTATGTACATTGATGAATTTAGTCGTGTGTATCATAATTAGCTGTTTTAGAAATAAAAAAGGGTATATTTGAAAAGTAAAGTTAAATTAGGAAAGTTAAAAAGTGGTACTATTTAGGGTTTAATAAATTAGCCCCCTGATCTAGATCTCTGATTTAAAAAAAAAAAAAGAAACTATTTTATAAATTTGATTTTCTTAATCAATAGATAGGTAGCTTTGTTATAACCAATCCATCCAATTGGTTATAACTTAACTCTTTTTCCCGACTTCGGTTGGGTGGTGACTCCAATACCTTTTCAAATTGAAAAAGCGGTTTTCTTTAAACCCTAGTCGAGGATTGGTATTAAATGGATAGGGTTTAATGCTGGTCAATATAAAGAAGGCCTATTTTATATTAAAAAAAAAACTAGGAAGGTAAAAAACTAGACTCAATAGCTTAGTGACCTCATTGGGGACGTTAAGAGGGCTAATCATTTAAAAATGTTTCGAAATTAAAATTAGTTTTCAAATTACCCATCTTGTTTAATTATTAGTTAGTTAGTTTATTTATTTGTATATTCATTTGTTTATTTGTTATTGATTCCATGTATATATTTGTTCTAATTAGCATATTTATTTTGTAAATAGCATACACTAGAGCATTGGGGTTCATTTGTTGCATAAAAAATGTAGAGTAGATGTGGTTAGACCCAGGCTATCTTAGGACCCCAAGGGAGGGTAGAGACGGCATTGTGTAAGTTCCAAGCGTAATGAGGCAACCATAGTTCAACGTCAATTAGGCTACCCCACTTAAGCTCATGTGACCAATGAAAGTGTTTTCTAAGAATAAGTGAGGTCACAACGATTAAAATCTTTTTAGAACACACCCTAATTACGTATACTTCCTTCTAAAGGTGAGTTAATACACTACCCTTAAAAGATTGCAACCTTACTGATTATTCAAGAGTTTTTGCAAACAATTTTTTGAAATTTACAGTAGGATTGCAACTTAAGGAGTAGTATATTAATCTAAATGACCTTAACGTCTGCATTTTTCTATGTTTTTGTTTTTCTATCATTGCATTTGACTCTTGTCCATAAAATGTGTAAAATTAGGATGGCAAACAACTAAACGAATGATCAGCTGAAAGATAAAATTGCCTATCTGAAAGAAAAACTCGAGCATTTTGAAGCTCATAACCAAGCCTTAAGGTCCCTTTTGGTACTGGTCATTGGTGATACTTATGAGATGATAAAGGACCTTAAGGCTTGTATATGAGACTTAATGTAAGGTGTTTCTAGTTCAAGTCTAAAGAGCCTAAAATAAAATTCTTGAATAAAGTTTAGGTTCTCTACCTTTTTGTATTCTGATCTTTCTTTTTCAAAATAATAAAGCTCTCTTTAGTTCATTATTCTTTTTTTTTTTTTTCCAATCCTTGTAAATAGTCTTTCAATAAATAGTTATCTAACCACTATTCAATCTCATTTAAGGAAATGTAAATAAAATATAGACTTATAAATAGAAACCCAAAAATCACCATCCTTATTTGTAAATTATTGTTTTTTAAATAAAAATTTACCTTTTCTCTCTAAAATAAAATTAAAATTGAAAAAAAAATGAAAAGAAAAGTTGCCAATGGTTATAAATCCTTATGGGTCTAAAAAGCCAACATAAGCTCAAGCCTTTGGCTCACTCAAGTAAATAACCCAAATACTTGGTTTTCAAACCACACGAGGTCCCCCGACCTATTAAGAAAGCTAAACACGATCCTTTTTGGCCCATTTAAGTCAAATACGAGTCCCTTGGCCCATTCAATAACAAACACCAGTCCTCTGGCTCACTTAAGAAGCTAGCACAAACACATGGTTTTCAACTCACACCAGACCTATTAAAGAAACCAACACAAGTAATGTAAACCCATAAAATTTTCGATCTAGTTTTTGAAATAGACTCAATTATGTTAGACAATTTAGGAGTTGACAAGGTTAATAAAAGAAAAAACCCTAAAAGAATTCATTAATCGCGAAAGAAACTTTACTATCCTAAGTGCATCTAAATGTTAAAGATTCTATTCAAAAGTGATAGAAACCCTAAATTGATCACTTTAAAGACATATGTGCACTACTTCAACATAATAAACCCTAAAACTCTAATTGACAATATAACTCTCACCTTGTGCCAAATCATTAGTAAAAGGTTAGAGATGACTTTCAATCATGTATATATGTTTTGAATCCTCAAGCAGTCCTTTAGAAACTAAGATAATGAATCATAAATTACATTTATTTCTTAAGTATATGATTAAGATAGTCTTACTTAGCGTTAGGGGTATAGTTGAAGATTAGGTTACATGTAGTGAACCTTAATACTCTAATTAGTACTTTTTGCACTAGTTACACAAAGTAGTTTATCAAAGGATGTATATAGGCTATAAAGACTTAAAGTAAGACCTCATCAACTATTTTTACTACTCAATTCACCAAATACCTCATTTCCTCTAATTTCCTTAACTTTTTCCCTTAATTTCCCTTATTTACTACATTATGTGTACAAAATTACATATGCTTAAGGAAAGTTGACTAAGTCAACACATATTAACCAAGGTCAAAGAGTTGGCCTAGTCAACACATGTTGACCAAAGTCAACAATTTGAAAAGTCAACAAAAGACACTAAGAGATAAAGAAAATATCTTAACACTTAATGATGCCTTTTCTTTTCTTTTGATTTTTTTCTTCTTCTTTTTCTTCTCAATTGTCGTCCACATACTCCTCTTTTAGACCCCACCATTTGCATTCTTCCATTATGAAAACAAAACAAAAACCTCCCTCCATTGCCATGAGCTTCTTCTTCCCCTTTCACTTTCAACACTTCTCTTTTGTCTGCATAATTCCAACACAAACAAAGGTATGTACTTAAGTTACTTTATGTTGCTTTCTATTCTTCATTAGTTAGATAATTAGGTAGATTAGACAGGTAGGCATGTGTTAAGTATGATCTTGAAGAAGAGGGCACAAAGTTCCTATCTTTAAGTGTAGAAATTTAGGAATCATGAAGAAGAAGAAAGGAAAACATACACATGTGCTCATAAGAATGTGTACATAAAGTAATCCTAAAAGAAGAGAAGCATGAGAATCTTTGTACATGAGTATTTACCATGTACATAACCTAAATTAAAACAAAACCTAACCATACATACTTATACAATACTAATTACACACTTAAAAACACAAAAGAATGGAATTAGGAAGCTTTTCTTAAGGGAAAAATTAGGCATACGAAATTTTGTACAAAAATACATATCTAACCGTATAGGTATATGAGTATGTATACACGTATAAATACGGTATAAGTCTAAGTAGATGTATAAGTATATATATGTATAAGGTATATGTACATAAGCATAAGGAGAGAAGTGAAATGTACATAAGATATGTACATATGACATAAGCATAAGGTGAGGCTTATGTAATCAAATGATGAAGTAAGTGATGAGGTAAGCATATGATGACATAAGCCATGACATAAGCAAGTGATGACATAAGCAATAACCTAAGCAAATGATGATGTAAGCGATGACATAAGCATAGCTTATAAACTAAGAAAAGAAGAAGAGTGTATAACAATTAGGTACCTAAATTAGTAAAACCTTAGACACTTTCTAAATTTGATTATACTTAATTAAGTACATGAATTAGTAATAGCAAAGTAAAATCCTCTAAGTATAAGGATTTAAGGGTTAACTAAGTCATTAAGTATAAACAAAGGATATAAATATAAGTAATAAGAGCAATTAAGTTTTCATAGTTAAAATTTCTCTAAATTTAGTTCATATCGTAAAACACGGGTCATAACGTCCAAAACGGACATTACCATGTGAATGTACGTCTGAAAACGATGAAAAATGACTATAAATTCATAAATAAAACGACAAAGATACAAACGCTTAAAAATAAGGTCTAACCGAATAAAAGTTGATAGTAATTTAAGTATAATTAGGTAACTATAATTATTAGTTAATTTAGTTACTTACTAGCGTTATTATAACATAATGATTAGGTGATCCCGAGGTGAGCATGTGAGTATTTACCTTATGATTCTATGCTTGTTTGTGATTGTAGATAATGGACTTAAATATTATTGTTAATTGACTATTGTGTGGGGTTGGGAAACGCTTGTGTATGATCTTGTGTGTTGAGTTGTGAAATTATCTTAAGTAAAGAAAATGCTTTGTTTGTTGCCTGGTAATATAGCAAATGATTTTGTGTACTTGGATGGTCACGACATAATTTGAACTTAAGTATACTCGGCTTATAAAAAGAAACTAGAACATGCATTAACATGCATTGTATAGATACAATTCCGGCCGTCACATCACACAGAGGTAAAGAGAGGCCATTCGGGAGTTGTTATTATTCATTTATTGGTTCTGTACAGTGCACTCGTACAAAATGACTTTACCCTAGCCCGCAGGAACACTAGGCATTGGAGGCGCCAACCGCTTAGTTGAGGGTCGAGTCTAGAGGCCTCCGTTTAAGGGTGAGTGTGGATTGCAGAGGCCCACTCACGATTAGACTAGAACTTGGTTTTTATGAAAATAAAAGAATTATTTGGTTTGAGTACGGAGCATGGGGTTCCATAGTAAATAAAGTTATAGTATAATACCTAGATTTGATTGGTGCCATGTATACTCCAACCCTGACTTCGGAGGGCATTAAATCTGAGTTACTTATATGACCTAGTTAAGTATACGTATTATTTGGCATTCTATTTGATCATTCATTCATATGCGAGAATATAATGTACTTATAACTTGCTTGTGGTGTGGCGGAGGGTTTTGCTCACTAAGCTTAGGCTTACACCCCTTTAGACTTTTGCTACAGGATAGTCTGTTTGTAGAGGCTGGCTGAGGGATGTCACAGGTTAGCTTGGGGACTTAGGCAGGAGCGAGCTATCCTGTATATTGAGAGAACAGTTGATGTAGATCTTTACTCATGTACTTTTGTTTTACTAGTATTATAGCCTTAGATGTACTCACTTACTGTCTAATGTAAGCTTTGTAGTTCAAATTTTATATAAATCTGTTAATGTGATGGTATCATGTGAATCTGTGTGTTCTTGGGAAACTAGTGGTTGTAGAGCCTTGTATATTATGTAAAGAGTTCTTGATTGGAAGGGTAACTAATCAGGGGTTCTTTATACAGTATACGGCGCCTACCACGACTAAACCGTCCTTAATTCGTGATAAGCTACTTGGCCAACACTAACCTTAGGCCCATTCAAGTAACCTACCCTAATACAGGCCACTTAGCTAGGCATTCAACCTAAACACTAACCTTAGGCTCTTCCAATCAGCCTACCTAAATACAAGCTACTAGGCTATGTAGCCAATCCGAGCATGAACCATGGCCTAATGAGGCAGCTAACATGGGCACAATTCTCAACCCTTAAATCTAACTAAGCTAAGCCAAAACCCTTAACTTGTACTAGAACACAAGATCAAATATCAAGGCATGATTTGAGAAACTAAGGGGCAAAACCTAATCTTAGGCAAATAAAAATGGACTCCTCCTTAAGAAACCGATAACTCACTTTTTGAAAAGTATAGGATAAGAAGAGGCAAGTGGTATCCTATACACCAACCTGAAACACTTTAAGAGTTGAGTGACATAATGATGAGAATACTTTGGACTCACTCCTTAAAGGAGGTTTACTTTGAATATGATACATAGATTAAAGTGAAGATAGGCATTCATTTCTAAATCCTAAACACAATCATCTATTGCTTACTCCATTGGATCTATTTTGGAGAATTTTCAAATTCAAAACCATATCTAGAACCACCCTATAATGGGGCAATTCGAAGGTTAGGGTCATTGATTAGAAGATAAGGGTAAGTTTAGTTTATGCTTGTTTAAGTAATATTAATTTAAAAACGACTTTTATTTTTGATAAATTATTTTTCTTTGAAATGAAGAAGAGCCAATTTCCTTTTTCAACCACCTCAAGTCCATACACTTGAAATCCATGGAATTAGGGCCTTGAATCATTTAAAAAGAAAAAAAAAACACTCAACAATGGAAACAGTTACTCTTGGGGCTAAAAGAAAAGAGAGAATAATAAGAGATAGTGGGGCAAAGCAATTAAAAAAAAAAGGGAGAAGAAGAGAGGCTAAAGATTGAATTGTAGGACAAAAAGCCTTAAGAAATATTTCACATCCCAACAGGAGCAACTAAACCAAATCAAAGGGCCGAGAGTCAATGCCCAAATAGCCTTGAAAAACACAATGCCCTAAATCATACTCCTAAGCTTAGAAACCCAAATTTCTATATCCACATTGACACTCTAAGCCTCTCTTACTTATATTGAATCACATAAGGCCTCCCTACCCGTAATACTGCTCTTGCACTGTCACGACTCGAGGGGGCTAGTCGTGGTAGTCGTCGTATACCGTACAAAGGATTGTAGGTTGAATTCCCTTACAATCGATGGCCCTCTTATACAATACACAAGGCTACGGCTACGGCTACGGCTATAGCTACAACTACAGCTATAGTTATTACTAACTACCAAGAGTACGTAAGCTTAAGCAATATCATTCCATGACAAATAATAAAATTATAAAAACATAACATATAGTCTATTTGTATAAAAGTTTACAGATACAAAGTATGAAAGGTGTCTTAAGTTAAACCAGTATAACAATTATATATTCAGATTTATAATTTATCAGAAGTGCTCTTCGATCTCATCTAGCTCTCACACTGATCCTGTATAGAAACTAACCTCAGGCATGTGATTACCCGAATCTACAAAAAGATTGACCTACAAGAGAAGACTACAAGGGTATAAGTTAATTAGCTTAGTGAGATAATTTCCCTCAATCATCAGCAATCAAGTTATATAATAGTTAGATTCAACCAAATGAATGCATGACAAATAGTATGCCAAACAAATGCATGCATGTGACCAAGTACTGCATGCAACTCAGATTTTACACCCTCCGAAGTCAGGGTTGGAGCTTCATCGGTACAGTCAGATCCAGGTATCATATTAGAACTTATTTCATAATGAAACTTCGCGTTTCGTATTTAAAATATAATGGTACATCCATTACCAGCTTTATCAAAACGAGTTCTATATATAATAGTGAGTAGGTTCACGCAGCCTTCACTCACCCCTAAACGAAGGTCTCTGAACTCGACCCTTTGCCAGGCGGTTGGTGCCTCCCACGCCTAGTCATCCTATGGGCCAGGGTAAGGTCATATCACACGTGTGCAACGTACGAAATCTATCACAATCGATAATCAACCTACGTATGGCCTCTCACTACCTCCGTATAATGTGACTGCCGGAATTAGTTATGTAGTACATGATTATGTGTAATCCAAGTTAACTTTTTGTAGTCGAATAAAATTAACTCCTATTTATTCAGTAATCATTTCAAGTCACAAACAATCAATTTTTAGTGAATCTACTAGGTAACAATCATTACATTATTGAAGTTTAAAGTAAATTCACCATCAACAACAATTATTATGCACAAGCATAACCCAGCCCCATACACATTCATTTATTAATCATAACTTATATTCACTAACTACAAATACAAATAAGTATAGAATCATTAAGAAAAACTCACTTGGCCACGGCTAGTTCAGGAGTCGTAGTGGTCTGGTGGCAGCTTAGGTTCTATATTAAAATTCCTTGAGAATAATGAAAATTTTGTAAGTTTGGGAATTTAAAGCTAACTAATGTTATAATTTGTATGGTTTACTTTACCTAGTTATATGAAATTGTCGATTCAAGCTTTTTATCGAATCGCGTGTAACTTTTTCGTTTTAGCTTGAATCGTTATGAACTTATAGTCCATTTTGATCGTTTTCAAGCATATTTTCTTGTAACGAGGCCTGTTTTGAACATTATAACTCGTAGTTTAAATTGTAATATCAAAATATCAAAAAATTTACTTTTTAAGTTTAAAAGTTATAAAATATTAATTTTCTCTTTTTCTTAATATATTTATAATTTAATAATTATTTCAATCATATATTCAATATTTTATTATTTTGAGCATACTTTTCCTATTTTTGAGATTTTAGCTTTGTTATGATTATTATTATTATTGCCACTATTATTTTTATTATTTCTTATTTTCTTATTATTTATCTATATTTCACAATTTATACATATATATATAGACTTATAATACATTTTATAAATTTATAATTTTACCTTATTGAAAACTCTTAATTTACGGTAATATATATATATATACTTATTCCTTATAATTTTATTTTAGTTTATAGATATTATTATATTACATATATATTTTTAGCATACTTATATATATATATACTATATGTTATATGCCATATGTATGTATATGTACTTATTGAAAACAAACATACTCCTATGTACATATTCATATATTCATGTATTTGTAATTATACACATAAGTTTTATATGTGTACATAAATATAAATACATACATATATATAAATAATATACAAATACCTATTCATGTTTTATATATTCGGTATATATATATTTATATAATATTTGTTATAAAATATATATACTATATATTATACATGTATTATATGGTATATGTCGTATACCACTATATATACTCTATATTATATATATATGTCCTATATATAGATATATATATATATTGCAACTTATGGTAGTATATTATTATATATATACTATATGATTACATATATATATATATATTTACGAAAATAATTATACATGTATACATATATATCTATAGTTTATAGGTACAAATATATATATACTATAGTTATTTAATGAAAATACTTAATACTAATTATATGTATTCTTAAAAAAATACCTAATACATACTCTTTCCATATAATATACTTATATACATATATGTATACGTACATAACCTTCTACATACATATATAATTCAATTTAAGTATTTATGCATATATAGATGTACTAGCAATGTTATATGTATAAAAATATCATATAAATACTATATTTATACATGTATATACTATATAACATACATCTATACTAAAAAAATAATTTACTTACCTATTGATTTAAAATTTTTTCTTCTTCTTTTTCCTTCCTTTTTTTCTTTCACGGTTTTGTTTCAAGGTTTCGGTTTGTTTTTTTTTTTTTTAAATTTTCAAACTTTGTTTCTTGCTTTTATATTCGGTGATTAGCAAGTTTAAGAAAGGAAAAATAAAAATAAATAAATCTTATCCTAATCTTTGCATTTATGAGAATGGGACAAGATAATTATCTTCAAATTTTTTCTTTTATTTTACACTTAACGCATGGCAATTTAATTTAATCACATAGGTTGCTTATGCTGATTTTTGTTTTCCATTTTGTAGGACATGGCAAATGGAGAAAAGAAGAAAAGAGAGAAAAGAGAAAAAAAGAAAAGGAAAGAGAAGGAAAATAAAAATTAATGATAAATATATGTAATTTTTCTAAATGTATAAATTATAACAATACTCATCATAAATCAATTTTTAAATTTTTGTGAAAATTTATCAATTTAATTAGTATTTGGTACAATAAATATTTTTATAAGTTATTATAGCGATTTCATTAAAATTTCACACGAATAGGTAATTTAGTCAAAAATTGCAGTCGACCATAATTATATTACTATTGAGTAATATTTAACTATTTTATAGGTTTATATTTATAATTTTAGGGTTTTGAACAAATTCGGGATCAATTTTGATTAATAGTGTGTAAGTCAGTTTTAGGGTTTTAGTACGCGATTTAAGGTTTCGATCAATTCTTAGGGTTTTGTTATCAGTGTTATATTTAATTTATTAAATTTCATAATCTCTTATTGTTACTAGCCTTATCGATTTATTATACAGTTTAGGATACTTGGACTTAAATTAGGGTTTAACTACTAATTTCCTAAGGTTTACATGCACATGTAAAAGCTCTTCTTATCTTATAAGATAATTTATCTTTAATAAAATTTGTTTAGAAACTAGGACAAGCATACTCTTAATTTTACCCCAAGGTCCTTGATTTGTACACCCGGGATTAATAGAAGCAATTTCGTCAAAATAAGCCTTTTCATTAATCCTTTTTGAAACCCTTGGACCAAAAGCTTAAATTCATAAGGTTAAATCGAAAAAGACCTAATGGATTGATCAAGGAGTATCACTTACAAAATGGACAATAACTTTTGGAACTATAGTCAAGACTGTAATCTAAACCGACAGCTAGTAAGGAAGACCTCTTTGACTAAAATAATTGTGAGTTACCTTTTCCTTTAAAAAGGAATGTCTTGAAATCACAAAAGCCTTATGAGAAGCCTTAGGGTCAGGGACATCAGGAAATTCCACGTAATTACCAAGGATAGGGGTGGTTATAAGATTGTTTCTTAATAAGAATTTATACCTGTTGGCAAAACTTTAAGAAAAAGAAGAAAAAAAAAAAAAAGAGAAGAGAGAGAAAGTAAAGGCTTATTACAAAATTTGTTCCAATCCTTATCGACTTGAATAGCTAAGCTTTTAATCTATGTCATCCATTTACTTTTCAAGGTCGTCATTCTTCCCCAATTTTGGTTTTTAAACATCCTTTAAACTCTTTTTTCAAATCAAGGGGCCTATCCCTACTCTTTTCCTTGATTCATAAATGGTTTTTCAATAATTTCTCCATAAATACTTTTCCAAGTCAAAGAGTCTTTTGAAACTAGTTGCTTGCCTTACCTTAGTTCTTCATTCCTTCATCATTTTACTCTTAGGGTTCAAGCTAGCTCTTAAAGCACTGCCCCCTTTTCTTTCCTTCTTAGGGTTTTAGCTAGCCTTTAGGGTGTTGTCTTGTCTTCTTAAGGTATTAGCTAGCTCTTAGAGCCCTAACCTCTCTATTATTCTTTTTTGGTTATAACTTGCCTTTAGGGCATTGTCTCGTCTTTGTAGGGTGTTTGTAAGCTCTTAAAGCATTGACTCTTCTTTTATTCTTCTTAGGGATTCAATTAGCCTTTAGGGTTTTATCTCGTCTTTCATTTTAAGGATCCTGCTAGCGTTTAGGGCATCATCTATCTTTTCTAGGTTGTTAGCTAGCTTTCAAACCCTCTTTTGTCACCTTCCTTAGGGTATTTAGTGAGCCCGTAGGGCACTTCCCTTGCCAACTTTCTCTTAGAAAGCCTACAGGGTACGTCTCCTTATCTACTTTCTTTCAACAAGCCTATAAGGCATTTCTCTCATCAAATCTACTCAAGCAAGCCCATAGGGCATGTCTCCACATCAGTTGTCTCTTAACAAGCCCCTTAGGTGCATTCTTTCAATTGTCTCTTAGCGAGCTCATAGGGCGCTTCCCTCATCAAATCTACTCAAGTGAGCCCACAAGGCGCGTCTCTACATCAGTTGTTTCTTAGCAGGCCCATTAGGTGCTTTCTTTCAACTATCTCTTAGCGAGCCCATAGGGCGCTTCTCTCATCAAATCTACTCAAGTGAGCCCATGAGGTGAATCTCTACATTGGTTGTCTCTTAGTGAGCCCATAAGGTACTTCTCTCATCAAATCCTCCTAGGTAAGCCTAAGGGGTACTTCTCTTCATTTGTTTTCAATTAAGGGTCTTAGCTAGCTTTAGGAGCACTTCTCCCATCTTGCCTAGGATAATTAGCTCAAAGGAGCATTATTAGGTTTTAGATCGATCCAATTTTAGAATTGCTAATCCTCGAGAGATGCTCCTACCTAAGTTAATGAGCCTTGTAAAGCATGACCAAGTTTTTATCGATTCCAATTTAGGGTTACTAGTCCTCGAGAGACGCTCTCATCTAGGTTAGTGAACCTTGTAAGGCATTACTAGGTTCTTCAAATAGATCAAATTTTAGGGTTGCTAGGCCTTAAGAGACACTCCCACCTGAGATAGTCAGCTCAAAGGAACACTACTAAGTTTCAAATCAATCTAATTTTAGGGTTGCTAGTCCCCAAGAAATGCTCTTGCCAAAGATAGTCAACTCGAAAGACTACTACCAGATTTTTTTTTTCTCAAATCGATCAAATTTTAGGGTTACTAGTCCTTAAGAGACGCTCCTACCTAGGATAATAGCTCAAAGGAGTATTACCAAGTCTTCCAAATCGATCAAATTTTAGGGTTGCTATTCCCCGAGAGATGCTCCCGCCTAAGGTAGTCAACTTAAAGGAGCACTATCAAGCTTTCCAAATCGATCAAATTCTAGGGTTGCTAGTCCCTGAAAGACGTTCCCTCTTAGGATAGCTAGCTCAAAGGAACACTACCAAGTTTTCTAGATCAATTAAATTCTAAGGTTGTTAGTCTACGAAAGATGCTCCTGCAAAGGTTAGTGAGCCTTATAAAGTACGACTAGGTTTTTAGATCGATCCCATTCTAGGGTTGTTAGTCCTCGAGAGACGCTCTTGCCTAATTTAGTTAGCCTTGTGAGGCATAGCTAGGTTTGAGATTGATTCTAATTTAGGGTTGCTAGTCCTCGAAAGGCACTACTATTTTGCTTAGTGAGCCCAGTGAAGCATAGCTAGGATTTCTAGACCGATCCAATTTTACAGTTGCTAGTCCCCGAGATACATTCCCACTCAGGATAGTTAACTCAAAGGAATACTACCAGGTTTCAGATCAATCCAATTTTAAGGTTGCTAGTCCTTGAGAGATGCTCCTGCTTAGGATAGTCAGCATAAACGAGTACTATCAAGTTTTCAGATCAATCAAATTTTAGGGTTACTAGTCCTCGAGAGACGTTCCTGCCTAGATTAGTAAGCCTAGCAAGGCACAACCAAGTTTTAGATCGATCCCATTTTAAGGTTATTAGTCCTCGAAAGACAGTCCTACTTAGGTTAGTGAGTGTAGTGAGGTACTACTAGGTTTTAGATCGATTAAATTTTAAGGTTACTAGTCCCCAAGCGATGCTCCTGCCCACGTTAGTGAACTTAGTGAGGCACAACCATGTTTTCTAAATCAATCTAATTTTAGGGTTGCTAGTCCTTAAGAGACGTTCCTGCTTAGGATAGTTAGCTCAAAGGAATACTGGCAGGTTTCAGATCTATCCAATTGTAGGGTTACTAGTCCCTGAGAGATGCACCTGCCTAGTTAGCACAATAGAGTACTACTAGGTTTCAATTTTGGGTTTTAACCAGCTCTAGGAGAGCTTTGCCTGTCATGGTTAGTCAACTCATTGGGGCATGACCAAGTTTCCTCTATCAATTTAGGGTTTTAGCCAACTCTAAGAGCACTTTGCTCGCTTTAGTTAGTCATCTCATTAGGGTATGACTAAGTTTCATCTATTAGTTTAGGGTTATAACCAGCCCTAGGAGCGCTTACCCATCTCATCTGGTTTAAAGTCTTAGCCAACTCTAAGAACACTTTGCTTACCTCGATTAGTTAGCTCATTAGGGAACAACTAAGTTTCCTCATTCTTCTTAGGACCTTAGCCAGCTCAAGGAGCACTTCACTTATTTCACTTCACTTAGTCAGCTTATAAGAGCATGACCATACTTTAATTCTTCTTTTCATCTTTCGGCCAACTCTTACAGCGCTACACTTCTCTTCTCCAAATCCCCAATGGATTGGACTTAGGATAGCTAGTTAGCTCTAGCACTTTTTAAGATAAAATCCACTCTTGGGGCAAAAATAGTGTATGTCTTATCTTTATAGCAAAGTTTTACTCAAACTTTACCAAAGAGAGGGGAAGTTGTAGACATCTAATTTTTTTCCTCATTTTATTTTTCAAATTAGGTTATAGGGTCCTAAATTAGAAAAAGTTCAAAAAAATAGAAAATAAAAAAAAAATGAAGAAATTTAGAAAAAAATAGGAATTTTAGAAAAATGCAAAAAATAGGAAAATAGGAAAAAACACAAAAAAAAAGAAATTTAGAAAAAAATACAAAAATAAAAGAAGAGAAAGAAATTTGAAAGTTCACAAAAATAATAAAATAAAATAAGGAATTAAGAAAATAATAAATTGTTAAGTTGCTTGGATAAAGTAGATTTAATTTAACTTAAAATAAAGAAATGTTAGACCTAGGCTTAGATTTAAATCTATCAAAGGTTGACCTACTCTATATGTGCAATTTAATTGCACATACAGATAATGCATAGGCCAACGGCCTAACAGTAAAACACTTGGACTAAGCGCATGGATTAATTTAGGGATAGGGTTTTGAAACTCATTAGAAGCATGAGGATAGTTTTTTATTTTTTCTTCTTTTTTAAAGCCAATTATTGCCATATGTTAAAATATCACTAGGCTACATGTCTAATTATGACACGTGGCACGTTGTGATTTGTTACGACAACAAAATTACTTTCCCCCTTTTTCTTTCTTCCCTTTTCCCTTTTTTACTCTTGATTTTCTCATTTATAAATCAATTACGTATAGTAATTGAGAAAGGGACATTCGAGGGGGGGGGGGGGGAGTAGGGAATTGGATTTTAAAAAATACACACACAGTAGGGGGGTTTCAGATTTTCAAAAGAAAAATAAAGAATAAACACAAACACAGAGGGGGACCCATGGTGGACAAGCTTCTCTCCCTCTCTCTCTTTCGGTATCTCACTCTCTCTCCACCATCTCCCTCTGTGCACAAGCCTCTTTCCCACCAAACCCCTCTCTTTCGGCATCTTACTCTCTTTCTCCACCAATTCCCTCTATCTACAGTCTCTCTCTCTCTCTCTAACCCCTTACTTTTAACCAACATTGACCTACCAAGCTACGCTGATCAACCCTTACATACCTACGACCAGACACTAACCCAAAACCCACTCTATACCATACAATACCCCCTAATCGCATGATACCCACCTCTCGACCCTCACCCAATTGCGCGGCCACCCATCGAACTTACACCCATCTATACAAAGCCTTACATTCTCGTACAAACCCACCAACATCTCTCAATTAGCCACACAATCCATATGCGTACACAACATCCCTCTTTTGACCATAACCTTACACCACCACTCCATTAACCTAAGCTACCATTACCTCTTTGCTACAACTGCTACTCCAATTGAAGCCTCACATACCAATTCTCGCCCTGCACCTATCTACCTATGAAACCTTGGCTTTCTCATTCACGAACACTACCACTCTATCGTGACCACTAATAGACGGTCACCAAATGTAGTGGCATCAAAGATACTCCCCAAAGTCTAATAAATCCAACACAAAACTACCTTCACCCCCTTCGAAAACCCACCAAAACGCCCTTCAAAACACCACTTTCGACTGGCTGTATGTGGCCTGACCTATAGAGAATCAACCCAAGGATCCGACCTACATTGTTGACTCGATCCGAATCCCTATAGCTTGGTCCAGCCCTTTTAAATAATTGTTATTATTGTTTTTTTTATTTATTTATTTTATTTCATTCTTATAGTTTATTGTAATTTAAAAGAGAGAGAGAGAGAGAGAAAGAAAAAGAAAAAGGAAAAAGAGAAAAGAAAAATGAAAATAAAAAAAAATTATTTAGTTATTTTCACATTTTAACAATAAGGATATGTAATAAAAACAATAAAAAATAGAAAATTAAAAAATAATAATAAAAAGTATATAATAAAGAAAAACGTTTTACCACTTAGAAAAACATATTTTTCAAATAAATAAAAATAAATGGATCCTTTCCAAATTAGGGAAATTTTTTAAATAAATGGATAAAAATGTAAACCTGGCAATTTTTGCAAAGTTAAAATTAATCAACCTGTTATATTTTCGGTAAACTAACTACTAAAGTTTTATCTCGAGTAGCGGTTACGTAGGCACTTGTACATTAGTACGGGACAACTTAAAATATAGAAAGTTTTCTTTTTTCTAATTTTTAAATATTTATAAACATTGATTAATTTAGTTGAGTGTATCATAATTAGCTGTTTTAGAACTCAAAAAGGGTATATTTGAAAAGCGAAGTTAAATTCAGAAATTTAAGAAGTAGTACCTATTTAGGTTTAACAAATTAACCCTCAGATCTAGATCTCTAGTTTTCAAAAAAACTGTTTTGTAAATTATTTTTTTAATCAATAAATTGGTTGCTAAGTTATAACCAATCCACCCAATTAGTTATAACTTAACTTTTTTTCCCAACTTCGATCGAGTGACGACTTCAGTACCTTTTCAAATTGAAAAAACAGTTTTCTTTAAACCCCAGTCGAGGATTGATATTAAATGGATAGGGTTTAATACGGGTCGGTTTAAAGAAGGCCTATTTCATAAAAAAAATTGAGAGGTTGAAAAACCAAGCTTAACAGAAGCCATTCTGTACAACTTATCATCAACTTTTGTGGCACTATAATTTGAAAATATAAGTAAGATTACAAACATAATAAGAGACCTAAAATAAGTGAATAAATGCACCATATATGAGAAGATGAATTAATAGGTTTTTCTCAATCCATAAAGAAGATGAAATAGGAAATTAAAAGTGTAGCAACTAATATGCTTGTTTTTTTTTTTTTTTGTTGATCAATTTGTTATAAGTGGTCTAGATGAATCTTTGGAGTATCTTGAGGATTACTTTGACTAGTATTGATGGATGAGTGAGTACCATCAATGATTATTACTTTGTTTGTGCTTGTACCTTAGTTGCACTAAAGTATATGTAATAATTGGTTGTCATTAGGGATATGAGAATGTACATGTCATTGACTTGTCTACTATGAATGTGCTAAAACATGTAATTGCTAGTGAAAGGTAAATTCCTAGATGTTACATGTGTTATAGATATTAGATTATCTATTGACTCGGTTGATCACTTAAAAGAAATGAAAATAAGTATATCGAAATGCAAATTAAATAAAGCATGCATGGCATGTTGCACTTCTATTGAACTGTGACCAACTATTACATACATAATGATGAAATGTCCTAAGTCGTGGTTTTCTCATTTAATACTAATTGACTAAGAGGGTAGTCATGTAATTAAATAAGTCATTTTCATTATATTGTTGTGAGTGTGCATGTATCTAGAGGTGTGTGTAGTTATAGAATTTATTCCTCGAGTGTTTTTTAAACAAATGAATATATAGTAACGACGAAGACATGCTAAGATATGAAATGCATTTATTTAGATTGCTTAAACATTTGGTGGAACAAATAACCCTCAACCCCAGGTCAAAAGGGGGTGTAAGCCTTTATCTTCAGGTAGTTTCTGGTTGACTACATGTGAAGTTGCATTCATATGCATTTTTGTGTATTCATATGGTTAATAACTTGTCTGCTTTTGTTTGCGAATAATATGAGATGATCTTACTAAGTTAGATGTAACTTATGCCTTTACAGTCTTTTGCAAAGCCTTTATTGGGTGTCATTAAGCCGTTGTATGCCTTGGGTATATTAGAATTTAGTAGCTAATCGGATGGGTGATAGCTTAGTGAGGAAATAATGGCAATTTGAAAATTTTAGTATTTTGAGACTTAAGACGTTATGTAATCTATTTAAAAAGACTCTCATGTTTAGTTACTTCATAGTTGGTATCATGTGCCTCTTCGTATAGCTAAACTTTTGAAAGTTAGTTCCGAAGTATTTTGAATACTCATGTATGTACATATATAATCTAACTTTGGAAACTATAAATGAATTAAGTACAGTACTTTTATTGTACACTTGCTTGAGCCAATGAATACTGTAGGTACCCCTCTATAGTACTTTGTTTATAGAGCCTTATGCATCATAGTGAAGCTCTTGAGACAATAAGGGTGTTGATCATTAGCTTCTAAGTAATGTATAGTGTTTTGTTACTCTTACTACCTGAATTGGTGTGTGACAACAACAAACTAGAAACCTATATCCAAATATATAAGCCCAAATGATTTTATCTCTCTAAACTACACTAAATCCATATCAATGAAGATTCCCACCACTTCCAAACTTCATTTTATCGTCACGATTCAACATCAAATAATAGTTTTAGCAATTTACTTGATTCTTGAAGTTCTTGTATCTTCTTGTGCAATTCTTTGCGCAGACAACACTTTCAATTAATAAACCTTCATCAAGGCATTCCTTCGCATCAATCTAATACAACTAATAGCAAAAGATTTACGAATTCCATAATTCCCGTAAATGGTGTAACCTTAAACGAAAGAGTCCTAGTCTCCCTTCCTCACAAACTTGATATTTTTTAGTTTTCATCATAAACCGGCATTAGACTCTTGAGACACAACCAAGACCTAAGATTTAAAATGGAAACCCACTTACTGTCGTGTTCTGTTGGAGTTTGCAAGAGAAATGTTAGAGGTTGGAGAAGGAAAAGACAAAGAAAAGGGAAAAAGCGGTGATATTTCCTCTATTACAAAACCTATAGGATGTCTCCTAAGGTTTGAAAAGACCGTCATGGCCTTACTCTTAAAGTAACCCTTTCTTTAAAGTAAAAATCTTAATTCTAAAATTTTGGCTATAGCAGAAACCTTGTTGTCAATAGCTGATAGCCTTGATCCATTTGTGAGAAACGTGTGAATGTCATCGAAGATTGAGGTTCACATCCTTGCAAACAAATTGAATAGTAATAAACATATCTTTAAGGATAAATTACTCTCTAATGACGTACCTTAGTTGAAACAACCCAATTTGGTAAAGTCAAACAATTAAATAAGAATTAAAAAGAGAGCTTTCAAATGAATATTTGAAGATACAATTTTCAAATTCAAAGTAATTTTAAGGGTAACCTTCAAAACTAAAAATTCTCGTGTTTAATTTTTTAATATTTCAATTGAAAGAGGTCCATCTCTAGTTCTCTATTCATGTGCTGCCCTTTAAAATTTCAACTCATATTTTCCATTTCTTTCCCTTGGTTGATATGACCCACGTTCTTAGCCTCTTTCCCATTTAAAATAGAAAGCAAAGGGAGTAAACCCTCATTTAATAAAACAAACCTTATACATTAATTAGCCACCATTCACCTCTGTCCATATATCCCACCACTTTCTTCAAGCAGCAATATTACTTCCTTTCTTGCCCCTAAGCTCATACCAGGAAAACCTTTCATTCATTTTGGACAAAATAATGGAGTCTACCAATCTAAGGTTGTTGCCTAGTTGGGTCAATAAAATAGGCATATGGTAACCACTTAATTTGACGACTCCCATTGGATGAAGCATACAATAAGTTTGTGCACATCACATAAGATTCTCAACGATTTGTGAGTGTTGTATTCAATGTTCTGCAATATATTATTAGGGGCGAAGTTGGACGTTTGAAACTCTTGAGTCCTTTTGTCTAGTGAATGGTTTTCGATTCACCTATACTTGAGCTAATTTGCAAGACGTTTTTCTTGGAAGTAGATACTTTTCAAAAGGATGATGATGAGGAATCTGATGTGAAGAAATGTTATTCTCACATATCATATCATAGATGTGAGAAAACTAAAGAAAATTTAGTGCCTAAGAAGCATCTTGACCAAATTTATCCTGGCAGAAAACGCTTCTCCAAGTACTTTCATAGAGTTTGTTATAATTTAAATCATTATAGTTATTCAACATCATTAGATTTATATCGAACGGTTGCAGTAAGCTAGTTTGCTTTTAGTGATACACGGTAATAGAAAGAAATGGTAGCAATATAGCAATCAAATTAGCAGTTAACTATTGTAAGAAATATTAATAAGGAAAATGATTTCTTATTAATAAGCTAGAGTTATCTTTTTACTTTATTTTCTTAGTTTTAGAGGTATGTGGTATTCATAGCTGTCAAATCCTAAACTTATTAGATCCAACATAATTTAATAGGTTCTATGATTGGTATTCAATGTCGTGGTGTATGTCCTAATTTGAAATTAAGTCACGACTTTCCTTCCACCTTGAAAAAGTTGCTAAGTTCCAAGTTGCTGCATCAGAGTAAGTACTACTAATAGAATAATTTCAGTAAACTACCAATTTTTGCTTCATAAAATAAAAAATAATAAATTATCGAGAAAACAAAGGATTTTGGGTCGTATTCTTGGTAGAAAATGAAATTTGTGAGTCATAAAAAAATATACGATTTGATAAATTTTTAATATTCTAAAATGAAAATATCAAAAATTTGAAAATATTTCAATCTCAGTCTAATTTAATTATTCTGAAAAGTATCAATTTTAAGACAATTTGTTAACTTGTGATTTCGAATGGTATGTCAATTGAACTTAACTTGGTCAGTTTACCGTTTGATTAGGTTCAATATAAATTGGACAAAAACTTAAATTACCTTCATTTTAAAATTATTTTTAACGTATTTGCACCAGACTTACCCAAAAAATAATTACATGCTCAATTTTTTGAACAACCCTTTATGTAAGCCTTGATTTTTGTTTGAATTGATTTTGAAATGCAAAACCAAATCAAGCCGCTCTTAAAGCTATAATAATAATGCTTGCGTAAAGAGGGCATCGACCAATGACCTGGTTGTATAAGTGCCCGGAGAGACGATAGAAGAATAAATGATTAATACCGGCTTTAAGCGCAAATGCGCTTTTAATTTTCTTTTCAATTGCTACAGTGGATCATGTGATGAGGGATGTGAGATTGTCTTCATCCGTGGAGAAGCAGATAACGTCCAAGCTGCACTGAGTCAAATCCTTATCTTCTATTCATTTTTTTTTTTTTTTAATGCATATCCACTCTAATCATCGCTTAGAATTCATTCCCACCATTACTTTTTAATTAAAGCCATCTGAAAATATCGCCGGAAAATGAATTTTCTTCGGCAATGTTTATTCATAACTGCAATACGTGCGTGAAGTAAAAAATGGCAACAGATTAATTGTAAATCAAAAGCCAAGATCAATCCTATTCCATTTTGAGTGGTTATTAGCCTTAAGATCAATTTTAAGCCGCGGACAGTCTGAATTTAGACTATTGAATCCAGTGTTTATCCTCTGAAGCTTCAACCTTACCTTCCCCCTCCAAGCTACTAGAGCTCAAGGACAGTCATAGTCGCATAAAAATCCTTCATTAGCTAAAGCTTCCTAATAGGCCCAATTGTTTTAAGTCCAATTCCTTATACTAGTTGATTGTCTGGTCCATAATATGTAAAATATCCTCCTCAATACCCAGAGATATTCGAATGTTCTCTGCTTAACAATTGAATCAAAAACAGTCACTCTTTCCCTTAAGATTTGTCTCCACGGTGAAGTATAACCCTGAATCCTCACTTTTCCTCTCACGTTTAATGCGTTTTTCACAAGTATGTTTCTGATAAACAGAAACTAACTCTAGATCTTGCCTTTGTATCTTTACGAGATTGATAATGAAACAATAATGTTGGAATTCGATCTCACCATATTCCGAGAAGGAAAGAGAGAAGATATTTAAGTTTGTTGGGATTTGGATCTTTTTCATTTATCATTCCCTTGATTTCCCTACATTTACAAATTAATTATTAGGATTGTCTAGATTTTCTAAATATCATGTGATGTTATTATGTTCCTTTTAATCTCAATTATTGATTACACATAACAATGTCTCAAGGGAGTAAATGGAGGGAACTTGAGGAAAATAAATGGAGATGATCCATTTCCAATTTGTTAGGGGGTTCAGATAATGTCATGTCCCGAATGCTGTCAAATTGTAACGGTTTGTCGTGTATATTAATTTTATGCCAAAAACTATCCACTTAGTAACCCTAATATACATAAGGCTTATATGATAAACCATTTTGAAGTATCTACAGTTCCATAGATATACTAACATTTATACTCATAATAAACTTATATTTATAATTAGGCTAAGTATAGAGTATTTATAAAAGTAGTATGTGATAAGACTCAAAAGTAGTATGTGATAAGACTCAAAAGTAGGAATCTAACTAAATCACCCAGATGATCTAGTTGATCCCATAGAAAATAAAAGTTGAAAAGGTAAAGTCCTCATTAGTTTAGCCTCATTCAGGCCTAAATACACCCTTTATGTACACTTGGAGGTGATCGTCAAATCCTACAAGCAAATCTATAAGGGAATAAGCAAGCCATAATTTAATAAGGGGCAAGAGACTAAAAGCATATACTAGCTAAATAATACAACCGAGTTATCGAGTAATTATTACATGCAATGTGTGAACAAGTAATGTATCATCCACACGATGTTATTCAGTCTGTCGTAAGATTAGAGAAATTTCACTCGCTTTAACCTAAATTAAGGATTTGTGATATGATGGATACAATGCTAATCATAATGGTCATAAGGCCCTCTTACACCTATTTCTAAACTTGTACAATGGAGGCTCCTCCTTCTACCCACAACTACCTTCAAACCTGATGCTCTTAACCTCACTACGATCGTCTCTCCTATCACTTAGTTCGAACAAGGTTAAGGAAAAGTCAGTTCATTGCAACCTTATTGAAGGCATCGGAATTTAGCCAGAGAAACCTAACCATCCCTTAATAGGATGCAATGCATACCCATTTATAGTTTTGGTTTGAGTTTCAATTAGTCCAATCAAAGGTGATCAACCAATTTATAACACGCCAAACAGGTCAGTCAACATTGCAAATCATGTAGCTCAGCTACCAATCAACATCTCAGTAACCAAGCAAAGGCGTAGCATGCATACAAACACTTACTTACAATCACAAGTAAGCATATACTCCAGTCTCCACAAATCTCATTTATTTGTATTAAAGTTTACTTCAATAGTTCTAGAACATTAGTATTTTGCTCTCTTGGGAATCCTATATATACCAAAATCCAAATTCAATTTTCGTAATATTTGTGAAACTATTAGGATTTTATTTAGCTCTTCATGTTACTACAAAACTTGGTTGAAATATTGTTTATATAGTTATGTAATAGAGTTGCTTATATATATAGACACTTACACTTAAAGTATCTTAAAGGCTTGTTATTCTCACCTCATTATATTTATATTTTAAGTAGAAATGGAGAGGATTCATTTCCAATTTGTTAAGGGTTGAGATAATGTAATGCCTCGAAGGCTGTCAAGTAGCAACAACCCTGTTATACACATGGCTCATACGATAAACCATTCTAAAGCATCTATGATTCTATAAATATACTAACATTTATACTCATAATAAACTTATGTTTCTAAAAAAGCTATGTATAGAGTAATTATACAAGTATGTGATAAGATGCAAAAGTAGGAATCTAACTAGATCACCTAAATGATCTAATTCATCCAACAAAAAACAAAAGTTCTAAAAGGCATATTCCTAATCACTCTAACCTCACTTAGGTTGAACACCTAAAGGTGATCATCTCGTAGCATGGTTACTTAGATCATGTAAGCAAATCTATAGGGGAGTGAGCAAGCTACAACTCAATAAAGGGTAAGAGGCAAAAAGTATATACAAACTAAACTAGACAATAAAGTTATCAAGCAATTATTACATGAAATGCATGAACAAGCAATGTGTCATTCATAGGACATTATCTGGTCCATCATGAGATTAGAGAAATTTCAATTGTTCTAACCCAGGTTGAGAAGTTGTGATATGATGGCCACAATGCCAATCATAAAGGTTACGAGGCCTTCCTATGACTAATATCAAGCTTATGTAATGAAGGCTCCTGCTTCGCCCATAACTACGTTCAAACATAATGTCCCTAACCTCACTATTTCCTATCACTTAGTTTGATTATGAATGGGAAAAGGCTAGTTTACTACAACCTCATTAAAGGTCTCGGAATTTAGCCAGAGAAACCTAATCATCCCCTAGTGGGATGCAATGTATATCCATTTATAGTTTTAGTTTGATTTTCAATTAATCTGGTTAAGGGTGATCAACCAATTTATAACATACCAAACAAGGTTAATCAACATGGCAAATCATGTTGCTTAGCTACCAATCAACATGTTAGTAACCGAGCACATGTGTAGCACGCACACAAATAGTTACTTACAGCTACAAGTGAGCATATATGCTAATCTTCATAGATCCCACTTACTTTTATTGAAGCTTACTTTAACTATTTTGGAACGTTAGTATTCTGGTCTCTTGGGAATCCTATATATACCAAAATCTAAATTCAAATTTCATAAGATTTGCGAAAATGCTCGGGTTTTATCTAGCTCTTCATCTTACTATAAAACTTGGTTGGAATATTATTTATATAGTTATGCAATAAAGTTGTATACACACACATACACACATACACATATATACTTCTGTAACAAGTGTTATCATATTATGTCCATATTATATAAATAAACTGTATTCTATATAGTTCCTTAACATAGCTTAGTATTATATGTAGTTTTTGCTTTAACATGCATATATCATAGCTTAGGTCACATGGTATTTCAAAATATGATAGAAACCCACTCTAATCAATATGTATATGTATAAGATTTATTCAAATATTTATCATATTTTAGACTAGTTTTGTTAAAAATGTTCCTTGGTTAGTAAATTAGGTTATTTAACTAAGAAAATTCATAATAAATAGCTAGGGTCGCCAATTAATTCCATAAAATTTTTTTATAGACTTAGAAAAATATATGCAATTCAATCAGTAACTAGTTTCATGCAATTAGGTTTATTGCCTATATATATAAAATTACAATTTTACCCTTAAATTATGCTTAATTAGGAAAATAATATTATTTTTATACAAAATAATATCCAACATATTCTACTGTCATTGCAAATGCCCAGAAGTCATTACATGTGAATTTCATCAATTATTTTCGTAAAAACTAAATTAGATAAAAAAATGCCTAATTTATCTATTTTTAGGGCTATAAATATAATAATTACTAGACATATCAAAACCAAATTGGGATACATAGCATCAAACTATATGAATTAAGAGTGCCGTAGAAAAATTTTGAGCATCAAATAACATCATTTGATATATTTATTTTCAATTCGAAAATTTGGGTGAATAGTATGTTTCTTATGGAAGTATATTAAATATTTAATTTTTTATCAAAATAATTATTTCACATGAAAGTATATCTAAAATAACTCAGATACAAATTTTTTCATAATTTTCCCATTTCAATAAAAAACATTTTGAAGTTAGTGAAAAATAGGGCAAATTTTTAGAACCTGAGTCTGCTAGAGCTCTGGTGGCCACTAGCCGAAGGGAGTGTGTTGGAAGTGAGGGTTGCTAGTGGCTCTATCGATGGTCGGTGGGGCGTCATAGCAGGTGATGGTTTGGGTGGATAATTAGCTTAGGGTGTAGTTTGCTTTGTTTTTTTCTATCTTTTGTCTAGTTTTTCTAATTTTTTTTCAAATTTTCTAGGTATCTTAGGTTCTAAAACGTTTGAAATGAAGTCCTATGTCCTATTTATAGTTGCTAGGGTAGTTGGAATTTTTTTCTTAATTATTAAGCAATTATCCTTTTAATTACAAGTGTCAAATTATAAGCATGAAGTGTTAAAATTTTATAAAATTACTTTTAATGCAGCTACCTATACTTTTTTGGCTGCTCTATGCTTAATCCAATGATATTCTAAGTTGTTTCTTTTTAAAAAAAAAATTAGATGAGATTTTATAGTATTTTGGTATTTTATGTTAATATTTAATGATTTTGTTAATATATAGGTAAATATCCTGTATATATATTATATGTAATGAGTAATTACAAGCATATGGTCATGTTTCTAGCATGTTTTTTATTTTTAAAATATATTTTATGTTTAATTTAGCAAATTTATCCCTTATTTTATATATTTTAGGTTAATTTATGGTTATAATTATTATATATACCTAGTATATTCATATAATATATTATGTTATATTATTTACCTTTATGGCTTAAATAACTTATCTTTAAGTCTTCATTACATTTTAGGCTCGATTTAAGAGGTTTCGACAAGTTTTATGATCTATTAAATAATTATATTTCTAAGGCTAAAATTGAATTTTTAGGATATTATCTTTCAAATTTAACTTCATTAGGTCGCTTCTACTAACTTTCTTAACTTAATCATAAAGTTTGAGTTCAATTGGATAAGTTTTTTTAAAGGCCCTAAATCTCGGTGCTATTGCCCTAAAAGTGATTAAAGAGACTCATAGATAATTTCCCAATTATTTCTTTCCTCTATTTGTATTATCATATTTTAGTTATTTTCCCTCTAAATCTTGTTAAGAAACTATTATAATGCTTACATGTGTTCGAACCGCTATGAAATGATTACAATTTATGTGCCCTAATTTGTATCTCCTTGCTATGGCCCTTTTACATAGTAATGAAGACATTCAACCAATTAGGTCTTCTTTTATTTCATTTCCTCATAACACGTCCTTTTCAAATTTTCCAAGGATTCACTTTACTAAAAACTGATGACCATTTAAACCCCTTTGAAACCACCGGTTTTACCTTCTTGGGTGGTAAGAACCATCTTCCATTGACCTAGAAGCCTTAAACCACCTCCTAGAACTAACTAATAGGATATAAACCACCTTACCATCATTAAATCGATATCAAACTACCCCCTACAACTACCTTTAGCAACCATCTATAGTAACCATAACCACTACTTCTAACTGCTCTTAATCATCATGGACAACTTGACTTGTAAGCCTTGTAAATTTAACTTTTTGAGTACAGAGTCAAACTCGAGCATTGTAGGTAATTTTCCTAAGTCAACAAAGCTAATAAATTTAAAACTAAATAAAATTTTAATTTCAAAACCTAAAATGAATATGAAATCCCTAATTTATTAACTGAAACCTTAGTAGCGTATGGAAATCTTAAATCTTATTTATACATAAATATAAGAGATTGACCTTGAATCTAATAAAAACCCTAAAACCAAAACTCTAAGCTTATAAAATGTATAAATTTACCCTAATAGAAATAAAACCTTAATTGGATATGTTGTATATCTATGTTGTAGTATTATGTATTTTAGGAGTGTATAATGGGTACAATGGGAATTATATGTATTTTGATTCTTTGTAACAAACTATATGTACACATACTTGAAATATATGTATAATGTTCCCTTTCTTGTGTATGTGTTTAAATATATATATGTTTAACTATATAAAATTCTATGCATACATGTTACGGACCTCCCAAAATGGGCCAGTCTTAGGAGGTTCCTAAAGCCCAAGACTAAAGCCCAAGCCCACTAAAAGCTTCTAAAAGATGAAAAGCTCCTAAAAGATGAAAAGCTCCAGAAGGTTCCAAAGAAGTCCAGAATCTTGTATAGTAATAGGTAGGGTAGGTGAATGTGGCAGTTGGTAGTCAATTGTAACTGTTAGATCGAATTGATCTTAACCATTAAATTGTAAAGGCTTTCTGTATATATAGGGGTGTTCCCCTCAGATGTAAGACACAAGTTATTTGAGTGAATACAATATACTTTCAGAGTTTCTGTCTCTACTTTCTCTCTCAAAACTTTGTAAGTGTGTTACAGGCTAACTTAGCCTTCCTTAGTGAGGTCAAAAACGCTAAGTGCCGCACGGGGTCGAGCGACAGAATCCGCCCGTGACAAGTGGTATCAGAGCCTAAAAAAGGAATTGCTTATGGAGAAAATATCATCTGGAGGAGACAACAACACTTTAATAGTCGATGAGTTGGTTGACCATGACGAACGCCATGTTACCAGGCAAAGAGCTAAGTCTTAGGACTTACTGAACTCTCTCCTTAATAAGATAGATAAGGTAGAGTTGAGCATTGCTAAGGCCAAGGAACAATTTGATGAGTCTCAAGGTAGTCTTGAGGAAATGGAGGAAGAACTCCGAGGCAAATTGCAAGGAGCACTGAATCAGGTTGTAGAAGAGCTTAGGCAGTATGGAAATATTATTGAAGAGAAGGGTGATGCTCTCCAAGCCTGAATCACGGCCTTAAAAACTAAGGAAGAAGCTTATGAAGCTAAGATTGATGCAGTGGTAGCAGCCATGCATCAAGAGATTAAAGATCTGAAGACGCAATTGATGGCTTACCGAATTACTGTTACAAATGGAATGACCCTCCAAACTGGCCATAAGGTTGATATTCCAAAACTAGAGCACTTTAATAGGATCCGGTCTGCTCAAGAAGTAGACAACTTCTTATGGGGAGTGGAACAATACTTTAATGCTGTGGGAATTTTAAATGATCCTGGAAAGGTACGTACTGTTGCCATGTATCTGAAAGACTTCGCTATGGTTTGGTGGCGTAGGAGGGTGGCTGATGTCAACACATGGGATAGCTTTGTACAAGAGTTGAAGGGTCAATTCTCCCCCCAAAATGCTGTTAGGGAAGCAAAGGTGAAATTGCGTCACCTAACCCATAAAGGTGACATAAAGCAATATGTAAAGGAATTTTTAGAGTTGATGTTGGAGATCCTAAACCTCAACCAAGAAGATGCTTTGGTAATATTTGTGGATGGCTTAAAGCCCTGGGCTAAATTAGAGCTGGAGTGAAGGGGAGTGGAAGACATTTCTAAGGCTATAGCAGTTGCTGAAGGCCTAATGGAATTTCAGAAGACTGATCCTAAGATCACAGGGGGAAGATGGAAAGGGGGAGTCGAAAGGGAGAAGAGTGGGAGTTCTCCCAAAGGGAAAACCAAAGCAAAAGAAAGAGATAACGATCGAGGTAGAACTCGTAAAGGGAGAGACAGGGAAAGATGGAAACCCCGTGAATTGAAATGTTATTTTTGTAATGGTCCCCATTATGCCAAGGAGTGTCCGAAGAAAGAGAGATTGGCGGCGCTAGTAGCAGGTGAAAGCTCAGATGATGGGGATAAGGCCCAATTAGGGTCAGTTCATCTACTCAGTGCTATGAAGTCTCAAGTTAATGAAAGAAAAGGATTTATGTATACCGAAGTATAGGTAGTAGGTAAGAAACTTAATGCCCTCGTAGACATAGGAGCATCTCATCTTTTTATTTCTGAAATGGCAGAAAAGGTATTGGGGCTAAAAGTAGAGGAGGCCAAAACATGGCTCAAAATAGTTAACTTAAAAGAAGTTCTTACTATTGGAGTAACTAGGGGGATAGAGCTCCGTATTGGGGGTTGGTAGGGAAAGGAGACAATTGAAGTGGTGCCAATAGATGATTTTGAGTTTGTGATTAGGATGGATTTCTTAGATCGCATTGATGCACTTATCGTATCGCTGGCTAACTGCATTTCTGTACTTGATCACAACTCGTAATGTGTGGTACCTGTCGTAAGTAAGTTAAGCCAAGCCACTAAATTCCTATCGGCTATGCAATTGGAAAAGGGACTCAACAAAAATGAAGTCACTTACTTAGCTGCCTTAAAAGTCAAGGAAGAGACTAGTGGTCAAGAAAGGGTTCTACCTCAAGTGGGGGAAATATTAGAAGAATTTAAGGATATATTGCCGCTAATGTTGCCTAAGAAGTTACCACCAAGAAGAGAGGTAGACTATGTGATAGAATTGGAACCCAGAGCCAGGCCGCCTGCTGCCGTCCCATACAGGATGTCACCTCCAGAATTAGAAGAGTTGAGGCAACAATTGAAGGAATTACTAGAAGCAGGTTTCATTAAGCCTTCAAAGGCACCTTTTGGAGCTCCCATACTTTTTCAGAAGAAACAAGATGGATCACTCCAAATGTGTATTGATTATTGAGCCTTAAATAAGGTCACTATAAAGAATAAGTATCCCATTCCATTGGTATTAGATCTATTCAACAGGTTGGGAGAAGCTAGATACTTCTCCAAATTGGATTTACGGTCGGGATATCACTAAGTGAGGATTGCAGAAGGAGACGAACTCAAGACCACTTGTGTTACAAGGTATGGTGCTTTTGAATTCCTAGTCATGCCGTTTGGCCTTACCAATGCCCCGACTACTTTCTGTACACTTATGAATCGTGTTTTGGTCCCCTTTCTTGATCAATTTGTAGTAGTGTACTTGGATAACATTATGATTTATAGTAAGACGTTGGAGGAACATATAGAGCACCTTCGCTCAGTATTCTTAGCTTTGAGGAGGAATGATCTATATGTAAAAATAGAGAAATGTACTTTTGCACAAGAAGAGGTGATGTTCCTTGGTCACATAGTAGGGAGAGGAAATATTAGAATGGATGAAGGAAAGGTACGGGCCATCTGGGATTGGAAGGAACCCACAAAGCCTATTGAGCTGAGATCCTTCCTTGGCTTAGTAAATTACTATAGAAGATTCATTAAGGGCTATTCGAAGATAACAAGCCCATTGACAGACTTACTCAAAAAGGATACCCCTTAGGTTTGAAGTACAGATAGACGACGAGCACTCAGACCTTGAAAATGGCAATCATTAAGGAGCCGGTCCTTCTTCTTCCTAACTTTGGCAAACCCTTTGAGTTATGTACTGATGCTAGTGATTTTGCTATTGGAGGGGGTTTAATGCAGGAAAGATACCCTGTGGCATTTGAGAGCCAAAAGTTGAATGACACAGAGAAGCGATATCCAGTGCATGAAAAGGAGATGATGGAGATAGTATACTGTCTTTAGGTATGGAGGCACTACTTGTTAGGGAAGAAGTTTGTGGTCAAAACTGACAATATGGCTACTAGCTATTTTTAGACTCAAAAGAAGCTCTCTCCTAAGCAAGCCCGATGGCAGGTTTTCCTAGCAGAATTTGATTTCGACCTTGAACATAAGTCAAGTAAGACTAATGTTGTGGTAGATGCTTTGAGACAAAGGGTTAAGTTGGCAGCCATCAGCAAACTTGAAAGCAACCTCATTGATATAATTCAAGAGGGGATGGAGAGTGATAAACAAGCTAAAGCTCTATTGATCTAATGTCAAGAAGGGAAGACAAGGAGATTTTGGCAAGAGAATGGACTAATATATACAAAGGGACAACGAATTTATGTGCCCCAATCCTTGAATCTAAAAAAGGAGATACTTAGAGAGTGTTATGATTCTAAATGGGCAGGTCATCCAAGAATGCATCGTACTCAAGCCTTAGTGGAAGAAAAGTATTTTTGGCCACACATGAGGGAAGATGTTGAAAGCTATGTCCGAACTTGTGTCGTGTGCCAACAAGACAAAGTTGAACACAAGGCAACTCCGGGACTACTAGAGCCTCTTCCCTTTCCTGAACGGCCATGGAAGAGTGTTTCCATGGACTTCATTATAAGTTTACCCCGACCGAAAGGGTATGGTACAATCATGGTTGTGGTAGACAAGTTCTCAAAATATGTGACTTTTGTCCCAGCAACAAAGGAGTGCCCAACAGATGAGGCTACTCAATTGTTCTTGAAACATGTAGTAAAGTATTGGGGCTTGCCAAAAAACATTGTGAGTGATCGAGATGGACGATTTACAGGGAAATTTTGGATAGAACTGTTCAAACTTCTGGGATCCAAGTTGAACTTTTCAACTAGTTTATATCCCCAAATGAATGGTCAAACGGAACGAGTGAATGCTTTAGTGGAATTATACTTAAGGCATTTTGTAGGAGCTAACCAACATAATTGGACCAAGTTGTTAGATGTAGCATAGTTCTCGTTTAACCTACAGAAGAATAAGTCCATCGGACAAAGTCCTTTCGAGATAGTCTTGGGAAGGCAACCCTTAACTCCTCATACAGTGGTAATAAGGTATACGGGGTCTAGCCCTCCCGCATATAAATTTGCAAGGGAATGGCAGGAAAATCACGACTTAGCTTGGACATACTTAGACCGAGCTATCAAGAGAATGAAGAAGATTGCAGACAAGAAGTGTAGGCCGATGGAATATCAGGTAGGTGACTAAGTGCTTGTTAAGTTACATTTGATACAACGTATGAAGGGACAACTACATAAAGGTCTAATGAGGTGCTACGAGGGTCCATTCCCAATTGTAAAACGAGTGGGGCGAGTGTCTTACAAATTGGAACTTCCATCCAAATTGAAATTCCACCCGTTTTCTACGTGAGCATGTTAAAACCATTTCACAAAGATGAGGAAGACCCTATAAGAACTATATCACAAAAGGCCCTAATAGGAGTATGGGATTCATTTGATAAGGAAGTGGAAGGGATCATAGTTGATAGACATGTGAAGAGATATGGACAAACTCCTAGACATAAGTATATGGTAATGTGGAAGGGAAGACTAAAGAGTAAGGCCAGTTGGGAACCAGTCGAAGCACTATAGCAATTTTAAGACAAGATTCAAAAGTTCCATGATGAAGGAATGACGAGGGCATTGCCGGATTGAGCGGGGGAAAATGTTACAGACCTCCTAAAATGGGCCAGTCTTAAGAGGTTCCTAAAGGTCAAGACTAAAGCCCAAGCCCACTAAAAGCTCTAGAAGGTTCCAAAGAAGTCTAGAATCTTATATAGTAGTAGGTAGGGTAGGTGAATGTGGTAGTTGGTAGTCAATTGTAACTGTTAGATCGAATTGATCTTAACCATTAAATTGTAAAGGCTTTTTGTATATATAGAGGTGTTCCCCTCAAATGTAAGATATAAGTTATTTGAGTGAATACAATATACTTTCAGAGTTTCTCTCTCTAAATTTTGTGAGTGTGTTATAGGCTGACTTAACCTTCCTTAGTGAGGTCAGGAATACTAGGTGCCGCACGGGGTTGAGCGACGGAATCCGCCCGTGACACACACATGTTATATTTATCTATGTATATGTATGATATATATATATATATGTACACATATGTTATATTTATCTATGTATATGTATGATATATATATAGTACATGTACATACATATGATATTAAGTATATTTATTTTATCATATATATGTAAGATGTACTATGGGATTATACAAATACATACGTAAAAATAAAGTAAGAAAACATAATTACATGTGCATATGTATAAGTATAAATATAAATATAGTATTATTATAGTGTAAGTATAAGTATATGTACCTATCTAAATAATACATGTATATGTATACCAAAATACTAATTTTCTAAAATAAGATAATATATATAGATATATACATATACATAAGTAAATTGTGACTTTAAAGGAAAACGTAAGAACTAATTTTCAATAATTAATAAATTAAAATAATATATAAGTATATTTATACATATTAATTAATATGGTAAAATTGGAAAAATGTAAAAAATTAAGAGAATTTAGAAACTATACACGTATACCAATAGGAAGTTGCTACATCAGTACTCTTATTTATTTAACTAAATTTGCAAATTATAAAAATAATAAGAAGATAAGAAAATAATTAATAAAATATAAAATAAAAAATAAGACAAAATGATTAAATAAGAATTTACCCTTAAAATAGTGAAATAAGTAAATTATTATAAAATATACTCAAAAATAAGAAAATTTTAAAATTTAAAATTTAAAAATTAATTGAATCATAAATTCATAAAGAAAAGCTTAAAATAATAATTTAAAAATATTGGAGACAAATTTCATAACATTTTAGGCCCATGATGAAAAGTGTGAGTTACAATGTCCAAAATAGACGTCAGTACGTGATGTACATTTGAAAACGATAAAAATCAATTATAAGTTCATAAAAATCAGAGTTAAAACAAAAAAATTACATGCAAAATAATACTTAAGCGGAAATGGGAATTATAAGGTAGATAGTTAGCCAATTAGGCTGTTTAGTATTGTATCTAAATATTCATTAGGTTCTTATTATTTTATTTATTAAGAGATATTGATCAAGAGAGTAAGCTGCCCGTTCATTACTAGGATCCATATTGGCTTTGGTTAAGTGAGTACTCTTAACGACTTTATACTTATTATGTGCTTATAGTTAGTGCACCTAAATTAAACATTACTAACTTGATGCTTAGAGGTTTGAGTTATGCATGTCCTTGAATATTGTTTATGTACTGTGTAAAATGTTGTGGAACATAATAGCCAAATAACTAGTTTCTTGATTTATTGTTGCTTAATTGGATGACTTGTTGATATTAATTGATCACCTAGTAATTTGACTTAATCCTACATGACATAATTAGATTAATGGATCATGTAAATGCATAAACATTGCATTTGCTATTCTAACTATTACCTCATGTGAATGGTAATGAAGGGTGTTGTAAGGATAGGAATCCCACATGATTTGATTAGTATATTGCTTGGGAATTGAAACAACAAGACCCTATCCTTGGCTTACGGATTTACCTAGCATTGGAGACACTAACCGTGGGTAGCTGGGGGTCAAGTCTAGATACCACTGTTATAGGGCTTAAGTATGGATTATGGGCCGCATCTCACCACTAGACTTGAGAATTTGTGTACTATTAGATTTTTAGAAATTGAAATATACTTTGTGAAATATGGAATTTCTATATATGGTTAAAAACCTATGTATTAGAACCCAATTGTGATTGGTGCTTATGAATCTCTAACTCTTACTTCAGAGGACATCAAATCCGATGTTGTATGTAGCACCAATCTACTGCAATATTATTTGGCATACTGCTTGTTCATGCATTTATATGTATGGTATTTAATTGTTTGGTAACCTACTTGACAATATAATAGGAAAGATATCTTAATAAGCTCGTGTAACTCACTCCTCAATTTTTCCTTTACAAGTTGATAGATAATTGGGTATAGGTTAAGCGTTGAGCATTGATCAACAGTGTTGAGATATCTTAGAAGGTAGAATCTGAATATAGATTAGATAGTTGATTTGAAAAATCACATGTAATTATTATTTTTATACTTAGATTTTGTAACTTCAGTAAATTTAAATTTTAGAACTTTATGCCTAATCTTATCATTTAGCATAGGATACTGGTTCTCTACGGTTTTAAGGAACTGTAGAATACTGGATATCTATAATTATTAGTATATTACAATAAGTTAATAAATTAAAAATCGGAGACTCTAATGAATTAATTAATTAGATTCTTATAATCTCTGATTTGCAAGATGATTTTCGTATCATGAGTATGCATGTGATATGAAAATTTTAGGCATTCTTACCAGGCCCCCCATAGTGCAAACCCCACAAATTTAGTATTTTAAGTATAGAATCGAATGTATGTATTGTAGATGATTCCTCTAAGTTAATCGAGTTAATGAGTTTAAAACTAATTAAAATTCTAAAATTGAAACTCAAAACAAGTATGAAAAACTCAAACTTATTAATCGAAACTCTAATTACATATGAAAACTTAATACCTTTAACATGTATAATTGTAAGAGATTAACCTCAAACTTGACAAAAACCTTAAATAACATATGAAAACCCTAAATTCTAGATTCATATGCATACGAGAAATTGAATCGAAACCTAATCAAAACCTTAAAATAAGAACTCTAAGCTTATAATTGTAACAATTTGCCAAGGAATTGATAAAACCCTAATTAAGTATAACTATTGAACGATATACCAAATCATGTAAAATTACTAGCAAATGATTAGAGATAACTTCTAAATGCTCATAAATGTAAAAGTATTAAATTAATTCATAAAAATTTATAATATTATTTTATAATTAATATTAACCTTATATTTATATAGATAAGTTAGTATTATGCTAATTTAGACATTTATTAGTTATATAGATAGTATGTAGTAAATATTAATACCATGATTTATAATTTACCTTATAATTATATTATTCATTATTCTAAATATTATTTACAGGATTAGAAATGTGTACGGATATTCTAATATATGTTTATTGATTTATTATACTTGATTTTCTATTTTCTCTCTTACTTTATCTTTTTCTCTACTTTCTGTTTATTTCCAAATTTTTTATATATAATATATAAAATATTTTGGGAGTTCACCAAGTCAACATGCTGACCAAAAGTCAACTTGTCATTTTCAAAGTATTAATTTACTTATCTTTTCCCTTTTCCTTTTCCTTTTCTTTTTGTTTTCCTTCTTTTCTTCTTCACTTATTGTAACCCATGTATCCCCCATAGAATATTCTTTATTCTTTTTAGTTGTCGTCAAATCACACACATATTTCACTCATTTCTATCCTTAAATTTAGATCACCACTTCCCTTTCCCTCTTTCCCTCTTCATTTTCTCTTTTATTTATCACCATACCCATTTTACAAACATCCAAAGAAGAAGAAAAAGAAGGGATTCTCACATAAAATTAATTTTCTAAATAAGTAAGAATATTTCCTTATATATATATTTAGTATTAACTCTTTTATATAAAGTATGAATTATGCATTTTATTGGGTTTTTTTATATATTTTTGCACTTGATGTTTTGGATATGTATTAGTATGTATTATAGTATATTGTTTTATGATTCTAAGTATATATATTAGCTCTTAATTTACATAATCTTAAGTCCTATAGCAACAATAAATTTTAGGGGGGGTAAGCTCAATTACTTAGGGAGTAACCTTTTTACTTTACTAGCAAACAGTATCAAATAACTTATTAAACAAGTGTATGAATGCATAGTCAAACATATGTAATACAACAATATATACAATTGGTCGGTAATTGTATACAGTACGATTTTAATACCTACTGTTACCCGGGTTAAGAAGTAGTTTGGCACGTTAGGATTTAGGTATCTATGTCAAATTCGTAGTCTCTTGTCAACAATATCACTCTCAGTAGTAGATGTGGTATGGCCTTAAGTAGAAGGCAACACTCCCCGAAGTTGAGTAGTTCTCAAAAGTCGAGGAAGGAACATGTCATACAATAATAAATTCAATATACATGATACAATGTGGATCTAACTAAACATGATCTCCTCTTCTATTGCATGATGCTGATGCCCTTAACATCATGTTATAAGATACAATGCATGTCCAGTTTAATTAGGGGTCAAATATTTATTAGTTCCAATTCATGGCGACTAACCAATATGTTCAAACAATCCCAAATCCTAAGTTCTAGTATAGTAAGCATATAAGTTTATATTAACTTAAGATATTTTACAAGCAAGTTCAATCATAACAAGCACATGTAGTATCCCATATGCCTCAATCATGCAATAAATTCAATTATTTGACATAATTAAATAGTTCACTAACTACGAGTACAAACAAGTAAAGTAAGGGTGGTATACTCACTCGGTCATGATGCATAGTGATCCTAGTAATCCCTTGAAGAAGATAATTAAGGTCTATGAGTATTCTATTCGCATTAATTAACTAGGCTTACCGCTTATTATCCTAAAGTTAGTTGTTTTCATGATTCTGACATATCCTCCTCATTTTTACTCTGTTTTCAATGATCTTATAGTTGTTTTCATTTTTTTTTTCAAATGTTCTTTCATTTGGTGAAGTTGTTTTTAAGTTTCTAGGTTACTAAGCTTTTTGTTTGGGCCCTACAAGGTCATGGGCCCAAATGGTGAATTGAGTCACTTTAGGGTTTAGGCTTGGTTTTTGACTTTAGTCTTTATGTTTAATAATTTTGGGCCTTCTTTTAAGCATTTTAAATGGGCATTTTCTACCTAAAACCTTAAAATTTTAAAGTGGGCCTTAGTGATACTCTTATGGGTCTAAATTGGCCTTTTTTCTAAGTTTAGGGCTCTAAATAACTAAGGGGCCTATAGTAGATGTCTTAGATGGGTCTTTTAATTAAATCATTCTAAGCCTTATAACCTAAGATTCAGATTTGGTCACTTAGCTCCATGGGCTCTAAAGTTAGTTTTTTTGGGCTTTATGTGTCTAAATCACTATTTAGGGCCTTGAACTCAAGCCAACTTGTCTTTTCGGGCTTAAGTTTAGCCTACTTTAATATGTTTATAGATCTTGACATTAAGGTCTTAGGAGTTATAAACACCATTCTTAAGCCTATAATCGCTAACTAAGCTAGTTTAAGGCCTCCACCATACTTTAGCTTACTTAACTTGATTAATCAAGTCCTGAACCATACTTAACACTAAATAAATATGTCACTAAGCTAACAAAGAAGAATTTCCAAATTTGGTGGGTTCATGAAAGTGGCAGCCATGAGTTGTTTCAGGGATCAAAATTTCCCTTTTTCATGCAATACTTGATTTTTTTTTGGTGTTTCTACTTAAGTAACCTATGTTTCTACTAATCTAAAAGCATAATCACTTCATAAAAGTGTGTTGAAATGTTGTGAGAGAACATATAAGGGGAAACATGCATGGGAAATGGGGATTCTATCAACCTAATTGATGATTTACTAATCAAACTAACACTACTTCATACTACTTAATCTATTTGTGTTATATCTTCTACTAAAAGTGGTTTTTCTTTTACTAACCTTTGTTTGCCCCTCTTGAAATGCCTTAGAAATTTTAGGGATTTGCTATAAAGTAAGTTTGAACAAAGAAAAACATTACAAGACAACTAAGGAAAACCTAGCCTAAGTTCTTATTGGAGCAAGGAGTAGAAGGCCTTCTTTGAGATGAATGTGCTATGTGCTTATGTATGTGTATGAGGGTGTATATGTGTCAAAAGGTTAAGGTAGAGTATGTATGAGGCATGAGACTTGGTGGCGAGTAATTTAGAGTAGTGGTGGGTTTGGTAGTGTATTATGTGGTTTAGGAAAATCAAGGACAAGGCTTAAAATAGCAACCATGTACTATCGTGCTTTTTGCTAAATTGGGTAAGATCTTATCCCTTATGGGTACAAGATATTTTAAAGTGATTAAGGGTTTGTCTTTTAATCCTTAATAATGTTTAACTTGTAGCTAATTAAGATGTAATGGGGTTGGTTATGGATTAGGGGTTGATTAGGTTAATTGATGGAAATTAAGCATGACTAGGCTAATTAAGTGCACTCGGGGTACATTTAAGGTTTTATTCCTACATGTGTAGTTAGGGTTTGCTGAAGGTTTAGTGTTCGTTTATAGTGATTTGATCCACATATGAGTTCAAAAGTCAGGGTCTAAATCATTTAATGCTATTGATTACTTGTACTGATCGATTTAACCTTACTATTAGTGTTTATTTGTAGTATTAAGATATTTGATCACTTAATTAAAGTTGCATAATAATTTTAGGGCTTTGCTATTGTTCTAAGGTTTTTTAAGTATTAAGGTTCTTGCTCGCTCAATTAGGATTTTAGAGTTTACTTTAATTAGGGTTTTTGGTTGGACACGTAGGGTTCAATTCTTTTGCCTAGGTTTTATTATTACGTTTGGGTGATTTTAGGGATTATCCAATGACTCCTTGATCTAATTCTGCTTTTGGGTCATCAAAATTTCATAGGGCTTACACACACATATATATACGATATATATACATAAATACATACATACACGCCATATATTTAAACAAATCATAGTGTGTACATAAACCAAAGCATATAAGTACATATATATAATTACATACATACAATACATTTATGTAATATAATATAATAAAATAAACCTATAAATACATGATGGGTCAAAACCCACAATGCATAAATAAGAATCATAATCTATTAATTAATTAAATATAATAATATATACATATATCTAATACTAATATAAATTTTAAGAAATATAAAATCAATAAAATTTAATAAAATGCTATGTGGACCACTAAAATAATGCCATGTCAGTAATTCACCTAAAATGATTAATTGAACTAAAAATTTCAAAATAATTAGAAAATAATAATAATTAATTAATTAGGAAAATTTTCAATAGATATAAAATCAATATAATTAGTAATTAAGTTTAAATATAAAGAAATAATGAAATATACGTAAATTGAACATAAAAATAAAATATTATGAAAATATGAAATTTAGAAATTAATTAAATTATAAAATAATATAGAAAAGGTCAAATTTGATAAGTAAAACTTTTTGGGGTCAAAATAACCAATTTTGTAACAATTTCGACTCATATAAAAAAATGTAGATTTTAATGTCCAAAATGAATCTTGCTATGTAAACGTACGTCTAAAAACGATAAAAATCAACAATAAGTTTATAAATATTGAAGTTAGAATGAAAAAGGCATTCATGATTTAGGATTAAGAGAAAACTTACGGATATAAGTAAATTAATTACATTATTTAAGCAATATGATCTTACAAATAAATAACTACTATAAAACTTCAACTAAATAAAGAAATGACTAAACACAATTATTTACAAGCACACATTTATAATTTCCTATAAAGGGAAACCAACATATACATATCATAAAGCATGAATAAGACATAATTAAAAGATTTAAAGTTATTCAAAAGACCAAAGTATTATATACACACATATATGCATTTAAAAAGTTAAAGCACTTTGAAGAAGAAATGCTTTCATATATAATAGCAATATATGTAAATATAACATGGTAATGATAATAACACTTAATAATAATAATAATAGCAACAACAACAACAATAATAATAATAATGGTGATAATAGCAAGATAGAGTCATATACTTATAGAAAATAAATTGAATATATGTATATATATTTATATGTATGTACATGCACAATATAAACTTAAAATAACACTGTAATATGATGGAGCTCAAGTTTTTAGTTATCTGCATATATGATTTTAAGATGCTACACTTAACTCTATTACTTTATTTGATATATATATATATATATATATAGTTACACTAATATCTATTCCACTATACACAAATATTATAACTAAATTAAGTTATAGCAAAATATTAATACAAAACTTGCAAATAGTTGAATAATCTAAACTTATATAATTTTAAATAAACTATATGCTATTAATTATAGGATAAAGTAATGCAAACTTGTTAAGAACTGATTATGAAAATGTAAAAATTTAAAGTAAAACTAAAATGTATATGAAATTCAAAACTTAACTAGAAACATGAATCATAAGATAGATAGTAAGCTAGTTAGATTGTCTAACATTATGCCTAGATACTTATTAGGTTTATTTCATTTTTGTTTATTAAGAAATATTGATTGAGGAGATAAGCTACCTGTTGGTTGCTAGGAGTCATATCGGCTTTGGTCAAGTGAGTTCTCTTAATGATTCTCTACTTATTTTGTACTTGTACTTAATGCACCTAAATTAAATATTAATAACTTGATGCTTGGGGGGTTAAGTTATATATGTGTCTGATATTGGTTGATTTATGTGCAATATATTATTAAATATGATAATTAAAGATTTGGTTGTATGATTGATGGTTGCATGATTTGAATAGTTTGCTGATATTGATTAATCATCCAATACTTTGATTTAATTATATTTAGATTATCTTAAATTAAAAAAATCAACCATTAACCATGCATTGCATTACTTATTCCAATTGTCACCTCATGTAGGGGTAAAGAGAGATCTTGTAAGGATTGTTTCTATATATTGAACTAAAGTGTTTTAGTATAGTGTACTCATACAACATGACCTTACCCTATTTTACGAGCTTATTTGGTGTTGGAGATGCCAACTGTCTAGTTAAGGGTTGAGTCTATAAACCTCCACCATAGGGCATAAGTGTAGACTATAGGGGCCACCTCACTACTAGACTTAGGATTTTATGTGCTATTGGATTTTTTTTTTAAATGAAAATGTATTTTGTGATATATGAAATTTAAGTATATGGTAAAAAACCCAAGTACTAGAACTCGATTGTGATTGGTGCCGATGAATCTCCAACCTTTACTTCGAAAGGTGTTAAATCTGATGTTATATGTAGAACCAGTTAATTGCATATATTGTTTGGCATATTGCTTGTTCATGCATTTATATGTTTGTTAATAAATCGTTTGATAACCTGCTTGTGAGTATAGTATTGGGGGTAACTCATTGAGCTCGTATAGCTTACTCCCTAATAGATTTCTTATGTAAGTTGATAAATAATCAAGCATGGGTTAAGAGCTGAGCATTGAGAGCAAGTATTGAGATGTTTTAGAGGTTAGAACTAAAGATAGATTGTATAGTTTGTTTAAGATTTTAAATGTAAATACTACACTTATATTTATGTTTGATAATTTCAGTAAGTGTAAATTTTAGGTTTTTATTACTTGAGCTTATCATTTGGTAGATGATACTGATTTTTTATGGTTTTGAGAAACTGTAGAATATTAGATATCCATAGTTATTTAAATTTTACAATATGTTAATCAATTAAATATCTAAAATCCTAGTGATAAATTATTTAGTTTTGTAATTTATGACTTATGAGGCAATTTTTATATCATAGATGCACACATGATGTAAAAATTTTAATCAATTCTACTAGGCTGCCTATAGGTTCTTGACACATAAGGTCATGACATGACTTTACCCTATAGTCCTAGCATCAATACCTAAATTCACCTATATAAGTTAGTTTTACCATAAATGTCATTAACTTGAAGTAACTCAACCTACACCTAACCACTATTACGACTACCTAAAGCCCCTATTATGAAGCAATTTAATCATTAAAATTAACCTTACTACCATCTATATACCTTCATCTATCAACCATTTTGAGCAAAACCCACCAAAAGGCTATTACCCATCATCAAACATTAAGTAAAACCAAATTACCTCCTTTGACTTGAGTTGAAACCACCATTTTTTTGAACTTGATGTAACACCACCAATAATCAATAAGGTACCTCTAGCCAACACATCATCAAAGTTTAAGAACCATTAGACTAAGATAAGAAAATTACTTTTGTTGAAGCTTTTAGTACAACCCATCTGTAACCCATATTCAATTTATGCTTAGTCCAAGTTTACACCTAAATGCAAGGTTTAGCCCTTGCCTACTCTAGGTTGGTTTCCCTTTATTGTTATCTCTTTTCCATATTTATTTATTTTTCTAATAATAATAATAATAAGGGGTCCTTTATAATCTAATAATGTTTTAATTGCAATTTTTTGTTTGTAATCTCGAACTATATATATATATATATATATATATATAACTTTACTTTTTTGTTTAAAAAATTCTAAGAAAAGCCTTTAAATGATTTTTTTAAAAATAATTCCTTGATTAAGAAACTCTTTCTTTTGTTCATCAAATAGGTTCTCACTAAAATGGGTTTTTCCTTCTCATGCCTATATAAAGAAAAGAACTTTTTGATTAATTTATAAAAAGAAAAATTTCTTTTTATGACATTCTCCTTATTTTTTTTTGAAAAATATAATTAAAAGAGTAGATATTTAAATATAATTGTTTCTTAGAAATGTAAAAGCAACCTTCAAAAAAAAAAAATTTGTTTTGAAAAGAGCTAAATATAATATAATCCCAAAAATAGGTGCATAGGCACTTAATGTTGACTACCCTAAAAATTTTTCCCTTTGATTTTTTTTTCTTAATAATAATGAAATGTAAAAAGAATAATAATAATAAATAGGTGAATAAATAAGAATTTTTATTTTTGCTAATTAGTCACTTTTTTTAATGCCTTCTTACTTTAAGAATGTTTTATTTTGATAACCACCTCTTGTCTTTAAGATAAAAGTCCTCAATTTTTTTGTTTTTTTTTTAGCTTTTGTACTTTTGGAAAGTTGTATTTGGTAACCACCTTTTGGCTTGAAAATAAAAGCTCCCAAATTCTAGGAATCTAAATTTTTAAAAGATCATTATTTTCTTTATTTTTAGAAAATTAAAATTATATCACCTAACCAATGTTAATAATCACCTTTAGGACTTTTGTGAGTGGTGACTCCACAACCATTTAAGAAAGGAAAAAAAAATTATCACTTTTAATTCTTTTGTTGAGCAACTCATATTAGGGGCACCTTATTTGAGTTAAGGTATTAAAAGAAAAGATTTTCAAGATTTAGACTCAACAATATACATAATAAGCATAATAAGATTTGTCACTACAATAGGCCAAACAAGCCTTAACTTATGATAATAGGGCATAGTACTAAGTTCCTATGCTAGAAAGGGTATGAAATTTAGTGGAGAAGGGAGAACCCATGTCTTGCATCTCTAATTAAAGCTGCCATTGTAATTTAAGTTTATCCTAGTTTTATGTTTTTGGAAAAGATTATCATATTTGTATTTGTTATCTTGCTTTGAAATTTATTTTAAGTGATGTTTAAATTGTAATTTGAATATTATAATTATGGAAATTAACTAAAATAGTATTGAAGAAAGTTACATGTGTGTTTTGCCTTTTTCTAGAAATAATCACTAGTTCTAATGGTAATTGGTATGAACTGAAAATTTATACACCATAATTTAAGCAAGAAATGTTTTTTTTTTTTTTAATTTTAAAATAAAAGTTGTATAGCTGAAAATTGAATTTCCATACTTAGAATATAGTGACACTCATTTAAAAAGTTAGGTGCGGAAGAAATTGTTTAAGCATGGTGTGCCAACTTTGGACTACAAATGCACTTACGAAATCTACATTAAAATGTTGGTTAGGCTGAAAGCTTTGAAAAAAGAAAAAAGAAAAAAAGAAGTTGCATGTTGGTAGATGCATATAATTTCAAACCACTTGGAAGAAACATGAGTTGTGTAATTGGCATACATTGTCCCTAATCAACGACAAGACATGCATAAGTTGGTTTACATCTAGTGGACAGAGTCAGTTAGATGATATATGTACGTAAGTACTTGTTAATTATCCTACTTTACATGACTAAATTGCTTGTTCTTTATTATGAAATATATCGCTATCAAAGAAGGGACATAGCACATTTTAATTTAATGCATGAATCTAAGCCCAACACTTTGGTTTGGTTTCAAGAAATCTTTACTCTGTTCTTGGAAATCATCTTTACTAAAATTTACTTGTTCAATCTAATTATTTCAAGAACACAATATGAAACAGGTGATGTCAAGCTTGGATTTTCACCCTCTTGGTTCTTTTATAAAATTAGGTCTTCTCTAAGTCGATCAATACTAAACTCTACCCATTTAATATTGACCCTTAACTAGGGTTTAAAGAAGACCATTTTTTTCAACTTGAAAAGAATTGGAGTTGCCATCTGACTGGAGTCGGGAAAAGGGGTTAAGTAATAATAAATTGGGTGGATTGGTTATAACTTAGCTAGCAGTCTATCGATTAAAAAACCAAGTTATAAATACAGTTTTTTGAAAATTAGAGATCTGGATTTGGGGGCTAATTTATTAAACCTTAGGTGTAAACCACTTTTAACTTTCCGAATTTAACTTCGCTTTTCAAATATACCCTTTCTAATTTCTAGAAAACATCTAATTATGATATATGTGATTAAATTGATTAATTTACATAAATATCTAAAAATGGAAAAAATAAAACTTTCCATATTTTAAGTCGCCCTATACTTGCGTACGGGTGCCAACGTATCTACTATTCGGAATTAGACTTCCATATTTCATTTAATGAAAATATAGCGGGTTGATTGATTTTATCTTTGGAAAAATTGCCGAGTTTACGTTTTTACCAATTTTGAGTTGATTTGAGAAAAGATTATAAAAGGTCCTAAATTGGATTTTTTTTTGGAAAACCTAAAATGCTTTAGTTTGGAAAAGATTTGTTTCATTTTTATAAAAAAAAATTGATTTTCTAAGTGTCAAAAATAACTTTTCTATTTTTACTCCATTTTATTATTTTTATTTATTTTTTTTTCTTTTCTTCTTGTATAAATGTAAAAATAAAATAAATAAAATACTTCCTATTCTTTTTTCGTTCTTTTTTCTTTCTATTTTTTTTTATTTTCTATTACATTTATAAAAAAAAATAAACAAAATAAAACAAAAAATAAAATAAAATAAAAATAAAAAAGCTTGAAACGAGTTTGGATACACGAGTCGGACCTAAGCGAGTCGGACAGGTCGGGTTAGGTCAGCTCTATTGGATACGGGTCGAGCTTTAATGCCTTCATAGCTGCAATGGCAGTGAGGCTCAATTCAGTTTGTTTTGTCTACTAAAATGAGCGGATGACAGTTTTTTTACAAGTATTGGATTGGAGATAGGGGGGTGAGTTTAGTGCCTTGGTGTTTTGGAGCTGTTTGGGTAGTTTTTGAAAGTTGATCGTAGGTGATGGTAGAGGTTTAGCCTTGTAGGAGCTGCTGGGTATGATCAGTTGGTTGGGGTAGGTTTTTTAGAGTATAAGGAGTTTGATTGTAGGCTTAGTTTTGCTCGAGGGTGGCTGAGGATGGTGGTTCAAGGAGAGAGAGAGGGGGCAGTTAGGGTTTGGTGGTGGTTTCTTGGTGTCACGGCTGGGGGTCACGGTAGAGGTCGAAAGTAGCTGGGTTAAGGAGCTTGAGCTATGAGTAGTCTTCTTAGAGTGGTGGCTCAGCTCAAGTTAGAGTGAAGAGAGAGAATCAAAGAGAGAGGGACAGTGGATTAGAGAGAGAAAGTGAACGAGAATGGATAGAGATAGTATAAGGATTGATTATGTTCATTATGTATGTCTATCTATGTCCCATGATCATTAATTTATACACAAATCTAACCTAGAAATAAAGGAAAGTTGGAATCGGATTTAATGAGAAATGCCTGAAAACCTAGCTTTTTTCCAATTTTTGAATGCCGATTTGAATGTGCTTTTGGTTGAATCTGGATTTGTTCTTATCACTAATTCAAAGCATGTCATGTTTAGTGTGAGATTGTTGTAAGAAACTATGTGCCTGTATGTGGAATTTATGTAGAAATTGAAGCTAAAGTGGAGGGAATAGGCTATTCTTGAGAAGGAAAGAGGAAGAAAATGGAGAGAAAATAGGGGAAAATCGAGGGAAAGAAAGGGAAAGTATTAACGTGGCGTCACATCACCCAACTTGACAAACCTTGACTTGCTATGTATCAACACTTGATACGTGGCAGCTGACGTGGTGTGCCACGTAGTTGACATGTAGCACCGTGTTAGTAAAGGCCATCCAATCCGATGATGCTACGTGTCAAGACATGTGGTGTAATCAGATCTTGATACGTGACAGTCTTTGATATGATAAAAAACAAAAATTAAGAAAAAGGCTTCTCTACCTTTGCTATGTTTTGAACTCAAGGCCTCATGCTAAATGCTAGTACTATACTCATATGCTTAATCATCAGGCCGTTAGCTTATGCCTTATTTATATGTGTAATTAAATTGCAAATATGGACTTAGTTAGCTTAGGCCAGATTTAAATCTAAGCCCAAGTTCAACGGCCCAATTTTTAAACCTAAATTAAAAGTTTAATCTAATGAAATGTTATTTTCTAAAATTATTTATTTATTTTAATTTTTTTGTGAGTTTTCAAAATTTTTATGTACTTTTTCGAAATTTTCCATTTCTTTGTTTTTTTTTTTTATTTTTTCTAATTTTCCTATCTTTTGCGCTTTTTCCTATTTTTCTAAATTTTTCTAGAATTCCTATTTTTTTCTAAAAATATTATTTTTTGCTTTCTTTAATTTTCTATTTTTTTTCTTTACTTTTCTTAATTTAGGAACCTATAACATAATTTGAAAAATAAAAGGGAAGGCAAAAATTATGTGTCTACAGGTGATTATAATTATCTTTCCTTATATATATATATATATATATATATATTCTATAAGTTTAATATTAAGAAATGTAATTTACTATCTCTATTTATTATCAATAAATAAATAAGTCCATAATTTTCATGGTATTCCAATATTTTCTAATGGGCAAAGATAGAGGTGAGGTAGGGTAAGGTAGGGTAGGGTGGTAGGGGTTGGGGGAGGTAAGAGAATTACTAGAGTTAAAACTATATATGGTTAGTGTTGATAAGAGATTTTAGTTATGGGTTCCTTAAACCCAGTGTTATGTTTAGAAGCTGAGTTATCACTAAGCATTACTAAAGCATGTAAATGCATCTTTCGAGGGACCTAAGAAATGGGAATGCAAGTAAAACTTACTATAACTTTGTAAAGTAGCTCTTAAAATACGATTCACTAGAAAGCTCAACATAACTCATTCCATTCACTTGATATGACTCATATTAGGACCCTAAGGAGGGGCTTTGTACTACGTATACACCTATGATATAAAAATTGCCTTGCAAGTCAAAGATTATAAGATTTTAATTAATTAATCACTAAGGTTTCTGATTTTTAATTTATTAACTTATTATAAAATATAAATAACTATAGGCATCTAATATTTCGCAGTTCCTCATAACTATAAAGAATGTGTATCTTTTACCGAATAATAAGATAGGATAAGTTAATTTCATATATTACAAGAAATACTAAATTATATAGAAATCTAACATATAAATACTTTTTACATGGGGTCCTCCTATGCTAGCTATACATTTCCCAACTAAATTGAGCTTTCTCTTAAATAACTTAAATTTGCACTCTACACTAGAGCTTATCCCAGTCCCAGCTTAAATGGACCTGCAAAAGAAGTTATAGGGGAATGAGCAAACCATAGCTTAGTGAGTTCATTTCTCACCATTGTTGTTTTGGTAATCAAACATTATTAACATACATGCAAGTTTTTATATATACGAATTGGATGCATACATAGTAAATGTAAGCAATACATCCATAAGAGTATAAAACTATAGAAGGTATAGATTTACATCATCTGCACATCGATTATCTCTTGTACTTACTTGTACAGGATACCTCACCTTACCTGCATGAGGCTACCTAAGGCTATCGTTGCTCCAAACGATACTCGACTATTATCCTAATCGAGAAAGAAATACTAATTCAAATAGGTAGACCCTAACTAGAGCTATCTACCATTAATAAATCATATCCAAGGCCTCATAGGCTTAATATCTATAAATCCAATCGACGGCCTTATGGGCATAACTATGGGAGTTCTCTCGCTATCAATCAATTAGAGATACTATGCTAGTTTTGCCTCCACGTTAAAAATATCATAAACAGGTGATATGAGCCTTTACAGAAATTATACAAGAATCTATTTAAGACTGAGAAAACATTTCCATAAATACTTTTCTCAAAAATTAGCAAGGCTAGTATTCTCCATAAGTATATATTAATTAAGTCATAGACATGCAACAAATATAACTAGTTATGTTGGTAAGATATTTTTATTTACCGATTTAAAGAGGTGATGACATGGATGATAACATATCGAGTAATACAATCATTTAGATGCATAAGCAATAACAACTAGCAAAGCATCAAGCAAGTATCATGCATAAGCATATAGTTGATCATTAGAACTCCCTCACATAAATTAATGCTTACTTTACAAGCTTTTACAATTTCTAAAATTTGACAATTGAGTACCTAAATGATAATAAGAATTATAAGTATTTGGAAAACCTATGCTTTTCAATTATGTAGATATCTGTTATAGTTTGCGTAATTTCCCACTATAGCCCAAGCATGTCATGAATATGGTTTAACTTATTTATTAGGGTAAATAGGAAATATATGGATATATTTGTAAATAATTGTAACTTATGTATTTATTTCATTATTTCAAGGGTTTAGTCTCCTCATTACTTTATAAGGCCAATTAATTTAGTTATCATACCTATTTTTCTTTGTTTATCTTAAATCTTTAATCGTGTATAACTTTTTCATTTTAACTCCGATTTTAATGATCTCATAGTTAATCTTTATCGTTTTTAAACGTACTTTCATATAGTAAAGTCTATTTTGGACATTGGAACTAACATTTCCTATTATGAATTGAGAATGTTACAAATTTATTTATTTTTTGCCTAAATGTTTTTAATTATCATTTTGAGTTTTTCATTTAACGATTTTATTTAGTGGTTTTTCTTTATTTTTAAAAATGGATTTAAATAATTTCTAAATTTATGCATTTTCTAAATATTTTTATTTTTGGGTCCATTTTGTCACAATTTCTTTATTTGACTATCTTAAGCTTAAATCTTTCATTATCTTAATTTTTGTTACAATTGTAATTTTCTAGTTTATTTATTATTATTTTTTTAATTTGTAGTTTTAATTAGAAAAATTAAGAGATGCTAATGTGACAGCTTCTTATTGGTTTAAAATGCAATTTTCTTACTTTGTCCATTTTTTTTGTTTTACTATTTTATAATACTAATATATACACATATATGATGTCCTAAAATAATAGAAAAATCATTTTTATTTTCCTTGTGATGTTCACATCCAGCATATAATATATATAAATATATATGTATATATTTATACTTATTAATCTATTTTTAGGAATACAAAATACTAATAGACATATACAGGTAGTTTTTGGTATATGTACATATGTAAGTAATTATAGTATACTATATGTATATTTTTTTAAATCTTAGAAAAATAGAATAATATATATACATATAGGCCTATGAATACATATATTCCCATATTTTACTACTTATTTATATATGTATTTATACCATTTCACAATATTTTTCGTACATATGTATACTAAAATAAATATACTTAATATTACATATTTCATATGTAATATATATAAATATATAAAAACCGTATATATACATAACTCAGTATGTATAACATATAGTTAAATATATTTATGTATATACATATATATAAATACATAAATATGAAGAAAAGGAGTTGTACATACAACCAAGTACATATTCATATAATTTTATTACAAAGGATATTAAAATATACATAACTCCTATACATATTCCTAACAAATGAAATATTACAAATACATATGCAAACCAAAGAATACATCTAAACCTATATTACAAGGAAAACTAAAATACAACATAAAGTGTCAATTTAATTATTCTTTTGTCTTGAAAATCTTTGGGAAAAATACACTCCTCCTTTTCTTAAAGCTGATGCAAAAATGATAATGGATGTGAAGTGAACTATGGAAGTTAAAAATTTAGTGGTGATTGAAGGAAAGAAGGAAGAAAACAGCAAAATAGAAGTTGGAAAGGGAGAGAGAAATTGTTGCTCCAAAAAGAGGAAGAAAGACTTGATTTTTGGTTATAAATTTGAAGAAGAAAATGAAAGTGGAAGGAAGTTCTAGAGATGTATACATGGCTTACCATGGAGAAAGAAGGAAAAGGAAAAAGAAAAGAAAGAGAGAAAAGAAAAGAAAAAAAAAAAGAGATCATTATGAAAATAACATGTGTTGACTTTGCTTTATCTTAATCTCAACCTTCCTACATGTGAAAAAATTTGTCGAACACTTGTACAACCAAAAGTGGAAGGAGAAAAAGAAGAAAAGAAAAAGGAAAAGATGAAAAGAAAGAAAGAAAGAAAGAAAGAAAAATTCGTAAAATTACTTTTGACTTTCCTTAAAGTGTTTCCAATTTATACATAATATTTAAAATAAATTATGTTGTAAACATAGAAGAAAATATAGAACGTAAAATTAATGTATACTACATGGTTCATACATATAAAGAATGTAGTAAAATTAAATCAAAATAATAAAATCAATATAAAACTAACACATGCATATATATATATATATACACACACACACACATATACATATGTGACATTACAAATAATCATAAGATAATATTTATAATCTTGTTAATTTATTTAATTCATTTGTTATTCTTTATGTTTATTAGTATTTAGGAGTTATCTCTATTTGTTCATTAGCGATGTTAAGCGATTATGTGCATTTATTGATAATTTTACTAGATTAGAGCTTTACCACTAATAGGGTAAATTTATATATTTATAAGCTTAGAGCATTGGTTTTATGGTTTTAATCAAGTTCAAGTTCCATCTCTTATATTTATAGGTTTAGGGTTTTTGCGTACGACTAGGGTCCCAAATAGTATAATAGTGTTCTTTGTATTTGTTTTAGGTTTTGAATTCAAAATTTTAATTAGTTTTAAGTTTTTTAATTCTATTAACTTAGGGAAATTATCTACAATACTGGAGTTCAACTTTATACTCAAAAGGCTAAATTTGTAAAGTTTATAATTCACAAATAAGAGAAATAAGGTCCATTCACTACTATCCCTAGCTACGTCAGGTTAGATAAGAGTATAAGAAAGTTCTTGAAGTTAAGGCTTTCAAGAAAACCCTACAATATGTGTATTGAATATTGTAGACACTCTATTTTTTCCCTCTTATAATTTTTGGGAATTTTTATAATAAAGAAAATAATTTTAACTGGAAAAATATAAAAAGTTAGAAAATTAAAAAAAAAAGAAGTAAAAATTAGAAAATTTAGAGAAGTACCGGTAGATGAAAAATATGGAAAAATAAGAATTCTTACGATATTAGAATAAAGTAGAGTAATAATAAAAATTATAATAACAAAATAATAAAGGTTTGAGCATTTTAGGTTGGTTTAAGTACAGACTAAGTAATTTAGATTTAGCCTAAGGCTAGTTTAGTCTATATGTACATTTGGTTTACATAATGGACAAGGCAAAACATACACACTTACACACACACACAAAGAAGTCAAGAGTTCTTGAATCTTATGATAGGCACTTGTGTGCCTTTTCTTTCCTTTTCCTAAAATGGATACGTATCGACCCTTGATTGGCTGACTGGGCCATTTTTCCTTCCCCTTCCTTTTCTTTCCCTTATTTTCCCATATGTTTCCAACCTAGGGTCTTCAATTCAAGACCATTTTTTATTCCAATATCTTCTTGATTTCACCAAACTTAGAAAAGTGTAAATAGGAGCTTAAATCGTTGTTCCAGGGATTAGCTTTCACTCAATCACTTACACTTGAGCTCTTTCTCTCTAACTCGATTGTCCCCTACTCTCTCTCTCTAGAATTGCAAAACCAACCATATAGAAAGCTTTCATGGGCCTTTACCACTTGTTTGCCACCATTCTTAAGCTCTGATGTGGTCTTTAACCCCTTTAATAGGCCACCTAAGTTTCAACTTGAACCCTTACTACTTAAAACCCTCATCTCCATTACACCTCTTCAAAACAAATACCACCCTCAAGCTTGCCATCCTCTAAACCCCTATTTATACCTTTCCCTCACTTCTAATAACCATTACTCGAGTGAAGCATCACAACCACCAATTGGCCACCTTGCAGCATCGCCTAAATCTCCATTAAACACCACCACACTTGCACCAAACCTAATTTGTTAATAAGATTCACATGAATCCACTTTTTCCAACTTGAAAAGACACTTGAAATCGCTCGTAAGATGTTGTACACCACTTTGAACCACCCCCCTACTTGAGTCATGTACCATGCATGTGCTATCTAACTTAGATTAGCATTTGACCTAAAAGTCCATCTTGAACCTAGCATTCAACCTACGCCTTGACTCATGAGTGACTTAGGTTTGTTTTCTTATTATCATTAATCAATACCAAAAGAAAAAAATGAAAAATGAAATAAACAAAGAAAAAGGGTTTTACTTCTTAGTTAAACATTTTTTAAAATTTATTTTGTAAATTGTTTAAAAAAATTATTTTTGACTAAAATATATACAACAAAATTATTTTTGATACTTAGGGAAAAGCTTTATGGAAAAATGTTTTACAACATAGGAAAAAGCTTTCAAAAAGAAAAAAAAAAACTCTTCAAAATTAGGCTCATCTTACAATTTTCAAAGAAAATGATAAATACATCAAATTAGAAACAATTGTAGGAATTTTCATAAATAAAAATTAAATGGACAAAATTGTAAATCTGTCTATTTTCTAAAATTAGAATAAACCAATACATTAAAGTTTTCAAAAAGGAAATATGAAAGTTTGATCCTGAGTATTGAGTACATAAACACTTGTCAACAACTATAAGGAGACTTAAAATACAAAAAAAATTTCCCTTTCACTAATAATTAGACTTGATTTCGATCATAAGATTTATTTTCTCATAAAAAGGAATTTTGAAAAATAAGTTTATATTTGAAAGGTTAGAATGGTACTCTTTTAAGGTTTAACAGGTTAGTCCCTAGAGCTATAATCAATCCACCCAATTGATTTCAACCTAACTCTTTCCTAACCTCAATCAAGTGGCGACTCCAAAATTTTCTCTTTTTTAAGAAAATATAGATTTTATTTAATTTTTAATCAAGTTTTAATATTAAATGAGTAGGGTTTAGTATTGATTAGATTAAGAAAAATAAAATTAAAAAATCAGGCTTAATAGGATAGTGACTCCATTAAGGACAGTTAAGAGGGATAGCTATCTAAACATTTTAAAATTAAGTTCTCTTTTCAAAATACCCATAGTAGATGGGTTACTGACTATCGACCTAATTACTTACATACACTTCAGAGGCCTCTGGTCGTTCACCCAAAGCATTCTTTCTCATGAACCCGCCAATGACGAGAAATAGCATGCTGAAGGAGGATGGTTAAATTCCTTGAGAGCTCCGGGTAGTTAAACTATGCTTTGTCCATTATCGTGTGCCAATGCTGACTTTCCTCTGGCTGAGAGCTCTATACCGAGTGATCGAACTTCTAACTGCCGAGAGTCTCCTATTGAGTAAATGTAGCTAGCTCTTGGCTAGGTGCTTCTCTTCTAGCCCCCTTCTAACTCTCATGGCATCCTTTTACGTCTCGACTTCTTTATCACCGCAACACCTTGATTCCTCTCATTTGTTGTGCTTAGAGAACCCTTATACAAATCCAGAGTTGCACTACCACTTGTCTTCTTTATTTGACATTATATTATTTTCCCTTTTTTGTCTTTTATCCCTTTTAACCCCTTTCGTATGTACTGGAATCCTCTTTCTGTATATACCTTCTTATAATTTCTTTATTTATAATATTGCCCTAGAGACTTACTATAAATAGTCCCTTCTCCTTATAAGTTAGAATCATCTGATCTTACATATATACATTGAATATACTGTTTTTGTGAGACAACCCTCTCTAAGTCCATTTTTCCATACACTTTTATCTAATCTTGTTGAGTGGCTTAGGATTAGTGGCGGATGGGCCTTGAAATCTACTTATGCATCATATTAAGTGAAGTATTAAGTTGTGTTGTACTTATTGGTGTGTTATATCCTCCAAGTTGCTTCATGTTCTAAGACTAGTTCACCTTATCTTTCTTTAATATCTCGAAAGAACCAAAAGTGCGAATCCACTATAGTAAACCTTCATGCTAATTGAGTTCCTAGGCACATTATATAATCCTAGTATCAGAGACCGAGGGCTGTATAGTTATAGTCACTACTAGTTACTAGTTGGGAGAATAGAGCAAGTTTACAAGTCATAGTTCATTGGATATTAGTGTGCATAAGGATTTCATGTATGAAGTGTATTTTCTGACACTTCATTTTGAGAATGTTGAATCTTAGTGTTCAAGGAGAAATTAATGATGTCGAGAGTGATGCTCTTGCTCTTGGTCGAGTGACCCAACAAACACTACATACTACTGATGAACAAATACAAGACCTTACTGTTGTTGTGGCTGACTTAGCTACTTTAATACAAAGAGTTCTAGAGACTAGGCCACATGAGAGAGTTGTTGAATAGGGTCAAGAGATGAGAGATAGGTCAAGAAGGCAAATGAATGAATCGTATATGCCAAAACCCATTCCTGTGAACCAAGCACCACCTCAATGTGCCGATAGAATGGTGAGGAGAAGATTGGAGTTGGAAGAAGTGGAAGAATATGAAAAAGAAGAGGAACAGTAAGTTAGGATTGATAAGCATGAGCTTAGAGCTCCTAAGGGAGTCGAACACCTAAAAATACAAATTCCAAGCTTCAATGGGTCTAATAGTGTTGATGACTATATAGACTAGGAGGAGAAAATTGAAAAAATATTTGATTTTTATGATTATGAAGATGCTATTCGTATTCGAGTAGCTGCATTAGAATTTTCTAGATATGCGGCAATGTGATGGAAAACGTTACAGAATATTCACCTAAGAGCTTAGTGAGAAGCTAGGATGTAGAATGAAATGAAGCGGGTCCTAAGAAGTAAGTTCCTTCCTGAATACTATGAACAAGATATGTTTCGACATCTCCAAGACATGAGATAAGGTAGTTGATCATTGGATGACTATATTTGAGAATTTCAATTGCTCATAATCCAGTGTGATGTCGATGAACTCAAGATGTGAACCATCGTAAGGTTCATTTTTGGACTAAGGACCGAGATTGGTAACATAGTAGAGCTGCAAAGTCTAGCGACTTTAGATGAAGCCATTAGGGTGGCATAGAGAGTCGAAAGGTAGAGGCAAAATCAAGTTAGTCGAACGCTGAGTAGTTGACCAATTATGCTGAACAGAAGTGGTACACCAAGTTGACTAGTGAATGACCAAGCATCGAACGGTTCTAAGGAGGAATGTCCAGGACAAATGCCGAGTCGATTCAAAGAAAGTTAAGGTAAGGGAAAGGTCGAGGAACCTAAGGCTCGAAGAGACTAAGGTTAGAGCTTAGGAAGAAAGACTTGGGAAATCAAATACTTTAAATTTCTCATTATGGAAATGTAGCTAGTAAATGTCTGAATCACCGAGTCATGACTATAAAGGGAGACAAGCCTTAGTTTAAAGTAGAGAGCACGAGCAAAGTAAAGGAAGAAATGGGAATTGATTAGATACTAAAAGAGTTTCAGGATGATCTCAATGTCGAGACACCATCTAAGGGCGGTACCGAGTATTGTTTTGTCATTTGTTAGTCTCTTAATACTTTTATGGCTGATGAGAATGAGCAAAGGGAGAACCTCTTCCATACAAATTGCTGAGTGAATAGTAAGCTCTGTACCTTGATTATTGATGGAGGGAGCTATACCAATGTCATAGCATAAGGGTTAGTTAAGCCTATGAAATTTCCAACTCTTCCACACCCCAAGCCGTACAAGATTCACTAGTCGAACAAGAAAGGAGGACTACACATTGCAAAGCAAGTTAGAGTGCCAATTACCATTGGTGATAGGTACATGGATCAGGTGCTATGTGATGTCCTTCCTATGTATGCTTCTCATGTATTACTTACTTGATTATGGCTATTTGATTTAAGAGTGTTACACGATGGGTATAGGAACACCTATATGTTCTAGAAGGATGGGAAGAAAATTATATTGACACCCATGAGTCCTAAGGAAGTGTAAGAAGCCTAAGAGAAGGTTGCTAAATCATTGCAGCGGAAGTCCTTGGTGATTTCCCAACCTCAATTTATCCGAGAAGTCAGGGCTGACTACTTTATGCTCCTCTTAGCTAGGAGGCTCTTGGAGGTGAGAGAAGCCAAAAACTTACCTACCAAGGTGCAACAACTACTTTAAATCTTTGCTAACCTATTTCTTACTGAGATGTCGAAAGGTTTACCTCCCTTGAGAGGTATTGAACATTGCATTGACCTCCAACCAGGAGTTGCCTTACTGAACCAACCCGCTTATAGGCTCCATCTAGAGCAAGCAGTTGAATTGAAGAAACAAGTGCGTAAACCCTACTTTTAGAGGGCCTAAGACTCAATTAAGAGTACTTTCCGAATGTTCCTAAAGATCAACTAAACTAAAAACTTAAGTTTATATTTAGAAACGAATTAAATTTTTACAACTCAAAAGCCAATTGTCGAGAAAACCTGAGCTTGAAGAACTATGAGCTCTAAAGCTACTTAAAACTGTAAACCTTAAAGCCATTAAGGAACTTTAACCCTAAATAATTAATCAATAATTTAATTTGAATAATTTCATCCAACTTTAGAAAATTTCACAATTTTATAAAAATCAAATCATAAATTACAAAACAATGTAGGATAGAAATCCTAAAACAATTTTCTATAAGGCTATGTCCTTATCTTCATGTATAAGCCTTACACATAAATAAGTAGACCAAACAATCACCTTAGATAACTTATCAATTGAGAGTTGGAATCAATTATCAATTGGTAACTTATCAAAATCTAGTGATAAGACAATTTCCTTATCACCTCTTCACTTATACAAAATATGGACAATTTTTCACAAGAATTAATAAGCTTTACTTTAATAAAAGAGACAAGACCACTCCATGGCATGCAAGGACATAAAATGGCAGATCTAAAAAGGGGAGAAAGGGGGGCCATGCATTGGTCATTCACCCATCAATCACTTTCTCTTACACATCACTATTCATCCCTTAATGCTTACATCATCAAGAGTTGCAATTGTTGACTTTATGTAAGCTACAAGGCAACACATCCAAGACATTTAAACACTCCTTCTCTCTCCATTTCCAACTGGCCATACTCTTCCCCATTTCTTTCACTTTCAATTTTACTTTCACTTCATCATTCTCTCTTTTGAAACAAACATAAAAAGGGGAAATAACCTTACCCTACAAAATCAATTTTTCTCCCATTTGAAAGCTTCAACTAACATCATTTTTTTCCTTTGCACTTGCGCCATTTTCTTTCATCATTTAAGACATTTAAGACCATTATAATCTTCCATAAACCCCTTTCCAAAAGACCAAAAGATTCGGGTTTCAAAAGGTAAGCAAAAAGGAGGAAGCAAAGTTAAAGGCTTAAGAGGAACCTTAGTGCACAACCACCAAATTTTACGTTAAGGACGAGTAAGTATTTCTTGTGATGTGTGGGTCGATATTTATGATAGGAGACTTGGATTTCTTGAAGATGCAAGAAAGTTTTAAGTTGTTAGAATGTCCAAAAATCGTTTTAAGAAACCAACCACAAAACCCTTGCATGAAGTTGAAATATGAGCATGTAAAGTTGGTATTTTGTGAAGACATTTGTTTAATGTTTTGAATGGAAGATTTTAAGCTAAGGAAACCTTGAAATGAGAACTTTAATGGAGGATATGCATGCTGGACGTGAGGGTTCCATGGCTATTTGAATGTTGATTTTGTTTCCATTTAGTTAAACATGCTCAAATCTAGATTTAAGTTAAGGAAAAATCCATCACATGAAGTTTTATGAAGAAACCAACTTTGTATGACATGAGCCATGATATGGGAGTTGTATTAAGTATGAGATCTTTTATTTCTTTATGTGGAACATGAGTTAAAGGATCATTTGATGGAAGGAAACTTAAGTTAAGATTTGTACACAAGTAGTTAAGTGCATAATCTACCCCCTAAACTTAAGGAAATGATGAAACAAGTTGAAAAACCAAGTGAGGACCCCTTAGGAACAACATGAACAGATCTGGAACATGGGAAAATGAGACCTAAAAATATGATAAAAGCAAAAGAACAAAGTAAAAAGATTAACTAAAGCAAGTATAGTGAGCATATAAAGCCTAAAACTCAAAACCGAGCTTAAAACTCCTAAAATAAGCCTAAAACTCTAAGATGGGCCTTCAATAAAAATCTGATCAGCACCTTAAAGTACCAAGAAAGGTTGTTTGGAAGCCCATAAGAAATCGACATAGGGCCCCATAAGCCCACCAAAGTCATAAACCTTAGTTTGAACTAAAAATAAGCCCATTTGACAACTTAAGCTCACTAAAGGGCCCAAGAAGTGGTTGTTAGCCTTAGGAATATAAATAAAAGTTGTAAATCTGATCTCAAGGAGTATTTTAAGCTTAGGATAAAATCTAAAGACCAAGCTCAAAGGATTCCTCAAGCTATCAAAGGCCCATTTACCAAACAAGGCCCAAAAACACTCCAACACATGAGGAATGCTACTGTTCTGACCCATGGACAGAATTGCATACCTCATTTCGAAAATATAACCTTACCACGTTAAAGTACACTAAAAAACGATGAAGATTGACTATAAGATCATAAAAATCGGATTTAAAACGAAAAAGTTATACGCGATTGAACTTTAGGTAAAAACCGGAAAAAATTACGAAAATTAGCTAAGAATATAACTTAAGGAAAATTTACATAGTTTCTTAAGTTTGCTTCAATTCCTTATAAAAATTATTTCAATGACCAGGGGACACTGTTTTCGGAGACGACTTGCCTCCGGACTACTTTGATTGAACCACATGGCAGAGTGAGTAAATTCCCGATGACTCTTTACTTGATTGTGCTTGTAAAGTAGATGCACCTAATCTTATATTTATAAATTTGGATGCTTGTGGGATATGGGTGATGCATGTGTATGAAGTTATGGATGAGTGTGATGACTTATTAATTACATATAATAATGGGAATTGTTTGCATGAATACATACTTGTGAATTGTATGGAATGAAATTGGTTGATCACCCTGAAAATCAAGTTAATCACTTGTATGATTAAGAACTCAAAATGAATCATGCATTCCCCATATTGCATACGGATAACACCGATTGCCGCTTCACGTAGAAGATGGGAAGGGACTCACAGGAATACGAGTTTCCTGCAGGATTGGGTACTAGCTATGTCATCATATATATTGAGTCTCTGTCTTAAGCTAATGGGCTTACTAGGCGCTGGGAGACGCCAACCGTCGGCGAGGGGCCGAGTCTTGTGGCTTCTGCTTAGGGCGTGTGTTTGTGGACTGCGGGGGCCACCACACCGCTAGACTTGGGATTTTTAAAGGATACGGTTTGATTTTGGTAAAGGAAGTATATATATATATATATGTATATATGTAGAGTTTTGTTGTGATATGAGCACGATAATGCAAATGAAATAAAACCCAAGGTCTAGAACCCGGATTTTGGTTTGGGTCGGTTAATTATCTCCAAACCCCGACTTCAGGGGGCGAAATTCTGAGTCGTATGCAGTTCCTAGGTCACTGCATGCGTTGTATGGCATACTGTTTGTTCATGCATTCATATGATTGTGCATCTAATAAATTTCTGCCTTGTGGTACTGATGAGGGCATTTATCTCACTAAGCGTAAGCTTACTCCCCTATAGATTTTTGTTGGTGCAGGAGAACCTCTTCATCAATCCGGGCCGAGGCATGCCCGTGGTAAGTCTCGGGTAGAGACGGGTTGGAGCGATCAGAGAGCGAACAGGATATTTTGTAATAGATATTTAGATACTTTCATGTATTTATGCATTACTTAGATTTTATGCAGTTCCGTTATGAACTGCATTTGTTTGTAATATTGTTTTGGTGTGGGTCTTACGAGCCCACACAATTAGTTAATTTATAACATAGAAGTAATTTTAGTTAAATTGCTCTATATTACTTGTTTATGGGCCTAGTGGTAACGTAGAGTGGAAGGAGCCTTGTGTATCGTATGAAAGGCCTATGATCAGCAAGAGGGTTGATAATAGACCTTTATACGGTACGGCGACCTATCACGACAACGATACTGTTGGGTCGTTATAAAGTGGATGAACTAGTAGACTACGAATATGTCCATGAGAGCATAAGCCCTTACGTTGTACTAGTTGTACTTGTTTCGAAGAAGGATGGAATGTGGAGAATCTTCATAGATAGCTGAGCCATCAATAAGATCACTATTAAATACCAATACCCGATCTTATAACTTGATGATATGCTTGACGAGTTACATGATGCCTGCATCTTTTCTAAGATTAACTTGAAGAGTGGCTACCACAAGATACGAATGAGACTTAAAGATGAATGGAAGATGGCCTTCAAGAAAGAGATGGTTAAGTCGAATTGTTGGTAATGCTGTTCGAGTTGACTAACGTATCGAGTACGTTTATGTAACTGATGAATCATGTGCTTAGAACGTTGATCGACAAATGTGTTGTGGTTTATTTTGATGATATTCTAGTCTACAATGCTGACCTTATCGCTCATGTCAAGTACTTGAAATTGATGTTTAACATCTTCTACGTCGTGAGATTATTCGGCAACTTAAAGAAATGTATGTTTTGTCAAAGCGAGGTTGTATTCCTCGGATATGTTATTTCAAGGAATGGAGTTTGAATTGATGACGAGAAAGTCAAAGCTATTCTTGAGTGGCCTACACTGACTAGTGCTGCTAAAGTTAGGAGCTTCCATGGTTTAGTTTCATTTATTGGAGATTCATTTGAAACTTCAATTCCATAACTACACGGTTAACTGAATTAACTAGGAAGAACGTTGAGTTTAGGTGGTTAGAGAAAACTTAGAAGAGTTTTGAAGATGTAAAGTCTAAGTTGACGTTTGCTCCAGTCTTTACCTTATCGGATTTTGAGAAAGTTTTTAAGATTAAATGTGATGCGTCTGGTGTTGACATTGGTGCTATCCTTATGCAGGAGTGTCGCTACATTGCCTACTTTAGTGAAAAACTTTGAGATGCTACCTTAAATTACTTAACCTTAGACAAGGAGTTCTACACCCTTATTTAAATACTCTAGAGCTAATAGCATTATCTGTTGTCGAGAGAATTCATCATCTACTTCGATGATGAGTCTCTCAAGCATCTTCGTAAGCAATAGAAAATTTCTTAGCATCACGCCAAATGGGTTGAGTTCTTGGAGACCTTTTGCTAGAACCTTTTACTATGTCATCAAATATAAGAAGGGAAGCACCAATGCAGTATTTGATGCTCTTTTTGGCTGTCATGTCCTCATTACAACATTGCAAGATAAGGTGCTTGGATTTGGCACTTTACTTAATTAGTGTGAGCATGATCCAAATTTTGGACCCTTAGTGGTCAAGTGTAGTGTTGGATGAGCTACGAAAGGGTTCTACTTGAGTTAGAGTTTCTTGATGAAAGGTAAGCAAGTTTGTGTGCTGGGTGGTTTAGTAAGGGAGCTACTCATTTGAGAAGCTCATGCTGGGGGTTTAGCCAGCCATTTTGGGGAAAAGAAGACAATTAGGATATTTAAGGAGCATTTTTAGTGGCTTAAGATGATGATGGATGTGCACTGAATACTTGAGATGTGCGAAGTATGTAAATATGTAAAGGAGAGGAGAGAACCCTATGGGGAATACATACCCTTACCTATCTTAGAACGATCGTAGACCGATCCAAGCATGGATTTCATGCTCGACCTTCCCTATACGTCAAGAAGATACGACTCAATCATGGTGGTGGTCAATTGATTTAGCAAGATGGGCCACTTCATTCCCTGCTACAGAACTAATGACGCTTTATTCATCACTAAGCTCTTTTTATAGGAAATTATGCGACTACAAGGAGTGCTAAAGGGTATTGTGACCGACCGTGACCCAAAGTTCATGAGCTTCTGTTAGAAGACCTTATAGAAGAAGCTCAATACTAAGCTACTATTTAGTACTTCTTGTTATCCCCAAACGGATGGCTAAACAAAAGTTGTGAACAAAATTGTTGGTAGCCTCTTGCACGTAGCTGTTGGGAAGAATTTGTATGATTGGGATTTATGCCTACCTATCATTAAATTTACCTTGAATTGCTCGACTCATAGCTCAATTGGAACATCACCATCTGGAGTCATTTATGGACTTAATCTGAACTTACCCTTAGATTTAATTAATAGTTCGACTATATAAGGGGAAAGTCAATTCATTCTACAGCATATAGAGGAATTTTAGAGTTCAATACCAAAAGATTATTGAGCAATTGGCTAAGACTGTGGCTCGATAGAAGGAAGTAGGAAGTCGAAAGAGGAGACAAGTCTTTTATACCCCTAGAGACCTTGTTTGGATTCATCATAGCGAGGAATGCTTCCCTAGTAAGAGGACAAACAAACTATCTCCCAAAACAGATGGACATTACAAAATCCTTAGGTACATTAATAATAATGCCTATGAAGTTGAATTGCCTAAGGTTTTCGACATGTTTACTACATTCAATGTCATTGATTTGACTCCCTATATGCAAGATGATGACAAGGATCATGATTTGAGGGAAAATCTCCAACAACCTTATGGAGTTGATAGGTTACCAATTATTGGCCCAATCACTCGTACATGCCTTAGAGGCCTATAGTCCCTCATCTATAGGATTCTTTCTTGTCAACCCGCCAATGATGAGAAACAGCATGCTAAAGGAGGATGGTTGAATTTCTTGAGAGCTTCAAGTAGTTATAATATGCTTTGTTCGTTATTGTGAGTTAATGTTGACTTTCGTCTTGTTGAGAGCTCTATGCTAAGTGATTGAACTTCCAACTATCAGGAGTCTCCTGCCAAGTAAATGTAGCTAGCTCCTAGCTGGGGACTTCTCTTCCGGCCCCCTTCCAACTCTCATAATATCCTTTCACGTCTCGACTTCTTTATCATTGCAACACCTTAATTCCTTTCCCCTGTTGTGCATAAAGAACCCTTGTACGAATCTAGAGTCTCATTGCTACCTTTCTTCTTCATCTCACATTGTGCTATTTTCTCTTTTTTTTTTTCTTTTGTCCCTTTTACGCCTTTTCATATATACTAAGAATCATCATTTGTATATGCCTTCTTATAATTTGTTTATTTATAATGTTTCCCTAAGGACTTACTATAAATAATCCTTTCTCCTTATAAGCCGGAATCATATGATCTTATATATATATATTGAATAGACTGTTCTTGTGAGATAACCCTCTCTAAGTCTATTTTTCCATGCACTCTCATCTAATCTTGCCGAGTAGCTTAGGATTAGTAGTAAGTGGCCCTTGACATCAACTTATGTGTCATATTAAGTGAAGTATCAAGTTGTGTTATACTATTGGTGTGTTATATCCTCTAAGTAGCTTCATCTCAGCTACTCTAGTCAATTCTTAGACCGGTTCACCCTATCTTTTTTCGATATCTTGAAGGACCCATTGGTTCAAATCCGCTATAGTAAGTCTCAGTAATAACTAAGCTCCAAGGTATATCAATAGCCATTATATTTGTCAATAATTTCTTACTAGTAAATATTTGCACTAGCCATTTATTATCGCTAAACTTTAGGGTTTACTAAGGGGTTTTGTACTTAATGCATCATATACACATGGTAGATATGGTTAGACCTTAGCTGTATTAGGATCCTAGGATATGGGGCCATTATATAGGCTTCGGGTGATGTGGTGTAACTAACAGCTGAGGTTGATTGGGCTAACCTTCTTGAGCTTCAATGTGACAAACTAACTATTTCTTTAAGAACATGTGAGGTTACAAAACTTTAGGACTATTAAAAACACCCTATATATTTATACGACATTTGGTACTAGCAAATAATCATTAAAATAAACTAACTCACTAAAGTTTTAAAAAAATGAAATATGAAAGTTTGATCTTGAATTTCAGGTATTAGGTACTTATTGATAACTATAGGAGACTTAAAATACGTAAATTTTATTTCCCTTTTGTAAATAATTACATTTAATTCCATTTGTCCAATTTATTTTCTCATAGATGGGTATTTTGAAAAATAAGTTTAAATTCAGAATGTTAGAATGATACTCTTTCAAGGTTTAATAGGTTAGTTTTCAAAGTTAGAATCAATCTACCTAATTAATTTCAACCTAACATCAATCCACCTAATCGATTTCAACCAAATCGTTTTCAATCTCGGTTTGGTGGCAACTCCCAAATTTTCTCTTTTTCAAGAAAAAATAGATTTTCCTTAATTTTTAGTCAATGGTTAATATTAAATAAGGAATGTTTAATGTTAATTGAATTAAGGAAAGTAAAATTAAATAAACATGCTTGATAGGATAACGACTCCATAGGGGATAGTCAAGAGGAATAGCTACTTAAATATTTCAAAATTAGGTTAGCTTTTCAAAATACCCACAACCTTTATATTTGTAAATATTTTCTTACTTGTAAATATTTGCACTAATCCTTTGTTGTAGCTAACTTTTGGGGTTTACTAAGGGATTTTGTACTTCTGCATCATAAATGCAAGGTAAACATAGTTAGACCTAAGTCGTTGTAGGATGTTACAATGTAGGGCCATTGTATAGGCTCTAGGTTTTTTGGTGTAACTAACGAATGGGGTTGATTAGGTGAACCTTCTTAAAGTTCAACATGACAAACGAACTGTTTCTTCAAGAACGTTTCAAGTTATAAAACTAAAGGATCCTTAGAAAGCACCCTTTGTACTTACACGACATTTAGAACCTGCAAATAATCATTAAAATAAATCAACATACTAAAGTTTTACAAAAATGAAATATGAAAGTTTGATCTTGAATATCAGATATGTAGCTACCTATTGACAACTACAAGGAGACTTAAAATATGAAATTTTTTTCCCTTTTGTAAATTATTAGACTTAATTTCTAATATTAGATTTATTCTCTCATAAATGGATATTTCGAAAAATAAGTTTAAATCTGAAAGGTTAGAATGGTACTCTTTCAAGATTTAATAGGATAGTTCTTAGAGTTAGAATCAATCTACCCACTTGATTTCAACCCAACTCTTTCCAACCTTAGTTAAGTGGCAACTCTAAAATTTTCTCTTTTTCAAGAAAAAAGAACAAAATTTCCTTAATTTTTAGTCAAGGGTTAATATTAAATGAGTAAGGTTTAATATTGACCAGATAAAGGAAAATAAAATTGAAAAATCAAGCTCGATAGGAAAACGACTCTATTGGGGACATTCAAGAGGAATAGCCACGTAAATATTTTAAAATTAATTTTGCTATTCAAAATACCTATAGCCTTTATATTTGTAAATATTCTCTTACCTGTAAATATTTGCACTAAACCTTTATTAGAGCTAACCTTTGGGCTTTATTGGGGGTTTTTGTGCTTAATGCATCAGAAACACATGGCAAATACGGTTAGATCCAACACATATTAGGATCCTAAGTTGTAAGGCCATTATATAGGCTTTCAATGCTCTAGTCTAACTAACGGTTAGGTTAATTAGGCTAACTTACTTAAAGTTCAATGTGATAAACGAACTGTTTCTTCAAGAACATATGTAGTTACAAAACTTAAGGACCTTTATAAAATACCCTTAGTGCTTGCATGACATTCGAAATTGGCAAATAATCATGTAAGACATAAAAAGAGATGGAAAGTTAGAGTTTCCTTTTTCTTTCCTTTTAATTTTATTGAATTTTGCAAACAAAGATGTAAATATAGATGTAATGTAATTATTATTTTTTTATGTAAATAAAATTTTGTTGTAAATAGTTTTTCATTCTTGTATTTCATTTTATTTGTAATTCTTCCAACAGTGATTGACTCATCCAACTCCATGCATTTCAAAGAGAACTACATTGCCAAGGCCATCAATCTTAGACTCACTTTGGACTAATGATTCCAATACTTCAACCCAAAGGAGTAAGAGTTTATCACTAACCAAATTAAGCCTATTTCATCACTTTCCTCGATCAATATTGAGATAAATTAGATTAGGGCCCTTACTTACTTTTAGGAACCTGAAGAAGTAGCCTTTTGGTTTATACCTCCCTTAATCAACCAAACACTTGATGAGCATACTCAACTACCTTAAGCTCTTCCCTTAGAGAGTATATATACTCCAAACTTGAAAATTAACCTAGTGAATGCTTTTTGAGATTCTTAGGGCTCCAAATAGTGAAAGTAGATAAGGCCTTAAAAGATTGTAATCGGAATTGCATTAGATTACTAAACTTGATAACTTACTTTACAACCAATCTTGCTCCTAACAAATTGATCATCCCTTTTAGTGATCCCAAAACTTTTGTCTTAGTAGCATTTGGGAACACATAAAGTGCTTTGAACTTGACCTGATTTAAGGAGAGTTTGTCAATGGATTGACTTAATGGACTCATTCATTGGCAAGGTCCATTTGCTAGAGAAAAACCTACGTACTGTTGGGTGGATGTCCTAAGAAAATTTCAAGTTGCTAATATTTTATGGTTGGCTAGGTGGAGCAACTTTAAAAGGATGATATTGGTTTGTAAGGATTATCAAGTGGTGCCCCTAATTAGATTGAAGTGGTGATGAATGTAAAATTGCACATATTAATTGATGAGTTTTCATAATGGTTTCTATCACACCCTAAAGAGGTAAAGTCACAATAGTTTCACTGTATAAACTATCGTAAGATAAGAGTAGACCATACAGCTACTATTAGAGACCTAATCTACACTAAGCATACTTGACTCTATCACTTTGAAACATCTAATTTGAAACCTGTTGAAATAAAACTATGGAATAATCTTTGAAAATAATTGATAAAATAAACTTTTAGTTTGACTTTAAGAGTGGTCATAAAGCCATAGGTATGAGTTGTTTAATATATAAAATAGAAGTTTGAAAACTAATGAGTCACTTAAGGGGACTTGAATAGATTTCTTAAAAGTTAGAGATAGTAAATAATAAGAGCATAAGTCCAGTCGATTCTCCTTCATCCTCACTTCCTAACCTCAATAGCTAAAATCTTGCCTTAAGGTGCTATACTTGTAAATCTACTTTAGACCTGCAATACACGCTATAAGGAAATGAGTCATAACTCACTCAATAAGTGGAATGGAGACATGAGCATGTATTTAACACAATGTAATTGGGGTTATTAAGCAATTTTAGTTAGATGTAACATCTATTAAAGCAAATTCCATCATACAATGTTGTTTGGTTTATTGTAAGATTAAAGAAATTGCATTCGCTCTAATTTGGGTTGAGGGGTTTGATGTTTCATGCATGAATTAGAACCAAAATAGGGTTTATGTAATGGAGAACAATCTCTGTACGATACTACTTTCAAACTACTACCTCCAACTTTACCGTAACCTTCTCTCTTATTACGTAGTTCGACTAAGGTTATGGAAAGGACTATTTTAGCTATCCTCATCGAAGGGATCTGAGTTTGGCCTGAGAATCCTAATTGTTACTCCTAAAGGGTTGCAATGCATGTTAGGTTAGGTGTTAGATCGAGTTTAAGTTAGTTTATTTTTAGGGTGATAAACTAAACTCAAATCATTCAAGCAGAACAATATGTACATAGCAAACAAAAAATGGAGCTTAGTTACTATCATAGCAAATTAGATCTCAAACACATATGCCATACCCACTCAAACAACTAGCTATAATCATAAGCAAGTATATACTAAAGTCTCCAACTATTCTAAAATAATAGTTCAAAGTATGGTGAAGCATTGATTTCACTTACCTAGAATTTAGTTGCTCGCTAAACTTGGTTGTTGAACTTGTTCTCTTTCAAAAATCCCTTTATTTCTAACCAATCAATTATTTCAATTTCTATATATAAGCTATTAGATACCATTAGTTTATTTATCTTCTAAAGGATTGGATTAATTTGGAATTTAATTTATAGGTTACATATGCATGAGTGTAGGAAGTTAGAGACATTCCGTAAATGGATCTTACCTTTGACACCCTCTGACCTAAGTTTTGAGTTAGGTCACCTATGGAGTTCTTAAACTTGGAAGCTTTTTAGTTATACTTTGAAACATATTAAAGTTAAAGTTTTAACAAGATTAACCTCTAAGTTTGATAAATACCTAAGATTTTCTTATGGATTATCCTCTAATACAGCTTCTAAGTGCTTACATTCTTATATTCTAATTCCGAATACTATTTGAGTTTCCATTTGAATGAGTTACTAAGTGATGCATCTTTGGGGTAGAATACATGGAGAGGTACCACAATGAAGCAAAACAGACAAATAGGAAAAATGTTAGCAAAATCCGGGTAGCTACCAAATGGATGTGAGTCACCACTCGATCATATTCGGCCTACAATCCACTAGATATGATATACCGGTCTAAATTAAAGAGTCACTCGCCACTACTCCTAGCTAGAGGGAATAGATAAGAGTTAAATAATGAGAATATTAAAGTTGCTCAAATGAATAATTTCTGTATTGAAAAGGATATGATATGGTACAAGGAAAGTTTGGGGAGGGGGTAGGGGTTATATGCTTGCCCACGAGGGTTATTTTACAAGAATAAAAAGATAAAACGATATTTTACAATCACATTACATGAATCATACTAAAAAGGGGTAAAAAGGACAAAGAATATTCAGTATAGAAGAGAAAGAATCATTCTAGAATTTTGTGTCAGAAGATACGTATCCTTTGATGGTTGGACATCAAGAGTATGACACAACATAGGTAGAAATAGGAAGTACCGCTAGTCAGGGGCCGACCTAATCTGGATTAGGTCGGGAGCCAATTAGTCTAGTTAGGAAGTCAGCTGAATTAGGTAGTCAATTGGAGAGCTTGGCTTGGCCAGCCTTTCCTGGGTTACCTTCTAGATCAGGACTTTGCAACTAGGTAGGAGTATGTTGGACATACGTGGAGATTTGATAGATAGGTTGGTAGGAGGTTAGATTGGAAAAGGAGTCCCTATCTCAACTATGGCTTAGCGCTAATATTTTCCATGTGAATCCTTAAAGTCCCTTAACTTGGCTTCTTATGATCGGTCCAAGGGGTTGATTCCTATCATCTGCTTAGGGGTCGGAAAGATTTATCCTCAAATTTGAAGCAATTTCTACTCGTTCTTCTAGGGCACTTGTAAGGTCTTCTTTGGTTGGTTGATGGGGAATTAGATCGGACACATTGAAGGTAAAGGAGACACATAGTCATCAGGTAACTTGATCTAGTAAGCGTTGCAGTTGATCTTCTTCAAGACCTTGAATGGACCATCAGCTTAGGGAGATAGTTTGTTTTATCTCAAGAGTAGGAATCGTTTTCGGTTGAGATGTATCCATACAAGGTCTCTTAGCTGGAAAGAAATAGTTCGGCAGCCTTAGATACCACTCTTTTATTGTCTCTAATTGAACTTGGTGATCTTCCTTGGAATAAATTAGTGTAGCTCATGTAATTCTTAGTCTCTATCTACTCTGAATTGACTCTCTTCAATAGCTGCTAGGGTACTGATCATATCCAAGGCAATGGTAGGGTTCAGGCTATAGACGACCTTGAATGGGGTCTTCATAGTAGTGTTATGGACAGTCCGGTTATATGCAAACTCTATAACTAGTAGGCACATATCCCAATCCTTCAAGTTCTTTCCCACAACAGCTTTAAGCAGATTGCCTAATGTCTTGTTTACTACTTCAATTTACCCATCAGTTTGAGGGTGGTTATTGGAGCTAAATACAAGTTTAGTTCCAAGTCTTCTCCAAAGGATCTTTTAAAAATAGCTCAAGAATTTTGTGTCTTCATCTAAGACTATACTTTTCGATACTCTTTGTAGTTAGATAATCTCCTGCAAAAATAGATCAATAATATATACAGTATCGTTAGTTCGATGGCATGGAATGAAGTATGCTATCTTACTGAAACAGTCTACTACAACAAAAATGGAATCTTTCCCTCGAGATGTCCGGGGTAACCTTAGGACATAGTCCATACTAAGGTCGGCCCAAGGTAAGGTTAGCATCGGTATAGGCATGTACTCTCCATGGGGTTCTCTCTTCTCCTTAGTACACTTACACACTTCATAGCTACCAACTACCTTATGGACATCCTTGGCTAGTAGAAGTTCTCCTTTAATAGATTAGCTATCTTAATCTTTCCAAAGTAACCTAATAATCCTTCACTATGGGATTCACTAATCATTAGCTCATGCATAGAGCAATTTGGAATACATAACCTGTAGTCTTGGAATGAAGAGTTGTCCTTAAGATAATATCCTCCTATAACTACCCCTTATCGGTACTATTCAACAATGGATCTAAAGTGAGCGTCAGTAGCATACTACTCTGTGATGAGTGAGAATCCCAATAATTTTGTCTATAAAGTAGTCAACAAAGTTTGCAGTTATGACAAAGCGCCAGTAACTACATTTGCGCTCTCCTTCTTATGCCAAATGACATATGGAAACCCTTCCATGAATTCTCACCACTTAGCTTACCTCTTAAAGATTTTGTTTTGACTCCCAAGATGCTTTAATGATTCATGGTCAATGTAAATAACAAAATCTTGTGGCAGTAGGTAGTGTTGCCAAATAGTGAGGGCTTGAAAAAGGGAGTATGACTCCTTTTCTAACACAGAATAGTTTAGGTAGGGCCACTAAGTTTCTCACTATGGAAGATGATAGGACATTGCTCCTATGTCAGGATAGTACCAATTCCCACTCTTAATTAATTGAATTCCAATTTAAAAGGCTTGTTAAAATCTGGTAGTGAAAGGACAGGTGTTGAGGTGAGCTTCTCCTTGATCTACCTGAAGCTTCACTCAGCTCAGCTATTCCACTTGAACTCTTCATTTTTCTTTATCAGTTTGGTTAATAGGGCAGCTATTGTGCTGAAGTCCTTAATAAATCACCTATGGAAAGAAGCTAGGCCATGGAAACTTCTGACTTCAATGACATTCTTTGATGTTGGCTATTCTAGAATAGCTCGGATTTTCTCCTCATCTACTCGGATTCCTTCCCTTAATACTATAAACCTTAGGAAAACCACCTTATTCTAGCAGAATGTGTACTTCTTCACATTCTTAAACAATTTCTCAGCTCATAGAATGCCAAAAACATTACGAAGATGTTGAACATGGTTGTTTAGGTTAGCACTATATATTAGTATGCCATCAAAGTACACAACTACACATCTTCCAACAAGAGGGCGCAACATATGGTACATTAACCTCATGAATGTGCTCGGCACATTAGTAAGTCTGAATGGCATAACTAACCATTGGTAGAGTTCGTACCTAGTCTTAAAAGCGATCTTCTATTCATCACTTGACATCATGAGAATTTGGTGGTAGCCACTTCATAGATCAATCTTTGAAAATATCTTTGCACCATGAAGCTTATCTAATATGTCATCGAGCCTTGATATCAAGTATTTATACTTGACAATAATTCAGTTGATTGCTTGACTGTTGATCCACATGTGCTATGAACCATCCTTCTTCGGATCGAGTAGAGCTCGTACAGGACAAGGGTTCATACTCTCTTTTACATATCCTTACTCAATGAGTTTGTCCACTAGTATTTGCATCTTGGTAGCTTGCTCACGTTTCATCTTATATGCAAGTCGGTTAGGTAGGGTGGTGCTCGGCTGCAGATCAATACAATGCTTTACACTTCGAACTAGTGGTAGTCTTCTAGGTAATTCTTTTGAAAACAAGTTGAAAAACTCATTTAGCAAGCATCAGATTTCTTTAGAGACTTCTTGCAATTCCTTCATCACCATCAATTGTCTAACCAACAAGAATATTGGTTCAGTAGTCTTCTTAATAGTTCAGAGCTCCCTATGGCTCATCACTAAGGCCATTTTCTTACTAGTTTGGGTAAGCTGATTATGAGTTTCATTTACCTGGGATGGGATTAGGGGTTGCAACACTATCCTCCTTCCATTCTTAACAAAGGCATAGGTGTTCTTATACCCATCATGCATAATACGTCGGTTGAATAACTAAGGTCGTCCAAGCAGTAAGTGCAAAGCTCCCATGGGGACGACATTGCAAACCACTTTATCTCGGTATACATTTTCAACACTAAATGGTACGATCACTTATTCAATTATGTTCAAAGCACCCTTATGATGAAGCCAATGCAGCTTGTAAGGTTAAGGATGCTTTGAGGTCAGCAAACCTAACCTCTACATAAGGGATTGTGCAACAACATTTGTACAACTTTCTCTGTCAACTATCATCGTACACAATTGGCCTCTAATGGTACATTTGCTATGGAATATATTTTCCCTCAACACCTCATTAGTGCTTGGTAAAGAACTTAGTACTCGCCTTAGGATGAAGGTCATCACTTCTCCTTAGTCGGTATAGACATAAGTTTCCTCTTCCTCTTTAGCCTCAGGTTTTCTAGCATCTTTCTGAGGCTCACTCTTATTGGTGCTATCCACTACATCTCCTTGGAGCACCATGATGTATCGGTTTGGGCATTCAGCGGCCATATGTCCGAAGCCCAAGCATTTAAAGCACTTTACCTCATTGGTCTTTTGTCTAGAGGTCTACCCTTTCTCATACATCTTTTGGGTTAGCCTACCTTCAGCTTGGCCTAGATGATTTGCTTGGCCCTACTGGTTTCCTCGACTATCTTCAGATCAGTCATTCTTGTCCTCAGCCCTATGTAGCCTTCTTGGCTTGGCTTGTATAGGTTAATACAGTACTGAGACTCGCAAGAGTATTGGCTTAGGCTAGCTTGGAACACTTCTCCTCTACCTTTCAACATTCTATGCTATCTTAATGGCTTCTTCCAACGCCTTAAAACTCTATGCTTCTACAATATTCTAAATCTCGTACTTGAGCCCAAAAATGAACTTCGACATGGTATGGGCCTCTAGCTCTTCTATGAAGGCTTGAATCATTAACATTTGGAACACTCTTACGTAGTCATCAACAGATCGGCTTCCTTGGCAAAACTCTTGCAACTTTGCGAACATATCTAATAGGTAAGTCTCGGGTACAAATCTACGTTTTAACAATCTTCTCTTCTCATCCCGGGTCCTAACACCTCGTCTTCTATCTCTTGCTTTAGTAGCATTCAGATTCTTCCACTACATGGTAGCATACCCAGTAAACTCTAATGCAGCAAGTTAGACTTTGATCACATCCTCATACCCATAACATTCAAATATCTTCTTAACCTTCTCTTCCTACTTTAAGTATTCATTTGCATCTCTACTTTTACCGAAGGGTAGGAATTGCACCTTAACATTGTCTATCCCTCAAGAAACTCAATGTCTTCGTCCTTGTGTTTAAGAATAATCAACTTCTTCTTCTTTTTCACTAAACCTTTCAACATCTAGCTCCTCCTCATCCTTCGAAATCTCCTTTATCTCCAGTCTTCATCTAGCAACTCTTCCAACTTGAAGAGGTCGAACTGGGCGATTGGTTCAAATGACTTGGCCATAGTGTCTCTTAGGGGCACCTTCTTATGGGTTTTGTGCTTGCATACCTTAGGGTTATTGTTTGTTAACTTACATTATCATGACTGGACTCTTAATAAGGTTTGTGAGTTTATTAAGTTTATCATTAACCGACCCTAGGGTATTACTCCCATTATGACCGTAACAAGGTTGAGCACCACTACCCTAGTCACTAATAACTCCTTCAACACTTGAATTTGACATAGCGTAATACCTCTTCAAGCATATTAACAAACTACTAATAACATTAGTCCCTCAAAGTTACTTAAACTGAATAGAGACAAACTTGCTCTTTTGTCACAATGGAAAACAGAATATCAATAAAACTACACTTATGAACACTCAAACATAATATAGTAGCTACGGAAGGAACACAATAGCTACTAACAGTAAAATGAACCAAAACTTCATTGCAACTTCACATTCTCCCTCACAAAACTATGCTTTGACACTTATGAAGATGATGCGTCTCCGAGGTAGAATACATAGAGAGGCACTACAACAAAGCAAAAAAGATAAATAGGAAAAATGTTAGCAAAGTTCAGGTAGCTACCAAATGGATATGACGAACCATTCAATCCTACTTGGCCTACAATCTGTCAGATATGATACATTAGTCCAAATTGAAAGGTTACTTGCCGCTACTTCTTACTAAACGGAATAAATAAGAGTTGAATAATGAGAACACTAAGGTTGCTCAAATGAGTAATTTCTATATTGAAAAGGATGTGATATGCATACAAGGAAAGTAGGGGGTTTATATACTTGCCCCTTAGGGTTATTTTACAGGTATGAAAAGATAAAAGGGTATTTTACATTTACGTTACATGAATCATATTAAAAAGGGGTAAAAAGGATAAAGAACATTCAGTACGGAAGAGAAAGAATCATTCTAGAATGTTGTGTTAAAAGATACATATTGCTTAATGGCTAAACATTAGGAGTATGATACAGCATAGGTAGAAACAGGAGGTGTTGCTAGTTAGGGGTTGACCTAATCTGGATCAGGTCGAGAGTCAATCAGTTTGGTTAGGAAGTCAACTAAATTAGAGTTAAGTGTCAGTGGTCGGTTGGAGAGCTCGGCTTGGCTAGCCTTTCTTGGCTTATGTTTTAGATTAAGACTTTGCAGTTGGGTAAAAGCATGTCGGACATACATAAATATCTAGAGCTAGTATTTTCTGTATGAACCCTTGAAGTTCACTCGGCTTCTTGTGATCAGTCTAAGGGGTTGATTCCTATCACTGAGTCTACTAAAGTTTAAGTTTCTTACTGTAAGGCTCTTTAATCTATCATTAAAGTTCAACCAGCTTCATAGTTTGATAGGATATTTACCTTCTGAACTATCCTCTAAGACTAGCAAACTCCAAAGTTCATGAGAATAAACCTTCTAACTTAGTCTTTGAGATTCTCTTATTTTATAATTCATTAATAAATTTGCCTTTGACCCATTTTCACAACATGAAAAGGGGGGTCGAGTCGTGGTAGTACCGCCATATAGTACATGAAGACCCAAGATCAAGCACCATCTTTAGTCAGGGGCCTTTGGCGTACTATACAAGGCATTCACAACTACGACCTTCTCCTAGTAACTAGCATTAAGTAATAGCAAAACACATAAATTAAAGTTAAACTATCTAAATAATCACTAATATAACATAGATATGTAGGAATGTTAGGTTTCCCCTAATTTAGTCATATAGTACTGAGATAAACCATCATAGGTAGTCTAAGTTACTTAACAAGATAAGAATTCCTAATAATTGAAATTAAAGAGAGTCCAATAATAAATAAAGGGTTCACTTGAGCTCTTATCCTCTTAACATCCCAAAATCCTTTGTTAGTGCTATTGACTTCGGGCATCCCATAACTTGGCTCTAGCTACAAGTCTTGCTGCATCAATAAACTATAGGGGGTAACTGTATACAACACATTTTTAACTATAACAAGCAATATCAAGTAAGTCATTAAACAAGTGTGTGAATGCATGGTCAAACTTATGAAATGCAACAATATATACATTTGGTCGGTAATTGTATACAACATAGTTTCAACTCTAACTATTACTTGAGTTAGGAAATATTTTGGCACATTAGGATCCAGGTATCCATGTCCAATTCGTAGTCTATTGTTATCCATATCACCCTTAACAATAGATATTGCATGGCCTCAAGCAAAAGGTGGCAATCTCTAGAGCTGAGTAGTTCCTAAAGGTCAAAGCAAGAACATGTTGTATGATGTATGTTATACAATAATAACTTTTAATACATAAAATACAATATGGATTGTCTAGGCATCATCTCCCTATTCTACTGCATGATGCTGATGCCCATATTATCATGTTATAAGATGTGATGCACATTCGGTTTAATTAGGAGTCAAGTATTTATTAGTTTGATTCATAGGTGACCAATTAATATATATATATATATATATATATATATATAAGATCCTAAATACTACTGCAACAAGCATATAATATTAAAAAAAAACTTAAGGTATTTTTGCAAGCAAGTTCAATCATATTAAACATTTACAATTTCTCATTTTCGCTAACATGCAACGATTTCAATTATTGGAAATTAAATATTATTTTAACTATAAGCACAAAAAACCAAAGTAAGGGGCGGTGTACTCACTCAACCATGATGCTCAGCCATCTTAATAATCCTTTACAATGTCCAAGTCAAACTCCTCATCCCCTAAGGAAGATAATTAAGTTTTATGAGTATTCTATTTCCACCAATTAACTATGCTTACCGCTCAGTATCTCAGAGTTAGTTGTTTTCATAATTTGAGCGTATCTTCTTCATTTTAAGTCAGTTTTCGGTGATCATATAGTTATTTTCATTGTTTTCGAATGTTCTTTCATTTGGGAAATTATTTTTTTTTAAGTTTTTGGATTAGTAAGTTTTCGATTTGGGCCTTACAAGGTTGTGGGCCTAAATAGTGAGTTAGGTTACTTTAGGGTTTAGGCCTAGTTTTGGGTTTTGGGATTAATTTTTGACTTTGAGCTTTATATTTAATAATTTTGGGCTTCTTTTAAGTAATTTAAATGGGTTTCTCTACCTAAGACTTTAAAATTTAAAGTGGGCCTTGTTGATACTCTTATGGGTCTAAATGGGCCTTTTTACTAAGCTTAGGGCTTTAGATCACTAAAGGGCCTATGGGTGGTAGATGAGTATCTTGGATGGGCCTTTGGGTCTAGTAGGCCTCTTAAATAACTCTTCTTAAGTCTTTTATCCTAGGGTTTAGATCTAGTCACCTAACTACATAGGCTCCAAAATTGGTTCTTTTGGGCTTTTTGTGTCTAGCTCACTATTTAAGGGGGCTTAAGCTTACTGGTCTTTTTGGACTTAAACTTATCATTGAACATAAGAGTTGCCCATTTCTATTATGGTTACAAATCTGTCTATTATGGTTCTTAGGATTATTAATACCATTATTAATATCATTCTTAAGCCTATAATTGCTAACTAAGCTAGTTTAGGGCATTAACCATACTTTAGCCTACCTAACTTGACTAATTAAGTCATAAACCATATTATTAATTTATTATTAAGCTACTAAAAAAAAAGTTCTATATTTGGTAGTTCAATGAAAGTGGCACCAAGAATTGTTTCTAGGGTTAAACCTTCCATTTTCATACAACAATTGATTTTTATGGTGTTTTGACTCAAGTAACCTATGTTTCTACTGATCTAAACCTTAATCACATCTTAAAAGTATGTGAAAATGTATGTGAGAGAATGTACAAGGGGTGTCATGTATGGGGAATAGGGGTTTCATCATCTTACTTGATGATCTCCTACTCAAAATTACACTACTCTACACAACATAGCCCATTTGTGTTATAACTTCTGCTAAAGGTGGTTTTTCATTTACTGACCTTTGTTGACCTTATTGAAACCCTTAGAACTTCTACAAATTTAATGTAAAATAAGTTTCAAGAAAGAAAAAAATTAGTACCTAATCTTATCTTATAAGAAAACTAAGGAAAAACCTAACCTAAGTTCTTACTAAAGCAAAGTGTAGGAGGCTTCTCTTTGTGGTTATGTGTCATGCGCTTTGCTCTGTGAAAGGGGTACAAGTGTGTCAGTTAATAAGGGGCATATGTGTGTGAGGCATAGCACTTGGTTTGGAGTGATTTGGGCTAGCGGTGGTGAAGTTATGGGGGTTGGCGTTAGGGTGGTTGGTGGTGGCTGAGAGAAAGAAGATAGATGGAAGTTTTATGCGTTTGGATTTGTGAGAGAGTTTAAGGGTGTTTGTAAGTGTGTTTAGGGTTTGACAAAATAAAAACGGAGGTGGGAAATGGGGATGATAGGTTATGGAAGTGAAGGAGGGTGAAGGGGACAAGCCTTAATTGTTTGAGAAATTGAGGATAAGGTACAAAATGGGGACTATGTACCTTATGTGCCTTTTGCTAATTTTGGCAAGATCTTGTCCCCTTAGGGTACAATATATTTTAAAAGTGGTTAAGAGTTTTTCTTTTGGTCATTAATTAAGTTTGACTTGTAGCTAATCAAGATGTCATAAGGTTGGTTAAGGATTAGGGTTTGATTAGGGTAATTGGTGGTGATTAGGCATGATTAGGCTAATTAAGTGCAATTATGTTGTGCTTAGGGTTTTGTTGGACTTTGATACTATACTTTAGCTAATCTAAATGCCCTATACTTGTACTTTGGGTTCCCTTAGAGTTTGGTGCTTATTTATAGCAATTTGATCTATATACGAGCTCGAAAGTTAGTATTTGAATTGCTTAATACTACTGATCACTTGTATTGATTGATATTAGAATTTATTTGTGACATTAAGGTATTTAATCACTTAATTAGGGTTAGATGATCATTTAGGGCTTTGCCATTGTTTTAGGGTTTTTTCAAATTTTAGGGTTCATGCTCGTTTAGTTAGGTTTTTAAGGCTTACTTCAATTAAGGTTTTGGTCGAACACTTAGGGTTTGATTCCTTTACATAGGTATTATTATCATGTTTGGGGTGGTTCTAGGGACTATTTGAGGACTTCTTCATTGATTCCACTTTTGAGTTATCAAAATTTTATAGGGTTTACACCCAGCTTTTGAGTAAATTCCTTTGTATAGTACTCACTAAAAGATCCTCTAAGTTATCTTATGCATTTTACTAGTTTCCTACAACTAATTGATTTGTTCATTTTCCTCCTAAGTTTCAATTAAAGAAACCAATTAAACACTTAATTTAGCACTTCACAACTTAAGTACACCTTAGAGAATTCAATCAACATATCATCATTAACTAATTCTCATCATCATATGTTATTAACATACTCATATAAGTGCTATGGCCATGATCCATGTGATTCTGACTCAAAAAATTTAATCCAACAACATCAATAGATGGAAATTTACTCTAATAATCAGCTTACTATAGATTTCAAGTAAGGTCCATAGGAAAAATATGCTAACTTTTGTAAAAATTACCATTTTAATCATAATTTAAGGCTAAAAAATTCATTAAAAAAAAAGAAAATACTTCTGCAAACCTTGCTACCTTAAGGGATATGTAATTAACTAAGAGTACTTTTTTATCATTCCCAAGGATAAACTAAACTAAGAACTAAAGTCTACATTTATAAAACAAACCTAGTCTTTCAATTAAAAAGTTTATTGTTGATAAAAAAACTCAATTATGAGATTATTGGACTCTAAATCATCCAAAACCCTAAACCTAAGGATAATTAAGGATTTAAGACCTTAAGTGAATAATTAAAAAATTTAACTTGATCAATTTTATTCAACTCTAGAAAATTATAAAATTCTTCAAGAAGCAAATCATAATATACAAATTAATTTAAGAGCCAAACCCTAAGGGAATCATGCATATAAGACAACTTCCTTATTTTCCTTATAAGCTATATCACTTATGGATAGACTTATCAAATGAGAGTTGGATTTACTTATCATTTGATAACCTTTTAGAAGCTTGAGATAAGACAATTTCCTCATCCTACTATAAGTTATACTGCACATAGATAAGCTATGTCATCATATAATCTAATTTAATTTAAATCATGAAGATGGGACAAGGCCATACCCCTAAAAGACATGTGATGGCTAGTTGAAAAGAAAGGGAATGGGAGGCCATACTTTGTCATTCAAACATCACTTTTAATGCTTACATCATCCAATCATCATATAGTAAAGCTTATGTACTAAATAAAAGACAACAACAAGACTTTATTTAGAGCACATACACGTACATTCCATATTGGCCAATTTTCTCCCCAAATCCTCTCACTTTTCAAACACATTTCACTTATAAACACAATAGAAAACCATGCCCCACTTACCCTTACATTGCTGCCACTTCTATACACATACTCATGGTACAAAAAACTTACTTTTATTGCTTTCACTTTGTCCACATCAAGAACCATTTTAGGAAACTTTAGGACAACCAAAACCAACCTTAAACACCAAAGCTTTGGCAACCTAAGGAGCTTGCGAAAAGGAAAGGAAAGCAAGGCTCAAAAGAGGACACTAAGTGTACAACCACTTTCCATACTCATTTAGGAAAAGTAAGTATTTAAATTTGAGTTCTTTAAGATGCCATGCCAAGGAGACTATATGTTTTCTATAAGGATATTAATATGTATATAAGGTGATATTATAGTTAGTTCACATTAAGTGTTAAGTTTGCAAATCTCTTACATGAAAAATTGAATATGAGCATACTAAGTTTGCAAATCAGTAGTGTAGGCTCTACATTTATCACTTAAACATAAGAAAATGATGAAATAATTGGAGAAGCCAAGTTGGAAGCCCATAAACCCACACTGAATAGATCTAGAATTAAAAGAAAACCTACTTCAAAATATAATAAAACAATGCAAAGAAAGTGAAAAGATTAATTAAGGTAAGTATGATAATTATTAAAAACCTAAAATTCAAAACCAAGCTAAAACATTTACAACAAGCTTAGAACTTCTAATTGGGCCCTGAAGAAAATTCTGACCAGCACTTTAAGTAACCAAGAAAATTTGTTTTGAAACCCATAAGGGGTCCTTATAAAACTTCCTAAGCCCAACAAAGTCACCAATTTTAGTTTGAACAAAAAACAAGCCTGTTTGACCAAATAAGCCAACTTCAAAGTCCAAGAAAATTTTGATAGCACCAAGGTCATGAGAGAAGGATAGAAATCTGACCTTGAAGGATGTTTTACGCTTAGAATAAAGTTCTAAGCCCAAGTGCAAAAGATTTCATAAGATAACAAAAAGCCTAACAACCAAATTAAGCCTAAAATAGGACTAAACCTTGAGAAACCCTACTGTTTTGACCTGTGGATAGAATTGCAGGTCCTATCTCAAAAATATAACCACAACACATTAAAGTACACCTAAAAACGATGGAAATTGACTATAAGATCATAAAAATCATATTCAAAACGAGGAAGTTATGTACGATTGAAGTTTTAGTACAACTAGGATGAATATGAGAACTAAGTTAAAAATGTAACTTAAAAGATTTTAGGTTAGCTTTCTAATTTTATTTCAATTTCTTATAATATTATATTTACGATATTTAGGGGACCTTATTGTTGGAGATAATCTACCTTCAAACTACTACAATTAATTAGCTATGGCATAATGAGTGATTCCTGATGACCTTATGCTTGGTTTTGTTTGTAGTATAGATGTACTTAAATTTATATAATGAATTTGAATGCTTGTGGGATATGGTAAATTCATGTGTATGATATTAGATTGAATTTCATGATATGATAATTAGATAATAATTAGAAGTGTTTGTGATGATTGTTACGTACAGTTGTATGGAATGAACTTGTCTAATCACAATGAAAATTGCATTAAGTAATTAGTCAATTGAGGAATTCAATGAGTCATATATTTCTCATGATTGCATCATAACTATACTGACTACCATCTTACGTAGAAAGGAGGAAGGGGCTTACAGGAGTAAGGGCTCCTATAGGGATTAGGCAATAGTTGTGCCATTTATATGTTATTGAGTCTTTGTCATAGCTTAATAGGTGCCAAGGGTCACTAACTGCTAGTAAAGGGCCATGTTTTGTGACTTTCACTTAGGGTGTGTAATGTGGATTATAAAGGCCACTATACAACTAGACTTAGGAATTTTTGCCACTATACAACTAGACTTAGGAATTTTTTCTTATAATTTGATTTAAAAAAGAAAAAAGAAGAAAGTGTATTTCCATATGAAAAGTAAAGTGTTTATATTATGTATAAGTTTTAATTATTTTGAGCACGTTGATGTAAGTGAAATAAAACCTAGGTGCTAGAACTTAGTTAATTATCTCTAATTTTGACTACAGGTGGTGTAATTTTGAGTTGCATGTAGTTCCTAAGTTACTGCATGTATTGTTTGGCATTCTGAGTGTTCATGCATTTATATGCTTATGCATTTAGTAAAATTGTTATGTGGTATGATGGAGGGATTAACTCATTAAGAGTAAGCTTACACCCTGATAGATTTCTTTTAATGCAAGATTATTTCTTCGTCCATCAGGATCGAGTAATGCTCGAGGTGAGTCTTATATTAGGATGGGGCTATGTGATTGAGAAAGCAAAGAGAGAAGTTCATAATATGGCTAGTTGTTGTTCATTTCATTCAGCTAGCTCAATTTTTATAAATAGACACACTTATGGTAGACTTTAATGGACTTTCGATGTACAATATTATTTTGTTGTGGAATTCTATGTTCCATGCTTTATTTTTGGTAATTAATGAAGTTAGTAATTTTAGTTACAATGCCTAATATTGCTCATTTATATACCTAATGGTAACGTAGAGTAGAACAAGCCTTATATGTTTTATGAAAGGCCTATGATCAATAAGGGAGTTCATTGTAGATCTTTGTATGGAACATAATGATCTACCATGACATTGATATTGTTTAGGTTGTGATAGATTTAAGTGGTATTAGAGTGTTAGGTTTAAAATAATGATAAGAAAAAGTAAAACTTGACCCTAGATGATAGGATTACCTACCAAGTGAAGTAGAAAGGGGTAAAATTGGAATAGGACTTCTAAATGATCAGAATCTTAAAAGTATGAGTAACACTTAAGGAATTTTTATGTTGATAATGGGAATGCACTTACGGTTCGCTATAACTTGATACTCCTTTGCATATGTGTAGGTAAAACCCTCATCGCGTTCTGTCGTACATTGAGAATCCTTTGCAAAGACATGGCACTTGTTGGAAGGCTATGCAGGATCCCTAGTGTTTGGATATCCTGGAGATCGAGCCTGAACCTTTACTAGTTGAGTTGCTATTGAGACATATTGATTTGGAAGCCTTAGCCAGTCTTATCAGATGTGGAGCTAATGTACTTGAAGGAAAGGGAAGAAGGAGCCATTATCAAAGTAGAAGTTATATTCTTAGTTTAGGATAGCCAAGTACGGATGTGCTTAGCTTTCCATACTAGCATTAGTTGGGGCATGGATATGCTTTGGCGCATGACTTATGGGTTGATCACCTTAGGGTGGTTTAGTTGGATGGATTGCTTGGGATCCCTCCACTTGTCGCTCCTATTGCTATCTTCCTACATGTGGAGCAGGACATCATTAAGATACCTTTAGACGCTCTTAAGGGGGAGGATGACATTGAGATAATGCCCATTGTTAAGAGAGAATACAAGAGAAAGGAGACCCCACGGCTTGACCCTTTTAGGATATGGTTGCCCTATAAGTTGTACCAAGAGACTTTTAGCTAAGGTTTATCATCTGACCCAAGTGTAGGGTAGCTAGACGATGATGAAGCAAGACCTTCTACGAGGCATTGCTAGATATGGATATTTTGATCTCAAAAGCATTTCAGATGGCGTAGTTTGTTTATTTTAAGAGAGAACATGTAGTAATGTTTCTATTTATCATGTTATGCATGTACTTGGTTAGAAGTTGTAGTAGGTGCCAATGTAGTAGTTAGAAGAATTATGAGTAATTTCAAAAGTTTATGTAACTAAACTTTATGTGTAATTTGGAGAACTTATGAAATGCAGAACTAATTATGTGTTTTACATAATTTTAACTTAATTCTAGTAATACATTCAAAAGGAGTGTTCTATAATGAACAAACTAAATAAGGACGTTACATTCTTAGATAATAAAATTAATTTACCTAAATAAAGGATTAGAATGAGTAAACAATGATATGAATTAATCAAATTAAACCTAATCTTGGAAATTTCATTTTTAGTAGATAGAGGTATAAGGGACGACCCCCAGTGAATAGAACGTTACCATTACAAATTTCAGGACAAAATTTCCTAGTTGACTGTACTAAAGAGAGACTTATGGAAATATAAGCAAGCAATGCTCTAGTAGGGCTACTAGAGTACATTCCTGAAATGCTGCTCGACCACCTATAGTCATGGCAGGATAATATGTAGCAACACCAGTACCTCCACCACCACCTCTACTGTTACCTTTGCCACTACTAGTAAGGCAAGTTAAAGACCCTTACCTAGTTCCTTATGAACCTTGAAAACAAAGAAACTTATTGTTAGAGTTTTTAAAATGCAATAAGTATTTTGATGGGAATGTAAATAAGCCTAATGAGGCTAAGCATTGGTTTATGCAAGTGGAAAGATTGTTTGAAGCATTTGAAGTGCCACGTCATATGAGGTTGACTTGTGGTACTTATATGCTTAGCTTGAGAGTGAGGATATGGTGGGAGACTAAGAGAGGGAATTTGTGAAACCCTATTACATGGGAAGACTTTAGAGAAGAATTCTTGAGGCACCATTTTCTAAAGAGCCTGCGAGTTAAGTATAGTGATGAGTTATTTAAGATTAGAAAAGGGAACTGCACTCTTGAGTAGTATGATGTAGACTTTACCCACATACTTCAGTTTGCTCCACTTGAATATCATAGTAGTGATTGGATGGAGAAGCAGATATTTGTGAAGGGATTAGACCCCAAAATGAAAAGAAAGGTTTTCGAATTACCAAGGACCTATAGTGAAATGGTACAGAAGGCTAAGGTGTTGGATACCACAAAGAAACATGGAGAAGAAATGTTGAAACCCAGAGTTAGGGGTTTTGGAAGAATACCGTTTGAAGGACCTAAAAGCTTAAGCTCTAAAGTGAGAAAGATTCTAAAACCCCATACGGTGATCTACAAGAAAAGTGGAAATGGAAATGGGAATAGAAGAGTCACTTGTTAGAAGTGCAAGGGAACTACTATCCTTGGGATTATGCTCAGCTCAATAATAAGTGTTACTTCTGTAGAGAGGGAAGTTACTTATTAGTAGAATGCCTAAAGAAGACTACCACTACTTATTAAGTTTGTAAATAAGTGGGACAATTTGCTAACACCTACCCTCAGCATCAAAACACCACTGTGCAGATTGTAGGATACCGTAGCATGGGGAAGATTACTAGAGAAAATGGCTAAAGACCCGGAGCTGTAAATGCCGCCCAAGTTTATAATTGAAAGGGAGGATGGGATTATAAAGAGTATCTTGAGGAAGAGGTAATCTACTATGGAGAAGTAGAGAATGTCATAGATATAGAATTGATTACAGTTATGCCTCTTAAACTCTCTTTTAAGTTAAGTTGTATTATTAAGTATGTGTTTAGTAATTAGATGCTAAAATGTTTAACTTAATAACAAGAATTTTAAAGTCCAATAATTGCAACATGTAAAAGCTTAACTTGAACTTGATCTAGAGAATGTTAACATAAAGGGGCATTTGATGTATACCTTGTTAGCAACTTACTCCTTCGTTGCTCCCAAAGTAGTGAAAAGAGCAAGATTGCCCATAACCATCACTAAATTAAGTTTCAGCATATGAACCCCCATGAAAAGTATAGTCATTACCAAAGAGATGGTGAAGAAGTGCCCACTCAACATACAAGGCCATGGCAGCATGACGGATCTTATCATCCTTAAATTAGGAAAATATGAGATGATCTTGGGAACGAATTAGATGATGACCTATTGTAAGAAGAAGAAAGTGCATTTTAAGGATATGAAAGGATTTGAGATAGATATTCAGGGAGAATCTCTGGTAGTGGTAGAACATGAGCTAAGCTCCTTTGAGTTAATGTTAGAGACATGTTAGATGAACACTACCAAAGTTGACTAAGAACAACCAATAATAGAAGATATTCTCGTAGTAAATGAATTTCCTAATGTGTTTCCAAAAGAACTACTAGGATTGCTAGCTAAGTGGGAAATAGATTTCGCCATTGATTTAGTGTTGGGAACTGAGCCAATTTATAAGGCTCCTTATAGGATGGCTCCCATAGAATTGAAGGAACTAAGGAAGCAGCTTCAAGAATTATTAGACTAAGGGTTCATTAGACCAAATGTCTCACCTTGGGGAGCACCCGTATTGTTTGTTAAGAAAAAGGATAGTTCTATTAGACTATGTAGTGATTATAGAGAGTTCAATAGGGTTATGATAAAGAACAAGTATCCTTTACCTCGTATTGATGACTTGTTCATCAACTATAAGGCATGAGTGTATTCTCCCATATTGATCTAAGATTGAGATATCACTAATTGAGGATCAAACCAGAGGATGTACCTAAGATAGCATTTAAGACAAGATATGGACATTACGTATTTTTAGTGATGCCATTCGGATTAACAAATGCACCTATAGTGTTCATGGATTTGATGAATAGGGTGTTCAAGCCATACATGGATAAGTGTGCAATTATGTTTATTGATGATATCTTGGCATACTTGACGACTTTAGAATAACATTAAGTACACCTGAGGTAAGTGTTATAGATTTTGAGGGAACACAAGTTATTTGCCAAGTTATCAAAGTATGACTTCGTACTTCAACGACATTGAAAGTTTATGAAGGACGTTCAAAAATTGCTAGACCACTTACTCAATTGAGTTAGAAGAACAAGAAGTTTGAATGAAATGGGGAAAGAGAAGAGAGCTTCCAAGAGTTAAAGAAGAGATTGATTACAGCACCAGTTTTAGTTTTACCCAATAATGAAGATCTTTTTTCAGTATACAGTGATGCTTCTAAGAATTGTCTTAGGTATGTACTGATGTAAAATGGAAAAGTAATCACTTATGCTTTGCATCAATTGTGACTGCATGAATAGAATGACCCTAATCATGATCTAAAATTAACAACTATAATGTTTATACTAAAGTTATGGAGGCATTACTTATATGGTGTTAAGTGTGAGATGTACACTAATCATAAGAGCTTGAAATATCTATTCACTTAGAAAAAGTTTAACATGAGGTAGCAGCATTGGCTAGAATTGATAAAGGATTATGATCTTAACATCAATTACTATCCTAGGAGAGTGAATGTAGTAGTTAATGCCTTAAATCGATGAAACCACATAGAAGTTGCATCCCTCATCACTGAACAAAAGGAATTGAATCGACTTTGTAAGAAAGATTCAAGGAAGCACAATAAGAGGACCTTGCATTATAACACATAAAAGAGCAAACGATACTTAGAAGGTACATAGATTTCAGTTAAGACGAAGATGGAATGATCTAAATGAAAGGACATGTGTACCGAATAGCCTTGAACTTTGGAAGAAAATTTTGAAGGAAGCTCACTATTTTGGACATACAACACATCTTGAAGGAACTAAGATGTACCAAGATCATAAGAAAAACTTTTCGTGAAGTGGGATGAAGCAAGATGTTGCAAACTATGTGCTTAAATGCGACACAAGCCAAAGAGTTAAGGCAAAACATTAGCGGCCAAGAGGATTGTTGCAATAGTTATATACTCTTAAATGGAAAATGGGACCAAATCACTATGGATTTTGTTTGCGAATTGCCTAGAATAGCAGCAAGTCATGATGCCATATGGGTAGTAGTAGATTGACTCATGAAGTCAGCACATTTTCTACCCATCAATATGACCAATTCCCTAGAGGAGTTGGCTCGGATATATTTGAAAAAAATATTACATTTGCATGGAGTCCTAGTTGGAATAGTGTTTGATAGAGATTTAAGATCTATGTCCAAGTTTTAGGGAAGCTTGCAAATGGTATTAGGAACAAACTTAAAGTTCAACACATCATATCACCCCTAAATGAATGGACAATCAGAGAGAACAATTCAAACACAACATGCTTCGAGCTTGTGTCATTGAATTCATGGGGGATTGAGATTCTTACCTACCATTGGTTGAGTTTGTATACAATAATAGCTACCATTCCTCAATTCAGATGCTACTGTATGAAGTTTTATATGGGAGAAAATGCCGATCTCTATTATTTTAGGATGACATGGAGAAGGTAGTTTTGGGATCAAACTTGGTTCAGGAGGTAGTTGAAAAAGTAGGCATCATTAGGTAACGAATGAAAGAAGCCCAAGATAGACAAAAGAGTTAAGCCAATCTAAAGAGAAGAGAGTTAGAGTTCAATGTAGGAGAACATGTGTATTTTAAGGTAAATCTGATCAAGAGCATACATTGAGTAAGAAATCAAGGGAAGTTGAGCCTTAGATATAACGAACCATTTGAGATCCTTGAAAGAGTAGGAAACCTTACATACTGCTTAACACTATCGCCAAATATGACTAGAATACATGATGTGTTTCATGTGTCTATGTTAAGAGAACATGTACTAACCCAAATAATGTCATTGAGCCAAAACCAATACAACTCAAGGAAAATCTAATATATGAATAGCACTTAGTCTAGATCATAGATAGCAAGGTTTAAAAATTGAGGAACAAGGAGTTTAGGCATGTAAAATTGCTTTGGAGGAACCATGGGAGGAAAGAGGCCACCTAAGAAGCCGAGGAAGAAGTGAGACAAAAGTACCCTTAGTTATTTGAAGATTTAGGTACATCTCTAAGTTTTCAGGAAAAAACTTATTTTAAGGAGAGGAGGATGTAATCTTTACTACTTTAAGAGACCTGTAATTAACTAAGCGTAATTCTCAATCATTCCCAAGGATAAACTAAACTAAGAACTAAAGTCTACATTTAGAAAACAAACCTTGTCTTTTAATTCAAAATTTCATTGTCGATACAAAGTTGAATATGAGATTACCAATCTTTATATCATCCAAAATTTAACTTAAACAATTTTATCCAATTCTATAAAATTATAAAATTCTTTAGGAAGTAAATCATAATATACAAATTAATTTAAAAGCCAAACCCAGAGAGAATCATACATATAAGACAACTTCCTTATTTTCCTTATAAGCTATGTTACTTATGAATAGGCAAATCAACTAATCACATTAAATAAGTTATCAAATAAGAGTTGGATTTACATTTCATTTGATAACCTTTCAAAAGCTTGAGATAAGACAACTTCCTTATCTTATCATGAGTTATACTACATATGGATAAGCTATCTCATCACATTATCTAATTTAATTTAAATCAAGAAGATGAGATAAGGCCATGCCCCTAAAGGACATGTGATGGTTGGTTGAAAAGAAAGGGAATGGGAGGCCATACTTTATCATTCAAACATCACTCGTAATGTCTTTCACATCTACTATTTGCCCCTTTTTGCTTACATCATCCAATCAAGATAAGGTAAGGCTTATGTACTAAATAGAAGACAACAAAAAGACTTTGTTTAGAACACACACACGCACATTCTAAACTGGCCACTTTTCATCCCAAATCCTCTCACTTTTAAAAGATATTTCACATACAAACACAATAGAAAATTTAGCCCTACTCACCCTTACAATGCCGCTACTTCTATACACATACTCATGGCACTAAAAACTTACTTTTGTTGCCTTCATTTTGTCCACATCAAGAACCATTTTAGGAAACTTTAAGACACCCAAAACTAACCTTAAACACCAAAGCATTGGTAACCTAAGGAGCTTGTAAAAAGGAAAGGAAAGCAAGGATCAAAAGACGACACTAAATGCACGAATACCTTCCATACTCATTTAGGAAAAGTAAGTATTTAAATTTGAGTACTTTAGGATGCCATTCCTAGGAGACTATATGTTTTCTATGAGGATATTAACGTATATATAAGGTGATATTATAGTTACTTTACATTAGGTGTTAAGTATATTAATCTCCTACATGAAAATTTGAATATGAGCATACTAGGTTTAGTATTATGTAAGATACATGCTTATCACTTAGAATGGAAGTTTGTGAGTTGAGAAAATCATGAAAAATATATATGAATGGTAGACTAACATGCTGGATGTGATGTATTTGAAGGTTATTTAGATGTTATTTTTTCTTCTATTTGGTGTCATATGCTTAAATCTAGCTTCATGAGGAAATTAACTCTTTAAGATGTCAACTAAGGTGTAGCAATTAAGGTAAGTATGTGATCTATAATTTCTACTTAGTATTTTAGCTAAATGATCTTATGGAGAAGAAGTTAAGTTGGAGTTAAGATATAAGTAGTACAAGCTCTTCATTTATTACTAAAACTTAAGAAAATGATGAAACAATTAGAGAAACCAAGTCAGAAGCCCATAAAACCAAACTGGCCAGATCTACAACCATAAGAATACCTACTTAAAAATACAATAAAACAAAGTAAACAAGGTGAAAAGACTAATCAAAGCAAGTATGAGAGGTGTTAAAAGCCTAAAACTCAAAAACAAGCCTAAAACATTCAAAACAAGCTTAGAACTTCTAATTAGGCCCGTAAGAAAATTCTAGCTAGCATTTTAACCAACCAAGAAAAGTTATTTTGAGGCCTATAAGGAGTCTACACAAAACTTTGTAGGCTTAGCAAAATCACTAACTTTAGTTTGAACAAAAAACAAGCCTAGTTGACCACATAAGCCAACTTAAGAGTCAAAGATAATTTTGATAGCACCAAGGTCAAGAGAAGGATAGAAATCTAACCTTAAAGGATATTTTAAGCTTAAAATAAAGCTTTAAGCCTAAGCCCAAAAGATTTCATAAGATAACAAAAAGCCCAACAACCAAATTAAGCCCAAAAAGCACCAAACCTAAAGGAACCCTACTGTTCTGACTCATGGATAGGATTACGGGTCCTATCTCAAAAATATAACTACACCAAATTAAAGTACACTTGAAAACAACAGAAATTGACTATAAGATCATAAAAATCGAATTCTAATTGAGGAAGTTATATGTAATTGAAGTTTTAGTACAATTAGAAAGAATATGAGAACTAAGTTAAAAATGTAACTCATAAGATTTGAGGTTAGCCTTCTAATTATATTTCAATTTCTTATAATATCATATTTGCGATAATCAGGGGACCTTACCGTTAGAGATGACCTACCCCCAAACTATTACGACTAATCAACTATAGTTAAGTGAGTGATTCCTAATGACCTCATGCTTGGTTTTATTTGTAGTATAGATGCACTTAAATTTATATAATGGATTTGAATGCTTGAGGCATATGTGAAATGCATGTGTATGATATTACAATTGAATTTTATGATTTGATAATCATATAATAATCGGAAGTATTTGTGATGATAGTTACATATAGTTGTATGGTATGAACTTGTCTTATCACAATGAAAATTAGATTAAGTAATTATTTGATTAAGGAATTCAATGAGTCATACATTTCATATGATTGCATCATAACCATACCGACTGCTACCTTACGCAGAACGTGGGAAGGGGCTTACGAAAGCGGATGCTCTAAGAGGGATTAGTCAACAGTTGTACCATTTATATGTTATTGAGTCTTTATCCTAGCTTTTGGGCTTACTAAGCATCAAGGTATGCTAACCATTAGCGAAGGTCCGTATCTTATAACTTTTGCTTAGTGTGTATGATGTGGATTATGGATGCTACCATACTATTAGACTTTATAATTTTGACTTAGAATTTGATTTTAAAAAAAAAAATAGAAGAAAGTGTATTTCCATATGGAAAATAAGGTGTTTATATTATGTATAAATTTGAATTATTTTGGTCTCCTTAATGCAAGTGAAATAAAACCCAGATACCAGAACTCAATTTATGGTTTGTGTAAGTTAATTATCTACAACCTTGACTATAGGAGGCGTAATTCTGACTTGCATGTAGTTCCTAGGATGTTGCATGTATTATTTGGCATTTTGAATGTTCATGCATTCATATGTTTGTGCATTTAACAAAATTGTTATGTAGTATGACTAAGGAATTAACTCACTGAGTGTAAGCTTACACCTAGATATATTTCTTTTGATGCAAGATCATCTCTTCATCCAACTGGGCTGAGAAATGCTCAAGGTGAGTCTTGTATTGGGCGGGACTATGTGATTAAGAGAGCAAAAAGAGAAGTTCATAGTATGGCTAGTACTTATGCATTTCTTTCAGTTAGCTCAATTTTTGTAAATAGATAGACTTATGGTAGACTTTTATGGACTTTCGATTTATTTTATTATTTTGTCATGGAATTCTAAGTTCCACACTTTATTTTTTGTAATTTATGAAGTTAGCTAGTAATTTTAGTTAATATGTTTGATATTACTCATCTATATAACCAATGGTAACACAGAGTAGAAGGAGCTTTGTATGTCGTATAAAAAGCTTATGATCAATAGGGGGTTGATTATAGATTTTTATACGATACATGGTGATTTACTACAACATTAATACTGTTCAAGTTATGGTAAGTTTTATGGAAAAACTTTCTATAGATTTTAGTATAAGTATAGGAAAGTTTATAGAAAAATTTGAAGGTTAAAACCACATCATTTAAATAGTTTAATCTAATATTGAAAATAACTTGATTTTGTCGATTTCTTAAGGACATAAGATATTACTACTAAATTTATGTAAAATAATATTTTTCTCCCTAAATTTTACATATAAAAATACTTAGGAATAAATTCATCTAGAATTTTCTAGGAAAAATTGATATTTTTAATTAATTTTTGAAATTCAACCAATTTTTGAACTACACAAAACCTTCATCTCTAACCACCAACAGCAAGTTCAGGTGGTAGGTCTCTTATCGCTTGGTGATGGCAGTTGCTCCCCAATAGCTGCCTAGACTGACGATAAAAGCCCAATATTGCACCTAATTTTGTATAATTTTCTAAATCTACTTCTGAAATCTTTCCAACCTAAGCTTAAATATTTCTAAATCCTAGATTGAATGTACAATATTGTGGAGAGTGTTTCTTGATTTTATAGAAGTTGTAGAACATGTAAATGATTTTTCTTTCTCTCTCTTCTTGCAATTTATCCTTGTATGCTAATCTTAGATGTGTCATTTCACTTAGCCCACATGCCAATAGCATTCCAAACCTACTTCACTCCTAAATCCAACTTAAATCCAATTGCCCTATTTGTTTTTATTAATTTTTTAAACTTATTTTGGCTTAATTTATAGTTTATCAAGTATTTAAGGTAGTTATAGATACGTATTTACGCGTAAAAATTATGTGCGGCATCTATGTGTATTCTATATATTATTTTATATCATATAATAATTTTTTTACTTATATAACTTATCTCTAAGCATTTACTAGATACTTAATCCCGTTCTATACGATTACAATAAATATTAAGTAATATAATAGAATTATACTTTATTAGCTATATTATTTTTATTTTATTATATTTTCAAAATTTGACTCCATAGTCTCATTAACTAATGTCCTAAGCTTATAAATTTCTAGCTCAATTTAGTTTCATCAATATCTTAAATTATCTACTTGATCCTGAATCGCAAATGTATGGGGCTTATATTTTCCTATTATTATAAACCCTGTAAAGTTTTAATCTAAACCCTAAAATGGACCCGAATGCTCTAGATAACTTTATAGGTCAATAAGGTTGAATAAGTTAAAATTTTTATTAAATTATAAATTTGAATATATTATGAGTACGAAAAACTTTAGAATCTTGATCGAAACCTTAATCACGTACAAAAACCTTAAACCTAATATATACATAAATACTAAAAATTGAACTCAAACTTGACAAGTACTCTAAAACCATAAACCTTGACTTATAAAGTCTATTAATGTACCCTAGAAATATTAAAATCCTAATAAAATACAATTATTGATTAACATGTATAATCGTGTAAAATCGTGAAAAAATAAATAAAGATAACTCTCAAATATTATAAATGTAACAAGTAACAATTGAATTAAAAAAATTTATAAAATTATGAATATTATTTCATAATTATTATTAATTCTATAATTTTACATTTATAAAAGTTATTCCAATATTTTTTAATTTTCCTTTTTTCTTTCTTTCCATTTTTTTTTTACTTTTTCCTTTTCTCCCTTTACTTTTCCCACTTCCACGTTTTTTTTCTAGATTGCTTAGCAACTCATGTGATAATTTACTTGGTTAAGATTAAATAAGATAAAGTGTAGTCAAATCAATCTTCTTTACATCTTATCCTTCCCTTTCTTTTGTTTTCTTTTACTTTTACCCTTTCTTTTTTTCAATTGCACTGGTTGGAAATTGTGCTTATACTTCGTAATTTTTCTTGTACTTCTAGGAAACCAAAACACAAAAGAACATACACATATCCTTTTTCCAAAACCAAAAAGCCTCTTACCTTTTCTTATCTTCATCCTTTTGAATTTTTATTTTTATTTTTTTACTTACTCTCAACAAGTTACAAGAGGAAGGAGAAAAACTCTTGGTCAATCACTCTTCAAGACATTAAAAAAAAAAATAGTTAAGTAGTATTTTGATGTAATTATTTATATTACTATGCATATACTTTTGTTATGTAAGTATATTTTATGAAGTTACATGTATTTTGAGTATATGTAATATAACTCAATTTATAATATTTTTTCTTGTAATAATTTTGTAATTAAAGTTATGCTTATAGTGTTCATTTTATTTTTCTTGTACATGTACTCATGTATGCATCCATGTATATATATATGTAACTATAAGAATATATATATGTTAGGATCAAATATATATAAATATACGGTATATTTTAAAATATGTATAGATATATGTATGTAGCATGTATGTTTATTCTCTTTATATATGTATATATGCATATATATATGTGTCAATATATATATATATATATCTATGTGTGTATAGAACATAATTAAATATGTATAGTATATTGTATATTTAGGTTTATATGGTGAATTTACATATGTATATATGTATAAATAAGATAAGAAGACTTAAGCATAAAAGTGTATGTATAAATATAAAAATACGTATATTAGTAGTATAGAATAGTATAAGTACATTTATATAGCTAAATAATAAATGTACAATGAATTAAATACTAAATCATTGGATAGAGTAATATTATATATATATATTTATGTAGTGAACTTAAAAGGAGAAAATAAGGTTAATTTACAAAATTAAATAAATTATAATATATATATATGAATAAATATTAAGTAAAGTTATAAAATAAGAAAACTTGAAAAAATATAAAAAATCCATAAAATGACATGTGGAAAACCAAGAAGTTGCCACTTCAACACTTTATATTTTTAATTAAATTCGTAATTAATAAAACTAATAAAATAATTAATTAATTAGGAAATTATTAAAGTAGCAAAAAGTGAACTAAATAAATATTTAACCTTCAATATAGTATACTAAGTAAATTGTCATAAAATAGACTAAAAAATAATAAAATTAGAAAAATATAAAATTTAGGAGTTCAATTAATCCACAAAGAAAAGTTTAAAACAATAATTTATAAATATTTAAGTTAAAATAATAAAATTTGTAACATTTTTAGACCATCATGAAAAATGTGGATTACAATATCTGAAATGGACTTCATTATGTGAAAATAGATCTAAAAATAATAAAAATCAAGTATAAATTCATAAAAATCAAAACTAAATAAAAATGTTATATGCGATTAACGAGAAGCTCAAACTAGAGATTTTATATGAATAGATAGCTAATTTAGGTAGTTAGTACTAAATATATGAATAGTTTGGTTATTTCACTCAAATACTTATTACATTTCGTATTCTCTTAATGTTAGGTGATATTAACATGGATATCGATCTACCGATGGATTATTATGATCTCTAACTACTACTGTAGCTAGATGAATACTCCTGATAATTTCATACATATTTGTGCTTGTAGTTAGAGAATATTAATTGTTATGAATAATTAGATGATGTACAGGATTGGGTTGTACATGTATATGATACTGTTTGATAAATTATGAAATTACTTTAAGGTATAATAATGTATTGTTTGTTACATAATAGATCTAATAGGAATTAATCTATTAGTGATTTTGATTGGTAATACAATAATTGGATTTAATTATATCAAACTTGATTAAACTAAATCGGAACATACATAAACATACATTGCTTAAGTAATTCTGGCCATCACATCACATGGAAGTAGCAGGAGACCATACAAGGGTTTATAAATTATGACTATAGAATTTTAGTACAAAATACACATATGATATGACCTTATCATAGCCTGTGGGATTATTAGGCATTTGATAAATGTGTTAAATTACATATTTATCTCCTCTAAAATGATACATTTTAGGCATTTTAGAGAGTTTTACTATTATTTCTAAGTTAAAGTTGCTAAAATGTATTTGCTCGGATCAATTTTGTTAAGATTTGGAAAAATAATCTAAATGATGCCTCATACTATTTGTACTTAGTCATAAGTATCTATCTAAAGAGTAGTTGGAACTCATTTCAATTAATTTCCCTTCTTGACAGCAAGCTAAAAGGGGCATTTTTTTTTCTTTGATCAACCATATTTACAATTGCAGTAGGCTTAGGAGCTCATTTAAAAGAAACGGAAGACAACGGATAGCAACATTAGTGTATTAAACAAATTTATTTGAGAGCTGGATTAAGATGACTAGTTGATCTTAATCACATAGAGCAAACCAACAACTGATTCATATATCAGTCGAAGAATCAACAACCCATGTGGAAGTGTGAATATCATATGCTTGCATAACATATGTTAGAACAGAGCAACTCTTAACTGCATTATGGAAGAGCAAATATTATGGTAGAAGAAGACTCCAATTTCAACCCCAGACAGTTGAGTTCAAGCTCCTCATGATAGGCGATCTAATGTTGGTATATGCAATAGTTAGCAATTAGAGCTCCATTTGATGATGGATAAGCCACGCACATTTAAGTTCCATGAAGAACAGTGTTGCACCAAACCAACTGATCCATTCATATAAGATCCAACATGAGACAAGAGCCAAATTGATGCAGAGCTCCTTCAACCAAAGACAAGCTGCAATTAAATAAGAACAACAACTTTCGACCTTGATTGTTCAACAGTAGCATTGACCAAATGAGAGACTCATGAGTTGCAATTTCAGAAGCGAGCAGATCCATGAATTTAACAAAGCATCCACAGTAGTCACAGCACTTCAACTCTCAAGTGTAGTAGCTAACTGAACCAAAACAGCAGCTGCTGTCCACTCAGCTGCCAATTTCACTCAATTGATCCGTGAGAAGCAGTACATGGTGACTCCTAGCTGAAACAAATCCAAGGCCAAGCTCTAACTAGCTCCTGAACAACAGCTCACTCCATTTAGACAGTACCAAGAAAGGAACCTCAAATGGCGCTCCACATGCTGAGTTCCCTATGAAGAACCAACAGCCCCCACAACTAAATTTCAGCATGACAATCTCCAAGCTCCACTTTAAGATCTGAGAACATGTTAAACCAACTCATAGCAGCACTTTCAAGAAAATCCAATAGCTCACTTGGGAAAATTGGAGCAACTTAAATCAAGCATACAAAGCACAATTGTAGCAGTTTATTCATTAACCAATTTATTAGTTTAAAATCAGCTTATTAATCTTTGGCTTTGTTTGACTGCAAATGTATGAACTTTAAGTGTGAGTCCTTAACCAAGCTTCACTAATCAGCACAAAACCAAGCACCAAGCCATCTAATCGAAGCAATTGAGGACTTGAACTATGCCAAGCTACTGTTTTGATGTCATGTAGCCCCTAGAAACTTTTAGCAGTTGAACTCAATTGCACAACATGCAGCACTTCAAATTCTAACCTGTGATAGCAGCTGAACTTACAACTATCAAGCAATGCCGAGAGCTTAACTTGATTCCAACATGATAAGCACCAAGCCAAAGAGTTCTAATATTAGCCAACATAGGCAGCAGCTCTTGAACTCCAATATGAACTACTGTGTACTGAAATTCACAATAGAGAAATTGAATTGGATAGCAGCTATAGACTAACCTTTGCAACAACTCAACAATAGTAGGCTATGGACTTAGTATTTGAGTAGCCATGAGTTCTAAGTGTAGCAGTACCCTTCAATCTAAGCAGCTCCATGAATCTGACAGTAGCAACCACACAGTAGCACATTAAAATCTACCTAAGCATTCACTTGACAGCAGCACACGTTAGACCAATCCAAGAGCTCCAATTAATTCTCAATTGACAAGCACAGCAGCTGCAACGAATAGAGAAGTGTAGCAGCCAGCCGAGAGCTCTTCAACAACAACGGCCGAAGCTTCCTATCGAGCTCCACATGACATTTGAGCTGCTGTCCATGTAAGAACTATAGTAAACAAAAACAACAGCTACAAAAAACAATTTTAGCAGCACACTAAGGCCACGTCATCCTTGAGCTGCAATGTAATGAAATCCATGGCCAAATAATTGAAGAGAAGCAACTAGACCAGGCCATGGACTTTATGGACAACAGTTGCAACGAACAAAGAAAGGATTGAGAGCAACGACTCCACGCAACCAGAACAGCACCTTATTTGAAGAATTCAACAACTAGTCAAATTGAGCTGTAGAATAAGTTCAAGGAAGAAAAATCTGCATTCCTTATCTATATTGTGTTAGGCTTGTAGAGTTCCATTTTTAACTGTTTTTATCGCAGGCTATGGCTCTAAATGGTAGAAGTCACAAAAACAGCAGCCACCGAACAACTTGCAGTAGGCCATGGGTCCAACTCTAGAGCAGCAACTAGTAGTTTACTTCACAGCAGCTTCGACAGCTACAGCACACCATGCCAAGCCAACATGAGTTTTGACTTCAGTGATAGCAGGTGCAACTTCTTCAATCAGCAGCTGCATTTACTTCAAACAATGCCCAAACATCTGAACCAAGAGCACCAATCCAAGATGATTACTAGATCCTTGTAGCAGCGTCTGATTAGCACACGAGCAGCTCCATATGGCTGATACAAGCGTTACAGCCCTTACTCGACTGAGCAATGAGCCCATCCATGAGTTTTATACAAATTGAATACACGCTGAAGTTATGGACAGCAAGTATCGCATTTTATTATTTATTAGAGTAACTCTGTATGACAAAGGAGCTTCTTGCGACATTAGTAGGCTGCACGTAGAAGGAGTAATATGAAAAAAAAAAAAAAAAAAGAGCAGCCTATCCCAAAGTTTATTTGTGCTAAGGAGAGAAGCCATATGCTACATTTGGCAGTGAAGGCCTACGTCGCTATGACTTGGGACACGAACATGAATTATTTTCCAGGAGAAATTGAGACAACATTGTTTTATTTACTTCCTTCAAGTAGCCACGTGAAAGGGGAATTGCGAATGTCGATTATAAAATAGGGCTGACATGTGGGCTTAGGTCCATTTCTCGTTGTTCGTACTTGACTAAATGAGTATATTCAGCAGGAGAGGGGGGTTGACTCGAAGGAAGATAGCAGTCAAGAAGGGGATATAAAAAGGAAGCAATAGCCGAAAAAGAAGAAAGATAGAGAGGAGGACATGGGGATGAGAAGAAAATTCTAGTACTTTAGGGATTTTGAATTTTTTCCTTTTAGTATAGTCAAAATGGAATTTTTTTATTAATTAAATTATGTTTTGTTTAATTTCAAGATTCTAAATCATTTTGTTCTACTATACTAGAGGACTATCTTGGGTTCCAAATGAATCGAAATATGACAATTCTGTATCGGGTTTTAGGATTGAATATACCAATCAAGGTATTTTTTTTCCTTATTATTTCAATTTGTATATATCTTGATTCCTTTGGGTTTTGTGATGTGATATTGTACTTAATTTATTTAGGTTATGTATTGATATATTTAATGAGTTGATACGTTTTGTATATTATTCCGATATTGATATTGAGTATTTGAGTATTTTTCTATTGTATTCATTATCTAATTATTTAGTACTTAGCCATTACTTTTTAACTAGATAGAGTTATAAGATATTTGGGAGGGTTTTGATAACTCATGTTGAATGTAGCATAAATTTTTAAAAAGCTTGTTATGTGGATATGCGAGTTTTAATTAAATTTATGAACTTATGCACTTAATGTGGTTAGAAATATGGTTTAGGTGATGAGGACATGTTTAAGCTATATTTCTAACTAGAATGATAATTTCAGTATAAGCAGATTATTATTTATCCAATAATTATAGATAAATTGTCTTAGCGAGTGAATTTATACTATAATTAGAATTTCGCTACTTTGGGAGGTGAGCAAGTTCTAGTGAGTTTAGTTAAATCCCTTTTAGTCAATTTCAAATATTGATTTAAGGCATCACATTAATTCAAATGAGAATAGATTTACGAATCTCAGTTTCATCTTTTCTATTTCCTAGACCCGGGACCCTCATAGTATAGCTACAACATTTAGTTTAATGTTCATCTTGTTATTTAGTTTTCACTCACTTCTAGTTCAATTATCAATAGCTTAGCTTAGGGAAAAACTTAAGTGATTTAGCACCTAGCTCCTTATGGATTTCGACCTTGACTCATTGTTTGTACTACTTTCATGACTCAATACACTTGTCGTTTTACACTCTCATGTTTTCAGCGAGTTAGTATTGGAGGTACCAACCGTCTGGCTAAGGTCGAGTTTAGAGGCCTCCATTTAGGAATGAGTGTGGACTATGGGAGCTTACTCAAAATCATACATGGAACTTAGTTTTAATTAAAACTGAAAATGGATTTATCATTTTAATTTTTTTTAAAATACGAAACATGAAGTTTCATAGCTGTAAAAGTTTAACCATGATACTGAGATTTAATTGTTATCATATATACTCCAATTCTAACTTCGAAGGGCGTTAAATTTAAGTTATATGTAGTACTTAGTCACCTACATTAACTAGTATGGTATTCTATTTGTTTATGGATTTATATGTTTGAAAATTTAATTATTGAATAACTTGTTTGTGTATGGATAAAGGATAGCTCATTAAGCTCTTTAGCTTATACCCCTATAGATTGCTTTTGCAAGAGGATCTTTTTGTTACACCTGGTCATGGAATGCCCAAGGTTAGTGGAAAGCTTTTGGGTTGATGTAAGTTTGAGTAGAGTTGAGAGAGTATTACTATTACTATAGTAAACTTTCAAGGAGAAACTTATTATTTGACATTATGTGTTATCTATTATATTTGCTAGTTTATACAACAGTACATTAAAGACTTAAGCTATTTGCTAATACATATGGTAGTTATATTATGAAATTCATGTTAATATAATTATGTTGTGATATTATCTGTACCTACATAACTCTTATGTATTTACTTGTAGTAGTAGCTTTGTAATTGCATGAAGAGTTATTGATTATAAGGGTACCCAATCTACGATTCTTTGTATAATATATGGCATCTATTACAACTAGCTACTACTTGGGCCGTGACAATTATTTTATTGTAATTCTAACGAATTCAATGCTTAATTGAGCAAATTATTGATTTTAGGATTTCAAGGAGCTATTGAGGTGGAAAGAGCTTAGTATGTTTAGGAATTACTAAAAATTGATGATGATTAGAGAAGATTTTCAATTATCTAAATATGTAATTAAAGATAGTAGCTCATGGAGAAGAATTTCATTGAGGATAAATGATCAAAAGATCATGGTTGAAGATCATGCCAATGCTTTTGTTTGTGATCCTTTTGTCTAAGATCTTCATGACATCTTAAGAGTTTTACTTGCAAGGAGAATCATGCCTAAGGTTAATGCTTATGATCTTAGGTGTAATCGTACCATTCCATGAGAAATTTTGTTTATCCCAATCCTTTTGAGCAGGTTCTATAAATAAGGAACCAGACTTTAAGAGCAAGAGCGAGAAAAGTAGCCATTCTTAGGGAATTATTACGGTTTTTTTATTTATAGCATTCACATTATATTTTATCTTGATTCATTAATTTTTTTATGAAAGTTTGTTCTTTTATCATGATTTTAGTGTAGTTCTTTGATATCTAGACTTACGGATCATAGAATTAACATGTAAAGTACTTATTTTTGTTAATTCAAATGAAATTTCTAATTTTTATTAATTCAATCATGTACTCTTTATTGATTATGTTGTTTTTTTATAGAGTTATAATCTTAATTATCTAATATTATACATGCGGGTTGGGAGACCAAGTATGTACCTAGATCTGACATGATTGATGAGAATCTCTATAGTCTTACTGATAAGTTAGGGAATTCTTCTTAATGCTTTTATAGTATTAAAGAGAATCCATCTTTTTAATGTTGTCTTAACATATTCTATTGTAGAAGTAATTCATGTAGAGTATAGTTAGGATTAAGAGTCAATAAGTGAAGAGATTCATATTAGCTCATTAAAAGGATTTCTCCCCATTAATAAAACTAAGGAAGGAATTAGATAGTTTTGATTATTGCATGTCAATCTCTTAGTAGAACAATATTTAGATATCTATGTTGTGATTTTAGGGTTATCTTATTTTATTGTTCTTTTTTTTTTATTTTTAGTTGAATTTAATTTGATTTTCTCTTCTTCGTAAGAATTTAATTAAGTTGTGGTTAGCTTTAAGTTAAAACAATTTTGCCAGTTAGATGATAGATTTAGAGTAATTATTAGTACTTGCAATTAAGGTATTGAAAACGGTACTCTAATTTGGTACACTATAAATTGATAGGTGCACTTGCATCCCATCAAGTTTTTTTGCATCATTGCCAGGGACTGTGATATTAGAAAGCTTGTGACTTTATTATTTTAACCATATATCATTTATCCCTTTCTCCTTTTCATTTTTTATTTTGAATCACTTTTGACATTGTTCTTCTTATTCTTAGTATCTAAGCAATTTGGAGTAATGGCCAACAATGGTGTAACGCTATTCCTTTTGGGAGTTTGCTTAATTTTTTTTTCTTAACTTTTGATACCTAAAGACGATTTGTTACTACCATCCTTAAGTCAGGGATAAGGAAAAACTTGCAATTCACCTATCATATAACAACATGAAACTCCTGTTTCCAAATCTGTTGTCATTTGATATAACAAACAATAGCATAATTTTTACATCAGTGAGCCATACTTAGAGTATCACAAATATATAATCTTATACAATACATCTCTCCCATTTATGATTATTTTATATTATATAACTTCATTAGAAGACCTATACATCACTTCTATATTCTCCTATTGAGGCTTTTGTACATAACTTGACAGTCTGCCTATAGTACTCCTTTCTATTGCTTGAATCAAAGTTTCTAACTATTTGTTGCTTAAGGGAAGCCATAGCCCCCTTATGTATAGTAAATTCTTCTTGCTCCCAAGATGTGAGATCTTATCTAACTTCTTCTAGAACCTAAAGGTAAGAAAACTTATCCTTTCAGCTTATTGTAAGATGAGCAAAAGTGGATAGACAAATAGCAAGACAAGAAAAATCATATCACAAACATATAAGCAATTCTGTTAATTTAGTTAAGATACTTTTAGACTAGCCAAGAAATGCAAATGCAGCAAATGTATGCCATGCTAATGCACGTGACATGTATCGGTATCAATAATCTAGTCATAGCCCTATTCTTATATATCAGAGTAGTTAATGTTAGTAGGCATTTGAATTACCTAATTTAGGAACCCAAAATAGAGCTTAATAAGCTTTATCTGGCCTAAGCTATGCAATTCTATATACTTGAAAGCTAACTTTGTAATATAAGATATTTTCTTTACCAAAACAAGCTCCTACAAGCTAAACTATTTTCTTAATAAGAACTTGGTTTTCAAAATAAAGCTTTGCTAAGTTAAATCCTAGTTTTAGAAAACTTAACTCGTATGTCCTTTTCGTGCCATGCCTTAAATGCATCACCCGCATACTAAGAAAGACCAGCTAACTATCAAACAACATAAGCATGCTTGTTCACTAGTTTATTAGTCGAGCTTTCACTTAATCTCATTTATGCTTCCATCTTTAAAACCTCGATATCGAGTTCACTTATGTGAACACCTTAGGAGGTAAGGTTAATTGTTAGTACTTAGTTTCTTATCTCAATTAAATAAAGATGCACATCAACAATTATACTGTATAATATCACAACTAAAGCCATCATAGTCAATAGCTAAGCAAAACCCATCCCACAAAATATGCAAAAGAGTTCAAAAGGCAATTTACAACTCATTACTTAACATTTTACATTCATACATACAAGATCAGCTGATTCAATCATAGTTAGATCAGTTATGAGTAGATAAAATCTACTTTAGTAGGCAAGAAATCTACTTACTTGGGCCACTTACAAATTCCCAAAGCTTACTCTTGCATTCAAAGCTCATCTTAAGCTTACTTCACCTAAACAAAACATGTACGACACTTAAGTCAATATAAGTTAAGTGTAAGTAAGGTTACTAACTTGCTTACACTTTGAGGTCTTTTTAAGATAACTTTGGTTCTATATACTTTCTAACTTAGTTTCTCACTTACCTTCTACTTGATAGGTCCCTCCAACATACTTTGTAACATATTTTCTAACCTCCTCAACATTGTATAGATATTGTAAATTCTATTTCATCACCACATGATTCTAATTCTAAGGCAAAAGTTCTTAGTAAAAACACTTGTTACATGTCCATTTGCTATAATACTATTAGTGTGTCACTTAGGTTTACTTTATAGCTAAATGCATATGAATGATATAATGAATTATTTCAAGAGTACATATACATATCCAAAATCAGCCAACCCCCTTGCATCACTTTCTAACCTAAGTTTTATATATCAAGTTATTCTATATTTTCACTTACTTGGCAATTTGACTTACATTCTTACTTACATTGTAACCTGCATAATACAATTCTTAAATCATCAAATCACCTAACTTCAACACCAACTCCTTTGTTTCTACACTCTACTAGAAAAAAGCTTAGTATCATAAAGCCTAATTGCAACCAAAATATAACACATGCAAACCAAATCACTTTAAGAAATATTACTTTCCTACACTTCTAACTCTTTATTCAATATTAAATTAAAATTACCTAAAATCCAAATTTATAGTTTTTCAAAAATATTTACATAACAGTAAAATAGATCCTTTGAGGAATTTATATACAAAAATTGGAGTGGAAACTATAACACTCACTATTTCTAAAATTTATTAATTCATTTTTAAGCTTAGTTTCTCAGGAACCCATATTTTCACTATGAATCTTATTAATCTAGGTTGATATTTAGATTCCTTATGGAAAAACACTTAAGAAAAACCAAGTTTCATAATTTTTGGAAAATATTTTCTATTTTTAGAACTTACTAAAAAATTAGAGGTAAAATTGAAACTTATGGCATTCATGTTTTGACTACTGTTAGCCATGGTGGCTATGTTTGAAAGTCTAAACATATGGTGCTCCTTTTGGCATTGATGTTGGTCTAACATCAAGCTGTCTTGAGCCCTTCAAACCCATGCAACTTGATTTCATTCTAAAACTTTCCCAAATTTTCTTTTATTTCTCTTTTTCTTTTAGGCTTTTCTAAAATTTGCCATGAATCCTGATTATGTGAAAAGACAAAAGGAATGTGACCTGGTGTTTTTTCATAAAAGTCTAGGAGATTACATGCAACCTTACATGTGTTATGTTAGTGTTTATCTTTGACTTTTTGCATTATTAGGTAGTGAATTCCATATCTTTGTTTATGTTGGACTAACCTAGAGGTTGCTACAGTTAGAACTTCCCTAGGAAGTATTCTTTAAATTTTTCCCTGTAATAATTTTACTAAATTAAATTAATATATTATATATGTTATTAGTTATAATTACATATGGGTTCATATGTTGTAACCAAGAAGATTTGACATATATATATATATATATAATTCCTAGTCTTTATTTCATGTATTTTGTTTACTTTCTTGTCTAAATACTTTACTTCTAAGGACTTGCTATTCACTAGATCTCAAATCACATGTTTTTGATAAAACTAAATATTATTGATAAAATTACACTTAATACTTCGTAGACTATATTTTGGAAAATAAACTTTACTAAAATTCTTTTTTTTTTTAACTTTTATGACCCTATATTAAAAATTTACTTGATTCCGAAAATATTTCTCGGAAATTTTAAATCTATTGATCCTAAGCTACTACGACTACTTACGTAATAATACTATGACTTGTGTTACTTATGATCACTTTGTTTCCTCACTTTCTAAGTCTTATTTGTAAAGTTCCATATTTATGATGAACGTGCCACCATTTTGAGTCCTTGATAGTTGGTCAAAGACTAGGGTCTCACAAATAGGGAATGCTAAAGGACTATGTTTAATTAATTAGACTCTTATTTTGTGGAGCTAACTTTAGCATAACAAAATCGATAGTAGCTACTGATGAATTTGTGATCTCAACAACAATTATTCAAATGGTTTATCAACAAGTTCATTTTAAAGGCTCATATGATGAAGATTTACATGGCTAGATTGCTCATTTACTGAAGATATGCGCCACTTTTAAAGTTAATGAAACCAATGATGATGTGATTTAGTTAAGGCTATTCCCTTTCTCATTAAAGGGTAAAGTAAAGTGGTGGATGACTTCTCTTCATAAACACTCTATTACCTTATGGAAAGAGATGGTGGAAAATTTTTTTCCTATAATAAGAACCACTAAGTTGAGAAGGATATTTAATCTCTTACTCAGTTAAAGTTTGATACCCTCTATGATGCTTAGGAGTGTTTTAAGGAATTACTTAAGAGATGCCTAAAGAATCTTAGACTTTAATTGAGAGAATGGCAATGAATAGGTACCAAAGATTCTCCAAGGGAATAACTTATTAGCAGATTTGATGCCTATTCTTCTACTATTGATCCTTCCTTTCCTTTTCCTTCATCAAAAAAGGCTCGAGAAGGAAGCTAGTTTAGATTTGGTTTGACTAGTTCCTTACCTTCACTTAAGTTTTTATTGACAATGATATAAGGGCAGAAAATCTTTGATAGAAAGCCTTTGACTTATCAAAAGAGAGATTAGTTGATCCTAAACTAATAGTATCCATAGACATAAATACAGTTGCCTGGCTGCACTAAGCTAAGTTTATCATTAGGTCATCAAATCTCCTAGACCATCACTCTTTCAATAAATTAAAGGTGGTCTAGATTGAAGAAATTAAGGGGAAGGTTTGGGAGAGAGATTAAAGTGATCTAATAGAAGATTAAAACTGCATATCAAACCAAGGAGAAGACTAGAGAAAGTTGAAATTCTAAGCCTTAATGATGAGAGATTCCCTCATACAAGCTTGAATGAAATCTTCTTGTGATGAGAACCACATAGTAACATGTCTTGGATTAAATAATCTAATATTAACTTCCCTCTTCATCATACAGTAAGTGCAAATGTGAAGTCTAATCTCATCTTCAAAGTGATCACCTGAGGATAACATCGTTATCAAAGAAAAGTGTAATACATTCAATGATCTATAAATACCGTCAAAAGTAAAACATTGCACTATATACGAACATAAGCTGCTTGATTATTGATTGTTGTCATAATGAAATCAAAATGAGCTACACGATCAATGAAAATATCCTTTAATAATGAAAAATATCATAATAAAAAAATATCGTATATATCGTATAATAAAATATAAAAGAATCAACATAATTGCTGTAACTTGACCAACACTTTATCCTTTATATATTTGCTATTTGAAACTATATTGAATGATAATGTATCTATCCTAAGTTTTTCGTAGGAAAGAAATCTCTAACGTGACCAACACTTTATCCCTTATATATCTACTATTTAAAACTATATTGAATGATAATTTATTTATCCTAAGTTTTTTTTTTAGGAAAGTGATCTCTTAACTACTTTTGTCAAACTAAATCTTATAACAACAAAGCATTTTTTAAAGTGATCAATTGACCAATTCTTTGCTTCCTCAAATGGATAACCCAATTAACCCTACGGTTAACTTAAAGTAGATCACTTAATATGATCATACTAATAGGATAATTCGATCCTTAATTGTTGAACATATAGGAGTACTCCTAAATTAAATGAACATAATTTTCCCTTGCCTCCACATTGGACCCATGAATAAATAGTCAATGAAATAAGTGGCAATCATGTAAATTTAGACTACTTAGTTGATGTCTTAAAAGCCATCACTACTTATGGTTTTGCCAGTAACATGTTCTATGATGTCTTGAACTTTATATAAATGGCAACTCCACCTACAATAGCAATGTGAGGAGGAAGTTAAAAGAAAATGCTTTGGTGCACTTGACATGGCATTTTTATGATTATTTAATATTTCATTCTAGTTGTTGGCACCAATTCTGTTACTCCTATTAAGCTTAGCCTTAGTATAAATTTATGTATGTAGGCTAGGCCTTTTCTTTCATATTAAAAAAGTTGCTTCAAGAAAGAAAGCGAAGCTATTATGGATGTCTTTTGTTGGATGGAGATAGATTTATAAAAAGTGTACAATGAGTGAACAAGCAATGGATAAAGTGTGTAAGCACGAAAGTCTAAAGCCTTAATGCATCCATTTTCTTACTAAGTAGCTAATCTTTACTTAAATTAGCCTAGCCAAAGACTCCCTTGTCTTTCTTGGTTAGACCTAGCCAATGGTGATTTTTGATAAGTCTTTCCTCATTTTTAGAGCAAGAAGCAAAACTACAAGAAAGCTTTCTTTTATGGATAACAAATTAATTGACAAATATACTTTGGAGACTTTACCCAATAAATGGGTAAAAAAAATGGAAAGATCAAAACATAGGAATAGATTTGATATCAATATGGACTACCCATTTCAACTATTGTGCTTTCTAAAATTGCATACCAATACAAGGGTTCAAGTTTTGATCAATGTTTTTGGAGTGGATCACCCCTTTAGAAAATGAAGATTTGAAGTTGTAAGCCCCTAAAATTTTTTATCTAGCTTTTGAAATAGACTCGAGTATGTTAGATAATTTAGGAGTTGACAAGGTTAATGAAAGCGAAAAGCCTAAAAAACTAATCAATCGCATATGAAACTTTTCTACCCTAAATGTATGTAAACACTAAAGATTTCATTCAAAAGTTATAAAAACCCTAAAATGATAACCTTAAAGACATATGAGCATTAATTCATCATAATATACCCTAAAACCCTAATTGATAATATAACCTCTATACTTTGCCAAATTATTAGCGAAAGATTAGAGTGACTTTCAATATGCATATATATTTGGAATCCTTAAGTAAACCTTTAGAAACAAAGATAATGAATTATAGATTACATTTATCTTCTGACTATATGATTAAGATAATATTACACAGGGTTAGGGATATAGTTGAAGCTTAGGTTAAATGTAGTGAACCTTAATACCCTAATTAGTACTTTCATACTAGTTATATTAAGTAGCTTACCAAATGATGTATAAAGGATAAAAATACCTAAAGTGAGATCTCATTATCTATTTTTACTAATCAATTCACCAAATACCTGGTTTCCTTTCATTTCCTTAATTTTTCCCTTAATTTTATTTAACTACTATATTATGTCTATAAAATGGCATATGCTTATGGAAAGTTGCTAAGTCAACACATGTTGACTAAAGTCAACAATTAGAAAAATCAACAAAAGACACTAATGCATAAGAAAATATCTATCCATCTTATGATTTCTTTCCTTTTCTTTTCTTTTAGGTTTTTTTTTTCCCTTCTCCTCCTTAATTGTCGACCACTTCTTTTCTTCTAGACCTTACCATCTTCTTCATTCCAAAAGTAAAATAAAACAAGAAGAAACAAAGCAAACCCCACCTTCATTGCTATAATACTTCCTCTGCCCTTTCACTTTCAAAACTTTCCACTTTGTCTCTATATTTCAAACACAAATTAAGGTATGTGATCATGTTATTATATGTTGTTTTATATTACTTATTAGTTAGGTGATTAGATAAGTAGATATATGCTATGTGTGATCATGTAGAATAAGGCATAAAGTTTCTACCTTTAAGTATAGAAGGATAGGAATCATGATAAAGAGGCAAGACAAACATGTGTATATGCCCTTAAGTATATGTACATAAGGATATACTAGAAGGAAACAAGTATGGAGATCTTTGTACATAAGTATTTATTATGTACATAACCTAAACTAAGACAAATCCTAACTATACATACCTATACTATACAAAATACACACTTAAAAATACAAAAGAATGAAATTAGGAAGGTTTTCTTAAGAGGAAAATTTGGCATACGAAATTTGTACAAAAATACATATATGACCGTATAGGTATATGAGTATATGTAGAAGTATAAATACAGTATAAGTATAAGTATATGTATAAGTATACTAGTGTGCAAATAAGTATAGTAAGGGTATAAGTATATAGTAGTTTATGTGAAGTGTACATAAGACTTATAGATATGACATAAGCATAAGGTAAGGCACATGTAATTAAATGATGAGGTAAGTAATGATGTAATTAAAAGATGACATAAGCCATGACATAAGTAAATGATGACATAAGCGATCGATGATGTAAGCGATAACATAAGCATAGGTTTATGAAATAAAAAAAATAAGAAGAGTACATAATAATTAGGTACATAAATTAGTAAACCCTAATACACTTCCTAAATTGGATTACACTTAGTTAAGTACATGAATTAGTAATAGTAAAGAAAAATTCTCTAAGTATAAGAATTTAAGGGTTAACCAAATCATTAAGTATAAATAAAGTATGTAAATATAAGCAATAAGAGTAATTAAGTTTCCTTAGTTAAATTTCTACAAATTTAGTCCATATCGTAAAACACGGGTCTTAATATCCAAAGCAAACATCACCATGTGAACGCACGTCTGAAAACAATGAAAAACGACTATAAATTCATAGATATCAGAAATAGAACGAAAAAGTTATATATAATTAATAATAAAGTCTAATCAGATAAAAGTTAATAGTAATTTAAGTAGAATTAGGTAAATAGATATTTAGAATTATTAGTTAATTCAATTATTTTTTAGCGTTATTATATCATAAAGGTCAGGTGATCCCGAGGTGAGTGAGGATCTCCTGATTGATTACTATGACTAGAGTGAGTCATCATGGCCGAGTGAGTATTTGCCCTATGATTCCATGCTTGTTTATGATTGTAGATAGTGGACTTAAATATTATTGTTAATTGACTACTATGTGGTGTTCGAGAAATGTTTGTGTATATTATTATATGTTGAGTTGTGAACTTACCTTAAGTACAAATAATGCCTTATTTGTTGCATGGTAGTATAAAAAATGATTATGTATACTATTGGATGGTCACAGCATAATTTGAATTTAATTATACTTGGCTTATAAAAAGAAACTGGTATATGCATTGCCTAGATACAATTACGGCTGTCACATCACACGGAGGTAAAGAGAGGCCATTCGAGGGTTGTTATTATTAATTTATTGGTTCTGTACAGTATACTCATACAAAATAACCTTACCTTGTCCCACGGGAACACTAGGTGTTAAAGGCATCAACCGCCTAGCTAAGGGTCGAGTCTAGAGGCCTCTGTTTAGGGGTGAGTATAGACTGTAGAGGCCTACTTACGATTATACCTTAACTTGGTTTTTATGAAAATAAAAGACTTATTTGATTTAAGTACGAAGCATGGAGTTCTACGATAAAGTAAGTTATAGTATAATACCCGGATCTAATTGGTGTCGCATATACTTCAACCCTAACTTCAGAGGGCATTAAATCTGAGTTACGTATATGAGCTAGTTAACTATACGTATCATTTGGCATTCTATTTGATCATTCATTCATATGCATGAATATAATGTATTTATAACTTGCCTATGATGTGGTTGAGGGTTTTACTCACTAAGCTTAGGCTTATACCTCCTTAGACTTTTGCTATAAGATAACTTATTCGTAAAGGCTGGTTGGGGGATGCCATAGGTTAGCTTGGAGAGTTGAGCAAGAGCGAGCTCTCCTGTATATTGAGAGAGAACAGTTTATGTGGAATCTTACTCATGTACTTTTGTTTTACTAGTATTATAGACTTAGATATACTAAATTACTATGTATTATAAGCTTTGTAGTTCAAATTTTATATAAATATATTTGTGTGATGATATCATGTGAATCTGTATGTTTTGGGAAAACTAGTGGTTGTAGAGTCTTATATATTATATGAAGAGTTCATGATTAGGAAGGTAACCAATTGGGGGTTCTTCATATAGTATACAGTGTCTGCCACATCACACGGAGGTAAAGAGAGGCCATTTGGGGGTTGTTATTATTAATTTATTGGTTCCGTGTGGTATACTTGTACAAAATAACCTTACCTTATCCCGAGGGAACACTAGGTGTTAGAGGCATCAACTGCCTAGCTAAAGGTCGAGTTTAGAGGCCTCCGTTTAGGGGTGAGTATGGACTGCAGGGGCCCACTTATGACTATACCTTAACTTGGTTTTTATAAAAATAAAAGACTTATTTGATTTAAGTACAAAGCATGGAGTTCCACGATAAAGTAAGTTCTACTATAATACCCAGATCTAATTGGTGCCATATATACTTCAACCCTGACTTCAGAGGGCATGAAATCTGAGTTACGTATGTGAACTAGTTAACTATATGTATCATTTGGCATTCTATTTGATCATTCATTTATATGCATGAATATAATGTATTTATAACTTGCCTATGATGTGGTTGAGGGTTTTACTCACTAAGCTTAGGCTTATACCTCCTTAGACTTTTGCTGTAGGATAACTTATTCGTAAAGGCTAGTTGGGGGATGCCATAGGTTAGCTTGGAGAGTTGAGCAAGAGCGAGCTATCCTATATATTGAGAGAGAACAGTTTATGTGGAATCTTACTCATGTACTTTTGTTTTACTAGTATTATAGACTTAGATATACTAAAATATTGTGTATTATAAGCTTTGTAGTTCAAATTTTATATAAATATATTTGTGTGATGATATCATGTGAATCTGTATGTTTTTAGGAAACTATTGGTCGTAGAGTCTCATATATTATGTGAAGAGTTCATGATTGGGAAGGTAACCAATTAGTGGTTCTTCATACAGTATACGACGCCTGCCATGACTAGGCCATCCTCAGTTCATAATAGATTTAGTGGTATCAGAGCCTAAATACAAATAGGGTAATTAAAACACTGACCCTAGACATTCAAATAACCTACTTAGTGAGTTTGAGTGGGGATAGAACCGAGCTAAGTATTTAATCTTTTATGCTTAAACTTATATGATTTATATTAACTTTATTTTAAGATTTAATATAAGCCTTGCTGTTTTAAGAGTTGATATTACAATTGATGATTAGATGGGTCGTCTTTAGGTAGCAGTGGGGTGAGACACTGTTTAGTTATCGACGGCGCTTACAGATCTTCTGTAATGATTTGGCTTTGGTGAGTAGACCTCGTACGTTACTGGAGGTGTTTATCGCTTGGGGTCATGGGTTAAATAGCTATTGGCAAGAGAAAAGAAATTTTTGGAGCTTGTAAATTCCTAGTGATATACTAGAGAATGAGGAGATGATGTATTTGCTTGAGTCTGAAGAAAACCGTACTTATCCTCATGGATTGGTCTTTCTGGTTTATGGGGAGCCTAACCCAGTGCCCTTTTCATTTGCCTTCTAGGAAGATGTAGGTTACGGAGTTACTATGGCTATTGATAGGCGTGTTGATTACCTAAGGATTTATACTCCGGGGCATATTGGCATAGTGGCAGAATTTGGAGTCAACGAAGTTAGGAATTTTAATCCACTACTATTGGAGAATGAGCCTGAGCCAGAGATCATATCGGATGCCTTAGCCTTATATCCTAAGCCTCCTCAAAAATTTCACCCTACTTCAGATCCTATTCCTGAGTTTGAGTATTACCAGGTAGATCTAGGGCTATCACCTAAAGTTGTCACTAGAGGAGATCCTAATGAGATGATGATGATTCAGCCAGATCCCTTATATTTTTGGTTACTACAAGAATAGGCTCGACAAGCTCCTAGTGAGGCATTGGGGGTGAATTTTAGCATTGGCTTTGTCTTTAGAGTTCCTGAATATGTACCCCAAGGTGACCCTAGTGCTGAATCATCATCTTACCCAGGATGGATAGAGTAGATGACTTGATAATTTGAGCATATAGTGGCTATGTGACTTCAGAGCGATCATAAATGTCTCTTTTGTTGTAAGTATTAGGATTGTATGTGATCATTTTGTACTTTTAGTACTGCTTATAGTAAGGATGATATGTACACAAACTAGAAGTAGTGGATAGTTAGGTTTGACTAAGGTTATGTAATATGTGAGACTTGTCTTTTGGGCATAAAGTTATATGGATGTAAACTCGTTTTGATTATAAGAAATGAAAGTTATAGTTTATGTACCATAAGTGTTAAAATAATTATGTTTACTTTCATTTACATAATGGATGTTGAACTTAATTATTTTTTATTAAGTGTTTCTTACTGAAAATTGGAAATAAATTTTCAATTAGAATAGGCGTAGATAAGGATCCCCAGTTGGAGCTCCACCTACTCCAGAAGAAGAGCATCATATGTAGTAGGACTGCACTGATGAGATACTAGTTGCAATATAGGCACAAAACGAGTTGTTGAAGGCATTTTTAGAAAGAGAACGTACTCCACCTGTACACGTACCATCAGTAGACGCTAATAGAGTAGTACCCTTGCCTCTTCCTCTTCCACCTCCTATAGGTCAAGCAGGAATTGTGCCACTAGTACAGCCTGATTTGAGATAGTATTATAGTATGTTGCCTGAGTTCATTTGCTACAACAAGTATTTTAAAGGTTATGGTAATCAGCTAGATCAAGATGAAGATTGGTTGAATCAGATAGAGCAGTCGTTAGAAGCTTTTGAAGTACCATTACACCTTCGTTTCACTTATGGGACTTATATGTTTAAGATGCAAGCACGGATGTGATAAGAATTGAGATAAAGGAGTTTAAGAGATCCGATCACTTAGGAGTATTTCAGACGAGAATTTCTGGCTTATTACTTTCTTGGAAGTTTGAGGATAAGATATAGTGAAGACTTATTGGACATAGTGAAGGGAACAAAAATTGTAGAACAGTATGAATCTGAATTCAATAGACTATTGCAGTTTGCACCACCAGAATATTAGACTAGTGATCGACTGAAGATGTAGATATTTTCTTGAGGATTAGATCTTGAGATGAAGAGAAGGATGATAGAATTTGAACGAAGAAGCTTTATAGATATGGTTGAAAAGGTTAAAGTGTTGGATATAGCGAAAAGATAAAGCGAAGAAGTGAGTAGAAGAAAGGTTAATGTGTTTGGGAAGCAAACTTTTGAAGGACCTAGAAGTAGTAGCAATAGGAAATTTAGAAGGATTATGAAACCCTAAATTCCTATTCAAAGGAAAGCAATTAGAGAAGTTATTAAATGCTGGAGATGCAAGGGAAATCATTATCTTAGGGAATGTCCACAACTCCAAGAAAAATGTTTCTTCTGTGGTGATAGTTCGCATCGGGTAACAGACTATCCAAAGAAAAATACTATTACATGTTACATTTGTAACAAAGTGGGACATTTTTCTACTACATGTCTACAGCATAATACTATTACTACTCAAGTAGCTAAACAGCTACCATTAGTTCATGGATGTCTAGGTATAGGGAAAACAGTTAGAGGACCAACATTGGGAAATACTTATTCAGCTTCAGCTAATACTACTCGGGTATATAATTTGGAGGGTGAGTGGATCTATGAAGACATAACCTAGAGAAGAATTGGAGGATTATGGTGAACCTAAAGAAATAGTAGGAGCTGAGCTTATTATAGGTATATACTTTTAAGTATTTCTTTATGAATTATTGAGATTTGAGTATTTAAAGTATAGTTATAGTAGGATGATAATAAGTATGTAGAATTAAGAAATAAGAATTATGATAGTAAAAGTATAAGGAGAAAAAATTTTATCATGATTCAAGGAATGTTAAGATAGATGGACATTTTGTTTATACTTTGTTCGATACGGGAGCTACACATTCCTTTATATCACCTAAAGTGGTGAAAAGAGTAGGCTTGACTACCAATTCTATCGAATCCAGCTTTAGTGTGAGAAGTCCTATAAGAAGCATTACAATTGCAAAAGAGATGGTGAAAGGATGTCCATTTCAGTTTCAAGATGTCGATAGTAAAACTGATATGATTCTCCTTGATATGGGTAAATATGATGCAATATTAGGGATGAATTTGATGAATAAAGTCAAAGCTAATGTTGATTGTCAAGAAAAGAAAATAGTGTTTGAAGTTTATGATGGAGTACAAGCAGAATTTAAAGGAGATTCAATTGTAGCAGACGTACAGAAGTTAAGTGTTATGGGGATAATTATTGATGATAGTTTAGTGAATGCGATAGAAGTTGATCAAAGGAAGACAACATTAGAGGAAATACGAGTGGTGAATGAATTTTTTGATGTATTTCTTGAGGTGTTACCTGGGTTACCACCAAATAGAGAAATTGATTTTTTTGTTGATGTAGTGCCAAGAACTGAACCTATTTCAAAGCCTCCCTATAGAATGGCTCCAATTGAATTGAAGGAATTGAAAAAGCAATTGGGAGAATTGTTAGATCAAGGGTTCATAAGACTAAGTGTCTCTCTATGGGGTGTATCAGTGTTATTTACTAAGAAAAAGGATGGATCATTATGACTCTGTATTGATTGTCGAGAGCTGAATAAAGTGACCATTAAGAATAAATACCTACTTCCATGGATTAATGATCTATTCGATCAGTTGCATGGTGCAAGTGTATTCTTTATAATTGATTTAAGATCAGGATATCATCAATTGAGGATTAAACCTAAAGATGTACCGAAGACGGCATTTCGAATATAGTATGGTCATTATGAGTTCCTTGTCAGGCCCTTTGGTTTAACAAATGCACCTATTTCTTGTATGGATTTAATGAACCATGTGTTCAAGTCATTATTAGATAAGTGTGTAATTGTGTTCATTGATGATATTTTGGTTTATTTTGCAAGTCTTGAGCAGCATGAGAAGCATTTAAGGACAGTATTGCAAACCTTACGAGAACACAAGTTGTATGTAAAGTTATCCAAGTATGACTTTTGACTAAAGGAGATATCTTTCCTTGGACATGTGATCATAAGAGAAGGTATTTTTGTAGATCCAGAAAAGATTACAACCATTGTAGAATGGAAAAGACCAGAAACGGTAACTAAAATCTGAAGTTTTCTAGGATTGGTAAGATACTACAAGAAGTTTGTTAAAGATTTTTCAAAAATCTAAAGGCCTCTTACTCAGTTGACTCAAAAGAATGTGAAGTATGAATGGATAGAAAGGCAAGAGAAGAGTTTTCAAGAACTGAAAAAGAGGTTAGTATCTGCTCCTATTCTTGTGTTGCTTAATAGTGATGAATCTTTTACTATATATAGTGATGCTTCTAAGAATGGTTTAGGGTATGTGCTGATGCAAAATGGAAAGTGATTGCTTATGCTTCTAGGCAATTGAGACCACATGAGTAGAATTACCCAGTGCATGATTTAGAATTTGCAGTTGTGGTATTTATGTTACAGATTTGGCGACATTATTTGTATGGATAGAGATGTGAAATTTATATTGATCATAAGAGCCTTAAGTATTTGTTTATACAAAAGAAGTTGAATATGAGACAAAGGAGATGGCTTGAGTTGATCAAGCATTATGATTTGGGAATTAGTTATTGTCCAGTTAGGGTAAATGTAGTAGCTGATGCTCTAAGCAGGAAAAATCATGCTAAAGTTGCATCTCTTCTTACTAATCAACAGGAATTGATCAAGGAATATGAAAAATTGAAATTGGAATTCACCTGGTATGAAGTTGATGCAAAATTGTTGAACATAGTGATTGAGCCAACTTTGATAGAAAGAATTCGAAGAATGTAACAGGATTATTTGCTTTGAATCAAATCAAAGAAGAAATAGTAGTTGGGAAGTATAATGATTTTAGAGTGGATGAACATGGAGCATTAAGGATGAATGGTAGATTATGTGTACTTGATGATTTGGAGCTTCAAAAAGAGATCCTAAACGAAGCTCATGCTTCTGGTTATTCTATTCATCTAGGGGGAACAAAAATGTATCAAGACTTGAAAAAGAACTTTTGGTAGAATAGAATGAAGCAAGATGTTGCTGATTATGTGATGAAATGTGAGACTTGTCAAAGAATAAAAGTAGAACACTAAAGACCGGCTAGATTATTGCGACCCATACCTATTCCTGACTGGAAATGGGATCAAATATTTATGGATTTTTGTGAGCAGTTTACGAAGAACAACTGCTGGACATGATGTGATATGGGTCATTGTTGATTGACTTACTAAATCAGCGTATTTTCTATCGATCAACATAACCTTTTCTTTAGAAAAGCTGGCTCGAATCTACATAGTGAGATTACATGAAGTACTAGTGGGAATTGTGTCAGATAGAGATCTTCGATTTGTAACCATGTTTTGGACCAGTTTACAAAAATTTATGGGGAGAAGTTGCAATTCAGTAAGGCATACCATCCATAAACTGATGGACAGACAAAGAGAACCATACAGATGCTAGATGATATGTTGAGGGCCTGCATCATGGAATTTAAAGGAAATTAGGATTCTTATCAACCATTGATTGAATTTACCTATAACAACAGTTATCACTTAACCATTCAAATGCCTCTATATGAAGCTCTATATGGAAGGAGATGTAGATGACCTTTATTTTGGGATGATGTAGAGAAAGCAATGTTAGGTTTAGAGCTAGTATAGGAAAAAGTTGAGAAAATTACTATCATTAAGCAAAAAATGAAGGAAGCACAAGATAGATAGAAAAGTTGGGCTGACATGAAAAGAAGAGAGTTGGAGTTTTAAGCGAAAGATCATGAATACCTCAAAGTGAAACCAATTAAGAGTATTCATTATATGAGGATACAAGGCAAACTAAGTCCGAGATATATTAGACCTTTTGAAATTCTGGAACGAGTCGGGAAGTGGGCTTATTGATTGCTTTACCACCTAATTTGTCAGGGATTCATAATGTATTTCATCTATTTGTTTTGAGAAAACATATTCCTGATCTTGATCAATTCATTGAATTAGAACCAATAAGGTTGAAAGAGAATTTAACTTATGAAGAGCATCTAGTTGAGATTACAGACAATAAAGTGCAAAAGTTGAGGAATAAAGAGATTAGATATGTTAAAGTCATTTAGAAAAATCATGAACAAGAATCTCCTACCTAGGAAGTAGAAGATTAGGTGAAGCGTTGATACCCGCATCTGTTTGATAAACCAGGTACGCATTTCAAGTTTTGAGGACAAAACTTATTTGAAGGGGGTAAGGATGTAAACCCTTAAAATTTTCGATCTAGCTTTTGAAATAGACTCGAGTATGTTAGATAATTTAGGAGTTAACAAGGCTAATGAAAGTGAAAACCCTAAAATAACTAATCAATCCCATATGAAACTTTTCTACCCTAAATGTATTTAAACACTAAAAATTTCATTCAGAAGTGATAAAAACCTTAAAATGATAACCTTAAAGACATACGAGCATTGATTCATCATAATATACCTTGAAACCCTAATTGATAATATAACCTTCATACTTTGCCAAATAATTAGCGAAAAATTAGAGATGACTTTCAATCATGTATATATATTTAGAATCCTTAAGTAAACCTTTAAAATCTAAGATAATGAATTATAAATTACATTTATCTTGTAAGTATATGATTAAGATAGTATTACATAGGGTTAGGGGAATAGTTAAAGCTTAGGTTAAATGTAGTGAACCTTAACACCGAAATTAGTACCTTCATACTAGTTATACTAAGTAGCTTACCAAATGATGTATAAAGGATATAAATACCTAAAGTGAGATCTCATTATCTATTTTTACTAATCAATTCACTAAATGCCTCATTTCCTTTCATTTCCTTAATTTTTCCCTTAATTTTCTTTAATTACTACATTGTGTATACAAAATGGCATATGCTTATGGAAAGTTAACCAAGTAAACACATGTTGACTAAAGTCAACAATTAGAAAAGTCAATAAAAGACACTAATGCATAAGAAAATATCTATCTATCTCATGATTTCTTTCCTTTTCTTTTGTTTTGGCTTTTTTTTTTTCGTTCTCCTCCTTAATTGCCGTCTAATTCTTTTCTTCTTGACCTCACCATCTTCTTCATTCCAAAAGCAAAACAAAACAAAAAGGGGATGCTAGTCTTCAAGAGATGCTCTTGCTTAGGTTAGTGAGCCTAGTGAAGTATGATCAGGTTTTAGATTGATCTAATTTTAGGGTTGTTAGTCCTCGAGAGATGCTCTCCCCTAGGTTTGTAAGCTTAATGAGGCATGGTTAGGTTTTAGATTGATCTAATTTTAGGATTGCTAGTCTCCAAGAGACACTTATGCTTAGGTTAGATAGTCATATGAGGGTCTACTAGGTTTCCAAGAAACATTCTTGCCTAGGTTAGTGTACATAGTGAGATACGGCCAGGATTTAGATCGATCCCAATTTAAGATTGCTAGTCCCCAAGAGACATAACCACCTTAGTTAGTAAGCTTAGTACGGTAAGACCAGGTGTTAGACCAATCCTAGATTAGGGTTGTTAGTCTTCGAGATATGCTCCTGCCTAGGTTGGTGAGCCAAGTAAGGTATGCCTAAGTTTTAGATAGATCCTAGTCATAGGGATGTAAGTTCCCTAGTGATGCTCCCGCCTAGGTTATTGAGCCTAGTTAGGAACAGCTAGGTTTTCCCCAATTATAGGGATACTAGTTCCTAAGAGATACTCCCGATTAGGTTAGTGAGCATAGTGATGTATGGCCAGGTTTTAGATTGATCTTAGTTTAGGGTTGCTAGTGCTCGGGAGACACTTTTGCCTAGGTTAGTAAGCTAAGTATTGCATGGCTAAGTTTTAGATCAATCAAATTTTAAGGTTGTTAGTTCTCAAGAGATGCTTCCACCTAGGTTAGTGAGCCTATTGAGGCATGACCAGGTTTTAGATCGACCTTAGATTAAGATTGCTAGTTCCTGGGAGATGCTCCCACCTAGGTTACTATGCTTAGTTAAGCATGACTAGCTGTTAGATAGATCCCAATCATAAGGAAGCTAGTCCCCGAAAGATACTCCTACTAAGGTTAGTGAGACTGGTAAGGCATGATAAGGTTTTAGATCGATCCTAGTCATAGTGATGCTAAACCCTAAGACATGCTCTTGAATAGTTTAGTGAGTGTAGTAAGGTATGACAAGGTTTTAGGTTGGTCCCAGTTTAAGGTTGCTAGTCCTTGAGAGATACTCCTACTTTGTTTAGTAAGCCTAGTAAAGTACGATCAAGTTTTAAATCAATCCCAAATTACGTTTGCTAGTCCCCAAGAGACGTTCCCACCTAAGTTAGTGAGCCTAGTGGGACACAACCAAGTTTTAGATTGATCACAGCCATAGGGTTGTTAGTTCTTGAGAGACGCTCTTGCTTAGGTTAGTAGGCCAAGTAAGGTACAACCGGGTTTTAAGACAATCCTAGATTAGGGTTACTAGTCCTTAAGAGACGCTCCCGCCAATGTTAGTGTGCCTAGTAAAGTATAACTAGGTTTTAGATCGATTCCAATCATGGGGATGCTAGCATCCAAGAAACGTTCTCACTTAGGTTAGTAAGCTTAGTGAGGTACAACTACATTTTAGATCAATCTAAGTTTATAGTTGTTAGTTCATGAGAGACCCTATCACCTAGGTTAGTGAGTTTAGTGAAGTACGACTAGGTTTTAGATGGATCCCAATCATAGGGAAGCTAGTCTCTAAGAGATGCTCCCACTAAGGTTAGTGAGACTAGTGAGGTATAACCAGGTTTTAGATCGATCCTAGTCATAGTGATATTAGACCCCGAGACACATTCATGACTAGGTTAGTGCGCTTAATGAGGTATAGCCAGGTTATAAGTCTATCCTAATTTAGGGTTACTAGTCTTCGGGAGATGTTCTTACCTAGGTTAGTGAGCCTAGTGAGGAACAATCAGGTTTTAGATCGATTGTAGTCATAAGGTTGTTAGTCCTTAAGAGATGCTCCCACCTAGGTTAGTGCACCTAGTGAGGTACGACTAAGTTCTAGATCTATCTAATTTTAGTGTTGCTAGTCCTCGAGGGATGCTTCCACTTATGTTAGTAAGCTTAGTAAGGCACGACTAGGTTTTAGATCGATCCTAGATTAAGATTGCTAGTCCTTGAGAGATGCTTCCACCTAGGTCAGTGAGCTTAATGAGTCATGACCAAGTTTTAGATCGATCGTAGCCATAGGGTTGCTAGTTCTTGAGAGACACTCCCACCTAGGTTAATAAGCCTAATAAGGTATGACCAAATTTTAGGCTGATCTTAGGTTAGGGTTATAAGTCCTCAAGAGACACTCTTACCTTGATTAGTGAGCCTAATAAGGTACAACTAGGTTTTAGATTGATCTCATTCATAAGAATGCTATTCCTTGAGAAACGCTCCAGCCTAGGTTAGTAAGCTTAGTAAGGTACGACTAGGTTTTAGATCAATCCAAGTTTAGAGTTACTAGTTCATGAGAGACCCTAATGCCTAGGTTAGTGAGCCTAGTAAAGCACGACTTAGTTTTAAAGCAATCTTAGATTAAGGATGCTAGTTCTCGAGATACGTTCTTGCCTTGGTTATTAAGCTTAGTGAAAAATGACTAGGTTTTAGATCAATCCTGGCCATAGGGATTTTAGTTCCTAAGAGATGCTCCTGCTTAGATTTAGGTTGCTAGTCTCCGAAAGATGTCCTACCTAAGTTAGTGAGCCAATTGAGGGACAACTGGGTTTCAGATCGATTTACCTTTACAGTTGCTAGGCCCTAAGATACACTCCCTCCTTAGTTAGTAAACCTTGTAAGGTAAGACCAAGTTTTTGATTGATCCAATCATAGGGATGCTAGTCCCTAAGAGATGCTCCCATCTAGGTTAATCAGCCTAGTATGGTACGATTAGGTTTTAGGTCGATCCTAGACATAAGGATTCTAGTCCTTAAGAGATGTTCCTACCTAGGTTATTGAGCCTAGTGAAGTATGGTAAGGTTTTAGATTGATCCTAATCATTGGGCTGCTAGTCCCTAAGTGATGCTCTCGCTTAGGTTAGAGAACCTAGTGAGGCATGGCTAAGTTTTAGATCAATCCAATTTTAGGGTTGCTAGCCCTTGAGAGATGCTCCCACCTAGGTTAGTGAGCTTAATGAGGTAAGACTGGGTTTTAGATTGATCCAATCATAAGGATGTTAGTCCCCGAGAGATACTCTTACTTAGTTTAGGGAACCTAATAAGGAACGATTAGGTTTTAAATCGATCCCAGTCATAGGGATTCTAGTCCCCGAGAGATGCTTCCGTATAGGTTAGTGATCCTAGGGACATATGACCGAGATTTAGATCGATCCCAATTTGGGCTTTTTAGTACCCAAGCGATGCACCTGCTTCTGCTAGTGAGCCTAGTAAGGCATGGCCCGATGTTAGATTCATCCTAAATTAGGGTTGCTGGTCCTTGAGATACACTCCCGCCTAGGTTAATGAGCTAAGTAAGGCACAGCCAGCTTATAGATTAATCCTAATCATAGGGATGCTAGTTCCCAAGTGATATTCCCGCCTAGGTTATTGAGCTTAGTTATGCATACAAAGTTTTTACCTAGTCATAGGGATGCTAGTCCTTGAAAGTCGCTCCCATTTAGGTTTATGAGCCTAGTAAGGTACAGCTAGGTTTTAGATCAATTGCAGTTTAGGGTTGCTAATGCTCGAGAGACTCTCCCACCTAGGTTAGTAAGCCTAGTGAGGTATGGCCAGGTGGTAGATAGATCAAATTTTAGGGTTGCTGGTCCTCGAGAGACGCTTTTGCCATGGTTACTAAGCTTAGTGAGCTACAAACAGGTTTTAGATTGATCCTAGATTAGAACTGCTCGTCCCTAAGAGATGCTCCCACCAAGGATACTGAGCTTAGTGAGGTACAACAAGCTGTTAGATAGATCCTAAACATAGGGAAGCTAGTCCCCAAAAGATGCTCCTGCTAAGGTTAGTAAGATTAACATGGTACAACCAGGTTTTAGATTGATCCCAATCATAGTGATGTTAGACCCTAAGATAAGCTTTCGATAAGGTTAGTAAGCCTAGTAAGGTACGGCTAGGTTTTAGGTCAATCCTAGTTTAGGGTTACTAGTTCTTGACAGACGACCCTACTTAGGTTATTGAGCTTAGTAAGGCACAATTAAGTTTTAGATCGATCATAATCAAAGGGTTGTTAATCCTCAAGAGACATTCCTACCTAAGTTATTGAGCTAAGTGAGGCACGACTAAGTTTTAGATACATCCCAGATAAGGGTTGCTAGTCCTTGAGAGATGTTCTCGCCTAAGTTAGTAAGCCTAGTGAGGCATTACTAGGTTTTAGATCGATCATAGTCATAAGGTTGCTATTCCTCAAGAGATGCTTCCACCTAAGTTAGTTAGCTTGGTGATGGACAAGTAGGTTTTAGATCTATCTAATAGTATGGATGTTAGTCCTTGAAAGGCGCTCCCACCTAGGTAAATGAGCTTAGTAAAGTACAACCAGGTTTTAGATCGATTATAGTCAAAGGGTTAGTAGTCCCCAAGAGATGCTCTTTCCTAGGTTAGTGAGCCAAGAGAGGTATGTTCAGGTTTTAGATCCATCTTAGATTAGGGTTGCTAATCCCCTAGAAGTGCTCCCACCTAGGCTAGTCTGCCTAATGAGGCATGACTAAGTTTTTGATCAACTGCAATCATAGGGTTGCTAGTCCCCGAGAAACGCTCCCATCTAAGTTAGTGAGCTTAGTAAGGTACGACCAGGTTTTTGATTGATCTCATATAAGCTTTGCTATTCCTTAAGATACATTCCCTCCTTGGTTAGAAAGCTTAGTGTGGCATGACTAGGTTTTAGATTGATCTCAGTTATAGGGATATTAGTCCTAAAGAGACATTCCTGCTCAGGTTAGTATGCTTAGTGAGGTACGACCAGGTTTTAGATTGATCTAATCATTGGAATGCTAGTCTCCAAGAGACTCTCCAGCTTAGGTTAGTGAGCCTAGTGAGGCACGACTAGGTTTTTGATCGATCCAATTTTAGGGTTGCTAGTCCTTAAGAGATGCTTCCCCCTTGGTTAGTGAGCCTTATGAGGCTCGACCAGGTTTTAGATTGATCCCAGTCATAGGGATGCCAGTGCTTGAGAGATATTCCCACCTAGATTAGTGAGCTTAGTGGGGTATGACTAGAATTTAGATTGATCCTAGTATATGATTGTTAGTCCTCGAGATACACTCTCGCCTAGGTTAGTGTGCTAAGTGAGGTACGACTAGGTTTTAGATCGATCCTAGTAATAGTGATGCTACTTCAGGAACAATACTCCTGCCTAGGTTATTGAACCTAATTAGGTACAGCTTGTTTTACCTAGTCATAGGGATGCTAATCCTTGAGAGATGCTCCCGACTAGGTTAGTAAGCCTAGTATGGTACGGCCTGATTTTAGATCAATCCTAGAGTATGGTTGCTAGTGCTTGACAAACATTCTTGCCTAGGTTAGTAAGCCTAGTAACATATGGTAAGGTTTTAGATTATTCAAATCTTATGGTTGTTAGTCCTCGAGAGACGTTCCCACCTAGGTTGGTGAGCTTAGTGAGATACAACTAGGTTATAGATTGAACCAAGATTAGGATTGCTAATTCCTTAAAGATGCTCTCACCTAGGTTACTGAGCCTAATGAGGCATGACCAGTTATTAGATAGCTCCTTATCATAGTGAAGTTAGTTTTCGAAGGATGTTCCTATTAAGGTTAATGAGACTAGTGAGGCATGACCAAGTTTTAGATAGATCCAGTCATAGTGATGCTAGACCCCGAGACATGCTCCCGACTAGGTTAGTAAGCTTAGTGAGGTATGACCAAGTTTTAGGTTGATCCCAGTTTAGGGTTGCTAATCCTCGAGAGACACTCCTACCTAGGTTGGTGAACTTAGTGAAGCATGACTAGGTGTTAGATTGATTATAATCACAGGGTTGTTAGTCTTTAAGAGATGGTCCTGCCTAGGTTAGTGATCATACTAAGGCATGACCAGTTTTTTTTTTATCAATTCTAGGTTACGGTTACTAGTCCCCAAGAGATGCTCTAGCATAAGTTAGTAAGCTTAGTGAGGCAAGACCAAGTTTTAGATTGATCCCAATCATAAGGATGCTAGTTCCCAATAGATACTTTCCCCTAGGTTACTGAGCCTAGTTAGGTACAGTTAGGTTTTAGATCGATTCAAATTTAGGCTTGCAAGTTCTAAAGAGACACTCCTACTTAGTGAGGTACGACTATGTTTTAGATCCATCCTAATCATGGGGTTACTAGCCTTTGAGAGATGCTCCTGCTTAGGTTAGTAAGCCTAGTTATGCATGACCAGGTTTAAGATCAATCCCAAATTAGGGTTGCTAGTCCCCGAGATGCTCCTACCTAGGTTAGTAAGCCTACTAAGGCTTAACAAAATTTATATTAATCTAATTTTATGGTTGCTAGGCCTCGAGATACATTCCCACCTAGGTTAGTGAGCCTAGTAAGGTATAACTAAGTTTTAGATCAATTTAATCATAGCGAAGCTAGTCTTCGAGAGATACTCCTACTTAGGTTAGTAAGCCTAGTGAGGTACAACCACGTTTTAGATTGATCTTGGTTTAGGGTTCTTAGTCCCTGAGAGAAGCACTAGCCTCAATTAGTGAGCCTAGTGAGGTGCAAACAGGCTTTATATTTATCTAATTTTATGGTTTCTAGTCCTTGAGATACGCTTTCACCAAAGTTAGTGAACTTAGTAAGGTACAACCTCGTTTTAGATCAATCCTAGTTTAGGGTTGTTAATCCTCGGGAGATCCTCCTACCTAGGGTATTGAGCTTAGCGAAGCATAACCTGGTTTTAGATTAATCGCAGTCATGGAGATGTTAGTCCCTAAAAGACGTTCACATCTAAGTTAGTGAGCCCAATGAGGCATAGATAGGTTTTAGATCGATCCTAGTTTAGGGTTGTTAGTCTACAAAGGATGCTCTAGCCTAGGTTAGTAATCCTAATGAGGTACGACCAGGGTTTAGATCTATCCCAAATTAGGGTTATTAGTCCCTGAGAAATGCTTCTACCTTAGTTAGTGAGGTACGACTAGGTTTTTGGTCTATCCAATTTTAGGGTTGCTAATCTAAACACTCTCGCTTAGGTTAGTGAACCTCGACCAGGTTTTAGATCGATCCTAGATTAGGGTTGCTAGTCCTTAACTGGTGCTTCGGCCTTGGTTAGTGAGCCTAGTGAGGTACGACTAGGTTTTAGATTGATCCTAGTAATAGGGCTGCTAGTCTGCGAGAGACTTCCCCACCAGGGTAGAGAGCCTATTGAAGTACGATCAAGTTTTAGATCAATCTAATTTTAGGGTTGTTAGTTCTTGAGAGACGCTCTCACCTAGGTTAGTGAGCTTAGTGAGGTACAATTAGATTTTGGATCGATGCAATTTTAAGGTAGCTAGCCTTCGAAAGACGATCATGCCAAGGTTAGCGAGCCTAGTGAGGCACGACCAGGTTTTAGATCGATCTAATCTTACGGATGTTGGTCCCCGAGAGATGTTCTTGCCCTGGTTAGAGAAACTAGTGAAGCACAATAAGGTTTTAGATCGATCCTAGTAATAGGGATTCTACTCCTTGAGAGATGCAGTTCCCTAGGTTAATGAGCCTAGTGATGAACAACTAGGTTTTAGTCATAGGGATGCTAGTCCTAAAAAGACATTCCTACTTAGTGAGGTATGAACTAAATCAATCTAATCATTAGGATTTTAGTCTCTAAGAGATGCTCCACCCTAGGATAATGAGCCTAGTGAGGTAAGACCAGGTTTTGGATTGTTCTAATTTTAAGGTTGCTTATCCCCAAGAGACACTCCTACCTTGGTTAGTGAGCCTTATGAGGCTTGATTAGGTTTTAGATCGATCGAATTTTATGGTTACTAGTCCCCAAAAGATGCACCTGTCTAGGTTAGTGAGCCTTCTAAGGCTCGACTAGGTTTTAGATCGATCCTAGTTTAGGGTTACTACTCCTTAAGAGACACTCTCACCTCCATTAGTGAGCGTAGTGAGGTACAACTAAGTTTTAGATCAATCCTAGTCATAAGGATGCTAGTACTTAAGAGATACTCTCACCCAAGTTAGTATGCCTAGTAAAGCATGACCAAGTTTTAGATAGATCCAATTTTAGGGTTACTAGTCCCTAAGAGATGCTTCCACTAAAGTTAGTAACCTTAGTGAGGTACGACTAGGTTTTAGATCGATCTAATCATTGGGATACTAGAGATGCTCCCACCTAAGTTAATGAGCCTAGTGAGGTATGAATAACGTTTAGATCGATCCAATTTTAGGGTTACTAGGCCTCATGTTACACTCCCCCCTAGGTTAATGAGTTTAGTGAGGCATAACTAGGTTTTAGATCAATCCTAGTTTATGGTTGTTAGTCCTTAAGAGACATTCCTACCTCGGTTAGTGAGATTAGTGAGGCTTGACCAGGTTTTAGATTGATCACAGTCCTATGGTTGTTAGTCTCTAACAAATACTCTTGCTATTGTTAGTAAGCCATGTGAAGGATGACCAGGTTTTAGGTCGTTCCCACATTGGGGTTGTTAGTGCTCAAAAGATGCTTTTGCCTAGGTTAGTGAGCCTTGTAAGGTATGGCTAGGTTTTAGATTGATCCCAATAATAAGGATGTTAGTCTTCGAGAGACGCTTCTGCCTAAGTTCCTAAGCCTTGTGAAGCATGGCCATATTTTAAATAAATGCAGGTTTAGAGTTGCTAGTTTCTAGGAGACTCTACCGCCTAGGTTAACAAGCCTTGTGAGGTACGACCAAGTTTTAGATCTATCCCAAATTATGGTATCTAGTACTCGAGATATGCTTCCACCTAAGTTAGTGAGCCTAGTGCGGTATGACCAAGTTTTAGGTCGATCCCAGTCATAAGGTTGCTAGTCCCCTAGAGACTCTCTTTCGTAGTTTAGTAAGCCTAGTGAGGAACAATAAGGTTTTAAAACAATCCCAATTTAGGGTTGCTAGTCCTAGAAAGAGGCTCCCACCAAAGTTAGTAAGCCTAGTGAGGCATTACTAGGCTTTTGATCAATCTCAATTTAGGGTTATTAGTCCCTAAGAGACGCCTCTACCATGGTTAATGAGACTAGTAAGGTATAGCCAAGTTTTTGATCGATCTCAGTCATAATGGTGCTAGCCCCTAAGAGATGTTGCTGCCTAGATTAGGGAGTTGAGTTAAGTACGGCTAGGTTTTAGATCGATTCCAGTTTAGGGTTGCTAGTCCCTAAGAGATGCACTCGTGTACATTAGTGAGCTTAGAAAGGTATGACTAGGCTTTAGATTAATCCTAGATTAGGGTTGCTATTCCTCGAAAGACTCTCTCACCTAGGTTAGTGAGCTTAGTGAGGCACAACCAGGTTTTAGGTCAATCCTAGATTAGGGTTGCTAGTCCTTGAGAGATGCTTTCGCCTAGGTTAGTGAGCCTAGTGAAGCATGACTAGGTTTTGGATTGATCCCGGTCATTGGGATGCTCGTCCTTGAGAAATGCTCTCGCTTAGGTTAGTGAGCCTAGTAAGGCACAACCATATTTTAGATCAATCCAATTTTTGGGATGCTAGTCTTGGAGAGATGCTATCCCTTAGGTTAGTAAGCTAAGTAAGGTTTAGATCGATCTAATTTTAGGTTTACTAATCCCTTAGAGACACTCTTACCTTAGTTAGTGAGCCTTATGAGGCTCGATTAGGTTTTAGATTGATCCTAGTTTAAGGTTACTACTCCCAATGATATCCTCTTGCCTAGGTTAGTGAGACTAGTAAGGTACAACCAGGTTTTAGATTAATCCCAATTTAGGGTTGCTAGTCCTTAAAAGATGCTCCCTCCTAACTTAGTAAGCCTAGTGAAGTACGACCAGGTTTTAAATCGATCAAATTTTAAGGTTATTAGTCCCCTAGAGACACTCCCACTTAGGTTAGTGAGGCTTGTTTTATTGGACCAGGTTTTAGATCGATCTAATTTTGGGGTTGCTAGTTCCTAAAAGATACTCCTACCTATTTTAGTGATCCTAGTGAGATAAGACAAGGTTTTAGATCTATCCTAGATTAGGGTTGCTAGTGCCTTAAATATGCTCTCTATAAACCCCTAAAAGTTTCGATCTAGTTTTTGAAATAGACTCAATTATGTTAGACAATTTAAGAGTTAACAGGGTTAATGAAAGAGAAAACCCTAAAAGAATTCATCAATCGCATGAGAAACTTTTCTATCCTAAATGCATCTAAATGCTAAAGATTCCATTCAAAAGTGATAGGAACCCTAAAATGATTACCTTAAAGACATATGTGCACTAATTCAACACAATAAACCCTAAAACCCTAATTGATAAATAACTCTCATATTTTGCCAAATCATTAGTAAAAGGTTAGAGATGACTTTCAATCATGCATATATGTTTTGAATCCTCAAGTAATCCTTTAGAAACTAAGATAATGAATCATAGATTACATTTATTTCTTAAGCATATGATTAAGATAGTATTATATAGAGTTAGGGGTATAGTTGAAGATTAGGTTAAATGTAGTGAACCTTAATACTCTAATTAGTACTTTTTGCACTAGATACACAAAGTAGTTTATTAAAGGATGTATATAGGCTATAAAAACCTAAAGTAAGACCTTATCAACTATTTTTACTAATCAATTCACCAAATAGCTCTTTTCCTCTCATTTCCTTACTTTTTCTCTCAATTACTACATTGTGTGCACAAAATTACATATGCTTAAGGAAAGTTGACTAAGTCAACACATATTGACCAAGGTCAAAGGGTTGACCAAATCAATACATGTTGACTAAAGTCAATAATTTAAAAAGTCAACGAAAGACACTAATTCATAAAGAAAATATCTAAACTTCTAATGATGGCTTTTCTTTTCTTTTCTTTTGATTTTTCTTTTCTCCTCTCCTTCTTTAATTGCCATCCACTTATTCCCCTTCTAGATCCTACCGTTTGCTTTCTTCCATAATCAAAACAAAGAAAAAGAAACAAAACAAAAAGGCCCCTCCATTGCCGTGAGCTTCCCTTCTCCATTTCACTTTCATCACTTTTTTTTTTGTCTCCTTAATTCCAATACAAACTAAGGTATGTACTTAAGTTACTATATGCTGCTTTATATTATTCATTAGTTTGGTAATTAGGTAGATTAGATGAGTAGACATGTGTTATATGTGATCTTGAAGAAGAGGGCATAAAGTCCCATCTTTACGTGTAGGAAGTTAGGAATCATGAAGAAGAAGAACGGAAAACATAAATATGTGCTCATAGGTATGTGTACATAAGGGAATACTAAAAGAATACAAGTATGGGAATCTTTGTACATGGGTATTTACCATGTACATAACCTAAATTAAGACAAACCTAACTATACATACCTATACTATACTAAATATACACTTAAAAACACAAAAGAATGATATTAGGAGGATTTTCTTAAGAGAAAAATTAGGCATATGAAATTGTACAAAAATACGTACATGACCGTATAGATATATGAGTATGTATACAAGTATAAATATGGTATAAGTATAAGTATATGTATAAGTATACTCGTATACATATAAGTATAGTAAAAGTATATGTACATAAGGGTTTAAGTGAAATGTATATAAGACCTTTATCCATGACATAAGCATGAGGTGAGGCTTATGTAATCAAATGATGACATAAGCCATGATATAAGCAAGTGATGACATAAGCAAATGATGATATAAACGATGGCATAAGCATAGATTATAAAATAAGAAAATAAAAAGAGTGTATAATAATTAGGTACCTAAATTAGTAAACCCTAATACACTTTCTAAATTGGATTAAACTTAATTAAGAGTAAACTCCTCTAAGTATAAGAATTTAAGGGTTAACAAAATCATTAAGTATAAACAAAAGATATAAATATAAGAAATAAGAGCAATTAAGTTTTCATAGTTAAAATTTCTCTAAATTTAGTTAAACGGACATTACCGTATAAACATACATCCGAAAACGATGAAAAATGATTACAAATTCATAACTATCAGAATTAGAACGAAAAAGTTATAGATGATTAAGAATACGGTCTAACTGGATAAAAGTTGATGGTAATGTAAGTATAATTAGGTAACTAGATAATTAAAATTATTAGTTAATTCAATTACTTACTAGCGTTATCATATCATAATGATTATGTGATCCCCAGGTAAGCGAGGATCTCCTGATTGATTACTACAATTAGGGTGAGTCACTATGGTCGAGTGAGTATTTACCCTATGATTCTATGCTTGTTTGTGATTATAGATAGTAGACTTAAATATTATTGTTAATTGACTATTGTATGGGGTTTGGGAAATGCTTGTGTATGATATTGTGTATTGAAATGTGAAATTATCTTAAGTAAAGAGAATGCTTTGTTTGTTACATGGTAGTATAGAAAATGATTATGTGTACTATTGGATGGTCATAGCATAATTTGAACTTAAGTATACTCGGCTTATAAAAAGAAATTGGAACATGCATTAACATGCGTCACATAGATACAATTCTGGCCGTCACATTACACGGAGGTAAAGAGAGGCCATTCGGGGGTTGTTATTATTCATTTATTGGTTTTGTACGGTGCACTCATACAAAATGACCTTACCCTAGCCTGTAGGAACACTAGGCGTTGGAGGCAGCAACAGCCTAGCTAAGAGTCGAGTTTAGAGGCCTCCGTTTAGAGGTGAGTGTAGACTGCGGGGGCCCACTCACAATTATAGTAGAACTTGGTTTTTATGAAAATAAAAGAATTATTTGATTTGCGTATAGAGCGTGGAGTTTTGTAGTAAAGAAAGTTCTAGTATAATACCCGGATCTGATTAGTACCATGTATACTCCAACCGGGACTTCGGAGGGCGTTAAATCCAAGTTACATAAATGAACTGGTTAATTATACGTATCTTTTGGCATTCTGTTTGATCATTTATTCATATGCGTAAATATAATGTACTTATAACTTGCTTGTGGTGTAGTTGAGGGTTTTACTCACTAAGCTTAGACTTACACCCCTTTAAACTTAGCTACAGGATAGCCTGTTCGTAGAGGCTGGCTAAGGGATGCCACAAGTTAGCTTGGGGACTTGGGCAAGAGCGATTATTGAGAGAGAATAGTTGATGTAGACCTTTACTCATGTACTTTTGTTTTACTAGTATTGTATACTTAGATGTATGCCATTATTGTATAATATAAGCTTTGTAGTTCAAATTTTATATAAATATGTTAATATGATGATATCATGTGAATCAATGTAATCTTGGGAAACTAGTGGTTGTAGAGCCTCGTATATTGTGTAAAGAGTTTTTGATTGGAAGGGTAACCAATCAGGGCTTCTTTGTACAGTATACGGCGTCTACTACAACTAGGTCGTCCTCAGTTCATGACACTCTCGCCTAGGTTAGTGACCCTTGTGAAGAATAACCAGTTCTTAGATCGATTCAACTTAAGGTTTGCTAGTCCTTGAGAGATGCTCCCCCCTAGTTCAGTAAGCTTAATGAGGCATGAGTAGGTTTCAACTTGATCTAATGTTATGGTTACAAGTCCCTAAGAGACGTTTCTGCCTAGGTTAATGAGCCTAGTAAGGCACAACCAGGTTTTAGATCGATCTCAGTTTAGGGCTGCTAGTCTTTAAGATACAGTCTCACCTTGATTAGTTAGCTTAGTGAGGCACGGCCATGTTTTAGATTTATCTAATTTTATGGTTGCTAGTATTCGAGAGATGCTTCTACCTCGGTTAGTAAGCTTAGTGAGGTACAGTCGAGCTTTAGATTGATCCAATTTTAGGGTTACTTGTCCCTGAAAGAAGCTCTTACCTAGGTTAGTGAGCCTAGTGAGGCACAACTTGGTTTTAAATTGATCCCAGTTTGAGGTTGCTAGTCCTTAAGAGATGCTTTCGCCTTGCTTAGTAAGCCTAGTATGGCATAACAAGATTTTAGATTGATCCCAGTCATAAGGATGCTTATCCCCGAGAGATGTTCTTGGCTAGCTTAGTAAGATTAGTGAGGTACGGCCAGGTTTTAGATCGATCCTAGTTTAGGGTTACTAGTCCTCGAGAGACAATTTTACCTAAGTTAGTGAGCCTAATAAGACACGTTTAGGTATTGGATTGATCCTAATCATAAGGATGCTAGTCCCCAAGAAGTACTCTTACTTAGGTTAGTAAGCCTAGTAAGGTACGACCAGGTTTTAGATCAATTCTAGTTTTGGGTTGCTAGTCCTCGAGAAACGCTTCCACCTAGGTTGGTGAGCTTAGTGAGGTACAACCAGGTTTTAGATTGATCCCAAATTAGTATTGATAGTCTCGAAGAGACGTTCTTACTTAGGTTAATAAGCCTAATAAGGTATGACTATGTTTTAGATTGACCCAATTTTAGGGTTGCTAGTCCTCGAGAGACACTCCTGCCTAAGTTAATAAGTCTAGTGAGGCACGACCAGGTTATAGAGTTATCCCAATTTAGTGTTGCTAGTCCCTAAGAGACACTTCCACCTAGGTTAGTTAGCCTAGTGAAGCCTGACTAGGTTGTAAATCGATCCCAATTTAAGGTTTTGAGTCCCTGAGAGATGCTCCTACCATAGTTAGTGAGTTTAGTGAGGCACAACAAGATTTTAGATCGATTCCAGTATAGGATGGTTTATCCCTTTGAGATACTCCTACCTAGGTTAGTGAGCCTAGAGAGGCACGGCTAGGTTTCATTTCTTCACTCCCTAGTAGATCGATTTTAGGATAGCTAATTAGTTGTTTTAAGGGAAAAAATATTGTCTCTTTATCTTGCGGTAAAGTTTTACTCTAACTTCACGACAAAAAGAGGTAGCTATAGGTATCCAATTTTTACCCCCTTTATTTTTTATTAGGAAAAAACACAAAAAAAATATAGGAAATTAAAGAAAACATAAGAATAAAAAAATTTTTGGAAAAATAAGAATTTTAAGAAAATACAAAAATGAGAAAATGCACAAAAATAAGAAATTTAGTAAAATATCAAAAATAGCAAGAAACACAAAAAATAAGAAAATTAGAAAAATTTTAGAAAATTTGATAAATTACAAAAAATAGAAAAATTAAAAAAATAAAAGATTTTAGAAAATAACAATTTTATTGGGATAGATTTTTGTATTTTTAAATTAGTTTTAGAAGTTAGGCTATTAAACTTGGGTTGATATTTAAATCTAACCTAAGCTAACCGTGCTCATATGTATAATTTAGTTGCATATATAAATAAGGCATAAGCTAACGGCCTAACGACCTAACGGATAAGCATTTGGACTTAATATTAAGTATTGAGCATTGAACATTGAGCATGAAATATTGGGTTGGAATTTTGGAGGAGGCATAAGGTTTTTTATTGTTCATCACATTAAGGTCTGCTACTTATTAAGATCTCATTGCACCACATATCTTAACACGTGGCAGCGTCAGGTTGGACAACCTTACTGATGTGGCGCTATGTGACATCCATATGGCTTGATAGGTCAATTATTAAGTATTACGTGATGGCACGTAATAGGTCGAGGTTGGTCGAGTTAGCTGACGTGGCACCATGTCAGCACTTTCCCTCGGTTTTCCTTCATTTTCTCCAAACTTTCCTTTACTTTCCTAGTCAAGAACATGCTACCCCCTTCACTTTGGAGCCGATTTTAGCACAAATTCACTACATACACATGTGATTTCTTGTACTAATCTTGTTTACTACAAACCTACTATGAATTAGTGCAAGAAACATATCCGAAGTCAATCAAGGGAGCATTGAAATTGAGCTCCAAAATTCAGAAAAAATTAGATTTTCAGGCATTTTCAATTAATTAGAATTTAACCTTTCCTTTGTTTTTTGGATTGTTTTGTGCATAAATTGGAGCTCCTTGGATACAGACAATCAAACAAGCTTTTGAATCAACTCCTAAGCCCTCTCTCTCTCTTACGATCTCTTTTTCTCTCTAACCTTCCACCAAACTCTCTTTCTCTCTCTCTTCGAATCCCTCTCTCTAGCCACTCTTGACCCAGCCTAACGCCATGGCCATAACCCTCGCACTCTAAGCATTCCATCGCTACCCCCTACCTCTACTACTGTATTGTTAAACCAAACCTTAACCACTGCAACCACCCTTTCTCGAACCACCACCACTACTCCCTACTCTAAACTAAGCCTATAGCTAAACTCCCTACGCTCCTTAATCCTAGACCCATTACCCCACTCATACCCAGTTACCCTCGACGGTGCCACCTAAATTTCGCCACTACCACCAAACTTCTACTACTTACCAAACAACCACCAAATACGGTGGCACTTAAAAAACACCCCTAAACTAAATAAAAAAAAAACCCATGAAAACACCTTCCCTCGCTTAATTTAGTGTACATATTGTCTTGAACCACGTCTAGTAGCTGTAACTGCTTCTTCTTCAATTAGCTACCCAAATCTAAATTCGAGCTTGACTTAAGTTTCGACCCGTCGACCTGTACCCCAAACCAACCCACATCCCTTTTCTGGTGTGTGCCTATCTTTTCAATTCGATTACTTATAATTTTTTTTTATTTATCTTATTTATTTACCTATGTAAAAATGTAAATGTAAACGAAAAAAAAAAAAGAAAAAAGGGAAAAAGAAAAAGAAAAAAAAAAGAAAGCAAATGAAAACAAAATAGAAGAAAATAGAAAAGAGTAAATTTATTTTACTTTTATTTTTTTAGTTTAATAAAAATAGATAAAATATAATAAGTAATGAATAAATAAGATGATATAATAAAATTAAAATAAAATAAATAGGAAAGGGAATAAAAATTATTTTTAACACTTAGAAAAATCATATTTTCCAAAATAAATAAAAAATTTTGAAATTTTTTTCTTAATTAAGGCATATTAGAATTTTTCAAATAAAAGTCCTAAATTAGGACCTTTTTTTTTTAATTTTCTTAAATGAAACAAATTAAGTAAAAAATGTAAACTCAATTAATTTTAAGAATTAAACTAACAACCCACTAAAGTTTTCATTAAAAGAACTACATACGTCTAATTTTGAATAGCGGTTATGTAGGTACCTATTGGGTGATGATAAAAAAAAAACTAATTTTCCTTATTTATTTATTACTTCGTTTAGCCAATTAGAGTAATGAATAAATTGAGTTTTACTTCATGAAATTAAGAAAGGTGATTTTTAAAATTAATTTTAAATTTATAAAGTTAATGGTACTTGTAAGGGTTTAAAACATAACACTTGAATCCAAACTTTTAGATTTCTAAAACTATTTTTTTTAAATTGGTTTTTGTTAAAAGATTAGTGACTAAGTTATAACCAATCTACCCAAATAGTTATAACCAACATAACTCTTTTTTCCTAACTTCAGTTAGGTGATGACTCCAAGACATTTTCAAAATGTAAAAAATTGGTTTTCTTTGAACCCTAGTCAAGGGTCGGTATTAAATGGGTAAAGGTTCGATTCTAACGGTTTAGAGAAATCTTAATTCCTAAAAAGAACTGGGAGAATGAAAAACTAGGCTCAACATATACGATAAGGTTGAGTCATAACCTAAGTTAGAAACTTAGTAAAAAAGTAGTTTGATAGATGATGCAAAATATAAGAGCAACTAGAAGTTTGAAGACGGTTGGTGCTGAATATTCAATCATTAGGAGTTGAAAACTAAACCAAAAAGTCACTTGTTTATCACTTCTAAGAATTTCCTTAAGTCAAAATTTTGGTCAAAAACTACTAAGCAACAACTTGTATCAAGTCAGAACCTTGGTTAGAATGTACCCTATTTAATTTATATCAATATCTTAGAAAACTCACCTAACACAATTAAGGAACATATTTAAATGTCAAACTAAACTCATATATTGAATGTATATTATAAAAGTTAAAGATGATACATTAATTTATAGGGATAATAGAAGGAGACAAAAGCGATACAAGAAGAGAATGAGCATTAGTATCTAAGTAAGTAGGATTAGTGTTTTACTGCACTTTGAAGTATTGTTTAAGAATACTTGGAGACCATAATATATGTCTTGTTTGTGGTTCTAAGTTAGTTGCTTGTATGCATGTAATTTGTGTGCTTGAATACTAATATACTATTTGAGCGTTAGATTAATGTGTTGATTGCTTCATGATATTACATGTTTTGGACCGTTTGAATTTGCTTGATTACCCTAAAAACAATCCAACATAAACTCATTTTAACTACTAACCAAACATGCATTGCAACCCATCAGGGGAAAACAATTAGGAGGTGTAGACCAAACTTAGATCCCTTCATTCATGATAGTAGAAATGGTCCTCTCCCCATCCTAAGTTAAACTAACGAATAGGACAGGAGGTCACAGCTAGGTTTGTAGTTTAAAGGTAGTCTCAAGCAAAGCATGTTCCCTATAGCACAAGCCCTAGTTTTGTAACCAAATTCATAAGTGTGTAATGTTAAACTCCTTGAAACCCCAATTAGAGCAGGTGGAATTTCTCCAATCTCATGATGACTGGTCAATGTCGTACAATGGCATTTGCTTAATCATGCATTGTATCTAATTAAACTTACTTGACAGCCTTAGGTGCTTTATGTCAGATATGTGTTATTGTCTCCATCCTACTTATTAAGCATATGGTCGCTCATTTCTCTATAGCTGTTTTGTAGGTTTCCCTAGTAGAATTACTAATACTATTCCAAGTTTCTAAGTTCTAAAAGAGTAGAGAATGGGGTTAGGGAGTGAGATTCAAGATTACCTAAGTAGATTTCTACTCAGTTTATTGACTGTATGAACTTCTATGAAAACTACTAGGGTCTCCCTAGGTGACCCTTAGTTTTCAGCTGATGGTATTTATTTCATGCTCCACAAACCAATTATTTTTATTATAATTTGCAAAGATCCTATCTTTTTGTAACAACGTAAGCTCCTGAAATGTTTGGTAAATTCAAGGTTTCATTCCTCATACAATTTATAAAACCTGATTTCCTTTTAGATTTAAACTATAAAAATTATTTTCAGTAGCTATTTTAAAAAATTATACTAAGGTTAATTCCTATTCGGTATTGAAGGAGACGCTACTAAGAAATGGAGTAGTGAACGCCTTTTATAAGCTACATCTACATTAGTAGTTAAGGCAAGTAGCTTATAGGTTAGTTTATATGGCAAGAATGTTACCGCTCTCTGGTTTGGGGCATGACAAAGAATGCTTTGTATATTTTTTATCTATTTTTATAGGAAGTTGTTTAACTACATGGAGTGTTGAAGAACATTATTTTAGATTAGGATACCAAATTCTTAAGTTATTTCTAGACCACCCTTTAGAGTAGACTTGGGACTAAACTTGTATTCAGCTCTAATAGCTACCCTTAAACTAATGGCTAGACTGAAATGGTGAACAAAACATTAGGTAATCTACTTTGAGCTATTGTGGGAAAGAATTTAAGAATCTAGGATGAGTTTCTACTAGTTGTAGAGTTTCTATACAGCATAATTGTCTACTGTACAACTAAGAAGACCACCTTTTTAGGTCGTTTATGGCTTCAATCCCACTATTCCCATACACTTGATTGGTACCCTTACAGCTACTGAAGAAAGTCAATCTGGAGTCGCCTAAGCTGAAAAATTACAAGAATTACACTAATCTATAGCAATGAAGATCACTAAGTTCAATTAGAGACAGCAAGAGATAGGTAGTCATGGTTGCCAAACTATTTCTTTTAAGCTAGGTGACTTAGTCTGGATTCTCCTCAATTGAGAGAGATTTCTATACCTAAGACAAAGTAAACTATCTCTATGGACTGATGGCCCATTTAAGGTCTTGAAGAAAGTTAATCGCAATACCTACCAAATTAAACTATGGTGCCTCCTTACCTTTAATGTGGCTAATCTGATCCCTCACTAGCCTGAAGAAATTGTAGAAGAACCTAAAGGAGAGTAACTAATAGAAGCCCCTTTAGATTTGAGGAAAAATTTTATTGATCCTTAGATATATGATAGGAATCAACTCCTTAAACCATTCTCCAAAAGCTAAGCAAGAGGACTATTAGGACTCACTCAACGCATCCTAGCTCGAGAATTACTAAGAAGGGAAGATTCCATTGCCGAGCCAATAGAGCTACCGAGTAGATCTATTGGCCTACCAAGCAACCACAACAATTGCCTAACTCTTGGGAGGTTCAACATAGTTTTTGAGCAACCCAGTGCTAAGCATCTGACTAACCCAAGCTACCATCCTTCTAATCTACCAAACCGAGCTCTAACCTAAACCAAACTAGGTATGCTCTAACTACTGATTTTCTTCTAATCTCTTTTAAGTTAGATCTTATAACTACTGAGTTACCTCGGAATTTAATTTAGTAGAGTCAACCGTACTATAAGCCCCCAATCGGCTCTTGATACGTATCTTCTTTGTCCTTTTTACCATATTTAGATGTCATATGTATCCCATTTGTAAATTACCCTTTTGTCTTTTCCATGCATGTATTGCAACCTTAGTGGGGCTAGTATATAAACCCCCATTTACTTAATGTAGCAATCATACCTCATTATTGAAGAAAGTCAATCTAGAGTCGCTTAAGCTGAAGAATTACAAGAATTATGCTAATCTATAGCAATGAAGATCACTAAGTTCAATTAGAGACAGCAAGAGATAGGTAGTCATGGTTGCTAAACTATTTCTTTTGAGCTAGGTGACTTAGTATGGATTCTCCTCAATTGAGAGAGATTTCTATACCTAAGATAAAGTAAACTATCTCTACGAATTGATGATCCAATTAAGGTCTTGAAGAAAGTTAATTACAATACCTACCAAATTAAACTATGGTGCCTCCTTACCTTCAATATGGCTAATCTGATCCCTCATTAGCCTGAAGAAATTGTAGAAGAACCTAAAGAAGAGTAATTAATAGAAGCCCCTTTGGATTTGAGGAAAAAATTTATTGATCCTTAGATAGATGATAGGAATCAACTCCCCAAACCAATCTCTAAAAGCTAAGCAAGAGGACTATTAGGACTCACTCGACACATCCTAGCTTGAGAATTACTAAGAAGGGAAGATTCCATTGCTGAGCCAACAGAGCTACCGAGTAGATCTATTGGCCTACCAAGCAACCACAACAATTGCCTAACTCTTAGAAGGTTCAACATAGTTTTTGAGCAACCCAGTGCCAAGCATCTAACTAACCCAAGCTACCATCCTTCTAATCTACCAAACTGAGCTCTAACCTAAACCAAACTAGGTATGCTCTAACTATTGATTTTCTTCTAATCTTTTTTGTGTTAGATCTTATAACTACTGAGTTACCTCGGAATTTAATTTAGTAGAGTCAACCGTACTATAAGCCCCCAATCGGCTCTTGATACGTATCTTCTTTGTCCTTTTTACCATATTTAGCATGTCATATGTATCCCATTTGTAAATTACCTTTTTGTCTTTTCCATGCATGTATTGCAACCCTAGTGGGGCTAGTATATAAACCCCCATTTACTTAATGTAGAAATCATACCTCATTATTGATTACTATAAGTTTCCTTTTGGATTACCTTAGTATTCTCCCTTACTCTTAACTCTTGCAAGGAGTTATGGTAAGTAACCCTATAAATTGGATCAATGAGTTACATATAGTGAGTTATAGGCGATGTAGGATTTAGTTGGTGCATCATATCTAGCTAAGTAGCTACCTGGATTTGCTAAACCCCTTTTTGGTTTCTTGTTTCTATTTTCAATGGTGTTGCCTCTGTATATACTACCTTAGAGAGGCATCATTATATCTATTCTTTTTATGGTATGGTACTAACTTATTTGACTAATTTCTTTAGTTATGCTTGGGTGCTAATATGAATGTACTAACTTAAGGAATCATAAGATGTGTTGCGATTGATGTTCTAAGCATGCTTGTAATGTATGGAGCCATTATTGATGTTAAGTTTGGTGTTTGCTACCATGTCAATTACTAAGTATAGTTATTGCATCAACTTGACAAAAAACTAGGTACTAACCAAGCTTCTAAAGGTATTCACTTAAATGAACTCGATACTGAGGCTTTAGAGTTAAAAATAGAAGTAAAACCAAACAAAGTAAACTTAACACATACTTGTAAATGGTTGTTGTGTTGCTTAGTGTTTGACCGATGCATTTCATGGAATGGCACGAAATGACCTATTTAGTCATGTTTTACTCAAAAACTTGGTTTTTCTTAAGTAGAGAACTTAGTTTATAAAATCTAGATTTTCAAGCATATAGATTTGCATATTAGCTTAGGAATTTAAATAATAACCTTTTCTTAGGTTCTTAAATTAGGTAATTCAGATGCTTAGCAACATTGCTACCTAAATGTCTAGAGTTGGGGCTAAGCCAAGATATTGGTATCGATGCATGTCACATACATGAGAATTGCATATGTCGGTTACTTGAATGTTAAGGTTGATATAATTATCATAATAACTTGTTATATGATTAAGATATGTACTTGCTTTTATTGTGTTGGCATCCACTCTCACTCGACAATATGCTGAGGGGATAAACTTATGTTATCCTTAGGTTAGAAGACTATTGCAAGATCAAGCTTTTGAGGGAAAGTCTTTTTGAGCCTGTTAGGGATTTTGCCACATGGTAATGTTCATAATCAACTAAGGTTCATTCTATTAGATTGCAATAGCTATGAAATGAAAAAGGAAAAAAAAAAAGAACTTGTATTTTTAGCCTTTTGGCTTGTAAATATTGTAAATAATTTGTAAATTCTAAGATTAAGGTTGAACTGTAATGAAAGTATGCTTTATAATGAACTAATTTTCGTAACTTTATGGAAGTGTCTAGTAGGTTCTTATCTATGATAGAGCATCCTTTGTTTATCAAGATGTGACATCTTTTAGATGGTATCAGAGCATAAGTTAAGGACTCTAAGCTTCTTGATGCATGTGAGATGCGAGAGGTAGCTAGGTACTAAAGTGTTGTACCTTTATAAAACTATAATGATATTTATTACATAGATTTTGTGTGTTGTTACTTCAAAAAATGGTACAATGAGGACAAGGAAGACCATAAGCAAATCAAGTACCCTGAGACCAAGGGGTGGAGTCACAACCGTAATCAAGACTACAACCATATCTGATATAGCCTTAGTTACTTATGTATATGATACAGCAACTTGTGAATGCATTAGCTAGAGTTGGAAGCGAAGATAAGTTGGCCCTAGTTCAGCGGATTGTGAAGCCATTTAATGGTAAGAGTATTGATCCTTTGGTTGTTGAAGAGTGGATTGATTCCTTAGAAAAAGCATTTGAAGTTTATAAAGTGGAGGAAAATAGGAAAGTGGGAATCATAGCCATTTTATTGGATAGGTAAGCCACTAATTGGAGAAAAAGTAAAAATAGGTGCTTAGCATAACCTAACAAGTAGACTACATTCAGGAATGCCTTTCTAGAATAATTTTTCCTTAAATGTGTAAGAGAACAAATGTACGAGAAATATTATAAGTTGAAGCAAAATGGCAAGACAATTGAGGAATATGAAAGGGAGTTCAATAGATTGTTGAATTTTGCACTAGAAGTAGTCTAGAGTAACGAGTTAGCCAAAGTTAGAAGGTTTAAGGCAAGACTTGAATTGTATTTTCAAGTGGAGTTCAGAAGGGCTAGAACCATGAGATATTTTGATTTAGTGAATGAAGCTAGATTGATTGAGCAAGCCCATACTTTATGAGAGAAAGCAAAGGAAATAGACTATAAGAAAAGGAAGTTTATAGGAAGTTCTAGTAATAGTAACAAGGCAACCAAAGGGAAGAGAAGTAATCAACCTTTTAATAAAAATTGAGGAGGAGGAGGAAGAGTGGTATTACCTTATTGGAAGTGCAATGGGGAGCATTGACTTATGGAATGTCCTAAGTTATGAGGAAAGTGTTTTATATATGGTGAAGTTAGACATTTGGATAAAAATTGTCATAATCCAAATCTTAAGGGTAAATATTGTGCTAAGTGTTACAAAATGGGACATAATTCGACTCAATGCACAAAACCACAACTAGGATAAGATTAGGCTCAAGCGGATAGATAGGAACTTGCTAATAAGAACATTAATCAACTAAGAAGAGTAGACCAAAAGCCTAGGGTTCAAGGAAGAGTTTATGCTCTTCAACAAAAGGAAGCTAAGGATGATGTATCATTGTAAGTAAAGTATAACTAGGAGCCCTACTAATTTTAATGGTTGCACGATGCATTAATATTAACTTATTTGTAATAATGAATATACAAAGTAAAAATAACATAGGTATAAATAATTTTTCTAAGAATGGCATGTATAGGTAATAATTATGCTCATACTTTATTTGATGCTAGAGCAACACAATTGTACTCATCGAAAGAGTATAGTGATAGAAATGGCCATGCAATAGAAACTATAGCGTATTAGCTTGTAGTTATGACTCCTTTGGGTAGAGAGCAACTTGTGCAATGCAAGTTGAAAGAAGGAAATGTATGTATAGTTGTATTGGATATGAAGGGTTTTGACATGATATTAGGTATGGACTGGTTAACTAAGCATTGGGAAAATGTAGATTGTAAAGAAATGATGATAACATTTAAATAGCTTAATGAAGGGGAGTTTGTTTTAAGGGATGTCTAAGATTGGTATTTCCTTGATTGATTTCGACTAGTGAAGCGTAGAAGTTGTTATAATATAGTGGTATTGGTTTCTTAGCCTCAATAGTAGATACATAGACTAAAGAAGTTAAATTGGAAGATATACTTGTAGTATGTTAGGTTCCTAAAGTCTTTCCCAAAGATTTGCCTAAATTATCCCTTGATAGAGAAATTAAGTTTACCATAGATTTAATACCAACCACTACACTTATTCCAAAACTTCATCTCTTATCATACCAACTAAGTTAGTTAAATTAAAGAAAAAAACTCAAGAGTTGTTAGATAAAGGTTTCATTTAACCTAACACGTCACCTTGGTTTGTATTGGTACTATTTGTTAAGAAAAAGGATGGGAGTTTAAGGCAATATATAGACTATCGTGAGTGGAATAAGATGACAATGAAAAATAAATACCTACTTCCTCGGATTGATGATTTATTTGATCAATTAAAGGGAGCAACAATGTTCTCAAATATAAACTTATAGTCAGGGTATCATCGGTTGAAAGTCAAAGACGAAAATATACCTAAGACTACCTTTAGAAGGAGATATAGTCATTATGAATTCTTAGTAATGCCACTGGGTTAGACAAATGTTCCAACTACCTCTATGGACATGATGAATCAATTATTTAGGAAATATTTCAATGAGTTCATAGTTATATTTATAAATGATGTTATGGTGTATTCGAAGGACAAAGAGAAGCATGCTGAGCATTTAAAGACTATACATCAAATTTTTAAGGATAGCCAACTGTATGAGAAACATAAGAAGTGTGAGTTTTAGTTAGAGCATGTAACATTTCTTGACCATATTGTGGTAGGTGCTAGAATATTGATTAACCTTGTAAAAGTAAAAGCTGTAACAGAGTAGCCTAAATCGACTACAATAACTAAAATCTAAAGTTTCTTAGGGATGGTTGATTATTATAGAAAGTTCATAAGAGAATTTTCTGAGATAATAGTGCCATTGATGCAACTAACATGGAAAGGTGAGAAGTTTGAATGGGATGACAAGTATGAAAAGAGTTTTCATGAACTTAAGAAGAAGTTAGTAATCAACCCAATGTTAACATTACCAGATAAGATTGGGGAATATGATATCCACTATGATGCTTTAAGAAGTAGGTTAAGATGCGTGTTGTTGCAAAATAATAAGCTAATCACATATTCTTTGAGGCAATCAAGCCTCATGAACGAAATTATTCGACACATGACTTCGAGCTGGAAGTTATGATTTTTGCTTTAAAAATTTTGAGGACATTATTTATATGGTGAAACATGTAAGGTGTATGCAAATCATAAAAGTCTTAAATACATTTTTACAGAAAAGGAATTGGATTGAAGGTAAAGGAGATTATTAGAAATGTTAAAGGATTATGATTTATCTATTCATTACCATCTTGGTAAAGCATATTCCATTGTTAATGCTTTGAGTGGAAAGAAGTTTAGTAGCACTACACATTAATTATCGATAAACAAGAGTTGATTGCTGACATATAGAAGTTAAGTTTGGAGGTGATTGTAAAAGGAAGTGATTTAATGTCAGTAAGGTTGGAGCTATGACCTATACTTGTTGAGAATATCAAAGAAGCTCAAAGAAGGATGAGGAATTGCAAAAGATTTGAAATAATTTAGAGAAGCACCTTGATTTTGAGATTGATGATACGAAGATGTTATGAATTAATGGAAGAATGTATATTCTAAAGGATTCAAAATTCAAGAAGGTAATCTTAGATTAACTCATGGTGCATATTCCTTACATTTTAAAAACAATAAGATGTCTAAGGATTTGAACAAAAGTTCTAGTTAAGTAGGATAAAGGAGGATATAGCATGATACATATCGTAGTGTATAACCTAATACGGATTTGTAGATGAGCACACGGACCCAATATCACGCATAACCAAAGGAGGTGAGTCTAAGTCGTGAGAAGGCTTGAAAACTAAATGATAGTCAAGGGATGAGAAGGGGTTCTTATGCACTAACGATGGATATGACACACCAATGCCTCACATGAGCTCAGGTTACGCTTCATATGACACATAAGTATGGCCGGAAGTCACTTACCACTAGTCTACGCTCGAATGGGCTAGATAAGAGTAGATCAACAGTAAGCAAAAGGGACACTTAGCTTGAGAGAGTAAAAAGTTCAATGTATTCTTCTCTATATGTGCCTTCTGTGTGTACATTGTGAAAGTATTTATAGTAACCTGTTAGGATAAGTCCTAAATAATAGAAAATTATATAAATGGATCCCTAACAGCTAAGAAAAAGGAGGATAATTTACAAAGAAAAACAATTAGTTATGCAAAAAGAATATTCAATATGAGAAAGGATGTTACAGATTTCAAACAAGACACCACACACGCATTTCACTTCATCTATGGTCTTAATATCATTGTGGGCTAAGTAAGAGTAGGCCTCTAATTAGGTCTATTTGGCACTGGTAGTTTAATACCTTAATGGCTAGGGCTAGGGAATGACTCATAATTGGGTCGACCTTAGACAATCAACTCGTCACAATTGTTAGCTCGACTTTGACATTATGGTGATGGTTATATTCTTGATTGCATGCTTGGACTAAGGTGTTTTAAAGGGGTTGCCTTTATGCATTGGCTAACCACTTCGTCAGCTTCTTAGAGGGTATGGAAAGCAAAATAGCTCGACATGTTAGGCTAGGGAAAACACTTCTCCTTGGCACTTAACTCTCATCGGACAGCTCAACGGACCATCTAAGAACGTCCCTAGGCTCAGGAGTAAGTGATCAGTCCTTCATCCCTGTCATCTACCTCCGGGTTGTTTGAGATTTAGGATTTAATCTAGTTCAGCTTCAAGTTGCTAGTCCTCAAGAGTGTATGGTTGGAGATCGGCAATATTGAAGGAGTCCGAAACTCCATATCCTTTAGGTAGTTCAATCTTATAGGCATTAGGATTAATCTTTTCAAGTACTTTGAAAAGTCCATCGGCTCTAGGAGACAGCTTGCTCTTCCTCAAGTTTAAGAGTTGATCCTTACTGAGATGTATCTAGACCAAATCACTTGGTTGAAACTCTCTCTTTCTGTGGTCTTAGCTCTACTTCTCTAGCTTAGTTTTAGCCAAACTCAATTGCTCTATAACCTTCTATTGCATAGCTCTAATGGCCTTAACTCTTTCTACTGTTAGCTAGTCACCATCATCAATCCTCGGTTGGAGTGCTTAATCCATCAGGAGCTTGAGGTTGAACCTATAGGTGACTTCAAGTGGAGACATGTTTCTTATGTTATGGGCAATCAAATTTTAGGCAAATTTAATGACCGGCAAACACAAATCCCAATTGGCCATGTTTCATCCGATAGCAACCTGTAGTAAGGTTCCCACAGTTTGGTTAACAACTCCAGTCTGCCCATCGATTTATGGATGGTAGGATGTCTTGTACAATAGCTTACTACTTATTTTCTTCTAAAGTGTCCTCTAAAAGTGGCTCATGAACTCCGTGTCTTAATTCGAAATAATGGTTCTTGGCATACCATGAAGCTTAATCACATCCTACAAAATGTTCAATCACGTTAAATTGATCCACAACCACCATGATGGAGTCCTTCCCTCGAGACATCCTTAGCAATCCTAACATGAAGTCCAATCATAGCTTGAACCATAGTTTGCTCAAGATCAACAAGGGTTGGTAGTGTTGTTGCTTGACTTGACTCTTTGCTGTTTGGCAAGTCATACACTTTACCAGCATGGATTGGACATCTCTCTTCATCCTCGACCAAAAGAGCCTGGAGGATAGTACTTCATAAGTTTGGCGTTGGCTAAAGTGTCATGTCAATCCCCCTCCATGTACTTTGTGCACTAGTAATTCTCACGTAGAACGAGTCGCGATACATAGCCTTACCTATAGCTCACAATAGGCGTAGATAGGACCAAAGTATAGGTCCTCAATATATAAATTCTTGAAGGTTGAAAAAACAAGTAACCTTGCCTACAACTCGATTAGGAAGGTATGTCATCTTAACAAGGCATCAACTTTTACATTGTTCTTTCTATTCTTGTATTTTACGACAAAAGAAAAACCCTCCATGAATTCAACCCACTTGGTTTGCCTTTAGGACAACTTTGGTTGGCTCTTTAGATTTCTTAAGGATTCATGGTTAGTATATATCACAAATTCCTTAGGTAGCAGATAGTGTTTCCATACCGTTAAGGCTTGGATTGAGGAGTAGAACTCCTTGTCATAGATCAAATAGTTGAGTGTGGCTCCTCGAAGTTTATTATTGAAGTAAGCAATAAGTCAACCCTCTTGTATCAGCAAAATACCTATTCCTAGTCCACACATGTCACACTCCACTTTAAACTCTTTGTAGAAGCTCAAAAGAACGAAGACAAAGGTTGTAGTTAGCTTCTCCTTCACATCCTCAAAACTCTTCTCTTTCTCACCCCATCTAAATTCAACATTCTTCTTCAAGAGTTCGGTGAGTGAGGCTATGATTTTACTAAAATTCTTTATGAATCGGCAATAGAATGATGCCAAGCCGTGGAAACTTTTGACATCGGTAGAATTGGTCGACTCAAGCCATTTAATGATTGCTCTTATCTTCTCTTTGCCAACTCATTTGTCACCTTTGCTCATAACAAAACCCAAGAAGATCACCTTAGAATGGCAAAAGTTGCACTTCTTCATATTGGTATAGAGCTGTTTAGCTCGGAGTTTTGCAAGCACTTGTCAAAGATGCTCTCAATAACTTTCCAAGCCAAGACTATACACTAGAATGTCATCAAAATAAAATATAACAAACCTTCCCAGTAATTCTCAAAGCACATGATTCATAAGTTGCATGAATGTGCTCAGTGCATTCAAAAGTCTAAATGGCATTACAAGCCATTCATATAAATCATGTCATGTCTTGAATGTGATCTTCCATTCATTGCCTTCACACATTCAAATTTGATGGTACTAAGCTTTAAGGTCGATCTTGGAGAATACTCTTGCTTTGCTTAATTAGTCTAGCATGTCATCAAGTCTGGGCATAGGATACTTGTACTTGATGGTGATTCAATTGATCACTCGGCTATCTACACACATCTTCCAAGACCCATTTTTCTTTAGCATCAGTAAAGCCAGAATGGTGCAAGGGCTAAGGGACTCATGTACATACCCTTTCTTCATAAGGTCGTTTACTTGCCTCTACAGTTCGGCAACCAATTCAAGGTTTAGCTTATAAGTAGGCTTGTTTAGCAATACGACTCCTAGCTATAGGTCGATCACATGCTTGATGCCTCGGTTTAGGAGTAGACCCCTTGGTAACTCTTCTAGAAACTGGTCAGCAAATTCTTCTTGTAAGGTCTTTACTTTACTATGTAACTCCTCCTCTTTGAGTCTCATCTCTAGAAGTCTTTAGACAAGCATATAGGCCAGTCCCTTAAGCTCCATTTCTCTTTTTAGTTCAGCTCCAGTCAATACCAAGGCCTCCTTCTTTAAGGATCAGCTCAATTGGGATTGCGTGATCTTCACTTGTTCAACGGTCATAGGACTCAATTTCATCCTTCGGCCTTTGTACTCTACAAAGCATGTATTTCTGCTTCCATCATATATAACTGTTCAATCAAACATCCAAGGTCGTCTAAGTAGAATGTGGGACGCATTCATAGGCAGCACATCATAGAGCACTTCATCTCAATACTTACCAATGTAAATCGGTACTGACACCTGTTTATTCACTTATAGAGCACCCTTGTCATTATGCCAGTGAAGCTTGTAAGGTCTTGAGTGGGGCATGGTCAGCAATTTTAGCTACTGGACCATAAATGTAGAGGCTATAATGGTGTAGCTCCCACTGTCAACAATCAGCGCATATAATGATTCATTCACCTTGCATTTAATATGGAAGAGATTTTCTCTCTATTCATCTTCAAGTATAGGACTGACATTCATTGTCTTCCTCAACACTAGAGGGGTCAGCATAACGTTGCCTTCTTCAGTATAGATGACTTCCTCTTTAAACAGTTCGATTAGTCTATCTTCTTTTAGCTCTTCTACTTTCTTATCAGTATTATTGACCTTAATGGTCGGCACCTCACCTTAGATCACCATTGTTTTCCTATTCAGATACTGAGCGGCCATGTTTTCAAATTCTTGGCAATTGAAATACTTAATCTCACTTATCTTCCTTCTTAAACTCTAGCCCTTCTTAAAATTCCCTGGGGGTTCCTTCTCCTTGGCTTGGGTAGTCGGAACGGGTTGAGCCTCAATAACCTTACATAGTTCCACTCGTGCTAGTTTGCTCGGAATAGTTCAACTACTACCTGATTGGCCAACAGGTGGTCGAAATCTTCCTATTCAATGCCTTTTAATCTTCTGGGTGGCTCAGATTGCATCATCAAGTGTTTTGACATCCAAGGTTTCCAGGACATCCCTAATCTCATACTTCAATCCACCAATGAATAGGGATACAGTTCGGTTTTCAAGCTCTATGACTTTACATCATATCATTAACATTTAGAATTCCTTAACATAAACATCCACATTTGATCCTCCTTACCTCAGTTCTTACAATCTCCTAAAGGTATCTTGCAGATAATAGCTCAACACAAACCTTCTCTGCATGACTCTCTTCATTTCATCTTAATTCTTAATTTCTAGTTCTCCTTCCTTTCTTCTAGTGGCTTGTAAGTTCTTCCACCATAAGGCAGCATAACTAGTGAGCCCTAACACAAAAAGTCTAACTTTTACATTATGGAGCATTTCAAAGCATTCAAACTACTTTTCAATCTTATCTACCTAATCTAGGTAGCCCTCAGCATCTCCTCTCCTAGAAAAACTTGGAATGCATATCCTTAATCTTTCAACTCTAGGGCTTCGTGCATTTCTTTCCTCAGGTTCGTAGTATTCCTTTGCCTTATTATCTCCTTTGGTTTCCTCCTTGATTTCTTTAAGTACTAGCCTTCGTCTTGTGTCCTTACAAACTATTTAGCTCAAGGTAGTTAAGCTAGGGTGTTAACTCAGATAAACTGACCATTACCTTGTCCTTGCTATCCACGTTCTTTAGTAGGGCTATTTCAAACTCGTTACCTATCTTCTTGGATAATGTTAACTAGATTAGCTACCAAGATGGTAAGCCTATCTAAGCAGTCACCCAATGATTGAAGTGTGAAGCTTCCTTTTTGTCATTAGCCATGTCGAGTACCACTTTCTTGGTTTCCCAAAGTTCCTTGAATACTATAATCAAACATTGTTGGTTACCTCACAATAACAATTTCACAACAAATAAACAGTTAACTACACTCTGTTTTGGGTAATGAAAATAGGGGAAATAGAGTACATAACACTTCTCAACAACTAAACTGCAAAACTAATAAGAGAATCATTATCTTACGAAAGTAGTAACAGGTTACTCAATTAACACAATAGCAAAATCGAGCTTTGAACGTAGCTAGGCTCTGATAACAAGATCATACGGATTCATGGATGAACACACGGACTAAATATCATGTGTAACCAAGGAAGTATGTCCAAGTCATAAGATGGCTTAAAAAGTAAATGATAGTCAAGGGATAAGCAAGGGTTCCCATGCACCAACAATGGATATGACATACCAATGCCTCATATGAGCTTAGGTCACACATGATATGACATACAAGTATAGCTAGAGGTCAGTTGCTACTAGTCCATACTCAAATAGGCTAGGTAAGAGTAGCTCAAGAGTAAGCAAAAAAGATACTTAGCTCAAGAGAGTAAAAAGTTTAGTGTATTCTTCTCTCTATGTGCCTTCTATGTATACATTATGCAAGTATTTATAGTATCCAGTTAGGATAAGTCCTAAATAATAGAAAATTACATAAATGGATCCCTAGTAGCTAAGAAAGAGGATAATTTACAAGGAAAAAAAAATTAGTTATGCAAAAAGAATATTCACTATCAAAAAGGACAATATGGATGTCAAAAAAGACATTACGTGCGTGTTTCACTCAATCTATGGTCCTAACATAGCTACAGGAAAAGTAGGAGTAAGCATCTAATCAGGTCTGTTTAGCATTGGTAGTTGAGTACCCTTACGGTTGGGGCTAAGGAGTAACTCACATTCGAGTTGGCCTTTGATGGCTGGCTCATCCCAATTGTCAACTTTGCCTCAACAATGTAGAGATGGTTGTATTCTTGATTATGTGCTTGGATTGGTATTTCGGAGGGGTCGGCTTTATGCATCGACTAATCACCTTGGTAGCTTCCTAGAAGGTGTAGAGAGCAAAATAGGTCAGCAAGTCGGGCTAGGGAAAACACTGCTCCTCGACACTTGAGTCTCCTCGAACAGTTCGGTGGACCATATAAGAAAGTCCTTAGGTTCAGGAGCAAGTGATTGGTCCTTGATCCCTATTAATAATCTATCAAAAAGTGAGAGTTGGGCATAAAAAACCAAGTGGGTTATTGCAACCATTGTCAATACCTAAATGGAAATGAGAACATGTGACCATGGCTTTTATAAGTGGTTTAACTCAAATAAGGAAACATCATGATATGATTTAGGCCATAGTAGATCAACCTACTAAGTCCATGCATTTTCTCCCGGTTAAGTTACCTATAACATTACTTTAATTAGCATAAATCTATGTGGAGACAATTCATTTACATGAAATCGTGATTCCTTATTTTGATGTCGTTTTTGGTAATTACTACAAATAGAGATAGGGGCTAAGTTGAATTTTAGTATAGTATATCTTCCTTAAAGTGATGGACAATCTGAACATAAGATACAAACCCTAAAGGGTAAGCAAGTGTGTATTGGAGTTTGGTGGAAACTGGGATGATTATTTGCCATTAGTAGAATTTGCTTATAATAATAGTTATCATAACACCATTAAGATGGCACCGTATGAGGCATTATATGGACATAAGCATCAATCCCCAATTTATTGGGATGAAGTAAGGAATAAGCAAACTATTGACCAGGTATGCTTCAAGATCTCAAGGAGAAAGTACAAGTAATAAGAGAACAAATGTGAGTTTCATAATGTCAATAGGAAAGTTAAGTGGATGTGAGGTGAAAACCATTGGAATTTCAAGTTAGTTTTTTGGTGTTCTTAAAGATGCCTCCTACGAAGGGTATAAGACAATTTAGCGTGAAAGAGAAACTAATTCCAAGATATGTTAGGTCATATCAAATTAGAAGAAGAATTTGTAAAGTAGCTTATGAGCTTGAATTGCCAAATGAAATAACTAGTATCCATAATTTATTTCATGTTTCAAACTTAAGGAAATTTGTTGGAGACCCAGCAACAATCTTAGATGTACCGCCAGTAGAATTGAAAGAAAATCTTACATATATAGAGCACCCTCCATGAATACTGGATTCGAACATTCAACTGTTAAGGAATATTCAACTGTTAAGGAATTAAGACATTCATTATGTTAAAGTCTTATGGAATAGGCATTCCAAAGAAGAAGCAACTTAGGAAATAGCAGAACATATGAAAATTTAGTACCCCAAGCTATTTTCACAAGGTTAACTAACTATTAGTCACTTGTTATTTCTATTAGGAAAGAGCAATTATGTGAAAGATGTGAAAGTTAGAGAGCATAAGTAAGTTTCAAGGAAGAAACTTACTATAAGGGGGGTAGAAATGTGAAATCCTAATTGCTCGAAGTTTGTACAATTTAGGGCTTATAGAAGAACTTATCAAAATTGACTAAAACTTAACTATGCAATTATAAAATTCAAAAGAAAAGTTTTAGTAAAGTGTATTTGGTGAAATAAAGCATATAAAATATTTAGTTTAATAAAAGTATAATTTACCCAATAATGAAAATATGTGTTGTAATCCTAGAATACAGGTCTTAAAATATAGCAAGATGTTATAGACAAATTATTTAACTTATAAAAATAATAAATTAGATTTAATGGAAGTGAAATAATTAATATAAGTGTTGGATGTATGTATAGATACCAAAATAGGGGAAATTAATATTTAGTATACAAATATATAAAAATTAATATTACAAACATATGAAATGAATAAAAAATAATTAAAGATAGCCTAGAAAATTGCTTTTGATCTTTAAGGGTATAGCAAACATGCATGAACATAGTATAACACCTACCTTAAGGTTTGGACACTTAATAACTCAAGAAAAGCTAAGTAAAGGACAATTGTCATGCTCTAAAAGTTTCCAATTGACCTATATGACACTATAAATTTACGAAGCCAACATCACTCACAAGTTTAGCTAAATGGATACTTTAGAAAATTTGGAATAGGGTAAGCAAGGCTTAGGAAAAAATTAGACAAAATATAGAAGAAAATAGGCAAAAATAGAGGGTTTTGGGGTTCCATTGTCTAAGCTCAACTTGGGAGTGAAAACACCACCATGGTCTAAAGGAGGAGGAAATGCCAAGGTAAGCCAACACATCCTTTACTCCCAATGTTGGCTGAAGCTTCTTAAGATAGTAAGTCTTGAAATTTGTCGTATTTTTTGAAAATTTGCTAAAAATATCACTTGTTGTCTAAAAATTATGAAGCTTGGTTTTCCTAAGCATTTTTACAAGTAGAATTCAAATCTAAAGTTAGATTTTCAAAATTTTTGGTGCTAAGATAGGCTCCTTATGAAAAATGCCCTATCAACCAATTTATCCTTATATTTTCAAAAACCTTAAAGACATAGTTTTAGCTTAAATTTTTGTGAGTAAGTTCCTTAAATGTTATATTTTCATGCTATGTAATTTTTTTTTCAATATTTTAAAGTTGGGTATTTGTGAAATTTCAATTTTTGTTAAAACAGTGGCTAAAAACATGTTTTCTCAAATGGTCGTTCGTGAGCTTAGTATAATTATTGTAGTAGAATGCAAAGATGATAGTTTTCAATATTATACAGAATGGATTGAGTGTAAATTTTGATGAAAAGTTAGTTGGTAAGTCAAATATGGAAGTATGAGGTCAAATCTACATGTTTTTCAACTAAAACCATATGTACTTTTATCTAAATCAAGTTTTTTGGTAACTTAAGTGACATGCATGAGTATTTAAAATGGTTTGGGGTGATATCATATTATGTTCAAATAAATGGGTTGTCTATTGGAGTTGTATTGGAGTGATTTTATAAGTTATAAAAGCAAAACAGGGGAGTCAGAAAAGTAAGTTAGAAGGATGGATGTATTAGGCCAAGATGGCCAAAAAGTGGGTTAGAAGGTTGGCTATGATAAAGTATATAAATTGGAGTTAGTCCAAAAGTGAACTAGAAACTACATTGTATAAATGAAGTGACTTTTAGTATCTTTAAGGTAAACTTTCAAGTTGAAAGTAAATCAGAATGTTGGTCAGAAGGTGTAATGAAGAAATCTTATATACTTAAAGAGAATCAAAAACTTAGTCATAAACTATTTTGGAAGGAAGTTTATATTAAAGAAAAATCCCAAAACCTAAAATCAATACTTAACTAAGTTTCTATTTTAGTTTATATTTAACATGTAATTAATTAGGGTATCATGTACTTGTTTACTGTTAGGTGAGATAAGGGAGGAGGATCGATAGCTTAATGTTTAAGTGTTTAAGGCAAGTTTTCTAAGTGGCCCTAGTAAGTTGATACTTTCATTTTCGAGTAGATTATATCTACTCTTTAATGTAAAGTGTGAATGGCTATTATGTTGCTTGGTGTTTAACCAATACATTCCATGGCATGGCACGAAATAATCTATTTGGTCATGTTTTACTTGAACACTTAGTTTTTCCTAAGTGGAGAACTTAGTTTATAAAATCCAAATTTCTAAGCATTGCATAGCTTAGCTTGAGAATTTAAAACAATAACTTTTCCTTCAATTCTTGAATTAGGTAATTTAGATGCTAGCAACATCGACTACCTGAATGGCTAGGACTAGGGCCAAGCTAAGATATCAATACTAATACATCTCATGTGTATGAGCATGGCATCCTTTAATTGCATATGTTGGTTACTAGAAGGTTAAAGTTGATATAATTATCATAATAATTTGTTACATTATTGAGATATGTACTTACCTATATTGTGTTGGTATCTACTCTCACTCAACAATATGCTAAAGGGATAAACTTATGTTATCCTCAGGTTAGAAGACTATAGCAAGTTTAAGCTTTTTGGGAGAAGTTTTCTTGAGTGCATTAGGGAGTCATCAATATAGAGATATTCATGGTCAATTGAGTTTAGTTTTGTTGGAATGTAATAGCTTTGAAATGAGAAAAAACAAAAAAAAAAATTATACTTTTTGCCTTTTAGCTTGTAAATATTGTAAATAATTTGTAAACACTAAGTTGAATAATTGTTAACTCAATCTTCAAGGTATTCACATAAGTGAACCTAAGTAAGATACTAGTATTTCGCTATGGAGAGTTCTAAAACTAGAATCAAATCATTAGGTTGAATAAAACTAAAAGATTGGTTGTGTTGAGTGATATACTTGAATTGTTATTGCTTATCATGGCATAAAAAGGGACTTATGGGTTAGAGCTTTTAGAATGAGGCTTCTAAACAATCATGGAAAGAATATGGCTATATGTACTCAATTTTTGGAAGGATATAGATTATAATGCTTGAACATTGTGACTATTTTGATAGTCAGATTTCGAAAACTGCAATATTTAGTCTAATTTGGTAGTGTTGTCACTTTGATTAGGTAGACTATAGTGTGTGGTCTAATTTGGCAATGTTACCACTTTAATTTAGTGAACGACAATGTGGTCTAGTTTTGTAAAGCAAAGTTAAGGGTCCTACTCCCAAGTAGGTCCTTGTTGCCCTTTTTGATAATGGTAGGCTATAGTATGTAGTTTAATTTGTTGGGGTTGCTAGTCTAAGGTAGCTCGTTGATGCCCATAGGTTCCTGGATATTGTATTAAGATGCTCGGCTATGTTGACTAACTACAAGAAGATTGGATACCAATAAATGCTAAACGCATGAGCATAGAATGTTGCATTGTTAGTAGTAAATGCCCGATTGGGTAAATGCATATGTGAAGTTGAACCTGTAGCTTATGATTGAAATGTTTCAATTGTGATATGTAATATTATCTTTCATATTATGTTGTTTGTTATGTACTTTCACTAAGCTTAAGTAGTTGAGGGGATAAAATGTTTTATCCTCAAGTTAACTGCATCATGAAGGGTCTAACATTAGGGTGATATATATACTGAGAGCATAACTTAGCGACTTTTTTTATGTAACCTATACTAAGTCAGGAATCCTATTATTGTGAAGATGACAAAGGAAAAAATTGGCTCATGTCTTTATGTAAATATTATGTTATACACATAAGTTGTAACAAAATATCCAGCTGAACTTCGATGTAGTAACCCCTTTATCATGTAAACAATGTTATCTTTTGATAAATGAGTAAGTTGAGTTAAGTTTTCAATAGGTATTCTTGTGTAGTGGTGCATTCCGCACTAAGCCAAGATGTGACAACATCATGGAGATATTTAAGGATGACTTTTAGTTTTTGGCAACTCATTTGACTAGTATTTACATAATTCGGACAAGGTATTAGCCAAGTGTAAAGAGACCAACCTTGTGCTCCATTGGTAAAAGTGCCACTATATGGTACAAAAAGGTATTGTGATCTAATACAAGGTCTTACACCAAGGAATTAAGGTGGATACCATGAAAGTCGATGCCATTGCAAGACTTCTACCCTTAACTTTAGTTAAGGCCATTAGAAGCTTTTTGGGGCATGTGGGATTCTATAGGCATTTCATCAAGGACTTCTATAAAATTTCTTGACCTTTAATTAGGTTTTTGGAGAAATATGTGCCTATATCTTCTTTGAAGAATGTTTAGAAGCTTTTAATCTCCTTAAGAAGAAACTCACTATCACCTAGATCATGGTAGCACCTGATTAGATACACTCGTTTGACTCATGTATGATGCAAGCAACTATATAGTAGGGGTAGTGTTAGGACAGCGAAGAGAAGTATTCCCAACTGATTTATTATGCTAGCAAAACCCTTACGAATGCTCAAGAGAACTTTACTACTATAGAGAAGGAGTTGCTAGTAGTTGTTTTTGCCTTTGAAAAATTTGGCTCTTACTTAATTCTATCAATAGTAATTGTTTTCACTAATCATTTTACTCTTAGGTGCTTGTTGCCAAAACTAGATGCAAAGCCTATGTTGATAAGCTAGATCTTACTGCTACTAAAGTTTGACATTGAGATCAAAGATAAGAAAGGTGCTGAGAACTTAGCAGTAGATCACCTGTCCTAATTGGAGAATCCAAATCTCAAAGTACTCAATGAGAGTGGGATTAATGATGCATTCCTTAAAGAATGTCTCTATGCCATTCACCAGGTAAGTAATTTAGAAACTTTTGGCTACTAGAATCATTCCAAAAGGACTCTCACACCAGAAAAAAGAAGAAATTCTTTTTTGATGTGAAATGCTACTTCTAGGTTGATCCTTACATGTTTAAAGTCTATGCAAACCATGTCATTAGGAGGTATGTAACATACCTAACGGGATGGCAAATTTTAAGACATTATTACTCAAGACCTACTAGACAAGGTGGGTAGGGTGGCTTAGTGGGGCATCATAATGCTAATAGGATAGCTCATAAGGTCTTAGAGGCTTCATTTTATTAGCCTACGTTATTCAAAGATGGTCAAAAGTATTTTGAAACTTATGATAGTTGTCAATGAGTTGTGAACATATCTTGTAGAGATGAGATGCCACAAAATCTCATTTTAGAGGTTAAAGTGCTTGATATGTATGGAATTGACTTTATGGGCCATTTTTATAACTCTCATTGGAATAAATACATCTTAATGGCTATTGACTACGTATATAAGCAGGTTAAGGCTCAAGCCTTACCTATTAATGATGCTAGGGTAGTAAAGAAATTTTTAAAAGGCTTATTTTCTTGATTTGGTACTCCTAAGATAATTATAAGTGACAAGGGAACACACTTTTATGATGCTTAACTTGTGTAGGTATTGAAATGTTATGGTGTCACACATAAGATAGCCACCTTATGTGGCTAATCGAGTGAATCCTTGAGAAAACCGTCGAGCATCATAGAAATGATTGGTAAAAAAAGTAGGATGATGCTCTATAGGCACATAGAACCGCTTACAAAACCCTAATAGCAACCACAACTTATCAACTTATATATGGGAAAGCTTGTTACTTCTCGGTAGAGAATGAGCATAGAGCTTATTGGGCAATGAAAAGTGCTAACTTGGATTTTAAGCGTGTAGGTACTTATCGAGAGTTTCAATTAAATTTAACTCAATGAGTAGTGAGCCATGGCATACACAAACTTAGGGATATACAAAGAAAGGACTAAGAAGTATCATGATTAGCAAATTAAGCAAGGTTATCAATTTAAAGAAGGAGATCAAGTTCTTTTGTATAATTCTCGACTTCGTTTATTTCTAGGTAAGTTAAAATCTAGGTGGTTTGCACTATTTATGGTAAGTAAGGTTTTTTTGTATGGGATAGTTGAAGTTACACATCTAGAAAGGGGACTGTTTAAAGAGAATGATCAATGGTTGAAATTATATTTGGGTAGCAATTTTGAGTAAGAGGGATGGGTAGAGTTCTATGTTGACCTAACAGGACAATCATAGTTGTAAATGTATCTTGTGAGCTATCGTCGTTAAACATAAGGCTCCTAGGAGGCAAACAAAGTCACTTATTTATTTTCATTATTTTTAGTACTTTACTTATGCATTTAGATAGTTTTAGTTATTGTTTACATTAGTATTCATATATTTTAATTTAATTTAGTTTTGATTCTTTTTACATTTAATTTCTTGCATCTAAGATTAGGCTTAATTAATTTAAAAAAAAAGGTGCATAACAGTCTACTACATAGTCCATTGATACAATTGTGTCTTAGACTGTGTTACTTGCAAGCATACTTCACACTATGATCATAACATAGTATACAGTTGTGTCTTGGACCGTATTGTTCCCAAACAACTTACATGGTCACATCATAGTGGAGATAGCCTACTATAAAAGTTCATGAAGCATACTCACTTCTCCTTACTGCCACTTTATTCCACACACACATACAACATTCTTCCTCTCTTCCACTCTTTCTCATACCTAAAACACACATTTACTCTCACACTCGCTCTAAACCTATCATTAACCTACACCAACTCAAAGATCTACACTACTCACTCTACTTCAAGAATTTGGGTAAGTTCTTGATACTTTTTTTTTATTTAATTTTTCTATAAAACTTACTTGCATTATAATCTTATGCAAGTGTTGTTAGGTGATTTTGGATTAAGACTTTGATCTTGCAAAAAGAAAAAAAAGAAGAGAAAGTTATAAGGTATTAAGGCCAGTCCGATACGACCATTTCGATACTTAAGTTAGTAAATGAATATTGAAAGAGATTAAGTGAGTGACAGTGAATAATTCGATATCTCTTACAGTGCTTCTTCTTCGTATTTATAGGCGAATGTTGAGTATCTAAAATAGTAGTTAATGGCATGATTATTGAGACACGTGGAGATCTCTCAATCAGGTACATTAATTAAATGTAAGAATAGTGAGCAGTTATATAATATAACCATACCAAGTATTAACTATTCGTACCACTTTCCTTAAATTCAAATTATATACAGATCTATGTTACTCTATGTTAGCTGAGAATGGAGTTACTTAGCATGTTAGCAACCAAGCAGCCGAGTGAATGAAATTTGACTATCAACATTTGCCCCCCAACTCTTATGTTTAAGGATTCAACTAAGGGAGTAAATATTTTAACATTCTTTGTGGGTTTGAGTAGGAAATAATTTCCCGAATGTCAAGTAATGTAGGAAGTTCCATGACATCCATTTAAAGGTATGGATCACATCCTGTCCAAAAGATTGTAACTTTTCAATTTTCCTACCAATCAAAAGAATAAATGATAGCATATTCGATAGTTGTTACCCTAGCCATAACTTCACTAAAGGAACTAATAATTGTCAAAGCCTTGGCAATTGTTGGATTTCTATCTTGGAACACATTTTAATAATCCTCACCATCATTTCTATCAGAAATGTGAGAGAGTTACGATGGTAAATCATACATATTTAAGGAACTTTTCAATATCAAAAACAAATTTTAACTTCATTTACATCCGTAAGCTTTCGCTTGCTCTTAACATCTTATCTTTGCCTTCAAATTCACTAAAAAGTTTTGCGACATTCGTTATAGCCAAAATTAGCTATGATTCACAACGTAATATGTAGACTTATTCTTTTAGATTCTAAAGCAATTGAAATCGAGGCTACTTCTCACCTCTTTCCCCCTCCACACATACATACACACATACCAAAGAATGAGTGAGACGATATGTTCCTTGAGTAACTCAACCGATAGTGTAGTAGAGTGATGGGCTAAACTTGCTTGAATCAACTCTCTTGCAGCGGATACTTATCCAGATGACAAAGAAGGAAGATCTATGTCTAGGTATCTATATAATAATATAGTTTACTTCCATGATTTAGCAAACGGATTGGCTAGTGCCATCGATAGAGTTATTGTTTTGAGATATGACAAATATTAGAAAGAACTTCTTAGAGCATAGAACCTTAGGAGGCAAAGAGAAGAAGAAAGGGTATGTTTTCTAAGGCAGCACAAGTTTCACATCTATTTGAAATATCTTGAGTTTGGACTAGTTTCCCTTTTTTAGCTTTTGTTAAGCAGTTCTTCAACTATTTTCTTGTCATGCTAAGTATGTTCTCGCCAAACACTTATTGGCTTATCGCGACTTTCGAGATAGACTATAAAGAAGTTGAAGTTAGGGTTATACCTTAGTTATTTCAATATTTCTTTACAATTAGGAGGTTGCCCGACGGTTAGCACTTTGTGGCTGCTAAGCATGGGTAGAAATTCATTGATAGATTGGAATCTAAGATTCACAAGTGGTACAATAGGTTTGTGTTTGTTCTTTTAGATGAAGAGTTGGATTTTTAGACCAAATGAACTGAACCAATCCGTACTAAGGATATTGAGTTGATGTTGAATGATGCTGTTGCAGTAACGAAGATCTAAGAGAGAAGGAAAAACAAGATTTTTTTTTTTTTTAGATGCCAAGAGGATAATAAGGCAATATGAGAATGGAGAGCCAATTTTCTCCAAGAAGGAAGGTATATTATTGAGTTATCGCCAAGTCGAGTATAGTTATAAGAAGAAAGCCATTCTCGTGACTTATGGGAGGAGTTGTTGCCTTTGAGCCTTGCTAGATGTGGAGAATTTAAGTTCTTTCTTATTCCTCACTTTAGTATTAATGTATCTACTTTGTATTGTAGATATGAGTGTTAGTGAGGTAAACCCTGCTAAGTTGTTGGCTTAAGTGAAGGCTAAGAAATCGAAAGTTAAAAAATGTATAGCCTCCATGATTACTGTTGCTTGGCCGACTACTGTTAAGAAGTTAGTAAAAGAGGGTGTAGAAAAACAAGTAGCTGCTTGAAAGAAGGCCTCTCGTCCAACTAAGAAGTGACATGGGAGTAAGAAACCTGGGTTTACCAAAGCTACATAAATTAAGACCCTTCCAGTTAAAAATAATCCTTTAACTACTAAGCTAAGATATGGCCAAGAAATCGAAGCTTGAAGTAAGTTATAGTCACTGATCTCAATGTTGCCAAAGGCTCATCACTCCCAATAGATGTTGTGTCAAGTACAAACAAAAGAAGTAGGAAGGAAATCATCAACTAACCTCTTACTAAGAGGTCCAAGGAATTAGATGAAATGGCAAAGGCGGCAATGTGAAACAAAGCTCTCGACATCAATAGTGCCGAATTCATCCCTAACACTGACATTAGCGAGTATTTCATTCCATGCTAGAGCTACAACATCTTACATACTGATTCAGCTTTGGGTGATAGAACAAAATCCTTAGCATAGATGGAAGGTGTTATCCTTCCCATGGATAAAGAGATCGTAAAGAAAGATGTCAATAGGATTGGCAATTGTAATAAAGCATACATTACGGCCAACCTATATGATGTAATTACCAATTGAATCTTTTCAATTATTAGTAGCTATGTTCTAATAGCCTTAGATGAAATCGATAAAGAAATGAAAAAGGTATTAATAATAATAATTTTTTATCTATTCTACTAGGTAGTTTAGAGAATTCATCATTCTATATTGACTTGTTGTAGAAAATTGAGGAATAAAGGCCAAAACTGTAGTTGCCAAAAATACGAGAATAATGGCTAAGATGGAGGTTAGAAAATATTAGGATGAACTTGCTGCCAAGAAATTGGCCCCCTCATTAGCCGCTGATGAAGTCACAAGCCTTAAGGCTAAGGTTGATGAGTAATATAAGGAGGCCAAAGACTTAAAGGAGGAGCTACATAAAAAGAAGTAAGAGTATTGGGGTTTAGGCTGAACACTTAGCTTAATGGTGACGAGGAAGATAGGCTTAGGATGCAAATAAAGGGACTAGAGACCAACAACTCTAAACTACAAAGCCGTAAATCGAATTAGAGGCGGTAGTGAGGAAAAGGCCCTCTATTGAAGAGGAACTTGAAATTGTGACACCAATTTGATAGTACAAAAGACCATTGAGAAAAAATTTATTGGAAGGGGTTCAAGCGATAGGAGAAGAAATCCTCATGTTTCACCTTAACTATGATCTCTTGTGCTTAGACTTCGCCAACGTCGATGATAAAGTCAGCAGCTGTGACGAAGAAGTCGATGAAGATCTAGGTACCGAGATTAATATGTAAGGTTATAATGAAACTCGTACTAAGGATCTTAAAGATGACGAAGATTACCTATCTAAGGAAATCCCCAATGTGCATAAAGAGAAATCTACTTATTCCTAAACCACGAGCACCAAAAAGGTAATTCGCTTTAATAAGGCTTTGACTTCCGATTAAGATAATGCTTTTGCTCAGTCTAAGAATATATCATAAGATTGTTTCGCTTGTAATTGATTTGTTATCTTTTGTATAGACAATATTCAACCGAGTGGTAAAAAATTTAACATTGTATTTGTTATTAATCTTACGCACATTTCCTTACGTGTAATTTAGTAGTTTTAGCATGCTTTATTTCACACATTATACCATCTCCTAGCATGTTTTATTTCACACACCAAACTTTTTCAGCATGTTTTATTTCACATGCTTATTTTCTCGGCATGGTTTGTTTTACATACCTATCTTTCTCAACATGTTTTATTTGACATGTAATATATTAGGTGCCTTTTACATAAAGACCGTTCGTTAGTCATTTGAGACGTAGACTAGTTTAATCTATCTTATGGCTAAATTGTAATGTTTATGAACCATGATAGGTTTAAACTTTTAAAAAGAAAAATTATTTGTTTAGTGTAATTTGAACTTTAAACAATAACCCATTGATCATAAAAAGATTAGGAAGAGAAACAAATGAAAATCGGAACTTTGAACATAGAATAAATGTTTTTCGAAACAACTGAACAAACAAGAATGCTCATAACATTGTAGAATTAATTAAGATAAAATTTCAGTTTCTCGGCATTCCATACACGAGGGATCACTATTCCGTCTAACCTTTTTAGTCGATACGCCCCCTTGCTAACAACTTCCCGAACCCTAATTGGGTCCTCCTAATTTGTGTCAAGTTTCCCTTATTTCTCTCACACGCTTATTGCCTCTAACTTTCGACAAACTAAATCTCTAAGCTAAAAGACCTTATGTCTCACCTTTTAGTTATAATATGTAGCTACCCTATGCTAGTATGCTATAACTCTTACTCTTGTGACATCTTTGATTTCTTAGATTGTATCCAAATTAGCCATAAACCCAACTTGATTAGTCATCGCATCAAAATTTTATGTATGAAGATTCAACAAGCCCAATTCAATCAATACTGATATCCCCATAAAACCTCTTACAATTCATTTGCCCATCCTCCTTTTGCTTAACTAACATTCCTCTTCAAGCTATCTAAGATAATTTTATCGATAGCTTCTACTAGCCCATTAATTTGAAGGTGAGCTATTAGTGTGTAATTAAGGTAGATGTCATATTTCTCATAAAATGCAAGAAACTTGTCATTGTTGAATTATGGTCCATTATCCATGATTATTATGAATGGGATGTTGAACCTTGATATAATGAAGTTAAAGATAAAGGCTTCAACCTTTTGTTCTATTATCATTGCCAATACTTCAACCTTTAGCCACTTTGTGAAATAAACTAAAGCAACAATGACGAATTTTTGTTGAGTGGTGGACTTAGAAAATGGTCCGAGTATGTCTAATCCTTACTAGGTAAAAGGCCAAGGACTAGTCAAACAGCATAATTCAGTGGATGGTGCATGACTTAGTGCATCATGCTTCTAGCATTGTAAACAATGTTAAATAGATGTTCTTACGTCTTCTGTCATTGTCGACTAATAATAGCTGAGTTACAGGGAACGGATATACAACATTTGAGCTTTCACATGGTTGTTACATATACCATTGTGTAGTTCGCATAACACTTGTTGAGCATCTTCAAGAAGAAGGCATTAAAGATAAGGTTGGGAAAAGCATTTGTACAACTAATCATTTATCAACGTGTAATTTGCAACCAAATATATCAATTTTCAAGCCTCTTTCTTGTCATTAGGGAGGATACCATCCTCTAGATAGTCTACGAAGGGATCCATCCATTACCTCTCTCTTGGGTAAGGAGCTAATTCACAGCTTTGCAAGATAATTGATAACCTCTTATGTAGGAGAAACTCAACAAAGAGTTTACCACTCAAATCAAGAAATGTTACATTGGCAACTTTGGTAGTTTTCCAATAGCAATGTTCTTACTCTTTGGTATTTTATGAATTATGAAGGACTGAAATTCTTCTATGAGCATTTGTATTAGCAACAATTACTTTCTCATCTCTTCTACCTTCACTACATAACTTTCTTTGACTTGATTCACCATAAGCTATGAGTTAGAGAAAACTTTGAGTTTCTCGGCAGCAACTTCATTCATGAGTTTGAGTCCAACTATTAAGGCTTCATGCTTTACTTCTTTATTATTGGCCGAAGATCCAAAGTTTGGTGCATAATTAACAGTGACATTGTAGGATCCTTGTAGTATTTGGCCTATACTACTTCCCTCTCTAGTGGAGGGACCATCAACATAAAGATACCATATAGGTTTTTTGGCAATTTCTATGTTGTCCTCTTCACCCATGAATTCAGCTAGGAACTATACACTATTTTATGTCATTAGCGTAGCTTGTATATTCACATAGCTCTTAGGATAGGTTAATCGTTTAGGTTGATCAGTGAGGACGACAATTTGGCAGGCTTCAAAATATGGTTTCAGCTACCTTATCGAGAGAACCACTACTAATATGAATTTTTCAATTTTTGTAAACCGATGCTCTAGTCCTTGAGGGACATGACTCACATAATAGATTGGTTAATGCTCCTTGCTGTCCATTCGAACTAATACAGAGGAAAGTGCTCGGCAATTGACTAATAGGTATAAATACAAACTTTCTCTTAGGATAAGTATTGAAAGTATTAAAGGTGACACAAGAAATTTTCTCGTTCAATAAATGCCCTCTTATAATCATCCATCCACTTGAAATCTCTCAGATTCTTCAAAATTTTAAATAATTCTGCACACCTATTTATCCTTCTCAACACAGATGTATTAAAGGTAACCATTCGCTTAGTAAGTTCTTGGACCTTCCTGACAGTACAAGGAGATTTCATCTCTCTAAGCACAGCAATCTTTGTCGAGTTACCTTTGATGCCACACCAAGTGACCATGTACCTTAAAAACTGTCTCAAAGTATGACCAATGACATGCTTTTGTAGATTTAGCTTCATGTTATATGTCCTTAAGGTAGCAAATGTCTCCTCAAGATTAACAAGATGCTGATCCTCTATCATGCTTTTCATGATTATATCATCTACATAAAATTCAACATTTTGATGGATCTAGGACTTGAAAATCATAGTGACAAGCTACTAATATGTTGTATTGGCATTTTTTTGCCTAAAGGGCATCATCGTATATAATATGTTCTAAAATTAGTGATGAATGACGTGTGAACTTCATCTTCGTCATCCATTTTAGTTTAGTTGAAATTGGAAAAAGCATCCATAAAAGAGAGGAATGCTTGCTTAGCAATTGAATCAACCATTTGGTCAATTCTCAACAAAGGAAAGCAATATTTAGGATTGGCCTTGTTAAGATTCATGAAGTTTATGCACATGTGTTATTTTCTATTAGACTTCTTAACTAACATACGGTTGGCAAACCAAGTTGGATACGGCTCTTCTCAAATGAATCCTACCTTCAAGAGATTTTATACTTCTTCTATGGTTGCTTACCTCTTGGGGGCAAAATGTCTCTTCTTTTGTTGAATCACTTTTATTCTTGGATCGATCTGAAGCTTATGTATTATGATGTCTCTAAGGATACTCAGCATGTTCAACGGAGACCACACGAGTACATCAGCATTATCTTGAAGACAATTCATTAAATTTTGATAAATGTCTATTGGTAAGGGTTTCCCTATCTGGTTATCTTCTTAGGATCATCTTCCAATGAAATTTCCTTAATTTCATCCTCGATATTATTTGTGGTAACTAACTTTCCTTTTAGACAAGCTTCCACTTGAAAAACTTCTTCTCGGCTTAACGTCCTTATATACAATGATCATACCAACTGTTAAACTTCTTTGCATATATCGACTCCTATAGGAGTTGGGAATTTGGCCTTAAAATGAGCAATAGAAGGGACAATGCCAAATAAGTGTTGACATGGCCATCCCATGATCATGTTGTACAAGGACTAACACTTGACGAGTTGATTATTGGAGGCATATAAATCATAGCTATAGGATCTTAGCTATGCTTTGATCTTTGGTCTCATTTGATGAAACGCATGTTGAAAAATAATGTCTACCAAACTTCTAGTGTCAATGAGAATTTTCTTGACCTCAAAGTTGGCAATTCTCGCACTAATCATAAGCACAGCATCATGCGACCTTTGAATGCCTTCAAAGTCTCCTTCTATGAAAGAAATTGTACTTTCAATTTTCACCTTCTTGCCCTAGATGATATAAACATAATTAATGGCATTAGTAAAACTTAAAGAGCTTGATCAGCCTATGGTAAAAGGTTTGTCAACAATAGTGTTGATTAATCCATTTAGCACTCTACTGCTATTTCCATCTCTTGCATCTTTCTTAGCAATAGTTGGTCAAGTAACATTCTCCTAGTCTTCTCATCTCCTTTGAGATGGTTGCTCAATATTCTCGGCATCATGTGCCAAAAACTTAGACAAATGCGCTCACTGAATTGCATCTTTGATCGCATTTTTAAGTTAGATGCATTCGTTAGTGTTATGGCCTTTGTTGTGATGGAAATTGAAATACTTGTTGGAGTTTCACCATAATAGGTTTCTTCTCATCCTTTCTAGACATTGCAACATGTTCCTCTATCTATGCACCTCCACCAATATGTCTAAAATTGGATGACTAACTGGTGTATGGATTGAATATACTGGAATTTGTGGCTTTTTTTCTCAAATTTAAGACATTGGTCATCATCTGTTTTGAGTTGATCTTTTGCACTCTTCCTCTTGTCAGCCTTCCTATATCATCTATTTTGGTTTGCTTCTCAATGAGCTTTAATATTGTCCTCTTATTAGATGTAAGATGCGACTTTAGCTTTGAACTCAGCAAAAGTTTTCGACTTATTTTTGGTGAGAAACTTGAAAAAGTCTCCATGCAGCTTTACACCATCAATAATTGCACTAAGAGCTATACTCATGTTGAGCTTGGGAATTTGGACCATCTAAGCCATAAACCTAGCTAAGTAATCTCTAATAGATTCATCTAATTTCTACTTTATTGTATTATGGATTGAAGAATCCTTAACAAGAAGCTTACTTGCAAGGAAGCATTAAAGAAACACTCTTGCTAAACCTTCGAAACACGAAATTATGTTCGACTTCAACTGCTTAAACCATATACTTACCGCATCCCTTAGTCTCGAGGCGAAAGCTTAGTAAGGCACGGCATCACTCAAGCCATGTAACTTGGCCAAAGTGTACTAGTACTTTAAATGATCTTCTAGATCTTTCGTCCCATAATAGGTTTCAAATTATGGCAACTTGATGTATCGTAGTATGACCTCCTCCGAAAATCTTGGGGATAAAAGGGCTCTTCTTAATTTGAAACTGTTTACTCGTTGAAGCAGGGATGTTAACATGCAAGGGTCTAGCATGATGCACCTATTGCGGTTGCTTTCCCTTGTCATTTTTCTTAAGTGCAGGTGTTAAAAGTCTCATTGTAACTTTAGCTTTCTTTCTCAGCAATTCGGGTAAAGGATTGAGTCATTGCAATTGTTGGCATTGTGATCATCATGCTCTTTGTTTTGATTTCAGTAAACATTATTATGAAGAAGATTAAGGATCACTTCATTTTCTTGCTTAATTATTGGTTCTCATTGGCTAAGTTGAGGTAAAGTTACTTTAGCTTATCCAAATATTCATCAATGTGCTTACTTCCCCCTTCAAGGTGGTAGGATGAAGTACTAACACCTACACTTTTAGTTAATCTTATCCTAGCCATGTATATTGGTAAGAAAAAAAAAATGTTGTTAGGTGATTTTGGATTAAGACTTTGATCCTACTAAAAAGAAAAGAGAGAGAGAGAGAGAGAAAAAGCAACAATATACTAGGACTAGTCTGGTATGGCCATTTCAATGCTTAAGTCAATAAATGAATATTTGAAGAGACTAAGTGAGTGATAGTGAACTATCATATATCTTTTATAGTGTTTCTTCTTCGTATTTATAGGCGAATGTTGAGTGTTTGAAATAGTAGTTAATGGTATGATTATCAGGATAAGTAGAGACCTTTTGATCAGGTAAGTTCTTAAAATGTAGGATTAATGAGTAGTTATGTAATATAATCGTACTAAGTGGTAACTATTGGTGCTACTTTCCTTAAATTCAAATCAAAGATGGATCTATGTTATTAGGCATTAGTTAAGACTAGAGTTACTCGACTTGTTAGTAGCCGAGTGGCTAAGTGAATGAAATTCAATTATCAATAGCATGATAGAGCAGTTAGGATTTAGGGCTTTTGCATGTTGGTATTTCTTTAGTCTATGTGTTAATGAATTTTGTTTGTTTTGAGAATTAGATAGTGATTCACATGAAGAACACGACCGTGTTCTTGAATTAGGTGCTAATTATGATACATGTTAAGGCATGTACAATTTCCTCTTCTATGTTAGGCTATAATCTTTCTACACATTGTGTCGATTCTTGCAGCTTAATTAGCTAGGGTTTTGAATTAATTTCAAGATTTTACACTTTAGATGCTAGAAAACGTAAGAATCCTCTATTCTTCATGCTTAGATTTCTTTGTGTGATATGGGATTATGTGATTATGTGACTACTTCTTCAAATTTTCAAAGAATATGGCATGCCCACCATGTGTTTGCTAAAATGCCTAAATAATTTTTATTGTGTTTTCTTCCAAAATTGTGCTTAGTTTTTACATTGTTTGTTATGTTAAGTGGTGGGAAAGCATTGGTGACCATTTCTTGATTCCAATTGACTTTTTTTTGTTGTAGAACATGTCATCAAGGCAAAAACCCGATGTAAGGCACAGAGACAAGGCAATCACATCATCATCTCAACTGCTGCTATCTCCTAATCCACTAATAGCCATTGATCCCCAAGTTCATCTAATGTTGTGTTTTTCATCAAAAGCTATTTAGAATTGGTTTCAACATTTTCATTCATGTACTTTTAGGAAGATGTTATATCTTGATTGGACAGTTATTGAGGAACTCCATTTACTCGATCAAATATAAGATATGGTTTTTGTCAAATTGAGGGAAAAGCTACTGACATTTTAAGCTCCCATTTATTATGAGCTTACACTTAAGTTTCTTTGCATGATGCAAATGGATGAGCTTTTGGGAAATTTTGGACAGTAATGGAAACTATGATTTCTACTAAATACCATTAACATTCAATCATGGTTGCTAAATTTAGAGGTTACACAAGCTTGTATAAAAAAAATATGTGCAGATAGAGGAGTTTCTTAAGCTTCCAATCAAGTTAACACATGGAGTCTTTTAGTAAGAGTTTTGGTAGGATATTGCTAGGGGTATATCTTACTAGGCTAAGTCTAGTAAATCTTCTTGCCTATACTACCTTGAGTACGACATCGTTCATTGGCTAATATCTCATACAACAACAAGGCAAGGAAAGAGCACCGGTGTTGTTAGTAAACTTAAGCTGTTGGCTTTTTATAGTATGATTGAAAAATATCCCATTAATTAGGCTATGTTATTAGCAAATTACTTAGTGAAGTAGGTGACTAGCATCCGCAAGCATAGAATGATTTGCTATGGGCCATACGTAACCTTGTTGGCTCGTGGGATGGGGCTTTTGACTAAATCATTGTTTAATATAACATTAGTTGGGGAGATGAAGCCATTAAGAAGGAAACATTCAGGAACATGCACATGGACTTGGATGTAACTAAAGGACATATAGGGGCAAGTTTAAGAGCAACCCAAGGGTCGAGTTCTTAGCTTAATCAAATAGAAGAAATGTTGAAAAATATGAGTACCCACCAAGACAAGATAGAGTATAAAATGGGTAAGATAATGGCTTAGTAGAACTCTTTTTCAATGTGGCCGGATTAAATAATTTGAAAGTTCCTGATGTTTTCTAAGTAGACCCCTCCTCATCTTTAGAAGAAGAAGCCGCCTAGGAGTCCATTAGAGAGGAAGAGGTTCAAGAAGAAAGTTTTGAAGAGAAAGGAGCTCAAGAATAATGTTCAGTTGATGAAGATGAGGAGCTTAAGGAAGACAATGAAGAGTTCATGGATGATGATGATTGAGGAGATGTGGCTGCTTCTATAATATGGCTTGGGATGTACTTCTATTTTAGGACTCGGTTTTATTTGCTAGACTCTTTTATTTGTTCTTGCTTTTGTTTTTCTTTGGTTTGCTTTTCTCTTTTATTGTTTTCTTTTTTATCTTAATAAAATGATAGTGTTGGTTGCTTATCCATGCTAGAACAAAAGATTGAAGCTTTTTAGATGGAAATCTCTAGTTTTTGCATTTGCAAATTGGCATGGGTTACTTCATAACTAATAACTTTTGTACATTTGTGATTCCTCAAATTTATAAGGGAGTATTAGTTTTCTGTTTCCCAATTTTCTACTCCCTTACTCATATGAGTTTACCTTGATCTATTTTTTTTTCTTTTACATGACTTAATTCGTACATTAAGGACAATGTATTGTTTAAAGTATGGGGAAGGGGATATAGAATTTTTTTGCTCTTTTTTGCTCCTTAGGAGACCAATTTTTTGCATTTAACCCAATTTTATTGTTTTCTTGACTTACATTTTTTTGAAATCAATAACTTCCAATGAGCTGAACTGAATGTAATTTGAATACTTGATTTGTAATGGATGAGTTACACAATGTCATAGTTAATAGGTGAAATATTTGTGGAGTAAAGTTACGAGTTATTTATCCTTGAATTTTAAGGACTTAAGATTAGAGCAATATCACTAGTTAAGAGCCAACTATGATTATTTTTTATATATACTTTCCTCTTAGAGATATTTAGAACCCTATAATCTTTGATAAACAGACAAATGAAATTTTTCTTTTAACAAACCTCTGAAATCTTCAAATAGTTGGAGGTAGAAAATGATAACAATTGCATGAATAATCAACAACAAAAACGGAAAAATTGGTAAGAATTTACTTTGGTCCATCAAAGGAGCGAAGTTGAATTCCATTGTCAATGCTAAAGTAAACTTAAAAGAATAAGTTGATATGGATCAGCCTTGGTCTCTTAGAAGAGCAAGGTTCTTTCCCACTACCAATATGAGGGCTAGGCTAGGTTAGTATGGATTAGTCTTGGTCCTTCAAAAGAGCAAGATCCTTTCCTACTACCAACACAATTGTCCTTAAATAATATGTTTAATTCAGTCAATTTGCAAACTTCCCAATGAAAGCATATATTAAGGGGATGATTAGTGGATGAGTGGATTTAGTATGCGTTTACTTTGTATGGTGCTTAGCAAAATTAAAGAAAGGGTTATGTACATCTTAGTTAAGTAGGTTAAAATCTTTATGACTCCTTCTTCATTAGCGAGATTTCAAATCTAATCTTGAATATGAGAATCCTAGATTAAATGGTCTGGGTAAATACTAATTTACATAGATTAATTTGTGAACTCTGATATTTTGTGTTTCTTAGACATTGAGAAAGAGATTGAGTATAAGTATTAATAATGTTACTTAAAGAAAACTGATTGGATTTGCAAATAAAATTCTTTTCAAGTTAAGCATAAATTTTGATCAATTTCCTAACTAGTGATAGTTTTTAATTTAAGAATTTTTTATCCTAATTCTTTCTTTGCTTTCTTTACTTAACTTTAAATTGGATATATTTTGTTTAGTGATTTTCTCTTGATATTTGAGTTTATTTTTAGATAATTATACTTAGTCAAGTAAAATTTTATTTTCTAGGTTTTGGAATGATCTAAATGAGGAAACAGGAAGATAGATATAAGTTTTGCTCAAAACAAAGCTAAAATGAGCAAGTTATGATAGTTTGAAGATCGACACAACCAACTAACATGCTGTGTTATTTCTAAGTAAACTTAGAGATGAATTTCAAGTATCATAGTCAAGTATACGGTTATGTTATTTCAGTTCAAAAGAAGAAGAAGAAGAAAACAAGGATTACAGTGAAGTACACAACCAAGGGATATGGTTGTCTTTAGTTGTATCCCCGATTATGTCATTTGCAACCGACATACTTTTTCGGATTTAAGGATTCGAAATTTTCTTTTTGTAGTGAATTTTTGTTTTCTTGAATAAATTTGAATCCCTAAATCACTAGTACATCTATGTGGTAAATTAAATTGTTATGAGTTTAGATCTTTTACCTTACGTGAAACTAAGTCACACTAGTGATGCGAATTTGTATGCTCTACAATCTCATGAGCCCCCTCTATGGTATCTACACTCAAACAAACACATTGAATAGATTGTAGTATATTAATACCAAAAATTGAATATAGGAAAACCCTAACAATATCTCACATATCACTCTCTATTTTTTAGTTTGTAGTTTCTCTGTAGGTCTAGTGTTGATGATATAACACCAGCATAACCTTAATAGAGAGCTGCCTAAATCTATATATAGACCAACGAAAATATCTTCTATAGGATATTATCATATTAGTGAGATATTAAAGCTTATTAATAATATTAAATATGTTTATTTATTATTTTTAACCAAAAATAATAGACATAATTATTTATCATTCTTAAATCATTAAGAATAATAAATATTTCAATACTTCATACTTCGTTTAATCAAAATAAACCCATAGCCTATTTTGTTCATTATTTATGTATGACCTTGTAAGTTCACTTAATGCTGGCAATAGGCCTATGAACTCCTTTTGGACCTACAAGACATAAGTGACCTCTAGTACGACGTTATGTTTACCTAAATTAAGCGAAGATCGACGATCCGACTTTACCTAATCCTTAACTTATGTCATAATCCTTTTGTTACATGATATTTAGATTAAACATAAGGCATGGATAGTGTCACCCTTATATTGTTCAATCCTATCTTTTCTCAATCTCTAAGTAGATTGATATGACAAATGAAATTGATCATACTAACAGTTCATTTGAGTACGACTATGCATTTCTCAAACTCACTTATTTAGGGGCCAAGAGATATCTATCTCATGATGAGACAAACATATCCCTTCTTAATCATTCATCTTCCTCTACATGATTCATACTACACCGAATCATAATCTTTATAATTATCCAATTAAAGATAACATTTCATTGATCTAAATCATAATGTTCCTCATGTCAGAATCCATAGTAATTTTATGTCTAAGGATGTAATGACATCATTATAATGAGAATGACTTATAACATTTATCTATGTAGTGATCTCATAGTGAGTCAATCTGGTACATATTTCTCTAACATATACCTATGTGATTGATTTATATCTCCATACAAATAAACATCCTATGATTATCAATCAAACCTCATACTAAATTTAATTCATTATTGTTCCCATAATAATGAGCATCTAAGGACATTTAGAATAACTATATAATTATTCAAGGATATTATTATAATGTAAACACGTAAACAATATAATAATAAATGCCCCTTATTTCATAAAATATAATAATGACAATATTAGCCTAGGGTACAATCACTAACAACAATTTTTTCTCATTTCCTATATAAAAGCTTCGTTAGGGTTTTTTAGGCAAGATTTTTCAGCACGATTTTTGGAGAGTTTTTCAAGTGAAGACCACTCAAGAGAGTAAGGCAAAAAGAAGACTTCAAGATTAAAACTTTTTTAGATTTAATGATTCTCTGTTCTATTTCCTTCTATTCTTTCATTTCATATTGCTATTTTAAGATCCTTTAAAGATTGAATTAGATTATCTTTAAGGAAAGTTGCATGTGTAGGTCTAGGGATTCAAGATCTAGGTATGTCATAGAGTCTAGAATTTAATCTTGAATGTTTTGCTATCTTGTTTGGTTCTTGATTGATTATTTACAATTTTAGTTGAAAGAATTGAGTTCTTGAATTGAATTTATTTAGTTAAATAATAGAGCTAAGGTTAGTAATAGTATTTAGGGTCTTTAAGGGATTGACATTCAGGCTTACATCCACTATATTAGAATTTGGTAGTTTTACTTGCATAGTATCACATTGCAAAAGTGAAACTAGTAACAAAATGGGCAAAGTCGACCATTATAACAAAAATGAGGAGCTTCTTAAGAATGTCCGATTATTATAGGAGATTTGTAAGACTTCTCTAAAGTATAAATGCCATTAACCCAATTAACTCGAAATGTAGTTAGATTTGTTTAAATGGAATAATAAGTGAAAAGAGTTTCCAAAAGCTTAAAAGAAGATTAGTAACAACTCTAGTATTAACAATACTGAATGGATCTAGAGAGTATGTGATCTATTGTGATGCTTTTAGAAGTGGATTGGATGCATGTTAATGCAAAATGATAAGGTGATTACCAATGCTTGAGACAACTTAGAATACACGAGCAGAATTACCCGTCTCATGATTTAAAGTTCGTACTTGTAATATTTGCTTTAAAAATTTAGAGGCATTACCTATATGGGGAGAAATGTAAGGTATATACTGATCACAAAGAAAATGGTTGAAATTATTGAAGGATTATGATCAAACAATTCATTATCATACAGGGAAAGCTAATGCAGTAGCTGATGCATTAAGTTAGAAGAAGTTTGGTAGTGTCATTACATTTATTACAAATAGACAAGAATTGATAAAAAAGATGGAGAAATTGAGCTTAGAAGTTGTAATAAGATGGAGAAAAAAGATGATGGAAGAATGTTAAGTTTTAAAGAAAGGTGTAGTGTACCAAAGGATTTAGAAGTTAAAAAGGTGATTTTGGATGAAGCACATAATGCAAGATATTCTTTACACCCTAGAAATAATAAGATATACAAGGAATTGAAGTAAAGATTTTGGTGGATAGGAATGAAAGGAGATGTAGCTTAGTATATATCACATTGTAAGACCTACTAAAAGATAAGGTAAAGGCTGAACATCAAATACTGGGAGGATTGTTACAACCTTTACCTCTACTCAAGTAGAAGTGGGAGCATATAATAATGGATTTTGTAAGTGGTTTACTAAGGACAAGGAGACAACATGATATGATATGGCTTATAGTGAATAGACTCACAAAATCAGTACATTTCCTAGCCATAAGACAAATGGAAACTTTCTCTCAACTTATAGAAATTTATGTTAAAGAGATAGTTCATTTGCATGGTGTTCTGATATCGATAATATTCGATTGTGATTCTCGTTTTATGTTTGCATTTTGGCAATCTTTACAGGAATAAGTGGGAACTAAGTTAAATTTTAATACTACTTATTATCCCTAGAGTGATAGGTAATTAGAGCAAACAATCTAAACTTTAGATGATATGGTAAGGGCATGTGTGATATATTTTAGTGGTAGTTAGGATGACCATTTACCATTAGTAGAATTTGCTTATAATAATAGCTATCATAATACCATTTAGATGGCTTCATATGAAGCCCTATATGGACATAAATGTAAGTTCCCTATTTATTGGGATGAAGCGGGGAACAAACAAGTCATTAGACCATCAATGTTACAAGATCTTAAGGAGAAGGTACAAACAATAAGGGAATGAAGACAAACTGCCTAAAGCCAACAAAAAAGTTATACAGATGTTAAAAGAAAGTAGTTAGAATTCCAAGTAAGCGATTAGGTATTTTTGAAGAGATCATCAATCAAGGGTGTAAGGCGATTCAATAGTAAAGAATAGTTAAGTCCTTAATATGTTAAACCATATCAAATTAATAAAAGGATTAGGAAAGTTACCTATGAACTTGAATTACCCAATGAAATGGCAGGAATTCATATTGTATTACCCAATGTAATAATTTTATTTTACTAAAATATTAAGTAAAAATATAGTGTCCTTAAGAAAATTTCTTATTTGTGTGAATTTAAAAAAAAAATTTAGAAATATTAAATAATGTTCTTTTAAGCTAAATTTTTGTATATAATATGCTTAATATATGAATTTAATTATGGAGATAAGAATTTTTTAAAATAAGCATTTTTATTATTTATTATGTTATAAATACAATAATTTTTGCTACTTTGTTAAAATAATTAATTTTTGATAAAATCAATGAATAATCCCTACATATTATGACTTCTAGAAGTTTATAATGATGTTTGGAGCACTTGATTTTTATCTTGCAATTAAATTTGTTTATTTTTCAAATTTTAAGCTAAAAATGCTATTTTTGTGGAAATAGGTGATAAGCTATATAATTACCATGAATGGTTAATATTAAACTACATATTTTTGTGAGTATATAAAATTTTTCGTAGACTTAATTGGGTTCGTATATTATTTATTGTGTATTTTCCTAATAAAAGCCTATATATTAGCCTAACATGTAATATAGTAATTATTACTAGTAAAATATGTATTAAATTTAGGTAAAATGAACACTTTTGGATATATTAAGGGTTGTTAGTTAAGTTTGAAAAGTATGATTTTAGGGTTCTTAGTTTAGAACTAAAGCTTGTTAAGGTCAATTTCAAAGTCTTCAAAACATAGAATCGAGTCAGTAATGAGAAAGGGTATTTTCAAACTTACGACTATATTGGTTTGTCTTATTTCTTAAGATATCTTAATAGTACTTGAAATAACAATCACGATGATATAAAGTTTACTAAAATTAAATAAAAAAATAAATAAGATACGATTAGAAGAAGCTTAGAAACACAATAGTAAAAACTTGTAAGAGTTTAGTTTTGATCTGTAGATAACTTAGAGACTATATGTATTTTTTTGAGTGTGAGAGGTAGGGAAGGACCACATATTTCCTAGCCAAATGCCTAACTTCTTCATACCTAAAACATTTCCCTTTTAGTTCTGGACATTACATAGCTCGATGCATACCATTACATTTTTAGCAAAATAATATAACTCCACCTAACATTTGATTCTTGTTAAGGGGTTGATAGACTCATTTTCCACTTATTATCGTACGTTTACTACTAGAACTCTCCACAAATTTCCTTTTCTTACTTTCTATTTCTTCAACTGCCCTTCGTAAGTCACAAGCTTATTCAATCAAACAAGTCTCATTGATAATATTAACATATCACAGTAGTCTTGTCCTTTTCAGCTTAGCTTGAAAATAAAGATCAAGTCAAACCCTAAACCTACCAACCTTAATAATTTCATTATTCTATACCCTTTTAGGGTAAACTTTAACAACCTATTAAACTCTCGTTCATATTCTTCAATAGTCTTGCCTACTTACCTCAACTTATAATATTCTTGACACATTTAGGAAAATAATACTCTAGAAATGCATCCTTAAAGGTGTTCTAACTTATGGGTTCTCCCATTGTTCATTTCTTACTCTTCTACCAATTATGCGCATGTACATCCAATAAAATAGCAGCAACCCCTACTTTCCTATTATCTTCTACCTCAAGCACTTCAGAAGCTTTTTCTAATGAAATGATCTATTCTTCTACAACTAAAGGATCGGTTTTTGTCCCATCAAATAATTTCACTGTACGTTGCTCCCAAGCTAACATATCCCCATTCACTCTACCAGCCCTAGTCAAAGTAGTTATAGGTTGTTATACTACATCCATTACTTGTATAGTTAGAACTTGATTTAGTTGAGGTTGTAGTTCCTCCTTAATTTGTCTCTTAAGAGTAGATGATGAACTAAGATCCTTACTTACATGTGTTTGCACCATTTTCTAGCTAATACCAAACATACTAGATACAGTCAGTTTCCCCATATTAGTTGCCGCTAACAAAGTTAAGTTCATATGACACCTAGCTACCTCACACATGTCCAATACTATGATCCTTAATTTATGCTCTAATACCACCTAATGGACATCACATCCTAACATAGCATAGAATGTATCATCACATAGGAATACATGTTTCTATTTAACAAAAGTTCGATTTATAACAAAACTATAATAGTGCTCAATCTTACACCTATTAATACAAAAGAGTAAGTTTGTCAAACTCAACTAAACCTAAAACATAGTATATTTTTTTCTTCATTATATATGTATAGGTCCTTCATGGAACAAAGATCAAAATACAATAGGGCTTTTTCAAAAGTGGCTGACTCCATTCTATGTGCTCTTAAAAGACTTTTCCCCAACTGATGTTGATGCCCAATTAGTTCTCTTCATAACTTGAGGATACAAAAGTATCCTTTTAACTCTTTGTGAACTAAATGAGAGTAGATAAAAAAAAAAGCATAGAATAAGCATAATACACATTCACAAATATCAATATTATAGAACATTCAATTTCATAATCTAAATTATCAAGACAAACTGTTTTTGTAGGGAATTCATACCATACTCATGTAAGTGACATGTATTGGTACTAGTATCCTATACTCTTTTAATTTACTCATCCAATTAGTCAATATACCTAGGCATCTAGATACATTGTGTAGGAACCTAGAGATAACAAAGAGATGCATGGGAGTAAGACCCTCAAACTAAGTAAAATAGAGACCACTCGTTATGGTCTAGAAATCTAACACATAGCCAACCTAGCTAAAACCATACATTGTGGCCAAAATAAGTTGAGCAATGTAATTCTATATGATTAGAACTTAGCTTAGTAATATCAAAGCTTTTAGAAACTTGATCGGTAGGTGCTTTCATGCCATACCATGAATGAAATAAGTAATACAATAGCCTAGTATCAGGTACGAATCTTAAGTTCTACATCATAAACCTCTCAACTATTTGAACTTCAACTTTGTTTCTCAACTTTATAATTCATTCCTTCATATAAGGTTCACTTAGGCGAACACCTTGAAGCACGTTCCAAATTTTCTAAGCAATAACACGGATCGATAAATCAGTCATACATGAGGAAATACTTCACTCAGTCAATGCACAAATAACAAAACCATGTACCCAACCAATTAAACACATCTATACAATTTACGACATAACTAACCCTAAGTAGACATAGGTCTACTTGTATAAAAATAGAAATATCTACTTACTTAGGCTTGATAGTAGTGCAAAATCTTATGCTTCATGATGTCGGCCTTCCTCATTTATTATACCTAGGAAAATATACATAGTCTCCAAGTTAACTATAGGTCAAAATAAAACTCTTATAAGTTTTCACTATCGCATTTCCAAGTTCTTCTATTCATATCTTATTTGTTTCTTATCTAATTTTAGTAAACTTTATATCATCACAATTGTTATTTTAAGTACTATTAGGATATCTTAAGAAATAAGACTGACTAATATAGTCACATGTCTAAAACGACCTTTCTCCTTACTGACTCGATCATATGTTATCAAGACTTCGTAATTGATCATAATAAGCTTTAGTTCTAGACTAAAAATCCTAAATATCACACTTTCCAAACTTGACTAGCAGCACTTAATATATCCGAAAGTGTTCGTTTATGTGAATTTAACAAATATTTTACTAGTATTAATTACTATATTACATATTAGCCTAATATATAGGCTTTTATTAGGAAAGTACAAAATAAATAGTATACTAGCCTGATTACATCCATGAAAAATCCTTTATACTAAAAAAAATATGCAATTTAATATTAACCATTCAAAGTTAATATATAGGCTTTTATTAGGAAAGTACAAAATAAATAGTATACTAGCCTGATTACGTCCATGAAAAATCCTTTATACTAAAAAAAAATGTAGTTTAATATTAACCATTCAAAGTAATTATATAGGTTATTGCCTATTTTCACAAAAATAGCATCTTTAGCTCAAAATTAGGGAAAATTAAGAAAATAAATGAATTTAGTTACAAGATAAAAATCAAGTGCTCCAAACATGATTATAAATTTCTAGAAGTCAAAATATGTAGGGCTTGTACATTGATTTTACCAAAAACTAATTATTCCAACAAAACAACAAAATTGCTAGTTTGATCAAAATAAACATAATAAATAGTAAAAATGCTCACTTTCAAAAATTTTTGTTACCAAAATTAGATAAATATATTAATCATATTATACACAAAAATTTTGCTCAAAATAGAATTATTTAGTATTTCTAAAAAATTATTTAGAATTCGCCCAAACAAGGCATTTTCTTAAGGACCCTATATTTCCACTTAATATTTTATTAAAATAAAATTATGAAATTAGTATACACTAAAAATAACCCTTTAAAACCAAATTTCATAATTAAATAAAATTATTTGATATTTTTAGAAAATTTATCATGATTTTGCTAAAAAATTGAAGAACCTGAACCGACCATCTCCAGTTACCACCTAGCCGCCACTTCTTATTGGAAGGATTGGCCATCCCACCTACCTTTAGACCCTTATGTTGCTTTAAGTCAAATCGTGTATGATTAGATTCTTGCTCATTTTTGCCCTATTTTTCTTTTTTTTTTCTAAATTTTTCTAATGAGATTTTCTTGTATTTTCAAATTCCAACATTGCTAGCTATCATTTCTTTATTTATTTGGCTTTTGACTCATCATCCTAGCTGATCCTAGGCTATTCCATTATGCTTGGGCGGTTTAGTGACTCATAAAGTCATTTTTTTTAATTAATTTCCAATTATTTTACATTAATTTATATTTTTTATAATTTTTTATTATAGATATATTTAATACATATAATGCATATCATTTGTAAACAAATGTATATTATAGATAATTCAACTTCATTTATTGTTTTTTTAAGTTCAATAACTTATCTCTAATATGTCATTACATCTCAAAACTCGAATTTTACATTTTGAATAATTATCGGCTTTATCGATAAATTTACGTTTTTCTTAAGTTAATCATTTTATATAACTTATTTTGAGAAATTAACTTTACTAGAATATATCATCAATCCTTTCTAGTCTTACTGTGATGTTTGAAATAAAACAATTAATGTTACTTGACACTATAAATTTAGGGGTTCGGATTATGAGGTTATCATACTGTCTTAAAAGCCTGAGGCATTACATGTACTTCTAGCTCATTACAACATGTTAAACTACAATTACCCAAAATCCAACTTCACATTTTTAAAAAAATCTTTAGATAGCATTAAAGTAGACCTTTTTAAGAACTTATATATAAATTTGGAGTAGAAACTTCATTGAATACCATTTTTAAAATTTATTGTAAGATTTGTTTTTAAGTCTAATTTCTTAGGGAACCCATATTTCCACTTTGAATCTCAAAACTCTAATTTAATATTTGGATTCTACATGCAAAAATACCTAAGAAAACCAAAAATCATAACTTTTAAACACCACTTAAAATATTTAAAATTTCATTGAAATTTCGACGCAAAATGGAAGATGATGGGAATCAAATACTTGGACCCCTTACTTGAGCTTGAGCTTAAGGTCTTGAAAGATTGACGAAGTAAGTTCTTTTGTTCTAAACAACTCCAACTAAGGTCGAGCTAATCCTTACTTTTGAAAAAATTCACCTGTTGATCCAAGGTATTTCAGTTCTGTTAGCCATTATATGCTAACTTGATTCATATTCCCTTTAAGTCTTGACCAACACTGCTATCTAATCTACTTTGCCTATGCCGACCATTGGTATGGTAGTACCTATCTTGAGAACCTCATAACACATTTGAACTAGCATACCTTTAAAAGGATCCCTAGGTCTGCTCAGCAACTCTACTTGGCAACCTTTAGCCTGAATGTACTTTACCATTTAATTATAATATCTCACCGCGTTATGCTAATATGTAGCAACCCTTGCACTTGTGACATCTTTGATTTCTTCAATTGTGTCTAGATTTGGCATTATACTAATGCAATCAACCATCACGTCAAAATCTATGTGCATAGATTTAGTAGTTCCAACTTAATCAACAAAACTACCTCCATATTATATGCTTACTTGAAGGGCGTTTCTCCTGTTACAGTTCTGTAGGTAGTCCAGTATCCCCAAAAGACATCTAACAATTTTTCAACCCATTTTCCTTTTACTTGATTAACCTTCCTCCTTAAGATATGTAAGATGATCTTATTGATAGCTTTGACTTATCGATTAGTTTGAGGGTAAGATATGAATATGTAGTTCAGGTGAATGCCATATTTCTCATAAAATGCTTAGAATTTCTTTTAAAAAACTGTGGTCCATTGTCCATAATTATCATAAATGGGACTCTAAACCTTGATATTATGGAGTTGAAAACAAATGCCTCCACTTTCTATTATGTAATCCTTGCCAATGCTTTGGCCTTTGCCCATTTTGTGAAATAATCCATAGCAACAATAACAAATTATCATTAGGTTGTAGATTTCGGAAAAGGTCCAAGTATGTCTAATCCTCATTAGGCAAAGGGCCAAGGACTAGATAAGCAACATAATTCAATAGAAGATGCATAACTCAGCACCTCATGCTTTTAGCATTGTGGACAATGTCGAATAGGTGTTCTTGCATCTTCTTTCATAGTTGGCCAATAATAGCCAAGTTGTAAATCATATAAGGTTTGTGCTGTCATATGGTTCATACACCACGCTGTAGTTTAGATAACATCCGTTGGGTGTCTTTTAGAGGAAGTCATCAAAGATAATGTTGGGATATGCCACATTTGTATAGGCAATCAGCTATCAACATGTAATTTGCTTCTTGATAAACTAATCTTTAAGCCTCTTTCTTGCCATTAAGGAAGGTATCATCTCTTAAGTAATCTATAAGGGGGTCCATCTAGGACTTCTCTATTGAGTAAGGAGCCAATTCACTGCTCTACGAGACAGTAGATAAACTTTTGTGCAAAGGAAATTTGACAAAGAGTTTATAGCTCAAGTTAAGAAATGCCATATTCGCTAGCTTGGACAACTTATCAGCAGCAATATTCTTACTCCTCAAAACCTTATGGATTGAAAAAAAATAAAATTCTTTCATGAGTGTTCATACCATCAATAAGTCCTTGCTCGTTTCTTCTTCCCTCATCGGATAACTTCCTCTGACTTGATTCACCACCGATTATGAATTGGAGAAAACTTCGAGTTTCTCTACACCAATTTCTTTTGCCAGTTTAAGTCTGGCTATCAAAGCTTCATATTCTGCCTTATTATTGCTAGTTGGGTATTTGAATATAAAGGCATAATTAACCTTGGCATTGTGGGGTCCTTGTAGAATAAGGCCCACACCACTTCTTTCTCTAGTGGAAGAATCATCTACATAGAGATACCATATGGATTTCTTAGCAATCTCCACACTCTCTTCCTTACCAGTGAACTCAGCCAAAAAATCCGTTAACATTTAAGCTTTTAATGTTGTTCTAGGTTTGTACTGTATATTTTAGGCACTTAGCTCCAAGGCATATTTTATCGTCTTCCAGGAAAAGTCTGGACGTTGTAATGCTTGCTACAATGATTAATCAGTAAGGACTATGATTTGGTAAGCTTCAAAATATGATTTCAATTTCGTTGTCGAGAAAACCACTACTAATAAAAACATCTCAATTTTTGTGTACTGATGCTTTGGTCCTTATAGGACATGACTCATCTAATAAACTAGTCAATGCTCCTTGCCATCAATTCAAACCAATATAAGAGAAAAGGTTTGGTAGTTGACTGATAAATATTAATATAAATTCTCTCCTAGGATAGGTATCGAGAGTATCAAGGGTGATGCGAAGAATTTTTTAAGTTCACTGAATGCCTTCTTATAATCATCTGTCCATTTGAACGATCTCAAATTCTTTAAATTTTCAAGAATTCTGTACACCTATTCATCTCAACATAAACTGGTTAAGGGTGGTTATTTGTTTGGTGAGTTCTTATAGCTCCTTGACAGTATAAGGAGATTTCTTGTTTATTATTGCATTAATCTTGCTTGAATAGGCCTCAATGTTGTATTGTGTGACCATGTACCCTAAAAATTTTCTTGAAGTTGCAATAAAGATGCACTTTTATAGATTAAGCTTCATGTTATATCTTCTCAAAGTAGGAAAGATCTCCTTAAGATCAACAAGATGCCGATCCTCTGTCATGCTTTTCATAATCATGTTGTTAACATATACTTTGACATTTCTATAGATTTAAGGTTTGAACATCATCGTGATAAACCTCTAGTAAGTTATGCTAGCATTTTTTAGCCCAAAGGGCATCAATGTATAATAATATGTTCCGAAATTGGTGACAAATAACGTGTGAACTTCATCTTCCTTATCCATTTTGATTTGGTTATAGCTTGAGAAAGCATCCATAAAAGAAATAAATGCATGTTTGGTGGTTGAATTGATCATCTAATCAATTTTTGGCAATTGAAAGTAATCCTTGAGATAGGCCTTGTAAAGATCCGTAAAGTCTATGTACATGCGTCATTTGCCATTAGACTTCTTTACTAGCACATAGTTGGCTAACCATGTTAGATAAGGATCTTCCCAAATGAATCTCGCCTTTAAGAGTTTCTGAACTTCTTCTTCTATGGTTGCTTGCCTCTCGAAGGAAAAATGTCTTTTGTTTCATTGAATCACTTTTATGCTTAGATTAATCTAGATCTTGTGTACCATAACGTCTCTAGGGAGACCCAACATGTTTGAAGGGGACCATGCAAATATACCGGCATTGTCCTATAAGAAGTTGATTAAATTTTGATGAATGTGTGCTAGCAAGGGTTTCCCTATCCTAGTTGTTTTTCTGAGATCACCTCCTAAAGAAATTTCCTCTCACCTCAAAGCCTTCATGTATAGAGATGTTGCCAATTGTTGATCCCCTTTCTATGCACCAATTCTCATGGGAGCAAGGAACTTGTCTTTGAGATGAGCAGTGGAAGGGATGATGTAGAATAAGTGTTGACACACGACCATCTCATGATGATGTTGTAAGGTAACTATCTTCAGTTACTCGAATGGGTTGATTGTTGAAGGCATACAAATCATAATTGTGTGATCTTTGCTTTGCTTTATTCATTGGTCTCATCTAGTCAAAAGTGTGTTGGAAAATAATGTCTACCAAACTTCTACTGTCAACCAGAATTTTCTTGACCTTAAAGTTGCAATTGTTGCATTAACTACAAGTACATCATCATGTGGCCTTTAAATACCTTCAAAATCTTCCTCTCTAAAAGAAATTGTATTATCAATCTTGACCTTCTTGCCTTTGATATTGTGAACATAATTTATAGTGTTAGTTAAACTCGAAGAGCTTCACCGACCTATAGTAAAAGGTCTACTGACAATAATGTTGATTACCCCATTCGATGCCCTACTAGTATTCCTGTCTCTTACATCTCTCTTGGTAATAGCTAGTTGAGTATCATTCTTGTAGTCTTAACATCTCCTCTGAGATGGTCACTCAATATTCTTAGCATCATGTACTATAAATTTTTGTAAGTGCCTATGTTAAATTATATCCTCAATCACATTCTTAAGCTGAATGCATTTATTTGTGTTATGACCTTTGTTATGATAGAGATTTTAGTATTTGTTAGAATTTCACCACGAAGGGTTTCCTCTCATCCTTTCTGGCTATTGCAAAATGCCTCTCTACCCACGTACCTCCATTAATATGTTTGAAATTGGATGATTGATTGGTACATGAGACAAATATGTCAAAATTCAAGGTTTGTTTCTCTCGGCATTAGGATTTTCATCTCCATTCATCTCGAGTTGATCTTTTACACTTTTTGTCTTATCGTTTATTATGATCGGCTTGTTGTCGAGCCTTTATGTTATCTTCTTCTTGGATGTAGGACATGGCTTTAGCTTTGAACTCAACAAAAGTTATCGGCTTATTCTTGGTTAGAGACTTAAAAATGTCTCTGTGGGGCTTGACTCCATCAATGATGGCATTAAAGGCTACACTCATGTCCAATTATAGAATTTGGACCATCTCAACCATAAACCTAACCAAGTAATCTCTAATAGACTCATCTGACCTCTGCTTTATTGTGTTAAGGACTAAAGAATTCTTAATAAGGAGCTTACTTGCAAGGAAGTGCTGAAGGAGCACTTTTGCTAGTTCTTCAAAACATGAAATAGTGTTCAGATTTAAGTGTTTGAATCATGTACTTATTGCATTATTTAATGTCGAGGGAAAAGCTTAGTAGGCTATGGAATCACTCAAGCCATGCAACTTAGCCAACATGTGGTAATACTTTAAATGATCATTAGGATTGTTCGTCCCATCATAAGTTTCAAATTGCAACAACTTAATGTGCCATGGTATAACCTCCTCTAAAATTTTGGGAATGAAAGGGCTCTTCTTAATTTGGAACTATTTACTTGTTGTAGCAATGGTGCTAACATGTGAGGGTCCAACATGGTACCCTTACTTTCTTGGCAATTTGAGTGAATAGATTGAGTCATCACTATTCTTGGCACTATGGTCATCGTGCTCTTTGTTTCGATTAGGGTAGACATTATTATCAAGGAGATTAAGAATCTCATCATGTTTTTTAGTTAATTCTAAGTTTTCTTTGGCTAAGTCCAGGCAAAGTTACTCCAGCTTAGCCAAATGTTTATCAGTGTTTCTACTTCCCCCTTTAAGGTAGTGGGATGAAAAATTAGTACGTACACTTCTAATTAATCTTATCCTAACCATGTGTATGGGTAAGAAAAAGCAGCCAATGCCAAATGTTGTTAAGTAGCTTTAGATTAGAATTTTTGTCATATAAAGGAAGACGGAAAAAAAATTTTGGTTTTGAGGCCAGTCTGGTGTAGCCGCTTTGATGTTTAAGTCAGTAAATGAGTGTAGGAAAAGACTGAGTAAGTAGTAGAGAGTTATCAGGGGAAACTATAGTGTTTCTTCTTCTTATTTATAGGCTAATGTTGTATTTGAAATAGTAGTTAATGGAGTGATTATCAAGACACATAGAGGCCTCTAAATTAGGTGCATTCCTGAAATGTAGAGATAATGGGTAGTTATGTAATATAACCCTGCTAAGGGATAACTATTCACGCTACTCTCCTTGAAGTCAAATCATACACGAATCTATGTTTCTCAACATTAGCCGAGAATGGAGTTACTCAGCCTGTCAGTAGCTAAGTGGCCAAGTGATTGAAATTCGACAATCAACAGGGGCTGTACTAATATTGCATCTGCTAAGATAAATAAGAAGGTCAAGTTACCAACTGTCTCACACTCTAAGCCATATAAATAGCATTGGCTAAATGAGAAGGGAGCATTATATGTCACTTAGCAAGTACTGTTGTTGATCTCTATTAGGAACAATTTTGATGAAATTCTCTGTGATGTGCTACCTATGTATACATCATATATGTTGCAAGGTCAACTATGGTTATTCAATCATAAGGTCATCCATAATGGTTTTAGAAATATTTATATGTTTGAGAAAGATGGAAGGAAAATCACCTTCAACCCTATGACACTGAGCCAAGTTAATAAGTTCCAAGCTAAATTAGCTCGAATATCAAAGAAGGCCTTACTTCTAAGCCATACCGAGCTTTGAGAAGCTATTAAAGTTGATATGCCAACTTTTCTATTGATTAGACAATTATTAGTGCTGAAGGAACAAGCAATGCTACTCCTAATGATTAAAGAACTATTAGATGAGTATGTAGACCTATTTCTTGAGAAGTTGCCTTTAGGATTACCCCCTTTTCGAGGCATGGAGCATAGCATTAACTTGATACGTAATGCTGTACTGTCGAACAAGCTAGCTTATTAGATAAATCTTGAACAAGCTACTAAGCTTCAAAGACAAGTCAATGAGTTGTTAGAAAAAGGATATGTAAGAGAGAGGGCCTTAGCCCTTATACTGTACCAACATTAATTATGGTAAAGTAAGATGGTACTTGGCAAATGCATGTGGAGAGTAGTGCTGTAAATAAGATCACAATCAAGTACAAGTAACCCATTCTAAGGCTAAACAACATGTTACATGAACTGAGTGGTATTAAAGTGCTTAGTAAGATCGACCTCAGGTCAAGATACCACTAGATTCGAATGAGATAAGGGGATGAATGGAAAATTTCCTTCAAGACTTAACATGGTTATATGAATGGATGGTCATGCCTTTTAAGTTGTTAAATGCCTAAAGCACTTTAATGCAATTGATGAACCATGGTTTGAGAGAGATGATTAGAAGAAGTGTTGTGGTCTACTTCGACAACATCCTTATCTATAGTGCCAACTTAGTAAGTCATATTGATCACCTTCAAACTATTTTTGATGTCCTTTAAGTAGAGAAATTGTTCAAAAACATAAAGAAGTGTTGCTTCTATCAGGAAGAGGTGATCTTCCTAAGCTATGTCATTAGTGGAGAAGGATTAAGAGTTGATGAAAAGAAAGTTTGAGCCATTATTGAGTAGCTATGTATGCTAAGGTAAGAAGTTTCCATAGGTTGGCTTGCTTTTACCAATGCTTTATCTAATGATTCAGTACTATAATTGCACCCTTAACCTAGCTAATAAAGAAGAATATGGAGTCTGAGTGAAGAGATAAAGAGGAAAGAAGCTTTATTGAGGTGAAAGAAAGATTAACCTTTGCAATGTTCTTAGCTCTACCAAACTTTGAGAAAGTGCTTGAGCTTTAATGCGATGCATTAGGTGTCGACATTGGAGCTATGCCCATATATAAAAGGTCAACTTGCTACTTATCACAATGAAAGCTTACAAGAGTACAACTGAACGACTCTGTATATGGACAAAGAACTCTTAGCACTGATTCGAGCTCTTCAAGTATGGCATCATTACCTTTTACCAAATGAATTGGTCATATATACAGATCATGAGTCCTTAAGGTATCTATAGAGCCAATCAAAGCTTTCTAAATGCTAATCTCAATGGATTAAATTTCTGGAAGGATTTAATTTCATCATCAAATACAAGCAAGGCAAGAGTAATGTAGTTGCTGATGCTCTATCAAGAAGACATATTCTTTTTACCGAGTTGCACACTAGACTATTATGGTTTGCACACATTAAAGCACATTATCAACATGATTCTCACTTAGTCCCATATATAGATACAGTTAAGAAGGGAGAACGATGGATGAATATCATCTGAAAGATAGTTATCTGTTCTGAAGCAACAAATTATATGTGCCAACCTATTCTTTAAGGGAGCTCCTAGTGAGAGAAGCTCATTATGGCATGTTCTTTGGACATTTTGGAGAGAAGAGGAAATATGAGTTATTAACTGGGAGATTCTTTTGGCCTAATATAAGACGAGATGTACATTGAGTTATTAAAACTTGCGTTATGTGTAAGAGAGCTAAATCCCTAGATGAGTAAGGGAAAGCAATGCCCTTACCTATCTTAACCAAGCCTTAGTTTGAGTTGATCATGGACTTTTTCTTGGATTACGCTAAACTACCTTAGCCAAAGATTCTAGGATGATTGTCTTAGATAGATTTAACAAAATTGTACAGTTTGTGTCTTGCTCAAAAAGTAATGATGCTTCTACTATTTCTTTTCTTCTTTCGTAAGAGATTGTTCATTTGCACAGTATGCTGAGAAGTGTGGTATTAGATAGAGATCCAAAATTTTTTAGCCATTTCTATAGAACACATCCTACCATCTACAAATCGATGCCTAAATAGATATAGTCAATAGCACTTTAGGATCACTGCTCTAAGCTATAGTAGCGAAGAACTTAACCAATTAGGATTCCTAATTGCCTGTAGTGAAATTTGGTTACAACCGCATAGTACACAACACCACCATACAAACACCTTTCGAAATTATCTGTGGCTTCAAACCAGAGTTACCCCTTAATCCCACTCCAGTACCCATGCTTGAGCAAGAAGACTCTAAATCAAGAGTTCGAGCACAATTTATTTAGCAGATCTATTAGAAGGTTATACGGTAGAATGACCAAGCTACCAAGAAGTTGAGAGAGAAGAGAAAACGAAGTAAAATAATGCAATATCAGCTCGATGATTTAGTAAGGCTATACTTAAGCAAGGAAAGGTTCTCGACCAATAGGAAAAGTAAATTGTCTACTCAAGTTGAAGGTCCTTTCAGAATACTCCAAAGAATCAATGATAATGCCTATCGATTGGAATTACCTAGATACTACGGAGTTTCTGATATTTTCAATATTGCCAACCTCAGTCCCTACCGACCTAAAGGAGAATTGAGCAAAGACCAGCTGAATTTGATCCCAAATCCAAATCAACCTTGAGGGGATGATGGGAATCAGACAACTAGGCCCCTTGACTAAGCTTGAGCTTAAGGGGTTGAAGGACTAATGAACTAGATTCTTATGTTCCAATCAACTTTAGCTTAGGATAAGCTAATCCTTACTTGTGAATAACTTCACTTGCTGAGTCGAGTTATTTCAATTCTGTCAACCATCATATGCTGACTCGATTCATATTCCCTTACCAACCATTAGCATAGCAGTACTTGTATCGAGAACACCAGAACACATCTAAACCAACACCCCCTTAGAAGGATCTGTAGGTCTACTCAATAACCTTTAGCTTGACCACATAACTTCTCCATATCTACTTAAAGCACTCTAATGAATGATCACAACGTAAATGGATATGCTACACCAATCTCTAATTTCTTTGATTTTTCATTTGTGCCCTTTATTATTCCTTGTACATTATTTCTTTTAGATAGTACCCTTTTTTATCTTTTCCATTTTAGGTAGGATGCCTTACCTTTTTAGGTATAAGTACCCTTGTAAATGTAGCCAAATCATCATATATTTCATATTGAATATCCTTAATCATTCCCTTCATGAGTTAATGTGCTTACTTGTTTCCTTACTTTTATCTTAATCTTTAAGCAAGACAAGTGGCGAATGACCTCATCGAACTACTCATGCATTGTATCGAGCTAGTTTTGTGAGTCTGCGAAGTTTACTTGGTGCTTCATAACCTTAGAACCATTCATGGTTTGCTTGTTTATCACTCTTACTTGTTTCTATTTTCACATTTCCTCACCTTTCACTTCAAGCTTCTATAAGCTTAGGCTTACCTTGTTATAATTGCCCCTTATCTACCCTTAGCGTATCCTATTAGAAAGTCACCAATGCATGAACTTCCAACCATCATCAAGGGTAGTGGGTTTACTAGTTGGCTTAGGCATTATACATACCATTACTACATGGTTTTGGTTTGTTCTTAAGTTGAGCTTGAGCTCTTTAACTCGAAAACCCCTAATTCTACACTATTTTCTTCAAAAATCTCCTAAATTTTCTTTTTGCATATTGTTTCCCTACTCTAAATTTTCTGGAGATGTAAACTGTAAACCCCTAAAATTTTTTATCTAGTTTTTGAAATAGACCCAATTATGTTAGACACTTTAGGAGTTGACAAGGCTAATGAAAGAGAAAACCCTAAAAGAATTCATCAATTGTGTAAGAAACTTTACTGTCCTAAATGCATCTAAATGCTAAAGATTTTATTCAAAAGAGATAGAAACCTTAAAATGATCACTTTAAAGATATATGTGCCATATTTCATCATAATATATCCCAAAACCCTAATTGCTAATATAATCCTCATATTTTGTCAAATCATTAGTAAAAGGTTAGAGATGACTTTCAATCATGCATATACGTGTTGAATCCTCAAGTAGTCCTTTAGAAACTAAGATAATGAATCATAGCTTACATTTTTTTCTTAAGTATATGATTAAGATAGTCTTACTTAAAGTTAGGGGTATAATTGAAGATTAGGTTACATGTAGTGAACTTTAATACTCGAATTGGTACTTTTTGCACTTGTTATCCAAATTAGTTTATCAAATGAGATATATAGGCTATAAAGACCTAAAGTAAGACCTCATCAACTATTTTTACTAATCAATTCACCAAATACCTCATTTCCTTAATTTTTCCCTTAATTTCCCTTAATTACTACATTATGTGCACAAAATTACATATGCTTAAGGAAAGTTAACCAAGTCAACACAAATTAACCAAGGTCAAAGGTTTGACCAAGTCAACACATGTTGACCAAAGTCAACAAAAGACACTAAGAGATAAAGAAAATATCTAATACTTCATGATGGCTTTTCTTATCTTTTCTTTTGATTTTTCTCTTATTCTTTTTCTCATCAATTGTTGCCATCCACATCTTCCTCTTCTAGACCCCACCATTTGCTTCCTTTCATTATGAAAACAAAACAAAAGAAACAAACCAAACATTCCCTTTCATTATCGTGAGCTTCTTCTTCCTCTTTCACTTTCATAACTTCTCTTTTTGTCTCCATAATTCCAACACAACTAAAGGTATGTACTTAAGTCACTTTATGTTTCGTTATATTATTCATTAGTTAGTTAATTAGGTAGATTAGACAATTACGCATGTGAAAAGTATGATCTTGAAGAAGAGCGCACAAAGTTCCCATCTTTATGTGCTCAAAGAATGTGTACATGAGGTAAACCGAAAAGAAGGGAAGCATGACAAGCATGGTACCTGAGTATTTTCCATGTACATAACCTAAATTAAAACAAAACCTAACCACACATACTTATACTACACTAATTACACACTCAAAAACACAAAAGAATGGATTAGGAGGCTTTTCTTAAGGAAAAGATTAGGCATACGATTTTTTGTATAAAAATATGTATCTAACCATATAGGTATATGAGTATGTATACACGTATAAATATGGTATAAGTCTAAGTATATGCATAAGTATCTATACGTATAAGGTATATGTACATAAGTATAAGGGAAGAAGTAAAATGTACATAAGACATGTACATATGACATAAGCATGAGGAGGGGCTTATGTAATCACATAATGAAGTAAGTGATGAGGTAAGGACATGGTGACATAAGCCATGACATAAGCAACGACCTAAGCAAATGACGATGTAAGCGATGTCATAAGCATAGATTATAAACTAAGAAAAGAAGAAAAGTGTATCATAATTAGGAACCTAAATTAGTAAACCCTAATACACTTTCTAAATTGGATTAGACTTAATTAAGTACATGAATTACTAATAGCAAAGTGAAAGCCTCTAAGTATAAGAAGTTAAGGATTAATTAACTCATTAAGTATAAATAAAAGATATAAATATAAGTAATAAGAGCAATTAAGTTTTCATAGTTAAAATTTCTCTAAATTTAGTTCATATCGTAAAATACAGGTCATAACGTCCAAAACGAACATTATCGTGTAAACGTATGTTCGAAAACGATGAAAAACGAAAAAGATACAAATGTTTAAGAATAATGTCTAACCGGATAAAAGTTGATGGTAATTAAAGTATAACTAGGTAACTAGAAATATTAGTTAATTTAGTTACTAACAAGTGTTATCAAATCACAATGATCAGGTGATCCCGAGGTGAGCGAGGATCTCCCGATCTATTACTACGAATAGGGCGAGTGGCCATGGCCGAGTGAGTATTTACCTTATGATTCCATGCTTGTTTATGATTGTAGCTAGTGGATTTAAATATTATGGTTAATTGACTATTGTGTGGGGTTTGGGAAATGCTTGTGTATGATCTTATGTGTTGAAGTGTGAAATTATCTTAAGTACAGAGAATGCTTTATTTGTTGTGTGGTAGTATAAAAAGTGATTATGTGTACTATTGGGTGGTCACAGCATAATTTGAACATAAGTATACTCGACTTATAAAAAGAAATCAGAAGATGCATTAACATGCATCGCATAAATATGATTCCGGTCGTCACATCACACAGAGGTAAAGAGAGGCCATTTAGGGGTTGTTAATATTCATTTATTGGTTTTGTACGGTGCACTCGTACAAAATGACCTTACCTTGGCTCGCGAGAATACTAAGCATTGAAGGCGCCAACCGCCTAGCTAAGGGTCGAGTCTAGATGCCTCCGTTTAGGGGTGAGTATGGACTATAAGGGCCCACTCACGATTATACTAGAACTTAGTTTTTATGAAAATAAAAGAATTATTTGGTTTGAGTACGGAGCATGGGGTTCTGTAGTAAATAAAGTTCTAGTATAATACTCGGATCTGATTGGTGCCGTGAATAGTCCAACCCTGACTTTGAAGGGCATTAACTCTAAGTTACGTATATGAACTAGTTAAGTATACGTATTGTTTGGCATTCTGTTTACTCATTCATTCATATGCGTGACTATAATATACTTATAACTTGCTTGTGGTATGGCTGAAGGCTTTGCTCACTAAGCTTAGGCTTACACCTCTTTAGACTTTTGCTACAGGATAGCCTATTCATAGAGGCTGGCCGAGGGATGCCATAGCTTAGCTTGGGGACTTGGGTAGGAGCGAGCTATCCTATGTATTGAGAGAACAGTTGATGTATATCTTTACTCATATACTTTTGTTTTATTAGTATTGTAGACTTAGATGTACTCCCTTACAGTATAATGTAAGCTTGGTAGTTTAAATATTTTTTATAAATATGTTAATGTAATGGTATCATGTGAATATGTGTATTCTTGAGAGACTAATGGTTGTAGAGCCTTGTATATTGTGTGAAGAGTTCTTGATTGGAAGGGTAACCAATCAGGGATTCTTTATACGGTATATGGCGTCTACCATGACTAGGCCGTCCTCAATTTATGACATAAACAACCTAAACTTATAATTGAAGCTGGTCTTACGAATTTATCAAAAAGTCTTGGTCTATTGTGAATTTTCATAAGTGCCAATTATTGTTTTATTAACTTTTCCTAAATTAATGTGTCTAAAGCTTGGTTTTAACTTAATTCCACCCTCTTGTAGCTTTACCACAACCCTTTCAACCAAGGCCTAACATTCTCCAACTATCCCATGATTTATTAATACATTTTAATGAATTAAAATATTAGTTTATGCATATTTATATATGTAATACTCTAGGGTTTCGAGCAAATATGATAACCATAAGATCGAAGCACCTAAATTTACGATATCAGTCAACATTATCTATTTTAGTTCAAACTTCCTAATAAGGCTAGAAAGTTAGAAAAAATAACCAATTTCTCAAAATAAGCTACATAAAAGAATTAGTATGATAAAAAAGTCAATTTATCGATAAAGTCGATAATTATTAAAAACATAAAATTCAAGCTTTGAGATATAGCAAACTATTAAAGATAAGTTATTTAACTTATCAAAATAATAAATGAAGTTGAATCATATTAATATACATGTATTTACATAGAATATACTTTATATGTATTAAATATATACATATAAAGATAATAAATTATAAAAATTAGGTAAATTTATATAAAATAATGGAAAATTCTCTAGAAAATAATTTGGTGAGTTACCTAATAAAGTAATAGCATAGGAATAATGCAAAACATGACTCATCATCAAATTAATAGGGAATTGCCACCTCAAGCCTAGGATTCTAAAAAAAAAAGATAGGTATATGCCACATGTCTAATTTTTACCCAAATCAAACCCACCTTAAATCTAAAAATAGGTCTCTACACATCAAATAGAACATTTTGAAATCTAGAAACACAAGAAAATCTCGTAAGAAAAATTTTAAAAAAATAAAAGAAAGTAGGGCAAAAACAGGGGCAAATCTAGTTTAGGCCAGTTCGCATACCAAATAACCACCTGACTTGTAATAGCATAAGGGACCAACGATTGGTAGCACATCTAGCATTTTTTATAAGGCCTTATCATTGAAGGGTAGCCAAAGTAGGCTAATTCAAGTCATTCTCTTATTTGGCCAAAAGTTGTCTAAATTTCTAAAAATATCAAATGACCTTATTTAACTATGAGAATTTGTTTCCTAGGATTATTTTAAGTACAATTTAACGTACTAATTTTATTTTAATTAAATATTAAGTGGAAATATGGGTTGTGTGACAAAATATCCTATTTAGGTAAATTTAAAACTAATTTTTAGGAATAATAAATAATTTTATTTTGAGCTCAATTTTTGTATGCAATATACTTAATATATGTATTTAATTATGGTAAAAATAATTGTTGAAGATAAAATTATTTACTATTTTTTATAATTATTTCAACAAAAATTGGCAGTTTTGACTATTTGTTGAAATAATTAGTTTTTGATAAAATCAATTCTAGAAATATAAAATGATGTTTGGAGTACTTGATTTTTATCTTCTATGTAAATTTGTTTATTCTTCCTAATTTCGAGCTAAAAATGTTATTTTTGTAAAAATAGGCGATAGCTTAGATAATTACTATGAATGTTTATTATTAAATTTTGTATTTTTGTGAGTCCATAAGATTTTTTATGGAATTAACCGAGCTTGTATACTATTTATTGTCATATTTTTCTAATATAAGCCTGTATATGAACTTGATAAGTGACATGGTAATTAATACTAGTAAGAAATTTGTTAAATTCATGTAAAATGAGCACTTTTGGATACATAATAGGTATTGGTCAAGTTTGGAAAGTGTTCTTTTAGGACTTTTAGTTTAAAATTAAAGCTTATGTAGATCAATTACGAAGCCAAAATAACGTACAATCGAGTCAGTAGCGAGCAAGGGTATTTTTAGACTTATAACTGTTGATAGTTAGTTTTTTCTCAACTTACACTCATCTTTTCATCAGCCAATATGTCGGGTAAACGACTCTCTCGGCATTCGCACTCTATAGTGGACACTTGGCATTTATACTGAGTAGAAGAAACACTCTTGGTTTGAATTTAAATCTATAGTACGAACAGTTATCATAAATACAGATATATTTTACAGCTGTTTATTATCCCTACATATTAAGGGAGATGTTAAGTTAAGAGCACTTCTGTAGACATCTAATTTTTGCCCCTCTGTAATCTTAATTTCTATTTTTACAAAAAGGGTCATAATTCAAAAAATAAAAAATAATAAAAAATTAACAAATGATGAAAATACCAAAAAAATAATAAAAAAAATTATTATAAAGAGTTTTATAGATTTTTAGAAAGTAATTTATATTAGAAACAAATAGTTTTAGTTTTATTTTAGGTAAAAAAAATTTATTTTAGGGAACCGAGTAGTTTAAGTATAATTTAATTGTACTAAATGTCAAGGTACAAGCCAACAGCCTAATGGATAAGTATCTGAGTATTTGGGTTGGATTTAATTTGAGATCTTGGGTCCAAGTCTCAGCAGGCATCTATGTCTTTATTTTTCAATCTTTGGAAATGTAAGATAAAAACGAGATTCATATCTAGGATCATTTGAATCTAGTTTGATTTTATTAAATCGGATTTGAATTAAATTTGGATCTTGTTTAATAAATTAATTAGATATGATAGATATGATTTAGGATGATATGATTTGGACTCTATAAACACATACACATATGTAGGAAAAAAAAAAAAAAACAAAGAAAAAACTCCATCTTGATAGGGAGAATTCAATCATCAACAAAAACGCAATAGCCCTTTCTCTCACACACTGGCCCTAAATCAATTTCATCTTCAATAAATTTAACAAACAAATCTAACTACTATAAAACCAAAAATCACAACCACAATTTAGCAGCCGCACTTGTAAACCCCACGAATTTAGCTTTCTAAGTATAGAAACAAACGTCCAAACTGTAGATGATTTCCCGAACTCAAAAGAGCCAGTGAGATTTAAAACCAATTAAAATCTCAAACCAAAACCTAAAGTGGACACGAAAAACCTTAAATCACCAATTGAACCCCTAATCGCATACAAAGACCCTAAAACCTCGAACTTCATCAAAACCTTAAGATGACAATCGAAGATTTAATAGCATAAGAATATATGAAACCCTAAATGTGTAAAAACACTAAAGATTGTGCCCTAAAGTAATAAAAATCCTAAAACTATAACTTTAAGGATATAAAAGCACTAATTCATCATGATATACCCTAAAACCCTAATTGATAATATAATGCTCATATTTTGCCAAATCATTAGTAAAAGGTTAGAGATGACCCTCATTCATGCTTATATGATTTGAATTCTCAAGTAATCCATTAGGAACTAAGATAATGAGTCGTAGATTATAATTATCTCTTAAGGATATGATTAAAATAGTCTTACTTAGAGTTAGGGTTATAGTTGAAGATTAGGTTACATGTAGTGAACTTTAATGTTCAAATTAGTACTTTTTGCCCTTGTTATCCAAAGTAGTTTATCAAATGAGATATATGGACTATAAAGACCTAAAATAAGACCTCATCAACCATATTTACTAATCAATTCATCATATACCTCATTTCTTCTCATTTCCTTCATTTTTCCCCTAATTTCCCTTAATTACTACATTATGTGCACAAAATTACACATGCTTAAGGAATGTTGACTAAGATAATGCATGTTGACCAAAGTCCAAAGGTTGACCAAGTCAACACATGTTGACTAAAGTCAACATTTTGAAAAGTCAACAAAAGACTAAGAGAAAAAGAAAATATCTTAACTTCATGATGGCTTTTCTTTTCTTTTTCTTTTGGTTTTTCTTTTTCCCTTTCCCCTCAATTGTTACCATCCACTTATTCCTCATTTTGGTCCCACCATTTGTTGTCTTCCATAATCAAAAACAAAGATAAAGAAACAAAACAAAAACACTCCCCATTGCCGTGAGCTTCTTCTTCCCATTTCACTCTCATCACTCCTCCCTTTGTCTTCTTAATTCCAACACAATTAAAGGTATGTCTTTAAGTTGTTTTATGTTGCTTTATATTATTCATTAGCTAGTTAATTAGGTAGATTAGATAAGTAGTTATGTGTTTAGTGTTATCTTGAAGGAAAGAGCACAAAGTTCTCCTCTTTAAGTGTAGAAATCTAGGAATCATGAAGAAGAAGAAGGATATGCATGTGCATATGTCCTTAAGTATATGTATAAAAGGATATGCTAGAAGAATACATGTATAAATACCTTTGTACATAAGTATACAATATGTACATAACCTTAAATAAGGTATATACTAACTATACATACATATATCATGTCAAATATACTCTTAAAATACAAAAAGAATGAAATTGTGAAGCTTTCTTAAGGGGCTAGATAAGGCATATGAAAATACGTATAAAAATACGTATGTCCCTGTATGCATACATGGGTATATGTATTAGTATATATATTAGTACATAAGTACACATATTAGTATATTATGAGTGTAGGTAGGTATATAACATATGTATATGTATAAGTACTTAATGACATATATATTTACATGTAATAAATGGATTACATAAGCCATGACATCATCTAAACACTACATAAGCCATGACATCATCTAAACACTACATAAGCCATGACATCATCTAAACACTACATAAGCAAATGATGATGTAAGCGATGACATAAGCATAGATTATAAACTAAGAAAAGAAGAAAAGTGTATCATAATTAAGAACCTAAATTAGTAAACCCTAATACACTTTCTAAAATGGATTACACTTAATTAAGTACATGAATTAGTAATAGCAAAGTAAAATCCTCTAAGTATAAAGATTTAAGGGTTAACTAACTCATTAAGTCTCATTAAGTATAAACAAAACAAAAGATATAAATATAAGTAATAAGGGTAATTAAGTTTTCATGGTTAAAATTTCTCTAAATTTAGTTCATATCGTAAAACACAGGTCATAACGTCCAAAGCGGACATCACCGTGTGAACGTGCATTCGAAAACGATGAAAAACGACTATAAATTCGTAAATATTGAAAATAGAATGAAAAAGTTACGTACGATTAGCATTTAGGTTTAATCGAATAAGGGCTGATAGTAATCTAAGTAGAATTAGGTAAATAGATATCTAGAACCATTAATTGAGTCAACTACTTATTATCCTTATTATCTCGTAATGATCCGGTGATCCCGATAAGGGCGAGGATCTCCCGATCGGTTATTACGACTAGAGCGAGTTGTCATAGTCAAGTGAGTACTCCCAATGACTCCATATTTGTTTGTGCTTGTAGTTAGTGCACTTAAATTGAATATCAATAACTTGATGCATGGGGTTTTGGGATATGCGTATACTTGATATTGCTTGATTATTGTAAGGAATATTGTTAAATACGATAATTGACGATTTGATGGTATGATTGATTTTTATATGATTTGGATGGTTTGCTGATATTGATTGATCACCTCATAATTTGACCTAATTATATTTGGCTTTTCTTAAATTGAAAGGGTCATGCATTATCCATGCATCGCATTACTTATTCCGGTCGTCACTTCACGCGATTGGTAATGAAGGGCCTTGGAGGGATGGATTCCCACATGATTTGATTAGTATCGTGCAAGAGCATGGGTACAACAAGACCCTACCCTTGGCTCGCGGGTTCTATTGGCACTGGAGACGCTAACCGTGGGTGGCTGGGGGTCGTAACTAGAGACCACCGCTGTAGGGTGTGAGTGTAAACTGCGGAGGCCACCTCATTGCTAGGCTTGGGACTTTGTGAACTACTGGATTTTTAGAAATGGAAATGTAGTTTTTGTGAAATACGGAATTCAAAGTTATGGGTAAAAACCCAAGTGCTAGAGCCCGGTCGTGATTGGTGCCGATGAATCTCTAACCCTTATCTCGGAGGGCATTAAATCCGATATTATATGCAGTACCGATCAACTGCATATATTGTTTGGCATTCTGCATGTGCATGCATTCATATGGTTGTAATAATTTGTTTGATAACTTGTTTGCCAATATGGTATGAGGGATAGGTTACTAAGCTCTTGTAGCCTATTCCCCAATAGTCTTTCTTTTGCAGGTTTGCCTACGATGGGATTGGGACGAGTCTCAAGTGCTGAGTGGGAGATGAAGATATGTACATTAGTGTTAGGATTAGTTGAGATCTTTATAGGTGATGCATAATACTCTTTGTAGAAAATATTCACATGTTAGAATTCAATATAATTTAATTCTACCTGCAGTTTTATAACGTTGGCATATCCTGTCCTATTATTTGGTAGGGGATACCGATTCTCTGCGGTTTTGAGGAACTGTGGGCTATCGGACATCCATAGGTATGTATAATTCTATATTATGTCATGGTACAATAAATTAATTACTTGAAAAAAATCATTAACCTTAGTGATTTATAATGTAGAGTCTTGTAATCTCGGACTTGTAAGACTATTTTCATACTATGGGCGCACACATGTTATGGAAATTTTAGGTAATCCTACTAGGCCCCTTTTAGGGTCCTGATAGCACTATAGATTCATGCCCTTCACAATAACAGCAGTATGGCAGATAACAGCGAATAGAACAGCAGCAAGGCGAACAACAGTAAACAGGACAATAGCAAGGCGGACAATAGTGAACAGGACAACAGTACAGCAGACAATAGTGAACAGGACAGTAGTAAGGTAAACAGCAGCGAACAAGACAGTAGCACAGTAGACAGTAGCAAACAGGACAGCAGTAAGGTGGATAGCAGCAAGGCGGATAGCAGCGACATCCAACAGTGTCCCAACGCCACGGACAGCGACTCCAATATACATTCCAATTGTAGCTAGCCCCATCTGTCAATAGCAGCACACATCAAACACATACGTTGCTCCCAGTACAAACCTAGTCTACGTACTGATCATCCGTACTAATCGCTGCAACTGCATGAACTGTTGATCACCAACAAAATATGCATAATAGCACTTTGCAACAGCTATGCACGTTGGAGACAATAGCCCTGCAATCAGGTTTAGTTTCTATCCAAATTTTTTTTATTATTATTTTGTTAGGACTTTAATGGTTTAATATGGTGTATATATATGTGTGTATATTAGTTTAAGGTATTTCTTTAGTATTAGTTTTCTTTGTAATATATATTAGGTACATTATATTAATTTAAGTATATATTTATTTAATAAGTAAACATAAACATTATATTAGGAATCGTTAAGATTGGTTTTTTATTACATATATATGTTATTATATTAATTATACTTTATTAGTTGACATAATATATGATATATTTATATGTGAGTTCAAGAGTTTTAGTATTAATTCTTATACCAGTGTATCATATGGAATTAATTTATTTTAATAGATAGTCATATATATTAGTTTAGGGATTGTTAGGATTGGTCATGTCTTAAGATTTGGTTTATCACATAGAAAGTTGTTTTTTCTTTAAATAAAAATTAATAAAAAACCCTTTTTTAAAAAAAAAATAGGATTGTTAGAGTATTTTTTTAAAAAAAAAAAACAAAAACACTCAAGAGTTAGGACCATTTAGATTTTTTTTAAACTGAATCAACTAAAACGTAAACTCAGTCGGTTTTCAAATATTAAAATCAATCAACATACTAAGTCTTTTTGAAAGAACGACAATTGTCTTATCCCGGCTAGCAGGTACGTAGGCACTTTCGAGGCGACGATAAAATCTATAGAAACTTAGGTTCTTTTTTCTTTTGATTTTATTTATTTATTTTTTTAAATATTACAATTACAAGAATAATCCTCATTTTGATAAATAGATAGTGGTACCCATTAAGGGTTTAATAGGTTACCTCCGAACTTGAAACTCTCTAGTTCTTCATTTAAAATTGAAATCAAAGATCGATAGCCAAATCATCATCAATCTTCCCAATTAGTTACAGTTTCTTTTTCTTTCTCGACTTCGGTTGGGTGGCGACTCCAAAAATTATTTTTGGTAAAAAACTGGAATTTCTTAATTTATTTAGTCGAGAATTAATATTAAATGGGTTAGGGTTTATTATTAATCAGGAAATGAGAAATCAATTTTTAAATAAAAGAAATCGAAAAACAGGCTCGACAGTTTGGCGATTCCAAGAGGGACGTACGAGGGCTACCTACTAGAAGTTGCCAAAAATAAGATTTTTTCAAAAAAAATAAAAATCAAAATGATGAAATAATAAAAATAATAAAAAAGAACTTAGGTATGTTATTTATTTATTTATTTTTTTGCTAACATTTTTTTTTTTGTTGTGGCAGTTTATTTAAGGGGGTAATTTTCGAGGGTGTTACTTTTATTTTGTTTTATGCATCATAAATGCAAGGTAGACACAGTTAAAACCAGGCCATCTTAGGACCTTAGGAGGAGGGCCATTGTGTAAGCTTAGGATGTTATGGGGTAACCACCTTTCGAGGCCGATCTAGCTACCCCACTCAAGTTCAAATACGACTACAGAATCGTTGCTTTGAAAAAACGTAGTGGTTGTAGAACTTAAAGACCTTTAGAACCCACTCTTTTGCATTACATAAGACCTTTTTTCAAAAAAATTACAAGAACCAATGATGTGGTAAACCTAAATGGATAAAGGCAGTTGTGAAGTTATGACTGTTGTTGTAATATTTCCTTGTAAATAATTTGTAATGATTTTATGTAAAGTTTAGATTACGTTGTAATTATAGTTATAATTTTGGTTCTTATCAATCATAGCTGAATCAAGTCAAGGGCCTTTTGAAGAAATTCATGTCCACCTACCGCATTGGCTACAAAAACTGCTTCAAACATGGTTTTGACTCTTCAACCTAGACAAATAGGAGTTTATTAAGAATAAGATTGGGCTCATCCTCTATCTATAGAAGATCCCCGTGGACATTACTTTAGTGCAGGCCTTAGTCTACCTATGGGAGCTCGAATCCACCAATTTCTATATGGGCCTACATCAACTAAGCCCAACTTTAGAAGAATACTCCCAATTGTTGTGGGCTCCTACAATCACGGATGATATCTATGCTCTAAACTTGGAAGCTGTAGCACCAAAAATCTTTAGCAAGTTGCTCAGAATTAGAAAAACCGAAATAAATCGGGTTCTAAATCAAGGAAAGACCATTTGAATAGAAGATGTCATGGACTGGTTTTCTATTAAATTGAAGCATTGAGAAAGATGCAAGGTTTTTTACGCAAATTTAGAAGCATGGCACTAGTACCGGGTCAACACTTTTATATTTGTGGTCTTCAATACTATCTTGTTCCCTGATGAAAGACATTAAGTCCATTTCAGAATTGTAGAACTCATAGCCCAATTCCTTTAAGGGAAATCATATGTCCCAGCCCTTCTGGCTAAGTAGATCCGGTCACTAAATCATCTCAAGAAAAAGAAACGAAGAGATCTAAAAACTAATATGGTCCTACTGGTAATCCGGTTCGTTAGCCACATGAGAAGTTACCAACTTGATTTCAATCGAGTCGAGTTTACTCAGCAATACGACCTTATCAAATCTTTTGAAGAAAGAGTTGAGCTACCAGCAAATATAGCTAGTTGCTACTAGGTCCAATACTTCCTGAATATGAAAGCGAAAGAGTTGTTGTTGACACCCAGGTGGTTTGCAAGCAAGGAAATGATAAGAGGATGTGAAGACTTCAAGATGGTCCCTTTGATCGGCTTCAACCTCTACACCGCATATGTCCCAGCCAATGGACTCATTGATAACATGATCCCTAAACTGTCATTAGAAGTTGTCTCATTGGACTTCCTTAACCCTAGTATGATGATGGTTGACAAAGTAGCCATGCTTTAGAGCATTTGAGCTCTTTGGTGTACAAGAAAGACCACCCTTACCACTAAAGGAATAATAGCTAGGAGCCAGATCACCAAAGGATTCCTTTATCACTAGCTAAAAGGGCTGAAAGATATGGAAGACAACAAAGAGAAGGGGGAAGTTCAAGTTGAATATGAACCCGAGAGGACAAGTAAAAGAGAGCAAGAGTTGGAAAACCGTTGTAATGAGTATCATCAGAAGATAAAGGCATTGGAAGCACAACTGAAGAGGACTAAAGGCAAAGAACAGCAGCCTCCCATGATTCGAAAGAGGAGAAAAATGCAGGATAAGCCTACTAGCCACTAAGAGATTAGATTTTAGATTTTAGGTTTTTTTATGTGTTTTCTTTAGAATTCTTTTTTGTGAACAGAATAAGAGGTGTAAAGCTTCATAATTACAAAAATTAATAAAAGTTAGTTAGGTTTTGCTACATCAAAGGTTTCTTCCCAAATTTTAATTTTTCATTGCACTCGTATGACATACACCTTGCATCTATACAATTAACAACTCTGTCTTAGGGAAATGAAGCATGTACTAACCCTTTGTTGAGTTGATCTTGTAGTTAGGTAAAATTTCAAGATAGCTCCCAAACATCAAGTCTTTCAGATAAGTCCGATTAGAACACATTCCTAGACCAGGATGGCCACCACCTATGGAAATGACTGAGACCTTAAGATCAATAATCCCTCCGAGTTGAGGTTCTGTTCCATAGAAAAGGCTATGGAAAAGATGGTAGAACAAATGAGCTTCTTAGCTGACTGCATTGCTTTATTATAAGCTACAGCACCGGCTAATGAAGAAAGCTTCAAGACCCATTATGAGAAGAATACACATGCTCCTGAAGCAAAGCACGAATATAAAAAAGACCTATTCAAATTAGAAGGAGTTTACCCGAAAGACAACCTGACCTTCGAACTGGATACGTATGCGGCCTCGAAACCTATTGACTAAGGGCCTAGTACGGACAACTTAAAAGAACTGGAAAAGAAATTGACATAATAGATTATTAAGAAGATGAAGGCACTTGTAAGGTATGATGGATTTGAATAGGCGGGGATAACGGAGTTTTCCATATATGATATGAGATCATACCCTGAGAAGTTTAAGATATCAGAATTTGAAAAGTATAACGGGACAAGTTGCCCCAAGCTCCACGCCAGGTTGTACGTTAGGAAGATGGGTAAATATGTTCAGTAAGATCCACTCATGGTATAAACCTCCTAAGAGAGTCTAACTAGACAGGCCCTAACTTGGTATGCCCAGCTTGATATGAATCAGATAAATACATGGAAAAAACTTGCTAGAGCATTTTATGAACAATATAAATTCAACATAGAAGTAGCCCCAACTATAATGGACTTAGTTGCCTTACGGAAGAAGAATAATGAATCATTCAAAGAATACGCTCAAAGATGGAGATCCTTAGCTGTAAGAATTTCTACTCTCATCTGCTTTCATTAACACCATGGAAAGGCCCTACTTTTCCACTCTCATCGAGTAGGCCTCATCTAGTTTTGCTGAAGTAGTAGCGGTAGAGTGCAGGATTGAAAGTGCCATCTCTTCCGGTAAGCTGCAAGAGCCAATAGATAGAAGACCACCAGTATCATCATTTAGTCCTAGACCAGTTGATAGCAAGCCCAAAGAATCTATGATTAATATGGTAAATTCAAATGCCAGACCAAATGCTCGACCAAATGCTCAAGTTGCTTTTAGGGCGAATCCACATTCCGCTCAGCAACAGTTCAGAGACCAGTTTCAAATTAACAAGACTTATAGACAATTTACCAAGATACCAGTCCCTTTAAGTTAAGTCTTTGAGAAGTTACGAAGGGATAATTTTGTACGGTACGAACTTCCTAGTGATTGATACCAATCAAGAATCTTTGACCTCACAGTAAAGTGGGAATACCACTGTAGATAAGTGGGGCATTCGATTGATGCATGCTGGAGACAAAGGAACAAGATTCAGGACTTGATAGATGAAGGGACAGTGCAATTGGATTTTATAGAAGCCCTAGTTCCTAAAGTTAACAATAATCCATTACCTAACCATGGGCCAATGATTGGTATGATTTTTGATGACTGTACTGTCAACGTCATTGATTCAGAAAAGAAGCCTAAGGTTTTTGAGTTCTATACTAGTAACCAGACTCTAGAAGTGAAGAGGTACACATTTCATATGCCGTTGGCACAAAAAAATTACAAGGCTGCTCCATTTAACTATCAACTGGTAAATTAGGAAAAACTAAGTCCTCTTGTAAAGGGCATTACTCGATCGAGAAATATTTATCACCCAAGAGAGGAACATGCGAGGAAGGTCACATTGGGAGAATGAAATGATAAGACAGTGGCCGAATGCATTGAGGAGCTATCGACCTTTACCAAAATGATCAAGTCGAGTGGGTATAAGATCATGGATCAACTTAGTAAGACTCCTGCACAAATATCATTGATGGGCTTGTTAATCGCATTTGAACCATACAGAGAGGCTTTGTTTCGCACTTTAAATGAGGTGAAGGTCCCTCAGGAAATTTCAATTGAGAAGATAGGATTGGTTATTAATTCGATCCTCATAATAGATCAATTTCATTTTCAGCCGAAGAATTAGGCAAGGAAGGGAACAAACATACAAAGCCACTCTTTATCATGGTGAGGAGTGACGACATAATTATCACTAGGGTGCTCATTGACAACGGATCATTGTTGAATGTCTGCCCACTTGCTACCTTCGATTTGCTGGGCATTGACACATCTGTAATTAAGCTTTCTTCCACAACAGTTAGGGCCTTTGATGGTTCTAAAAGAGAGATTATAAGGGAAATTGATTAATCCATAAGTATTAGCCCTTAGCACTTTACTATCCGATTCCAAGTCATGGATACCAAGATCTTTCAATCTACTTTTAGGAAGACCTTGGGTTCATGCAGCAGGGGCCATACCCTCGAGCTTGCACTAAAAATTGAAGTTTATCTTAAATGGCCAGATGATTACAATTCTAGGAGATCAAGATGATCAAATCTACAAGGAGACAACTATACCCTACATAGGAAGTGAGGGACAAGAAGAGTTGGGTTTACAACTGTTTGAAGAAGTGAACATGATCACCGGTCCCGACGGAGAGGATGATAGAAGAATGGGATTCAAGGAAGGCCAGATCGATACTTATGGCCTTGCCTACAATCCTACCCTGGTAGAAGAATTCTAGAAGAAATAAGTGAGGGGTAAGAGAGGTAACAGATTATACCATACCTCAATGACCTTTCCATCGCTAGTTGAGATGTTCATACGGGAGAGACTCAAGCCTAGGAATCTAGCAAAGAAGGATCAATAAACTCACTACCTAAGTTTTAGCATCATTTGAATAACTGGTTCTCCATCCTAACGAATAGCAACAGGTCTTCCCTAGGGTAAAGGGGTAACCCATAGTTAGTATTTTCTAAATTTTTATTTTCAATAGTCATCATTTCAAATGTATCATCGAACCTTTTGTTCAAAATTAGTTACGCCTTTATCTCATTTGAGACCCAGTTCCATTTATTCAATGAAATCTTAGTTTATTTCCTTCCTATGTTGCGTTTCATGTCTCTTTTGCTTACATACACTTTTCATGCATTCTCATTCAGATCCAATGAACCAAGCAAAAACCATAAATACCTCGTGTAGGTAGAAAATGAGAATATCGATATTGCTTCTGGCCCTACTGGGTTAGTTATCGAGATCGATGTTGATGACCATAGTAATATACAAGAGGAATGGCAAAAACACGAACTGGGTAGAATCATTATTGATGAACCGATTGAGACAATTAATGTAGGGAATGAAGAAAATCCTAAGAATCTAAAAATTAAGGCAAGTTTATAAGAGAAACAAAAAATAGAAATGATTATGTTGTTAGCCGAATCAAGACATGTTCACTTGGTCATATAAAGATATGCCTAGGTTGGACACGTCAATTATAGTCCATTGTTTAGCCACACACGAAGACACCAAACCAAAAAAGCAAAAGTTAAGGAGATTTCGACTTGACATCTTGCTGAAAATTAAAGAAGAGGTGAAGAAACTACTGGAAGTTGGATTCGTTGAAGTGTCAGATTACCCGGAATGGGTAGCTAATATTGTTCCAGTAATTAAGAAGAATGGAAAAGTCAGAGTATGTATAGACTTTCGAGATCTTAACCAGGCAATGCCTAAAGATAATTTTCCATTGCCTTACATTGATGTCTTAGTGAATAACACGGCCGAAAATCATCTATTCTCTTTTATAGACAGTTTTTTGGGATATAATTAGGTTCAAATGTCCAAAGAAGATAAGACAAAAATGACTTTCATTATGACTTGGGGAACATTTTGCTATAAGGTGATGCCATTTGGGCTTAAGAATGCAGGTGCAACATATTAGAGGGCTATGGTTGCGATATTTCATGACATGATGCATAAAGAAATAGAAGTATATGTCGATGATATGATTGCAAAATCCAAAGAGGGCGAAGATCACTCAGAAAACCTGAGGAAGTTATTTGATATACTAAGGAACTACCACTTGAAATTGAATCCGAAGAAGTGTACCTTTGGTATGACGTTAGGAAAATTGTTGGGATTCATAGTCAGCCAAAGAGGTATCAAAGTCAATCCTGATAAGGCCAAAGCTATAATTAACATGCCTCCTCCACAAACACTCAAGGAAGTACGAAGATTGCTGGGGCATTTAAATTACATAGCCTAATTCATATAATAGTTAACAAACAAATGCTGCCCTTTTTTTTAAGTTGTTAAAGAAGAACACAAAGATCAACTGGAATGAGGAGTGCGAAGAGGCTTTCACTAAAATCAAAGAATACCTCATGAAACCTCCAGTGTTAGTAGCTCCTAAACCTAGAAAGCCATTGTTTTTGTACTTGACCATAATAACCGAATCCATGGGGTCCATGCTTGGTCAGAAGGATGAAGAAGGGAAAGAGCGACTCATTTACTATCTAAGTAAGAAGTTCATAGAAGGGGAGCAAAAATACTCAGAAGCCAAAAGAACCTGTTGTGCATTAGTTTGGGTCATACATAGGCTCAGACAATATGCACTGTATTATCATATTGAGTTGATAACACAATACGATCCTCTAAAATATGTAGCTGAAAAACCGGCTCTCATTGGTAGATTTTCAAAGTGATAGATGTTGCTGATAGAATTTGACATTAAGTATGTGAGCCAAAGTTTAATCAAGGGGCAAGCTTTGGTGGATCAATTAGCGGAGAATCCTTCCGAGGATACCCCTCAAGAAGTAAGGGTTAAGTTTCCCGATGAAAGCATCCTGGTAGCAGGAAATGATTTTGATTGTAAAGTAGTTGAAAAATCTTTAGGGTGGAAAATGTTCTTTGATAGAGCAGCTAATGTGTCCAAATGTGGAGTAGGGGTGATTTTGGTATCGCTTGAAGGTACACAATTTCCAATGGCCGTGAGATTGGCTTTCCCATGTACCAATAATATTGCAGAATACGAAGCGTGCATTTTGGGACTCAAAATCACATTGTTTAAGGAGATATGGGAATTATAAGTATATGGAGATTCTTCGTTGATCATAGGCTAAGCTCGGGGTGAGTATAAGATGAAATACACTAAATTAGTACTTTGCCACCAACACCTAGTCAAGTTGATAACTAAGTTCGAAAGGATTACACTCGTGTACGTACCAAGGGTTCAAAACCAATTTTCCGATGCTCTTGCTACTTTGGCATCAATGATCTAGATATTGAAAGGAGTGGAGATTCAACTACTTAAAATTGAAATTGAAGAAAAGCCTGCTTTTTGTTGGCAATGGAAAGTTCATGTGACGAAAAGCCTTGGTATCATGACATCAAAATGTTTCTACAACATGGTATGTACCCCAAAGGATCAAAGAAGAAGGACAAAAAATTAATTAGTTGATTGGCAGCTCAATACTTGATGAGCGATTCTACGTTGTATCGACGATCGTTTGACAGTACGCTTTTACGTTGTGTAGATGGGAAAGAGGCAGCAATGCTAATGAAAGAAGTGCACGAGGGAGTATGTAGGCCCCACATGAATGGCTACATGCTTGCCAAGAAAATCATGAGAATGGGATATTACAGGTTAACTATAGAAGCGAATTGTATCAGACATGTTAGACGCTACCATTTGTACTAAATCTATGTAAACAAGATAAATGCTCTACCTCAAGAATTGCATACATTATTAGTACCATGGCCTTTTTCGATGTGGGGAATAGATATCATTGGCCCGATCACTCCAAAGGCATCTAACGAGCACTGATTTATATTGGTAGCTATTGATTATTTCACAAAGTGAGTTGAAGCCTCATCTTACTCTAGTGTAGCGAAGGGAATAGTGGTCAAGTTCATTAGGAGAAACATACTGGCTCAATATGGTACGTTAGAGACAATTATTACTGACAATGGTATGAATCTAAATAATAAATTGATGTCCGAGTTATGCTGACGCTTCAAGATCATTCATAAAAATTCTACTCCTTATCGACCTTAAATGAATGGAGCCGTGTAAGCAGCTAATAAGAACATCAGAAGAATTATTGAAAAGATGGCCATTATGTATCGAGATTGACATGAGATGTTACCATTTGCACTCATGGCCTATCTAACTTCTATCAAAATGTCAATAGAGGCAACCCCCTACTCGCTGGTATACGAAATGGAGGCTATACTACCAGTAGAGGTTGAGATCCTGTCTCTCTGAATATTGTCAGAAACTAAGTTAGATGAGGCTGATTGGGTAAAGAAGCGTGTTGAGCAGTTGAACCTAATTGATGAAAAGAAGTTAGTAGTTTTGTGCCACAAAATTTGCTATCAGCAACGAATGGCTAGGGCTTTCAACAAAAAAGTATGACCCTGAAGTTTTGAGCAAGGAGATATGGTGCTGAGGAAGATGTTGCCTCATACAATTGATTCGAGAGGGAAGTTTGCCCCAAACTATAAATGGCCTTACATTGTAAAGAAAGTATTGCCAGGGGGAGCTGTTATCTTGTCTCAAATGGATGGTCCGGACTTGAAGGACCCAGTAAATACTGACGCATTAAAAATGTACTATCCTTGAACATCAATGAAATTCTTGCAAACAATCTTACTATTACTGTAGTCTCATTTTCATTTTCTATATGCAAAGTTGGTATTCCTAGTAATTGTTAGCATTGGATAATATTCTTAGCCTTTCTTTTTCTCATTCCACTAAAAGACCCTACTTCTCGCTCTATCCTTTACCTAAATAAATCTTACATACAAGAAGCATAAGAAAAATAAACACTTAACTTAAGGCGACGACTATTGATGAAAATTTTGTTAATAATTTATTGTGGTTAACCCCCCAAGAAAGAGAGACTTGGTTCCTATTTTTCAGGACAGGGCCATGTTCAGAAAGAGTAACGTATGGCGTATAACTAGAAACTCGCTTGAGAACAGATGCTTACATGAAAAGCCGATGATTGGACCGGAAGTTCAATACGAGACCTCTTTGTTCGAGAAATGAATATGTCTTACATTCATTTCAGGTTTAAGTTGCTTTCACAAAAAAAAAAAGAAGAACAAGAAAAGGCAATAGTAAGGGTCAGAATCGTTGGTTCTAATCAGACTACTCAATAAGACATTGGACTACTTGGGAGCTATTATTGAAACCAGGTAAGTGGTTCTATGTCTGATAAAACATTGCATTGGTAATTGCTTTCCCCCTAAAGATGATAGATTGTTTTCGAAAAATAATTTCTTAGCAAGATAGTTAGCTCATAGAGCATGGTCCCAATCCAAAGTTCATTACACACTAAGTCGTCTGACACACAGAATATTACCCGACTCAAAATTTCTTCAACGTATTTAGCAAGCCTAGGAAGCACTATCCCAATTACAGGTCTCCTCATTTTTAGGTCTTAGCCAACTCAAAGGGCGCTTTGATCGCCTTGGTTAGTTAGCTCATCAAGGTACAACCATGTTTTTTTCATTCTTCAAGTCTTAGCTAGCTCAAAGGGCGTTTTGACCATCTTAATTAGTCAGCTCATTAGGGTACAACCAAATTCCTTTATCTTTAGTTCTTAGCCAGCTCAAAGAGTGCTTTGACCGCCTTGGTTAGTTAGCTCATTAGGGTATGACCAAGTTTCCTCATTTTTAGGTCTTAGCCAGCTCAAAGGGCACTTTGACCACCTTAGTTAGTTAGCTTATTAGCGCACGACCAAGTTTTCCACTCTTCAGGTCTTAGCCAGCTCAAAGGGTGCTTTAACAACCTTAGTTAGTCAGCTCATTAGTGCACGACCAAGTTTTCCATTCTTCAGGTCTTAGCCAGCTCAAAAGGCACTTTGACTACCTTGATTAGTCAGCTCATTAAGGTACGATCAAGTTCCTTCATTTATAGGTCTTAGCCAGCTTAAAGGGTACTTTGAAAGCCTTGGTTAGTCAGCTCATCAAGGTACGACCAATTTTCCCCATTTTTAGGTCTTAGCCAGCTCATAGGGTGCTTCAACCACCTTGGTTAGTTAGCTCATCATGGCATAACCAAGTTTTCTCATTTTTAGGTCTTAGCCAGCTCAAAGCGTGCTTTGACCACCTTGGTTAGTTAGCTCTTTTGGGTACGACCAAGCTTTCCTTGTTTTTAGGTCTTAACTAGCTCAAAGGGCGCTTTGACTACCTTGGTTAGTCAGCTCATCAGCATACAACCAAGTTTCCTCATTTTTAGGTCTTAGCCAGCTCAAAAGGCGCTTCGACTGCCTTGGTTAGTCAGCTCATCAGGGCACGATGAAGTTTCCTCATTTTTAGGTCTTAGTTAGCTCAAAGGGCACTTTGACTGCCTTAGTTAGTCAGCACATTAGGGCATGACCAAGTTTTCCTTATTTTTAGGTCTTAGCTAGCTCAAAGGGTGCTTTAACTACCTTAATTAGTTAGCTCAAAGGGTGCTTTGGCCGCCTTGGTTAGTCAAATCATTAGGGCATGATCAAGTTCCTTCATTTTTAGGTCTTAGCCAGCTCAAAGGGCATAACCAAGTTTTCCTTCATTCTTCTAGTCTTAGCCAACATAAAGAGCGCTTTGACCGCCTTGGTTAATCAGCTCATTAGGGCACAACCATGTTTTCCTCCATTCTTCTAGTCCTAGCTAACTCAAAGGGTGCTTTGACCATCTTGGTTAGTCAACTCATTAGGGCACGACCAAGTTTTCCTTCATTCTTCAGGTCTTAGCTAGCTCAAAAGGCACTTTGACCGCCTTGGTTAGTCAGCTCATTAGGGCACGACTAGGTTTTCCTTTTTTTTAAGTCTTAGCCAGCTCAAAGGGCGTTTTGACTGCCTTGATTAGTCAGGTCATTAGGGTACGACCAAGTTTCCTCATTTTTAGGTCTTAGCTAGCTCAAAGGGCACTTTGACCACCTTGGATAGTCAGCTCATTAGCACACGACCAAGTTTTCCACTCTTTAAATCTTAGCCAGCTCAAAAGGCGCTTTGATCGCCTTGGTTAGTTAGCTCATTAGGGCACGACTAAGTTTCCTCATTTTTAGGTTTCGACTAAGTTTCCTCATTTTTAGGTCTTAGCCGGCTCAAAGGGCGCTTTGACCGCCTTGGTTAGTCAGCTCATCTGGGTACGGCCAAGTTTTTTTCATTCTTTGCGTCTTAGCCAGCTTAAAAGGCACTTTGACCACCTTGGTTAGTCAGCTCATTAGGGCACGACCAAGTTCCTTCATTTTTAGGTCTTTCCCAGGTCAAAGGGCACTTTGATTGCGTTGGTTAGTCAGCTTATCCGGGCACGACCAAGTTTCCACATTTTTAGGTCTTAGCCAGCTCAAAAGGTGCTTTGGTTGCCTTGGTTAGTCTACTCATTATGGTACGACGAAGTTTTTCTTATTTTTAGGTCTTAGCCATCTCAAATGGCGCTTTGACCACCTTGGTTAATTAGCTCATTAGGGCACGACCACGTTTTTTTCATTCTTCAGGTCTTAGCTAAGTCAAAGGGCGCTTTGACCACCTTGGTTAGTCAACTCATTAGGGCACGACCAAGTTTTCCTTCATTCTTCAGGTCTTACTCAAAAGGTACTTTGACCGCCTTGGTTAGTCAGCTCATTAAGGCATAACCAAGTTTTCCTTCATTCTTCAAGTCTTAGCCATCTCAAAGGGTGCTTTGACCACCTTGGTTAGTCAGTTCATTAGGGCATGACCAAGTTTTCCTTCATTCTTCAAGTCTTAGCCAACTCAAAGGGCGCTTTGCTTGCCTTGGTTAGTCAGCTTATTAGGGCACAACCAAGTTCTCATTATTCTTTTTAGGGATTTTTGCCAACTCACAAAGGCGATACCCGTTGCTATTCTTCATTTCAAACTAGCCTTCATCGAGTAACTGAACGTTCCTTAGGATAGGGTTGGGCCGAGGTAAAAAAGGGTGTCTCTTTTGTCTTTGTGGCAAATTTTTGCTCAAACTCCACCACAAAAGGGGGCAGTTGTAGACACCTAATTTTTTGTTCTCTATAATCTTAGTTTTATTTTTACAGAAAGGGTCCTAATTCAAAAAATAAAAATAATAAAAATTAACAAATGATGAAAATACCAAAAAAATAAGAAAAAAATAATTATTAGAAAGAGTTTTGTAGATTTTTGGGAAGTAACTTATATTCTAAACAAATAGTTTTAGTTTTAGATAAAAAAAATTTAGTTTAGGAATTGTTAGGATTGGTCATATCTTAAGATTTGGTTTATCATGTAGACAGTTGTTTTTTCTTTAAATAAAAATTAATGAAAGACCCTTTTTCCTAAAATAGGATTGCTAGAGTATTTTTTTTTAAAAAAAAAAAACAAAAACACTCAAGAGTTAGGACCATTTAGATTTTTTTTTAAACCAAATCAACTAAAACGTAAAATTACCTGGTTTTCAAAAATTAAAATCAATCAACACACTAAGATTTTCTAAATGAATTACGATCGTCTAATCCCGGCTAGCGGGTATGTAGGCACCTTCGGGGCAATGATAAAATCTATAGAAACTTAGGTTCTTTTTTCTTTTAATTTTATTTATTTATTTTTAAATATTATAATTAGAAGAATAATCCTAATTTTGGTAAATAGATAGTGGTATTCGTTAAGAGTTTAATAGGCTAGCCCATGAACTTGGAACCCTCTAGTTCTTTATTTAAAATTGAAATAAAAGACTGGTAACAAAATCGTAATTAATCCACCCAATTATTTACGATTTCTTTTTTTTTTCCAACTTCAGTCGGGTAGCGACTCTAAAAATTATTTTTAATAAAAAGCCGGAATTTTTCAATTTATTTAGTCAAGGATTAATATTAAATGAGTTAGGGTTTAGTATTAATTAGGAAATGAGAAATCAATTTTTAAATAAAAGAAATCAAAAAACAAGCTCCATAGCTTCACATGTCTTAACAATTAACTCGACAACTATCTTAAACACAACAACTGTCTATAAATACCAAAAAGAAACTCTATAAGAGCTTTTGAAGACTTCCCAATCTCATACTTACTATACTAAATCACCATTGTAACTTTGGCATCAGAGTAGCTGCATCAGACTGACCTCAATACCAAGTATTTACTCTCTTTTGTAGGACCATTTCCTGACCCTGAAATTCACCAACAACATTTTGTGCTGTTTGTTTTTCTCTAAACATGACTACATAACTAGAACTAAGATGACAGGAAGTGCAAGTGCTAGTACTTCGTCCTAACAATGTGATGGAGGGAGTCGGCCTACTGATGAACAATAATTGGCTCGACTTGAGCAGCTCTATCTTGATTTAGCCAAAGAAAATTCTAAGCTAAACAAAAAACATGAACAAATCCTTGACTTTTTCTATAAAAGTTTTCACTTGAATCAAGAAAAAGAAAGTGGTGATGTTGATGCCAATAGCACTGATAATTCCATTTATTTACTTGAATTGCTAAAAAAGCAAGCCGAGGATCTTGTAGTACCCATAACTCGTGCTTTCAAAAAGAATGATTGGGGTAAGCAATTGTAGTACATACATCATGTGGGACCCTCGCATGTCAGCACACCCATTTCAGTGACCAAACAGTTCCAAATCAAGAAAAGTCCTTTTGTCTTAAGGATTTTGGAGGTAGTAATACCTCGACACATCAAGCTTCCTTAATTTGAAACATATGATGGGACAAAGGACCTAAAGACTACTTAGAGTAACACCGAACACTGGCCAAGTTGCATGATTTAAGCAATGTGGTGGCCTTTTAAGATTTTCCCTCTACCTTAAGGAATTCAGCCAGTACATGGTTCAAACACCTGAAACCAAATACCATATCATGTTTTGATGAACTAGCAAAAGTGTTCCTTCAACACTTCCTTGCTAGCAAGCTTCCTGTTAAGGACTCTTCAATCTTGAACACCATCAAATAAAAGTCCGATGAGTCAATCATGGATTATTTGGCCAGATTCATGGTCGAGATGGTCCAAATCCTAGAATTAGATATGAGGGTGGCCTTCAACACCATAATCGATGGAGTCAAGCCTCATGGAGACGTTTTCAAGTCTCTCGCAAAGGACAAGCCGAAAAATTTCGCTAAGTTTAAGGCTAAAGCCACCTCATACATTTGACAGGAAGACAACATAAAGGCACGGCGGGAGGCTAATCAAAGGAGAGGAGATGAAAAGAATGAAAAACGAAAAAATGCTAAGGATAGACTTAGCATTGATAATGACAACGGCTTAGATGCCGAGAGGAAGAGATCGAGGATCCCAAAATTCTTACCTCATACGCCTGTCAATTGTCCAATCTAAGATATTTTGATGGAGGTCTGTGAGGAAAGAGGTATCCTCTAATGGTCAGAAGGAATGGGTAGAAATCCCTTAAGAAGAAATTCGAATAAGTACTGTAACTTCCACCATGACAAAGGTTATAATACAGATGAGTGCATTCAACTCAAGAATGCAATCAAAGATGCAATACAACGCGGGCACTTACATAAATTTCTAGCGCATGATTCTGAGAGAATCGAAGGACAGTCTGAGAGGAGAAAAGAGGAACACGAGGTTGATACTCGGCAAGCAATGGTCATAAGAGATGCAAGGGATGTTAATCCTAACAAAGCACCCAACGAAGTAATTAATACAATTTTTGGTGGACTAATAAAGGCTAATCGAGTTATTCGAACTTAGTTAACACCAATTATGTGTGCAATATTCATGAAGAGAAGGTCAAGATTGATAATACAATATCTTTCGAGGAAGAGGATTTTGAGGGCATACAAATGCCGCATGATGATGCACTTGTCATCAACCCGAAAGTCACCAACTTTGAAGTTAAGAAGATTTTTGTTGAAATAGGGAGTTCAGCTAATGTCATTTTTCAGCATGCTTTCAATCAAATGAGGCCTAAGATCGAAGCACAACTGCGATCTTATAAGTATGACCTCTATGTCTTCAATAATCAACCTGTCTAAGTAATTAGAGTTATCTTTTTGCCGATATAGATTGGCAATGACAATTATGTTATTAAGGACAAAGTAGATTTTCTCGTTGTCAAATGTTGGTCCCCTTGCAACAAGATAATGGGATGGCCATGCGAACATTTATTTGGCATTTTTTCTTCAACAGCACATCTAAAAGCTAAGTTTTCCACTCCTACGGGGATCAATGTGCGCGGAGGGGATCAGCAATTAGCATACTCTTTATATATAAGGGCTTTAAGGTAAGAGGAAGTATTTTAGGTCAAGACCTGCCCGAAAAGCAAGTTAGTCGGCATAGAGAACGCCAAGAATGATATAGAGGAAATTCCCTTAGGAAATGATCCCGAGAAGATGACTAGGATAGGAAAACCCATGAGTCTGGCAAAGTCTGATTGACATCCTATTAGCCAATGCTAACATGCTTACAAAGTCACCATTAGACATGCCCGGTATTTTGACTAACGTTATGGTGCATAAGCTCCAGATTAACCTGAATGTAAAGGTTGTCCAATAGAAAAAGAGACATTTTGCACCTAAAAGACAAGTGACAATAAAAGAAGAGGTTTAGAAATTGTTGATGGTAGGATTCATTTGGGAAGAGCCTTATCAAACTTGGCTAGCAAATTGTGTGCTAGTCAAGAAGTTTAACGGTAAATGGTGAACATGCATAGACTTCATGGATCTCAACAAGGCCTATACTAAGGACTATTTTCCACTACCAAAAATTGATCAGATGGTAGATGCAACTGTAAGACATTCGTTACTTTCTTTTATGGACGCTTTCTCCAGTTACAATCAAATCAAGATAGATAAGGCTCAATGAAGTCTACACATATTTTGCCACCAATTTTGGAATGTACTGTTATATAGTGATGCCCTTGGGGCTGAAGAACGCTGGTGCTACATACTAGAGATTAGTAATGAAGATGTTCAAATCTTTGATCTATAGGAATGTTAAAGTATATGTGGATGACATGATTGTGAAGAGCATTAAGGAAGATCATCATCTGCTGATTTGGAGGAGACATTTGCCACATTGAGGAGATATAACATGAAACTCAACCCACAGAAGTGCATTTTTGGTGCTACATCAGGAAAATTTCTTGAGTATATGGTCATACAATGTAGCATCGAGGACAATTTGAGAAAGATTGAAGCTATAAAGAATATGAAGTCACCTTACACGATTAAGGAGGTATAGGAACTCACCGAGTGAATTGCTACCTTCAATAGATTCATGTCGAGAAGTGCAGATAAGTATGCAGAATTCTTCAAAATTTTGAAGAATCTAAAGGAATTCAACTAGATCAACAATTGTGAAAGAGCTTTCAATGAGCTCAAGGAGTTTCTTGCGTCGCCCTCGATACTCTAGAATACCTATTCCTAGAGAAATTTATACTTATATCTGTCAGTCAACTGCTAAGCACTTTCCTTTGTATTAGTCTGAATTGACAACAAAGATCATCAACTCATTTATTATGTGAGTTATGTTCTGCAAGGGCTAGAGCTTCGATACAGAAAGATATAAAAAATTTGTATTGGAAGTAGTTCTCTTGGCAAGAAAATTGAAGCCATACTTTGAAGCTCACCAAATTATTATCCTCATCGATTAACCATTGCCATAAGCATTGTAGAGACCCGATTCTTTGGGGAGGATGATGAAATATGCCTTGGAGCACAATACCCATGGTGTAAAATATAAACTCATAACAGCATTAAAGGCTTGAGTATTGGCGAATTTTCTAGCTAAATTCACAAGAGACGAAGATTATGTAGAGATTCCCGAGAAACCTATCTGGTTTCTTTATGTCAATGGTTCTTCGACACAAGAAGGGAGTGGTGCAAGCCTAGTTCTCCAAGGCCCCCATAATGTCAAAGTTCATTACGCTCTGAAATTTGAATTCCTAGCTAGTAATAATGAAGTATAGCATGAAGCTCTAATTATTGGATTGAAACTGGCTAAAGAAATTGGTGTTGAGAAACTTAAAGTGTTCTTTAATTCTTAGTTAGTGGTAAATTAAGTCACTGAAAGTTATGCAGCAAGAGAAGAAGAGATGAGCAAATAAGAATATTGCTATCGATAAGCTATTGAAGTTGACTAGTATGGCATTCCTTGAGCTAAACAAGAAACCTTTCATCAAATTTCTCCCACATAAAAGCTTATCTAATCTCTTATAGAGCTGTGAGTTAGCTCCTTGCCCAAAAAAAAAAAAAAAATCATGGATGATCCCTTAGTGAATTATCTAAAAGAAGGTTTAGTCCTTGACAACAAAAGGAGGTATGAAGATTGACTTACCAAGCTACGAACTATACGTTGATTGATGGCTAGCTGTACAAGTGTGACATATCCCAACCCTACCTTTAATGCCTTTCCCCAAAGGATGTCCAGAGGGTATTATCTGAACTTCATGGTAGCATATGCAGTAATCATGTAAAGGTACAAACACTGTATATTCTAGCACTACGACTCATCTATTGTTGGCTGACTATGAAAGAAGATGTAAAGGACGTTATCCAGCAGTGTCCTCAATGCTAGATGCATGAGTTATCGAGTAAAGCACTTGCAAGTGAATTATGTAGCCTAACCAATTTTAGCCTTTTCATCTAGTAGGGGTTAGATATTCTTAGACCCTTTCCTAAGTCTACCGCCCAGTGATAATTCATTATTGTCACCGTAGACTACAATACCAAATGGGTTGAAGCCGAAGCTATAGCAAAGATCACTAAGTAAAAAGTGGAAGCTTTCATCTTCAACTCCATCATATCTAGATTTGGAGTTTCCTATACGATAATTACAGATAATAGACTGTAATTTAACAAAAAAAAGTTCTGAACATTTTACCATAAGCACAACATTTGGTTGAACTATACGTCTGTAGTGTACCCTCAGACAAATGGATAAGTTGAAGCCATAAACAAGATCGTACTATACAGCTTGAAGCAAAAAGTGGATCAAGATAGAGGGAAGTAGGCCGATGAATTACCGAGCGTCCTATAGGGATATAGAACCACTTATGGAACCTCAACAACAGAGACACCATTTAAGTTGGCCTACGGTAGTAAAGCTATGTTATCCATTTGAGTTGGACTTACCTAATCTTCGTGTACATAATTTTGACGTTATGCTTAATCAAGTCAAATTGACAGCGAATCTTGATACTATTGAGGAAATCCGAAACATTGCAAAAGCTAGGGTCACGACATATTAGCATAGAGTAGCAAGATATTACAATCAAAAAGTAAAGCAAAAGGTTTTCCAACCTGGAGATTTGGTTTGCCATAAAATGGAAGCACTAGGCATAGGAGTAAATCAAGGAAAGCTCAGCGTAAATTGGGAGGATCTTGTCAAGATGTGGGAAGTCGTTGGTGAGGGGGCCTATTGAGTAGAAAGCTTTGATGGATCCATCATCCCATGAGCTTAGAACACTGATAACCTAAAATTTTATTTCAATTAATGTCGGATGATTTATGCCATCACTCATTTGGTGGCAGTCAACGTGCTTGTAAGATTTATTTATGACAATTATATATTTGATTGCTTTGTGATTTGGTTATAATTGCTGAATGAATGAGTTCTAAGCTATACAACAAACGAATTAATCTATGTTCTAGCTTAATGCGGTAAAAGAACTATACAAATTAATTATACAACTAAGTAATGTGGCTAGTCTACACCTCAAACAGTTAACAGACGGTATAAAAATAGGTATATGAAATAAAACATGTCGAGGAAAAATAGGCATGTGAAATAAACCATGCTAAGGAAAAGTGGGCGTATGAAATAAAACATGTTGAAGAAAAATAGGCATCTGAAATACAACATGCCAAGCACTAATGAGTGTATGAAATGAAACATGTCGAGAAACAGATGGCACATAAAATAAAACATGCCTAAAAACACGTGCTGTATAAAATAAAACATGCCTACAAAAGATAGACTTGTGAAATGAAACAGGTCGAAGATAGCAAAGCATGTTAATTAAAACATATCGAGAAACAAATTAGGTAAATTAAAGCATTCTGATGAATGACAGCATAAAGCAACATGCATAAACTAAACAAACCATGAAAGCTCAGTTATGCAAAAAGTCACATACGCTCAGCATTCCCTTGATTATATTCTAGTGATTAATTGTAGGAGAATACAATATGCCAGTATAACAAGTCTTATGTCCTATTCTCAAATTTAGTAGAAGTGATTCTTAAATTTTTTGCTGGGGCTTCCTAGGCTGCCGGTTTCTCGAAGTAAGCAATTTCTTCAGCTTGATCTTCATCATCACTTTGATTGATACTCTCAGCACTCGTCTTGTCGCCTTCATCTTTGTTGGCATTACTAACTTTGTCATCAAGTCAGCAAAGTCAAGACACAATAGATCATAATTGGGATGAAGCTTGAAGACCTCTTCCCTTACCACTTGAACCCCCTGTAACAACTTCTTGCATAGAAGCCTCTCGTATTACCAGATGAGAGTGGCCATATCAAGAGCCTCTTCAATTGAAGGTCCCTTCTTCATAGCCTCCTACAATTCGGCTACACAGCTCTATAAGTTCAAGTTGTTAGTCTCTAGCTCCTTTATCTGCATCCTAAGCTTATCTTCATCATTGCTCATCGTGCAAATAATTTGGCCTAAGCCCTAGTACTCTTCCCTTTTCTTCTACAATTCCTCCTTCAAGCTTTTGAAATCTATGTATTGCTGTTCCATTTTGGCCTTTAAGATAGAGATTTCATCAGCAATGAGATCTTGTGCCAATTTCTTAGGAACAAGTTCCCCCTTAAGCTTTCTCACCTCCACTTCAACCTTAATCCTTGCATTCTCGACCATAGTAGTTTTAGCCTTTGATGCATTATACGCATCCTCAACTTTCTACAGCAAATTCAGTTATTATAATTAAGAACAATCAGATATTACATAGATATAGTAGAGGATATTACCTTCTTTACCTCTCTCTCTCATCTTTGATGCGGCTACTTATTTGGAAAATGAAAGTGTTAATTATTTGAAGGAGCTATAGAAAGAAAATGTTTATGGATACTCACACCATATAATTTGGCCACAACATGGGCCTTATTGCAACCACTGACCCTATCGACATCCTTCTTAGCGAGATCTTTGTCTTTCGGAAGAATGACTCCTACCATTAAAGTCAAAGATTTTGTTGTATTCCCCAAGGCCAAGTCAGTGTCCAGAATCTAATAGCTCTAACAAGGGATGAAGTACTCGTCGACCTTTCTGTTTGGCATGAATTTGGTACTATTGATGCCAAAAGCTTTAGCATGCATTGCCTCCTTTGCCCGTTTGTCCAAGCCCTTGGATTTCTTGATAGGTGGCTGGTTGGTAAGTTCCTTCCTTAGTCTTTTTTCACCACTCGGATCTACTAAAATCTCAAGTGATGAGCCTTCTGTGGCAACAGCATTATCATCCTTCACTTCGGGTCATGTCTCTCGACACTTGCCACTACTTGGCTCAACAAAAGTTTGAATAATCATGACCGAAGGCTCCTTAAAACGAAATTTGGTCGGTTGTATATTCTCAATCTCTATGTAGTTGCATGCTTTGCTATAGCCTCCTTTGGTAGCCTCTTTGCAATAGCAAGCCGTGTGATTGTTGTAGAGGTAGTCCCCTACCTATCAACCTTAGACTTCTTAGCCTTAGCCTAAGCAAGTATCTTTGTAGGATCTACCTCTCTAGCACCCATATCTATAAGATGTGTAAATCAATTAATATAAACAGGGAAAAATTATGAACTTACATTTTCTGTACCGAGCAAGGCTCAAAGGTCACTATTCTCCCCCAAAGTCTCAAGAACAGCTTTCCTTATAGCTATACTTAGTACAGTAGCAACACATCAACGTACCTTCTTTTTTATAAAATATTGTTTTGTCATTTTCTTAGCATCGTATATTTCTCTCGGTGTCCCAAAAGAACACTTTGTTTCTCCTTCTCTCCTAAATCTTCTTCACTGTTGTTGCATCATTCGGCATTAAATCTACATCCTTTGCATATAATGGCTCAGTCCATTGTGTCTAAAAGTCTAATTCCTCATTAGACGCTATTGACATGAACTTATCACGCCACTTGTGAATCTTGGATTCTAACTTGTCCATGGACTTACGTCCATGCCTTGCAGCAGCAAAGTACCACTCGTCAGGCTACCTATAGATAGTGAAGAAAAATCTAAACAATTGAGGCATAGCCTTAACCTTAACCTCTTTACATACTATCTCAAAAGCTGCTAAAAGCCGATATGTGTTAGGCAAGAACACACTCAGCACGACTCTGAAGTAGTTGAAGAAGCCCTGAACAAAAGTTGAGAAAGGGAAGTGAAGCCTAAAATCTAAATACTTCAAGTAATATGGAACTCGTGCTCCTATAGAAAGCATACTCTATCCCCGTCTCTTGGCCTCCTTAAGTTCCATGTTCCAAGAAGATCTTGCTAGTACTAATTATACTTTGAGATAAGAACTTTGTTGATGGAACTAGCGGTTCCATAGAGAATCTTAAAAGTAAGCTATTGTGTTGTATAGATATCTTGCTGACAACCTCCCTTCCTTATCCTCAAGATAACTATCCACAGGAAGCTCGTTAATTTGAGCAAGTTTATCCTACCTTGCCTCCATACTATTAACCAAACCACTTGAGAATACGTCGCCTCGCTCTTATTTTAGGGGGGAAAGAGAGGCATTAGTTTCCATTTGTCGTCTACCGCAATATATATATATATATATATATATACATAACTCCCTTTATCTTCTATTCAAACATGGGAGTTAGGGGGCAAATGTTGATAGTCAATTTTCACTCAACTTACACTTATCTTTTCATCGACTGAGATGCCAAGTAAATGACTATCTTGGCATTCGTACTCTGTAGAAGACATTCAACACTTATGTCAAGTAGAAGAAATGCTCCTAGTTTGAATTCAAATCTATAGCATGAATAGTTATCATAAGCATGGTTATATTTTACAATTTCTTGCTATACCTACATATTAAGGGAGATGTCAAGTCAAGAGCGCTCCACATGTCTTAATAGTTACCTCGATAATTGCCTTAGACACAATAACCGTCTATAAATATCAGAAAGAAACTTTGTAAGAACTCTTGAACACTTCTCATTCTCATGCTTACTATACTAAATCACCATTCTAACATAAGCATCAGAGTGGCCGCACCAGACTGACCCCGGTACCGAGTATTTTACTCTCTTTTGCAAGACTATTTCTTGACCCTGAAATTCACTAACAACAATAACCATATTGATCAATTTTATTTCTTAAGATATCTTAATAGCTTGCTAGAATCAAATAAGAAATGAATAAGATACAGTTAAATGATGTTCAGAAAAGCAATGATAAAAACTTATAAGAGTTTGGCTTCGACTTGTAGTTAACTTTGAGACAGTGTGTATTTTCCTAAGTATGATAGGTAAGGAAGGACTACATCATGAAGCTTAAGATTTTACACTACCCTTAAGCCTAAGAGAGTAGATATTTCTATTTTTGTGTAAGTAAACCTGTGTCTACTTAACTTATGGTGAATTATATTGTAAATTGCAATTGTGTGATCAATTGATTGAATATGCAACTTTGTTGAATATGCATTGATTCAGTGAAATGTTTCCTTATGTATGACTAATTGCTAATGCATTTTATTGGCTGGAAAACTTAGAAACTAATATGACCTTTAGGGTGTTCCCCTAAGTGAACCTTACATGAAGGGATGAATTATAAAATTGAGACCCAAAGTTGGAACTATGATAACTGAGATGTTTATGTTATGGAACTTGAGATTCTTGCCTAATATTATATTATTATATTATTTGCTATATTCATGGCATGACACGAAATGACTTATGGGTCAAGTTTCTCAAAACTTAAATATTGCTAGGTTGGGTTTTGAGCATGTAGATCTTGCATTGGACAATCTATTCTAGTTATAAAGTGTAGTTTCAATTAGGTTAGCTAGATGCTGGGTTTTGGTAGTTCAATGTTGCCCTAGGTTCGTTGACATTGTATCCAGATGCTCGAGCATGATAACTAACTAGATTACTGAATTAGAAAAACTAAGCTAGGCTAGGATATTAGTACCGATGCATGTCACGTGCATGAGCATAGCATGTATCCTCAGTGTAGACCTCTTATCTTGAAAACTTTGATTATGAAATTGAATGTCTTAAGACATTGATGTTCATGAATGTATGTTATGCTTATTCTATGTTTTGTCTTTATCTAATCTCACTTAGCTCATAGAGAGCTAAGGGGATAATTGTGTATCCTCAACTAATGAAGAGAACTAACTGGACATTAACATTAGTTCAGGAAAAGTCCTTTAAGAGTGCATAAGATGGAGTCAGCTACTTTTGAAGTAGCCTTGCGGTATTTTGATCTTATGCCCATGAAGGATCTATACATATGTAATAAAAGAAGAAAAAAAAAAGTACTGTGTTTTATGTTTAGTTATATTCGAATGTTGTATTCTTTTGTATAAACAGGTGTAAAGCTAAACTTTATTGTAGTAATCTTTTGTTATAAATAGAGCTTTTATTAAATATAAATAGGTATTCATTCGTGATGGTACATCTTATGCTATGCTAAGATGTGACATCCTTTAGGTGGTATTAGAGCATAAATTAGGGACCATAGTATGAGATGTGTATGAGGTATATAAGGTAGCTAGGTATCAAATGAATTTAACTTTGTTAGTAGCAACCACTATAAGGAAATCGACTGTATCTATTGAGTTTGCTACTATCTGGAAAATGGTGCAAACACGTGGAAATGGGGATCCCAGTTTATCATCTTCTCTTAGAAGGTAGATGAGAGTAGAATAGCAACCTTAACCGAATTAAACTTTGCCTTTACAAGTGATGGATGTAGTACAATAACTTGTAACTGCTTTTGCTAGGGCTAATAGAGCAAGTAAGGATAAGTTAGCTCGAGTGCAACATATAGTGAAACCATTCGACGAGACAAAAATTAATCCTTTAGTTGTGGAAGAGTGGATCAATTTCTTGGAAAAAGCTTTTGAAGTACATGAGATGGAAGATAATAGGAAAGTAGGAGCTGTGATTTTATTGGATGGATGCGTAAATAATTGGTGGAAGGGTAAGGCAGAACCTATTGGTTAAGACAACTTTAGGAGTACATTTGTAAAGTAGTATTTCCCTAAATGTTTAAAGAAGCAATTGTGTCCAAAATATTACAATTTGAAGCAAGCAGGTAGAACTTTCAAAGAATATGAATAAGAATTTAATAAGTTGTTCAAATTTTCCCTAAAAGCGGTATAGAATAATGAGATTGCTAAGGTTGGTAGGTTTAGGGTTGGACTTGTTATTGATTTTCAAGTTAAGTTGAAAAGGATAAGGTTGGTGCAATACGTTGATATCATCAATGAGACTTGTTTAATTGAGTAATCTTGTGACTTACGAAAGGCAGTTAAGGAAGTAGAAAGTAAGAAAAGGAAATTCATAGGGAGTTCTAATAGTAGCCATAAGATTGTAAAAGGAAAAAGGATTTATCAACCACTTAACAAGAATCAGTAGTTGGGTGGAGCCATGCTACTTTGCTGGAAATGTAATGGGTGACATAATGCTATGCAATGTCTAGAACTACAATAGAAATTTTTTAGGTGAGGAGAAGCTAAGCATTTGGCAAGGTAGTATCAAATCCCCAACCCTAGAGGTATATACTGTTATGAGTGTCATTAAATAGGACCTAACGCCACTCAATGTATTGTAAATTAGCAAGCAAGACTAGACCAATGCAAGCTAATAGGCCAGGAATGACAAATAGATATAATTGACCAGGAGATGCTAGAACCAAACCTGGAGTTTAAAGAAGGGTGTACGTGATCTAAGATGATGAAAGCAAGGATGACAACATAGTTATAGGTATGAGTCCCGAACCCTATGATATTTAGATACCTTTATATAATCATGTGTTGTATGTTTGCTTAAATCATGTTTCCTAGATTAATGATATAATTGTGATTGTTATGTTAGGATTGGTTTGCCTAGAGGTTAACTATGCTTATACATTATTTGATATGGGAGCAATACATTCATATTTATCCAAGGAATATGTCGATACGAATAAACTCCCAATAGAAACTTTAAAGAATGATTTGGTAGTGGCAACCTCTTCTAGAAGAGAGCAAATTGTGCAACAAAAGTTAAAGGGAAGTAATGTGTACATAGATCTTTATAAAATTCTTGCAAAATTAGTATTATTAGATATGAAAGGATTCAATGTTATATTGGGGATGGATTGGTTAATTGAACATCAGGTGAATATGGACTATGAAGGAAAGATGGTGGTTTTAAGCAGCCTGACAAAGAGGAATTTCATTTTACATAAAGCTCTTGAAAAGCAACCCTAGAATAGTTTCGACAAGTAAAGCTCAAAAGTTGTTAAGTAATGGTAATATTGGATTTCTAGCCTCAATAAAGGATACTTAAGTACAAGAAGTGAGATTGGAAGATATACTAGTAATGTTTGAATAACTTGAGGTTTCTCTTAAGAATTTACCTAGATTAACACTAGATAGAGACATTGAGTTTACTATAGATCTTGTACTTGGTATTGCACCTATCTTTAAGACACCCTATTGAATAGCTCCTATTAAACTATTGGAACTAAAGAAGCAACTATAAGAGTTACTGGACAAGGGATTCATAAGGCCAAGTACATCACCATGGGGCACACTTCCTAGGTTGTGTATTGATTAGTGAGAAATGAATAAAGTAAAGATAAAGAATAAATACCCACTTCCTAGGATTGATGATTTATTTAATCAGTTGAAGGGATTCGTAGTGTTCTCAAAGATAGACTTACAATCTAGTTACCACCAGTTAAAAATTAAGGAAGGAGATGTGCCTAAGACTGCCTTTATCACTTAGTACGGACATTACAAATTTCTCGTGATGTCGTTTGGGTTAACGAATGCTCGTGTTACATTTATGGACATGATCAATCGTGTCTTTAAATAAGTTCATAGTTATATTTAACGATGATATTTTAATATACTCAAGGAGCAAGGAAGAACATGTAGAATACTTAAGGATTGTGCTTTAGACCCTTAAGGACAACCAACTATACAAAAAGCTAAAGAAGTATGAGCTTTGGCTAGAAGAAGTAAGGTTTACTGGACATATGGTATCTAGTGCAAGAATAGCAGTTAACCATGCAAAAGTGAAAGTAGTAATGAAATGGGCAAGGCCGACTATTATAACAAAAGTGTGGTGTTTCTTAGGAATGGTTGGTTATCATAAGAGATTTGTACAAGATTTCTCTAAAATAGTGATTCCATTGACCCAATTAACACAAAAAGGTATTAAATTTGAATGGAATGATAAGTATGAAGCGAGTTTCTAGGAGCTTAAGAAAATATTAGTAACCACTCCAATGCTAATGAAACCAAATGGATCTAGAGAGTATGTGATCTATTGTAATGCATCAAGGAGTGGATTTGGCTGTATGTTAATGTAGAATGATAAGGTGATTGCCCACGCTTCAAGATAACTTAAACCATACAAGCGAAACTGCTAGACTCATGATTTGGAGCTTACAGCAGTAATATTTGCTTTAAAAATTTAGAGGCATTATCTATATGGTGAGAAATTTAAGGTGTACACTAATCATAAGGGCATCTTTATACAAAAGGAAATGAATTTAAGACAAAGCTGGTAGTTGAAACTATTATAGGATTATAATCTTACGATTCATTATCACCCTAAGAAGGCTAATGCATTAAGTAGAAAGAAGTTTGGTAGCATCACTACACTCATTATGGATCAGTGAGAATTGATTGAAGAGATGGAGAAATTGAGTTTGGAAGTTGTAACAAGAGAAGAGAGTAGTAGAACTTACATTACTTGAGCATATCAAGGAAGCCAAAGAGGGAGATGTAGAGCTTGAAGGGATAAAAAATGATATTAAGCAACACCCTGACTTTAGAATTAATGATACAAGAATGTTAAGAATTAAAGAAAGCCTTTATGTACCAAAGGATTTGGAAGTTAAAAAGTGACTTTAGAAGAAGTGCATTATGTGAGATACATACTACACCCTGGAAATAATAAGATGTACAAGGACATAAAGCAGAAAATTTGGTGAATGAGAATGAAAAGAGATGTGACACAGTATATATCACATTATATGACCTACTAGAAGGTGAAGGCCAAACATCAAAGATCGGGAGGATTGTTATAACCTTTACCTATACCTGAATGGAAGTAGGAGCAGATCATGATGGATTTTGTGAGTAGTTTACCAAGGATAAGATCACAACATGAATGATATGGGTTTTAGTGGATAGACTTATGAAATTAGCACATATCTTAGCTGTAAGGCAATTGGAAACATTTTCTCAACTAGCAAAAGTTTATGTCAAGGAAATTGTTCATTTGCATAGTGCTTTAGTATCAATAATATCTTATTGTTATCCTCGTTTCATGTCTAGATTTTGGTAATCCTTGTAAGTAGAAATGGGAACTAAGCTAAACTTTAGTATTACTTATCATCTTTGAAGTGATAGGCAATCGAAGCAAACAATCTAAACGCTATAGGATATGCTAAGGGCATATGTGATAGATTTTGGAGGTAGTTAGGATGACCGTTTTCCATTAGTAGAATTTTCCTACAAGAATAGCTATCATAATACTATTCAAATGGCTCCATATGAAAGATTGTATGGATGTAAATGTAAATCCTCTGTTTATTGGGATGAAGTGGGGAACAAGTTAGTTATTGCACTATCAATGTTACAAGATCTTAAAGAGAAGGTGCAAATAATTAGGAAATGAATGTAAACTACCCTAAGCTAAGAGAAAAGTTATGTAGATGTTAGAAGAAATCCATTAGAATTTTAAGTAGGAGATTAGGTATTCTTCAAGATATAACCGACAAAGGGTGAGGCAATTTGGTATTAAAGGAAAGTTAAGTCCTTAGTATATTAGACCATATCAAATTAAGAAAAGGATTGGAAAAGCTGCTTATGAACTTAAATTACCCAATGAGATGGTATGAATTCATATTGACTTTGAGGAAATTTATAGGTGATCCCATAATGATACTGGATGTACCTCTAGTGGAGATAAAAGGAAACATTATGCATATAGAGCATCTAGTTCATATTTTGGATGCAAAGATTTAGAGATTGAGAAACCGACATGTTAAATATGTAAAGGTTCTATGAAGTAAACATACCATAGAGGAAGCAACATAGGAATCTATTGAGTCAATGAGAGCTCAGTACCCTAAACTATTTGCATAAGGTTAATAATACTATCATCGATTATTCTTTTTAAAGAATGAGGTTAGGTAAATATGTCAAATTTTCTGATGGTTTCCTTCTCAATACCAACTTCAATTCATCAAGTTCCAATGTGATTCCCTAAATCTTTTCATCAAAGTTTAATTCTATCCGTGCTGCTCCATATCACCTATCAATCCTTCTTCTATAAAAAAAAAAAAAAATGATTCATGTGCCTAGTTATGTCTTATTCCCTCATAGTTAAGTTTTAAGGATGAAACTTTTTTTTAAAGGGGGTAAGATGTAATATCCTAAGTTTCAAGCCAATATAATAACCTTAGGATTTAGGCCCCTATATTTAAGGCGTCGAGTAAAGTAATCCATTTTAGTTCAAACTTCTTAATATGGCTAGAAAAGTTAGAAGAAGTATCATAGTAAAGGAAATATGTCAAAATAAGCTATAGAAAAGAATTTGTATGATAAAAATGTTAGTTTATTTATAAAGCCACCGAAAACATGAAATTTGAGCTTTGAAATATAATGAGATGTGATAACCTTAGGTTCCAAGCCCCTAAATAGAGGGCTTTAGGCAACATTAACTATTTTGCTTCAAACTTCACGATAAGGCTAGAAAAGTTAGAAAGAGTAACCTAGTAAAGTCAATTTCTTAAAATAAAGAATATTAGAAGTTTAATTTGATAAAATGTTAGTTTATCAATTAAAGCCGATATTTATATATAACTAGAGATTCAAGCTTCAAGATACAATGAGATCTTAGAGATAAGTTATTTAACCTATAAAAGTAATAAAATGAAGTGAAAATATACAATATTGGTTTTAGATATATTGAATATGCATAATATGTGCAAAATATGCACATATATTGATATAAATTTATAAGAATATAGATAAATTAATATAAAATAGTGAAAATTATTTAAAAATCAAGTGATGAGTCATCGATGCCATCCAAATTAGACGATGACAGCTTGGGATTGGATAAATGGTGACTCATCAACAATTGAATGAGAAAATGTCACCTTATACTATAAATTAATGGAAAATTGACATGTGGCATACACTTGAATTCACTCCTTTGAGCCTATAAATACACCAACAACACTTTATTTTCAACATTTTAGCAACTATAAATCAGTATGAAAAGGATCAAAAGTAAGAAAATTAAATTCTTACAAAATATAGAAAAAATAGGGGAGGTAACTTGGTCTTTGTGATTTGTGTAGCAAGCCTCAACCTTAACACCTTGGGGCTTTGGTGGTTGAACGTGGCTACCATGGGAAGTGTAGTCGACATGGCCTTACCACTAGTCGAACTTCAATGGCTAGCGAACCGACTAGTTTAAATTTCTATCCTTAAGACTTTAAATATATTAAAAATATCAAATGATATCTAAAATTTATGAAACATGTTTTTCTTGGGTATTTTTATATGTAGAATGAAAATATCAACCTAAAATTTTAAAGTAAGAATTTCTTATATGGGTTCCTTAAGAAACCACTCTATTTCAATGAATTTTGTATTAATTTTTTAAAATAGTAAATGATGTTGTTTTAAGCTTTTTTTTTATATATTCCTCATATGATTTATTTAATTTAAATAAGAATAAATTTTTATAAACTATATGTTTAAAGTTTTTTAAAATTATTTGACAAAATCTTCCTTGTTTTGCAATTTAAGTAAATAAAGGGTTTGTCAAATAATTTCTTGATGAATTCCACTTTAAGTGATTTCTAGAATCTAGTAATGGTATTTGGATTATTTAGTTTTGATATTGTAATTAAATTTGATTATTGAACTAATTTAAGCTAATTTTTAGTAAAATTATACCTAAAATCAATAATTTGGAAGCTATATCTAATGAGCTAATTTAATATCTTTAGTAAATAGATTTGAAACTATGTATTTTTATGAGTTTGTAGTATTCTTTTGTGGAATTAATCGAGTTATTTTACTATTTATGTTATAAATAGCGAGTATTTAGCTACATTTTGACCATATTGATATATTTATAGCACTTACATGACTCAAGCTAGATATTTTCTTAAAGAACACTTGCTGATCAATGTGATTAAGTATGGATATATGTGTAATGGTAAGCTATTAAGTATAATATGGATTATTTATGTGATTAAGAAAATTTACGATCAAATCGAAATTGTAAAAGAGCATTTTTTGTAATGTCACTTTCTTGGTCAAGTTGATACCTTAAGATATTTCTACGGTTCTTTATAAGGATCATGGTGATATGTAGTTTGCTAAAAAGAGATAAGAACTAAAGAAGCTATAATCAATACTAATTTAGCTGTTTAATCAATTAGCTATATACGATACTGTATTCAAAAGAAGACAAATTAATTACTCTACTACATGTATTAATGTTTATAGGTGAAGATAGGTGTATTGAATAGTGGAATAAGCATCGGGCCTAGGTGAGAACCCTTACTTAGTTGCTCTATGCTACGTAGTAGTTGAAAATATAGACCACTCACTTGCCTGTTGAGTGTAGCCATAAGATATGCTTAATTATATCGCATAGCTTAGCATACTTATATTTTGAATTGATACGTTTTGTGATAAACTTTTGCTTAGTATATTATCGTTCTTGCATTTTGTACTTCTAATAATGGATTGGGATTTATGGGAAATTTAACTTGGTTAACTTAAGTGATGCAATTGTACTTGGCTAAGGAGAATGATTTCCTATGAGATGATTCATTGTGTTAAACTTATGATTTTATAAATCTTGGATGAAATTTAGTAAATACCTATGTTATTTAACTTTGTGCAAAGGTGGTGATTTCTATACCGTACCATGTATGCAATTGCAACATGTGATTGTTAAGTTGAAGGGTCGACTTTGTTGAAATTTTCTTGGTTTTCGATATTTGGCCAGAAGTCATTCTTGGCTTTATTGACCTATAAACTATACTTAATGGAAATTGTATTAGGTTAAGTTGATTCAAAACCTATACTTAGCTGGGCTAAATATGTTGTTTGAATGCATTCATATCATAGTACGAAATGAACCTATAGGTCAAGCTTTCTTAACTTGAGATATTGCTAGGTAGGGTTTTGAGCATATAGATGCATTATTCAATTAGTTCTGGCCTACTTTAAGTAGTTTTAGCTAGGCTAGCTATATGTTGAATTTTCAAACCACATTAGGTGGTTTCAGTTTTGTTGGGTTTTGAGAGTCCTACTCCTGCATAGCTCCTTGTTGCTTCAATGTTCATGGACAATGTATATAGATGCTTGAGTTTATCGACTAATTGAATGAGTAAGTTGCTAAGATGGCTGAGATACCAATACTAGTGCATGTTTCGTATATTAGCATAGCATTGTATGAGGCATGAACTGTTGCATATGTGCTTAATATTAGTTTAGTGACTTGAATGTATTATATTGTTGACGATGTTGGAATTATCAAATATATGATATGTACTACTTGTTGTAATGTAGAATACTCGATTGCAATGCTTTCTATGTTTAGCTTTATAGTCACTTGGCTCAAAACTTAAGCTATGGGGTTAACTTATCTTGTTGTTAGTGAATTTTGGGATGAGGAAAAATCCTACAAGAGAAAGTGAAATACTTAGTACGAAGGCTAGTTCGATGCGGCTACTTTGATGCTTAAGTTAGTAAGGTAACTTAATATAATAAGCATGTGAATAAGAAATGTTTAGGGGTCTTATAAAGTTTCTTTCCGGTATTTATAGATGATTGCAGTGTCTAAGGCAGTTGTCGAGTTAACTATAATGATACATGGAAGCTTATTGGCTTGACATCTCCCCTAATATGTAAGGGTAGTAGGCGGTTATGTAATATAACCGTGCTTATGATAACTGTTCATGCTATAAAGTTTAATTCAAACCAGGAGCACTTCTTATACTTAGCATAAATGTTTTATATCATCTATCTAGTTCAAATGCTGAGAAAGTTGGTTGTACAGCATATCAACAAATGAAAGGATGAGTTTCAGATGAATGAAAACTGACTATCAACATTTGCCCTCCCAACTCTTGTGTTTGAGTAATTGACAAAGGGTATTACATAGACATATATTGTACAAAAGGTTGAGTGGGGGGTGGATTTTTTAGATTTATGACGAGTAATATGAGAAGTAGGACAGATCACATCCCAATCGAAAGGTCATCATTTCTAAACTATCGTCCATTTGAGAAATCAAGAAATTGGAGGCATTACATCTATTGCCTTGGTCATCATTTTGTGGTAGGCCTAATAACTGTCAGAGAGTTTTTAACCATTAGCGATCTGCGGGATTAGCATATCAGTGCATCATTAATATTAGAAATAGATTTGTAGTTACAAGGTTGAATCGTCATTATATAAAGTAATATTTACAATCAGAATTGCGTTTTCTAATTGCATCTTAAACTTTCATTTGTTTCCTCATCTTCAACTCGAATTCTTCGATTTGTGTTGTATCATTTCACATGACCATACAAGTATGGTTCATAAAGTTGCTCATTGAATTTTGCTTTTCGATTCTGAGGCAATAGAGACTAAGGCCACCTTTCCTTCCCAAATAAGGAGTGTACCAGGTTGTTCTTCGGGCGGTTTGGTTGATAGCATGGAGAAAAGTTGCGATAAACTTGCTTAGATCAATGAGCTCTCTATAGATAATTATCTTGAGGATAAGGAAGGGAGGTCTTTGGCATGATATCTGTTCAATATGCTAGCCTATTTTTGTGACTCTCCAAATGGAACTGCAGTTCCGTTAATAGGGTCCTCATCACAAAATATAATCAGTATTAGCGAGATCTTCCTAAAACATGGAACTTGAGGAGGTCAAGAGATGGGGAGAGTGTAAATCTCTAAAATTTTCGATCTAGCTTTTGAAATAAACTTTAGTATGTTAGATAATCTAGGAGTTGAAAAAGCTAATGAAAGTGAAAACCCTAAAAGAACTAATCAATTCTATATGAAACATTTCTATCGTAAATGTATGTAAACACTAAAGATTTCATTCAAAAGTGATAAAAACCCTAAAATGATAACCTTAAAGACATATGAGCATTAATTCATCATAATATACCCTAAAACCCTAATTGATAATATAACCTTCATACTTTACCAAATCATTAATAAAAGATTAGAGATGACTTTCAATGATGCATATATATTTAGAATCCTTAAGTAATCCTTTAGAAACTAAGATAATGAATCATAGATCATATTTATCTTCTAAGTATATGATTAAGATAGTATTACATAGAGTTAGGGGTATAGTTGGAGCTTAAGTTAAATGTAGTAAACATTAACACCCTAACGGATACTTTTCATACTAGTTATACTAAGTAGCTTACCAAATGATATATATAGGATATAAATAACTAAAGTAAGATCTCATAATCTATTTTTACTAATCAATTCACGAAATGCCTCATTTGCTTAATTTTTCCCTTAGTTTTCCTTAATTACTACATTATGTACACAAAATGACATATGCATATGAAAAGTTAACTAAGTTAACAAATGTTAACCAAGGTCAAATGGTTGACTAAAGTTAACAATTAGAAAATTCAATAAAAGACACTAATGCATTAGAAAATACCTAATCCATCTTACGATTTCTTTTCTTTTCTTTTCTTTCCTTTTCTTTTCTGTTCTCACCACCCCTTTAATTGCCGTCCACACCTTGTTCTCCTTTTAGACCCGACTTTCTTCTACTTTTCAAACCTAAAACAAAACAAAAATAAACCCCTTACCCCACCTCCATTGCCGTGACTTTCCCTTTCCCTTTCACTTTAAAAAATTTCTAACTTTGTCTCCATAATTCAAACACAAATTAAGATATGTTATTATGTATTGCTTTATATTACTTATTAATTATGTGATGAGGTAGATTAGATAAGTAGATATGTATTATGTGTAATCATATTGAAGAAGGCATAAAGTTTCTACCTTTAGGTATAGAAGGATAGAAATCATGGTGAAGAGGAAGAAAATATATATGTATATGCCCTTAAGTATATGTACATAAGGATATACTAGAAGAATACAAGTATGGAGATCTTTGTACATAAGTATTTACTATGTACATAACCTAAACTAAGACAAATCCTAACTATACATACCTATACCGTACTAAATACACACTTAAAAACACAAAGGAATGAAATTAGGGAAGTTTTCTTAAGAGGAAAATTTGGCATACGAAATTTGTATAAAAATATGTATATAACCGTATAGGTATATGAGTATATGTACATGTGTACTAGTATACATATAAGTACAGTAAGGGTATAAGTATATAGTAGTTTATGTAAAGTGTACATAAGACACTTAGGTATGACATAAGCATAAGGTAAGGCATATGTAATGAAATGATGAGCTAAGCAATGATATAATTAAAAGATGACATAAGTAATAACATAAGTAATTAATGATGCAAGTGATGACATAAGTATAGGTTTATAAAATAAGAAATAAGAAGAGTGCATAATAATTAGGTACATAAATTAGTAAACCCTAATACATTTCCCAAATTGGATTACACTTAATTAAGTACATGAATTAGTAATAGCAAGGTTAGATTCTCTAAGTATAAGAATTTATGGGTTAACTAAATCATTAAATATAAACAAAGGATATAAATATAAGCAATAAGAATAATTAAGTTTCCATAATTAAAATTTCTATAAATTTAGTCCATATTGTAAAACATGGGTCTTAACATCCAAAACGAACATCACTGTATGAACGTACGTTCGAAAATGATGAAAAATGATTATAAAGTCATAAATATTGCAAATAGAACAAAAAAGTTACATACGATTAGTGATAAAGTCTAACTGGATAATAGTTGATAGCAATCTAAGTAAAATTAGGTAAATAGATATTTAGAATTACTAGTTAATTCAATTACTTACTAGCGTTATTATATCGTAATGATCAGGTGATCCCGAGATAGGCAAGGATCTCCTAATTGATTATTACGACTAGACCAAGTCGTTATGGCCGAGTGAGTATTTAACCTATGATTCCATACTTGTATATGATTGTAGATAGTAGACTTAAATATCATTGTTAATTGACTACTATGTGGGGTTCGGGAAATACTTGTATATGTTATTATGTTTTGAGTTGTGAACTTATCTTAAGTACATATAATGCTTTGTTTGTTGCATGGTAATATAGAAAATGATTGTGCATACTATTGGGTGGTCACAGCATAATTTAAACTTACTTATACTCAGCTTATAAAAAGAAACTGGAACATGCATTGTATAGACATAATTCTAACCATCACATCACATGGAAGTAAAGAGAGGCCTCTGTTTAGGGGTGAATATGGACTGTTAGGGCCCACTCACGATTATACTAAAACTTGGTTTTTATGGAAATAAAAGAATTATTTGATTTAAGAATGAAATGTGGAGTTCCGTAGTAAAATAAGTTATAGTATAATACTCGGATCTGATTGGTGCCGTATATACTCTAATCCTAACTTCGAAGGGTATTAAATTTGAGTTACGTATATGAACTAGTTAACTATACATATTGTTTGGCATTCTATTTGATCATTCATTCATGTACGTGAATATAATGTATTTATAACTTGCCTGTAGTGTGGCTAAGAGTTTTGCTCACTAAGCTTAGGCTTATACTCCCTTAGACTTTTACTGTAAGATAACTTGTTCGTAGAGGTTGGCCAAGGGATGCCATAGGTTAGCTTAAGGACTTAGGTAAGAGTGAGCTGTCCTATGTATTGAGAGAGAATAGTTTATGTAGACTCTTACTCATGTACTTTTGTTTTACTAGTTTTATAGACTTAGATATACTTAATTACTGTATATTGTAAACTTTGTAATTCAAATTTTATATAAATATGTTTCTATGAAGATATCATGTGAATCTGTATGTTCTTGGGAAACTAGTGGTTATAGAGCCTTATATGTTGTATGAAGAGTTAATGATTGGAAGGGTAACCAATCAGGGATTCTTCGTATAGTATATAATGTTTGCCATGACTAGGCTGTCTTCAGTTCATGACATAGAGGGTATGCTTCCCTAAGGAGTGCAAGTTTCATGTATACCTGAAATATTTAGATTTTAGGTTACGATTCCCTTTTTCGAGTTTCATTAAGGGCTTTTTCAACTATTTGAGAGTTGTACTGAGTATGTTCTTACCCAACACTTATTGGCTTTTGGCGGCCTTTGAGATAGTTTGCAAAGAAGTCGATGTTAGGGCTATACCTCAATTGTTTTGGTATTTCTTCACTATTTGAAGGTAGCCTGATAGGTAATACTTTGCTACTGCGAAGCATAGGCCGAAGTTCATGGATGGGTTAGAATCTAAGATTCATAAGTGGTATGATAAGTTCATGTTAATAGTATTTAACGAGGACTTCGACTTCTGGACCCAATGGACTGAGTCGATACATACAAAAAGACATAGATCTAATGCTGAATGATGCCGCAGCAGCGAAGAAAATTCAAGAGAGGAAAAGAAACAAAACGTTCTTCTAGGACGCTGAGAGAATTATTTGATGTTATGAAAATGGAGAACCAATATTTTCTAATAAAAAAGGTATGCAAATGTGTTACCGCCATGCTGAGTATAGCCATGAGAAAAGCCTTTCTCGAGACTTGGGGGAGAATAGTGAACTTTGAGCCTTACTCAGTATGGAAAATGTAAGTTAATATTTTTTCCATGTCTGTATTAATTGGTTTGCTTGTGTCACAGATATGGGTGCTAGAGAGGTAAATCTAAGAAAGCTACTAACTTAGGCCAAGGCCAAAAAATCCAAAGCTGATAAGAGGGTAACCACCTTAGTAGCTACCATTCGGCTTGCTGTTACAAAGAAACCAACAAACGAAGCTATAGCGACGCTAATGGCTACATAGAGGATCTCTTGTCTTGCCAAGAGGCTGAAGGAGAATGAGAAAACATATCCAACTGAGGTTGTTCATTCTAAGGAGACTTTAGTCATGATTATTCAAATTTCTATCAAATCGAAGGATGGCAACTGTCAAAAGATACACCCCATCGAGGAGGATGAAAATGCCATTACTGTAGAAGGCTCATCGTTACCGATTGCAACAACTCCGAGTGGTGATAAAAGACTAAGGAAGGAACTTGCTAGCTAACCACCTATCAAGAAGTCTAAGGGCTTGGACAAAAAATTGATGGAGGTAATGCGTTCTAAAGCTCTCGGCATCAGTAGCGCCGAATTCATCCCCAACAAAGAGGTCAGTGAGTATTTCATCCCTTGTTGGAGCTATTAAATTTTGGACACTGACTCGGCCTTAGGAGATAAGAGGAAATCTTTAGCTCTAATGGAAGGGATCATTCTTCTGAAAGATAAAGATATTGCTAAGAACTAAGTCAACAAGGTCGACGATTGCAATGAGGCTCATATCGTAGCCAAATTGTTTGATATGAGTTTCCATGACCATTGCTTTTGATTATCGAATTCATTCAAGAAACAAACACATTTCCTCTTCTAGATGACTAGCCACATTCTGACATTTTTAGACAAAGTCGATAAAGAGGCAAAGAAGGTAATATCTTTAGTTGTAACCGTATAATACCCAATCAATTTTTATAGTAATAAATGAATTTGCTATAGAAAATTAAGGTTGTGTACAATGCATTAAAGGACTAAATTACTATAGCTAAGAATGCAAGGATTAGGGCTAAAATGGAGATTAGAAAGCTTAAGGAAGAACTTGCTGCTGAGAAATTAGTACATGACCTCGTTGCTAATGAGATCTCTAACTTAAAGGCCAAAATGGAAGAATAATACAAAGAGTTTGATAGCTTAGAAGAGGAGTTGTAAAAGAAAAAGGAAGAGTATTGGGGCTTAGGCGGAACTATTTGCATCATGAGCGATGATGAAGATAAACTTAGGATGTAGATAAAGGAGTTGGAGACCAACAACTCGAACTTATAGAGCCATGTGGCTGAGTTAGAGTAGATTGTGAGGACGGGACCATCTATTGAAGAGGCTCTTGATATAGTTACTCTCAGTCGGCAATACGAGAAGCTTGTATGCAAAAAGTTGTTGGAGGGGGTTTAAGTAGTAAGAGAAGAAGTCTTAAAGCTTCATCATGATTATGATCTCTTGTATCTTAACTTTGTTGGCGTCGATGACAAAGTTAATAGTGCCAATGAAAATGAAGGCAATGAGACAGGTGATGAGAGTATGAATCAAAGTGACAATGAAGCTTATGTTGAAGAAATTGCCTACTCTAAGAACCCAGTTGTCGAGAATGCCCTTGCTAATGATTTAAAAATCACTTCTATTGAATATGGGGATAGGCTATAGGACTTATTGTATTGGTACATTACATTCTTGTGTAATTATTAATTGGAATATCATCAAGGCAATGTCAAGTGCTTATGACATTTGATTTCAAGTACTACACTTTCTCAATTTGTATGGTATATGTATATTGCTTCGCGCCCTCATTCATCAGCATGTTTTATTTTATACACTATTTGTTTCTTGATATGTTTTATTTCACACGCCCAACTATCTTTTAGTATTTTTATCTTACATACCATCTACTTCTTAGCATGTTTTATTTCAGACGCCCAAATATCTTTTGGGATGCTTTATTTCATAGGCCATTTGTTTCTTGGAATGTTTTATTTTACACACCATTTTTTTCTCAATATCTTTTATTTCATACACCATTGTTTCTCGGTATGTTTTATTTCATAAGCCTAACTATCTACCTGTTTTATTTCACATGCCCATCGTTTTATACTATCTGTTAACCATTTGAGGTGTGGACTAGTCGCATTATTTAGCCATAAGGTTAATTTGTATAGTTTATTAACCATATTAGGTTAAAACCTAGATCAATTTGTTTGCCATGCAACATTGAACTCGTTAATTTGGCATTCGTAACCAAAATACAATGAGACTTCAAATATATAATTGTCATAAATAAGTACCAATCTTACAAACATGTTGGCTGCTACTAAATGAGAGATGGTAGAAATCATTCAGCATTAATTGAAATAAAATTTCAGATTCTTGTCATTCTAAGCTCAAAGGATGATAGATCCATCCAACCTTTCTAGTTAATAAGCCTCTTCACCAACGACTTCCCGGATCTTGACATGATGCTCATAATTCAAGCTGAGCTTTCCCTGATTTGCTTACGTAACAATTGCTTCCATCCTACGGCAAACCAAATCTCTAAGTTGGAAAGCCTTGTGCTTTACTTTCTGATTGTAATATCTTGCTGCTTTATGTTAGTATGCTGTGACCCTAGCTCTTCCAATGTCTTGAATTTCCTCAATAATGTCCGAATTCATTGTCAATCCAACTTGATTAAACATAACATCAAAATTATGCATCCGCAGATTAGGCAAGTCTAGCTCAATCGACAACATGACTTCAGTGCTGTAGGCTAACTTAAATGGTGTCTCTCCTATTATGATTCTATGAGTGGTTTTGTATCCCTATAGGACATTTAGTAGTTCATTAGCCTACTTCCCCTTGACTTAATCCACTTTCCGTTTCAAACTGTGCAATTTGAACTTGTTTACGACTTCGATTCATCCATTTATTTAAGGGTACACTAGAGATGTATAATTGAGCCGAATATCGTGCCCTTCACAAAATATGTAGAACTTATTGTTGTCAAATTATAGGCCGTTATCAATAATTATCATGTAAGGAACTCTGAATCTTGATATGTTAGAGTTGAAGAGAAAAGCTTCCACTTTCTGGTCAAATTTTTGCTATAGCCTTGACCTTAGCCCATTTGGTAAAGTGGTCTACAGTGACAATTACGAATTGTCGCTGGGCGATAGACTTCAGAAAGGGTCTAAGAATATCTAGCTCCACTAAGAAAAAGGCTAAGGGCTGGTTAGGCTACATAACTCAATTGTAGGTGCATTACTTAGCGACTTGTACTTTTAGCATTGAGGATACTACCGGATAATGTCCTTTGCATCTTCTCTTATAGTCAGTCAATAATAGCCAAGTTGTAATGCTTGAATGTACAATGTTTGCACCTTTACTTGATTATTTCATATGCTACCATATAGTTTAGATAACACCTCTAGGCATCCCTCAAGAAAAGGCATCGAAAGGTAAGGTTGAGCTATGCTACGCTTATACAGCTAACCATTAATTAGTATGTAGTTTATAGCTTAGTAAGCCAATCTTCGCTCCTCCTTTTTGTCATCAGGGATAGTACTATCTTTTAGATAATTCAATAGGGAATCCATCCACGATTCTTCTCTTGGGCATGGAGCTAACTCATAGCTCTATAAGAGATTGGATAAAATTTTCTATGGGAGAAACTCCATAAAAAGTTTCTCATTTAACTTAAGGAATGCCATACTGGCTAACTTTGACAGGTTATCAGTAGTGATATTCGTGCTTCCCAGAAATTTATGAATGGAGAACGATAGGAATTCTTATACGAGCATTTATACCACCAATAAGTACTTGCTCATCTCTTCTTCTCTTGCTATGTAACTTCTAGTGACTTAATTTACCACAAGTTGGGAATTAGAGAACACTTCGAGTTTCTTAGCACCAATTTCTTTTGGCAGTATCAATTCAATGATTAAAGCCTCATACTTTGCTTCATTGTTACTAATTGGGAATCTAAATTTTAGAGCGTAACGAACTTTGACATTATGGGGGCCTTAAAGAACTAGGCTAGCATCGCTTCCTTCCCGTGTTGAAGAATCATCGACATAAAGAAACCAGATAGGTTTCTCCGCGATCTCCACAGAGTCTTCCTCTCTCATTCTAGGTTTATATTGTATACCATGGGCACTGAGCATTAAGGCATATTTCATCATCTTCCTCGAGGAGTCAAGCCATTGCAATGCTTACCAGAATGGTTGATCAGTAAAGATAATAATCTGGTAAGCCTCAAAATATGACTTCAACTTTCTCGCCAAGAGAACTACTGCTAATGCATATTTTTCAATATTTGTGTATCGAAGCTCTAGCCCTTGCAAAACATGAGTCATGTAATAAACGAGTTGGTGCTCTTTGTTATTAATTCAAACCAGTACAAAGGAAAGTGCTCAGCAGCTGACTAATAGATATAAGTATAAATTTCCTCTTAGAATGGGTATCTAGAGTATTGGGGGTGACATAAGAAATTCCTTGAGCTCGTTAAAAGCTCTTTCGTAATCGTCGATTCAATGGAATTCCTTTGGATTCTTCAAAATTTTAAAGAATTATGCATACCTATCTACACTTGTTAATACAAATCTATTAAGAGCGGAAATTTGCCTGGTTAGTTCTTGTACCTCCTTAACCTTAAAAGGTGATTTCATATTCCTTATTGCTTCAATCTTTCTCAGATTGACCTTAATGCCGCGTCGTGTGACCATATACCTGAGGAATTTCCTTGATGTTGTGCCATAGATACACTTTTGTTGGTTGAGTTTCTTATTATAACTCCTCAATGTAGCAAACGTTTCCTCCAAATCGGCGAGATACTGATCTTCCTTCATGCTCTTCAAAATCATGTCATCTACATATACTTTAACATTCTTATGTATCTAAGATTTGAACATCTTTCTTACTAGTCTTTGGTATGTAGCACTAGCATTCTTTAGCCCAAAGGGCATCACCATATAATAGTATGTTCCAAAATTGGTAACGAAAGATGTGTAGACTTCATCTACCTTGTCCAACTTGATTTGGTTGTAACCAAAGAAAGTGTCCATAAAAGAAAATAACGCATGTCCTATAGTTGCATTTAACATCTAATTAATTTTTAACAGTAGGAAACAATCATTAGGATAGGCCTTATTGAGATATGTGAAGTTTATGCACATTTGTCACTTACTATTGGACTTCTTAGCTAACACACAATTTGCTAGCCAAGTTAGAGGCTCTTCACAGATGAATCCTACCTTCAATAACTTCTAAACCTCTTCTTCTATTGCCGCTTGTCTCTCTGGTGCAAAAAGTCTTTTTCTTTATTGGACCACTTTTACATTCGAGTCAATTTGGAGCTTGCATACCATATTGTCTCTTAGAATAACCGCTTATCTGAAGGTGACCATGCAAGAAGGTCAGCAATGGCTTGCAAGAAGTCAATCAGACTTTGCCAAACATCTGTTAACATGGGTTTTCCTATCTTTGTTGTCTTCTCAAGATCATTTTCCAACAGAATTTACTTTGTATCATTCTCAGTGTTCTTTATGCTGATTGACTTGCCTTCTGGATAGTTTACAACTTAAAATACTTCCTCCTGTCTCAAGGCCATTATATATAAGGACCAGGCTAATTGTTGATCCCCTCTATACACATTAACCCTTATAAGAGTAGAAAATTTGGCCTTTAGATGTGCCGTTGATGGGACAATGCCAAATAAATATTGGCATGCCCGTCCCATTGTCATGTTGTAAGGGGACCAACATTTGATGAGAAGAAAATCCACGTTGTCCTCTACAACATGCTCGTCATCCTCGATCTATATCAGCAAAGAGATAACTCCTACTACTTAGACAAGTTTATTATTGAAGGCATAGAGGTTATACTTGTAAGACTGCAGCTATACTTTAATCGTGGGCTTCATTTAATCGAAGGAATGTTAAAAAATGATATCAGTTGAACTTCCCATGTCAACAAGAATCTTTTTGACTTCAAATTTGACGACTTTCACATTAATGACAAGTACATCATTATGTGGCCTTTGGATACCCTCAAAATCCTCTTCTCCAAAAGATATTATATTGTCAATCCTGATCTTTTTTCTATGAATATTGCAAATGTAATTCGTGGCGTTAATCAAGTTCGAAGAACTCCATTGGCCTATACTAGGTCAACCAACAATGGCATTAATTACTCTGTTGGGTGCTCTGGTGGGATTAATATCTCTTGCATCTCTCATAGCCATCGCTGGCTGAGTGTCATCCTCTTGTTCCTCTCTTCTCTTCTGAGACGATCTTTCGGTTCTTTTAGCATCATGTGCTAAAAATTTTCGTAGGTACCTATGTTGTATTGCATCTTCAATTGCATTCCGGAGTTGAATGCACTCATCTATATTATGACCCTTGTCATGGTGAAAATCACAGTACTTGTTCAAATTTCTTCTTGAGGGATTCCCTCGAATTCTTTTCAGCTACTGAAGGATACCTCTCTCCTTATGTACCTCCATCAAAATGTCTAAGATTGCACAATTGACAAGCGTATGGGATGAGAATGTCGAGATCTTCGATCTCTTTCTCCCGACATTTTCTCTCAACATCTATATTGTTGTCATTGTCTATGCTAAGTCTCTCCTTCGCATTTTTTCGTTTGTCATTCTTTCCTTCTCCTCTACTCTGACTAACCTCTCATCATGACATTATGTTGTCTTCCTATCGGATATATGAGGTGGTTTTAGCCTTAAACTAAGTGAAAGTTTTTGGCTAGTTCTTTGCAAGAGACATAAAAAAGTCTCTATGAGGTTTGACTCTATCAATTACAATGTTGAGGCCTACATTCATATCTAATTCTAGGATTTGGACCATCTCGACCATAAATCTAGCCAAATAGTCCCTAATAGGACTTTTGTTTGATGGTGTTAAGGATTAAAGAGTCTTTAATATGAAGTTTTCTAGCAAGAAAGTGTTGAAGGAACACTTCTACTAGTTCATTGAAACATGAAATGGTATTTGGTTTCAAGTGTTTAAACCATATGCTAGCTGCATTTCTCAAGGTTGAAGGAAAGGCTTGACAAGCTACCATGTCGCTTAACTATATAGCTAGTATATGGTAATACTCCAACTGGTCCTTAAGGTCCTTTGTCCCATCATATGTTTTGAATTGGGGCAGCTTAACGTATTGAGGTATTACTTCTTCCAAAATCTCTAGGTCGAAAGGACTTTTCTTGATTTAGAACAGTTTGGTCACTATATCAAGGGTATTGACATGCAAGGGTCTCGCATGATGTACGTGCTACAGTTGCTTGCCCTTATCAATCTTCTTGAAAGCAATAGTTGAGGGTTTCGTTAGAACCTAAACTTGCTCTTTTGGCAATTCAGGTGAATAAATGGAATCGTTATGATTGGAGGCATCATGATCACCATGCTCTTTGTCCTAATTCATGTAAAAAATTTTATGAAGAAGGTCAAGGATTTGTTCATTTTTTTATTTAACTCGGAATTTTCTTTAGCTAGATTGAGGCAAAGTTGCTCGAGTCAAGCCAATTGTTGTTCATTAGCATGCTTACTCCCTCCTTCAGGGTGGTAGGAGGAAGTATCAACACCTACACTTCTAGTCATCCTAGTTTTAACCATGTGGTCATGTTTAGAGAAAAACAGATGGCACCAAATGTTGTTAGTGAATTTTAGGATGAGGAAAAAGCTTGCAAAAAAAGTGAAGTACTTAGTACCGAAGCCAATCCAATGCAACCACTTCAATACTTAAGTTAGTAAAGTAACTTAGTATAATAAGTATGTGAATAAGAAGTGTTCGGGGGGTCTTATAGAGTTTCTTTCCGGTATTTATAGATGATTGTAGTATCTAAGATAGTTGTCGGGATAATTGTCAAAACATGTGGAAGCTTCTTGATTTGACATTTCCCCTAATATGTAAGGGTAGTAGGCAGCTATGTAATATAACCGTGCTTATAATAACTGTTTGCACCATAGGCTTGAATTTAAACCAGGAGCGATTCTTATACTTGGCATAAATGCTATGTATCATCTATCTATTGTGAATGCCGAGAGAGTTAGTTACATAGCATATTAGCAAATGAAAGGACGAGTGTCAGATGAGCAAAAACTAACTATCGACATATTTAACCTTAGGTATTGAAGACAAAACAAGTCGAGACTTAGAGGCTGGGCTAGGTAAAAGAGAGAGTGATCAACTGTAGAGTTTTCGATCAAGTTCTTGGTAGTAGGTTTGCAAGAAGGTCGTCATTGCTACTTTTAGGTTTCTAGTATTAAAGTTTTGAATGTAAAAGTTTGTTATCCTAGTTAGATTGTTTGTTGAATGGTGAAGTGAAATGTGATACTTTAAATGAGACTCATGTTTTTATAAAATTCTACTGTGTTATTTTGTATTAATTGAAAGAAGTTTTATTAGAAATTTGCATAGCGGAGTTTGAGTTAGTAGATTTATTGCAATTTTAGTCTTATTCTTAACTTAGAGATGGTAGAACGAACCATCTTTTATGCATTAAGTGTTAAGAAAAAGTATAAGTAAATGCCTTAAGAGACAAGGTGTTACACGAGATATTAAAGATAAGTTATTTAACTTATAAAGATAAAAAATGAATTTGAATTATAAATAATATACATGTATTTACATAGAATATACCTTATATGTATTAAAAATATAAATATAATAATAAAAAAATAAAAATAAGGTAAATTAATATAAAATAATGAAAAATTTTATAAAAAATAATTTAGTAAGTCATCAAATGAAGTGGCAGCATAGGAACAATGGAAAACATGACTCATCGTCAAATTAATAGGAAATTACCAACTCAAGCTTAGGATTCTTAGAAAAATTGTATGTGTATGCCACATGTCTAATTTTTATCCAAATCAAACTCACCCTAAATTTATAAATAAATCCTCTACACATCAAATAGCACATTTTGGAATCTAGAAATACAAGAAATTCTCATAAGAAAAATTACAAAACAATCAGAAAAATAAAAGAAACTAGTGCAAAAACAGGGGTGAATTTTGTCAAAGGCAATTTATACACCAAACAACATCCTGACTTAAAGTGACTTGGGGGTCCAACGATTGGTGGTGCATCTAGCCTTTTCGATAAGGCCTCGCAGCCATAAGGTGGTCAGAGATGGCCAATTTAGGTCATTCTATTTTTCGGCCAAAAGTTGTCTAAATTTCTAAAAATATCAAATTGCCTTATTTAATTATGAAAATTTGTTTCCTAGTATTATTTTAAGTATAGTTTAATGTACTAATTATATTTTAATTAAATATTAAGTGGAAATATAAGTTGCTTAAGAAAATGTCATGTTTGGGCAAATTTCAAGCTAATTTTTAGAAATAATAAATAACGTTGTTTCAAGTTGAATTTTTGTGTATAATATGCTTAATGTATATATTTAATTATTGTAATAATAATTTTTGAAAGTAAACTTGTTTACAATTTTTCATAATTATTTCAAATAAAATTGGCAATTTTGACTATTTGTTGAAGTTTTTATTCAAATCAATGAATGAACCCTACATATTTTGACCTCTAGAAATGTATAATGATATTTGAAATAATTTATTTTTATTTTGCACATAAATTTGTTTATTTCCCTCATTTTTCCCAATTTTGAGCAAAAAATGCTATTTTTGTGAGAATAGGTGATAACCTAGATATAGTAGCCTAATATGTGATAATAATTAGTGCTAGTAAAATTTTTGTTAAATTAAGGTAAAATGAGCACTTTTGGATACTTAACAAGTGCCAATCAAGTTTGGAATGTGTGATTTGAGGACTTTTAGTTTAGAATTAAAGCTTATTTAAGCCAATTATGAAATTATGATAGCATATGATCAAGTTCGTAGTGAGAAAGGGTGTTTTTAGACTTGTAACCATATTGATAAATTTTATTTCTTGAGATATCTTAATAATACACCAAATAACGATCATGTCAATATAAAGTTTATTAAAATCGGATAAAAAATGAGTAAAATAAGGTCAAATGAAATTTAAAAATGTGATAATAAAAGCTTATAAAAGTTTAGCTTAGACTAGTAGTTACCCTAGAGATTGTATGTATATTCCTAGGCATGATAGGTAAGGAAGAATTACAGTATGAAGCTTAGGATTTTATACCATTCTCAAGCCCAAGGTAGCGGATATTTTTATTTTTGTGCAAGTAAACCTATATCTACTTGGCTTGGAGTCGATCATATTGTAAATTGCTGTTATGTGATGGATTGATTGAATATATGACTCTATTGAATATGCATTGATTAAGTGAAGTGTTTCCTTATGTATGACTGATTTGCTAATGCCTTTTACTATCTAGAAAACTTGAAAAATGATTTGTCCTTTAAGGTGTTCACCTAAGTGAATCCTATATGATGCGATGAATTGTAAAATTGAGACATAAAGTTAGAACTATGATGATTAAGATGTTTATGTTATGGAACCTATGATTTGTGCCTAACACTAGATTATTGTATTATTTGTTGCATTCATGGCATGGTACGAAAGGAACTCTAAGTTAAATTTTTTAAAACTTAAATATTACTAAGCTAGGTTTTGAGCATATAGATCTCGCATTGCTCAAATCTATTATGGCCACAATGTGTGGTTTCTACTAAGCTAGCTAGATGCTAGGTTTTAGTAGCTCTTTGTTGCCCTAGGTTCCTGGGCGTTTTGTCCAGATGTCTAAGTACGTTGACTAATCAAATGAGTGAATTGGAAAAACTAGGCTAAGTTTAGATATCGATACTCTTGCATGACACGTACATGAGCATCGCATGTATCCCTTACATAAACATCTTCTCTTAAGAACTCTTATTATGAAATTGAATGTCTTAAGATACTGATGTTCATAAATGTATGTTATGCTTATTCTATATTTTGTTTTTATCCACTCTCACATAGCTTATAAAGAATTGACCGAGCATCACCACTAGTTAAGGAAAAGTTTTTTAAGAGCTCATAGGATAAAGTCAGCTACTTTTGAATAAGCCTTATTGTATTTTGATCTTTGCCCCATGAAGGATTTATACATATGTAATGAAAGAAGAAAAAAAAAGTACAATGCTTTAAGTTTAGCTATGTTCAAATGATGTACTCTTTTGTATAGGTGTAAAGTTAAACTCTATTATAGAAGTCTATTATAGTACTCTCTTGTTATAAATAGTACTTTTGTTGATTATAAACAGGTATTCCTGTATAATGGTACAACACATACTATACCAGGACTGGACAAAATAGTTTACATATGTATATTTTCCTAATTTGAAGTACATACATATATACTTTATATTTAAATAGTTAATTCACTTCTAATTTACTCTAAATTATTATTTTTACAAGTAAACTTATTTTAATTTTTAGGGTCTCACTACATTCTAATCTCGTATCTTAGGTATATGATAAAAAAATTTGCTACTAGATAAAACTATATTTTCATTAAATTCAATATTTTGCTTACTTTATTTTATAAGATAAATGTTACTAGGATGCTTCTTTTAACTTTTATGACTTATATTAAAAATCATTTGATTCTAAGAATATTTTTCAAAACCCTAAATCTACCAATTCTAAGTAATTGTGATTACTTTATATAATAGTACTTGTGACTTGTACTTCTCATGAGAACTTTATTTCCTTACTTCCTAAGTCATATTTTCTAAGCTACATATCTATTAGAAATGTGCCACCATATCGTACCTTCGATAGTTGGTTGAACACTAGGGTTTCACACCCTTTAATTAGTAGAGCTTCCTAAGGATGGTATTATTGGAGGGCCCATAGTTTGAGAATGAGATGGCCCTTGAGCTTTGAGTTGTAGGTCTTGTACTTAAGCTTCAATCTTGATTCTTAATTTGTTAGAGCTTAAAAATGGTGCCCCAATATGTTGGTCTTTGGTATCACCTACTGTTTATACAAATTGATGCCACTTTCTTGCTTTTCTTTTCACTTTTTTCTTTTTCTTTTTTTCCTCTCTTTTTTTTTATTTCTACTTCTTCTTCCTCTTTTCATTTTCTTCTTTTTTCTCTTTTTTTTTTTTTTTCAATTTGGCTTTTCTTCTCTAGGCTTCTTCTTACGAGAAATGGAACAGCGGCACTTATTAATTCTTGCTTTCCTTGATGGCTTAGAGCTCAAAGCTTACGAAACTTCTAGAGTTGAGGCTCTTCTTCCTTTCAAAGGAAAAGGATTATTAGTAATACGTACTACTCATGAATTGACGCAAATAAGGTAAGTATAAGCTAGTTTATCCTTTTTTTCCTAATTCAATGACCATAACCTCCTAGTTTTGCCCTATTGTGTGATGGTTCTTGGGAAGATTAATGCTCCTATTAAAAGGCTCAATAGAGTTGACAAAGAATAACTTATGTTTTAGGATAACGAAGATGAATGCCTAACATCACTTTCATTGATGTACCAAATTTAAGGCAAACCTTCATGTAATAAGTCCAATAACCTCACTTTTGATGACATTTAACTCTTAGGTGTTTGGGATTTTTTTATCTCTTTTGATTCTAAAATTTTCAACAATGAGACACATTTCCTCTAAGTAAGATAAATTTTGGCCAACTTCATTCATCTTAGGTTAAAAGATATAGATTTTGACATATAAAGAACAATACAGAAACAAATACTTTCAAAAATGGCCTTAATTTCATTATGTTCATGTTGGCCTCTTTTAGTTCATCTTTCTATCCAAGTTCATGGATTTTCACTTTCATTCATAACATGAAAGGTTACCCTAAACTTTGAAATCAATAACCCCTCTAAAGTAACTAACAAGTGGAAGGCTTAGACATGCCTCTAATTGTAATAACTGCCCTAACCTTGATTTCTACAAGACATATTTTCATTGAAGTTGATTGACTCCTTAGACCTACCGATAGACTTAATGTTTGGATAATTGTTGAAAGGGAAGGTGCTTGTGCTTTAGTATTAGGAGCAGGTGGAAAAGAAAGCTTTTAAGCTTGGATGGATTAATGGCTTTATGTTTGCACCTAAGGGGTTTACAAAGGGTTTAGGCTTTGGTGTCTAAGGGCTAGAGAGGGATGAATCCTTAAGAGCAACTTTTAGGACCCTGTATGAACCCCTACTTGCTAGCAATCCTCTTCTTCTTCTTCTTCTTTTCTTTTCATAATGTCAAGATTAAAAGAAGAAGATGTAATTGATGATTGACCAAAAAAATGCTTCATTTACACTTGAGGAAGGAAGAGAGAACAAAGGGGCATTAGAAAGGAGGTACAGATTAACCTATAGATGTAGCTAAATTGAATATCAGCCTTAAGTGACAAATTATTCTAAGATGAAAAATAATGAAATGGTACCTTTTTAAAAGTGGGAAATTATTTACAAAAGGGAATTTTCAAGAACATTTTGTATGCTTATTCACAAAGGTGATAACTCTAAGATTCAAAAACCTATAAGGAAAGTTTCTTAAGGACAAATCTTACTCTAAAGAAGACTATTATCTCTTGGTAGTTAAAAGAAAAGGCCAAAATTTTTCTTTTTCTTTCCAAAAAAGCTTTAAGGATTCAAAATGAAAAGTTGATGCTTATTTTACCAAGAGACAAATGAAAGGAAGACTTGTCATTAGCAAACCATGGGGGAATTTTGAAAATTCTTTTGAAGACTAGAGTTAGAACTAACAACAATAGAAAAATGTAACAAAAGACTAAAGTAACTCCTGGATATTTACAAGTTTAACAATCCATAAAGACTAGAAAGGAATAGAGGTCAATTGACAAAAGTAGGATACTAATTATAAGCTGCATTTTGAATACTATAAATTTTTCACGGGAATGAGTAACCAATTTACCAGGTAATGACCACTTGAAAAGTAGTGAAGGGCAATACTTGGGAGAAACTAACAACCTATGGAAATGATTAAGAACTATCGATTGTATATAGATTATGTAAAATAAAGTGGAAAGAGATCTATTGTAAATCCAATTAAAGGACTTTGAGAGTTATAAATGTGGCTCTGAATGCCTTTAAGGAAAGGGAAACTATTAAGAAGTTACTAAAAGTAAGACAAATATTGACAAATAAAGTGGAACAATCAAGGAAAATGGAACCTAACTAAATCAGCTTTAAGTTAATAAGGATGATAAGACGACTGTAACAAAGGGTAATGCTAAGAATGGAGAAATATTTTACAAGTGATTACTCTACTCAAAAGTGATTAAAGAGGATTATTTTTAGGCTAAGGCTAACGATGAAAAGAAAGGGTTAAGATGAAATTATAAGATGCAAAAAGAGGGGAAATTTTTTAATGGGAAAAAACAAAAGAGTCATAAACTAAACTATATAAGAGAAAAAGTTATTTATAATCTACGAAAAAGAATTTCAACTTAGAGATGGAAACAAAAATGAGAGAAACCAATGGTAACCTAAGCCTAATGAAAAAGAGAATGGCCTAATGGGGATACGAGCTAAAGAGATAAATCTAATTTGTAATATTGAGAAAAATTTCACTAACCAGTGAAGACCCATTTTTACAATTTAAGGAATCATATTTACAAACCTTATAAACCGAAAAATAAAATGAGAGATCTGTTCACAAGATGGATTTAGACTTTCTACAGGGAAAATTTCATAGAATTGTATAAAGCCTAGAAAACTATTAAGAACAAATGATCTATTTACTTGTGAACTTATTATTTACCTTTTTGTTTTCTTTTCTTCCTTTTTTTCTATATTTTTTAAAAGAAAATAAATGAAAACAAGAAAGTAAATTTGCAAATGCAAGGATGTATGGGACATAAATGCAAGGAAGAGTATCAACAATTAATCAACAAGATGGCAAATATTTTGTTATTCTACAACTTTGAGAATTTTCATCATATTATTCTAAAAAAGAAAATAGATTATTCAAAAAACAAGAATGAAATCCACTCATTATATTTTAAACCTAAATCTTCTTATTCTTCTTAGTAGGAGCTTTCTCCCTTTGATTGCCATATATTGCTGCTGATACTTTCTTCTTTTTCTGGTTAGGCCCAATTTCCTCTATAAACCCTTGAAACCTCTTTTAAGTCATCCTCAATTGGTATTCTAGGGAATCAAATTGCTATTTCGACTCCTAGAGTAGATTTTCCTACATGTCTCTTTCATCACATATAACTTCTACACGACCCTTCACCTAATCCGTATAGGTTCTCATTTTACGGTTTAGATCTACAAGTATAGGTTGAAGGACCTCATGTGCTTATTACTAGATTGCCCTTACCTTTTCTAGTTGGTCATGTAGGTATTCCTTGGTAATCCTATGTTTATCCGCTTTGTCCATCAATCTTGTAGATCAATGTTAAGGTTGATTGTTCTAGTTCCACATAGTTACTTGATTGCTTAGAGCTAAAATATCTTTTTTGGTGTTAAGAGATGAAGATCTTCATTATCAAGAGTAGTGATATCTAGTGATGGTCTATGTACTATATCTTGAACTTATCCAAACTACCTATCCATATTATTCAAGTAATAGCCTGTACACCACTTGATTGGACACAAGTGCACTTATAAGTTTAAAGTTTAATGAATTAGAGTTCAAATGTTGTTCCCTCAAAGACTGTAAGTAATAGAAATTGCTTTAACTCTACTATTTGATGGATAAAATTGTTTAAAATTAAAGCTACCATAACTTAATAAATTATTGCAATCATAACAAAACCAAATTAAATTTAACTAAAATTAAAAGAAAGAACAATCAAATAAGGAAACTTTGAAATCACAACATGGATATGTAGGCATTGTTTCACCTAAGAATTAACATGCAACAATTGAAAGTATCGAATTCCTTCCCTAGTTTTATAATTCAAGAGAATTCCTTTTAATGAACTAATAGGTATCATTTCACTTATTACCTCTTAATCTTAACTATACTATGCAAGAAATTGCTTTTCTAATAAAATATTTTATGACAACATTAAGAACATGAATTCTGTTCAAAAATACTAGAAATTCATCTAGAGGAATTCCATAACTTATCGCTAACATTATAAAGATTTTATTCAATCATGCTAGATCTAATTACACACTTGGTCCTGTAACCCTCATGCATAATATCAGATAATTAGGTTTATGACCTTAGAAATAGCAACGTAATTCAAGCACACATGGTTGAATTAATAAAAAATTAAGGATACAATTGGAATTAACAGAAAGAAGTACTTTAAACATTAATTCTAAGATCCACAAATCTAGATATCAAAGAACAATGCTATGATCATGATGAACGAGTAAACTTTCATAAAAATAATGGAAGAAATCAAGACAAAATGTAATGTGAATGCCATAAATAAGAAAACCCTAATAGTTTCCTAAATATGGCTACTTTTCTCTCTCTTCTTATTGAAGTTTGGCTCTTCATTCATAGAAGTTGCTTAAAAGGATTGAAGTAAGGAAATTTCTCATCGAATTACATAAATCATGGCCTAAGATCATGATTGAAAACCTTAGGTGTGATTCTCTTTACAATTAAAACACTTAAGGTCCCTTGAAAATCTTAAACCAGAGGATTACGAGCAGAAGCACTATTGTAACCTTCAACTACTAATCTTCTCTGATCATTTATCCTTGGTGAAATTCTTCTCTATGAGCTGCTATCTTCAATTGCCTCTTCAAGTAAGTGAAAATCTTTTCTAATCATCTTCAATTTCTATTGTTCCTTGAAATCAGAAAATCAATAATTCACTTAGTTAAGCATGAAGTTCATTAAAATTGCAACAAAATAATGGGAAATCATTATGAAACTCATCAATGGATATGTACAATTTTACATTCATCAAATGTCTCCATACTTAAACATTTGATTATCCTTAAGTAAATCAATGAATCCTTGTTTAGGTTCAAAACAAATATTAGGAAAAGAAGTGTTAACTTAACCTATCATTATTCAAGAAATTGATGGAAGATCACATCTAACTCAAAATACTCCAGGGATTGAATCCCCATGACTCCTTGAAACCTAAAATATAAAAATAAAAAACCTTAACTCAATACTCTTGACAACTTTCATAACTTCTTCCTAACCACTTGCACAACATACCTAAAACCCAAATATTAGAATTCAATGGATAATCCATGTAGACTAAAGTGTACTTACATTATTTAATCAAGGATTTATATCTTTAATTTCTTTTTACATGATTGGGAAAAAACCATTCAAGATTCCTTAACACTTAGCTAGCATCTATATAAGTCTCTTTTCAATCTCGCTGAGCACTATAATTAAGAACAAACACATATTGTATTTACTTGTCTTCTGATCATTTCCTTAGTATGATTCATAAGGAGGCTTATTTCTTTTTTTTTTTCAATTAAACTAAAGAGGTTTCATGGGTTAGTACATCGCAAACTAGATGATCTTAAGATATTAGGCCTTAAAACTCCTTTTGAACCATCCATTACACTCAAGCCAATTATATTCTTTCCACTTTTTTGCAAATCTAACCTTGACATAGACTTTTCTCTTGACCTTTGTAAAGAGCTTTTAGTCAAAAATCCCAAGTTCATCACCTAAGTTAATAGGCATTATTCTACGCCGAGAAGACACCTTACAGGCTTAATTTCTCTAGTTAACAAAACCCATAACTATCTCTCTAATGTTTTAACATTTTTATTTTGTATTCGTGGGCTCAACTTTGAACCCTTTTAACAACCATTTATTTTATTAATAATTTGCCTTGAACTTCTTAATATTTTTTAGGGAACTTTCAAAAGACAAGTTCCATCCACTTGTTTACTCAAGACAGTAAAGCTCTAAAAATAAAAAGGAAAAAGTATACATTCATGTAAGCATAGAAATAGTACATGACTAATGCTTAATCATTAACATCACTTTAGTTTTACAATCTCAAACCAAATAGTTTATAACTTTAACCCACACAGATTTCAATATTCAATTCCAACAACATGTAAATCATATAATAATGATTAAGAAGACAAAATTCAAGCAAATTCTATTCATAGAGTAGCTAAAGATTGATTTGTTGATAAGTATGTGATAGCACATACTTCTATAAAGGATTTCTCTAATGATTATATATGATATAACAAAGCTTTGGACCAAATTGTATTAGTTTTTATCAAAATCACATATAATCCATCAACAAAAATGTAATTCATATTCTTTGTGTATTAGCATTTAAAAGTCATATATTTGAAGAATTTAAACTCTTGATGCTTGTTCTTGCAAGTCATGTAGATGCCATATATTGGTAGCCTCTGTTTGAGAAGATAGAAAAGAATAAGATGAAGATATGAAGCAAGGAATAGCAACTCAATGTTAATCTTACCCACTGTTAATCTAGTGTCTGGAATAGAGAAGATTCAAGTGGTAAAAATGTTAGACTATACTAGCTTGATAGTTTTTCCAGTTAACGTCTTATTAGACAAACACTTAAAGAACCAGTTTGAGCAATCGTCAAGTTGGTGCACTTGTTGGCATCTAGAATAGAATGTTTGTAAGTATCACAAAGACTAGACTATATTATTGTAACAATAGTTCTAACTATCATTATGATGGTTATAAACACTGCAAATTTAGCCTTTTGAGTATAGAGTTAAACTTAAGTATTGTAGATAATTTCCTTAAGTTAACAGAACTAATAAATTTAAAATCGATTAAAATTTTAAATTCAAAATGTAAAATGAATATAAAAAACACTAATATACTATTTAATATGCTAATCACATATAAGAACTCTAAACCTTATGTATGCATAAGTATAAGAGATTGAACCCAAACCTGACAAAAATCCTAAAACTAAAACTTTAAGCTTATATAATGTATAAAATTGACCCTAGCAAAGATAACACTCTAATTGAGTACAATTATCAATAGATACCTATGATCGTGTAAAATTGCTAACAAATGAATAGAGATAACTCTTACATACTAATAAACATAAAGAGTGGCAAATTAATGAACTAAATTAATAAGATTACAAATATTATCTTATGATTATTAGTGACTTTATATATATGTGTATGTGTATGTGTGTGTTAGTTTTATATTGATTAAATTTTACTACATATTTGATGCTTATGTATTAAATTGTATACAATAATTTTTCATCCTATATTTTCTTCCATAATTACAGTAAATTTCATTCCAAACATTATTTAAAAGTTGGAAAAACACATAAAGAAAAGTAGAAAAAAATATGTTTTCTTTCTTTCTTTTTCTTTTCCTTTTCCTTTTTCTTCCTTCCAATTTCAGCTGCATAAGTGTCCTCTAACTTTATCTCATGTGAATAAAAATCAAAGAAAACAAGATAACATAAAGTCAACTCACCTTTTTCTTTCTTCTCTTCACCATGATACAAGTCACCCCTCTAGAATTCTCTTCAACTGTCTTTTTCTTTTCCAAATTTAATATAGATATTTAGTCTTCTACTGCTCCTTTTGGACTAACACCACCCCACCCCACCCCTCTAACTTTTCATTTCTCTCATTTTTCCTCTCTTTTGATCTATCACTTATCATCTCCATTGTCTTTACATATTATCTTATCTTCTCTTTAAGGGAGTTATGGGCTTCAAAAGCAAATAAATAGGACTTATTCCCAAGATTTTCAAGACTAGAAGTATTGATATAATACCTTATGGTGTATTACTTTTATTTCTTTATAGAATAAGTTTTGCACATTTTCTTATGCTAATATGTTTTTTAGTACTTTATGTATTAGGAGATATGTTAGTAGAAGATATACGTATTCTTAGCACCTATAATAGAAATTATATGAATATGTATTTCTTTATATATATAACCCTTTTTCTTATATTTATGTATTTATATATGTATATACTTAAATATATTTAACTATAAGCATATGTATGTTATATATACTTAATTATGTGTATATATATATGTATACAGACATAGTTCTCATAATATATAGTAAATGTAAATATATGTAATATTAAGTGTACTTACTTTAATATACATATGTGTAAGAATATTAAAAAATAGTATAAATACATACATAAGCAAGTTATAAAATATGGGAGTATAGGTATGCACATATGTATGTATATATATATTATTCTATATTTTTCTAAGGTTTAAATAAATATATATAATACAGTATAAGCATAAGTATATGTAAATAACGAAAGATATATATATATATATGTATAATAATACTAAAATTCTTTAAAATAAGTTAATAAGTAAATATATGTCTATTGGATGTGAATATCACAAGGAAGTTAGAAATTATTTTTCTATTACTTAATAATTGTAGGGTATTATAAATGTGTATATTAGTATGACAAATTAGTAAAAATACAAAAATTGAATTACATAAGAAAATTACAACTTGGACCAATAAGAAGCTACCACATCAGCATCTATTAATTTTTCTGATAAAAATTTCAAATTACAAAAATAATAAGATATTAATTAGAAAGTTACAATTACAACAAAACCAAATATAATTAATGATTTAGGCTTAAAACGGTGAAATAAAGAAATTATTACAAAATAGACCCAAAAATAATAATATTTAAAAAATGTAGAAATTTAGAAATTATTTATGCCTTCAATATTTTAATTATCATTTGGAGCTTTTCTTTAATGATTTTATTTGTTGGGTTTTCTTAAGATATAGGATAAATTGAATATAAGATAGATCTTAATGATTATTTTGATGGTTATAGTGTCTTTATCGTTGTCTATTATTTTGATTGTATTAATTATGTCTTTCATTTAATCTTCTAAGACTACTTCCTAATGATATAGGATGAACAATATCTAATTCTCTAAAATGTTGTTTAAAAGAATTTATCAATAGAGAATAAAATCTATTTCTCAATATAATTCTTTCTATGAACACATTTTATGTACCTTCTTCTCTAATTAGATGATTGAGACTATTGATATTTCTTCATTGTTAATTTTTTAAATAAAGAACATATCTAGTGACATATCTTATTTCTTCTTCTGCACATTCTTTGAATCTATTCATTTTGATCAACAATTCTTAAAATAAATATTATACAAATGAAAACTTTCTCCTAAAATATGATATTCCCATATTATAATCTAAAAATTCTATGGCGGTTTCTAAATAACATAAAAATTATATAAGATCATTTCTATCATTATCTTTGACTCTTTGAGGCTTTATTTTTAATAATAGACTGTTGATATTTCTTTATGATAATGTTTTCTTATAAGTTTGTAAGTACCTTGTCTTTCTTGTTTTTGAGAAATTGTTTTTTAGTGTAATTTAAAACTATCATAAGCTAAATTGATAAGTGAATTATCTATTATTCCTTAGAAATATTGAATTTCAAAATGTAATGTAATTACTTCAGTTTTAGTTCATGCAATTTAATTCTTATAATATTTTGTAAAATTGTTCAAATTATACGTGATAAGATTGAAATAAATAAATCAAATAGAGAGAAACAAAGAAGATAAAACATACAATATTACTAAGGAAATCCTTTTATGTAAGGAAGGATGATACAAGAGGTTATAAGAGAAATTAGGAATTAAAACACATTAGTATTCTTTTTCACAAAAAAGAAAAATAAAAGTGGGTACATGAGAGGCTATACTGGAATAAACTAAAAACACTTAGAATATTAAAGGGATTTTTTGTTGTAATTTTTTTTTTTGATGTTTCATTTGTTGATCTCCCTTACTTGCTTCTATCTTTATTTATACAACTATGAAAGTGCTTACTAAGGTCAAAACTTATGATTTTATTTAAATTATTCTATTGCCTAACTTATACTATCTGTCTTTATAATTGCCTTTATCTTATCTTAAGTAGTTGGTTATCGAATGCTTTACATAAAGTTGATATAAATGAATAAATAGTTGACATGAATTGACATGAGTGGTTAAATAGTTGATGTGTCACCTTTGTTCATCTTTTAAATTATAGTGGATGAATAGGTGATGTGAGTCTTTTGTCCGATAGTTAACATCTTTTGAGAATGCTTTGATGAATAGTAATTTGACTATTTTTCTTTGTCTACCTTTGAGAATATAGTAGATGAGTAGTTGATGAGCTTCTTTTGTTTTATTGTTAGCACTTGATAATTTTGAGATTGTTTGGTCTTAATTTATCAGCTTTGTAAATGAAAAGAGCTTTCTTCATAATGATTAAAACCATTTTGAATAGTAATTCCTACTTCTAGTAATTTCTATCTTTAGTATTGAACAAATATATTTTAATTGAGCAGAAACACTCCTTTCCTCACATTTTCAATAAGATTAATTATTAAATAATTTAGTCATATTGAGAAATATTAATTTTATAGCAATCATTCTCATTTTGATTTGGATCATTACTATCAAAACTATCTTCCTTTGATAACCTTGAGGATATTTCAAATATTTTTCTTTTATACATAGAGGAATCATAAATCCCTTGCCAAGACCCTAAAGGGAGCCTAGCAGGATTACCTAAAATTTCCACAACATGTGTGTACCCATGCTATGAAAACCGCCTTACAAGTCAAAGATTGCAAGACTCTAAATGATTACTCACTAAGGTTACTGATTTTTAAGTAATCAATTTACCGTAGAATATAAATATAAATAACTATGGGTATCCGATATCCCACAGTTCCTCAGAACCGCAGAGAATCGGTATCCCCTACCAAATAATAAGACAGGATATACTTGCATTAGAGTAAGGTTTAGTAAATAAATATTTTTTGCAAATGATGTCTATGTATTATCTAAAAAAGTACTCAGCTACTTCTAATACTAATGTACATATCTTCATCTCGCACTCAGCACTCGAGACATATCCCAATCCCATCGTATGTAAACCTGCAAATGAAACTAAGGAGGAATGAGCATAAAACAGTTCAGTGAGTTTATTCCTCACCACTACCGGTCAAGCAAGTTTTCACACATTATTATCACACATGCAAGCAAGCTATTTACATACATAATGAATGCAGGCGTGATGAATGCAAGCAATACATCCATAGGAGTCCGGAACTATGGAAGGTGTAGAATTACATCATCTACACTTCGATTATCCCCTGTACTTACCCACACAGGGCACCTCAACTTACCCGCATGAGGCTACCTAGGGGCACCACCCTACTAGGCAAAACTCGACTATTACCCTAGCCGAGAAAAGAGTTTTAATCTAAATAGGGGGAGTCTAAACTAAGACTATCCACCCTCCAAGGCCCCTTAGCCAGAAACATGCGAGTCCTCTCGCAACCAAAATTTAACCAAGGCCTTACAGGCACAATAAAGCGAGTCCTCTCGCTATCAAGTGGAGAACCCATGCTAGCTTTGCCTTAACGTTAAAAATACTCTTTATGGCTCCTTAAGCCCTTACAATGATCATGTAAAAATTTGTTTACGGATAGAAAAGTTTTTTCCAAAAATACTTTTCTTAAGATTTTTGCTAGGCTAGCACTCACCATTCATACCTTTACTAAGTCATAGACATGCGACGAGTAGAACCGGTTATTTAGGCAGATATTTATATTTATCAATTTAAAAAGGTGATCACACGGATGATAGCATACAAGCATAACAGTTATTCAAACATACAAGCAATAGCAAACAGCAAAACATCATACAAGTAACACGCACAAGCAAGTAGCAGGTCATCAGAACTCCCTCACCTGGATTATTGCTCATTCTCCAAGCCTTTAGGGTTTCCAGGACTCGATATCGAATGCCTGGTAAAACTTATAAGTGTTCTGAGAATTCAGACTCCTTATTTAACTAAAAGTCTATTGTAGTTTATCTAGTTTCCTCCAATATAACCCAAGTATAGTGTATATAAGGTTAACCCGAATATAGTATGTATAGGGTTACCATACCCCATGAGATTAATAGTAACTATTTTCTTATGTTAGTAAGGTATGAGGCTTCATTTATGTATTTTGTAACTTTTTCGTTCTGATTCTGATATTTGCGAACTTATATTCGTTTTTCATCCTTTTCGGACACACGTTCACATGGTAATGTCCGTTTTGGACGTTAAGACCCGTGTTTTATGATATGAACTAAATTTATTGAAATTTTATCTTATTGAAGTTTAATTAGTCTTATTACTTATGTTTATGTCCTAGTTTAGGATTTAATGATTGAATTAGCTAGTTGATTCTGACACTTAAGAAATTTTACATTAGTACTACTAATCCACATACTTAATTAAATTTAATTCAATCTAGAAAGTGTATTAGGGTTTAAGGGATTTTCGACTTCTAAATACATGTATATACCTATGTTATGTGCTTATGTAAACTTATTATTTCTTCTATTATAAACATATGCTTACATCATCACTTATGTAATCAATTGATGATGTCATGGCTTATGTCATCATTTGCTTACCTCATCACTTACTTCATCATTTGCTTACATAAACCTCACCTCATGCTTATGTCATATGTACATGTCTTATGTACATTTCACTTCTTCCCTTATACTTATGCACATATACCTTATACATACATATACTTATACCTATACTTAGACTTATACCGTATTTATACGTGTGTACATACTCATATACTTATACGGTTGGATACGTATTTTTATACTAAAATTCGTATGCCTAATGCTTTCCTTAAGAAAAGCTTCCTAATTTCATCCTTTTGTGTTTTTATGTATGTATTTAGTGTAGTATAGGTATCTATAGTTAGATATGGTCTTAAGTTAGGTTATGTACATGATAAATACTCATGTACAAAGGTTCACATACTTGTACTCTTTTGGTATTTTCTTATGTGTACACTCTTATAATCATATACTCATGTCTTCCTTTCTTCTTCTTCGAAAGTTCTAATTTCTACACTTAAAGATGGAAACTTTGTTTCCTCTTCTTCAAGACAATACTAAATACATAACTACTTATCTAATATACTTAATTAACTAACTAATGAAGAAGATAAAACAAGAGAAAGTAACTTAGATACATACCTTTGCTTATGTTGGAATTAAGGAGACAAAAAAGGAAGATCTTGAAGGTAAAATGGAGATGGAAGCTTACGGCAATGGAGGAGGATTTTTGGTTTGTTTCTTTTGATTTGTTTTGCTTATGGAAGAAGGAGAATGGTGGGGTCTAAAAGGGAGAAGATGTGGACGGCAATTGAGAAGAAAAAGAGAAGAAAAGGAGAAGAAAAAAAATCAAAAAGAAAGAAAAGAAAAGCCATCATTAAGGAAGAGATATTTTCTTTATCTCTTTAGTCTTTTGTTGACTTTTCAAAATGTTGACTTTAGTCAACATGTGTTGACTTGGTCAACTTTTGGACTTTGGTCAACATGTGTTATCTTAGTCAACATTCCTTAAGTATGTGTAATTTTGTGCACATAATGTAGTAATTAAGGGAAATTAGGGGAAAAATGAAGGAAATGAGAAGAAATGAGGTATATGATGCATTGATTAGTAAATATGGTTGATGAGGTCTTACTTTAGGTCTTTATAGCTTATATATCACATTTGATAAACTACTTTGGATAACAAGTGCCAAAAGTACTAATTTGAGTATTAAAGTTCACTATATGTAACCTAATCTTCAATTATAACCCTAACTCTAAGTAAGACTACCTTAATCATATACTTAAGGGATAAATCTAATCTATAACTCATTATCTTAGTTTCTAATGGATTACATAAGGATTCGAATCATATAAGCATGAATGAGGGTTATCTCTAACCTTTTACTAATGATTTGGCAAAATATGAGCATTATATTATCAGTTAGGGTTTTGAGGTAAATTCTGGTGAATTAGTGCTTTTGTATCCTTAAAGTTATAATTTTATGGTTTTTATTACTTTAGGGCACAATCTCTAATGTATTTCTACATTTAGGGTTTCATATATTCTTACGCGATTAAATCTTCGATTGTTATCTTAGGGTTTTGATGTGGTTCAAGGTTTTTGGGTCTTCGTATGCGGTTAGGGGTTCAATTGATGATTTAAGGTTTTTAGTATCCACTTTAGGTTTTGGATTGAGATTTTAATCGGTTTTAAATCTCATTGGCTCTTTTAAGTTTAGGAAATCATCTACAGTTTGGACGTTTGTTTCTATACTTAGGAAGCTAAATTCACGGGGTTTATATCCCTACTAAATTAGCTTTTTTCTTTAAAAAACTTACTAGTATGAGTAACACCTCTTTTGCTTTGATTAAGGTATGCTTGAATAGTCCTGTCATTTGCTATCGATGTATTGAATTTTTCCTACCATTTTACTCTATATACTCTTCAAACATAAGGTTAGTATTAGTCCATGTAGTTATGTAACCTAAATTGAATCATACTGCAAATTTTACAAACTTGAAGAAATTGAGTTGATTATCATCCTTGTAGTATAAATGAAATCCTTGATGTATTTCTAGTAGAAGCATCTTTTTTGTTGGACCAAATTATATGAACCGATTTACAAACCATATTAGAAAATCTTCTTAAATAGTCTTGAATTGAATGAACCAAGAATGGGAATAATTTTTGACATAAAATATAATTTTCCAAGCTTTGATGAAGTCATGTAATCATATGTTAGTGAATCATTTGATTGAGAAAATATTTTAGTATTCTAAGGAGCTAATCCCCATTGGTTCAAATGAATAACCTCTTTGATCTTTCATTTTGAATAAATAATATGTTTATCTTCATCTTGTTGGAATAGCTCAATACTATTAGTATCAATTAGAATGAATTCATAAAATTTTCTTTTTTTTCTTTAGATAAGTACATTGAAAATGATAATCTTTTGGAAATAAATTTGACTATTTTTCTTTTGAAAGTAATCTTTGGTTTGAACATAAACTGATTTGGCTTGATAAGTAAGGTTGAGAACTTGAAAACGATTTCGAATAGAGAAATCTACTAAAGATGATGATGATGACATGACTACTTTTGCATAAGTGGATGGAACAGGTGATCTCTGAATAGATTTTAATCGAGTTAGAGGAGATAATTTAAGTTATCATCAGATTTTATCTTTTGTTTGGACATTTTTTCCTTAAAGAAATTCTTTGGGAATAAAATCTAGAAGTGAATAGGATTCTCCTTTGATAAATTCAATATTGAAATAAAAAACAAATAAAATAGCTTGCTATCTTGTAAAAATTTGTTTTAAGAGTAAATTTTTAATATATTTGAGTAAAATTTCTTTTGCATATTTGCAATCAACTCTTATAAATTTTTTTTTACCAAAACGATCATCTTGAAATGTAGAAATACAAAGAACAATGGATGAAATTTCTTTTTGATTGTTGAATAATTAACTTGAGCAATTTGCCATAATCCTAAACAATATCTTACTATTTGCTCTTGATCATTAATTAATTGTTTTAGTATTCCACCATATTATATGTCTGTTGCATCAGTTTCTACTATTAACTTTGAATTTGGATTGGTAACCTTAAATAATCATAGTCATTTCATCATTCCATGGAGGAGGTTTTTTCTTTAATCTTTGAAATAATGGCTTACATTTGATTCTTAAATTTTGAATAAAATTAGAAACATAACTAAGACAACTTAAAAAGCTTTGAAATTGTTTTTTGTCTTTTATTTCATTAGTAAATTTTTTAGTGAATTTGATTGACTTGTCAATCAGTGTTATAGTACCTTAATTTATATCATGTCTTAAAAATCTTACTTTTGTTTGAAGTAATTTTACCTTTTTAGTTTATATTACTAAACCATTTCTTTTAATAACATTAAAAAAGATATTTAGATATTTAAAGTATTGATCTATATTTTTTTGAAGAAATTAGAACATCATCAATATATATTATTAAAAAATTCGTATGTAGAATAAAAATTTCATTCATGATGTTTTGAAATTCTGAAGGGCCATTACATTCCATTCGTAATATCCAAATGGGATTGTAAAAGTTGTTTTATATCTTTCGAATTTATCTATTTCAATTTACTAGAATCCTGATTTCATATCGAATTTTGAAAAAATTCTTGCTCATAACAATCTTTTCAGTAAATCTTTTTTATTAGGAATTGGATATTGAATCCACTTGAGTATTGTATTTAATGGCTTGTAGTTGATAACTAATCTAAGAGCACCTCTTTTTATTTTAGCCTAATTTTGAACATAAAATGCAAAACATGACTAAGGAGATTTAGATTTTCTAATTATTTTTTATTTAAAAGATCTTGAATTTCTTTCTTACAAAACTTTAACAATTCTTGATTCATTTAGATTAGCTAAGCTTAAGTAGAAATTTTATCTTTAGTAAAGACTTCAATATATGGTAGTTTGATTAAATGTTTTTTTCTTAACCAAAAAGCATTTGGAACATCTGAACAAATTTCTTTTTCAAATTTTTTTGTAAAGTTTTTAAATTTTCTTTAGACTCTGGTTTGTCCAATTAATTAAACATTCTTTTTTCTTCTAATATTTCTTTGAGAAAATTAACTTGTGTTAACTTCTTTTCTATTTGACCAATTATATTAACTTTTAATAGATTAACTTATTTTTCTTTCATTACACTAATGAATTTAAGCATTATTTCTTTATTCTTAACTTGAGTTTTTAAACCTTAAGTAGTGATTTGAAATGGATATAGTATAGTAAAAAATAGAGTAAGTAAAATCATTGCATTATATATATTTTTTACTAAAATAAAAATATTTTTTAAATTAATTTCTTCTTGAATAATTTTGGCTATAGAAATTTTATAATTAATATTTAATCTTGAACCACTAGCTGAAACACATCTTTCTAAAGTTTTTTCATAAAATTTAGTTAGAATCAGTACTTCTCAAATACAGTTTTGATCAACTCTTGAATCTCAAAGAGCTATAACTTCTATTTTGAAATTACTATGCATAGATAACAATATTTTGACATACCATTTTTGAATATTTATTCCATTGATTAAATTGACATAGTCCTTACATTCTTTATTAGACTATACTTATTTTTCTTCTTTTGATTCTAAATTGTGATTTTCAACTTTTTCAATTGTTTCTTCTAAATTATTATATTTTATATTTAATTATTTCATTTCTCCTTCTATTTTATTGATTTCTTCTTGAAGAGTTTTTACAATTATTAGATGTTTTTCTTTTGAAAATCTATTATAAATTTTTTCTAAAGAATAAATTTCTTCATTACTTGAATCTTCTCTTTTGTTCATTAACATCTCTATAATCTTAACTAAATACTTTCATCGTTTTTCTAGATCTCTAATTTGATCAACTACTTCAAAAATGATTTTTTCTTCATTGGTAATAACATTAAATTGTTTACATGAACAAATATTTTTAGAACCCTTAGAATTAGATCCTTCAATTGAAGAGATATCTGAATCAGTTTTTATTTTTTGAACACAATTAAAGCTTTCATAACTTGAATCATTATCTTTTGTATTTTTTCCATTGCTAATTTTACATAATTCTTTTTTAACTTCATCATCTAAATCTAATTCATGAATTTTCTTATATTTTGAACATTTTGATTTAAGGTTTAGATCATTACATTTTAATCCTTCTTTTGAAATTCCTATTGAAGTTTTTCCCTTATCTAGTTTTTCTACCAACATATTTTCTATCTTATTAGTGTGTTAACCAATTATATATAAATTTGTTTAGTATAATTATTTTAAGCTTTTACACTATTAAATTCTTGATTTTCTCCTATTGTTTTCTTAAAAGGTGAGACTTTTGTTAACTCATTTAAACTTTAATATTTACTTCTTGAAAAGGAGGATGGGTTCCTATAGTTGTCCCTTATTGAGTTTCCCATTTTTGATTTAATGACTTAACTATTTGAATATAGTAATGCTTATTTAGATCAAAGATTTTAGCAAACCATTTGAAAAAGGGTTCACTTCTTCTTAATCTAGTTTGCATATCATTATATCACATGACTCTTAATGAATAAGTTTCTTCTTTAGTATAAGTTTTGAAATATTTTCTACTTCTCAAAGTATTCATTTGCAAATAAAAATCTTTTCTTAAAAATTCTTTATCCATCTCAAATGGTTCTTTTAAACTTATTACATTTAACTCATTGATTTAAGAATAAGTGAGAGAATTTAGTTGAGGTTGATAAATTGGTTCTGGAATTGGTGATTGAAAATCAATACCTCTAAGTCTTTTTAACTCAGCTATGGTTTCTAACTATATATTTTTGCTCTTTCATTATCTTCTCTAGGTATTTAACCTTCTTGAGTAGTTCTTGGAAAAGAAATGTTCATTTTGTTGAAATAGTCTTCCATGTTTAGAATAGTTAGCCTTCTATTAGTTATTTTAGGAAATTAAATTCTAATACTACCATTATCAAATCATTGAGTAAGACTGAGTCAAGTTTGAGAAACACTAAGTCTTGGTGGAAGGACTTCTCCTAAATTCCATTCCTTTAGCAATTGAACTTCATTCTAGCTTAATGATTTTAGAGTAAACACTAGAGAATCTATAGTATTATTTTCTAAAAGAATAGTTTCTCTTTTAGGAGATAACTTTTTTGCTTTTGGATTAATTTAAGAACTAATAACTTTATAATAGATTCTAAAGATAAGTATCATTACTTTAGTTCCTTCTATGAAATTATGATTTTAAGATTGAATATGTAATATTAAACTATTCATAATTTTTAGATCATCTATACCTATTGAAAAATAAGGAAAACATTGAGTATATTAAGATCCTTTATGTAGATTAGTTTGAAATAATAATAAAGTTGTAAATCCCTAAAATTTTCGATCTAGCTTTTGAAGTAGACTTCAATATATTAGATAATCTAGGAGTATAAAATTTTATTTGAAAGTGATAAAATAACTAGTCAATCGTGTATAAAATTTTTCTACCCTAAATGTATATAAACAATAAAGATTTTATCAGAAAGTGATAAAAAAACCCTAAAACTATAACTTTAAGGATAGAAAAGCACTAAATCACCATAATTTACCCTTAAACCCTAATCGATAATATAACCTTAGTATTATACCAAATCATTAGTAAAAGATTAAAGATAACTTTCAATTATTCATAAATACATATAATACTAAAGTAATCCTATAGAAACTAAGATATTGTATCATAGATCACACTCATCTTCTAAGTATATAATTAGGTTAGTATTACATAGAGTTAAGGGTTTAGTTGATGCTTAAGTTACATGTAGTGAACATTAATACTCTAAATAACACTTTTCATCTTAATTATACTAAGTAACTTACTAAATGGTGTCTATAGGATATAAATACCTAATGGAAGATCTCATTATCTATTTTTACTAATCAATTCACTAAACTTCTTATTTCCCTTCATTTCCTTAATCTTTCTTCTAATTTTTCCTAATTACTTCATTATATACACTAAATGGCATGTATTTTTAGAAAGTAGACCAAGTGAACACATGTTAACTAAAGTCAAAAGGTTGACTAAGTCAACATGTGGAAAAGTCAACAAAATGTCACTTTCATTCTATACTTATCTCTTTCATTCTAATGATTTCTTTTCTTTTAGCTTTTTCTTCCCTTTAATTTTCCATTTGTGCCATCGATCCTTGTCTCCTTGTAGAACCCACTTTCTTCTTCTTTTCAAATACAAAACAAAATAAAACCAAGTCTTTTACCCCACCTCTAAAGCCGTGACCTCCCTTTCCCTTTCAATTTTCCTAATTTTCAAACTTTACAACCATAATTCAAAGAGAAAACAAAGCTATTTTATTATGTATTGCTCCATATTATCTAATAGTTAGATAAATAGGTAAGTTAGTTTAAGAAGTTTATGTGTTGTGTATATATATGTTGATTAAGGCTTAAAGATTCAATTTTTATGTTTAGAAGTGTATGATAGCCTTGGTAAATGGAAGAAGAGCATGTGTACATGTATTTAAGTATGTGTATATAAGAGTGTACTAGATAAATACATGTATAAAAACCTTTGTACATAAGAATCCAATATGTACATAATCCAAAATAAGGCATATACCAACTATACATACATATACCATGTTAAATACACCCTTAACATACAAAAAAATGAAATTTGAGAAGCTTTCTTAAGAGGAATTTTAGGCATATGAAAATATGCATAAAAATACCTATGTTACCCTATGTGTATATGGGTATATGTAAAAGTATAAATATAGTATATGTATAAGTATACTAGTATACAAATAAGTATAGCAAAGGTATAAGTATATACTTAACATATGTAAAGTATACATAAGACACTTAAGCATGACTTAAGCATAAGGTAAGATATTATGTAACGAAATAATGATGTAAGCAATGATGTAATTAAAAGATGACATAAGTCATCACATAAGCGATGACACAAGCGATTGATGACATAAGCTATGACATAAGCATAAGCTTATAAAACAATAACTTATAAGATTATATAAGAGTATAACATAAGTATGTACATGTACTTAGTGTCCAAAAAGCTTTTAAACGCTAATACACTTTCTAAATTGAATTAAATTTAATTAAGTACATAAGTTAGTAATACCAATATTAAATTCCCTATGTGTAAGAATCTAATAGCTAATGAAATCGTTATGTCCTAAAATAGGATATAAATATAAGTAATAAGAATAATTAAGCTTCCATAGTTAAAATTTCAATAAATTTAGCTCATATTGTAAAACACAAGTTTTAACGTTCAAAATGGATATCATCGTATGAATGTACATTTGAAAACAATGAAAAATGACTACAAATTCATAAATATTAGAAATAGAACGAAAAGTTACATACAATTAGTGAAAAGTTTAATCAGATAAAAATTGATAATAATCTAAATAGAATTACTAGTTAATTCAATTACTTATTAGCGTTATTATATCAAAATGATCAGGTGATCCCGAGGTAAGCGAGGATCTCTTGATTAATTATTACGACTAGAGCGAGTCATCATGGTTAAGTGAGTATTTATCTTATGATTCTACGCTTGTATGTAATTGTAGATAGTAGACTTAAATGTTACGTACTGAGTTGTAAATTTACCTTAAGTATAAATAATACTTTATTTATTGCATGGTAGTATAGAAAATGATTGTGTGTACTATTGAATGGTCACATCATAATTTGACTTAATTATACTCGACTCATAAGAAGAAACTGGTACATGCATCAACATGCATTACATAAACATAATTCTTATCGTCACATCACACGAAGGTAAAGAAAGGCTATTTGGGGGTTGTTATTAAAAATTTATTGGTTCTGTATAGTGCACTCATACAAAATGACCATACCCTAGTCTGTGGGAATACTAGGCATTGGAGGTGCCAATCGCCTGGTTAAGGGTTGAGTCTAGAGGCCTCTGTTTAGCAGTGAATGTAGACTGTAAGGGCTTACTCACGATTATACTAGAACTTGATTTTTATGAAAATAAAAGACTTGCTCAATTTAAGTACGGAACATGCAGTTCCATAGTAAGGTAAATTCTAGTATAATACCCGGATTTGATTGGTGCCATGTATACTTCAACCCTGACTTCAGAGGGCATTAAATTTGAGTTACGTATATGGACTAGTTAACTATACATATTGTTTGGAATTCTATTTGACCATTCATTCATATGAGTAAATATAATTTATTTATAACTTACCTGTAGTATGCCTGAGAGTTTTGCTCACTAAGAGTAGGCTTATACCCTCTTAGACTTTTGTTATAGGATAGCTTGTTCATTAGGGCTAACCAGGAGATGCCACAGGTTGGCCAGAGCGTGCCATTTAGTGTAATGAGAGAACGGATATATTGTGTAAAGAGTTCATGATTATAAGGATAACCAATTAGGGGATCTTCGTACAGTATACGGTATCTGCCACGACTAGACCGTCCTTAGTTCATGACAAAAGTGGTTTCATTAAAATCTATGTTTCTAGCATCTTTTAGCCAAACTAAAACATGATGATTTATAACTTTCTTATGAAGAAGTTTAACTAAAATTTGAATAAGTCCAACGTGTAAATATTTATATTTTTCTCTATGTTTTTAAATAGATGCTTCTGAAAGTAATTTGATAATTTCACGATTTCCTAATAAAGAAATAGTCTTTTCTATGGTTTTGATCACATAATCATGTTTTAAATTAAAACTTCCAATTTCATAAATCTCCTTAGGTTTTTCATTAGTAATTGACCAACTATTTAAACTTTATTCAATTTGAGAAATATTAATTTCAAAATAGTTATAAACATTTTGATTTGAATTACTAGATTCTATATGTGTGGAAAAAGAGCTTCACTTAGATTTAAAGTTGGAAGAAGAGAAAGATCTTCTAAATGGATTCATTTTTGTTTAATAAAGACTTAATACTTTGCTAAGCACCCTGCTGACCAATGGTCTCACTACCTCTCTTAGGACTTACTATAGGGACTATAGTTCTAACTTACCAACATCAAAAATAGAAATACTACAAACTACTTTCACAAGGTATTTACCCTTTACTAACTCAAATGAAATCTAATAATCCTATCTCCTTCTCCCCATTGAAAAATCTTTGGAGGTTAAGATCTAATACCATTACAGTCTCTTAACCAAACTAAAATAAGATAATTTATACCTTTCCTATGAAGAGGTTTAATTGAAATTTGAACAAGTTCAAGATGTAAATAATTATATATATATATATTTATGTTTTTAAATAGATGCTTCTAAAAGTAATTTGATAATTTCATGCTTTCCGGATAAAGAAATAATTTTTTCAACCGTTTTGATCATATAATCATGCTTTAAATTAAAACTTCCAATTTCATAAATTTCTTTACGTTTTTCATTGGGAATTGACCAATTATCTAAACTTTGTTCAATTTGAGAAATCTTAATTTCAAAAAAGTTATAAACATCTTGATTTGAATCACTAGATTCTACATATATAGAAAAAGAGTTTTGTATAGATTTAAAACTGGAAGAGGAGGGAGATCTTAATAGATTAATTTTTCCTTAATAAATACCTAACACTTTGCTAAGCAATTGTCTTAATCTATTCTCTTACGAGAACATCCTGCTGACCAACGATCTTACTACCTCTCTTGGGACTCACTATTGGGACTACAGTTCTGGTTTACTAACACAAGAAATAGAATTACTACAAACTACTTTCACAAGGTATTTAACCTTTACTAACTTAACTGAAATCTAATAATCCTATCTCCTATTCCCCCTAAAAAATCTTTAGAGTTTTGGCTTTGATACCATTATAGTCTCTAGATCGTATGGTAGGATATAGGATAAATTGAACTCAAGATAGATTTTAATGATTATTTTGATAGTTATAGTGTCTTTGTCTTTGTCTATTGTTTTGATTATATTGATTATGTTTTTTATTTAATCATCTAAGATTACTTCCTAATGATGTAAGATGAACACTATATAGTTCTCTTAAATGCTGTCTAAAAGCATTTATCAATAGAAGATAAAATCTATCTCTTGCTATGATTCTTTCTATGAACATATTTTCTATACCTTCTGCTCTAATAAGACTATCGAGAGTATTGATATTTCACCATTGTTCATTTTCTAAATAAAGAACATATCTAATGATAGATCTTATTTCTTCCAATTCTAAATCTTCTATATATTCTCTAAATCTATTTATTTTGATCAATCTCTGTTAAAATAAAAATCATATAATTAAAAGCTTTCTCCAAAAATATGATATACCTAAATTATATATTCTAAAAATTCTATAGCATTTTCTAAATATTATAAAAATTATATAAAATCATTTCCATCATTATATTTGACTCTTTAAGACATTATTTTTAATAACAAACTCTTGATATTTCTTTGTGATAATGTTTTATTATAAGTTTGTAAGTATCTCGTCTTTCTTGTTTTTTGAGAAATTGGTTTTTGGTGTAATTCAAAACTACCATCACATAAATTGATAAGTGGATTATCTATAATTCCTTGCAAATATTGAATTTCAAAATATAATGTAATAACTTCAATTTTACTTCATGCAATTTCATTCTTACAATATTTTATAAAATTTTCAGATTGTACATAATAAGATTGAAATAGATAAATCAAATAGAGATAAACAAAGTTGATAAAGCTTACAATATTATTAAGGGAGTCCTTTGATATAAGGAAGCGAGGTTATAAGAGAAAGTGGGAATTAAAACACATGAGAATTCTTTTTCACAAAGAAAAAAGATAAGAGAGAGTACATAAGAGGCTATACTAGAACACACTAAAAACACTCATAATATTAGAGGGATTTTTTGTTTTGATGTTTTGTTCAATGCCTTCCCTCACTTCTATTTCTATTTATAGAAACATGTAAGTGCTTGCTGAAGTAAGTGCTTATGATTTTATTGTACTATCTGCCTTAATGATTTGATCTTAAACAGTTAGTTGTTGGCTACTTTGCTTAAAGTTGATATAAATGGATGAACAGATGATATGAGTAGATGAATAGTTGATGTGTCCCCTTTGTCCATCTTTGAAATTATAGTGGATGAATAGGTGACTTGAGTCTTTTGTCCAATTGTTGACATCTTTTAAGAATGCTTTATGGATAGTTCTTGATCATGCTTTGTTTTCCTTTGAGAATACAGTAGATGAGTAGTTAATGTGCTTCTTTTGTGTTGTTGTTAGCACCTGATAATTTTGAGATTTCTTTACCTTGATTTATTGGTTTCGTAAATGATAAGAGCTTTCTTCGTAGTGACTAGAACCATTTTGAACAATAATTACTACTTCTAGCAATTCCTATTTCTAATATTGAATAAATATGTTTTGATTGAATAAGAATATTCCTCTCCTCACAATTTGAACAAGATTAATTACTGAATAATTTAATCATACTAAGAAGGATTAATTTCACAGCAATCATCCTTATTTTGATTAAGATCATTACTATCAGAACTATCTCCCTTTGCTAGCCGTAAGGCTATTTCAAATATTTTTATTTTATATTCAGAGGGATAAGAAGTCCCTATTAAATCAACTTGAATTTGACTATTTTCTTCTAAAAACTCACTAATGTGAGTTACACCTCTTTTGCTTTAATTAAGGTATGCTTAAATTGTCCTAGCATATGGCATAGATGTATTGCATTTTTCCTACCATTTTACTTTGTATACTCTTGAAACATAAGATTGACCATGTTCATCTTCTTTGATAGCATAATTCCATGTAGTTATCTAACCTGAATTGAATCTTGCTACAAATTTTACCAACTTTGAGTTGATCACCATCCTTGCAGTATAATTAAAATCCTTAATGTATTTCTATTGGAAGAATTCATTTTGCTAAACCAAAATATTTGAATCAATTTGCAAACCATGCTAGAAAATCTTCTTGAGTAGACTTAAGTTAAATGAACCATGAATGGAAATAATTTTTCACATAAATATAATTTCCCAAACTTTGATGTACTCATAGTAATCATAAGTTGGTAGATTAAATGAATGACAAAACATTTTAGTATTCTAGGGAGCTAATCCCTATTGCTTCAAATGAATAACCTTTTTGATTTTACGTTTTGAATAAGTAATATCTTTATCTTCATCTTGATTGAACAGCTCAAAACTATCAATATCAACTAGAACGAACTCGTAAAATTTTCTATTTTTCTTTAGATAAGTTGGTTGAAAATGAAAGTCCTTTGGAAAGTATTTTTGAATAATTTCAAAGGGAGATTTTTCATAAAATTCTTTTGATATTTCTGGTTATATTTGAAATAGTATTTGACTGTTTTTCTTTTGAAAGTAATATTTGGTTTAAACATGAATTGATTTGGCTTGATAAATAATGTTGAGTACTTAGAAACAATTTTGAATAGGAAAATTTGCTAAAGATGATGATGATGGCATGACTACTTTTGCATAAGTGGATTGAACAAGTGGTTTTTGACTAGGCTTTGATGGAGTTAGGGGAGATAATTTGAATCCATAATTAGCTTTTGTCTTAAGTTTCAAAATCAACAACAAATAAAATAGCTTGTCATTAAGAAAAATTTATAGTAATCTACTTTCAATATGTGGTAATTTGGACATATGCCTTTTCCAAAAAACATTTAGAATATTTGAACAAATTTCCTTTACAAAACTTTCATTTAAAGTTTTTAATTTTTCTTTAGTTTCTAGTTTTTCCAATTGATTAAAGATTATTTTTTCCTCCAATTCTTCTTTGAGAAAATTAACTTGTTTTAACTTCTTTTCTATTTAATTGATCATATTATCTTTTAATGGATTAACTTATTTTTTTTCCATTGGACTAATGAATTTAAACATTACTTCTTTATTCTTAACTTGAGTTTTTAAACCTTGAGAGGTTATTTGAAACGAATATAACATAGTAAGAAAGGGAGTATCTAGAACCATTGCATTGTTTATATTTTTTACTAAACTAAAAAACGTTTCAAAATTAATTTTATCGTAAATAATCTTAGCTATAGGAATTTTATAATTAACGTTTAATCTTGAACCACTAGTTGAGACTAGTCTTTTTGTAGTTTCTTCATAAAATTTTATTAGAATTAATCCTTCTTGAATACAGTTTTGATCAGCTTACGAATCTAAAAGAGCTATCACTTCTATTTTAAAATTATTATGCATAGATAATAATACTTTGATAGAACATTTTTAAATATTTATTCTATTAATCAGATTGACATATTCCTTACTTTCTTCATTGGCCTCTACTTCCTTTTCTTCTTTTGATTCTAAATCATCATTTTCAATTTTTTTCTTCAAAACCGTTATATTTTTCCTTTAATTCTTTGATTTCTCCTTTTATTTTATTCATTTCTTCTTGAAGTTTTTTTAAGTTATTGAATATTTTTCTTTTGAAAATTTATTATAAATTTTTTCTAAAGAATAAATTTCTTCATTACTTGAATCTTTTCTTTTGTTTATTAGTATTTCTCTAATTTTGATTAAATACTCTCTTTATTATTTTTTTATATCTAATTTGATCAATCATTTTTAAAAGAACTTTTTCTTCATTGGCGATAACATTTAACTGTTTGCAAGAACAAACATTTTCAAAGCAACACTCAAAATTAGATCCTTTAGTTAAAGAGATATTTGAATCATTTTATATGCTTTGAACATAATCAGAGTTTTCATAACTTAAATCATTTTCTTTTGTACTTTCTTCATTGATAATTTGACAAATCAATTATCTTAAAAAACATATATTAATAAAATACAACAAAAAATGAGAGTTACATCAAACAAAGGTTATGGTACTCAAGAACTTCACCTCTAGATACTGGATATGAAGAAAAGCCTTATATAGATTTAAGTAAATTTTCTAGTGAAGGAATATATGTAAACCCTACTAAATTTCAATAACTCAAAAATATAATCGATGAAGGAGTCCTTGGATAGTCCTTATAACCACTCCAAACATGATAGTAATACCTAAGTAAAGGAATCAAACCCTAAGTGTTCAAGCAAAACCATAATTGAAGTAAGTCCTAAAAACCTAACTAAACGAGCACAAATCCTGATATTTGAAAAACCCTAGAATGATGGCGAAATCCTGAAATGATCATCTAACCCTAATTAAATGATCAAATACCTTAATATCACAAATAAATACTAATAGTAAGGCTAAATTAATCAATACAAGTGATCAGTAGTACTAGGCGATTCAAACGCTAATTTTCAAGCTCGTATAAGGATCAAATTACTATAAATGAGCACCAAACCCTATGTGAAGCCTAAGTACACGTGTAAAGCATTTAGAATAGCTAAAGTATATTATTAAAGTCCAAAAAAACCCTAAGTACATCCTAATTTCACTTAATTAGCCAAATCATGCCTAATCACCACCAATTACCCTAATCAAACCCTAATCCTTAACCAACCCCATTACATCTTGACTAGCTACAAGTCAAACTTGATTAATGACCAACAGAAAAAATCTTAACCATTTTAAAATATCTTGTACCGTAAGGGGACAAGATCTTGCCCAAATTAGCAAAAAGCAAACAAGGTACATGGTCTCCACATTGTACCTTATCCTTAATTTCTCAAACAATCAAGGCTTGTCCTCCTTACCCTCCCTTACTTCCACAAACTACTATCGACATTTCTCACCCTCATTTTTGTTTTCTAAAACCCTATACACACTTACAAACACCCTCAAACTCTCAAAAATCCAAACACAAAAAACTTCCATAAACTTCTTTCTCTCGGCTACCACTAACCACACTAGCACTAACCCTAACAATTTCACTACCATTACTCTAAACCAAGTCCTACGCCTTACATTCATAATCCCCTTATTGATCGATACACTTATACACCCTTATATACACGAGTACTTAGCCATACAACCAATTTTAGAGCCTATGTAACTAGGCAGCCAAATTTGAACCTTAGGATAAATGGCTTAGGAAGATTTATTTAAGTAGCCAACTAGACCTAAAGGCCCATCCAAATACCTCCCACCCCCCCCCCCTCCCCCCCTCCCTCCCCCCTCCAATAAGCCCTTTAGTGATCTAAAGCCCTAAACTTAGTAAAAAGGCCTATTTAGACCCATAAGAGTATCACCAAGGCACACTTTAAAATTTTAAAGTGTTGGGTAGAAAAAGCTCATTTAAAATATTAAAAAGAAGCCTAAAATTATTAAAGATAAAGCTTTAAGTCAAAAACTAAGCCCAAAACTAGAATTGAACCCTAAAGTGACCCAACTCACCATTTGGGCCCATGACCTTATAAAGCCTACACCAAAAACTTAAAAACAACTTCACTAAATGAAAGAACATTCATAAACCAAGAAAATGACTATAGGATCACCGTAAACGGAGTTAAAACAAAAAAGATTTGCCCGAATTGCAAATACAACTAACTTTCGGACAGTGAGCAGTAAGCATAGTTAATTGGTGCAAATTAAATACTCATAAAACTTAATTATCTTCTTCTAAGGACAAGGAGTTTGACTTGGATGTTCTAGAAGATTATTGGGAGTGCTGAGCATCATGGTCGAATGAGTACACCGCCCTTACTTTGCTTATTTGTACTTGTAGTTAGTGAAATACTTAATTTCCAATAATTGAAATTGTTGCATGTTGAGGCAAACGGGAAATTTTATGTGTTTGATATGATTGACTTTGTTTGTAAAAATACCTTAAGTTGTTATGAATATTATGTGCTTATTGTCTTTGAACTTAGGATCTTGGAGTGTCTGTCTCTATATATATTGATTGGTCACCTATGAACCAAATTAATAAATACTTGACCTCTAATTAAACCGGACATGCATCTCATCTTATAACATGATAATATAGGCATTAGCATCATATAGTAGAACGGGGGATCATGCCTAGAGGATCCATATTGTAGTTTGTGTATTAAAAGTTATTATCATACAACATACTTCGTGCGACATGTTCCTACCTCAACCTGTAGGAACTACTTGGCTTTAGGGAGTACCACCTTTTGCTTAAGACCGCACTATGTCTACTACTAAGGGTGATATGGATAACAAGAGACTAAGAATTGGACATTGATACCTAAATCCTAATGTACCAAAATACTTCCTATCCTAGGCAACAGTGGGCATTAAAACTGTATTGTATATAGTTATTGATCGATTATATATACTGTTGCATTGCATATGTTTGACTATGCATTCATACAGTTATTTAATAACTTGCTTGATATTGTTTGTTATAGAGTAGGTAGGTTACTCAATAAAAAGTTGAGCTTACCCCCTTATAGTTTGTCGTTGCAGCAAGACTTATGGCTAAAGTCGGGCCATAGGACGCTCGAGGTCAATAGCACTAGCTTGGGATTTTGGGATGTGAAGAGGATGAGAGCTTATGTGAACCCTTTTATTTATTATTAGACTATCTTTAACTTCAGTTATTATGTATTTTTAGCTTGTTGAGTAGCTTAGACTACCTATGATGGTTTGTCTCAATACTATATGACTAAATTAGGGAAAACATGATATTCCTACCTATCTATGTTTGTTAGTGATTATTTGATAGTTTAACTTTAATTTATGTGTTTTGCTATTACCTAATGCTAGTTACTAAGAGAAGGTTGTAGTTGTGAATGCCTTACGTAGTATGTCGAAGGTCCCTAATGAAGGATGGCACTTGATCTTGGATCTTCACATATTATGTGGTGGTATTGCCACATCTCGAGCCTCCCTTCAGGTTGTGATAGTATTTAAGTAGTATCAAAGCACCTAGGTTTAATAAGATAAAACTTAACCCTAGATGTTTAGGAAAAACCTACCAAGTAAGCAGAGTGGGGTAGGACCAAGTTAGGATATTATTTATGTAAAAGACTTTAATTTGAAAGAGTAGTAAAACCCTAACTATAATAAAACCCTTGTGATTCTAGGAGAACTTTCTAGTTCTTATATAGCAATGTCTCAAGTTCTGGATGGAGGAGGGTAAGATGCTTCTAGACTATTGTTGCCATCTTCGCTTGCTTTGTGAGGACATGGCCTTAGTAGGAGAGCCTCGTAATATAAGTATAGTATTGTCGTAGTGGAGGAGGAGTCTTACAAATCATTGGAGATTTTAGCATGAAGGCTATACATAGATTTAAGCATGCCAATCTATGTAGATATTGAGTATATTCATGTTTTGGAGCACAAGTCTTGGGTTGGACTCACTAAAATACCCCCAAAGGTCACATTCCTGGTCAGTGACTCCTACTAACCCTTAACCCCAACTTTTGGTAAGTGGAGGTAGGTTAGACACGAGGTTATATTAATTGGGGACCATAGGGGTAATTATCTAACATTACTCCAGATCGACATCTAATAGGCTGTAGATGCCTTGTGGGAGGAGATGGAGTTAGAGTATGGTATGGAAAAGTCATCAAATGATGAGATTGAGATACTAGAGGAGCTAATGCTAGAGGAGTTTACTCCAAACATGATGGAGATGGACGAAGCTGAGTAGGAGTTACATTAGGAGGAGGTTCCATAAGAGGCTATACCTTCAATAGGATTAGGTGATGACCCCAACCATCCTATAGAGTTATCGGATGGTGGAGATGAGATATAGATTGGGAAGCCTATCCTTGAGGCCCCTAGCCTTGTAGTTCAATATCTTAAGGAGGAAGATTGGCTAGAGTTCTTGACTCACTCTAGTGTAGATTCTAATGGACATAGTTCTAATGGTTGTTGTGTAGAGTTTATGGAGGACAAGATAGGTTCGACCACCCGCCCTTAGATGTAGTAGATATTTATATGCTTTTGTATGGGGTCACTAGATTTTGGGATAAACTTGTCTTGATTTTGTACTCTAAACTGTGTTGTTATGTTTTAGATGACATGATAGAGTTATGTTTAGACATAGTACTGGTGGAAACTCACTCTTTAGAAGTGACTACTGCTTGGTGTAACCTTATTATTGACAAAATTAATTAAATGAAATGCTTATAATGTCTAAGTTGTGATGTGTTATCTTGTGTTATAAATATGAATTGTAAGATTATGAAATTTCTCAAACTTAAGGGACTTATTGAATTGTGTTAACCTTAGGAATAGGTGAAGACCTGGTAGGCCACCATTTGTAAGATCACCCAGTAAATCCACTACAGTGGGATCCCTTTAAAGATCGAGTAGAGGAGTGTTGATTGTAATGCAAGAGATGTTAAGAGCATTTCGTGAGATGGATAGGACCCTACGGGTACCATTCCACCCCCTATACCAGTGGATGTAGTACCCCCACCACCACCGCCTCCAACTGAGTGAATGCACTTAGCCCCTACAACACCCCTAAATACTTAGCCTCAAAGGTCCTTGATTTCGGAATTTATCAAGTACACCAAGTATTTTGATGGGGTAGCTAGCAACTTAGAGGAGGCAGAGGATTGGCTCATGTAGATTGAGTGGACATTTGAGGCATTTGAGATCCCTTACCATCTACGAGTCACCTATGGTACTTATATGCTGAGACTTTATGTTAAGACATGGTGGGAGTCAAAGTGGAGGAAAACCAAGGATTCGATTACTTGGGAGGCACTCAGGAGGGAGTTCATCTCAAATTATTTTCTGAAGTCACTTAAATTGCAGTACAGTGATGCCTTCCTCTCTATTCAGAAAGGGAGTCGTACCATTAACCAGTACAAAGTAGAGTTTAATTGGTTTTTGTAGTTTGTTGATGAATATTTTCAAGTTAGTGACAGGCTAAGGATGTAAGTTTTTGTTAAAGGATTAGATCCTGACACTAGGTACCATGTACATGAATTATAATGCCAAGATTTTTGTGAGGTTGTTGAGACAGCTCAAATTGTTGCAAGTACTAGGAGTTAAGAGGATAGGATGGAGAAGCTAAAGGTGAATATTTTAGGGAAGAGACCATTTAAAGGACCCAGCTTTGCTAAGAAAGGGAAGAAGGTCATGATAAGTCATGGCCATCAGTTGAGGCTAGGTATGGCAGGTTTAAGATCAAGGACTAGTATAGTTAGATGTTACAAGTGCAAAAGAGAACATTATCCAAGAGAGTGCCCCTACTTACAATACAAGTGTTTCTTATGTGATGATGGTAATCATCGCATATTTGAGTGCCCTAAGAAGGCTACCATGACATGCTTTGTGTGCAAGCAAGCAAGATACATTGCTTCTAATTGCTCATAAAGGAGAATCATACCAACTACCAAGCCAGCTTATCCTATGGTTCTTCTTAGTCACCCGATAGCATATAGACAGGTTGGAGATCTAAGACCCATGCAAGCTAAACCAAAAGCGCCCATATATGCTAGAGTTTACAACTTAAGGGGTAAGTGGGACTTTATGGATGATGGATTGGAAGATGATGATGCTATTTATGAGGAGGGAAACACCACAGATACTAGACTTGTTGCAGGTATGTAACCTAACTCATGCTTTCTCTTTACAAATTCAGTAGTAGATGTAAGAATGAGAAATATAGGAAGTAGCAAGAGAAGAATCGAGGAGAATTAAAAAGATGCATTAAAATTAACCAGCTAAAATAATGAAAATTATGATGGCTTGGGGAATATCTATGTATCTAGTTTACTCGTGTATGCCTTGTTTAATATGGGAGCAACCTACTCCTTTTTTACGCCTAGTGCTACTGAGCAAGCAAGATTGTAAGTTACAGGTGTAGAGTCATGCTTTAAGATTAAGACCGCAACGGGAAGTGTAATGGTAACCTAAGAGATGGTGGAAAAGGGCCCTTTAAAGATTTAAATTGAAGAGACTTTCACTGATATGATAGTACTTGAGTTAAGTAAGTATGAAGTCATCTTAGGCATGAACTAGATGTCAGCAATAAGAGCCAAGTTAGATTACCAAAGCAAAGAAGTAAAATTTAAAACTTTGGATGGAATAAGGGCCACTTTTAGGGGACATTCGGCGATCAATAAACCGGGTGAAATATATTCACTTGAGTTTATACCAGATGAAGATTCTAAGCTTAGGTAGAAGTCAGTTTAAATACAACTGAGGTTAACAAAGATAAGCCCCAATTAGAGGAGATTCTAGTGGTTAATGAATTCCCTGATGTCTTTTCAAATGAACTTCCAGGGTTACCAACCAAGAGAGAGGTTGACTTTGTTATCGACTTACTACCAGGCATTAAGCCTATATCTAAAGTGCCTTACAGAATGGCACCAATAGAATTTAAGGAGTTAAAAAGCAATCGTAGGAATTACTTAACTAGGGATTCATTTGACCTAGTGTATCGCCTTAGGGAGTACCCGTGTTGTTTGTAAAGAAGAAAGATGAGTTGATGAGACTGTACATAATTTATTGAGATTTGAACAAGGCGACTATCAAGAACAAGTACCCATTACCAAGGATAGATGACTTATTTGATTAGTTGAAGGATGTTAAAGCCTTTTCACTAAATGATTTGAGGTCCAGATATCACAAGTTGAGAATTAAGTTGGATGATGTTTCTAAGATTGCTTTTAGGACAAGGTATAGGCATTATGAGTTTCTATTAATGCCTTTTAGTTTGACTAATGCCCTTACTACCTTTATGGACTTGTTGAATTGTGTATTCCAAGCACTATTGGACAAGTGTGTAATTGTCTTCATTGACAATATTCTAGTATATTCTTCCTCTCCTAATCAGCATGAAGAACATCTAAGATTGTGTTGCAAATTCTAAGGGAACATAAGTTGTATGCTGAGTTATCTAAGTGTGATGTATGGCTAAAAGAAAACTCTTTTCTTGGACATATAATATCAAGTAATGGAATAACAGTCGATCCCGAGAAGGTAAAAAGCATAGTTGAATGGAAAAGGCTAGAGACAGTTACTAAAGTATATAGTTTCTTAGGATTAGCTGGGTACTATAAAAAATTTGTCAAGGACTTTTCTAAACTAGCTCAATCGCTTACCTAGTTGAAATAGAATAATGTGAATTATGAATAGATTGACAAGAAGGAGCAGAGCTTTCAGGAATTAAAGCATAGATTGTTGTCCCCACCCATTCTAGTTTTGCCTAATTCTAATGAGCCTTTTATAGTATATAGTATCACCTCAAGAAACGGTTTAGGTTATGTATTGATGCAAAATGGAGAGGTCATGGCTTATGCCTCACGACAACTAAGGCTACATGAATAGAATTACCCTATACATGACTTAAAGTTAGCTGTAGTGGTCTTTACTCTCAAGATTTAGAGACACTACTTGTATGGCCAAAGATGTAAGATTTATATAGACCATAAGAGACTTAAGTACCTTTTCACTCAGAAAGAACTGAATATGAGACAAAGAAGATGGCTTAAATTGATCAAGGATCTTGACCTTGGAATCAATTACTATCCTAGATGAGTGAATGCTGTTGTAGATGCATTGACTAGGAAAAATCATGTGGAAGTTGCTTCACTCCTCACTGAATGGCAAGAGTTGGTTAAAGAATTTAAAAAGCTTGATATTGAATTCACTTAGGCTAGAGGAGAAGTAGAATTATTGAATCTAGTCATTAAACCAACATTGATAGAAAGAATTCGAGAAGCCCAAGGGAATGATCTAGCTTTGATTAAGGTGAAGGAAGAAATGGTAGATGGGAAGTGCCTCGATTTTGGCATTGATGAGAAGGGAACTATGCACCTAAAAGGAAGGCTATGTGTACTAGAATATACTTCCCTTGAAACAGAGATCATGAGTGAAGCTCACTACTTAGGTTATTCAATACACCTTAAAGGAACAAAGACGTACCAAGATCTTAAGAAGAGTTTTTGGTGGAACGGCATGAAACAAGACATAGCTGATTATGTACAAAAATGCAAGATATGACAAAAGGTTAAGGCAGAACATCAAAGGCCAAGAGGATTACTACAACCGCTTCCAATCCCCAAATGGAAGTGGAAGTAGATTACTATGGACTTTCTTAGCAAGTAGGATTTGAAGCCATATGGGTGATAGTGGATAGACTTACCAAGTCGGCACATTTTCTACCCATCTACATGACATAGTCCTTGGAAAAGTTCGCACGTATCTATGTGAGGGAAATTGTGAGACTCCATGGTGTTTTTATGGACATAGTTTTAGATCAAGATCTACATTTTGTATCAAAGTTTTAGGGAAGTGTACAAAAGCACTTAGGTATTCAATTAAACTTTAGTACTGCTTACCATCCCCAGTTGGATGGACAATTTGAAAGGACCATCCAAACCTTGGAATATATGTTGACAGCTTAAGCAATAAAGTTCAAAGAAAGCTGGGATATGCACTTACCCTTAGTTGAATTTCCCACAACAACAACATCCATTAAAGCATATTAATGCCACCTTTGTAAACCCCTAAAAGTTTCAATCTAGTTTTTGAAATAGACTCAACTATATTAGACAATTTAGGAGTCGACAAGGCTAATTAAAGTGAAAACCCTAAAAGAATTAATCAATCACGTAAAGAATTTTTCTACCCTAAATGTTTCTAAAAGCTAAATATTTCATTCGAAAGTGACAAAAACCTTAAAAATGATTCCATTAAGGATATATGTACACCAATCCAACATGATATACCCTAAAACCCTAATTGAAAATATAATGCTTATATTTTGCTAAATCGTTAGTAAAAGGTTAGAGATAACCCTCATTTTTGCTTATATGATTCGAATTCTCAAGTAATCTATTAGGAACTAAGACAATGGGTCATAGATTATATTTATTCCTTAAATATATGATTAAGATAGTCTTACTTAGGGTTAGGGTTATAGTTGAAGATTAGGTTACATATAGTGAACTTTAAAACTCAAATTAGCACTTTTTACACTTGTTATCCAAAGTAGTTTATCAAATGAGATATATGGACTCTAAAGACCTAAAGTAAGATCTCATAAACCATATTTACACATCAATGCATCATATACCTCATTTCTTCTCAATTCCTTCAATTCTCCCCTAATTTCCCTTAATTACTACATTATGTGCACAAAATTGTACATACTTAAGGAATGTTGACTAAGATAATACATGTTGACTAAAGTTCAAATGTTGACCAAGTCAACACATGTTGACTAAAGTCAACATTTTGAAAAGTCAATATTTTGAAAAGCTAAGAGATAAGGAAAAAATCTCTTCTTTAATGATGTCTTTCTTTTCTTTTCCTTTTGATTTTTCTTTCTCTCATTTTTTTTATTTGTTGCCGTCCACATCTCCTCTTCAAAACTCCACCACATGTTGTCTTCCATTAAAAGAAAGCAACAAAAGAAACAAATCAAAAACTCCTTTTCATGCCATGACTTCCTTCTCTTCTTTCCCTTTCATTCCTTCACTTTTGTCTCCATAACTTCAACATCATTAAAGGTATGTCTTTAAGTTGCTTTATGTTACTTTCTATTATTCATTAGTAAGTTAATTAGGTAGATTAGATAAGTAGTTATGTGGTTAGTATTGTCTTGAAGAAGAGGAAACAAAGTTTCCATCTTTAAGTGTAGAAGCTTGAACTTTTGAAAAAGAAGAAAGGAAGACATGAGAATATGCTTCTATATATGTATACATAAGGAAATACCAAAAGAATATAAGTATATGAACCTTTGTACATGAGTATTTATCATGTACATAACCTAATTTAAGATCAAATCTCACTATACATACCTATACTATACTAAATATATACATAAGAACACAAAAACATGGAATTAGAAAGCTTTTCTTAAGGAAAAGCTTAGGCATACGAATTTTAGTATAAAATACACATCTAATCGTATAGGTATACGGGTATGTATACACATATAAATATGGTATAAGCCTAAGTATAGGTATGAGTATAAGTATGTATAAAGTATATGTACATAAGTATAAGAGAAAGGGATAACATGTACATAATACATATGCATATGACATAAAGCATGAGGAAAGGCTTATGTAAGCATATGATGAGGTAAGTGATGACATAAGCAAGTGATGACATAAGCAATGACATAAGCAAAGGATGATGTAAGCGATGATATAAGCATAAGTTTAGAAAATAAGAAAACTAAGAAAAGTGTTAGTAATTAGGTAGCTAAATTAGTAAATCCTAATACATCTTCTAAATTAGATTATACCTAATTCAGTACATGAATTTGTAATAGCAAAGTAAAATCCTTTAATTTTAAGAATTTAAGGAATAAAAGATATAAACATAAGTAATAAAAGTACTTAGGTGTTCATAACTAAAAATTTCTATAAATTTAGCTCATAATGTAAAATAGTGGTCTTAATATCCAAAACAGATATTACCACGTGAAAATATGTTCGGAAATGATGAAAAACGATTATAAATTCATAAATATAAAAAATAAAACGAAAAAGTTACATACAATTGAAATTAAAATCTTATCGGGTAAAAGTTGATAGTAATTTAAGTAGAACTAGGTAATTAGATGTTTAGAATTAATAGTTAATTCAAATACTTATTAGCGTTGTTATCACATAATGATCAAGTGACCCTAAGGTGAGCGAAGACCTCCCGATCGATTACTACGATTAAGGCGAACCGCTATGGCCGAGTGAGTATTTGCCCTGTGATTCCATGCTTGATTGTAATTATAGATAGTGGACTTAAATATTATTGTTAATTAACTACTGTGTGGGGTTCGGGAAATGCTTGTGTATGTAATTATATGTTGAGTTGTGAATTTACCTTAAATGCAAAGAATGCCTTGTTTGTTGCATGGTAGTATAGAAAATGATTATGTGTATTAGTGGATGGTTACAGCATAATTTGAACTAAATTATATTCGGCTATAAAAAGAGACTGGAACATGCATTAACATGCATAGCATGGATACTATTCCGGCCGTCACATCACACAGAGGTAAAGAGAGGCCATTTGGGGGTTGATATTATTGATTTATTTGGTTATGTAGGTGCGCTCGTACAAAATGACCTTACCCTGGCGCCGGGAACACTAGGTGTTGGAGGCGCCAACCACCTGGCTAAGGGTCAAGTTTAGAGGCCTCCGTTTAGGGGTGAGTGTGGACTGCGGGGGCCTACTCACAATTATACTAGAACTTGGGTTTTTTTTTTAAATAAAAGAATTATTTGATATAAGTACAGAACATGGAGTTCCGTAGTAAAGTAAGTTCTAGTATAATACCCGGATCTGATTGGTCCCATGTAAACTCCAACCTTGACTTCGAAGGGCATTAAATCCGAGTTACGTATATGAACTAGTTAAATATGCATACTGTTTGGCATTCTATTTGATCATTCATTCATATGTGTGACTCTAATGTACTTATAACTTGCTTGCTGTGTGACTGAGGGTTTTGCTCACTAAGCTTAGGCTTACATCCTTTTAGACTTTTATTGCAGGATAGCCTGTTCGTAGAGATAGGACGAGGGATGCTACAGGTTAGCCTGGGAACTTAGGCAAGAGCGAGGTGTCCAGCGTGATGAGAGAAAGTAGTTTATGTAGATTCCTTCTCGTGTACTTACGTTTATCTTATTATTATGAACTTAGACATACTTAAATACTGTGTAATGTAAGCTTTATAACTTAACTTTTATATAAATATGTTGTGTGATGATATCATGTGAATCTGGATGTACTTTGGAAACTAGTGGTTGTAGAGACTTCTATATTGTGTGAAGAGTTTTTGATTGGAAGGGTAACCAATCAGGGGTTCTTCATACAGTATACGGCGTCTGCCACGACTAGGCCGTCCTCAGTTTGTGACAACCTTCTAAAGCCCTGTATGGACTGAAGTATAGATCCCCCTTATTTTAGGAAGATATTGAGAAGTTAACCCCCGAACCTGACTTGATACAAGAGGCTATAGAGAAAGTGATTATCATTAAGCAAAAGATGAAGGAAGCTCAGGATAGCTAGAAAAGTTAGGACGATTTGAAAAGACAAGAAGTAAAGTTTTAAGTGGGTGATCACGTGTACCTCAAGGTGAAGCTAATAAAAAGTTTTTATAGGGTAAGGACATAAGGAAAACTGAGCTGCCAATATATTATACCATTTGAGGTATTGGACTGAGGAGGAGGTCTGGCTTATCGACTAGCCTTGCCACCAAACTTATCAAGGCTACAAAATTTCTTCTATGTGTTAATGCTACGAAAGCACATTCCAAATCCAGACAAAAGTAGTAGAAGTGGAGCTAGTGCAATTGAAAGAAAACCTCACCTACGGGAGCACCCCATTTGCATTCTAGATAGCAAGACTTAAAAGTTGTAAACCAAGGAGATTAAGTACATTAAGGTGCTATGGAGGAATCACAAAAAAGAGGAGGAGGCTACTTCGGAAGCCGAAGAGGAGATAAGGTGTAGATACCCAGAGTTGATTGAGTTAGTAGGTAAGTCTTCTTCAAGTTTTGAGGACAAAACTTAATTTAAGGGATGAAGATGCAAACCCTATGAAATTTCAGTAACTCAAAAGAAAAATTGATGAAGGAGTCCTTGGATAGTCCATAGAACCACCCTAAACATGATAATAATACCTAAGCAAAGGAATTAAACCCTAAGTATTCAAGCAAAACCTTAATTGAAGTAAGCCCTTAAAACCTAACTAAACGAGCACAAATCCTGATATTTTAAAAACCTTAGAATGATGGAAAATTCCTAAAATGATCATCTAACCCTAATTAAGTGATCAAATACCTTAATATCATAAATAAATACTAATAGTAAGGCTAAATTAATCAATACAAGTGATTAGTAGTACTAAGTGATTAAAACCCTAACTTTCGAGCTTGTATGCAGATCAAATTTCTATAAACGAGCACCAAACCCTAAGGGAACCCTAGGGCATTAGAATAGCTAAAGTATAGTGTCAAATCCAACAAAACCCTAAGCATATCTTAATTGTACTTAATTAGCCTAATCACCACCAATTACCCTAATTGAACCCTAATCCTTAACCAACCCCATTACATCTTGATTAGCTACAAGTCAAACTTGATTAATGACCAAAAGATAAACTCTTAACCACTTTTAAAATAGCTTATACCCTAAGGGGACAAGATCTTGCCTAAATTGGCAGAAAGCACACAAGGTATATAGTCCCCATTTTGTCCTTATCCTTAATTTGTCAAACAATCAAGGCTTGTCTCCCCCACTTCCACGACCTGCCATCCCCATTTCGTACCCTCATTTTTGTTTTCATAAACCCTAAACACACTTATAAATAGCCTTAAACTCTCTCAAAAATCCAAATATACAAAACTTCCTTCCATCTTCTTTCTCTTAGCTACCACCAACCACCCTAATGCCAACCCTGATAACTTCACCAGTACTACTCCAAACCAAATGCTATGCCTCACACACATATTCCCCTTATTGACTGACACACTTACACCCCCTTATACACCCCAAGGCTCATGGTACACAACTACAAAGAGAAGCCTTCTACACTTTGCTTCAGTAAGAACTTAGGTTTGGTTTTTCCTTAGTTTTCTTATAAGATAAGGCTAGATACTAATGTTTTCTTTGTTGAAACTTATTTTATAGGAACTTCATAGAATTTATAAGGGTTTCAAGAAGGTCAACAAAGGTAAGTACAAGAAAAACCACCTTTAGTAGAAGTTATAACACAAATAGGCAAAGTTATGTAGAGTAGTGTAATTGTTAGTAGGAGATAAAGAAGTAGGCTGATGAAACCCCTATTCCCCTTGCATGCCGCCCATTGTATATTCTCTCTCACACATTTTAACATACTTTTATGAAGTGATTAAGCTTTAGATTAGTAGAAACATAGGTTACTTAAGTCAAAACACCATAAACATCAAGTGTTGTATGAAAATGGAAGGTTTGACCCTGGAAACAATTCTTGGCCACCACTTTCATTGAACTACTGGATTTGGAACTTTTTGTTTAGCAGCTTAATAACATGTTTATTTAGTGTTAAGTATGGTTTAGGACTTAATTAATTAGGTTAAGTAGGCTAAAGTATGGTTAGTACCATAAACTAGCTTAGCTAACAATTATAGGCTTAATAATGGTGTTAATAACCTTAAGAACCATAATAGACAAATTTGTAACCATATTAAAAATGGGCTAAAACTTAAGTCCAATATTAAGTTAAGTCTAAAAAGATAAGTAGGCTTGAGCCTAAGGCCTTAAATAGTAGGCTAGATACAAAAAGCCTAAGAGAACTAACTTTTGGAACCCATGTAAATAGGTGACTAGATCTAAACCCCAAAAAAAAGGCATAGGAAGAGTTATTTAAGAGACCCACTAAACCCAAAGGCCTATCTAAGATCCCCCGCCTATAGGTCCTTTAGTGATCTAAAGCCCGAAACTTAGTAAATGGCCCATTTATTCCCATAAAAGTATCACCAAGGCCTACTTTAAATTTTAAAGTGTTAGATAGAAAAAGCCCATTTGAAATACTTAAAAGAAGCATAAAATTATTAAATATAAAGCCTAAAGTAAAAAACCAAGCCTAAAACTCAAAACTAGGCTTAAACCCTAAAGTAACCCAACTCACCATTTGGGCCTACGACCTTATAGGGCCCAAACTAAGAACTTACTAATCTAAAAACATATAAAGAACTTCACCAAATGAAAGAACAATAAAAAATGATGAAAAGGACTACAAGATCACTAAAAATGGAGTTAAAATGAAGAAGATATGATGAATTATGAAAATAACTAACTCTGAGATAGTAAGCGGTAAGCATAGTTAATTAGTGCAAATAGAATACTCATATAACTTAATTATCTTCTTCAAGGGATGGGGAGTTTGAATTGGACAATGTAGAGGATTATTGAGACTACTGAACATCATGGTTGAGTGAGTACACCGCCTCCTACTTTACTTGTTTTTGTTTGTAGTTAACGGAATACTTAATTTCCAATAATTTAAATTGTTGCAAGTTGGGGCAAACGGGAAATTGTATGTGTTTCAAATGATTCCCTTATTTGCAAAAATACCTCAAGTTGATATGAATATTATATGCTTACTGCATTAGAACTTAGGATCTTAGAGTGTCTGTCTAGATATATATTGATTGGTTACCCATGAACTAGATTAATAAATTCTTAACCCCTAATTAAACTGGACATGCATCGCATCTTATAACATGATAATATGGGTGTTAGTATCACTTTAGAGAATGTGGGATTATGCCTAAAGGATCCATATTTTTGTGTATTGAAAGTTGTTATCGTATGATGTACTTTGTATGACATGTCCCTACCTTGACCTTTGAGAACTACTTGGCTCTAGGGAGTGCTGCCTTTTGCTTGAGACTATGCTATGTCTACTACTAAGGGTGATATAGATAATAAGAGACTATGAATTGGACATTAATACTTGGATCCTGACATACCAAAATACTTCTTAAGTGAGGCAACGATAGGCATTAAAACTGTTCTATATACATTTACTGACTGACTGTATATACCGTTACATTGCATATGTTGGACCATGCATTCATACCCCTATGTAACAACTTGCTCGATATTGCTTGTTGTAAAGTAGGTAGGTTACTTAGTAAGCAATTGAACTTACTACCCTGTAGTTTATTGTTGCAACAAGACTATACCTAGAGCTAAGCTACGAGATGCCCAAGATTCATAGCATTAGCTTGGAATTTTAGGGTTTAGATTCTCTTTAGTTTTAGTTATTAGGTACCTATGACGATTTATCTCAATACTATATGACTAAATTAGGGGAAACTGATTTTCCCATCTATCTATATTATGTTAGTGATTATTTAGATAGTTTAAATTTAATTTATGTGTTTTGCTGTTGCTTAATGCTAGTTATTAAGAGAAGGTCGTAGTTGTGAATGGCTTATGCAGTACGCTGAAAGCCATTGATGAAGGATGGTGCCATGATTTGACCCCCCCCCCCCCCCCCCCCCCCGAGTTGTGATAGTATATAAATGGAATATCAATGGTCAAGTTGAACATCAAATTTTAGATATTTTAAATTTAATGATAACAGTATCAAACTCTTATAAACAATTCAGAAATACAAATAAAAAATTGCAAAAATTTTAGTAACTGAATTCACCGATATGCTCAAAGGTTGGTGGGAAAATTATCTTAATGAAACTTAACATCAATATATATTACATGCAAAAAAGAAAATAATAGGAAATAATACTTTATTTCAAATAGAAGATGCTGTTTGTATGTTAATTTATACTATTACCAAACATTTTGTTCTAGATGCTATTCAATTTAGAGAAAAGAATAGTAAAATTCTTCAAAATTTTAGGTGTCCAACTCTCAATAATTTCATATGGTATAAAGATATTTCCTTTGCAAAAGTGTTTTCAAGAGAAGACTGCAATAATAATTATTGGAAGGAACGATTCATATCCAAATCATGCAATAAGATATAGGATAAATTAAACACAAGATAAATCTAAATGATAATAGCAACAAACTCTTATAAAAAATTTGGAAATACATATCAAAAGATTGCAAAAATTTTGGTAACTAGATTCACTAGTATGATCAAAGGTTGATGAGAAAATTATCTTGATGAAACTCAACATCAATATATATTACATGTAAAAAAGGAAATAATGAGAGATAATACTTTATTTCAAATAAAAGATGCTATTCCTACATTAATTTATGCTATTACCAAAAATTCTGTTAGAGACCTCATTCAACTTAGAGAAAAGAATGGTGAAATTCTTCAAAATCTTAGGTATCCAACTCTCAATGATTTTAGATAGTATAAAGATGTTTTCTTTGCAAAAGTATTTTTAAGAGAAGATTATAATAATAGTTATTGACAGGAATAATTCATATTCAATTTTCCAATGCTATCTGCAAATGAATTAAAAGAAAGAATTTATCAAAATTACAATTTTACTACAAATTATTCAACTATTACTTTTGGTAAGAGAGTTAATATGATCAATTTAGAAGGATTAAGTATGTGCAATGATCTAAAGCTTAAGTCAAAAATTTAAAACGAAAAAAGAAGTATTAAAAGAGAATTAGGAGATTTTTGTTATTAATATGGTTTCAAAAAGTTACAAGTTCCATCTTCAAAAATAAAAAAACAACATAAAAAAGATAGGTATAATAAACCCTATGAAAGAAAAGAATATAAAAAATATAAACCTAAGAGAAAATCTTTCGAAAAAGAAGTAAAATGTTATAAATGTGGAATTAAAGTACATATTGCATCAAAATGTTTAGAAAATAAGAAAATTAATAAATTAGATTTAGATGATGATGTTAAAAATGAATTATGTACAATTATCAATGAAGAAAGTACAGAAGAAAGTGATTCAAGTTATGAAAACTTTGATTGCATTAAAAAAATATAAAATGATTCAAAAACCTCTTTAACCGAAGGATCTAATTCTATGTGTTGTTTTGAAAATATTTGTTTTTGTAAATAGTTAAATGTTATTAGCAATGAAGAAAAAGTTCTTATAGAAATGGTTCATCAAATTAAAGATCTAGAAAAACAAAGAAAATATTTACTCAAAAATGAGAGAAATGCTAATGAACAAAAAGGAAGATTCTTATAATGAAGAAATTTATTCTTTAGAAAAAAATTTATAATATATTTTCAAAAGAAAAACAACCAATAACTACAAAAACTAATCAAGAAGGAATCAATTAAATAAAAGATGAAATCAAATAATTAAAAATAAAATATAACAATTCAAAAGAAAAAATGGAAAAAGTTGAAAATGGCAATTTAGAATCAGAAGAAGAAAAAGAAGTAGAGTCTAATAAAGAATGCAAGGAAGGTCAATTTAATTAATAAAATAAATATTCAAAAATAGAATGTCAAAGTATTGTTGTTTATGCATAATAATTTCAAAATAGAAGTTATAGCTCTTTTAGATTTTAGAGTTGATCAAAACTCTATTTAAGAAGGATTAATTCCAACTAAATTTTATGGAAAAACTTCAAAAAGACTAATTTCAACTAGTGATTTAAGATTAAATGTTAATTATAAAATTCCTATAGCTAAAATTTTTCAAGTTCAAATTAACTTTAAAACATCTTTTATTTTAATAAAAAATATAAATAATGCAATGATTTTAAGTACTCGATTTCTTACCATTCTATATACATTTCAAATCACTTCTCAAGGTTTAAAAAGTTAAGTTGAGAATAAAGAAGTAATGTTTAAATTCATTAGTCCAACGAAAGAAAAAGAAGTTAATCTATTAAAAGATAATATGATCGGTCAAATAGAAAAGAAGTTAAAATAGGTGAATTTTCTAAAAGAAAAATTAGAAGAACAAAAAATCTTTAATCAATTGGAAAAACCAAACAAAAGATAAAATCTTTACAAGAAAGTTTTGGAAAAGAAATTTGTTTAGATATTCCAAATGTTTTTTAGAAATTGCATATGTTGAAATTACCATATATTGAAAGTAAATTACTAGAAATTTTTCTCAATGACAAACTATTTTATCTGCTTTTGATTTCGATATTGAACTTACCAAAGGAGAATCCAATTCATTTCTAGATTTTTCATCCAAAGAATTTCTTTAAGGCAAAAATGTTGAAACCTATGAAAAAAAGTTGATTATGCACTCAAATTATTTTCTCTAACTCTATCAAAACCCAATCAAAGATGAATTGTTCCATCTAATTGTGTAAAAGTAGTCATATCATCATCATCATCATCATCATCATCATATTTAGTAGATTTTCCTATTTAAAATCGTTTCCAAAAACTTAACCCTACTTATCAGGCTAAACCAGTTCATGTTCAAATCAAACATTACTTTTAAAAGAAAAATAGTCAGATACTATTTCCAATAGAACAAAAAATATCAAAAGAATTTTATGAAAAATCTCCCTTTAAAATTGTTCAAAATACTTTCCAAGAGACTTTCATTTTCAACTAACTCATCCAAAGAAAAATAGAAAATTTTATGAATTTATTCTAATTGATACTGATAGTATCGAGTTAATCCATCAAGATGAAGATAAAAATATTACCTATTCAAAATGCAAGATCAAAAAGGTTATTCATTTAAAGCAATGAGGATTAGCTTCTTCAAATGCTAAAATGTTTTCTCAATCATTTGATTCACCAGCATATGATTATTATGATTGTGTCAAAGCTTAAGAAATTATATTTTATATAAAAAATTGTTCCCATTCATGGTTTATTTAGTTTAAGACTACTCAAGAAGATCTTCTAGCATGGTTTGCAAATTGCTTCAAATACTTTGGTCTAGTGGAAAGAATTCTTCCAATAGAAATACATTAAGGATTTCAGGTATATTGCAAGGATGGTGATCAATTCAATTTCTTCATGTTTGTAAAATTTGCAGTATGATTCAATTTAAGTTGGATAACTACATGGACTTGTGCTATCAAAGAATAAGAACATGGTCAACCTCATGTTTTAAGAGTGTACAAAGAAAAATGGTAGGAAAAATTCAATACATCTATAGCAAATGACAAGACTATTCGAGTATATCTTGATCAAAGCAAAAGAGGTATTACTCACACTAATGAGTTTTTAAAAGAAAAAAGTCAAATTCAAGCTAATTTAGTAGGGACTTTTAATCCCTCTGAAAATAAAAGAAAAATACTTGAAATAGCCTTAAGGCTATTAGAGGAAGATAGTTTTGATAATAATGATCCAAATCAAAATGAGGATGATTGCTATGGAATTAATTTTTCTCAATATGATTAAACTGTTCAATAATTAATCTTATTTAAAATGTGAGGTGAAAAGTGCTTTTATTTAATCAAAACATATTTTTTCAATATTAGAAATAGGAATTACTGTTCAAAATGGATCAATTACTACTAAGAAAGCTCTGTACAAGCCAATAAATCAAGATAAAGTAATCTCAAAATTATCAGGTGCTAACAATAAGACAAAAGAAGCTCATCAACTATTCATCCACTATATTCTCAAAGATAAACAAAGCATGGCCAACAACTATTCATCAATGTATTCTCAAGCGATGTCAACTATCGAACAAAATACTCAAGTCAACTATTCATCCACTATAATTTCAAAGACAAACAAAGGAAGATACATCAACTAATTCCAAAAGGAGATACATTAGCTGTTCATCCATTTATATTAACTTTAAGTAAAGTGGCTAACAACCAACTATTCGAGATCAAATCCTCAAGGTAGATAGTACAACAAAATCCTAAGTGCTTACTTCAATAAGTACTTAGATGTTTGTATAAATAGAAATTGAAGTAAGCGAGAGAAGGCATCAAATGAAACATCGAAACAAAATCACAACAAAAAATCCCTCTCATATTATGAGTGTTTCTAAATGTTTTCAGTGTGTTTATATTTTAGTATAGCCTCTCTTGTACCCTCTCTTATCTTTCTTCTTTTTAAAAAAGAATTCTCGTATGTTTTAATTCCTAATTTCTCTTGTAGCCTCTCATATCATCCTTCTTTATATCAAAGAATTCTCTTAATAATATACTAGATTTTTATTATTTGTATCAAAGAATTCTCCTGTGTTTTATTTCGATTTTAGCAAGTGCAAGTTAGAAAATTATATAAGCTATTACAAGAATCAGATTGCAAATTGTAACTTCAATAGAAAATGCATAAAATGACAAATCAATTATTTATAAAACATTATAGAATATCTTATCAAAGAAGGATCTAAAGATAAATATTTAGAAAACTATTTAAAATTTTATCAAGACTTAATTTTGAAAAAAGAAAAAAGATTATTCAATAGTAAAAGATTAAAAAAATATTATCACAAAGAAATATCAAGAGTTTGTGTTAAAAATAATGTCTCAAAGAGTTAATGATAATGATATAAATGATCTTATAGAATTTTTATGTTATTTACAAAATGCTATAGAATTTTTAGATTATATAATTTAGGCATATTATATTTTAGGAGAAAGCTTTTATTTATATGATGTTTATTTTAAGCGAACGTATAGAAGATTTAGCATTAGAAGAAATAAGATCTATCATTAGATATGTTCTTTATTTAGAAAATGAGCAACGAAGAAATATCAATAATCTTAATAGTCTTATTAGAGAAGAAGGTTTAGAAAATGTATTCATAGAAAGAATTATAGTTAGAGATAGATCTTATTCATAATTGATAAATGCGTTTAGATAACATTTAAGAGAATTAAATAGTGTTCATCTTGCATCATTGGGAAGTAGTTTGAGAAGATTAAGATAAAGATATAATCAAGATAATCATTACAATGTGTTCAGTTTATCCTATCTATTATTAAAGGATCTTGTATCGATCTGGTATCCAAGCCAAGCCTCCAAAGATTTTTCAGGAGGGAGAAGGAGATAGGATTATTAGATTTCATTTGAGTTAGTAAAGGTTAAATGCCTTGTGAAAATAGTTTGTAGTAATTAAAGGTTAAAATAAAAAGAAAAAGAATAACAAATTAATTAGAAAATTATAGCTACAACAAAACCCAACATAATTAATGATTTATACTTAAAATGGTGAAATAAAGAAATTATTACAAAATGGACCTAAAAATAAAAATAATTTTAAAATGTAAAAATTTTGAAATCATTTATGCTATTGTTAAAAATGAAGAAAACTCAACAAATAAAATTATTAAAGAAAAACTCAAAATGGTAATTAAAATATTTGGGCTAAAAATAAATAATTTTATAACATTTTTAGCCCATAATAAAAATTTCTACGTGAAAGTACATCCAAAAATGATTAAATTGATTATAAAACCATAAAAATTAAAGTTAAAATGAAAAAAGTTATATACAATTGAAAAATTAAGATAAACTAAGAAAGATATGTATGATAACTAAGTTAATTGACCCTATAATCTAATAATGAAAATAAACCTTTAAAGTAAATAAATAAATACATAAGATACAATTATTTACGAATGTACACATGTATTTCCTATTTACCCTAATAGATAAGTTAAACTATGTTGATGCCATGCTTAGGTTATGGTAGGAAATTAGGCAAACTATAGTAGATATTTAGTTAACTGTGAAGCTTACCTTCTCTAAATACTTATAAGTCTTACTATCTTTTAAATACTCAATTATCAAATTTTAGATATTCCAAAGGCTTGTAAAGTGATAATTAATTTAGGTGAGAGAGTTCTAATAATCTATTATCTACTTGTATATGATACTTGGTAAATGTTTTGTTAGTTGTTATTACTCATGTGTTTAAATGACTATTTTTCTCTATGTAATATCATTCATATAATTGCCTCCTTAAATCGATAAATAGAAATATCTAATGAAAATAACTAATTATTTTTGTCACATGTCTATGACTTAACTGGTATACTTATGAAGTATGCTAGCTTTGCTAATTTTTGAGAAAAGTATTTATGAGAACGTTTTCCTAATCTTAAATAGATTTTTGTATAACTTTTATGAGGGCTCATAGTACCCATTGATAATATTTTTCTCATTGAAGTGAAGCCAACATGGTAACTTCAATTGATTGATAGTGAGAAGGCTTGCATAGTTGTGCTCATGGGGCCCTAGATTAAATTTATAGATATTGAGCTTATAGGACCTTGGATAAGATAGGGTTCACCTGTTTGGATTAGTATTTCTTTTTCAACTAAGGTAATAGTTAACTGTTATTTAGAGGGATGGTGCCCCTAAGCAATCTAATGCAAGTAAGGTAAGGTACCCTGTATGGGTAAGTACGAGGGATGAATGATGTATAGGAGGTGTAAATCTATATTTTCCATAGTTTCGAACTCCTATGGATGTGTTGCTTTCATTCACTATATATGTATTCATTTCATATGTAGATAAACTTGCATCTAGGTTAATAATGCTTGATAACTTGCTTAAACAATGGTGGTGAGGAACAAATTCATTGTGCTGTAGTTTACTCATTCCCCTATAGCTTCTTTTGTAGGTTTGTTTAAGTTGAGACTAAGATAAATCTTGAGTACAAAGTGCAAACTGATGATATGTATGATAATGTTAGAGTTAATTGAAAAGTGTATAGCTAGCATAGAAACATCCTTTATAAAAAGTATTTATATGTTAGCATTCTATATAATTAAGTATTTCTTGTAATTTATAAAATTGACTTATCCTTGTATATTTTTAGTAGGGGATATTGATTATCTATAGTTCTAAGGGATTGTGGGATATCGAATATCTATAGTTATTTACATTTTATGGTTAGTTAATAAATTAAAAATTGAAAACCTTAGTAATTGATTAATTAGAGTCTTTTAATCTTTGACTTGCAAGGCAATTTTCAAAACATAAGTGCACACGTGATATGAAAAATTTAGATAATCCTACCAAAACCCCTCTTAAGATACAAACAATGATATACTAAACCTATGAAGTAAAACACATCGCTTCATTAAGGATTAGAGAGACCAATGATTGACATGTGTCTACTGGCTTGATAATAGCCTAACCTACCATCCTACTAATGATAGCTTGATATAAAAATGCTTCTTCCTTATTTTGCAACAAATGATTTTGGAGAAATTTGAGGGTTTAAGGTTTTAGCTTTACTACTCTCTTCATTTCTGAAGTCATCTTAAGCTAGTTTTAGTGTAGTTTTATAATTCTCATGGCATTTTCTTATATTATCACATGCTTGTAGTTAGAGTATTAGTAGATTTTAGCACTTTTCAAGGATTAGGTATGTGGATTTCCATTGCATACATAGAGATTGTTAAAGAAATCTTGAGGAACTCTATTGTTGAAGTTGATGAGCTTCATTTTGTAACTTTCTCTTTGCATTTTCTGTATTTAATGCAATATTTATTTTCATATTCATATGTACTTATGAGTTGAATGTCTATCTTCCACAAATCTGATGAATAGTACTTATTGTGTTTATAAGTAGTATGTGAAATAGTATTATCAATCAAGGGTGGACCCCTTACAATTCAACCCAATTTGACCCAATCCTCTCATAAAATTGGTACAATCTAACCCCAATCTAATTCCCGTTGAAACATCGTTGTAAACCCCTAAAGGTTATAGTATAAGTTAGACAAATCGCTAAAACATATTTAGAGATTTATACAAGATAGACTAAAATCACTAGGAGAGATTTGAGAGATGTGATCAAAACTTGCTAAGACACCAATAAATAGTGATAGGAACAATCTATACTTCTTAGAATTTACTAATCAAAGGTAGAAATATTTGGTCAACCAAAGTCAACCCAAAAATACTAATTAGTTTAAAAGACTTAAGGAAAACTAATAAGATAAGTAAATTAATTCTTATAAAAAACACATTAAACAAACCAATAAGACCCTAACAAGCTACAAATGGTTCTAATCAACATGCATACATCCTTACAAGTGAAAAAAAAAAAAAACTAAAGTTTTGATAAGAATAAAGAAGAAAAGCTGAACAAGTGGCCATAATGTAAGCCATGAGCTAATCCTTCCACTATATTAAGAAACATGTGAAGAATTTAATTCTAGCCTTACAAATAAGTACCACAAGAATAGATAAACACTAGATCTTATTATTTTACAAACATTCCTAAGATTTTTATATAAAACAACCTAGAAAAGAACATAACAATCAAGACTATTTGTTAAAATATAGTCACCAAAACCCAATTAAACTCTTAAAGACTGATATGAGGCAAGTGCACCTATCAGTTTTAATATAACGGATGTGAGTTCGAGTCAATCCCTCAGAGATTTTGAATACTAATATTAACTTTAGCTTCATTATCTAACAAAAAAATTGTGATTAATTGAATGAATTAAAAATACTGAAATTAACAACTAAACTACTTATGAGACTTAATTACATAAATTAGGAAACAATAAACTACGAACGACTTCAAGTATGCAAAATGTATTTAGGAATTATTTCCCTTAGTGTTTAACATATAACCTTTTTAAAATATATTCAATTCAGTTTCTATAATTCTTGACCGGAGGGATTCACAATTAAAGCTAATATCTTTTTCAAGCATATTAACCCTAATCCTAAATTATTTACCGGAATCTCTTCCCTTAGTAATATAATTTAGAATTGCATTAACGTGTAATGAATTTCCATATAAACAATCAACTTTCCGGAAGAAACATGTATCTTATCTCTAAGTATTCATGTAATTCTCTTCAATTATGCCTAGATCTAATTATACATGCAATTTCTCAATCAACATGCATAATATCATATATTGACACTCTAGAATTATCAATCCACAATTAAACAACATAATTGAATCAAGAAAAGATAGAAACTTTATTGAAATTATAATTCAATCCAAGGGTTACACGAAACCCTAGGTTCTATAATCCTAAATACTCGAATTCTAAACTATCATAATGAATCTAAAAACGAGTTTCATCAAAAAACGTAAAATAAAGCATAAAAACCCCTCTTGATTTGATGAACAATCTCTCTAATCTTGAAATCGATGTTGTTCTCGCTTCTTGATTAATGTTCTTCTCCAATCTCCTCTCGTCTCTTGTGTCACTTGTTTCTGTAATGTCTCTCATGTCTTTTGAAACCCTAAGATATCCTTTTATATGTGTACTACAAAGATTCTATTTTTGTCACCAAACACGGCCTGGGACATGGCCGTGTCCCCAGGTCGTGTAACTTTTTGCACTTAGGCAAATTTTCTACACAACTTCAAAACTTCATAACTTCTTTGTTTGAACTCAGAATGGAGTGAAACTTGATTCCTTTTCTTTGTTTTCGAGCCTAGAACGCGTTTAAACCCTGAAATCAACATTTTACTCAATTAAGTATCAATTTCATTAAAGAAAACCAAAAATGTAAGGGAAATACTATAAAATCACCACATGAAATATGTTTAAAATCAAAGTTATCAAATTTCTCCACACTTAAGCATTTGCTTGTCCTCAAGCAAATAAATAAAAAAAAAACTTTTGGGATAAGAAACACTTAATCAAAATTTATCAGTATTTAGGAAACTTATGAACGAATACACTCGACCCGAAGAAAGGTAATAAAATCATTCTCAACTAACTTGCAATAATAAAGTCAACCAATTTCATCTGACCATATTCAAATGCTCCAATAATACTTAATACTAGAGTTCACTAGTAAATTTATAAAAATTAAAATTTACTCAAGTCATTTAACTAAGGATTCTTAAACTAAAAATTGGATTTAACATCTCACCAATCGAGAAAAAGTCATAAAAATTTTGTCCATTTGACTAAAGTGTATACAATTCTCTCTTCCATCTCACCAAGCACCATAATCTAAAACAAATACATTTTAGATCCACTCATCCTTTAATTATCCCCCTAGTTCATGCTTTTGTTGAGAGGTCTTTTTAAATTTACCTTATTTAAGCACAATTATGTTGGTAGCGGGAAAGAATCTCACTCTTCTGATGGACCAAGACCGATCCATACCAACTTATTCCTTATATTGATAGCGGGAAAAAACATTGCTCTTCTGACGGACTAAGGCCGATCCATATCAATTTTTTCTTTTTTTTTTTCATTTGAATTGATATTGGGACTCAATCATGTTCTTCTGATGGACCAAGATGAATCCTTACCAATTTTTCTATTCATACACTTATTATTACTTTTGACCTCCAATCATTATGATATTTCAGGGGTTTCTCAAAAGAAGAATTTCATTTGTTTGTTTGCTAAAAATTATAGGACTCTTAAAAATTTCTAAGAGAAAAGTATACACAAAAGTAAATTTTAAAAATAACCATGACTAACTCTTAACTAGTGATGTTGCTCCAATCTTAAATCTTAAAATCCTAAGTTAAATAACTCGTAACATTGCCTTCCAAAAATTTGACTAGTCAATTCTAGTAAAGTATAATAAGATCAATAACAATCAAGATGACGCAGTTGATTTGGCTTAATACCAATTAATCACCTATTGCAAGTTAACTTAAAAAGTAATTGAGTCAAATATGAATAATTGGTTTCCTAAACAGTAACAAATTCATATATATCCCTTCCCCACACTTAATAATGGACATTGTCCTCAATGTACCACAAAAAATCAGAGTAGCACGAATAAAAACAGCACAGGAAAAAGGAAACATATGTAATGAATCGAAACTAATACTTCCCTGCTAGTTGAAAAGAAGTGCAAAATGAAGAAGCGTCATCATTATTTACAGCGGAGTTCACAAGTCTTGATCAACAAAAGACAACACAAAAAATTTTGGAACTAAGAAGAGTGATCAGAATCTATTTCCTCAGCCTCCTCACCAGATGATGCCTCAGCCATAGTAGCATCATCATCATCATCATCACCCTCCTCTTCATCCTCCTTATCCTCAGCACTTTCTCCAGCCTCCTCATCATCACCCTCCTCATCAACCTCTTCCTCACTACTCTCATCCTCCCCATCCTTTTCCACACTCTCCTCTTTATTAGTAGCCAACGCTTTCATTTTAAGAAATTCTTCCATTCTATCCTGTCGGAGATGAAGTTTATCCATACTCTCTCATATATAACGAACCTTAGACAGCAACAAATCAAATTTATCGTCTAAGCTGGCTGAAGACGGTTGGCCCCAAGATGTGCTGCTGCGAGAGCGTAGACCCTGACGTCGTGATGGTAGGAGGTTCATGAGGCGGAAGGAATTTAGGCGCATAGGAGTGACTTGGCTAATGAAAGTAAGTAAGGGCCAAGTAACAACCTTAGTCCTCATAGCCTGCATTAGTAATGTAATATAAGCGCCACAACAAATATGCCCTTTCTTCCGAGTAGTGGTGGCTTGATGGTTGAAGAGTTCGGCAATTTCAATGGCTAGATTGATGGGGTGCTTATGGATGACACTGTAGAGATAGAGGCAATCCTTGTTAGATACCACCCCGATGCTAAGGCCCCGGCCAGTTAATGTATGGGAGTAAAGCCAGTGAAGAACCCGGTATTCAGGCCTGACTAATTGAGAGGCCATACTCCTAGCTGGATCATAGGCATTGCCAACCGTGATCTCATTCCAAAATGACCCTGCCGTGACGCCACGAGGAAAACCACATGAGAGACTTTGGAATTCTTCTGTTCGTGTATATCTTTCTACATATAAACCAAGATATCGGCCCAATTGAGCGATGGACATGTGGAATGGATGGCCACTCAAGGTGAAGTGTAATTTGCGGTTTGGGCCCATGTGAGTAGCACTGTCTTTATCCAGCTTATAAGTACACCAAAATTCCAGGGTCAGCTCTTTATAAACTGGAGCTTCAAAGGATAATAGGCGCTCCCAAATGGTACCATCCAAGAGCTCCTTCATGTCGGTGGTGAGCTGTAGTTGAGCGAGAACATCCTAATCCAACCGAAGGGTTTCGCTAAAGGACTTAGATTGAAGCGATTGGTAGCGTTGTACTTGGCAGTCCAACTTGAATTGGAGCATTGGGTGCTCCAGAGGGGGAAGAGTCGCCAATGGTTCAATAATTGCACCGGATTGGGACGAAGAGGATGCCGCAAATTTGGATTGCCGGTGAATGGAAAGCTTAAATCGATTAGCCATTTGAATATCTGAAAAAAAAAGCAACAATCCAAATCAAACACGGACATCCATATCGCACATAGTTTGAAGCAAATAGAAAAACAAGAATAACAATGGGTAAGATTGTGAAAGGAATGCTTATTGGGGCATTTCATTAAACATATGGAGTACAGCGAGAAAACGAGGTGGTGGAAAAGAAATGAGTGGCAAACACTTCCAACGAATTCCACTGTACACTAAGTAACGAGGAAAAACAAGCATCTATACATATAAGAGACGCAAAATGACCTAGAATAATGATCACCTATTGCTAACCCTAACTAGCCTGAATGAAGAATGACAATCGAATTAACCAATAGAATTTGGAATTGACAGAGCATAATGTAAGCTAAATATATGAGGCATCATTTATAATATATGAGTTCAAGAAACTCAAAGCAATGATGCATAGCATTGATGAATAAGCAAAAGAAATTGGCAGGCTAAAACAACATGCATAAAAGGAAGAACACACATAACCCAATTGCTGTAGCATAAGGAAGAGAAAGGAAAATTAAGGGGGAAAACTTACTTGGATCAAAATGCAAAATGTAGGAATTGTGGAGAGAAGAGGCAGAATGAGAGAGAGTATAAGAGAGATATGTGTGATTGTAAGAGGGTATGTAATTTAAATAAACTGGTCATGTGTGAAAGCCGTGTTATTTGGGTCGACACGGGCTGGGACACGACCGTGTCCCTTGCCCGTATAACTTACTGTGTGAGTCGTGTGGAGTCTGGTCGAACACGGGCTGGGAACATGATCGTGTCCCATGTCCGTGTAACTTACTGTGCCCGTGCATGAAAACTGGATGGACACGGGCTGGGACACGACCGTGTCCCATGCCCGTGTAACTCTTTGTATGTAGGTGGGATTTCTAGGAGCACACGGGCTGGGGACACAACCGTGTCCCATGCCCGTGTAACTTTCTGTGCGCGGGTGGGATTTCTAGGTGCACACGGGCTAGGGACATGACTGTGTCCCTTAATCGTATAACTCTTTATGGGTGTGGCGGATTAAAGGGCCCTGGGCGCACACAGGTTAGGATACGACCGTGTCCCTTGCCTGTGTAACTTTTTTTTTTAACAAAAGGAAACTTAAAGAAATAAAAGTAATTAAACTAGAAAAATAAGAAAAAGAAAACTAAAGAGAAGAATAAAAAAAAATGAAATTAAAAGGGAAAAGCCTATGACTGAAATTAAAAAAAATAAAAGAAGCAAAGCAAAGTTAGATAAAAGAAAGAATAAAATGAAATAAACTTAAAGAACTAAAGTGTAAGCAAAGTTAGACATGGGTTGCCTCCCAAGAAGCGCTTTAGTTAACGTTGATAGCTCAATGGGATACGTCATCTCACGTTAGTTCCGTCAGATAGAGATAAAACTCCTCCCGACTAACATGCTCCAAGTTTCCATTCAAGTATAATTTCAACCGTTGTCCGTTTACCTTAAATGTGCCCTTCTCCGGGTGTGTAACTTCAACAGTCCCATACGAGAAAACTCATGTAATTGTAAATCGTCCAGACTACCTGGGAATAGACGAAGGCGGGAATTATACAAAAGAACATGATCACCTTCTTTAAATTGACGACCTTGTTTAATGCGCTGATCATGATACTTTTTGGCCTTTCTTTGTACAATTTGGAGTTCTCATATGTATTTGCTCGCCATTCTTCTAGCTCGTTTAATTGAAGCTTCCTGTGAGAACCTGCACGCTCAAAATCAACATTAGCATGCTTAATCACGCAATAAGCCTTATGCTTTATCTCTACCGGCAAATGACAAGCTTTGCCATATACAAGTCGGTAGGGTATGGTACCGAGTGGTGTTTTGTAGGTGGTTCTATATGTCCATAGAGCATCATCCAACTTTTCTGACCAATCTTTCCTATGATACTCTACAGTTTTTTCAAGAATTCGCTTAAGATCGTGATTGGCAACTTCCACTTGGCTACTATTTTGGGGGTGTTATGGGGTAGCTATCCTATGTGTAACGCCATAACGTTTCAATACTTGGTCGAGTTGAGCATTACAAAAGTGTGTTCCCCTATCACTTATAATTGTCCTAGGAGTGCCAAATCGAGAAAATAGGCCTTTCAAAAATTTCTTTACTACCCTAGCATCATTAGTAGGTAGGAATTTAGCTTCTACCCACTTAGAGACATAGCCTATGGCTACTAGGATATATTTGTTTCCATTTGAATTCGGAAAAGGACCCATGAAATCGATCCCCCACACATCAAATACCTCAACCTCAATGATGGGGTTTTGTGGCATTTCATCGCTACGGGATATATTTCCTACTCGTTGGCAACGATCACAACTCTCAACATATCTCTGGGCATATTTGAATAGGGTAGGCCAATAAAATCCTGCCTCTAGGACCTTATGAGCTGTCCTATTGGCACTATGATGCCCACCCATGGGCCCCGAATGACAGTGGCTCAAAATTCGTTAACCCTCGAGGTGTGGTGCACACCTTTGAATGACATGATCTGCACATACTTTAAAAAGGTAAGGATCATCTCAAAAATAATATTTCACATTAGAAAAGAATTTCTTCTTTTGTTGGTGTTGAAGTCCCTTCGGTATGATCCTAGCAGCTAAAAAATTAGCAATATCTGTGAACCAAGGAATTTCCATATCACTTACCTGGGCGATGGCATAGAGTCGCTCCTCAAGGAATTCATCCTTGATCTCGTTCTCATCGAGTGATTCCATGTTTGGATTCTCCAATCGGGATAGGTGATTTGCTGCTAAATTCTCAGCTCCTTTTTTATCTTTGATCTCCACATCAAACTCTTGCAGCAACAAGATCCACCTAATCAATCTTGGTTTTGCATCCGGCTTTGCTAACAAGTACCTAAGGGTAAAATGATCAGTATAAACAATCACCTTAGATAGAAGCAAGTAAGAGCAAAATTTATCAAAAGAAAAAACAACGGCTAGCAACTCTTTTTCTGTAGTAGTGTAGTTCTCCTGAGCATTCGTAAGAGTTTTGCTAGCATAGTGAATTGGTTGAAAGTGCTTGTCTCGACATTACCCCAGCACTGCCCTGACTGCGTGATCACTTGCATCACACATAAGCTCAAAGGGGAGAGCCCAATCAGATACTACCATGATTGGAGCATTGGTAAGTTTCTCTTTAAGGGTATTGAAAGCTTTTAAACACTCCTGAGAGAAAACATAAGCCACATCCTTCTCTAAAAGCTTAGTCAAAGGGCGGGCAATTTTCGAGAAATCCTTGATAAATCGCTTGTAAAAACCTGCATGTCCTAGAAAACTTCTTATGGCCTTAATTGAAGTTGGAGATGGGAGTCTTGCAATCGCATCCAATTTGGCAATATCCACCTCAATTCCTCGATAAGAGATCTTATGGCCCAATACAATACCTTCTTGTACCATGAAATGGCACTTTTCCCAGTTGAGGAAAAGGTTGGTCTCTTCACACCTGGTAAGTACCCTATCCAAATTATCCAAACAAAGGTTAAATGAATTGCCAAAAACTGAAAAATCATCCATAAATACCTCCATTATGTCCTCAATCAAATCATCAAAAATAGCTAACATGCATCGCTGGAATGTTGCCAGTGCATTGCAAAGACCAAAAGGCATTCTGTGATAAGCAAAAGTGCCATAAGGACAAGTGAAAGTGGTCTTTTCTTGATCTTCCGGTGCAATAAGTATTTGAAAATAACCAAATAAGCCATCCAAAAAACAATAAAACATATGTCCAGCTAATCGTTCTATCATTTGATCAATAAAAGGTAAGGGGAAATGGTATTTTTGTGTAGCATCGTTTAACTTTCGATAATCGATACATACACGCCAACCTGTTACCGTTCTCATTGGGATCAATTCATTCTTTTCATTAGGGACTACTATCATCCCACTTTTTTTTAGAACTACTTACATTGGACTTACCCTTGAACTATCAGAGATAGGATATATCATACCTGCATCAAGGAGTTTGATAACTTCCTTTTTGACTACCTCTTTCATGTTTGGATTCAAACGTCTCTGGGGCTACACAATTGGCTTATAGTTTTCTTCCATTAAAATCTTATGAGTACAAAAGGAGGGATTGATACCTCGAATATCGGATATTTTCCAAGCAATGGCCCTCTTATGCTCCTTGAGTACTTTTAGCAACCTTTCTTTCTGTTCTTTTTCCAAATTGGATGCTATAATTACCGGTAATTTGGAGTCCTTCTCTAAGAAGGCATATTCCAAATAGTTAGGTAATTGTTTTAGCTCCAATACTGGTGGCTCCTCAATCGAAGGTTTTAACTGTGCTTCCTTCCGCTTTTTAATCTCTTCAAATCCTTTCTCCATAGAGATAGGTTTATTTGCCTCCAGTTGGGCTATCACCTCGGATTTGACAGGATCTTCCAAAGCTTCCTCCATGCCTAATTGCAAGCAACTCTCCAACGGATCCTTAAGAAGAACTTCCTGCATATAACTTGAAACAAAAGTGTCAGTAACATCAAGAAGGTAGCAAGTATCATCCTGATCGACATACTTTTTCATAGCCTCCGAAATTTTAAACATAATCTCTTCATCTCCGACTCGAAGAATGAGTTTGCCATCACTAACATCAATGATAGCCCTAGCGGTAGCTAAGAATGGTCTACCTAGGATAAGGGGCAATTCAAAATCTTCATCCATATCCAATATCACAAAATCAACTGGAAAAATAAATTTACCCACTTGAACTAATACATCCTCAAATATACCTCTAGGGTACGTCACAATTCTATCAGCTAATTGCAAGCTCATGCGTGTGGGCTTAAGTTCCCCTAATCCTAGTTTTTCAAAAAATTTATAAGGCATTAAATTGATGCTAGCACCTAAATCAGCTAAGGCTTTGTCAATTAACAGATTACCAATATGATAAGGAATCGTAAAACTTCCTGGGTCTTTTAGTTTCTTGGGCAGCTTGTTTTGCATAATCGCTGAACACTTTTCATCCAAGATGATTGTAGAAAGCTCCTCAAGCTTCCTCTTATTAGATAACAAATCTTTCAAGAACTTAGCGTACTTCGGCATCTGTGACAGGGCATCAACAAGAGGTAAGTTAATATGCAGTTGTTTAAAGAGGTCAAGGAACTTACTGAATTGTTGGTCATTGCGATCTTTCTAGAGTCTTTGGGGATATGGGATAGGTAGTTGATATTCCTTCACCTTTGATGGCTCTACATCTGCCGTTGCTTTCGTCCCCTCTTTGCTCTTGCTAGTTTCCTCGCTACCTTTCCTCTCAGCATGCAACTCCTTCCCATTTCGAAGTGTCACTGCCTTAACATGTTCCTTTGGATTGGGTTCTGTATTTCCCGGTAACAATCCCTGCGATCTTTCAGAGATTAGCTTCGCAAGTTGACCAATTTGCTTTTTAAGATTGCGATTTGAAGCCTCTTGATTCCTCAGTGAGGATTCAATGTTGGATAAGCGAGCCTCATTGCCTTGAATGTATTTTGTGAGAAGTTCTTCCATACTGGATTTCTTTTCTTGAGGGAGAGGAGGTGGGAATGGTCTTTGAAATCCAGGTGGGCCAAAGTTGGTCTTCTGCTGGCCTTGGTTTTGGTTTCCCCATGAGAAATTGGGGTGATTCCTCCATCCTGGATTGTAAGTGTTGCTGTAGGGGTTATTTTGTTGCTTAGGTGGATTTCCTAGATAATCCACCTGTTCCAGTGGTTCTTGTGCTCCATACCCCTGCATACCAAAATCACTTACATTCGATTGCACTTGTTGAGGGCCAACTGAGAGTGCATCAATCTTTTTACTTAATAAGTCCACCTTAGCTGCCAAAGTAGTGGTCAAGTCCACCTCATAAACTTCCATGTCCTTTTTCTTGGCTCTGGTGCTTTCCCACTGATAATTGTTCATCGCTATTCCTTCAATCAGGTTTTGTGCTTGCTCAGGTGTCTTTGTGTTCAAAGTACCTCCTGCAGATGCATCAATCATCTGTCTAGTGGATAAATTAAGACCATTGTAAAAGGTCTGAATTTGCATCCATAGTGGGAGGCCATGATGTGGGCACCTCCTGAGCAAGTCCTTAAACCGCTCCTAAGTATCATATAGCATCTCCGTTTCCAATTGAGCAAAACAAGAAATATCATTCCGAAGTTTAGCGGTCTTTGCAGGTGGGAAATACTTCTCCAAAAATTTCTCTACCAATTCATTCCAAGTCGTGATGGAATTTCGTGGTAGAGAGTTCAACCACTATTTTGCTCTACCCCTCAAGGAGAAAGGGAATAGCCGCAGTCAGATAGCATCATCCGTGGCTTCGTTGATTTTAAAAGTATCACAAATCTCTAGAAAGCTAGAGATGTGGGCATTGGGATCTTCATCTTGGAGACTGTCAAACTGAACATATTGTTGCACCATTTGTATGATGTTAGGTACAATTTGGAAGTTGTTAGCCATGACGGTTGGCCTTGCAATGCTAGAGTTAGCTCCAATAAGTGTAGGCCTTGAATAATCGAATATGGTCTAATTTGCTTCATTCCCGTTGTTCACCATATGTAGTGGATCTTCCTGCTCGATGAATTGAGTGTTAGTCTCTTCACCCTCTTCCTTGATTTCAACAATTGACTCGTCGTCAATGGTCGCCACACTTTGTCTAGGTCGTGATTTCAAATTTTGAAGGGCAGTTCTCTCAATTTCAAGATCAAGTTCTACCAAATCTTCCGGGTTACTTCTAGTCATGCACTGCAAGGATAAGAAATATAGAATCAATTGCAGCTCTAGCTAATGAAAATAAATAATGAAAACAAAGGAAAAAAATGGTTAAAGTAATAAAGCAACTAGCGTTCTTAATATCGAAAATCCCCAACAACAGTACCAAAAACTTGATATGAGGCAAGCGTACCTATCAGTTTTAATATAGTGGATGTGAGTCCGAGTCGATCCCTCAGAGAATTTGAGTACTAATATTAACTTTAGCTTTATTATCTAACCGAAAAATTGTGATAAATTGAATGAATTAAAAATGCTGAAATTAACAACTAAACTACTTATGAGACTTAATTACGCAAATTAGGAAACAATAAACTACGAACGACTTTAAGTATGCAATAATGTATTTAGGAATTATTTCCCCTAGTGTTTAACATATAACCTTTTGAAAATATATTCAATTCAATTTCTATAATTCTTGACTGGAGGGATTCACAATTAAAGCTAATATCTTTCTCAAGCATATTAACCCTAATCCTAAATTATTTACCGGAATCTCTTCACTTAGTAATATAATTTAGAATTGCATTAACGTGTAATGAATTCCCATACAAACAATCAACTTTCCGGAAGAAACATATATCTTATCTCTAAGTATACATGTAATTCTCTTCAATTATGCCTAGATCTAATTACACATGCAATTTCTCAATCCACATGCATAATATCATATATTTACACTTTAGAATTATCAATCCACAATTAAACAATATAATTGAATCAAGAAAAGATAGAAACTTTATTGAAATTATAATTCAATCCAAGGGTTACACGAAACCCTAGGTTCCATAATGCTAAATACTCGAATTCCAAGCTATCATAATGAATCTAAAAACGAGTTTCATCAAAAATGTAAAATAAAGCATAAAAACCTCTCTTGATTTGATGAACAATCTCTCTAATCTTGAAATTGATGTCGTTCTCGCTTCTTGATTAATATTCTTCTCCAATCTCCTCTCGTCTCTTGTGTCTCTTGTTTCTGTAATGTCTCTCATGTCTTTTGAAACCCTAAGATATCCTTTTATATGTGTATTACAAAGATTCTGTTTTCGTCACCAAACACAGCCTGGGACACGGCCGTGTCCCCAGGTCGTGTAACTTTCTACACTTCGGCAAATTTTTTGCACAACTTCAAAACTTCATAACTTATTCGTTTGGACTCGGAATTGAGTGAAACTTGATTCCTTTTCTTCGTTTACATAACTTCAAAACTTCATAACTTTCTATGCATTTACATATGTAATATTATCTCCTTTTGCTTCCTTCTTGCAATCTATCTTTCCCCACTTGTTTTCATTTTTAAAACACAATTGAAGGCTCAAAAACACTCTTTTCTCATTTACTTCCAAACTGTGAACTTCCCTTGCCATTTTTACCTTCAACCTTTTCATAATTTCAACACACAACTTCAACAACTACCATAAACTAACATACCATATATAATTGTCTTCCTTTTCATATTATAAAGAAGAGAAAGGTATGCCTTTATATGATCTCTTATCTTAATTAGTAATTAGTTGTATATGTTAGGTTAGTTTTGAAACTAACATGTAATATGTACTTATATGTTGTTGAAGATAGGAATCCTTATAACATACTTAGAAGTGTAGAAATACATAAGTATATAAGTAGAAATATATATGTACTTATAACAAGTGGATCCATGTGAAGTAGTAGTGTAAGAATTTTGGTGAAATACTTAGTATAAGTATAGGAAACCCTTAGGTAAATGGAGAAGGAGCACATATACATATGCTTAAGTATGTATAAACACTTATATGGATACTCTTAAACATAAGTACCCATTATATACATAACCAAAAAAGAGGTATATACTAACTATACATACATATACCTTCCTAAATATACCCTTAAAGTATAAAATTATGAAATTTGTGAAGCTTTCTTAAGAGGGAACATTAAGCATACAAAAATACGTATAAAAATACATATGTCACCATATGTATATATGGGTATATGTATTAGTATATGTATAAGTACATAAGTATACATATTAGTATATTAAAAGTATAAGCATATATATAACATATGTATAAAGTGTATGAATACATATGGATAAGTATACATATGTAATTGATGATGTAAGCAAATGATGATGTAAGCTATGACATAAGTAATTGATAACATAAGAGATAACGTAAGCATCTAAAATAATAAATCATAAGATCATCTAAGTGTAAGAATTAATGGCTAATCAAATCCTTAACTACTAATATAGAACATAAAACTAGCCAATAAGAATATTTAAGCTTTAATAGGTAACATTTCAATAAATTTAGTCTATATCTTAAAACACGGCTTTTAACATCCAAAACGGATATCACTGTGTGAACATGCATCCGAAAACGATAAAAAATGACTATAAATTTGTAAATATAAAAAATAGAATGAAAAACCTACATACGATTAGCAATTAGGTTTAATTGAATAAAAAATGATAGTAATTAAGTAGAATTAGGTAGATAGATATCTAGAATCATTATTTATTCAATTACTTATTATCTATGTTATCTCGTAATGATCAGGTGATCTCGATAAGGGTAAAGATCTTCTGATCGATCATTATGACAAAAGCGAGTCATCATAGTTAAGTGAGTGCTCCCCATAACTCTATACTTGTTTGTGCTTGTAGTTACTACACTTAAATTAAATAGTAATAACTTGATGTGTAAGGATTCAGGATATGTATGTGCTTGATACCAATTGCTTACTATGAAAAATATTGTTTAATATAATAATTGAGGATTTGATTGTATGATCGATTGTTACATGATTTGGATGGTTTACGAATATTGATTAATAGCCACATGATTTGACTTAATTATATTTGGCTTATCTTAAATTAAAAGGGTGATGCATTATCCATGCATTGCATTACATATTTTGGTCGTCACTTCACGCGAAGGTAAAGAGAGGCCTTATGAAGGTTGTTTATATATATTAAAGTGTTTCTATATGGTGTGCTCATTCAACATGACCTTATCCAAACCTATAAGCTTACTAGCCGATGGAGATGCCAACCATATGGCTAAAGGTCGAGTTTAGAGATCTCCGTTGTAGGGTGTGAGTATGGACTATAGGGGTTGCCTTACCGTTAAGCCTAAGATTTTGTATACTACTAGATTTTCAAAAATGAAAATGCATTTTGTGAAATATGGAATTCAAAGTTATGGTTAAAAACCTAGATGCTAGAGCCTGGTCATGATTGGTGCCAATGTATCCCAACTCTTATCTAAGATGGCATATAAACCAATATTATATGCAGCACCGATCAACTACATATATTGTCTAGCATATTGCATGTATATGCATTCATATGGTTGTAACAAATTATTTGATAACTTATTTGTCAATATAATATGAGAGATAGCTCACTAGGATCTTATAGCTTATTCCCCAATAACTTTTCTTTTACAAGTTGATAAATGATTAGGCATAGGTTAAAAGCTGTGCATTGAATGTAAGTACTGAGATGTTTTAGAGGTTAGAATTAGAGAAAGATTATATAGCTTTTTTGAGATTTTAAATGTACTTATATATTTAGATTTAATAACTTCAATAAGCTTGAATTCTAAGTTTATTCTATTCGATCTTATCATTTGATAGGGGATACTGATTCTCTGCGGTTCTAAGGAACTATGAGATATGGGACATTCATAGTGATTTATATTTATATTTTATAATAAATTAATTACTTAAAAATTAGTAATCATAGCAATTAATTATTTAGACTCTTGCAATCTTTTACTTGTAAGGTGGTTTTCATATCATAGGTGTCATGACCCCAAAGGGGGCTTAGTAGGATTATCTAAAATTTTCATAACATATATGCACCCATGATATGAAAATCGCCTTATAAGTCAGAGATTGCAAGACTCTAAATAATAAATCATTAAGATTACTAATTTTCAAGTAATTAATTTATTGTAACATAGCATAACATATAAAAATAAATATTTATAGATATCCGATATCCTATAGTTCCTCAGAACTATAGAGAATCAGTATCCCCTACCAAATAACAAGATGGGATATACTAACATTATAAAAAAGAAATATACAAGAAAAATTAAATTATAGTAAGTTTTAACATATAAATATTTTCTACAAAGAATGTTTATGCATCATCTAGAGAGTACTCAACTACTTCTAATATTAGTATACATATTTTCATCTCACACTCAACACTCGAGACGTATCCTAATCCCATCGTAAGTAAATCTGCAAAGGAAACAAAGGGGGAATTTCCTTATCACCCCTTCACTTATACCACATATGGACAATTTTTCACAACATTTTATAAGCTTAATTTTAATAAATGAGACAAAACCACTCCATGGGGCAAAAAACACTTTAAATGGCGGATTTAGACAAGGGAGAAAGGGGGGCCATGCTCTTGTCTTTCAAACATCAATCACTTTCTCTTACACATCACTATTCACCCCTTAATGCTTACATCATCAATAGTTGCAATTGTTGACTTTTGTGTAAGCTACAAAACAACACATTCAAGACATTTAAACCCTCATTCTCTCTCCATTCAACCGGCCACTCTTTCCATTATTTCTCTCACTTCCAATTTAATTTTCACTTCATCTTTCTCCCATTTGAAACAAACATAAAAGGGAGAAACCACTTTACCCCCCAAAATCAACTTTTCTTCCATTTTTTCCAACTTCACTCATGGCAACGTCTCTTCTTGTTCTTATGTTATTTTCCTTCATCATCTAAGATCTTTTAGAACCATTAGAACCTTCCATAAACCCCATTCCAAAAGACCAAAAGATTTAGGTTCCAAAAGGTTGCAAAAGAGGAAGCAAAGTTAAGAGCTTAAGTGGAACCTTTGCGCACAACCACCATATTTTGCTTTAAGGACGAATAAGCATTTCTTGTGATTAGTGGGTTAGTATTTATGTTAAGAGACTTCGATTTCTTAAAGACATAAGTATGATTTGAGTTGTGATAGCGACAAAGACCATTTTAAGAAACAAACTCATGAAACCTTTACATGAAGTTGAAACATGAGTATGTAAAGTTGGTATTTTGTAAAGACACTTGTTCAACACTTTGAATGGAAGATTTTAAGTTGAGAAAGTCTTGAAACAAAAACTTGAATGGAGGATGAGCATGCTGGACGTGAGGGTTCCATAATCATTTGTATGTTGATTTTGTTTCCATTAAGTTAAACATACTCAAATCTAAACTTAAGTTAAGGAAAAATCCATCACATGAAGTTTTATGAAGAAACCAACTTTGTATGACATGAGCTATGATATGGAGGTTATATTAAGTATAAGATCTTTTATTTCTTTGTGTGGAACATGAGTTAAAGGATCATCTTATGGAAGAAAAGTTAAGTTAAGAATTGGATACAGGTAGTTTAAGTGCATAATCTACCACCTAAACTTAAAGAAACGATGAAACAAGTTGAAAAGCCAAGCAAGAACCCCTTGGAATCATCATGAAAAGATCTAGAACGTGAGAAAAAGAAGCTTGAAAATATGATAAAAGTGAATGAAAAAAGTGAAAAGATCAACCAAAGCAAGTATGGTAAGCATACAAAACCTAAAACTCAAAACCGAGCCTAAAACTCTCAAAACAAGCCTAAAACTCTACGTTGGACCTTCAATGAAATTCTAACTGGCACCTTAAAGTATCAAGAGAGGTTGTTTTGAAGCCCATCACAAATCCAACTAAGGCCCCATAAGCCCACCAAAGTCACTAACTTTAGTTTGAACTAAAAACAAGCCCATTTGACAACTTAAGCCCACTAAAAGGCCCATGAAGCGGTTGTTAGCCTTAGGAATATAAATCAAAGTTGTAAATATGATCTCAAAGAGTATTTTATGCTTAGGATAAATTCTTAGGACCAAACCCAAGGGATTTCTCAAGTTATCAAAAATCCCATTTACCATACAAGGCCTAAAAACACTCCAACTCATGAGGAATGCTACTGTTCTGACCCATGGACAGAATTATATACCTCATTTCGAAAATATAACCTCACCACATTAAATTACACTCGAAAATGTTGAAGACTGACTATAAGATCACAAAAAATCAGATTTAAAACGAAAATGTTATACGCAATTAAACTTTATGCAAAAATCGGGAAAAATTTTGAAAACTAGTCAAGAGTATAACTTAAGGAAAATTTACTTAGTTTCCTAAGTTTATTTCAATCTCTTATAAATATTATTTCAATGACCAGGGGACACCGTATACGGAAACGACCTGCCTCTGGATTACTTTGACTACCCCATATGGCAGAGTAAGTAAATTCCTGATGACTCTTTACTTTATTATGCTTGTAGAATAGATGCACCTAAACTTACATATATAAATTTGGATGCTTGTGGGATATGAGAGATGCATCTGTATGGATTTATGGATGAATGTGATGACTTGTTAATTATATATATAATAATGGGAATTGTTTGTATTAATATATATATATATATATGTGAATTATACGGAATGAAATTGTTTAATCACCATAAAAATAGAGTTAATTACTTATACGACTAGGAAATCAAAATGAATCATGCATTCCCCATATTGCATACGGACAACACCGACTGCCGTTTCATGCAAAAGATGGGAAGGGACTCACAAGAATACGAAGTTCCTGCAGGATTGGGTACTAGCTATGCTATCATATATATTGAGTCTCTGTCCTAAGCTGATGGGCTTACTAGGTACTGATAGACTGCAACCATCGGCGAAGGGCCGAGTCTTGTGGCTTCTGCTTAGGGCTTGTGTTTGTGGACTGCGGGGGCTATCACACTACTAGACTTGAGATTTTAAAAGATATGATTTGATTTTGGTAAAGGAAGTATACATATATATAGAGAGAGACAAAGAGAGAGTTTTGTTTTGACATATGTATGATAGTGCAAATGAAATAAAACCCAAGGTCTAGAACCCGGATTTTGGTTTGGGTCGGTTAATTATCTCCAAACCCCGACTTCAGGGGGCGTAATTCTGAGTCGTATGCAGTTCCTAGGCCACTGCATGTGTTGTTTGGCATACTGATTGTTCACGCATTCATATGATTGTGCATCTAATAAATTTCTGTCATGTGGTACTAACAAAGGTGTTTATCTCACTAAGCTTAAGCTTACACCCTTCTAGATTTTTATTGATGTAGGAAAACCTCTTCATAAATCCGGAAAGAGGCATGCTCGTGGCAAGTCTCGTATAGGAACAGGTTGGAGCGATCAAAGAGCGAAGAGGACATTTTGTAATAGATTTATAAACGTTTAGATACTTTTATATTTTTGCTCATAACCTAGATTTAATGTAGTTCTGTTACGAACTGCATTTGTTTGTAAATTTTTTTCTTGTGTAGGTCCCATGAGCCCACACAATTACCTAATCTATAACATAGAAGTAATTTTAGTTAAATTGCTCTATATTACTTGTCTATGAGCCTAGTGGTAACGTAGAGTGGAAGGAGCCTTGTCTGTCATATGAAAGGCCTATGATCAGTAAGGGGGTTGATAATAGATCTTTATACGGTACATGGCGACTTACCACGACGTCGTGATAGGTTTAAGTGGTACAGAGCATTAGGTTTGAACTAATGATTAAGTAAGTAAAACTAAACCCTAGACGCTAGGAATTTCCTACCAAGTGATGAAGAGTGGGGTGGAATCGGGTTAGGATTTTTAAGATAGCAAACAAGTGATAAAACTTTCCTAAAAGAATGTATAATCTTTAACAAATTTTTATGGTTGATCTGGATAATGTAAGCAGGGTTCGTTAGAACCTCGTGCTTCTAATGATGCATGAAGGAGAGACTCTTGTCGAGTATCGATAAAGACTCCAGGTCCTATGCAAAGATATGGACCTAGTAGGAACACCATGTAAGTTAAGAGATGTATGGACATCTTGGACATTGGGATTAAGCCTCTATTGGAGAACGCGCTATAGAGACATACTAATCCAGACACGTCGACCTGTCTTGTCCGATGTAGAGTTAACCTATATTATGGAAAGGGAAGAAGGGGCTAGTATTGAAGCTGAGATAATATTCTCGGTACAAGATGGCCCAAGGATGGTTGCCCCTAGCTTTCAACACTGGCATCAACTAGGTCAGATGGATGAACAAAATGGAATACCTCCGCTAGTAGCCCCTACCAATGTTTACTTTCCTTATGTAGAGCAAGACATCATTAATATCTACCCTGATGCCCCTGAGTTTGAAGAGGACATAGACATTGTACCTCTTTTTCTAAGAGAGTACCGAGTGGAAGTGCCACTCAGGCTAGAACCATGTGAACTTCTGTTACCCCATGAGCTGTACCAAATGGTTTACTACCCAAGGTTATCACCTAGTCCAGATGAAGGAACCTCAACTCTATTTCCTAGAAGGAGGCTTGGACAAGCAAGCTGGTTAGATGATGATGAAGCCGGACCTTCTATGAGGCATGATTAGTCAAGGATAACTTGAACTTCTAAAGTGTTTCTAGTGTTATTATTATGGTGTTGATGTTATTGTGTAGTGAAGTTGTTTGTATCGTATTGTGTGTACTTTTCAATTTATGGTTGTATTGAATTTCAAATTGCAGTAATTGTAGGAAATATGTGTAACTTCAGAAGGAACTATAACTAAACCTTATGTATGTTTGAAGAATTAATGAAAGGACTTCCTGTGTATATTTATTTTACTTAATCTTGTTTTGGATGATACAATTAAGGAGAAGTGTCTTATAATGGATGAATTGAATCAAGATGATATGGTCTCAAGTGATAAAAATTGATTTGTTGAAGGAGATGTGGATTAAGTTAATTTGAACCTAACTCTAAAAACCATATTTTCAATGAACATAAGCACGGGAGACGACCTCCTAGAGAGAGAGTACCACCGGAGCAACACCTAGAACCAAATATGTCGGTTGATAGGATTGAGGAGATCTTAATAGCTATATAAGCAAACAATGCTTTGCTAAGGACTTTTCTGGAGAGGAACTAAGCACCTCCACCACCAGCTCCTTAAGAGCAAGTCCTTCAGATGCTTGTACCACCACCTATGGATATGGAGGGTCAGTTTGCAGTAGTGCCACCACCGTTAGTAGGGTTAGCAAGAGACCCTAACCTAGTTCATCATGAGCTTCGACCACCAAGGAACCTATTGCCAGAATTTTTGAAGGGTAATAGATATTTTGATGGGAATGCAAGTCGGCCCGATGAGGCTGAGGATTGGCTGATGCAAGTTGAGAGATCTTTTGAGGCTTTTAAAGTGCCGTACCACTTGAGAATGACTTATGGCACTTATTTGCTCCGTCTGAGAATGTTGACTTGGTGGGAAACCAAGAGAAGGAATCTACCACAACCCATTACATGGGGGGATTTCTGAGAAGAATTTTTCAGGTACTACTTTCCCAAGAGCTTGCGGGTAAAGTATAGTGATAAGTTGTTTGGAATCAAAAGAGGAAACCGCACTCTTGAGCAGTATGAAGGGACTTCACTTTCTTACTCCAGTTTGTTCCACCTGAATACCATGACAATGATTAGATGAAGAAGTAGATTTTTGTGAGAGGACTGGACCTCGAGTTAAAAAGGAAGGTTTTGGAGTTTCAACCAAGGACCTTCAATGAAGCAGTTGAAAAAGCTAAAGTATTGGAAACCACAAAAAGATAGGGAGAAGAAATATTAAAGCCAAAAGTTACTGTTTTTGGCAAAAGACTGTTTGAAGGACCAGGAAGCTCGAGTTCCAAGGTAAGGAAAATTTTAAGACCCCATAAGGTGATCCAGAAGACGAATAGGAATGGAAAAGTTATATGTTAGAAATGCAGAGGGAATCACAAGCTACGAGAATGTGCTCAACTTCAAAACAAGTGTTATTTTTGTGGAGATGGAAACCGTGTAGTAGCAAATTGTCCAAAGAAGACTACCACCACTTGTTTCATCTATAAACAACCAGGACATTTTGCTAACAACTGTCCTCAGTGCTAGAATGCTACTATGTAGACTGCAGGATACCCCGAGATGGGGAGAGTTGTTGGAGGAAATGGGCAGAGACCTGGAGTTGTGAATGCCGCAAGAGTCTACAACTTGGAAGGAGGATGGGAGTATGAAGAGTGCCTTGAGGAGGAAGTCATTTATTATGAAGAGGTAGAAGATGTTGTAGATACAAAGCTGATTATAGGTATGTTACTGGAACTTTCTTTCTAAGTTGAGTTGGATGATAGAAGTACATTTTAGTATGAAAAGACTAAAAGTATTTAACTTAGTAACAAAAATTTTAGAACCTAATAATTATACTTTATGAAAACTCAACCTTAAATTCGATTCAGGGAATGTTGATATAAAGGAACATTCAGTGTACACCTTGTTTGACACCGAAGCGAATCACTCATTCATTTCCCCCAAAGTCGTACAAAGAATTAAACTGCCTGTGACTGTCACCAAATCAAGTTTTAGTATATAGACTCCTACAAGAAGTGTGGTTACTACGAAGGAAATGGTGAAGAAATGCTCATTTAGCATATAAGGCCATGAGAGTATGACGGATCATATCATTCTCGATCTAGGCAAGTACGAAATGATTATGGGTATGAATTGGATGATGTCATATGGAGCTATAGTTGATTGCAAGAAGAAGAAAGTGTACTTTAGGAACTTAAAAGGATCCAAGGTAGAATTTCAAGGAGAATCAACAGTAGTGGGAAAACATGAGCTATACTCTTTCGAGTTAATGATGGAAATGAGTTGGATGAACTCAATTGAAGATAAATCAGAAAGGTTAAGGATAGAAGATATACAAGTAGTAGATGAGTTCCCTGATGTGTTTCCAGAAGAACTACCGAGATTACCATCTAAGAGGGAGATTGATTTCACCATTGATTTAATGGCCGAAACCAAACCAATTTCTAAGGCTCCTTACAGGATGGCTCCAATAGAGTTAAAAGAGCTAAAGAAGCAACTTCAGGAGTTATTGGACCAAGGTTTCGTTAGACCAAGTGTCTCACCTTAGGGAGCACCTGTCTTGTTTGTCAAGAAGAAGGATGGTTTTCTTAGACTCTGTATCAACTACAGGGAGTTGAACTGAGTCACTGTGAAGAACTAGTATCCCTTTCCCCGTATTGATGATCTGTTCGATCAATTATAAGGCGTAAGTGTGTTTTCTCATATTGATCTAAGATTGGGTTATCACCAATTGAGGATCAAACTAGAGGATATGCCTAAGAGAGCATTTAGAACAAGATATGGACACTATGAGTTTTTAGTGATGCCATTTGGATTGACTAATGCACCAGCGGTATTTATGGATTTGATGAACAGAGTGTTTAGAGCATATTTAGATAAATGTGTAATTGTGTTCATTGACGACATCTTGGTATATTCGCTAACCCCATAACAACATTAAGAACACTTGAGATTAGTATTGCAAACCTTAAGGGAACACAAGCTATATGCCAAGTTATCCAAGTGTGATTTTTGGTGTTGAGAGATATCCTTTTTGGGACATGTTATTTCGAGAGAAGGAATAAAGGTGGACTCAAAAAAGATAAGAGCTATCACTAATTGGAAAAGACCTAAAAATGTTATTGAAGTGTGAAGTTTTCTTGATTTGGCTGGATATTATCAGAAATTTGTGAAAGATTTTTCAAAAATTGCTAAACCACTTACTCAACTAACTCAAAAGAATGAGAAATTTATATGGAGTGAGAAAAGGGAAGAAAGTTTCTAAGAGTTAAAGAACCGTTTAATTTCCGTACCGGTTTTGGTCTCACCCAACAATGAGGAACCTTTTTCGGTGTATAGTGATGCTTCTAAAAATGGTATAGGGTACGTGCTGATGCAAAATGGAAAAGTGATTACTTATGCTTCATAGTAATTGCGACTGCATGAGCAGAATTACCCTACAAACGACCTGGAATTAATAGCTATAGTGTTTGCACTAAAGCTATGGAGGCATTAATTATATGGTGTTAAGTGTGAAATTTACATCGACCACAAGAGCTCAAAATATTTGTTCACTCAAACGGAGTTGAACATGAGAAAACGATGGTGGTTAGAGTTAATAAAGGATTATGATCTCAACATCAACTACTACCCTGGGAGAGTGAATGCAGTAGCAGATGCTTTAAGCCAAAAGAATCATGCTGAAGTTACATCTCTACTTACTGAACAAAGAGAATTTGAGATAATGAACTTAGAATTTGCATGGCATGAGGCAGATGCTGAGTTGTCAAGTTTAGCCTATGAGCCAACACTACAAAAAAGAGTCCGAAAAGCACAGCAAGAAGATCTTGCTCTACAGCATGTGAGGGAGCAGATGATATTGGGAAGGTATACAGACTTTAGTCAAGAGGAGGACAGAATGATTCGAATGAAGGGACGTCTGTGTGTGCCTGATAATCTTGAGCTAAGAAAAGAGATTTTAAGGGAAGCTCACTATTCTAGATATACTGTATACCCTGAAGGAACCAAGATATACTAGGATCTCAAGAAAAATTTTTGGTGGAGTGGGATGAAACAGGATGTAGCAAATTTCGTGCTCAAATGTGACACTTGTCAAAGAGTTAAGGTCGAGCATCAAAGACCGGGAAGATTGTTGCAACCATTGTCCATCCCTGAATGGAAATGGGACTAAATCACTATGGACTTCATGTGTAGATTACCTAGAATGGCGGCAAGCCATGATGCTGTATAGGTGATAATGGATCAACTTACAAAGTTAGCACACTTTCTACCCGTCAACATGACTTATCCCCTAGAAAAGTTGGCTCGAATATATCTAAAGGAGATAGTACGTTTGCATGGAGTGCTTGCTGGAATAGTTTTTGATAGAGTTCCAAGGTTTGTGTCTAATTTTTGGAGAAGTTTACAAAAAGTGTTGGAGACGAACTTAAAGTCTAGTACGGCTTATCACCCCCAAACAGACGGACAGTTAGAGAGAACAATTCAAACTTTAGAAGACATGCTTCGAGCCTATGTTATGGAGTTTAAAGGAAATTAGGATTCTCACTTACCGCTAGTGGAGTTTGCATATAACAATAGTTACCATTCATCCATCCAAATGCTACCATGTGAAGCTTTGTAAGGGAGGAGATGCCGATCCCCATTATTCTGGGATGATGTGGAAAAGGCAACCTTAGGACTAGATTTGGTGCAAGAGGCAACTGAAAAAGTAACTACCATTAAAAAGCAAATGAAAGAAGCCTAAGACAGACAAAAGAGTTGGGTGGACTTAAAGAGAAGGGAATTGGAGTTTGTTATAGGAGATCATGTGTTCTTGAAGGTAAGTTTGATTAAGAGCATTCATCGAGTGAGAACTCAAGGGAAATTGAGCCCTAGGTACGTTGGACCCTTTCAGATCCTTGAGTGATTAGGAAACCTCACGTACCACTTAGCATTACCACCAAACTTAGCTGGAATACATAATGTGTTTCACGTGTCAGTGCTAAGGACACATGAACCTGACCTTAACAATAAAATTGAATTGGAGCAGATGCAACTTAAAGGAAATCTGACTTATGAAGAACACCCAGTTTAGATTACTGATAGTAAAGTTTAAAAGTTGAGGAACAAGGAAATAAGATATGTTAAACTACTTTGGAGAAACCATGAAAAGGAAGAGGCCACTTGGGAGGCAGAAGAAGAGGCAAAGCGAAAGTACCCCCAATTGTATGAAGTCCCAGGTATGTCTTCAAGTTTTGAGGACAAAACTTCTTTTAAGGGGGGGAGGACGTAAACCCTACTTTTAGTGGGCCTAAGACGTGATTAAGAATATTTTCTGAACGTTCCCAAAGATCAACTATACCAAAAACTTAAGTTTATATTTAGAAACAAATTAAATTTTTCCAATTCAAAAGCCAATTGTCGATAAAACCCAAGCTTGAAGAACTGCAAGCAATAAAGTCACTCAAAACCATAAACCTTCAAACCATTAAGGAATTTTAACCTTAAGTAATTAATCAATAATTTAATTTGAATAATTTCATTGAACTTTATAAAATTTCACAATTTTATAGGAATCGAATCATAAATTATGAAACAATGCAAAATGAAAACCCTAAAACAATTTCCTATAAGGCCATGCCCTTATCTTCATGTATAAGCTTTACACATAAATAAGTAGACCAACCAATCACCTTAGATAACTTATCAATTGAGAGTTGGAATCAATTATCAATTGATAACTTATCAAAATCTAGTGATAAGACAATTTCCTTATCACCACTTCACTTATACTACATATAGACAATTTTTCACAAGATTTCATAAGCTTAATTTCAATAAATGAGACAAGACCACTCCATGGTGCAAAAAGCACTTTAAATGGCAGATTTAGACAAGGGAGAAAGGGGGGCCATGCTCTTGTCTTTCAACCATTAATCACTTTCTCTTATACATCACTATTCACCCCTTAACGCTTACATTATCAATAGTTACAATTGTTGACTTTTGTGTAAGCTACAAGACAACACTACTCTTTCCATTATTTCTCTCACTTCCAATTTCATTTTCACTTCATCTTTCTCTCATTTGAAACAAACGTAAAAGGGAGAAACCACCTTACCCCACAAAATCAACTTTTCTTCCATTTTTTCCAACTTCACTCACGGCAACTTCTCTTCTTGTTCTTCTGTTATTTTCTTTCACCATATAAGATCTTTTAGAACTTTAGAACCTTCCACAAACCCCATTCCAAAAGACTAAAAGATTCGGGTCCCAAAAGGTTGGGGTCCCAAAAGGTTGCAAAAGAGGAAGCAAAGTTAAGAGCTTAAATATAACCTTCGTACATAACCACCATAATTTGATTTAAGAACGAGTAAGTATTTCTTGTGATTAGTGGGTTAGTATTTATGTTAAGAGACTTCGATTTCTTGAAGATATAAGTATGATTTAAGTTGTGATAACGACAAAAATCGTTTTAAGAAACAAACTCATGAAACCTTTACATGAAGTTGAAACATGAGTATGTAAAGTTGGTATTTTGTAAAGACACTTGTTCAACACATTGAATGGAAGATTTTAAGTTGAGAAAGTCTTGAAATAAAAACTTGAATGGAGGATGAACATGCTGGACTTGAGGGTTCCATAATCATTTGGATGTTGATTTTGTTTCCATTAAGTTAGACATACTCAAATCTAGACTTAAGTTAAGGAAAAATCCATCACATGAAGTTTTATGAAGAAACTAACTTTGTATGACATGAGCTATGATATGGAGGTTATATTAAGTATACGATCATTTATTTCTTTGTGTGGAGCATGAGTTGAAGGATCATCTTATGGAAGAAAACTTAAGTTAAGATTTGGATACAAGTAGTTTAAGTGCATAATCTACCACCTAAACTTAAAGAAACGATGAAACAAGTTGAAAAACTAAGCAAGAACCCCTTGGAATCATCATGAACAGATCTAGAACGTGAGGAAAAAGAAGCTTAAAAATATGATAAAAGTGAATGAACAAAGTAAAAAGACCAACCAAAGCAAGTATGGTAAGCATACAAAACCCAAAACTCAAATCCGAGCCTAAAACTCTCAGTTAGGCCTTCAAGGAAATTCTGACTAGCACCTTAAAGCATCAAGAGAGCTTTTTTTGAAGCCCATAAGAAATCCACCTAAGGCCCCATAAGCCCACCAAAGTTACTAACTTTAGTTTGAACCAAAAAACAAACCCATTTGACAACTTAAGCCCACTAAAGGGCCCATGAAGTGGTTGTTAGCCTTAGAAATATAAATCAAAGTTGTAAATCTGATCTTAAGTAGTATTTTAAGCTTAGGATAAAATCTTAAGACCAGGCCCAAGGGATTTCTCAAGTTATCAAAAAGGCCATTTACCATACAAGGCCCTAAAACACTCCAACCCATGAGAAAAGCTACTGTTCTGACCCATGGATAGAATTATATGCCTCATTTTTAAAATCTAACCTCACCACATTAAAGTAAACTCGAAAATGATTAAGATTAACTATAAGATCATAAAAATCAAATTTGAAACGAAAAGGTTATATGCGATTGAACTTTAGTAAAAAATCAGGAAAAGTTTTGAAAACTAGTCAAGAGTATAACTTAAGGAAAATTTACTTAGTTTCCTAAGTTTATTTCAATCCCTTATAAATATTATTTCAATGGTCAGGGGACTCCGTGTAAGGAGATGACCTGCCTCCGGATTACTTTGACTGCCCCATATGGTAGAGTGAGTAAATTCCCGATGACTTTTTACTTGATTGTGCTTGTAGAATAAATGCACCTAAACTTATATATATAAATTTGGACGCTTGTAGGTTATGAGAGATGCATGTGTATGGATTCATGGATGAATGTGATGACTTGTTAATTATATATATAATAATGAGAATTGTTTGTATTAATATATACATGTGAATAGTACATAATAAAATTGTTTGATCACCATAAAAATAAATTTAATTACTTGTACGATTAAGAAATCAAAATGAATCATGCATTCCCCATATTGCATACGGATAACAACGACTGACGCTTCATGCAAAAGATGGGAAAGGACTCATAAGAATACAAAGTTCCTGCTGGATTGGGCACTAGCTATGCTATTATATATATTGAGTCCCTGTCCTAAGTTGATGGGCTTACTAGGTGCTGGGAGACTCTAACCGTCGGCGAAGGACCAAGTCTTGTAGCTTCTGCTTAAGGTGTGTGTTTGTGGACTGTGGGGACTACCACACCACTAGACTTGGGATTTTAAAAGATATGATTTGATTTTGGTAAAGGAAGTATACATATATGTATATATATAGTTTTGTTTTGACATGAGTACGATAGTGTAAATGAAATAAAACCCAAGGTCTAAAACTCGAATTTTGGTTTGGGTCGGTTAATTATCTCTAAACCCTGACTTTAGGGGGCGTAATTCTGAGTCGTATGCAATTCCTAAGTCATTACATACGTTGTTTAGCATACTGATTGTTCATGTATTCATATGATTGTGCATCTAATAAATTTTTATCATGTAGTACTGACGAAGGTGTTTATCTCACTAAGCTTAAGCTTACACCCCTATATATTTTTGTTGATGCAGGAAAACCTCTTCACAAATCCAGACCGAGGCATACCAGTGGCAAGTCTCATGTAAAAACGGGTTGGAGCGATCAGAGAGCGAAGAGGACATTTTGTAATAGATTTATAAACGTTTAGATGCTTTTATATTTTTGTTCATAACCTAGATTTAATGCAGTTTCGTTACAAATTGCATTTGTTTGTAATTTTTTTTTTGTATGGGTCCCATGAGCCCACACAATTAGCTAATCTATAACATAGAAGTAATTTTAGTTAAATTGCTCTATATTACTTGTCTATAGGCTTAGTGGTAACATAGAGTGAAAGGAGCCTTGTGTGTCATATGAAAGGCCTATGATCAGCAACGGGGTTGATAATAAACATTGATACGGTACACGGCGACTTATCATGACAACAATATTTTTTGGTCATGATATGTATTTAGCATGGTATACGTATGTATTGTTAGTATATGTCTTCGTTTAGGTTATGTACATAATGAATATTATATACAAGGGTCTTTATACATGTATATCTCTAGTATACCCTCATGTAAACATACTCAAAGACATGTACACATTTATCTTCTTCCATTGTCTATAGATTCCTCCACCTCTACACATAAAGATTGAAACTTTAAGCCTTAATCAATATATATATACCCAACACATAACTACTTAACCTAACCTAACTCTTCATCTAACTAGTAAAAGAATATGAAACAAGACATAGTAACATAAGAACATACCTTAATTTGCTCTTGAATATGGATGCAAAGTTGAAAAGTAAAGAAGAGTGAAAGGGAAAGGGAAGATACGGTTAGGAAAGGAGAAGAAGAAAGGGACTTTGTTTTGTGTTCTTTTGTTTTTGAAAAGGAAAACAAGTGGGGTCTAGGAAAGGTAAAGAAGTGGATGGCAAAAAAAGAAAAAAGGGAAGAGAAATCCAAAAGAAAAGAAAAGAAATCATTAGAAAGGATGAGAGAATTCTAGATGACAATGACATTTGTTGACTTTGTCGACATGTTGACTTAGTCAACATTCTAAAAGCATAAGTAATTTAGTATACATAATGTGGTAATTAAAGAAAATTAAGGAAATGAGACATTTGGTGAATTGATTCGTAAAAATAGATGATGAGATCTTACTTTAGGTATTTATATCCTATATACATCATTTGATAGGCTACTTAGTATAACTAGTATGAAAAGTATCAATTAAGGTATTAAAGTTTACTACATATAACCTAAGAATCAACTAAACCCCTAACTCTATATATTATTAACCTAGTTATATACTTAGAAGATGAATGTGATCTATGATGTAATATCTTAGACTCTAAGGGATCACTTAAGTATTCTAAATATTTATGCATGATTGAAAGTTATCTTTAGTCATTTACTAATGAAATGACAAAATATGGAGGATATATTATCACTTAGGGTTTCAGGGTAAATTTTGATGAATTAGTGCTTTTATATTCTTAAAATAATAGTTTTAGGGTTTTTATTACTTCCAAGTACAATCTTTAGTGTTTTTATACATTTAGGGTTTAATATATTCAGACATGATTAAATCTTAGATTGTTATCTTAGGATTTTGGTGAGATTCTAGGTTAACTTTTGTAGTTACATATATTTAAGGTTTTAAGATCTTCGTTTGCAATTAGAGGTATAATTGATAATTTAAGGTTTTTCATATTCACTTTAGGTTTTGAATTGAGATTTTAATCGGTTTTAAATCTCACTAGCTCTATTGACTTTAGGAAATCATCTACAATTTAGATGTTTGGTTCTATACTTAAAAAGCTAAATTCACGGGGTTTACAATAGGTGCACACATATTATGAAAATTATAAGTAATTCTACTAGGCCCCCTTTAGGGTCCTGATAGCACCACTTTGAGAAGAATATGGACTTTTAGACAAGCATGGAATATTCACAAGATAAGCAACCAAATCATAGAAGCAATGATGTCATGGATGATGTTTTTGAAATAAAGAAATAAACACATCAAAGAAATGAAGTATGTTCAAACACTAAAGCGATAGCAACATATGGGGAATATATGCACCCATATTTCAAACATCTTAACATGAACACTAAGATAAGATTACATTTGGAAGAAAACAAAAGCTTGTAAGATAAGCTAAATTAGAGTTTTCTATAAATGAAGCCCTAAAACACTTTTGGTACTACCTTTATGTTTCATTTTCACCCTACAAACACTTGTCTTTCTTTTTCCAAAGACCCACCAACCGTTCTCACAAAAAAATCTCTTCATCTCAAGACTTTAAGCATATCAAAATCTAAATATTAAAGCAATCATGCATAGCATATTGTGTAAGTCCCTTTTCAATGCCACCATAGTCACACATGCAATAGAAAAGCTAAAACCTTCATTTTTTACTGCAAACTGGGTGACTTTAAAGGTGGCTATACATTAAATGAGGTTGTGTCCATTCTTATGTTTTGGGCATGCATACATCAACAGGCCAATCAAGAATTTGATCACTCCTTGATCAATTGGGTGGTCAAGGAAGACATTATTTCTTAATTTTTGTTAGGCTTTCTTGAGAACAATTAAGAGATCCTTCTCTTGTAACCTATTTGCATGGCCTTTGTTAACATTTCTTTTAGTTCCTTTGGCTAACCAAAAGATTCATCTTCTTAGGGATTATAATGGATCTAGGATTAATATTAGTTAGTTCTCTTAAATAACTAAAAGATTGGTTCTCTTGTGAGGTTAAGGAGACTGTACCCATTTGCTTCTCCTAAGATCAATCAAGGGGCATATCTCTTGATCATTATACTAAAATGGGTATTGGTTCACCATAGAATTGAGTTTCTATGGCTATTTTATGGTAGCTAAGGATTTCATGCTAAGTGACTTTTATGCTAAATTAGATGCCTAGACACTTATTAAACTAAGAATCCTTAACCCAAGGTTAGGGGCAGGGAATAAACCTTAGACTATATGTCGTATACTAGAAGGCTGCATGTATTATTGCATATGTTTGTTTGAATGCATAACATTTGCTTGTTTAATTAACTTGCATGAAAGGTAGTATGAGTGGATAATTCACTAAGTTAGCTATAGCTTTCACCTCAATAGCTTTGATTTAATGTAGGAGCCTTACTTGGTCTACTCTAGAAGATCTAAACCGTTGGTGAGAGTTAAAGGCTTAGGAGCAAGATTAAGGAGAGAGAGAAAGGGAATTAAATTATCAATTTAGAAAAAGAAATTTGTTTAGTTAGTTGTAATATGCTTTATTTGAAAAACTTTTGATTTATCTTTACTATGTTTGCAATTTTATATTTAATTAATAATATTTGAACCTTGTTCATACCATGAAGTCTATGATTCTCTATAAATATTCTAGCGTTGACACTTCATGTGTTTATTTGAATTAACTAGTAAGTAATTTAAGGTTATAAATAATTACTTCTAATTAGTACATGGTGGTCTGTCACTAGTAGACCATCTTTAAGGTTGTGATAGATTTTGTTAGTATAAAGCAAAGGTTTTTAAATATTAAAAACCAACTAAAATAATGAAATACAATAAACAAACGAGAGGGGGTAGAATAAACATAAGTTTTATTACTAAAATGTGCTTTTCTTTGTTATAGATAGATTGCCACTACTATCCATTTCTGGGATGACTTCGCCCTTATTAAAGGAGAGTCATTAGCTGACAATTGTATTAGATTGCATATGTTGCATGAAGACCTTATCCTTTACGAAATAGAGAAATCCATTAATGAATTCCTTAAGAAATGGAAAGTAAACTTAGCCTTAACTAAGAAGGAGTAATAGATGAGTTGGATAGAAGTTTAATCCTACAAATCACCCCTATAGAATATATTTATAGGCAGGAGACTTATGCTATTTAGAATGGTAAAAAGGAATGATTGAAGATATATCCTTCCTACCCTTTGCTAGTGAGCACTCCAACTTTCCAAATTTTGAGATATGGATACCAATGCCTCAACCTTAGTTGATGTAAAAAATATTCGTACAAACCATATCAGCCTAATCGTAGATAATTTGAGTTAAGAATATGCAAACAAAGAGTATGGTTGATTAGACCTACCCCATTAATGCTGGAACCTAAAATTTCAAAACTTCTATCTTATTGGTATCGTCTAGTTTATGAACTAAACAAAATGAACATTGATAATGACTAGAGTTATTACTCCTACTACCTATATAAGAGTATAACTCCTTAAATTGATAATGAGCCAAGTGCTTCGAGGATAAGTTGAAGGAGCAAAGTGATGAATTTGGATAGCAAATACGGATGGGATGGTTATAATCAAGAAAGTTGGTATAGTGAACCACTCAGCATGGATGACACTTTTCCACCACTAAATTATGATCAATTCAGTTTTTTGAATAATTTTTTTCAACTAAACCTAGTATACCCCTTATTCCCCCAAGTTTTGAAAATTATGCTCCAATAGGTCCAATTTCATTAAAATTCACATATATGTCCCAAGAAGATATTGGTTTGAATCTTCTACCCCTAAAACTCAATCCTGTTGAGAAGTGGATGAATTTCCATGATAATGATGACTTTACCTCAAGATCAAATAATGATGAACTTATAATGCAAGTCAAGGATGAAGCTACCCCCAAATACCCTAGTAAAATTTAAGGTGGTTGGTTTTATGAACAATGATGTGGTTTAAATTTCTAGAAGAAAATAATTAGTATGATTTTACTATTTCTATATTAAATAAACAAGGTTGCAATGCTAGTAGTTTCTTAAGTTTGATGTTATGAATGATGTGTACGATGGTTAATAAGTAATCTACCCTCTCCAATAATCTATGTAATGAAAAAGACTACTATGAGTATCTTCTTATTATAATGATTATGAATTCTATAATAATTAGATATACCTTCTTTTATTATACGCAGTAATAGATGTCATAATCATCGACTCTAAAATGAAGCACTCGAAACTCTAAGGACAAGCAATCTTGTACCACCATAGGATAGGCTTAATGACGTATTAGAAGCAATATGTTAGCAAACTAAACTTCAGAGAAATTTTGTTGAGGCGAGATAGCAACCTTTGGTATTGTCACCTAAACAACCACAAGTGGTATTAGACGATATGCCATTGCCCAATGGAGAAGGGGTACTAATGCAAAGACAACAATAGAGTATATTGCTAGAATTTATCAAATGCAACAAATATTTTGATGGAACATTTGGGAAACTTAACGAAGCAAAGGATTGGATTTCCTAAATTGAAATATCATTTAACACATTTGAAGTCCTACTTCACTTTTAAGTCAATGATGGGACATATCTTTTGAAACTTTGAGCTCGAACATGTTTGGATTCCAAGAGAAGATCTCTACAACAACCAATAACCTAAGCTACTTTTAAAAGATAGTTTTAGAAAAATTAATTTCCTAGTAGCCTATGAGCCAATTATCGTGCTAAATTTCTTCATATTATGTAAGGAGGAAGGCACATTGATCAATATGAGAGTAAATTTAGTAAGTTGTTACAATTTGCTCTTAAATCACATCAAAATAGTAATGAGTTGAAAATGCAAGTATTTATGGATAGATTAAAGTTAGAGATGCAACAAAGGTTGGAGGAGTTTCAATTAGGTACTTTTAACCAGCTGGTAGAAGAAGCTTGGGTTTTAGGGGGCACAAAGAAAAGAGAACAAGAAAGGTTAAAGAGGAGGGGAATTATATTGGGAAAAAGAAGCATGGAGGAAGAACATATAAATTGTAAGCCCTACTTTTAGTAAGCCTATGACATGATTAAGAGTATTTTCCAAACGCTCCCAAAGATCAACTAAACCAAAAACTTAAGTTTATATTTAGAAACAAATTAAATTTTTCCAATTCAAAAGCCAAATGTCGATAAAACCCGAGCTTGAAGAACTATAAGTTCTAAAGTCATTTAAGACCCTAAACCTTAAAACCATTAAGGAATTTTAACCCTAAGTAATTAATCAATAATTTAATTTGAATAATTTAATTCAACTTTAGAAAATTTCACAATTTTATAAAAATCAAATCATAAATTACAAAACAATGCGAGATGAAAACCCTAAAACAATTTCCTATAAGGCTATGCCCTTATCTTCATGTATAAGCTTTACACTTAAATAAGTAGACCAACCAATCCCCTTAGATAACTTATCAATTGAGAGTTGGAATTATTTATCAATTGGTAACTTATCAAAATCTAGTGATAAGACAATTTCCTTATCACCCCTTCACTTATACTATATATGGACAATTTTTCACAAGATTTCATAAGCTTAACTTTAATAAATGAGACAAGACCACTTCATTGTCTAAAAAGACTTTAAATGAAATATTTGGGCAAGGGAGAAAGGGGGGCCATGCTCTTGTCTTTCAACCATCAATCACTTTCTCTTACACATCGCTATTCACCCCTTAGTGCTTATATCATCAATAGTTCCAATTGTTGACTTTTGTGTAAGTTACAAGATAATCAATTAAAGCTTCTTGCACACACTTCTTTCCTCATTCAAAATCTGCTACTCTCTTCCTCTTTCACTTCCTTTTCTCTCACTTTAAACACAAATCAAAAGAAGAAATCAAATTCCATAAATTCCTAACATTGCTGCCACCATTTTTGCTTCCATACTCACAACAATTTCTCTTCTTATTCTTGTGTTATTATCTTTCACCATCTAAGAACCATTAGAACCTTCCACAAACCTCATTCCAAAAGACCAAAATATTCTGGTTCCAAAAGGTTGCAAAAGAGGAAGCAAAGTTAAGAGCTTAAATATAACCTTTGTACATAACCACCATAATTTGATTTAAGAACGAGTAAGTATTTCTTGTGATTAGTGGGTTAGTATTTATGTTAAGAGACTTCGATTTCTTGAAGATATAAGTATGATTTAAGTTGTGATAACGACAAAAATCGTTTTAAGAAACAAACTCATGAAACCTTTACATGAAGTTGAAACAAGAGTATGTAAAGTTGGTATTTTGTAAAGACACTTGTTCAACACATGGAATGGAAGATTTTAAGTTGAGAAAGTCTTGAAATAAAAACTTGAATGGAGGATGAACATGCTGGACTTGAGGGTTCCATAATCATTTGGATGTTGATTTTGTTTCCATTAAGTTAGACATACTCAAATCTAGACTTAAGTTAAGGAAAAATCCATCACATGAAGTTTTATGAAGAAACTAACTTTGTATGACATGAGCTATGATATGGAGGTTATATTAAGTATACGATCATTTATTTCTTTGTGTGGAGCATGAGTTGAAGGATCATCTTATGGAAGAAAACTTAAGTTAAGATTTGGATACAAGTAGTTTAAGTGCATAATCTACCACCTAAACTTAAAGAAACGATGAAACAAGTTGAAAAACTAAGCAAAAACCCCTTGGAATCATCATGAACAGATCTAGAATGTGAGGAAAAAGAAGCTTAAAAATATGATAAAAGTGAGTGAACAAAGTGAAAAGACCAACCAGAGCAAGTATGGTAAGCATACAAAGGCTAAAACTCAAAACCGAGCCTAAAACTCTCAAAATGAGCCTAGAACTCTAAGTTGGGCCTTTAAGGAAATTCTGACCAGCACCTTAAAGCATCAAGAGAGGTTGTTTTAAAGCCCACAAGAAATCCACCTAAGGCCCCATATGCCCAATAAAGTCACTAACTTTAGTTTGAACCAAAAACAAGCCCATTTGGCAACTTAAGCCTACTAAAGGGCCCATGAAGTGGTTGTTAGCCTTAGGAATATAAATCAAAGTTGTAAATCTGATCTTAAGGTGTATTTTAAGCTTAGGATAAAATCTTAAGACCTAGCCCAAATGATTTCTCAAGTTATCAAAAAGCCTATTTACCATACAAGGCCCAAAAACATTCCAATACATGAGGAATGCTATTGTTCTGACCCGTGGACAGAATTGTATGCCTCATTTCAAAAATATAACCTCACCACGCTAATGTACACTCAAAAATGATGAAGATTGACTATAAGATCATAAAAATCGGATTTAAAACGAAAAAGTTATAAGCAATTGAACTTTAGGTAAAAACTAGGAAAAATTTCGAAAACTAGTCAAGTGTATAACTTAAGGAAAATTTACTTAGTTTCTTAAGTTTATTTCAATCCCTTATAAATATTATTTCAATGACTAGGGGATACCATGTACGGAGATGACTTGCCTTCGGATTATTTTGATTGACCCATATAATAGAGTGAGTAAATTCCCGATGACTCTTTACTTGATTGTACTTGTAGAATAGATGCACCTAAACTTTTATATATAAATTTGGATGCTTGTGGGATATAGGAGATGTATGTGTATGGATTTATGGATGAATGTGATGACTTGTTAATTATATATATAATAATGAGAATTTTTTGTATTAATATATACATATGAATTGTACGGAATGAAATTGTTTGATCACCATAAAATAGAGTTAATTACTTATACGATTAAGAAATCAAAATGAATCATGCATTCCCCATATTGCATACAGATAACACCGACTGCCGCTTCATGCAAAAGATGGGAAGGGACTCACAAGAATATAAAGTTCCTACAGGATTGGGCACTAGCTATGCCATCATATATATTAAGTTTCTGTCCTAAGCTAATGGGCTTACTAGACACTATGAGACGCCAACCGTCAGCGAGGAGTCGAGTCTTGTGGCTTCTACTTAGGGCGTATGTTTATGGATTACGGAGTCCACCACACTGCTAGACTTGGGATTTTAAAAGATATGATTTTATTTTGGTAGAGGAGGTATACATATATATATATATATATATAGAAAGAGAGAGAGAGTTTTGTTTTAGCATAAGCACGATAGTGTAAATGAAATAAAACCCAAGGTCTAAAACTCGGATTTTAGTTTAGGTAGGTTAATTATCTCCAAACCATGACTTCAAAGGGCGTAATTCTGAGTCGTATGCAGTTCTTAGGCCACTGCATGCATTGTTTGGCATACTGATTGTTCATGCATTCATATGATTGTGTATTTAATAAATTTCTGTCATGCAGTATTAATGATGGTAATTATCTCACTAAGCATAAGCTTACACCCCAACAGTTCTTTTCCTTGTAAGTTGATCGATTGTTGGGAATGGGATAAGAATCGAGTGCAAAGTGCTACCATTGAATTAGTATGATGAAAATCTTATGTAGTTAATTCCGAATGCTTTGAAAAACGACTAATGTCTCAATTAAGTTAGTATCTTTAGTAAGTTTAGAATTTTCCAGAATTGTCTCTTTTATTTCACTATTTTGGTAGGGGATATCGATTCTCTACGATTTTGAGGAACTATGGAAAAATGGATATCCATAATTATTTATATTATATAATGAGCCAATGAACTAAAATTGACGAATCTAACAAATCACTATTTAGAGTCTTGCAATCTCTGACTTGTAAGGCAATTTTTTTATCATGGGTACACACGTGATATGGAAATTTTAGGCAATATTACTAGGCCCGTCCTAGGGTCACTACATAAATCCAAAAGGGAAGAGGCCATTCATGCATTCCCCACTAACTATTCAAAGTAGAAACGTGGTTAGAAACATTAATATGCAATGTTCGAAGTATGATGGAAGGAACTATCCAAAGGATTGTGCATAATTAAGAAACAAGTGTTACTTTTATAGAGTTAGATACCACAAAATAATGGATTGCCTAAAGAAAGTGAATAATTGATGTTTTATCTACAAAAAAGTTGAACATTTTTCAATAAGTGGCCTAGAATGTAAGAAATTTAATACAACCATAATGCGACCAATAGCAACCTAGCCAAACAAGGAACAAACTAGGCTATGAATTCAAAAACAATTGCTTAAGTCTACAACATAGAGGGAACATGTGAAGACATAAGTGAATCTGAGGCAAAACTTACCACATTAGATGACTATGATACAGAAGATATTGAACTAGTAGCAGGTTAGTAATTTGGTTATTAATTTATTAGCATATAACCTCAATCAATACCTAATATTAAGCATAAAAATAAAACTACTCAAAATGATAATGAATTCTAAGAGACATACGCATCGTTTCCTAGGAAATATTATTGTCACGAACTGAGGACGGCCTAGTCATGGCAGACGTCGTATACTGCATGAAGAACCCCTGATTGGTTACCCTTCCAATCAAAAACTCTTCACACAATATACAAGGCTCTACAACTACTAGTTCCAAAGTACATCCAGATTCACATGATATCATCACAAAACATATTTATATAAAAGTTAAGCTCAAAAGCTTACATTACACAGTATTTAAATATGTCTAAGTTCATAATAATAAGGTAAACACAAATTAAACATAAGTACATGTGGAATAGTCTACATAAACTGTTTTCCTCTCATCCCACAGAACACCTCGCTCTTGCCCAAGTCCCCAGGCTAACCTGTGGCATCCCTCGTCCTGTCTCTACGAACAGGCTATCCTGCAATAGAAGTCTAAAGGGGTGTAAGCCTAGGCTTAGTGAGCAAAACCCCCAGCCATACAACAAGCAAGTTATAAATACATTATAGTTACGCATATGAATGAATGATCAAACAGATTGCCAAATAATACGCATACTTAACTAGTTCATATACGCAACTCGGATTTAACGCCCTCCGAAGTCAGGGTTGGAGTTTACACGGCACCAATCAGATCCGGGTATTACACTAGAACTTACTTTACTACGGAACTCCATGTTCCGTACTTATATCAAATAACTATTTTATTTTCAGAAAAAAAAAACACAAGTTCTAGTATAATTGTGAGTGGGCCCCCGTAGTCCACACTCACCCCTAAACGGAGGCCTCTAGACTCGACCCTTAGCCAGGCGATTGGCGCCTCCAACGCCTAGTGTTCCCGCGGGCCAGGGTAAGGTCATTTTGTATGAGTGCACCGTACATAACCAAATAAATCAATAATATCAACCACCGAATGGCCTCTCTTTACCTCCGTGTGATGTGACGGCCGGAATAGTATCCATGCTATGCATGTTAATGCATGTTCCAGTTTCTTTTTATAGCCGAGTATAAGTTAGTTCAAATTATGCTGTGACCATCCATTAATACACACAATCATTTTCTATACTACCATGCCACAAACAAGGCATTCTTTGAATTTAAGGTAAATTCACAACTCAACAATCAATTACATGCACAAGCATTTCCCGAACCCCACACAGCAGTTAAATAACAATAATATTTAAGTCCACTATCTACAATCACAATCGAGAATGGAATCACAGGGTAAATACTCACTCGGTCATAGCGATTCGTCCTAATCGTAGTAATCGATCGGGAGGTCCTCGCTCACCTCAGAGTCACCTGATCATTATGTGATAACAATGCTAATAAGTATTTGAAGTACCTACTAATTCTAAACATCTAATTACCTAGTTCTGCTTAAATTACTATTAATTTTCACCTAGTAGGACTTTAATTTCAATCGTATGTAACTTTTCCGTTTTATTTTCGATATTTATGAATTTAAAATCGTTTTTTATCGTTTCCGAACATAGTTTCACATGGTAAGATCTATTTTGGATATTAAGACCTCTATTTTATGTTATGAGCTAAATTTATAAAACTTTTTAGTTATGACCACCTAAGTACTTTTATTACTTATGTTTATATCTTTTATTCCTTAAATTCCTTTAATGAAAGAATTTTACTTTGCTATTACTAATTCATATATTGAATTAGGTATAATCTCATTTAGAAGGTGTATTAGGTTTTACTAATTTAGTTACCTAATTACCTACACTTTTCTTAATTTTTTTTATTTTCTAATCTTATGCTTATGTCATCGCTTACATCATCACTTGCTTATGTCATGGCTTATGTCATCATGTGCTTATGTCATGGCTTACCTCATCATATGCTTACATAAGACTTTCATCATGCTTATGTCAGATGCATATGTATTATGTACATATTATCTCTTTCTTTTATACTTATGTACATATACTTTATACATACTTATACTTATACCTAGACTTAGGTTTATACCGTATTTATACATGTATACATACCCGTATACCTATACGGTGGAATACGTAGTTTATACTAAAATTTCGTATGCCTAAATTTTTCCTTAAGAAAAGCTCCCAAATTCCATGTTTTTGTATTCTTATGTACATATTTAGTGTAGTATAGGTATGTTTAGTAAGATTTGATCTTAAATTAGGTTATGTACATGTTAAATACTCATGTACAAAGGTTCTTCTACTTATACTCTTTTGGTATTTCCTTATGTATGCATACATAGAAGCATATCCTCATATCTTTCTTTCTTCTCTTTCAAACTTCAAGTTTCTACACTTAAAGAAGGAAACTTTGTTTCCTCTTCTTCAAGACAAAACTAACCACATAACTACTTATCTAATCTACCTAATTAACTAACTAATGACTAATAGAAAGTAAGATAAAGCACTCAAAAACATACCTTTTATGATGTTGAAATGAAGGAGACAAAAGGGAAGAAATGAAAGGGAAAGAAGGGAAGGGAGTTCACGGCATGAAAGAGGACTTTTTGTTTTGTTTCTTTTGTTTGTTTCCCTTAATGGAAGACAATATGTGGTGGGGTTAAGGGGATAATTTGTGGACGGCAACAATGGAAACAAAGGAAGAAAGAAAAATCAAAAAGAAAAGAAAAGGAAGACATCATTACATAAGAGATATTTTTCTTATCTCTTAACCTTTGTTGACTTTTCAAAATGTTGACTTTAGTCAACATGTGTTGACTTGGTCAACATATATTATCTTAGTCAACATTCCTTAAGTATGTATAATTTTGTGCACATAATGTAGTAATTAAGGGAAATTAGGGGAGAAATGAAGGAATTGAGAAGAATTGAGGTATATGATGCATTGATGTGTAAATGTGGTTGATGAGATCTTACTTTAGGTCTTTAGAGTCCATATATCTCATTTGATAAACTACTTTGGATAACAAGTGTAAAAAGTGCTAATTTAAGTCTTAAAATTCACTATAAGTAACCTAATCTTCAATTATAATCCTAACCCTAAGTAAGACTATCATAATCATATATTTAAGGACTAACTATAATCTATAACCCATTATCTTAATTCCTAATGGATTACTTGAGAATTTGAATCATATAAGTAAGAATGAGGGTTATCTCTAACCTTTTACTAACGATTTTGCAAAATATAAGCATTACATTTTCAATTAGGGTTTTAGGGTATATCATGTTGGATTGGTGTACATATGTCCTTAATGGAATCATTTTTAAGGTTTTTATCACTTTCAAATGGAATCTTTAGCCTTTAGAAACATTTAGGGTAGAAAAATTCTTTACGCGATTAATTAAGTTTTTTAGGGTTTTCACTTTAATTAGCCGTGTCGACTCCTAAATTATCTACTACAGTTGAGTCTATTTCAAAAACTAGATCGAAACTTTCAGGGGTTTACAATTATGATATGTAATATGCCTATTTTTAATTTGTTCGACATTGGAGCTATACATTCATTCGTTGTGATAGGAATCAAAGAACAATTAAAGATGACAAAAACCATCTTAGCTAACAATTTTAGGGTTAAAACACTAGTAGCAAATATGATAGTTGTAAATGAAGTGTTAGAATCCTATCGTATTAGGATATTTAATCACGAGTCAAAGGTAGATCTAATAATTCTTCCTATAAGGAAGTACAAAGCAATATTAGGAATAAATTGGATGTTGTCTAAGAAGCAATGGTAGATTGTCATAGAAAAGTAGTAGTATTTAATGCTCTAGATGGAACTAAAGTAACCTTTATGGGAGAAACTATAGAAGAAGGAAAAAAAGAATTGGGTTTGATAGACATAGTTACAAGTAGTGAGCACCTAACATGGAAATGGTGCTTAGCCTATGTCGTAGAAGGAAAGAAAGATAAACCTGACATTAATGAAATCAGGGTAGTAAAAGAATATGTAAGTGAATTTCTAAAGGAATTACCAGGATTGCCTTCTAAAGGAGAGATAAAATTTTCTATTGATTTAGTACTAAGGAAAAAACTTATCACTAAAGCTCCCTACAGGATGGCTCCTATTGAACTTGAAGAACTTAAGAAGCATTTATTGGAATTATTAGATCAAGGATTTATATGACCTAGTATATTTCCCTAAGGAGCACTTGTGTCGTTAGTAAAAAAGAAGGATGTTTCCTTAGTAACTTTGTATTGATTACAAAGAGCTAAATCAGGTAACCATCAAGAATAAATACCCATTACCTCGTATAAATGATCCATTCAATTAGCTACAAGGAGGAAGTATACTCTCTTTCATTGATCTAAGGTCAAGATACCATCAATTATGCATTAAGGTAGAAGATGTGCCTAAGAATGCTTTTTGTACTCGGTATGGTCATTATGAGTTTTTAGTAATGCCTTTTAGTCGAACAAATGCTCCTATAACATTTATGGATTTGATGAACTAGGTATTTCATACTTTGTTAGACAAATGTATGATTGTATTTATTATTGATATCTTAGTGTACTCATCAACTTCAAAACAACATGAAGAACGTTTGAGGATAATATTGCAAATTTTATGAGTTAATCAATCGTATGCTAAGTTATCAAAGTATGAGTTCTAGCTAAATGAGATATCTTTTCTTAGACATAAGATCTTTGATATGGGAATATCGGTAGATCTTGAGAAGATTAAGTCAATTGTAGAATGGAAAAGGCTAGAAACCATTGCTAAAGCAAGGAGTTTTCTTAGGTTAGCTTGTTATTACAGAAAAAATTTCAAGGACTTTTCAAAGATTGCAAACCTCTAACCTAATTAACACAAAAGAATGAGAAGTTTATTTCGAATGACAATTAAGAAGGAAGTTTTCAAGAATTAAACTTAGTCACTGCACCAATATTGATATTACCTAATAGTAATGCACCTTTTGTAATGTGTAACGATTCTTCACAAAATGGTCTAGGATGTACATTAACATAAGATGGTAAAGTAATTGCTTATGCCTCTAGATAATTAAGAGCACAAGAGCAAAATTGCCTTACTCATGATTTTGAACTTAGTATAGTAGTATTTGTTTTGAAAATCTTGAGACATTATTTATATGGTTAGAAATGTGAAATATACATTGATCATAAAAGTGTCAAATATTTGTTCACACATAAGGAATTAAATAGGAGGCAAAGAAGATGGTTAGAACTCATTAAGGATTATGACCTAACCATTAACTTACTGAACAAAGTAAACTTGTTAAAGAGTTCAAAAGATTAAATTTGTAATGTTGTTGGCATATGGAGTTTGCAAACTTAATAATTGAGCCCATACTGATAAATAGACTAAGGGAGGCTCAACAAGAAACCCCATCATGAAATCAATTAAGTCAAGCAAATAGCAAGGAAAATACCCTGAATTTGATATTAAAGAAGATGGGTTTATGTGGAAAGAGAAAAGGTTGTGTCTACTTAGAAATAAAGTGTTACAAAAGGAGATCCTAGAAGAAGCCCACTATTTTGGCTACACAATTCCTCTAAGAGGAATTAATATGTATCAAGACTTAAAATAGAATTATTGGTGAGAAGGGGAGATAGGGGACATTACAAAATATGTGGCAAAATGTGAAACATGCTAAAGAATCAAAACAAAATACTAGAGGCCAAGAGTATTGCTATAAGCACTTTCAATTCCAAAATGGAAATGGGATCAAATAACCATGGACTTTGTAAGCTTTCTTCCTAAGACTCTAACTAGACATGATGAGATTTAGGTAGTTGTCAACTAACTTACTAAATGAACTCACTTTCTTCTAATGAATATAACTTATCCTTTGGAGAAATTACCTATAATATATATTAAGAAAATAATTCGAATCATGGAATAACTGCTAGAATTTTTTCTAACAAAGATCCTAGATTTGTTTTAAAATTATGGAAATGTCTATCAAAGGAATTAGGAAGTAAACTTCATTTTAATACAACATACAATCCATGAACAGTTGGACAAACCAAAAGAAATATATAGAATGTAGAGGATATGCCAAGTGCCTGCATCATGGAGTTTAAAAGAAGTTAGGATAGGCACCTTCCTTCAATAGAATTTTCTTATAACAATAGTTACTACTCAACTATATAGAGGCTCCGGTATGAAGCTCTTTATGGTAGAAAGTGTAGATCACCATTATTTTGTGACAGAATAGAAACAATAATCTTAAGGCCACATCTAGTACAAGAAACGATAAATAATGTAACTATTATTAAATAAAAGATGAAGGAAGCACAAGATAAGTAAAAGAGTTAGGTTGACCTTAAATGGTAGAGTGTAGAATTTGAAGTTGACAATCATGTGTATCCAAAGTTAAGCCCAATCAGTAGTATACATAAAGTGAGAACTTAAGGAAAATTAGCTCTATGCTATATTAGATACTTTGAGATTTAAGAAAGGGTAGGAAATTTAGCAAGTTACCTAGCTTTACCTTAAGGTTTATCTAGAATTCATAACATATTTCATGCTTCTATTTTACATAAACATATACTGAATCCAAATCAAATTATTAAATTAGAGCTAGTTAAGTTGAAACCTAACTTGACATATAAGGAACACTTAGCCAAAATTCTGGATCTAAAGAAATAAAAGTTGTGAAACAAGAAGATACGTTATGTGAAGATATTATAGGGTAACCATGGAGAAGAAGAAGCTACATAGGAAATGAAGGATGAAGTTCAAAGGTGATTTCCTCAATTATTCGAAAAACTAGGTACGATCTTAAGTGTAGCTCCCAAAAGTAACCAAGAGTGGGGCCCAAGGGAGGGGGGGTGTAGTTAGGTTGTTCAATGAATTGGTTATAATAAGACTTTGAACCTTTTTGAGAAACAAGATTAAAAATATCCCTTTTGACTATCAAAACAAGATTAGGCACAAAACAATATATAATCAACAATAAAATACAAAGTAAAGGGAGAGTGGGGTTAAGAAGATCAGGTAAGAAATTTATAGTGCTTCGACCTTATGTTTACTATACTTTTCCAACTCCACTACTAGGTGTTGGTTGTTGGATTTCGTACCAATGATTGAACACTTGTAAAATGAGAAAACAGCTATGAAGGGTGTTGGAAAGTGCTTCGATGTATCCACTTCGATGCCTAAATCAACCCTTTTGTAATGATAGTAAAATTGTAAGATGATAATGGGAATGAAAGAATGAAAGAGAGAGCAAAAGGGCATCCGATAGGGGTTTTGTTTGTTATTTATAGTAGGTGACTAGACATGTATACCTAGATGGACTGAAGGAATTAGGCTTAAGCCTTAATGTTACTGATTTAGGCCTTTGGCTTATTTTACTAAAAAACATTATCAATAGTTTCCCCCACATTCTTTGGTGACAAGTTTGAGAAAGAGAGCATTTAGCGAGGTTGATTTTGTGGAGTCTATGGAAAGTTTATAATCTAAGCCTAAAAAGGTTAGAGTTCTTGAAGAAGTAAAGGCTTGAAGAGGCAAAGGTTAGGAGTGGTTAGAACCCTCCTATACAGCAATACACTTGAAAAAGTGAAGGTTTGAAAAGGCTACAATGCCTAAAGAAGAGAGGGCCTTAAGACGTTGGAGTTCCTGAAAAGGCAAAGGCGTTAAGAGGCTAGAGCAGTTGAAAAGGTGGAAGGCCTGACAAAGTTAGAACACCTAGAGAAGCAAGGACTTGAAGAGGCCAACATGCTTGGAGAGGCAAGAGCCTAAAGAGGCTAGAATGCCTGGAGAGGTGAAGGCCTAAGAGAAGCCAATATGACCAAAAAGGATAGGGAAGTATACTGGCCATCCAAGCTGGGCAGGACTTGTGCTAAGTAAAGCTGTAAAATAGGCTAGTTGACCTTTAGTTCGTTAAAGTATAGGACTTAGGCTTATCTATTCATTGTCTGTACAAAGTGTTGAATTAAAGTATTTAACCTACCACTACTTAGTGGCTTAGTCTTTTTTTTTTTTACATAGCCCGTTGTTTATAACTTAGACTTAGGCTTTATGTCTCATTGTTTGAGCTCATTTCTAGACTTAAAGGCTTGTAGGTATCCCTTTCCTACCATCCATCAAATATATGACCTAAGAGTTAGCACTTTATGATTTACTCGTCTCCCATAGTGTATAAAGCTTAGAGCTATCGAAGAGTAGCCCATTAGAGAATTATACTTGCATGGGCTTGAAATGAAGGGTGTTTGTCTAGCTCCAATTCGTCTTTGAATTCTCATTGTAGCATCACTTAGATAGATAATACATTGTTCATGAATCAAGGTATGAACATTAATACTAACCAGCATAAGGAACAATGTAAAGAGTGTAGCTTAAGAATAAATGATTGAATGAATGATAAATCACTCATCTTTTTCCAACAAGGATCAAAACAGGAGTGGGTCTCAAGCAAGAAATTGTCCTTCACATGGGACTCAATTATCATATGTCAGCCGTATGTGTGTTAGTTTCTAACATGGATAGCTCGAGTTTATTTTGCGTAAGCCATGTGTATTGACATGGTCAAATGTGCTGTAATGGCTTGTAAGACACCTTAGTTTAGCCGATGAACTTAGTTGTTACTCGGCATAGATACTTGTCAGCTTGGCAAATATGACTAAAGATTTCAAAGGCCTCTACGTGCTCCCCTTTCCGAAAATTCATAGCAATTTTTCATGCGATTTGGCTTCAAATTGGACTACTCAGGTCGGCTTCAATCTTGCTTTGAAGCTCGATGGCTCTTGCATGAGATTCCGCTTAAACTTGCAAGAATTTTGTTCAGTAAGTGTCGAGCTCAGATTTGTTGTGGGAACAGCTTGACATTGCTGTAATGGGTAGCTCAGAAATTTAGCTTGACAATTAAGTGCTAGGCAAAGTATAGAAACCAATTGGCAGCACAGTACCATGCTTAGCGGACAATCATTGGTCGGTGTAATGGAGTTTTGTATACAACTGCACTGTTCTTGTGTACAAAAGATGCATAGCTGGTGGATGATCAAAATATCTGCTACAATGCTCGGCAACGCAAGTGTGGCTGCTACAAACTCGACTGATGTAATCTCAGTGAGCAAACTATCTGGTCGGACTTTGGGTAAACTCGGATATGGCATCCGTGGATTGCTTGGAGTTGCAGAATTACTCAGCTATTCATGTTGTTAGACGAACTCAAACCGAATATTAGCTCGACAATTGGATGCACGCAGAGACTTGGTAAAGAATTTTAGCTTTACAAGTCTTGATTATACTCAGTTACAACGCAACAAATAGCTTGGCTTGGTGGCGGTGGTAAAAGATCTCGGTTAGTCTAATTTTCAATTGCTATCCGGCAGTCGGTCAGCTTGCTTGAACATTGCTAGTTGGCATGCTTGGAAGAGCCCATCTTGCTACACTGTACAAGCTCTTGACTTCTAGCTCAATAAGATGCACCAAGTACGCAGTTGTTGAAGCAAGAATATCTGCTAGAGCAAAGCTTTCTTCAATATCCTTCCAAATAAGTACTCGGCTGTTGATGAAGGAGATTTTAGATAGCACTGCTTCAGCATCAAATCATTGTTCAGGTCAGCGAGACCAAACTTGGGGAGTTGATGAGTTGGAAACACTCGGCATATCGGCTATTTTGAAGGCTGATAGAAAAGCTCGACGTCAATTCCTTGGGCAGGTCCTCGGTGACTCGGCATGGAGCTTGGGGATTCGATGACTCGGAAAAACTCAGCTTCTCTGCTATTGCTGCAAACCGATAGAAATAAATCGGCATCAATGTGTCTCAGCATCTAGGTCGCAGCCACTAGGCAAATTTTAAAGCAAAAGGGAAAGCTCTTCTTTTGTCACACTAGAAGCTCGGACACATGGCCACAGCTCCATTTGGAAACTTAACTCGGCAAGAATTACTCGACCATAGATTGCCATATGCATGATTGCTCAGAAATTTAGCTCGCCATCTAAGCTTCTCGTCTGTGCTTAGTTCATTAATTGGCTAAAACAAATCAATAACTCGGCCCTTATTTAACTTGCTGCTCTGCATCATGGCTAGGTGTAGTCGGTTTCAATTAATTGGCAGCTTTTACCTATTACTTAGATCCCCCGTCTTGCCATGAGCAGCTCATCATATATAGTTCGATATGGCAACCACAGTAGCAAACTCGATAATTGGAAGTTCTTCGACTTAGCTTTGCAATTCTAGATAAGAATGGCAGCATATTTTACACTGCCAACTGGCTTAGATTTTGATGTAGATTACTTGTGTAAAAAGTTTAGCAAACATCGGTGTGAGAATATTGGTCAGCTGGGAGCTCCAAGTGTCGTTGTACCGTAAAGAGCTCAGCTTGTGATAAAGCTAACTAAAGCTTGGCCATGTGTAGCTCAGCCCCTACTTTGCCGAGATCCCAGATAGCTCGACGTGGAAACACTTAGGTCAGCAGGAGATTGATAAAATGGCTAGACCTTTGACTAAGCAGAGATTGACATGTCGGCAGAAATAGCTCAGCATGGAGCTTCGCTTGGTTAATAGATTACTTCAACACTTACCATTGCAGTGGAGCTGTGGACTCGCTAGACAAGTCGGCAATACATAGTAGATAGATGCTCAGCAATTTCTGAGATAGGAAAGCTTGCTATAAACAATTCAGTAAAAAAGCTTAGCAATTTTCTTCATTATACTTGGTCACTTAGGTTCGCAACATACAAGTTACCGAAGGTCACAGTAGTTGCATTGAGTTGTCACTTACCTTGTGGATGCGTGCTAGTTAGTCTCTTGAGCTATGTTCTTATAGAGGCTTTAAAAATAAACTTGTTGATAGGCTACTCTCAAAACAGCTCAGCATAAGTTCACTTCAATTATTAACTCGGCATGATTAATGCTTGTCGACATGTGAAACACAATTTTGCAAGTGGAGTGTATGGTTGCTACAACTAGAACGGTAGGACACTATTGTTGGCATATTTTTAAATAGTATAATAGCAGTATGGACTCTTATGCTTTCAATCCAAACATTACTTGGATATGAGTACCTAACAACTTGGCACAAGCAAGGTCGGACTTTTTCTTACCTAATTTTGATAATTTACTATTATTATATTTACATATTTAATATATATACTATATATCACATGTAAATATATGTATATTATGTATAATTCAACTTCATTTATTATTTTCGAAAGTTAATTAATTTATTTCTAATATCTCGCTATATTTAAAATCTCAAATTTTACGATCATTGGTTTTATCGATAAATTAACGTTTTTATTAAATTAATATTTTTATATAGTTTACTTTCAGAAATTAACTTTACTTAAATTACTTTGTCTAACTTTTATAACTTTACTGTGAAATTTAAAATAAAACGAATAATATAACTCGGTGCCCTAAATTTAGGGATTTAGATCCTAGGGTTATTGATCTAGCTCGAAATCCTAAAATATTATAATACATTACCCAAATATATCCAACAAATGGAGTTGGGCCTTTAAACAATTATAAGCTCGAAATACTTCTTGATATATTCAACTCTATATTTTTTTATACTAAAGTTGAGGTTCTAAATTTGTCTTTGAATTTGGTGCTAATTTTCTAAGTCAATACTAAGACAATATTCTTATCTTTTGTTTATTAACATGTGCACTTAAGAAACTTATTAAATATCTTTTCTCTTTTCATTATCATCAAAACATTATGAAAGAACTCGACATTAAGTTTTGAGGACAAAACTTATTTAAAGGAAGAATAATGTAAACCTCTAAAATTTATAGTAGAAGTTAGGCAAATCACTAGGAAATATTTAAAGACATACTTGAGATAAACTAAAATTGCTAAGAGAGACTTGAGAGATGAAATCAAGGCTTGCTAGGATACCAATAAATAGTGATAGGAGCAATCTATATTTTTTAAAATTGACTAGTCAAAGGTAGAAATATTTGGTCAACCAAAGTCAACCCGAGAATGCTAATTAATTTAAAAGACTTACGGAAAACTAACAACATAAGTAAATTAATTCTTATAAGAAACACATGAAACGAACTAATAAGACCCTTACAAGCTACAAATGGTGCCAATCTACATGTGTACATCCTCACAAGTGGAAAAAAAAAAAAAAAACACTAAAGTCTTGATAAGAATAAAGAAGAAAAGTTGAACAAGTGGCCATAATGTAGGCCATGAGCTAATCCTTCCACTATATCAAGAAACATGTGAAGAATTTAATCCTAACCTTACAAATAAGTACCACATGAATAGATAAACACTAGATGTTATTATTTTACAAACATTCCTAAGATTCTTAAATAAAACAACCTAGAAAAGAACATAACAATCAAGATTATTTATTAAGATATAATCACCAAAACCTAATTAAACTCTTAATGACCATAACATAGAAGATCTCATTACATCTACATGTGAAAAATGGATGCCTAAAGGACACTATACATTGGCACCACTTTTAGAAGAATATGGACTTTTAGACAAACATGGAATATTCACAAGATAAGCAACCAAATCATAGAAGCAATGATTTCATGGATGATGTTTTTGAAATAAAGAAATAAACACATGAAAGAAATGATGTTGAAACACTAAAGCGGTAGCAACATATGGGGAATACATGCACCTATGTTTCAAACAATTCATCAAGAAGGCTAAGACAAGATTACATTTGCAAGAAAACAAAAGCTTATGAGATAAGATAAATTAGAGTTTTCTATGGATAAAGCCCATCAACACTTTTGGGACCACACTTATGTTTCATTTTCACCCAATAAATACTCGTCTTTCTTTTTCTTAATACTTACCAACAACTCTGACAAAACAATCTCTTCATCTCAAGACTTTGAAGGTAAGTTTTAACTCCTTTTCTTCATGATGGAGTGTAAACACTAGGAAATCAGTAGTTGAACCTTAATTCAAGTCTGAGTGTTCTAAACTGTACAATAAGTCAATAAGGTTAATAATAATAAAAGATCATGAAACTTAATAAATCAAATATAACATCAATAACAAAACTTTAGGAATTAATCGAAACCCCTAAATCGTATACTAAAACCCTAAAATTACTTTAAACACCATTAATCAAAATTGAATCCAAATTTGTTTCAAACTTTAAAATTATAAATATAAACCTATAAAATATTTAAATATTACTCAATAGTGATAAAATTATAGTTTATTGAAATTTTCGACTAAATCGCCTATTCGTGTGAAATTATAACAAAATTGCTATAATAACACGTAAAAATTTTAATTGTACTAGATACCAATTAAATTTATAAAATTTCACAAAAATTTAAAAATTAATTTATGATGAAAATTGTTTTAATTTATATGTTTCAAAAAATTACATATATTTATTATTAATTTTTATTTTCCTTCTTGTTCTTTTTTAATTTATCTCTTATCTTTTTTTTTTCTTCTTTTTCTTCAATTACAACTTTTTGGAAATGAAGATTACATAGCAACCCATGTGAGGAAAAATTTGCTATGTATTGAGTGTAAACTAAAAGAAAAAAATTGAAATGATTATTTTTGTTTTATCCTTATTAATGTAAAAGATTAGATAAACTCTTAGCTTAAATTTTAAGCTACTAATCACGTAAACTAGAGAAGAAATAAAAAGTTAGAAAAAAAAAAAACACATTCTACACACATTGAAATCTAGGAAGAAACCGTAAGAGAAAAAAAAAGAGAGAAAGAAGGAAGAAAAAAAGAAGAAAGAAAAGAAGAAGAAAAATAAAAAATCAATACGTAAGTAATTTTTTTTTTTAGTATAGATGTATATTATATAGTGTACACATGTATAAATATAATATTTGTATGGTATTTTTGTGGTATCATTACATATAACATTGCTATTACATTTCTATGTGCATAAATACTTAGATTTAATTAAATATGTATGTATAAGGCTATGTATATATACATGTATGAACATAAGTATATTACATGGAAAGAGTATGTATTATGTATTTTTTTTAGAATACATATAATTAGTATTAAGTATTTTCATTAAATAACTATAATATATATATATGTGTGTGTGTGTGTATCGTAACTATGTATATATATATATATATGTACCCGTGTACAATTATTTTTGTATATATATATAATCGTATAGTATTAATATATGTATATAGGACATATATATATATAGGAATAATATACTGTATGTATGGTGGTATATGGCATATACTGTATATTACATATATAATATCTAGTATACATATTTTATAACAAATACTATATAAATATATATATACCGAATATGTATTATATAAGAATAGGTATTTGTACATTATTTATATATATATTTAAGTATTCAGAAATTATATAAGTATATCAGTATGTATAAATACAAATACATGAATATATATATATACACAAGAGTATGTTTATTTTCATAAAATAAGTATATACATACATATAGCGTATAACATATATTATATATATGTAGTATACCAAAAATATATATAGATATATATATGTGTATGTATAAATCATGAAGTACATAAATAATAAGAAAATGAGAAATAATAAAAATGATAAAAGGTCATAATAATCATAATAAAGTAAAACTCTCAATAATAGGAAAATATACTCAAAATAATAAAAATATCAAATATATGATTTAAATAATTATTAAATCATAAATATGTTATGAAAAAGTGAAAAGTAATATTTTATAATTTTTAAACTTAAATAATAATTTTGGTGATATTTTTATATCATAATTTAAATTACGAGTTACAACATCTAAAATGGACCTCGTTACAAGAAAATATGCTCGAAATCAATCAAAATGAAGTATAAGTTCATAATGATCCAAGCTAAAACGAAAAAGTTCATGCAATTCGATAGAAAGTTCGAATCAACAATTTGACGTAACTAAGTAAAGTAGATCTTATAAATTATAACACTAGTTAGCTTTAAATTCTACTTATTAAATTTTTTAACTCAAATGATTTCGCATATCACTCTAAACATGACTTAGAGACCTGATACAAGTATTTCTATCGACCAATTTTTGGATCATACATGAAATATATCTAATGATTCCATATATGAAGCTATGGGTTTTAGTGATTTATAATGCAATAATATGACTTATATTGGGTTGGTGGTAGTTATGCATGATAATTGTTGTTGATGGTGAATTTACTTTAAACTTCAATAATATAATGATTGTTGCATAGTAGATTCACTAAAATTAATTGTTTATGACTTAGAGTGATCACTGAATAAACAAGACTTAATTTTATTCAACTAGAAAAAGTTAATTTGGATCATACATAAATCATACACTGCATAACTAATTCCGGTAGTCACATTATACGAAGGTAACGAAAGGCCATAATGGGTTTATTATTGATTTCATACAGTGCACACGTACGATATGACCTTACCCTAGCTCTCGGGATGACTAGGCGTTAGAGGCACCAACCGAATGGCTATGGGTCGAGTCTAGAGGTCTTAGTTTAGGGGTGAGTGAGGGCTACGTAAACCTACTCACAATCATATATAGAACTTGTTTTGATAAAGCTGGTAATAAATGTACCATTATATTTTAAATACAAAACGCGGAGTTTCGTTATAAAATAAGTTCTAATATGATATCCGGATCTAACTATACCGATGAATCTCTAATCTTAACTTTGGATGGTGTTAAATCTGAGTTACATGCAGTATCTGGTCACCTGCATGTATTTGTTTGGCATACTATTTACTATGCATTCATTTCGTTAAACCTAACTATTGTATGATTTGATTGCTATACGGTTGAGGGAAATTATCTCACCAAGCTAGTTAGCTTATACCCTTGTAGTCTTTTCTCGCAGGGCAATCTTTTGTGAAGTCGGGCCGTCTCATGCCTAAGGTTAGTTTCTACACAGGGTTAGTACAGGAGCCAGATAAGATTGAAGAGTACTTCTGATAGTTTATAGATCTAAATATATAAATGTTATACTAGTTAAACTGAAGACATGTTTAAATCTTCGTACTTGTAAACTTTTATATAAATAGACAATGTATTATATTTTTATAATTTTATTATTTGTCATGAAATGATATTGCTTAAGCTTATGCACTCTTGGTAGTTAGTAGTAGCTGTAACCTTATGTATCGTATAAAAGGGGTGTCGATTGTAATGGAATTCAATTCGCAATCCTTTGTACGGTATACGGCGACTGCTACGACTAGCCCCCTCGGGTCTTGACAATGAAACTCTTTTCAACTCTTTTTTTTTTCAAGGAAGACTTCCTTTTATTTCTTTTCTAAAAACAAATTTTATGAAGGAGAACTCTTTTCGAAATTCTCTTTCATAAAAAACACTTCTATAAGAAAACAAGGAAAGTTCAAAGTGAAACTTTATGTTTTATCAAGAGATAAGACTCTTTACTAAATTTATGTTTAAGCTTTGTTTTCATTCAAATCCTAAATTTTTCCAAGCCAAAGAGTCCTTTCAAAAACATTTTCTTCCTATGAGTTTTAAATTAAAGTGATATTTTTATCTCATTACTAAGCCTTAACTTCATTTCTAATGTTCTTTAAGCAAAGGAAATCTTTATAAGCCCTTTTCGTACTTTAAAGAAGCATCTTAAATATATTACTCAAATGAAGTTTAAGAAAGAAACCAAAGGAGGTTCCTTAAAACCAAAGAGTAAAATAATGAAAACTAAAACAAGTGGACAAAGTCATCCTTAAAAACAACTTACCTATCATGTCCGATTAAATTTCCCTTGACTTAGACCTTATTGACATATATACATGTTATTTTAGTATCGTAACGATTTAGACCTTATGCAAGGATCAAAAAACTATGAACCAAAAACTAAGGACATTCATGGACATATGAATTACTCAGACTTTGAATAAGGAACATTGAGATATGACATGGAAAAAGAACCATTAAACATGACAAATTTAAGAAATAAAAGACATTAAACAAAAAGCTTAGAATAAAACTTAAGCCAAAAAGTTTAGTAATCAAGATGTTTCTCAACTACTTTTATTATTTTAGGTATTTTTTATTAGGATCTCCTAGAATATTATTTCGACGACTAGAAGATGGCTAAGTAAGTATTTACTATGATTATCACTTATATGTACTTATAGATTAGTTGTACCTTTAATTATATATACTTAACTTGTTCTATATGAGGTATTTGGGAAACATATGTGTTTGGTTTACTTGTTAAGATATTTAAAGATTATTCCTAAACCTATAGTTGATGATTGTGATGTGATTCTTGTGATGGTGTGATGTTTTGAGTGAACACTTAAATTTATGGAAGTTAAGCATATTGAAATATGAAAATTAAAGCTGTCATACATTGTATATTGCATAAATCCCTTTTTATTGCCACCACTATCTTACATGGAATGCAAAGGTAAAAACCTTTCGCATTTATTGCAAACTAAGTGACTTTAAGGATGATAATGCATTAGATGAGGTCATGTCCATTCTTATGTTTTGGGCATGCATACATTTGGAGGTTGATCAAGGATTTGATCACTCCTTAATCATTTGGGTGGTTAAGGAAGGCATTATTTCTTAATTTCATTTAGGCCTTCCTATAAATAATCAAGAGATCCTTCTCTTGTGACTTATACATATGACCTTTGTGAACATTTCTTTTGTGATGGGAATCAAGCTATCAAACCCCTGACCACGGCCGAGCCTAAGGACTAGAGGGATTGGTTCGACAAATCATTCTATTCCAACCAATTCCTACCAAAGTCGAGTGCTTCCTTATCGAGTTACCCTTCCATGTCGTACAACTAACCATTTTTCTATAGTATGCTGAGTTGATGATTACTCTCCAACACCTAACCAACCAATTACTTGGTATCTTCTTTGTCAAGAAGCTGAGAGAGAGAGAATCTATACTCTCTAAGCCATCCCTACTCGAATAAGCCCATCTATTTGTACTTTTTGTTCACATCTTCTAATGACCTTGCCATTGTAGCATTGCCACATGTATAGTGTCATGTGTAGAATCTGTCGCACCAATGATTTTTTTTTCTTGTATATTCATTTTTAACCTTTCGTATCTTAAATATTACTTCCTTAGGAAATACCCTTTTTGTCTTTTCCTTTTTAGGCAGCTTACCCTAACTTATGCATATAAATACCCTTGTACCTATAACTGTGACAAGATCAAATCATTCTTAATAGACACTCTTTTGAGTACTTTTTTTCCTTACGTAAACACTATTTGTTTACTCTCGGTATCACTCTTATCATTTCTCTTAAGTAAGGTTAGGTGGTGCATAACCTCACTGAACGAATTTGTGAGTCATATCGAATTGAGCCGTGAGTCTTCAGAAGATCCATTAGTGTGTCATATTCTTCGGAGCTATTTGTAGGTTTTACTTATTATTTCATTGCTTGTTTTTGCCCTTTCGCACTTTCCCTCATTAATCTCTTTCGAGCTGTTTATAAGCTTGGACCCATACAACAATTGACCTTATCTATTCTTTGTCATGGTTCGCAATACTTTGGCTAATTACATGATACTTCTTCTTAGGGATTATAGTAGATTTTAAGATGAACATTTCTTGGTTCTCCTAGATAACAGAGAAATTGGTTCTCTCGTTAGGTCAAGAAGAATGTACCCATTTGGTTCTCTTGGGATTGATCAAGGGGCATCATGTCTTGATTATTATGCTAACATAGGTATTGGTTTAATTGAGAATTGAGATTCTACGTCTATTTTATGGCTACAAAGGATGTTATGCTAGGTGAATTTTAAGCTAAATTGGATGCCTGAACTCTAATGTAACTAAGAATCTTAAACCCTGGGGGGAGGGGGGGGGGGGGGGGGGGTGGATGAGAGGTGTAGGTTGGTTAGGGAAATAAACCTTACACCACACACTAAATACAGGAAGGCTATGTGTATTGTTGCATATGTTTGTTTGAACGCATAGCATTTTCTTGAAAGACATTCTATTTATCTTTACTAAGTGTATAATTTTATATTTAATTAATAATATTTGAACTATGTTTATGCCATTGAGTTTGTGATATTCGGTAAATATTCTAGTCTTAAGTTTTAATGAAGAAAGGAGCTAGTCTTGAGTTTTAAACTAAAGAATTTAGGTCGATGGATTATTCTTTTAGTGGACAAGTGTTATCTCAAATTACAATGTCCATGCATTATGTTCCTACAAATGTTCAGTGTCCCAAAACTACACCAATATTGCTTTATTCTTACACTAGTACTACAATGTCAACAAGGATCTTCCCTAATGCTACTTTCATTATTTATAATTTTTTTATTACTCTATTAATTAAATCTAATTTTACATTACATACTTAAGATTTTAAGTTAATCAATAAATATATATTTATCCATACTACATACGTATTGTAATGCCCTATAAGAGGGCTTGATAGTTTTTTCTAAAATCTTCATATCAAGTGTACACTCGTGATATAAAGACGAACTTATAAGTCAAAGGTTGCAAAACTCTAAGTAGTAAATTTATGCAAAACTCTAACTAGTAAATTTCTACGGGTGCTTATTCATTTTACTTATATTTACTTATTTATATAAGCAACTTAGGTAACCCAATAATCCACAGTTTACTATAACCACAATCAGATAAGATAATCAAACTTCTATAACATAAAGAGTTACTAAATTTTATAAAGATTTAGCTTAACTAATATAATCTGCTTAAGTAATCCGATCTGTCTAATCCAACTAGTTAAGGAACACTATACGCTTTGATCTTAACCCATTCCTAGCTTTGGGTTACCTGCAAAAAGGAACTATTAGGGCGTGAATATACTATAGCTCTATGAGTTTGTCTCTTGTCATTACCATTCAAGCAAGTTATCAAGCATTATTAACAAACATACAATTTAGTTATATACGAAATGAATGCACATTTAGTTAATGTAAGCAACACATCCATAGGGCTCCGCAACCATAGAAGGTATAGATTTGCATCATCTACATGTTGATTATCTCTTGTACTTATGCACATTAGGGACCTCACCTTACCTGCATGAGGCTATCTGTAAGTATCGTCCCAATAGACGAAACTTGACTATTACCCTAGTCGAGAATACCATGCTAATCAATTAGGTAGACCTATTTAGGGCTATCCACTATCAACAATCAATATAATGCCCCACGGGCTCTCTATCAACAAATCCATACAATGCCCTAAGGGGGCTAAATCATGTAAGTCCTAACTTAAGCTACTTACTATCAATTGACGAAAAATGGTCTATTAGCTTTGCCTCAACAAGTAAAACGTCATAGGAGACTGTTGTGAGTACTCACTAAGTTGATAAATCTTTCTTTGAATAGTAAAGTATTTTAAAAATATATTTTAGCAAATTTTTTAGAAAACTCTGCAAAGCTATAAATAACATAGTAGGCAACTAACAGATCATAGACATGCGATAGGTATATCTGGTTATTTTAGCCAAATATTGAAACTTACTGATTTTAATAAGGTGCTCACATGAATGTTAATAGACAAAAAACTAGTCACTAAACAGAAAACCAAGGGCAAATAATAGAATATCAAGCGATTATCAAACACAAGCAAGTAATAGTTCACTGAAACTCCCTCACTTAGCTAACTTGTTTGCTTATCCTAACCTTTGGGGTCCATGAATTAGAAATTAAGCTGCCTAAAACACAATAATAATGTATATATAGGTAATTTGAAGAGGTTTTCTTTAAGAACCTAAAAGTCTACCTAATTACTAAAGCTCTTACTAATCCTTGAGTATGGTTAAAACTTATTTTTACTCTAACTTTCTTATTTTAACTTTGTTTTTCATGTTCTTATAGTCAATTTCATACAATTTTGAATGTTTTTTCATTTAGTAAAGTCCCTTTAAGGTGTTTGGATTCGTAAGAATTTAGTTTAGGCTAAACAACTTCATTGGTCTATGGTGTTGGTTTGACAACTTTAGGATTAGGTGTAGTATTGCACTTTAGGCTATATTTTGGGTGTTAGGCCTTATACTTGAGCTTTTAGGACTTTAATTAGGTATTTGAGTTTACATTTCTAATAAATTTCCATAACTTTCAATGTAGGCCCTAATGTTACTCTTATAGGCCTAAATGGACCATTTTTACTAGTTTAAGGTCTTAGCTTACTAAGGAGCCTATAGGGGATAGCTTTAATGGGCTTTTGGACTTAATAAAAATTTTATATTTTATGTTATAAGCTTTTTAATTTAGGGTTCAAATCTGTTTACTAAGTTATTGGGCTCTATTCTTGATTTTTTTTAAGGTCTTTTAGGCTTATATTGTATTTTAGGGCCTTAAGCCCAGCTCCACTTATTATTTTGGGCTTAAGCCTACCATAAACTTTGAGATAAGTCCATTTTCTATTATCATTCAAATCTGGTTCTTTTCATTTATTGTGCTCCTAATCATATTTCTAAGGCTTTATTCACTAACTAAGCTAATTTAAGCCTAATTTGCATTATAAGACCCTAAATTTGATTCTAACTTATTCTAATGGGCTAAGTATCCCAATGGATCCACTAAATAACTCATTTTACTAAGTGTTTCAGATCTAGTTCATTTCATTAATAGAGTTTCTAACACTATTCATAAGGCCTTATTCACCAACTTAATTAGTTTAGGCCATTAACTCGTTATTACCCCACTTAACTTGGTCAATCACATCCTAAATCATACTTAACACTAACACAGACATGTTATTAAGCTAATAAATTAAAATTTATAGATTTGAAAGTTTCATGAAGGTGGTCACCAAGTAGGGTTCTACTAGGCTTTCCTTCAACTTCTTCCATCCAATACTTACTCTAGTATGTTTCTTTGTCTTCATCACATTTATATTTGTTTTAAGCTAATAACATCACCTAACATAGTGAAGACATGATGGATATATATCATAGAGGGGATGGCATGGATGGTACTTAGGTTTGAAGGAGTTTAATCAACATCTTTTCAAGTTATCTATATAAAACTATCTTCTATACTTCTAGAATGTAAGAGATGAACTAGCTAAGTATATGAATGAAGGTGTGATTATATGGCTCTTAAATGACATGTCTATGATTATAACATGTTTATCTAGTATTTGTAATCCTAAACTCTCAAGATTTCATAGGTAAAACTAGTATAAATAGAAAACTTATGTTGGGTGAGTTTTACCATAAACTAGTTTGCACGAGTTCCAAATTTTCCACTAAAAAATGGAGTTGAAACTTACTTCTTTGAGTGCAATGTTTGTCGGCAAGAAACTAGGTTATGTATGTAATCTTTTGGTGGCGGTGGCTTGTCATTTGGTGGCATGTGGTGTTGATAAGGCCAAAAGATGCTAAGGTGCGTAAAGGGGTTCGACAACTCCTTTTGTTTTCTTCCCTTTTTCCTTTGGTTTTTGTTTAGGTTTCTTGATGCGTCTTCAGGGTCGGACACATGAAGAAGTACCACAACAAAATAAACTAAAAAGAAACAAAAGAAAAGATAGCAAAATCTAAGTAGCTACCGAATAGGTATGACATGCCACTCGATCCTACTCAGCCTGCAATCCATCAAATATGACATACTGGTCTGAATTGAAGGGTCACTCGCCACTACTCCTTATTAAAGGGAATAGATAAGAGCTAAAGGATAATGAGAATACTAAGGTTGCTCAAGAGATACTTAATTAATCTAATATTGATGATTCTTTTGCATGGAAATAAATATGGGTTTATATACCTGTTCATTAAGGCTACTTTACATGTAAGAAAAGGCAAAAGGGGTATTCTACAATTAGATTACATGAAACATATTAAAAAGAGGTAAAAGAGACAAAGAATATTCAGTACAAAAAAAGAAGGAATCACTTTAGAATGTTGTGTCAAAAGATACATATCGCTTGGTAGTTAAATATTAGAAATATGATACAAAGTAGGTGAAACAGAAGGTACCGGTAATCAGGGGTCGACTTGATTTAGACCAAGTCAAAGACTAATTAGTTTTGAAATGAAGTTAGCTTGATTCGGGGTCAAATGCCTATAGTTGAATTAGGAGCTTGCCTTAGCTATTCTTATGCTACCTTTTGAGATAAAGTATTGCTACTAATCAGGGGTGGATCTAACATAAGTAAGTCCTTGAGGCTTAGGTCGACAAGTGATTAGTTTGGTATAAGAATCCCCGTCTCAGCTTTGGTTTAAGTTAATATTCTCCGAGTGAGTCCTTAGAGATCTCTAGCTCGGCTATGTATGATCAGTGTAAGGGGTTGATTCCTATCGTTTCTTGAGATTGTTTCCTATGATTTTCTATGCATGAAGAATGGTGTCAAATGAGGGTTTTAGAGGGGTGAAATGGCATATATTAAAGGTGAATTAAGAGGCACAAGAGGTAGCTATCTTAAGATAAGGGTACATGGTCCTCTCTTGTTACTATTGTACCTTGTTTGCTTTTTACCAAATGAGGGAGGATTTTGTCTCCTTACGGACAAGTGTCATTTAATTCTTGATTAATCCTTTATCTTTTGTTTTTAATTGAGTTTAGCTTACTACTAATTAAGATGTAATGATAGGTGGTAATGGATTAGATGATAATTAAGCTAATTAATCGTGATTGTACTTAATTAAGCAATTTATGCCTAATTAGGGTATAACTCGAGTCTTGCTATATTTTATCATTTTAATTAAATTCATTGACTTATATTACATTGTTTGTTAAGGTCCTTTATTATTCGAGACCAATTAGTATTTTCAGACCATAAACAAGGTTAGCAATTTAGGGTCTCTTAGTGATTGAAGAAATTATTTGTGATTAAAGAATTTAGGGATAAACTTAGGGTTTATTAGTTGAATTAGGATTTTAGACTTCCAATTAAGGTCTTACTCAATCTGCTGATATTTTCTAATCGTTTTGAGGTTTCCTACATACTAGGGTTTTATACATATGATTGAGGTTTTAAAGTTTTACTTTCTTTAGGATTTCTTGACTTATTATTTAGGGTCTATAACTTATGATTTAGGGTTTAATTGTTTTATTTATGGATTTTATTATTATATCTTAAGTAGGTCTAGGGATTAACTATTAACTCCTATATTTGACTCTAAGTTTGAATCCAAAAGTTTACAAGGTTCATATCGTCTCCCTAAGTATAATTTGGCATTCTTAAGGAGATACTTTCATATAATCACTTTTATTTCATATAATTAATTGTTCTTAATTTTTCATTAATTATGATATAACACCTAATTAGTAGATTAAAGTTTAATTAATTTTCTTAATCTTAGGTGCATTTTTGGGCTTAATTTGTCCAATTAAGTTGATTAAGCCCATTAGGTAATCATGTCTAATTAGTTTGACGAATTGAGACAATTATTGTTATTAGAGTACATTTTGGAGGGTATATTAGAGTTTTAGGGAAATTAAGCAATTAGTCTCCGATTAATGGATAGTTTTACTATTTAATTATGTTACAATAGTTAGATTAAGGTTTTCAATTGTAGATCAAGGTTTTACAATTTAATGGTTCGCACGTATTAGGGTTCCAATTAGGATTTTAGTGTTTGAGAGTTCATTTAAGGACTATATTATTCATTTTAAGGTTTTGAATTTATTGTTAAGGTTATCAATATCAATATTTATTTTTGGCTTAGTTTATCCTTTATCGGTTTCAAGGAGCTCTCATGAGCTTCGACTATTAGTCTCTTTCCCATTAGGGTTTATGGTTAGTTTTATTAGCTTAGTTTGATCTTGGAAGTTAACATTAGCCATTGACATTTGTTCACAAAATTTTAGAGCCTTGAGTATAGGATTCAAAGTAGGGTTGAGGTTACCATCTAAGGTTTTAGGAGTTTGAGTTAAGTTCTTTGAGCATAGTCTTTAAGGTTTAAGGTTAGTTATTTTCCCAATACTAACATAATTTTTCAAGAGAATCCTATTAACTTCTAGCCTCCGATTTAAGATATTTGTGAGGTTTACATCCTCCTCCCCTTACAATAAGTTTCATCTTTGAAACTTAACTCTAAGGGATCTTTACATCATAGTATCCTTACATATCAATTTTACTCTTCATAATCAATGGTAAATTTTTCCTTTAGGATCTTAATTAATCGTTCTTTAGGTCTTCTATCATTCTTACGGTTATCCTAGGTGTAAAGTTTACAATTAGGCTAAATATTAGAATTCGAGGTCCTTAATACGAGCTTCTCTAGACTTGTACAAGACTTGAAATTCTCATTTATACCCTAATTCTATACTCTCTCAATTTACATTCAATTGCAATTGGATTCTAATTGAAGGTTAATGCATCTTTGTCATGATATGACTTCAAATATCTTAGCTTAAAAAGATTATGTAAATATTGCTCCACATCAATTCGCGTCTTACTACGAGTTAATTAGACCATCTCTTCCTTTCTTCTCGATTTGCCATCTATAGCTTCTCCTTTTTCTCATTATTGCTATCCATCCTTCTAATTTGTCTGAACCTATTCATCAAACCAAAGGTTATTCACACGTTAACATCTTTTTAATTGTATTATATTCACTCCCAATTTCCTTCATACCACCTTACAACTAAAATTCATTTATTAGGGGTCAATAGTTCATATAAACTTCTCATTTTTACTGAATATATATCAAATTATAAGGTTAAGATCTCCCAAACATAGTCTAAGAAGTTCACTAAAACAATTCTTTAGCACAATATTTGTTAACCAATATCATTTCTCATCACAATTTTCTAAAGTATCAAGGCAAATTGCGTTCTTATAACATTACCTTATGATCCTTACTTTCCAAGCTATTTAATGGCCAATTAGAAAATCAATTGTCCTTACACTCCATTCAATTTCCCTTCTTAATTTTAAATTTCTTACTCAAAATTGTCATTGTGATTATCAAGGTTAATATTTTTAGATTGGTATCCTCCACTTATGATATGTAATTAAAATGCATTTGTATTCTTGCCTTCTGATGCATATATCTCCTTAATTTGTGACCTCTCTTAATATACTTGCTGTCTTATAGTTTATGACACCTTGCTCCTTACTTCTAACAATCCAATGTCTAAAACATACAACGCATAAGTCTCAAGGTCTGGTCATTAACAGTATCTTAATTAGGGGGGTTAACAATTAATGAATGTGCATATACATATACATAGACATAAATACATTTAGGTGTTACTACGTATAGTATATATATTCTAGAAGTCTAAATCTTTTATTCTTCAATCTTAATCTTACCCAGGTTCTATCCCATCTCACCATTTGGTAAGTTTGTCCTATCCTTGAGAATCTAAAGCTTTAATACCACTCCTGTAATTCCCCATAAGGGAGGTTGATAGTTTTTCCTAAAATCTTCATATTACATATGTACCCATGATAAAAATATCGCTTTATAAGTCAAAAGTTGCAAAACTCTAACTAGTAAATTTCTAAGGGTACTTATTCATTTTACTTATTTAAATAAGTAACTTGGGTAAACCAACAATCTACCATCTACTAAGACCAATTTCTATTAAATCAAATTAAAAATGAAATACAATAATATAAAAATAAAAATAAAACAAAGAAAATGAAAATTCTATATCATTTTTAATTCAATTTATTTTTTATTTTAATTCATTTTCTTTATTTATATTTATTTTTTATTACACTTTTATTTCTTTGATCTTATCTAATTCCTTTTTTATTCTATTTATTTAATTTTGCTATTTATTTCCTATTTTAAATGATTTTATTTAGAATTTTAATTATTAATATTTATTAACTTTTTCTATTTTGATTTATTTTTCTATTCTATTTTCTCGATTATTGTATAAGTTGGAATCACTTACCAAATTATAAAATGGGATAATTGAACTTATATAACATCAAGAGTTACTAAATATTATAAAGATCTAGTTTAATTAATACAATATACTAAAGTAATCCTATCCATCTAATCCAACTGCTTAAGGAGCACTCTGCACTCTTCACTCCGATATTAACTCATTCCTAGCTTTTGGTTACCTGCAAAAAGGGATGGGGTGGGGGGTAGGGTATTGTAAGCATACCACAACTCGGTAAGTTTGTCTCTTGCCACTACTATTCAAGCGAGTTGTCAAGCGTTATTAACAAACATACGATTTAGCGACGTACGAAATGAATGTACAAGCAGTAAATGTAAGCAACACATTGATGGGGCTTTGGAATTATGGAAGGTGTAGATTTGAGTCACCTACGTGTAGATTATCTCCTGTACTTAACCACATAGGGCACCCACCTTACCTATACGAGGCTATCTATGGGTATCATCCTAACAAATAAAACTCGACTATTACCCTAATCGAGAATACCATACTAATCGAGAAGGTGGGCTCCATCTAACACTATCCACTACCAACAATCAATATAATGCTCATTGGGCTCACTATCGACAAATCCATACAATGCCTTGGAGGTTAAATCAAGTAAGTCTCAACTTAGGCTACTCGCTATCATACAACAGAAGATGGTCTACTAACTTTGTATCAAGAAGTAAACTGTCATAGGAGAGTGCTATGAGTACTCACTAAGTTGATAAATCTTTCTTTGAATAGTAAAGCATTTCAAAAATGTATTTTAGCAAATTTTTCAGAAAACTCTGCAAAGCTATAAATAACATAGTAGGCAACTAACAAATCATAGACAAGTGATAGGTATATCTGGTTATTTTGGCCAAATATTCAAACTTACCGATTTTAATAAGGTGCTCATACGAATGTTAACATACAAAATAACCAATCACTGAATAGACTACTAAGGGTAAGCAATAGAACATCAAGCAATTATCAAACATTAGCTAGTAACAATTCACCAAAACTCCCTCACTTGGCTAACTTGCTTACTTATCTTAACCTTTAGGGTGCATGAATTAGAAATTAAGCAACCTAAAACATAAGAATAATGTATATATAAGTTAATTTGAAGAAGGTTTCTTTAAGAACCTAAAAGTCTACCTAATTACTGAAGCTTGCCTTAATCCTCGAATGTGGTTAAAACTTGTTTTTGCTCAACTTCCTTATTTTGGATGTTCTTTCATTTGGTGTAGTCCAATTGAGGTGTTTAGACTTATAAGAATTTAATTTAGGTCAAACAACTTCGTTGGTTTATGGTGTTGGTTTGATTACTTTTGGATTTGGGTCTAGTTTTAGGCTTTCGGCTCAATTTTTGGTGTTGGGCCTTACGCTTGAACTTTTGGACCTTTATTTTGGTATTTGAAGTTTACGTTTCTAATTAAATTCCATCACACTCGAACACCCAAGACCACATCATCCTTTCAATCCTAGTAACCTCCACCAAGCTTGGCTAACAACCAACACTTGTGCTTAAGTATCAACCACTATTGAACATCCATTAAACGCTGTGGCACTAGTGTCTAAGCCCTCTTTCCCAATAAAATTCATATGAAACATCCCTCACCAACTCAAAATTGCCATAAGAAATCGTCTGAACCACCTCTAAGATATGGTTGCCTTCTTCTTTAATTGGAGATCTAAAGACCCAACCCAATTTGAGTTCACTCCAAACCCGACCTACATGTTACTATCCAAGTCCGAACTTTATCTCTCTTATGTTGTTTTTAATTTGCTCTCATGTTTGATTCAGTTTCATGTATTTCATTTTATTTTTTTTAATTTATTAATTTATTTGTTGTAAATTTCTTGTATTTAAAAAAAAAAGAAAAAATTGAAAATAGAGAAGTCTAGTTTACTTTTATTTTATTTTCTCTAAGTAAAAACAAAGAGAAAACATAAAAAACAAAAAAAAGTAAACAACGTTTTATCACTTAGAAAAATTCTTTTTTCCAAATAAATAAAAATATATAGAACTTTTTCAAAATTATGATTCCTTTTGAGAATTTTCCAAATATGAGCAATTAAGACTCTTTCTTTCTCAAGTAAAAGCAAAATTGATAAAAAATGTAAAAAGAACTATTCTTCTAGATTTAAATCAATCAACACACTTAAATTTTATGAATGAACTACAAAAGTTTGATCTTAAATAGTAAGTATGTAGGCACTTATAGGAAACTACGAAGCGACTTAAAATACAAAAAAATTTGTTTTTTCCCCCTTCATAAATAATTAGTTCTTTTATTTATTTATTTGTCCTTTTTGTAAATAAGCATAATTTATTATTTTTGTAAAATAGAAATTGTAAAATTAATAAATTGCCATATTTTTTTAACCTAACCCATTTATTTTCCCAATCCTTATTGGGTAGCAACTTTAAGTATTTTTCAAAATATGTTTGAAAAACTAGATTTTCCTTAATTCTTAATTGAAGTTTAATATTAAATGGGTAGAGCCTAATATTAATCAAATTAAGGAAAATTAATAAAAACTAGGAAAAATCCAAGCTCGATAGCTTGGCGACTCTATTAAGGATGTCGAAAGGGCTAACTACATAAAACCCTTTTGAAATTAAATTTACCTTTCAAAATACCTATGATATTTGTTTATTCATTTGTTCTAAATTGCTACATTTTCTTGTTACATGCATCATACTTAGGACTTGGGGGGGAATAATTGCATCAATGATGCAAGATAAATACAATCAAACCTAAGCCGTCTTAGGACCCTAAGACGGGGAGCCATTGTGTAGGTTTTAGGTATAGTGGGGTAACTACTACTGGAGGTTGATTATGCTACCTTACTTAGGCTTCGATGTAACTAATGAACCTTTTCTTCATAAATGCGTAAGATCACAAAGCTTAAAGACCTTTAGAATACACCCTAATTGTATATACCTCCCTTAAATCTTGTGTTAATATACTACTCTTAGAAGTTGTAACCCTACTAATGGGATCAATTTTTGTATCTATTCTTTTAAAAATATCAAATCAAACAGTAAGGTTACAACTTAAGGAATAATGTATCAACCTAAATGGCTTTAGTATTTGCATACTTCTAAATACATTCTTTTTTTTTTCTTCATTGATAACTAATTCTTATCTACGAAATATTTAGGCTTAAAGATAATGGCAGGTAACTAAGTAAACAATTACAGCGCTGATCGGCTATAAGACCTCCTTAGGATTCGTGAGCAGCTATTAGAAGCTAAAATTGTCTATTTGAAAGAAAAGCTCGAATTCTCTAAAGCTCATAGTCGAGACTTAAAAGCCTTTCTTAGACAAGTCACTAGGGAAACCCATGAAATGTTAGAAGACTTTAGAACTCGTCTACGAGATTTAGTTTAAGGTATTTCCAATTTAGAGCTAAGTGGCCTAGAATAAATGTTAAGTTCCAATGAATAATAATCTAGGATAAATATTAGGCTCTATATCTGCACCTCAATTTTCCTAATGAAAGTTCCCTTTAGCTTATCTTTCTTCATTCTTTAGTATTCCCTTTTTAGATACTTCCTTAATAGTATTTATCTAATCATTGTTCTCTCTCACTTAAGGAAAAATAAATTTCATAAACATGTAAATAAAACCTTAAAAATCACCATTTTTATAATTAGACTTACAAGTTTCTATTAAAAAAAAAAACCTATCCTTTTGTCTCATACAAAAAATAAAAAAAATAGTAAATAAAAAATAAAAAATTTGCTAACAGGGTTTGACCCAAACATGAACCATCAGCTCGCTAAGGAAGGTAACCCCAAACACAAACCACTTAGCCCATTAAGGTAACTAACCCAAATCACTTCGCCCTTAAGGTAACTATCTTAAACACAACAGCTTGGCTTATTAAGGCAACCAACCCCAAACATAAACCCTTAGCCCGTTAAGGCAACTAACCTAAAACACAAACCGTTTAGCTCGTTAAGGCTACCAACCCAAATCACTGGCCCGTTAAGGTAACCATCCCAAATAAAGCCCCTTAGTCCATTAAGGCAGCCAACCTCAAACATAAACCCTTAGCCTATTAAGGCAACTAACCCCAAACAAAGCCACTTAGCCCATTAAGGAAGCCAACCAGAACACAGGCCCCTTTGCCCATTCAGGTAGCTAATATAAACACTAACCCTTGACCCATCATGGTAGCTAACCTAAACACAAACCATGGCTTATCAAGGCAATTGAAGCAAATACAATCCCTAGCCTATCAAGGTTACCAAACTAAGCCAAAACTATTGGTCCATTTAGAAAAAGCCTAATCATGAACCAAATCAAAACATGAAGTCAAATCTAACCTAAGTTTTGAGGTCAAATCAAGTAAAAAGTATCAAAATTGGGGCATATTTTATGAAACTAGGGGGGTAAGGTCCATCTCCACCTAAGGGCAAATAAATATAGATTACTCCTTAAGAAATTGGTGACTCACTTTTAAAATGTTTAAGATGATGAGAGGTAAACTATATTCTACATACTATCCTTAAAAGTACGTAAACTTTAAGAGTTGAGTGACATCATAAGGAGGATACTTTGGACTCATTCCTTAAATGAGGTCAATTTTGAATTTCATACACATATTAAAATGAAGTTAGGTATTCATTTTCAAATCCCAAAATATGATTGTCTTTTTATTAACCCCATTTGACCAACTTAGAATATTTTCAAATTTAAATCCTATCAAGAACCACCATATACTAGGGTAACGCGGAAGTTAGGGTCTTTGATTAGTAGAAAAGGATAAAAACTGGTTTATGCTTACTTTAGTGGCACCGATTCAATAGTAACTTTTATTTTTATAATTTATTCTCTCGTAAATGAAGAAGAACTTACAAGAACCTTATACACACAATCTAAACACTTTAGGGAGACAATTACTTCCAAGCCAAAGTAAAAAGGGGTAAAAAAAAAGAAAGAAAGAATGGGGCAATAAAAGTATAAAAAAAGAAAAGAAAAGAAAAGAAAAGAAGGAGAAGGAGGAGGTCTAAGTGTAACACAAAGGCCCTAAAAGATATATCACATCCTAACAAGAGTAGCAAAATTGAATCAAAAGGCCTAAAATCAAAGCCCAAATAACCCCCAAGACGTAAGGCTTTAAAATCATGATCACATTCCAAGCCTAAAAAGCTAAAATCTCCATATCCACTTTGAATCACACATCAAAATCACAAACAAAAAAACTTTCTTACCTATATTGAATCATAGAAGGCCTCCCTACCCATAATAACTCCTACACTCGATAAAAACTCTTTTGATCTTAAAGGATAATTTATCTTTAATAAAAATTATTTTTGAAACTAAGGTAAGCATACTTTAAGTTTTTTCCTAAAGGTTCTTGACTTATTCACTTAAGTTGAATAGATAAATCTTTCAAAATAGGCCTTCTCATTAGTCCTCTTGAAACTATTTGTCTAAATGCCTAATTCATTATATTGGCCAAAAAAAGACCCAATAGATTGATCAAAGTGTATCATTTACAAAATGGATTTTAATTTTTGAAACAGTAGTCAAGAGTGAAATTTGGATTGAGAGCATACAAGGAAGTTTGCTTCAACTAAACTAATCATGAGTTACCTTTACCTTAGGAAAGAAATGCTTAAAGTCACAATACCCCATAAGGAAGCCCAATATTAGGGTTAAGAGACATCTTCAAGGACTAAGAAAAATGTGAGATGCCCCATATGGTTACCAAGGTAGGAGATGGTTATAGTACTTGCTCCTTAAATAAGAATTTATATCCATTAGTAAACTTTCAAAAAAAAAAAAGAAAGAAAGAAAAAAGGAAGAGAGATAGTAAAATCTTGTTACAATTTTTTTTCTCCCTTTTCAAGTCCATGTTGGCTCGAGTGGCTAAGCTTTCAATTCATGTCACCTACTTCTTTCCAATGTGGTCTTACCTTTTAGATTGACCATAATAGTTTAGGTCATTCTCATTGTTGAAATTTTTTATGTCCATTAACTCTTTCTTAGATTAATGGACCTAATCCCTAATGCCTTTTTTGTCATAAATGGTTTTCACTAAATTCTTTGTTTGTAAATATTTTTCAAGTGAAGATTTCTTTTTTTTTTTTATTAATGCTAGTTATGTTCCTCACTTTGCTTATTCAATCTTTCATCATTTTTGAGGGTTCTAGCTAGCTCTTAAATCACTGTCCCATCTTGAATCCATTTTTAGGTTTCCAGCAAGCTTTTAGAGCATTGTCCCATCCTCAATTCATTTTTAGGGTTCTAGAGTGATGTCCTATCCTCAATCCATTTTTAGTGTTCTAGTTCGCTCTTAGAGCACTATCCCATCATCAATCCATTTTTAGGGTTCTAGCCAGCTTTTAGAGCACTGTCCCAACTTATATTCTAGTTAGCTCATTAAGCACTATCTTGATTCACTTCTCCTCTTAAGGTTTAGCAAGCTTGTAGGGCGCTTCCATTCATCAATCTCTCTTTAGGGTCTTACTGAGCCCACAGGGCACTTCCCTTCATCAATCTTTTTTTAGGGCTTTAGCAAGCCCATAGGGAACTTCCTATTGCCAATCTCTCCTTTACCAATTTCTCTTAGGATTTTAGCGAGCCCATAGTTCACTTCCTATTACCAATCTCTCCTTTACCGATTTCTCTTAGGGTTGTAGCAAGCTCATACGGTACTTCTTATTACTAATCTCTCTTAAGGTTTTAGTAAGCCTATAGGGCACTTCTCCTTTTATTAATCTATCTTTTTTAGCAAGTCTATAGGATACTTCCCTTCATCAACCTATCTTTATCATTTTAGTGAACTCATAGGGTACTTACCTCCTTCAATTTCTCTTAAGGTCTTAGCAAGCCCATAGGGCGCTTCCCTTCATCAATCTCTCTTTATGGTTTAAGCAAGCCTTATAAGACGCTTCCCTTCATCAATTTCTCTTAGGGTCTTAGCAAGCTCATAAGGCACTTCCTGTCATCAATTTCTCTTAAGGTCATTTCCAGCCTATAAGATACTTCCCGTCATCACTTTCTCTTAAAGATCTTGCAATCCCATAGGGTGCTTCCTTTCATCATATTTTACATAAGGATCTTAGTCAACTCATAGAGCACTATCCCTGCACCAATTTCTATTAGGGTCTTAACGAGCCCATAGGGTGTTAATCAATTTCTCTTAAGGTTTTAGCAAGCTCATAGAGCACTTCCCTTCATCAACCTCTCCTTTAGGTTAGTTAAATTTGAAGAGTACCTCTAGGTTTTCTCAAATCAATTCCAATTTAAGGTTGCGAGTCCCCTAGGGATGCTTCCACCTAGGTTAGTCATCTTAGAGGAACATGATTGGGTTTTCCCAAATTGATTCTAATTTAGGGTCTCTAGTCCCTTTGAGACGCTCTCACATAGGTTAGTCAACTTAGAGGAGCACAACTAGGTTTTCTAAATTGATTCCAATTTAAGGTTACTAGTCTCATAAAGATGCTCCTACATAAGTTAGTTAACTTAGATGGGTACGATTAGGTTTTCTCAAATCAATTCAAATTTAGGGTTGCTAATCCCTTAGAGATGTTCCAACCTAGGTTAGTTATCTTAGAAGAGCACAATGGTTTTCTCAATTCATTCCAATTTAGGTTTGCTAGTCCCCTAGAGACGCTCTTGTCTAAGTTATCAACTTAGGGAAGTCTAACCAAGTTTTCTAAATCAATTCCAATTTAGGGTTTTTAGTCTCCTAAAGATGCTTTTGCTTATGTTAATCAACTTAGAGTAGCATATCTAGGCTTTGAAAACTGATCCACATTTAGGTTGCTAGTCTTCTATGTGACACTCTTAGCTAGGTTAGCCAGCTCAGAAGAGCATGACTAGATTTTAAACTAAATTTTTTTGCTAACTCCTAGGGCGCTAGACTCTTCTAAAACTTAAATTAGCTCTTAGAGTGCTTTCTCTCTCCTTTACCATCCACCTGTCACTAAAATCCCTAGTAGATCAAACTTAGGACATTTAGCTAGTTTTAGCACTTCTTAAGGTGAATTCATCCTTAAGGAAAAAATGGTGTTTCTTTTGTCTTTGTAGTAAAGTTTTACTCAAACTTTATCACAAAGAGGGACAACTATAGACAACTTATTTTTGTCTTCTTATAATTTCTTAGAATTTATTAGAATAGGGAAAAAGGGTCCTAATTTAGAAAATATAAAAAAAAAATTGAGAAAGATGAAAAAATTTAGGAACAATAGGTTCTTAGCTTTTTTAAAAGGTCAAATAACAACTAAATGCACAATCATTAAGACAAGACTTTATTTATTTATTTAATTATTTACATATGTGTAAAACTAGGTCAAATTAGAGTTAATTTTAGCTTAGATGTTGGTTTAAGACTTTAGTTATTTTATTTATTTATTTATTTATTATTATTATTACATTTTCAATATTTTCCTTATTTAATAAAAAAATATAGAAGGATCGGACTAAGTCTTAAACCTGCTCCATATGGATTAGAAATAGGGCATAGCCTTAATCATTCGGCCAAAGGACTGGAGGGGTAAGGGTAGGTGGGGTAAATGGTGCACTATAGCTCGCTCAATTTTTCTATAACACACGTGTGCATTGCACGGGTATATGGTGGTGTGTAGCATGTGATCATGCATCCAACTACTCCTCCTGAGTTGAGAATTATAGTTTAAGGAAAGAATAAAAAAACTTGTATGATCCCCTCTCTTTGTAACTCGATTAAATCACGTTTTTGGGCAAAATTTATCAAACCAACTACAATAATGAAAAGAAGGCTTGGGATGCTATGAATGGAGACTCAAAATTCATCCAAATTTAGTTAAAATCAAAGATTAAATTGGCTGTGAAAAGGGGTGAAACTCAAAATCTGATATCACCATTCATGGCCAACTCGACTGTTAATGATCCTTTCTATGTTTCTATGTTGAACAAAGCTTCATTCAATATAAATTGCATCCATTTTCATCACTCAAAACTATCTGATCTCCATTTGAGATTCTTTGAAGCTTTCTCTCTCTTTCTCTCTCCTCTTCACATCTTCTTTCTCTCTCTAGGTTATCTCTCTTCCTAGCCATTGTCAAGCAAAACCATTGCCCCCATTGGCATCCCAAGCTAAAAAGTAATCCATAACCACTACCTACACGTCCAACCATGTCCCAGAATCCTCTAGTAACCAAAACTTCACTGCCACCACGACCTACCATGTAGAGAACCACCCTCCACAACTTCCTTGACACAAACTAAGCATACGACCAGCTTCATCACACTCGAAAATTCACTTTTCGCTCCTAACGACCTCCACTAAGCTCAACCAACAACCACCCCTTATGACCAAGTGTCAACTATAACATCTACTAAACATGGTAACACTAGTGCAGAACCTACGCTAGTGTAAAACCGCTCTTTCCTAATAAAATTCATATGAAACATCCCTAACCTACTCAAAATTGCCCCTATAAGCTGTCCAAACCACCCTCGTTGCATAGTTGCCTTCTTCAATTGGAGATCCGTAGACCTAACTTGTGTGCTATTATCCAAGTCCAAACTCTATTTCTCTTATGTTTTTTTTTTTTTACTTTCATGTTTTGATTTAGTTTCATGTATTTTATTCTAATTTTTTAAAATTTATTAATTTAATTGCGGTAAATTTCTTGTATTTAAAAAAATAAAAAGGGAATTTTAATTTACTTTTATTTTATTTTCTTCAAGTAAAAACAAAGAAAAAAACTTAAATGAAAATAAAAAAAAAAAGTAAATGATGTTTTATCATTTAGAAAAATTGTTTTTTTTTTTCAAATAAATAAAAATAAATGGACCATTTTCAAAGTTATGATTCCTTTTAGAATTTTCTAAAAATGAGCAATTAAGACTCTTTTTTTCTCAAGTAAAAACAAAATTGATAAAAATGTAAAATCGACCATTTTTCCAAATTAAAATCAATCAACATATCTAAATTTTATGAATGAACTATGAAAGCTTGATCTTAAATAACGAGTATGTCGACACTTGTTTGTAGGAAACAACAAGGCGAGTTAAAATACAAAAAATTTATTTTTTTCCCCCTTCATAAATAATTAGTTCTTTGATTTATGTATTTATCCTTTTTTCGTAAATAGACATAATTTATTATATTTGTAAATAGAAATTGCAATCTCAAATTATAAGGGTATATTAAAAAGTAAATCTAAATTTGAAAAATTAAAAGTGGCACACATTAGGATTTAATAAGTTAGCCCCTAAACTCAAATCTCTACATTTGAAAAAGCTTCTAAAAATAAGTTTTTACACAAATTAGTATCTAGGTTAAAATCTATCGACCCAATTGATTTTAACCTAACTCATCTTTTTTCCCTACCCTTATTGGGTGGCGATTTCAAGTATTTTTCAAAATATATTTAAAAAACTAGATTTTCCTTAATTCTTAGTCGAGGTTTAATATTAAATAAGTAGGGTTTAATATTAATCGGATCGAGAAAAATTAATAAAAATAGAGAAAAATTCAGGCTTGACATAAGTTGATTAGAGTTATGAAGATTATCTAAGTGAAGACTTGGAAGTGTATGAACAAGTCGCGGATTTTGTTGGAATTGAGCTCATAGCAGGTATGTAACTTAACTTCTTTGTTAAGTTCTTAAAAGTGTATTGATTAGTTTAACTTATAATAAAGCAGTAGTAAGTAACCAAGATTTAAGAGTGTAAATTCATATTATTAAACCATAAGAGTAAGACATATAATTGTAGTTTAGGGAACATTAATATAAATGGGCACTCTCTGCATACATTGTTCGATACTAGAGCAATATACTCCTTTATAGCCCTTGAAGTGGTAAAGCAAGTAGGTTTGACTACAATTCCCATTGAATTTAGTCTTGGAGTGAGGACTCCTATAGGAAGTTTTGTGGTTACAAAGGAAATGGTGAAAGGGTGCCACTTAATAATTTAGGACTTCGACAATAAAGTAAAAATGATTCTTCTTAAGATAGGTAAGTACGATGCTATATTAGGAATGAATTGGATGATAGGTGTTAAAGCTACAGCTAACTGTCAAGAAAAGAAGATAGTGTTTGAAACTTCTAAAGGGACAAAAGTTAAATATAAAGGAGATTTTTCCATAATAGAAGTAGGAGAGTTAAGTACTTTAGAATTGATGATAGATGTCATTTAGTTGAATGCTCAAGAAATCAACTCAAAGAAGCCAAATGTAGAGGAAATTTAGGCAGTAAATGAGTTTCTTGATGTATTTTTTGATGAGTTACCCAGGTTACCACCAAAAAGATAAATTGATTTTGTCATTGACTTAGTACTAAGAACTTAATCGATTTTGGAAGCCCCATATAGAATGGCTCTAATTGAGTTGAAAGAATTAAAGAAGCAATTATAAGAGTTACTGGACTAAGGATTTATAAGATCAAGTGTATCACATTAGAGTCCATCGATATTATCTGTTAAGAAAAAGGATAGATCATTCAGGCTTTATATTGATTACTAAGAATTAAATAAGGTGACCATTAAGAATAAATATCCACTTTCACGGATTAATGATTTGTTCAACCAATTACAAGGTGCAAGTGTCTTTTCTAGAATTAATTTGAGATTAGGTTATCATCAATTCAAAATTATCTAAAAGATGTTTTGAAGATAGCTTTTCAAGTACAATATGGCCACTATGAATTCCTTGTGATGCCTTGTAATATGATGAATACGCCTGTAGCATTTATGGAGTTGATAAATTACATATTCAAACTACTATTGGATAAATGTGTAACCAAATGTATTGATGATATTTTAGAATATTTTACAACACTTGAACAACATGAGGAACATTTAAGAAAATTGTTGCAAATATTACAAGAGCATAAGTTATATGCTAAATTGTCTAAATGTGATTTCTACTTGAAGGAGATATCTTTCCTTAGAAATGTAATATTGAGTAATGGTATCTCTATTGACTCAGAAAAGATTATGTCCGTAGTGGTCTTAAGGAGGCTAGAAATAGTAACAAAAATTCAAAGTTTTCTTGGTTTGGTTAGATACTATAGAAAGCTTATCAAAGATTTCTCAAAGATCACAAGACCACTCACTCAATTGACACAAAAGAATGTGAAGTTCGAGTGGAATGAAAAGCAAGAAACGAGTTTCCAAGAGCTGAAAAAGAGATTAGTATGCATCCCAATTCTTATGTTACCAAATAATGATGAGCCCTTCATAGTATACAGTGATACCTCTAAGAATGGATTGTATTGATACTAATGTAAGGAGGAAAAGTGATTAGCTATGCTTCTAGCCAATTGAGGATACATGAGCAAAACTATCCAGTACATGATCTTGAACTTGCAGTTGTAGTGTTTGCATTAAGATTATGGCAATACTACTTATACGAGTAAAGATGTGAAATTTACATTGATCACAAGAGCCTCAAATATTCCTTCACTCAAAAGGAATTAAATATCAGGTAAAGGAGATGGCTTAAGTTGGTTAAGGATTATGACTTAGGAATAAATTACTATCCTAATAATGTGAATGTAGTTGTTGATGCTTTAAGTAGAAAGAATCATGCTTAAGTTACATTACTTCTTACTGATCAGAAATAATAAATTATAAAATTTTAATGGTTGAATCTAGAATTTTCATGGCATGAAGTAGATGCAAAATTGTCAAATTTAGTGGTTGAGCTAATCTTGATGAATAGAATCTAGGAAGCGCAGCATAACGGCCTTGCTTTGATTTGAGTAAGAGAAAAAATAGCAAGTAGGAAGTATATTGATTTCAAAATAGATGAGCAAAAAGCACTTCATATGAATGACAAGTTATGTGTACCTAACACATACCTAATAACTAAGAGCTCTAGAAAGAAATTTTAAGTGAAGCTTACTATTTTGGTTTTACCTATATACCCTAAAGGAACAAAAATGTATCGAAAGCTAAAAAGAAACTTCTATTGGAATGATATGAAATAGGATGTTGCTAATTCTATACTAAAGTGTGAAACCTACTAAGAGTAAAAGCTAAACACCAATGATAAGGTAGATTGTTACAGCTACTACCTATCCCTAAATGGAAATTGGATAAGATATCCATGGACTTTGTAAATGGTTTACCTAAAACAACTACTAGTTTTGATGCTATTTAGGTGATTATTGATCAACTCACTAAGTTAGCTCACTTTCTACCTCTTAATATGACCTTTTCTTTAGAAAAGTTGGCTCTAATTCACATAAAGGAGATGGTAAGGTTGCATGGTGTATTAACAGGAATTGTGTGAAATGGAGATTTTTAATTTGTGTCAAAGTTTTGGATAAGTTTATTGAAATTTATGGGAACAAAACTACAATTCAATATAGCATATCATCCACAAATTGATGGACAAACTAAGAGGATTATATAGACTTTAGAAGATATGATAACAGCATCCACCATCGAATTTAAAGGGAGTTGGGAAGCTCATTTACCTCTAATTGAATTTGCTTATAACAACAGCTACCACTCCACTATTCAAATGCCATTATATAAAGCCTTGTACAGACGAAAGTGCTAATTGCCAATGTTTTGGGATGTTGTAGAGAAAACGGCATTAGGACTAGATTTAGTATAAGAAGCAGTTGATAAGATTGTTGTCATCAAGCAAAAAATGAAAAAGGCATAAGATAGACAAAAGTGTTGGGCTGAACTAAAGAGAAGGTGTCAGGACCCTAAGGGCAGCTTAAAAAGATTGCCTAAAATTTTTATATCATATGTGTACCTACGATACGAAAACTGCCTTGCAATGAGAGATTGCAAGATTCTAATCAATTAATCCTTAAGGTTTTCGATTTTTAATTTATTAATTCAACGTAAAATATAAATAAATATTAAATATTCCATAGTTCATTAGTTACATAGAGAATTAATATCCCCTACCAAATAATAAGACAAAGTAGGTCAACTTTATAAATTATAAGAAATACTAAATTGTATAAAACCCTAACATACAGACACTTTCTACATAGGTGTTTTTGTATCAACTTTACACTTCTCAATTAACTCTAATATTATCTTACATATATTTAATTTGCACTCAATCTTTGTGATGTATCCAAGTCATAGCTTAAACGAACCTACAAAAGAAGTTATAAGGGAATGAGCAAACCATACCTTAGTGAGTTCATACCACAGCTTAGTGAATTCATTCCTCGCCACTACCATTTAAGTAAGTTATCAAACATTATTAGCATATATACAAGTTTATCTACACACAAAATGGATGTACACGTACTAAATGTAAGCAATACATCCATAAGAGTCCGAAACTATGAAAGGAGTAGATTTACGTCATCTAAACGTTAATTATCGCTCATACTTACCTACATAGGGTACGTCACCTTACCTACATGAGGTTGCTTAGGAGCATTGTCCTTCCAAATGATACTCGACTATTACCTTAGTCAAGAAAAAAATACCAATCCAAATAGGTAAACCCTAATTAGGGCCATCCACCATTAACAAATCATATCTAAGGCCACATGAGCTTAACATTGATAAATCCAATCTAAGTGATAGGAATCAAGCCACTGAACTTCTAACCCATAAATGAACCTAAGGCCTAGAAGGATTAATGAAGTGAGTCCTCATATTCCAACCAACTCCTACCAAGACCAAGCTAATCCTTACTATTGACCAACTTCTTATGCTGAGTCGAGTAACCATAAATCTCTCGGAAGTCACGTGCTGACTGGTCAAATGCTTTATTGATTGCTTAGCCCATCATATACACTTGCTTAGCTCTAACCAAGTCGTCCTTTAAATCGGTAGCATTGGTGTAGAAAAGCTAAGAGTTCTAACACATATCTACAGCTACTCTTTCTCGAATGAGCCTAGGCTTACCTAACACCTCTATTCAACACCCTTGCTCAACCTTCCATCCCAACTATACTATTTTATCTGTTTCTACTAGAAGCATCCCTAATATGTTATTGCCACGTGTCCCAAACCTATGTGAAGGAATCTACAGTGCTAATCAGTAATTTACTTGAATTAACATTTGTACCCTTTATTATTCTTTATACATTACTGTTTTAGTCTTTCAGTTTTAGGTTGGTTGTCTTAGTTTTTTAGGCATAAATACCTACTATACATTTAGCCGCAATCATCTGATCATCAATATACTAAATATTCTTCATTTCATGAACACTACTCTCGTTAGCTTGTTTACTTACTTCACTCTTATCCTAAACCTTAAGCGAGGCTAGGTGGCAAGTAACCTCACTAGACTATCTTGTGCATCATATCAAGTTGTACTGTAAATCCTCAAAAGTTCTACTAATGCATCATATCCTTTAAAGCTATTCGGAGGTTTGCTTATCTTAACTTTTCCTATTCTTTCACGCGGTTTCCATCTTAGCCTTCAAGCTTTCTATAAGCTTAGACCCATCATAACAATAGGTCTTGTCTATTGTTAGTCTCAATTCGTATCATCTTGGTATCAGAATTGAGGTCTCATTTGGGTAAGTTATGTTTGAATCTTCTTAAGTAGTAGTGATTGTTGTGGTATTGTATTGTAATTGTGTAAAAGTCAACTATGAGTGTTTGAGTAAGTATGAGGAGTGGTAGTTCATTGTGGTTAGATACTCTGTTTTTCCCTATTCCAAGCATATGAAAATAAAGCAAGTTTCCATTGAGTTTATTATTCATTGGTGTAGCTATTGTGTTTACAGATTCGTTGGACATTTGTACATATTGGAATAATAACTATTGAACCTCAGATTTGAAGTTTATTTACTAAGTTTTGTCAAGAAGATGATAGATGCCAATGTCAATGCTAATATTGGAGATGCTGATGGTGGTGTTATCTACTATAGACAATAACCCTAGGGCACCTCTAAGAGTACGGACAAACAACTTGATGAAGCGGCTAACCTCTTAGTTAAACTAACTAAAGCTATTCATGCATTGGCCTATTGACCTATCGATACCATAAGTTGCTTAACCTACTAAAGGACAAAACCGAACTCAATAAGATCAAGGTAGAAGAGTAGGAGGATGAGTACGATGAAGGATTAACTTAGGTGATATGGATGATGATGAAGAAGAAAAGTATAATGAAGAAGAAGAGCTAGTTAGAGCACCTTGAGTTACCGATCATGTAAAGCTTCAAGTTTCGAGCTTCATTGGTTTTAAGAGTATAGATGATTATTTAGATCAGGAGGAAAAGGTTGACTGTATGTTTGATTATTACTAGTATGAAGATTGAAAGAAGGTAATGATTGCTGCTGTTGAGTTTTTAAGGTATGTCACCATGTGGTGGAAGAACTTTTAGATGATTAGGAGGCAACATGGATATAAAGAGGTTAATACTTAGCTCGATATGAAGAGGACACTTAGAAACACATTTGTATCGGATACTTCTTTGCAAAACACTTTTACTTGGCTTTAAGAGTTGAGACAAGGAGGTTGAACTATTGATAAGTATGTTCAGGAGTTCCAAATGTCCATGATTCACTGTGACTTAGAAGAGCCATAAGCTTGAATAGTGTATAGATTCATCATTGGATGAAGAAGTGATATCCAAGACAATATGGAATTTTAGCAATTTACTACAATAGAAGTCGTTACACAAATGCCTAACGAGTGGAAAGATAGAGAAGGAGCAAGATGTCGACCTGACCTTCGATGAGCCAAACTATTCAATCAAGCTTACTTGTTTAGGGTAGCTTCTGAGTGCAACTAAGTACCGAACCAACCAGACAATTAGATGTTAAGATTAACGAAAAGGGTTCACATAATGGTGATGTGCTGGCTTGAACATAAGAGAAGGGACAAGGATCCTAAATGTAGATGAGCCAAATTAAGTGCTTTAAGTGCCAAGGGTTTAGGCACATGGCTACCTAATATCCAATCTAAAGGACTATGATTATTAAGGGGGGGTACCCTAAAGATTGAAGTTGATAGTACAAATGAGGAACTAAAGGAAGAGAGAGAAGTAAGAGATGAGGCTGATATTAATGCTGACCTCATTGAAGAAGATGTGTTTACAGAGGACTTAGATAAGTTAACTCTTATTGTCTGATGAGCAATGAGTTTGGAACCCTCACTCGAGGAGGAGTAGAGGAAGAAGTTATTCCACATCACTTGTAGAGTACTTAATTAAATGTGTGCACTCATAATGGGTAGTGGGAGTTACATTAATGTCTCATCCATCGATCTAGTTAAGAAACTAAAACTGCCAACTATCTCACATCTAAAGCTGTATGACTTGCTCTAGCTAAATAAGAAAGGAACACCATATGTCACTCAATAAGTCTTACTGCTAATCTTTATTGGAAATTATTCTAACAATATTCTCTATGACATATTGCCCATGCATGGTCCTCATGTTCTAGTAGGCTAACCTTGGCTTTTTTATTGAAGAGTTATCTATGACGATTGTCGATCCTAGTTTTTTTCTCTCGATTATTTTATAAATAAATCTCCTTTAAATCGATCAGTCTTGAACCTTACCCATTTAATACTAACCCTTGATTAGGGTTTAAAGAAAATTGATTCTTTTTTATATCTTAAAAGCACTTTGGAGTTGCTACTCAACTAAAGTCGGGAAAAAGAGTTAAGTTATAACCAATTGAGTGGATTGGTTATAACGTAGTTACTAGTCTTAATGAGAAAACTAATTTTACAAAATGGTTTTCTAAAACGAGAGATCTAAATCTGGGGGCTATCTTATTAAACTCTAGACAAATGCCGCTTTTTAACTTTCCAATTTTAACTTTGCTTCGCAATAATACCCTTTTTTTTATTTCTAATTGACTAAATCACATGTAACTAATCTAATTAAATTACATAAATATTTACAAAGATGGAAAAAAAATAAAATTTTCCATATTTTAAGTCACCCCATACATACGTACGAGTACCTATGTATCTACTATTCTGGATTAGACTTTTGTAGTTTGTTCACTAAAAACATAATAAGATGATTTGATTTTAGTTTTGAAAAAAGGAATTACGTTTTTATTGGGTTTGATTTATTTAAGAAAAATTTCTAAGGATCCTAATTTAAGGTTTTAATTTTGGAAAAAAAAAAGAATCCATTAATTTTTATTTATTTTTGGAAAGTCGATTTTCTAAGTGATAAGATAACTTTATTATTCTTTATTCCTTTACTTTTATTTTTTGGTTTTTTTTTTTAGGTAAAATGCAAAAATAAAAATAAAAATGAAATTAAATACTTCTTCTTTCTTTTCTTCTCATTTGTTTTCTCTTCTTTTTTTTTTAGATTTTTTTTAGTATACAATTAAATATTACACTATAATAAATAAATGAATGAAAATAAAAAATAAAATTAAAAGGATAGTCTAAATAGTAATGAAGGCTAGACCAAGCACTCTAGTTGAATCGGGTTTGTGTATGGTGGTCAGGTTAGACTCGAGTTTTAACTGGTTGAGCCTGGAGCGTAGATCGACTTAGGTCTCAAACCTTATCCTATAACAATGGCAATAGGATGTGTTTTGGGGTGATTTAGCCACTAAATTGAGCGGGAAATTGTTGTTTTGTGTGTTTTTTATTAAGTTTAGGGGGGCGTAGGAAAAGTGCCATAGTCTAACTCAGCCACCGATGGTGGTTGGTGGTGTTCATTGTGATAGTGGTCATAGTAAAGTGGTCTATTGTTTGGGTAAAGGCAAGTGGCTATATAGATTGGGGTCGTCAAGTCAAAGGAAAGAGTGAGGTGGCTCGAGTCATGTGTGTATATCAGTGAATCAATGGTTGTAGATACATGAAATGGAGAGGGTTAAGTGGCCATATGTAAGGGTGGTTTGGGGTTTAGGGTGTTTAGTTGGTGTACTTGTGCTTTGTGGACTACTACAAATTGCAGCAAGGTCTCATGTATGGGGTTTGGCTTTAGAATTAGTCGTAAAGGTAGGTTGTGAACATTAAGAGAGAAAGAGGGAAACTGTCGATGATGTGAGTGAGAGTGGCTTGAAGTTCGGAGACAAAGAGAGAGAGAGAGAGAGATGTCCGAGAGAGAGGATGAAGGTAGAGTGTACATTTTTCCCTTTGTTCTGTATATGTGAGTCCTTGAAAATTGACCCCCTATTGCTGTGTATATGTGTGTATTTAGAATATGGAACCCCCTCCCTGCGTATGTTTATGCTTGTGAGCGAAAGAAAGAGAGAGCCTAAGTTCAATCTATATGTGTATGTTTTTCGATGAGAGAAAGAGAATTAGTCGAGAGAGAGTGACCCTCGAGAGAGAAAATGTATCGAGAGAGATTCTCGAAGAACCAATGCCTCCACTGCCATGTATGTTTTCAATCTTGTTTTTCCTTTTCTTTTTTTTTTTAATGAGAAAGTGATGGAAAAAAGGAAAGGGGAGAAGAAAAAAAGGGAAAGAAAATTTGTTGTCTAGGGCAATCATATAGTACTTTGTGTCATAATTAGATACATAGCCTAGTGATGGCTTGACATGTGGTAACATACGAAGTTTGAAAAAGGAAAAGATAAAAGATATCTTCATACCTCTAGTGAGTCTCAAATCCCTAATCTTCAAGCAAACCCATATGCAATGTTCATGTGCTTATTTGTTAGGTCATTGGCTTATAATTGCATATATGAATAAGTTCAGCTTAGGCTAGATTCAAATCTAAGCCTAAACCATCTAAGCCCAAGCCTAATGGTCCTCTCCTTTTTTAAATTAAATAAATTCTATTTTATTTAAACTATTTAAAAATTATTATTCTTTAAAATTCCTTAAAGCTTCTATTTTTTTTTTTACTTTTCAATTTTTTCATTTTTTGTATATTTTCTAGATTTCTTATTTTTTTCACTTTTTACTATCTTTGTATTATTCTAAAATTTCTTATTTTTTCTAAATTATTATTATTATTATTATTTAGGTTTTCTTTAATTTTCTATTTTTTTGCATTTTTACTAATTTAGGACCTTTTAACCTATTCTAAAAATATTGAAAAATAAAAAGGGGGATAAAAATGAGGTGTCTACGTCTATCCCTTTTTGTTGTGAAGTTTAAGCAAAATTTTGCCATAAAGAGAAAAGAGATACTATTTTTGCCCTAAGGGTGGATTTCATCCTAAGAAGCGTTACAACTGGCTAACTATCCTAAGCCTTGTCTGTTGGGGAATTTAGTGAAGAGAGAGGTGGTACTCTAAGAGATGGTTAAAAGAATGAAAAAAGAATTGAAGTTTGGTTATGCTTTTATGAGTTGGCAAACTGAGGTGAAATGGGCAAAGCACTCCTTGAGTTGGCTAAGGCCTTAAAAAAAATGAGAAAACTTGGTCATATCTTAATGAGCTAATTAACCAAGGTGAGTGAAGTGCTCCTTGAGCTAACTAAGACCCTTAAAGAATGAGAAAACTTAGTCATGTTCTAATGAGTAAACTAACAAAGGTGGGCAAAGCGCTCCCTAAGCTGGTTAAGACCCTAAAAGATATGAGAGAAGTTGGTCGTACCCTAATGAGTTGACTAACCAACGTGGGCAAAGCACTCCTTGAGCTAGTTAAGAACCTAAAAGGATGAGAAAACTTGGCCATGCCCCAATGAGCTAACTAACCATGGCGGGCAAAGCGTTCCTTCAGTTGGCTAAGACCTTAAAAGAATGAGAAAACTTGATCGTGCCTTAATGAGTTAACTAACCAAAGTAGGGAGAAACACTCTTTAAGCTAGTTAAGACCCTAAAAGATATGAGAGAACTTAGTCATACCCTAATAAGTTTACTAACCAAGATGGGCAAAGCGCTCCTTGAGTTAGCTAAGTTCTTAAAAGGATGTTGAAAACTTAGTCATGCCCTTTTAAGCTGACTAACCAAAGTGGGAGCGTCTTTCGAGGAATGGTAACCCTAACTTTTGGAATCAATTCAAGAGAAACCTAAAAGTGCTACTCTAAACTAACTATCCTAGGCAAAATGGGTAAAGCACTCCTAGAGCTGGCTAAAACCCCTAAATTATAACCTGGTAGTATTCCTTTGAGCTGACTAATGTAGGAAAAAGCATCTCTTGGGGACTAGAAACCATAACTTTTGGAATCAATTCAAGATAAACCTAGTAGTGCTCCTCCGAGTTGACTATCCTAAGTGAAATAGGTAAAGTGCTCTTAGAGTTAGCTAAAACTCCTAAATTGAAACTCGATAGTGCTCCATTGAGCCGATTAACTAAGGTAGGCGAAGTGCTCCTTGAGTTGGCTAGTGCTCGAGACCAAATGGGAAAGCTTGGTCATATCCTAATGAGTTGACTAACTAAGGTGAGTAAAGCACTACTTGAGCTAGCTAAGACAGTAGACTAAATGAAATGGGTAAGTACTCCTTAAGCTAGCTAAAACCCTTAAATTAAGACTTGGTAGTATTCCTTTAAGCTGACTAACCTAGGCGATAGCATCTCTCGGGGATTAGTAACCCTAACTTTTGGAATCAATTCTAGATAAATTTCGTAATGCTCCTTTAAGTTGACTATCTTAAGCAAAATGGGTAAAGCACTCCTAGAGCTACCTAAAACCCCTAAATTGAAACCTAGTAATACTCCTTTGAGTTGACTAACCAAAGCAGGAGCGTCTCTTGGGGACTAGCAACCCTAAATTTTGGAATCAAATCAAGATAAACTTGGTAGTGATCCTTTAAGCTAACTATCCTAGGAAAAATGGGTAAAGCACTCCTAAAGCTACCTAAAACCACTAAATTGAAACTTGGTAGTACACCTTAGTTAGCTAACTAACCTAGGTGGGAGTGTCTTTTGGAACTGATTCAAAATAAACCTAATAGTGCTCCTTTGAGGTGATTGGCCTAGGTGAAATGGGTGAAGTGCTCCTAGAGTTGGGTAAGACCCTAAATTGAAACCCTAATAGTGCTCTTTTAAGCTAACTAACCTTAGCGGGAGTGCCTTTTGGAATAGATTCAAAATAAACCTGGTAGTGCTCCTCAAAGCTAATTATCCTAGGTGAAATAGGTAAAGCGCTCCTAGAGCTAGCTAAGACCCTTAATTGAAAACCTAGAAATGCTCCTTTGAGCTAACTAACCTAAGCAGGAGTATCTTTGGTAGATTAGCAACCCTAAATGAAATAGATGATGAGAGAAAATGCCCTTTGGGCTTACTTGAGAGGAATTGGTAAAAGAAAGTGCCTAATGGGATTGCTAAGAGAACTTGGTGAACATAAGTGCTATATGGGCTTGCTTGAGAGCAATTAGTAAGAGAAAGCTCCCAACAGGCTTGCTAAGAGAATAGAAGCACCCTATGGGCTCACTTGAGAGATTTGATGAAGAGAAGCACTCTATGGGCTCACTAAAAAGGACTTAATGAAGGGAAGCGCCTTATAGGCTTGCCAAAAAGAAATGATGAAAAAAAGCACCCTATGGCCTTATTATAAGGAATTAGTAAGGTAAGTTCCCTATGGGCTCCCTAAAACCCTAAAGAAAATTTAACGAAAGAGGGGGTAGCACTTTGAAAGCTAGCTAAAACCCTAAGAAGATGGGACATCATCCTAAAGGGTAGCTAGAACCCTGAAAAGAATAAATGATGGGATAGTGCTTAAAGAGTTAGCTTAAACCCTAAAGAATGAAAGACAGGACAACGCCTTAAAGGATAGTTGGAATCTCAAAAATGAAAAACGGGACAATGCCTTAAAGGCTAGTTAGATCCCTAAAAGGAATGGAAGAGGGGACAAAGCTCTAAGAGTTAGCTTAAACCCTAAAAATGAAGGACGAGATAATACCCTAAAGGCTGGCTAGAAGTCGTCAAAGGATAGAAGAGGGGATAGCACTCTAAGAGCTGGCTTAAACTATAAAAATGAAAGACTGGATAAACCCAAAGGCTAGCTAGAAAACTAAAAAGAATAAAAGACGAGACAATGCTCTAAGAGCTAGCTTGAACCCTAAAGAATGAAGGATGGGACAACGCCCTAAAGGTAAGCTAGAATCTTAAAAATGAAAGATGAGATAATGCCTTAAAGGCTAGCTGGATCCCTAAAAGGAATAGAAGAGGGGACATTGCTCTATGAGCTGGCCTGAACCCTAAGAAGAATTTGATTAGTTGTGCCTTTGAAAGCCAGCTACCACCCTAGAAGAAAAGACGGGATAACAACCTAGAGGTTAGCAAAATCCCTAAAAATAAAAGATAGGATAGTGCCTTAAAGGATAGCTAGAACCCTAAAAAGAATAAAAGATGGGATAACGCTCTAAAAGCTAGCTTGAACCCGAAAAACGAAAGATGGGATAGTACTCTAAAGGCTAGTTAGAATCTCAAAAATGAAAGATGAGACAATGCTTTAAAGGCTAGCTAGATCCCTAAAAAGAATAGAAAAGGGGACAATGCTCTAAGAGTTAGCTCGAACCCTAAGGGAAGTTGATGAAGGATTGAAGAAGTAAAGTAAGGAAAGCAACTAGTTTTAAAAAACTTCTTGACTTGGAGAAGTGTTTATAGGGGAGTTGTTGAAAAAAACTTGTTTATGAAAAAGGAAATAAGGATAGGCCTCTTAACTTGAAAAAGAGTTAGTGGACATTTAAAAACTGCAATTAGGGAAGAATGATCTAGGCTATTAAGGTCAATTTAAAAAAGTAGGACCAATTTGAAAAGGAAACAGAATGACATGAGTCAAAAGCTTAGCTACTCGAGCTAATATGCATTAGACAAAAATCTTGTGACATGCTCTTACTTTCTCTCTCTTCTTCTTTTTTTTTTCCTCTTTTTTATCTTGAAAGTTTGATAACGGGTATAAATTCTTATTTAAGGAATAAGTTTATAACCACCCCTATCCTTGGTAATCATGTGGGGTTTCTTAATGCCCCTAACCTTAGGTCTTTCTCTTGGGGCTTTTATGATTTCAAGACATTCCTTTCTTAAGGAAATGGTAACCCAAGATTAGTTTAGTTGAAGAAGACTTCCTTGCTAACTCTTAGTCTTGATTTTGCTCTTGACTATAGTTCCAAAAATTATAGTCCACTTTACAGGTGACACGCCTTTATCAATCCATTAGGTCTTTTTTGGTTTAACATTATAAATTTAGGTTTTTGGTCTAAGGATTTCAAAAGGACTAATGAGAAGCCCTATTTTGAAAGAAAATATTTTTATTTATCCCATGTGTATAAGTCAAGAGCCTTAGGAAAAAATTAAGAGTATGCTTGCCATAATTTCATAAAACAATTTTTATTAAAGATAAATTTTCTTTTAAGATTATAAGAGCTTTTACTACATAAGAGTGGTAATGTGAGTATGAAGGTCTTGTGTGATTCAACATTAGTAGGAAAGACTTCAAGTGGGTATGGAGATTTTGGGTTTCTGGGCCTTAGAATATGATTTAGGTTTTTATGTTTCTAAGAGCTTTTTGGGCTTAGATTCCTTACTTTTTTATTCAGTTTTGCTACCCCTACTAGGATATGAAATATTTCTTAAGGCTTTCCATCTTATACTTAGGCCCAATTTTTTTGCCTCTTTTATTCTTTTATTTTTGTTCTCTTTTTCAATTTCTTTATCCCTTTATCTCTTACTATTATCTCTTCTTTTAGCCCTAAAATTGATTGTCTCCATTGCTAAGTTTTTGCTTTTTAAGCAATTCAAGGCCCAAAATCCATAGATTTTCTAATGTATGGGCTCAAGGTGTTTCAAAAGGAAATTGGCCCTTCTTCATTTCAAAGAAAAGTAATTTATGAAAAATAAAAATCATTTTTGAATTATTGTTACTTCTAAGCCAATTTTACCCTTATCTCCTAATTAATGACCTTAACCTTTAAATTACCCCATCGTGGGATGGATCTTGACAAGGTTTGAAAATACTCTAAATTGGTCTAACGGGTTAACAAAGGGTAATCGTGTTTGGAATTTGCACATGAAAGCCTAAATTCATTTTAATTTACATATCATATTCAAAGTGTACCTTCTTTGAGGATTGAGCCTAAAGTATCCTCACTCTTATGTCATTCAATTCTCAAAGTGTTTCAGGTTAGTGTATGGAATATAGTGAGCCTCTTTTTATTCTAAACCTTTTAAAAGTGAGTTACCAATTTCTCAAGGAGAAATACATATTTATTTGCCCAAGGTGAAGGTTGGCTTTGCCCTCTAGTTTCTCAAATCATACCCTAGTATCTAACTTTATATTTTGGCTTAGTTTATGATTAGGCTTGGCTTTCTAAATAGATTAGGGGTTTTGGCTTAGTTTGGTTACCTTTATAGGTTGAGGGTTGTGTTTAGGTCAGTTGCCTTGATCAGTTGTAGTTTGTGTTTAGATTAGCTACCTGGCCAAGTGGCTTTATTTAGGTAAGTTGCCTGAATGGGCCAAGGTTGTTTAGATTGAATGGGTCAAAAGGCTAGTGTTTAGGTTGAAGGAGCCAAGGAGTTCATGTTTGTGTTGAATAGGCCAAGGGGTTTATGTTTGTATTGAATGGGCTAAAGGGCATGTGTTGGCTTCCTTAATGGATTGAAGGGCCTTATGTAGGTTAGAAGCCAAGTGTTTGGGCTAGCTACTTAAGTGGGCCAAAGGTTTGGGCTTATGGTGGCTCCTTTAGCCCATAAAGATTTATAGCAGTTAGCAACCTTTCTTTTCTTTTTAAATTTTTATTTCTTTCCTTTCTTTTTTGAGAGAGAGAATGATAAAGTTTTACTTTTTAGCAAACAAGAAAATTATTTACAAATAAGGATGGTGATTTTTAATGTTCTAGTTTATAAGTCTATGGATTTTATTTACATTTCCCTAAATGAGAAGGAATAGTGGCTAGATAAATGTTTAATGAGGGGCTATTCATAAAGAAGGGAATGTTAGAGAATGAAGAACAACGAACTAAAGTTGACTTTATTAATTTGAAAAATCAAAATATAGAAGAGAAAGGCAGAGAACCTAACAATTATTTTAAAACTTGATATTTATTCTAGACTTTGTGAAATGGAAAAAAACCTTATACTAAGTCTCGTATACGAGCCTTAAGGTCCTATGTCATCTCATATGTATCCCCAATGACTTATGCCAGAAGGGACCTTAAGGCCCGATTGTGAGCTTCAAAACACTCTAGCTTTTCTTTCGAATAGGTAATCTCATCCTTTAGCATTTATTCACGAATCTTAGAGATGTCCTATGGCATATCATTCCCTTGATTGTTTACTTGGTTGTCTGTCATTCTAGGTCTACACATTTTATGTACGATAATAAATCATTAATGCAACAAAAGAAAGCACATGGAGATATGCAAATGTTAGGATTGTTTGGGTCAATACATTACTCCTTAAGTTGCAACCCTACTGTAATTTTCAAAAATTTGATTACATTAAAAATCTTAAATGATTACTAAGGTTGCAATTTCTTAAGAGTAGTATATTAACTTAAGCTTGAAGGGGAGTATATATAATTAAGGTGGGCTCTAAAAGGTCCTAAGCTTTGTGATCTCACTTGTTTTTAAAAAACAAAGTGGGGGTAGCCTAATCAACTCCGAGGGATGGTTACACCATAACACCTAAAGCATACACAATGGTCCCCCTCCTAGATTCCTAAAATGGCTTAGGTTTGACCGCATCTACCTTACATCTATGAAGCAACATATGACCCCCCTATATCCTAATGCATGTGATATGCAAAATAAATATGATAATAAAAGAAAAATATACATGCGAAGTTAATAACAAATACACAAATAAATATACAATCAAATGAATGAATAAACAAATAAATAAATGGCATTGGTATTTTGAAAAGCAAATTTAATTTTAGAAAGTATTTAAGTGGTTGGCACTCTTGACATCCTTAGTGGAGTCGCTAAGCTATCGAGCTTAGTTTTTTCCTCTTAGTTCTTTTATAAATAAATCTCCTTTAAACCGATCAATATTGATTCCTAACCATTTAATACTACCCTTGACTAAGGTTTAAAGAAAATCAGTTTTTATTTTCTGTTACATCTTGAAAATGCTTTGGAGTTTTTACCCGATCAGGTTTTAGAAAAAAAAGTTAATTTATAACCAATTGGGTTGATTGGTTATAGCTTAGCTACTAGTCTTAATGAGAAAACCAATTTCACAAAACAGTTTTCTAAACAGGAGATTTGGATCCAGGGGTTATCCTATTAAATTTTAAACGGGTATTACTTTTTAACTTTCCAACTTTAATTTTGTTGCTCAATAATACCTTTTTTCGATTTCTAAATGACTAAATCATATCCGACTAATCCAATTAAATTACACAAATATTTGCCAAGATGGAAAAAATTAAAATTTTCCATATTTTATGTCACCCTGTACTTACAAATAAGTGCCTACATATTAGCTATATAGGATTAAACTTCCATAGTTCGTATACTGAAAACATAGTAGGTTGATTTGATTTTAGATTTAGAAAAAGGCCAGATTTACTTTTCTACTTAGTTTGATTTATTTAAGGAAAGTTCCTAAAGATCCTAATTTAGGGTTTAAATTTTGGAAACAAAAAAATCCATTTATTTTTATTTATTTTTGGAAAGTTGATTTTTTAATAGATAAGATAACTTTATTGTTATTATTTTTTATTATTTATTCCTTTACTTTTTATTGTTATTTTTTTTTGGATAAAATGAAAATCTAAAAATAAAAATGAAATTAAATACTGCTTCTCTTTTCTTTTTCTTTCTTTTTTTTTTCATTTTCTTTCTCTTCTTTTTTTTTTCAAATTTTTTTTTAGCTTACAATTACATATTACACTATAATAAATAAATTGAAAAAAAAATAAAATTAAAAAAAAAATACAATCTAATGAATAAATTGAATAGTAATGAAAGTTAGACTAAGCATCGTAGTCGGATCAAGTCTGGGCATAGTGGTCGGGTCGAACTCGGGTTTGAGTTGGTTAGGGTTAGAGCGTAGCTCAGGTTGAATCCAAACCTTCTCCAATAACAATAGTGTCAAGACGTGTTTTAAGGCGATTTAGCCACCAAATCTAGTAGGAAAAGGTGGTTTTGTTTGTTTTTGATTAAGATTCGGGGGGGTTAAGGAAATTGTCGTACTCTAACTCGGTCATTAATGGTGGTCAGCGGTGTTTATCGTAGTGGTAGGTACGGTAGAGTGGTCTAGTGTTTGGGTAAAGATCAAGTGGCTGTATGGATTGGGGTCATCAAGTCAAAGGAGAGAGTGAGATAGCCTAAGTTGTATGTGCATGTTAGTGAATCGGTGGTTGTGGATACGGGAGGTAGTAAGGGTCGAGCGACCTTATATGAGGGTAGTTAGGGGCTTATGGTATTTGGTTGGTGTGGTTATAGTTTATAGGCTACTATAAATCATAGTAAGGTCGTACGTGTGGGGTTCGGCTTTGGAATTGGTTGTGAAGTTTGGTTGTGAACATTAAGAGAGAGAGAGAGAGAAAGGGCGGTTATCGTTGATGTAACTGAGAGTAGCTTTAGGTTTGAAGAAAGAGAGAGAAAGTAGAGAGAGAGAGATGTCTATAAGAGAGAGGACGAGGGTAGAGTGTGCATTTTTCCCTTTGCTATATGTATGCAAGTGTTCGAAAATTGGGAAAAATGATAAAAAAAATTTCTTTAACAGCTTGAAAACATATTTGCTACATAGATTGAGAGTAAGAAATTCATGGGATAGGATTTTGGCCTCTTGATACCTAAGCATATCAATTTACACTTGTATTAAGGTTAGGAAAAATAAAAAAGTAACTTAATTGGAGATATAAAATTACATCTTGCTATCTAGAACAAGTTTAGGTAATTACAAAGCTACAAAAAAATCTAGGAGTGGAAAATATAGAGAGAGAAAGAAAAGAATAAAATTTAGGAAATTTAGTTGCAAATTTGGGGTTTATGTTATCCTAAGGAAGACGACTAGCTAGAAGCAAAACCAAGAGGTGGCTTAAAAGAGTGGCCGGTGATGGTTTGGGCTGACATAGCTTCCCCTCTCTACGGTGGTCAAAGCTCGAGTTTTCGGTAAACCACTAAACTCTTTCGATTTTGTCAAAAATTATGGAAAAAATAGCAAACGATCACAACAAATTATGAAATTTGGTTTCCTTACATATTTTCGCATGAGGAATTCAAATATCTAATTAGATTTTCAAAATTTTAAGTGTAGATATGGGGTCATTAAGAAAAAATCCCACGTAATAATTTTCAATCAAGTTTTTGAAAAACCAATCCATGTGGTTTTGACTTGAAATTTTATGGTTATACTCTTAAGATGTATATTGATGTTAAGTGGTTAGATTTTTGAGAAAATTCCATTTTTATGTAAATAGTAATTTAGATAGGGTATTTCATTAAAAGAGATTCATGAAAATGTCTAAAACTATGGTATACCCTAAATTCCCCACAAATAGTAGCTAAAAGTGGTTTAATATGAATTTAGGAAAGATAATTTATAAGAAAAAGTAGATATTTGGTGATTTAAGGTTAGATTTTTCAAGTATTTAGTATACTTGTAAATTAATGGATAGTATGATGGAAAAAGGAAGTGGATCATTGAAGTTTTAGTTGATACTTATTGGTTATACAAGGTATATACTTTTGGAATTGTAGGGCAAGTGTAGTATATGTGAAGTGGTTGGATGTACCAATAGTAGCAAGGTCAAAAACTGTATCAAAAAGTAAGTCAAAATGTGATTTGGTGTTAATATGTTGAATACACTAGGAAAATGGAATATGTACCAAAAAGTGACTTATATTTAGACTCTATCTTATTTCTTAAAACGAGCGATAAGTCAGGAACTTCCTAAATAGGAATCTAACTTTGGACTAAAGGTTAGAAACTTTATTAGAAATTGGGTTAGAATCTTGTTTAGTGTAAGATATCCATCACTACACCTAGAGTTCAATAGTAGATCAGCCAGTGATTTGCATATGAATTCTATACCTATATTAAAGTCAAAACATTTGTAAGAAGCTACCCGGACAATAGCTATACCATAAGATTAGGTTAGAACCCAAGTCAGAAACTTAGTTAGAAAGTAGTTTGATGGAAGATGCAAAACATGGGAGCAGTTGAGAATTGAATATGGTTTGTACTAGATATCAGACAATTGGGAGTCGAAGGGTAGATTGGAAAATCACTTATCTATCAATTTTAAGAATTTATTAAAGTCAAAACCTAAATAAAAACTATTGGGTAGTAATGCATACTATATTAGAACCTTGATTAGAATGTATTTTACTTAACTAATATATAATAAACACCTTAGAAAAACTTACCTAACATAATTGGAAATGTATTTAAATGTCTACAATGAACACATATGTTATATATTGGATATAAACTAAATATGTTATATTAAGTTTTAGGGATAATAAAGAAAGATAAGACGTGAACAACGCATGAGGAGAATGAGCATCAATATCCTAGCAAGTGCAATCAGTGTTTCATCATACTTTGAAGTGTCATTTAAGAATACTTAGAGACCTTAGTATATGTCTTATTTGTAGTTGTAAGTTAGTTGCTTGGGTGCATGCAGCTTGTATACTTAAATACTATAGTGTCATTTGAGTGCTAAATTTATAAATTCATTGCTTTATGATATTATATGCTTTAAACTATTTGAATTTGCTTGATCACCCCAAAAGTAATCTAATGCAACTACTAATTAGACTTACATCACAACTCACAAGGGGTAACGACTAGGAAGTATAGGCCAAACACAAACGCATTCAATGAGGACAATAGAAATGGTCCTCTCCCCACTCTAAGTCAAACTATGGTCCTCTCCCTACTCTGAGTTGAACTAACTAACAGGATAGGGGGTCATGGCCAAGTTGGGCTCAGTGGTTTGATGGTAGTTTCAATAGAAGCATGTTCTCTAATGTACAAGTCCTAGTTTAGTGACCAAATTCGCGAGTACATGACATTAAATTCCTCAAAACTTGAATTAAAGCAAGTATAATTTCTCTAATCTCACAATGATCGGTCAATGTTGTATGATGGAATTTGCTTAATCATGCATTGTATCTAATTAAATTACATGAAAACCTTAGTTGCTTGGTATTAGATATGTGCTATTGTCTCCGTCTCACTTATTGAGCACGATATCGCTCATTCTCCTATAGTTGTTTTATAGATTTCCCCTGTAGACTCACTAGAAGGTCAAAGAACAGGATCGAGGAGTGAGATTCAAGATTTACCCTACCAAATTCATATGTGATTTATCGATTATATTAACTTATAAGAAAACTAATAGTGAGTCCTCAAGTGAAATTTTAGTTGTAAAAATTACTTTTTAGAATCTATTTTTAAAAGTTACACTACAAGTTGACTCATATTAAGTACTGAAAGGGGTACTTCTAAGCAATGGAGTGGTAAACGCCTTATGTAGGGTATATCTATATTAGCAGCTAAGGTGGTTAGCTTCTAGCATAAGTTGGTTTATACGATAAGGCTATTATGACTGCATAATTTAGGGCATGACAACCGATCTTATCTGTTCGTAGTCTCGATCTACATCACCAAGGCCCCATAGGCATAGCTATAGGAGTTCTCTCACTATTAATAAATTAGAGATACCATACTAGTTTTGCCTCAATGATAAAAATATCATCAACGGGCGTTGTGAGCTCTCACGGAAATTATACAAGAATCTATTTAAGATTAGGAAAACATTTCCAAAAATACTTTTATCAAAAAATTGTAAGGCTAGTACTCTCCATAAGTATACCGGTTGAGTCATAAACATTTAACAAATATAATAAATTATTTTGGTCAAATATTTATATTTACTAGTTTAAGGAGATAATCACAAAGATGATAGCATATAGGGTAAAATAGTCATTCAGGTGCATAAGCAATAATAACCAACAAAACATCAAGCAAGTATCATGCACAAGTAGATAGGAAATCAGTAGAACTTCCTCACTTAGATTAATGCACACTTTATATGCCTTTGGAAATTTCAAAACATGATAATTGAGTACCTAAAAGATAATAAGATTTATAAGTATAGCATGAACATGGTTTAACTTATTTATTGAAATAAGTAGGAAATATATAGGTATATTTGTAAATAATTATATCTTATGTATTTATTTATTTACTTTAAAGGTTTATCTTCATCATTTGTTTAGAGAGCCAATTAACATAGTTATCATATCTATTTTTCTTGATTGATCTTAAATCTTTAGTTATGTGTGATTTTTTTTATTTTAACTCCAATTTTTATGATCTTATAATTAATTTTCATCATTTTCAAACGTACTTTCGTGTAATATGGTCCGTTCTCAACATTGGAACTTGCCTTTTTTATTATGGGCGCGCAACGTTACGAATTTCTTTATTTTTTGCCCAATTGTTTTTAATTATCATTTTTTACTTTTCTTAACGACTTTACTTATTGTTTTTATTTTAAATTTTGTAATAGATTTAAATCATGTTTAAATTTTTATATTTCCTAAATATTTTTATTTTTGGTCCATTTTGTAGCAATTTCTTTACTCCACTATTTTAAGATTAATTTATTAATTATATTACTTTTCATATATTTGTAATTTTCTAATTAATTTATTATTATTATTGTAATTTATGGTTTTATTTGAAAAATTGAGAAAAGCTAATGTGACTACTTCTTATTGGTCTAAGTTGCTATTTTGTTCATTTTTTGTATTTTTTTTACTAATTTATAATAATATATATATATATATATATAACATCCTAAAATAATTAAATAATAGAAAAATCATTTTTCGTCTGCCTTATGACATTTACATCTAGCATATATACATATATATATATTTACTTATTAACTTATTTTAAGAAATTAAGGTGTTATTATACATATACTTATATCTTTGGGTATACATGTGTACTTATACTTATATTATATAATATGTATATCTATTCAATCCTTAGAAAAATAAAGTATTATATATTTACATGGAGGTACATACGTATACTCTTGTATTTACTATTTATTTATATGTATTTATACTATTTCATAATATTTTTCATACATATATTTATTGAAATAAGTATTCTTAGTATTACATATTTCTACACGTACTATATATATTTATATATGCATGTGTATACATATTGTTAAATATATTTAAGTATATACATACATAAATACATAAATATGAAGAATAAGAGTTGTACTTACAATCAAATACATATTCATATAATTTTATTACAAAGGCACTAAAATACAAATAATTCATATACATATCCCTAATACATAAAGTATTAGAAAATACATATTAACATAAGAAAAAAAATACATAAAATGTATATTACAAAGAAGAAAAGTGGCAATAACATAAAGAATCCTTCGATTACTTTTCATCTTAAAGTTCTTGAAGAAGAGGCTTCCTATTTCTTTTTTGATTTTGGTAGAAAAGTGATGATGGAAATGGAGTTGAAATTTAGTGACGATTGAAGAATAAGGAAGAAAAACAAAGGAATTGAAGTTGAGAAGAGAGAAAGATGTTATCATTTGAATAAAAAAGGGGAGAGTCTTGATTTTTAGTTTTGAATTTGTAAAAGATAAAGAAAGTGAAGGTAGTTTCTAGGCATTCACACTTAGTCAGCATTAAAAGGAAAAGGAAAAAGGAAAAAGAAAGGAAGAGGAAAAGAAAAGAAGAAGGAGATAAGGTGAAAAATACATATTGACTTTACTTTTCTTTACTTTTATTTTATTAGTTGATTCACATGGGGTAATTCTTACACACTTGTCAATCGTAATTGGAGAAGCGAAAAGAAGAAAAAAGAAGGAAAAGGAAAAAGGAAGAGAAAGAAGGAAAGAAAAAGGAAGAAAGAAGAAAAATTAGAAAATTTATTTTTTGACTTTTTTTTTATGCTTTTTCAACTTTTAGGTAATATTTAGGATGAAATATGATGTAATTATGGAAGAGAATATAGGATGGAAAATTAATGTATACGATATAATGCTTAAACATAAAATAGTAGTAAAATTAAATTAAAATAATTAAATCAATATAAAACCAACACACATATATATATACATAGGAAGTCACAAATAATGATAAGATAATATTTGTAATCTTATTAATTTAGTTAATTGACTTGTTACTCTCTATGTTTCTCTCTATGTTTATTGGTATTTAAGAGTTATCTCTATTTGTTCGTTAGCAATTTTACTCGATTATAGGTGTCTATTAATAATCGTGCCCAATTAGGGTTGTATCACCATTAAGGAAAATTTATAGGTTTTATATAGGTTTAGTGTTTTAGTTTTAGGGTTTTTATCAAGTTTGAGTCCCATCTCTTATATTTATGTATACATATAGTTTATATTTTTTGTCCGTAATTAGGGCTTTAAATAGTATAATAGTGTTTTTTGTATTCATTTTATATATCAAATTTAAAATTTTAATCAGTTTTAAATTTATTAGTTTTGTTATCTTAAGGAAATTATCTACAACACTTAAGTTCAACTATACACTCAAAAGGCTAAGTTTGTATGGTTTACATAAGGGAGTTAGAATTTTAAGTAAAAGATCATGTGTACTCTAAAGTAAACTCGATTAAACATATACATCAGGTAAAACCTCAAGGTAAGCTGAGTCCAAGATATATTGGTCCTTAAAATTGAGAATTTAGCTTATTGGTTTTCCTTGCCAACTAATCTATCAGGAATCTATAATGTGTTTCATGTATCAGTTTTAAGAAAGCATGTTCCTAATCTTGATCATATTATTGAGTTGGAGCCAATAAGATTAGAAGAAAACTAGACATATCAAGACCACCTAATAGAGATCACAAACCATAAGATACAAAAATTAAAGAATAAAGAGATTCAGTATGTCAAAGTATTGTAGAGAAATCATAAACTAGAATTAGCGACCTAGGAAGTGGAAGACAATGTGAAATGTCAATATCCACATTTATTTAACATACCAGGTATGCCTTTCAAGTTTTTAGGACAAAACTTATTTGAAGTGGGGAAAGATGTAAATCATGTAAATTTTTAGTCTAAACCTTAAATTGAATTCGAGTGCTGTAAACAATTTCGTTAGTCAATAGGGCCAAATAAACTAAAAACTTCACTAAATTATAAACTTAAATATAATAGGTATGAGAAAAACCTTAATATATTAATCGAAACCTTAATCATGTATAAAACCCTAAGCTCTAAGTATGCGTAAATATAAGAGACTAAACTCAAACTTGATAAAAACCCTAAAACTAAAGCTCTAAGCTAATAAAACCTATAAATTTATCTTAATAGTGACAAAGTCCTAATTGTGTATAGTTATTGATAGACACTCATAATGATGTAAAATTGCTAGCCAAAGAATAAAAATTGCTCCTAAATACAAATAAACATAAAGAGTAATAAATGAATTGAATAAATTAACAAGATTATAACTATTATTATATGATTATTTGTGATTTCACTTATATGTATATACATATGTATGTTAGTTTTATATTGATTTAATTTTACTACATATTTTATGTTATGTATTGAATAGTGTACATTAATTTTACATCTTATATTTTATTCCATAATTAAATCATATTTCATTCCAAACATTATCTAAAAATGGGGAACCATATTTAGAAAATTCAAAAGGTAACTTTTCATTCTTACTTTTTCTTTCTTTCTTTCCCTACTTCTTTTTCTCTCCCATGTTTCAATTGCTACGTGTCTTACACTATTATCCATGCAATGAAATTGGTAACCAAAACAAAAGTAAAGTCAACTTATCATTTTCTATTTTGCTTATCCTTTTTCTCTTTTTCTTTTTTTTTTTTTAATTTTCTTTCCATCACATTTGGCTAAATCATCATCTGGAACATACTCTTTTCTCTTTCCTTTTTAAATTTTAAGTTAAAGTTAAGTCTTTCTTTTTCTTTTGTTGGACCAAACCATAAACACTCTTTTTCTAATCTTCAAATTCCTTCATTTTCTTTCCTCTCTTCTATTCTATCCTCTACCATCTCTATTTCCTTAAACACACCATTTTATCTTCACTCCAAGCAAGTTGAGAGCTTCAAAAGGAAATAAAGATGACTTCTTCTTAAGGTTTTCAAGATTAAAAATAATGATACAGTAATTTATGAAAGTATTAGATTTATATCTTTATAGAATAAGTTAAGTGTGTTTTTCTTATGTTGATATGCATTTTAGCATGTTATATATATTAGGAGATATATGTATAGGAGTTAGGTGTATTTTAGTATTTTTTGTAATAAAACTATATGTACATGTATTTGAATTGTATGGATAAGGTTATGTCCCAAACAGGAGAAGTCGTAATAGTCTCATCGTGTAAACTGACTTAAGATAAAATCTAACCTCATAGCTACTTTCATAGATATAATCCATATAAGGCATACACGACTCAACTAGCTTGAAGTATCCCATTTGATACCTGTTAATGATCAAATTAGTGTTATAGCCTTTCAAAATACCTATTCTATATGACTTGTTATCTGATAACATAATAATATTTACATAAACATCTTATACTTAGAGTTATAATTTACAATCTGAGTTTAGCAAAAGCCATAGGTCTTAAAGTCTATTTACAATAGGATAGGAAACCGGTGCGTGTCCTAAGGAATTCGTAGTTAGTTTCCTCAAAACTAACAAAGAAAAGTCAAAAGACTAGATTCAATGGATTCTTTGTTCCTCATTTTTCCACTCAATTGCATACTAACTTGAGGGTAATGATATCTAAACATCTTGATCTTCATTCGTTACCTACAAAAGAGTCTATGGGGATACAAGTACAACTAGCTCAGCAAGTGTGATGTAGACAAGAGAGTACCATACAATCATAAACAAGGTTATTAAATGATGAAATGCAATGCAATTAATCACTTAAAACATTGTACAATGTTATCCAGTCCATTATGAGGTCAAAGAAATTATATTCACTCCAACCAAATTGAGGAGTTTCCCATGACTCAAAATCAAACCAAACCCAAGCTTGTATGATGGAGAATACCCTCCTCCTATGACCATTTTCGAACCATGGCCCCCACCTTTGCTACAACCTGCTTGCTTGTTACTTAGTTCGATTAAGGATAGGGAAAAAACCATTTCAGCTATTCTCATTGAAGGGGGTTAATATTTAGTTTAATACTCCTAATCATTCCCCCTAGCGGTTGTTATGCATGTGCAATTAAGTTTGTGATCAAATCACTCTCAATTCCATTTAAGGGTGGCTAGACAAGTTCATAATAATACAAAATGAAGTAATCATGTAAAATAGAATGCCAATGAGTTTAACTCCTGTCATCAATAGAATATCAACCACATATATGCAATGTGCACAAATAACTAATTTACAACCACAATCAGAAGTACTCTTATGCTTCCAAATACTTTAACATAGTATCTCAACAAGCGATAAAGCTATGATTCCAACTTACCTATCCCGATGCTAGCCGTAATAGACTGGCATCGTTAACGCTTTATTTATTGAAAGACCTTATACATATATACAAAATCTAAGAGTTATGAAAACCTTAGGGTTCTATCTATTTATATTTTTCTAAACAATTATATATATATAAATATATATTTATATATCTAAAGTATATTATTATTTTCCTTATATAATGAAATATAGTTTCATTACACAAGTTAAGTTAAGTTATTAAGTATTGATAATATAAGTAGTTATACTATTACGTATAATACATCATTTCAATTGTATTGAAATGTATTTCTAATTAGTTAAATTATGTTTTGATTATGATAAGGTTATCGTAGTATGTAAATTCTTGGAATATTAAAGAGATATAGGTTATATAACCTAAGATTGTCCAATTTTTAGTAAAAGTAGTGTCATTGTGTTCGTATACACCTAATGATACATATTATAAGTTCTATTTCGAGAGTTGACTTCTAAAGGGTATTTCAAGTTTCTAATATACTTATATGTATTGGTACTAAGTATTATCATATTATACTTATTTTATGCAATTGAGCTATAATTTATATAATTTGCTAATATAAATTAATATTATAGTTATTATCTAACCCTAATATGTATATAACATAACCTAATCGTAAAAATATCGTCAAATATATTAAAAATTAATTTTTACCAAATTTGACTAGCATGTATATGTATAGTTTTATTTCAATGTTTATTACATTTTAGCCTATTACTATAAACATGCCCCAATTCGTAATTTAAGCTATTTTGTCGAGTAAATTTGTAATAAATAGCTTGGGTCATAAAAGAATTCCTTGAAAATTTCTATAAACTCCTAAAAATATGAGGAATACATTTAGTAGACGGTTCAATGCTATCGAGTATGTTGCTTATATGCTTGTAATTACAGTTTTGCCCCTAAATTACATTTAATTAACCAAATATTATCCTTTTTGTACAAAATTATTTTCAATATATCCTACATCATTATAAATCTCCAAAAGTTAGTGCATATCCATTTCACCATATTTTTAGCTATTTTTAGGCTAAAAAAATACAATAAATATAAAAAAAACCTAAATTAAAAATTTAGTCACATAGAAATTAATACATATCATATGTATTCTACATAAAAATTTTGAGCTGAAAACTACATTATTTAGTATATTTATTTCAAAATTCAAAATTGAAATGAATAATGACTTTTTTAAGAAAATATATAAAATGGTCTTAATCTTAGAAAAATAAAATTATCGCATGAAAACATATCTAAAATAACATAGATAAAAAAAATTTTTCATAATTTTCTCACTTAATTTAATATTATTAGAAAATCAAGCAAAAACAAGGTAAAAATTTGACCAACTTATTCATCGATGCTTGAGTAGTTGGTGGTTAAGGGGTAGTAGTTAGAGCAGCTAGGTATGGGGTATACTAGTAGTGGCCGATAGTATGTATTTGTTAGATGATCACATGGGTTGGATAGGGTTGTAGCTTAGTGGGTTCCCTTATTTTCTTTTTATTTTTCTAAATTTCTCTTCTGTTGTTTTAAACTCTAACTTACTAAACTTGACATATCTAGGATAAGTTAGTATTTTTAAGGTTTAAGGGTAGCCTAGGGGAAATTTCCTATTTATATATTTATCTATTTTTAGCATGAGGTTTCTCATTTTCAAAGAAATTTCTTTTGACTCAGCTTATCACATTCTAATTACTTGCTATGATTGAAGTCTAGATAATTCCGATTTGTTTCTGGCAATTTTCAAATTTTTGCTTGCTAAATGGATGAGTTTTAGTTGATTTTTAGGTTGATTATTCATTTTTTCCATAATATTTGGTAATTCTATTAATATACGGGTATATATCTTATGTAATTGACACATATAATGTTTATACATATACATATAATTATTTTTCTAGCATATCTTTTATTTTTAAGGTATATTTCTACTTATTTTTATGATTTTATCTCATATTATATATAATTATATAATTTTGGGTTAATCTATATGTATAATTATTATATATACTAGGTATACTTATAAAAATATGTGTGTAAACCCTATAAATTTCCTAAATAAGGGGTTAGAAGTTAATAAGATTTCTCAAAAGATACTCTTAGTATTGGCAAGATAATTAACCCTAAACCTTAAAGACACTCTCAAAAACTTGAACTTAAACCCCTAAATCCCTAAATGGCAATCTATGCCCTAGGTTACACCGATACTCAAAAGCCTTAAAATCATATAAACAAATGCTAATAACTAATGTTAACTCCTAAGGTCAACCTAATCTAACGGAACTAACCCCAATAGGAAAGCGATTGAGAGTTAAAGCCCATGGAACTCTCTAAAACCGATAAAGGGTAAGTTAAACTAAAAATGTATATTGGTATAGAAACCCTAATATGTACAAACCTCTAAGATGATTATAAAACCCTAATCTACAGTCAAAAACCCTAATCCAACTATTGTACTCTAATTAAATAGTAAACTATTCATTAATTAGAGACTAATCGTTTAATTACCCTAAAACCCTAATTAACCGTCTAAAATAGACTCAAACAATAATAATTGCCTTAATTCCTTAAACTAATTAGACAAGATAACCTAATGGGCTTAACCGACTTAATTTGACACATTATGCCCTAAAATGAACCTATTTTATGCCAAGTGTATTAGTAATTAAAATTAAAAAATTGTAATTACACCTTAATTTGCTAATCGGGTTTTATATCATAATTAACGACAAATCAAGAATGATTAATCATATGAAACCAAAGTAATTATATGAAAATATCTCCACAATAATGCCAACATTATACTTAGGGAGACAACATGAACCCTATAAACTTTCAAATCCGAACTCATCATCGGATACAAGAGTTAATAGATAATCCTTAGAACTGCTCAAGATATAATAATAAAATTTATAATGATAAAACCCCTAAATAAAATGATCTAACCCTATATAAGAAGTCATAAACCCTAAGTAATAAGTCGAAAAACCTTAAAGAGAGTAAAATCCTAAAACCTTAATTGTACATATAAACCCTAGAAACCCTAATATATAGGAAACCAAAAAATGATTGAAAAATATCAATAGACTGAGTAAAACTTTAATTAGAAGTCTAAAACCCTAATTCAACTAATAAACCTTAAGTGTATCCCTAAACCATTTGCTAGTCACAAATAATTTCTTAAATTGCAAGGGAACCCTAAATTGCTGCCCTCGTACACGGTTCAAAAACCCTAATTAGTCCCAAATAATAAAGGAATCTAACAAATGAAGTCATATAAGTCAATGAACTTAATTAAAGTGATAAAATATGACAAGACCTTAGCTATACCCTAATTAGGCCTAAATTGCTTTACAGTACAATCGTGATCAATTATCTTAATTACCCTTTAATCCATTTACCAACTCTCATTACATCTTAATTAGTATCAAGACAAACTCAATTAGAAAAAAAAGACAAAAGATTCATTGAGAATTAAAGGACACTTGTCTTTAACGAGACAAACACTCCCCCCCCTCATTTGGTGAAAAGCAACTAACGTACAATAGTACCAAGAAGGGACAATATATCCTTATCCCAAAATAGCTACCTCTTGTTCCCCTTAATCCACCTTTAATATCTATCATTTTACTTCTCTAAAACCCTCATTTGACACCATTCTTCACACATAAAAAACCCTAGGAAAAACTCTTAAGAAACCCAAACAGAAATCAAAGAAAAAAGAAAACAAAACAAAAGAAGTTATCAGACCTTCCCTATGCACATTAGTGCCTTTTGATCTAACCTCCACCATACACCATTAAATGATAAGCTACAACCACCAAAAGATCAAACACATACCTTAGTTTCTTACCAATAAACTATAAACCCCTAAAATTTTTAACCTAATACCTAAAGTAAACCCTAGTGTGCTTGAAGATTGTAAGAGTTAACAAAGCTAGTTAAGATGAAAACCTTAATATAATAACCGAAAATTTAATCGTATAAAAAACTTTTATACTATAAATGTATATAAACACTAGAGATTGTGCTAAAAAGTGACAAAACTTTAAAACTATAACTTTAAAGACATGAAAGTACTAATTCACTATAATTTAGCCTACAACCCGAATTGATAATATATCCCTAATATCTTTCTAAATCATTAATAAAAGATAAAAGATAGCTTTCAATCATTCATAAATACATATAAAACTAAAGTAATCCACTAGAAACTAAGACATTGCATTATAGATCACATCCATTTTCTAATCATATAACTAGGTTAGTATTTTATGGAGTTAAGTGTTTAGTTGATGTTTATATTACATATAGTCAATGTTAATATCCTAAATGGCAGCTTTTATAATAGTTACACTAAGTACCATAGTAAACAAAATATATAGGATATAAATACTTAAAAGAAGATCCCATTAACTGTTTTTACTAATCATATCAATAAACACCACATTTCCTTAATTTTTCTCCTAATTATCCTTAATTAACCCATTATGTACACACAAATTGCATATAATTTTAAGAGAGTTGACTAAGTCAACAATTGACCAAGTTAAAGGTTGACTAAGTCAACATATTGACCAAAGTTAACATGGGTCATTTTCAACTAGAAAGTTCTCCTCTTTTCTAAAGTTTTGTACTCATTTTCACATAGATTACTTTTCCTTTCTTATCTTCTTTACTATCCAACATATGGGGACTTTTAGACCCCACTTGTCTTCATTTTCAACCACAAAAATTACACAGTAAATTCTTTTTCGCCTATCTCTAAACTGTCACCAAACTTTCCCCTTTCACTCTTCTAATTTTCTAAACCCACTTCTATACTGCAACAACTTTTCATACACTAAATAAGTAAACTCCTCACCCTTATCTAGAAGAAGAAAGAGGTATGATTTGATTTGAGTTTCTATTTAAATTTCTATTTCAACAAGTGAATTAGTGTCTACTTTAGGTTAACGTAGGAACTTTATGTAATATGTACATATGTGTTGTTAAAAGTAGAAAGCTCCATTTTTATGCTTAGGAGTGTATAAATACTTTGGTATTCATGTATAAATACCTATGTACATACAACAAGTGAGTACATGTGAAGTGTATATGTAAGGGTTTTAGTGAAAACTTTAGTATAGGTATAAGAAATCCTTAAATAATTGAAAAAGGAGAACATATACATATGCTCAAGTATGTCTATACAAGAATATTCTTGATGTACATGTATATGGATACCCTTGTACATAATTATCTTCTATGTATCTAACCTAAAATGAAGGGTATATTAGGTATACATTCATATAAGTTAATAAATAAGCCTACAAGGTACAAAAATATGGATTACATGAAGATTTATTAAAGGGTTATACAAAGCATACGAAAATACGTATAAAAATACATATAACACTATATGTATATACAGGTATATGTACAGGTATAGATACGGCATATGTATAAGTATACTAGTATACATACAAGTGTATTAGAGGTGTATATATACATAACATAAGTATAGGATATAAAAGCACTTAAGTATATCGATGACATTCGGTATAAATCTTTTGACATTGATTCAATTCACAAGAACTTAGTAGAAAAATCTAATTCTTGTTGTGGTGCTAACCTAGGTAAACCTTCTAGAAAGATATCAAGGAATTCATTTGCTACCAGTATTTCCAATACTTTTAGGAATCTTTCCTTTTACAGCAGATATCTAACCAAATTCATTTCTTCGCTGTGTAAACCTCGTAAATTTAGCTATTTAAGAGGAGAATTGAGCATTAATACTATAGATGACTTGATAAGTCATTAAAGTCGAGTAAGATAAAAATTTAATAAATTATAAATTTAAATATATTATATATAGTAAAAACCTCAGAAATTGATCAAAACCCTGAATCGGGTAATAAAACCCTAAAATTGATTTATGCACCATTATTAAAACTGAACCCAAATTTGATTGAAACCCTAAAATTATAAATTTAAACCTATAAAATATTTAAATATTACTCGATAGTGATATAATTATAATCGATTACTATTTTCGACTAAATCGCCTATTCATGTGAAATTTTAACGAAATCGCTATAATAACTTATAAAAATTATAATTATAATGAATACCAATTAAATTGATAAATTTTTACGAAATTCTAAAATTAATTTATGATGATTATTTTTTTGATTTTTAAGTTTATAAAAATTACATATAATTATTTTTAATTTTCATTTTCTTGCTTTTTCTTTCTTTCTTTTTCTCTTTTCCTTTCTTTTCTTCTTTTCTCCTATTTTCCTTACCTTACACGTAAATTACAACTACAAAAATTCAGCAGCCCATGTGCATAAAAGAGATGTACATGTGTCACAATTTAAGAGAGAAAGGACAAACTAATAAAAGAAGTGTCTTGTCTAATTAAATTGTTAAGCTAAGTAGATAACAATTTGCATTTCTTTTATAAATTCCTTGCTAATTCATGTCCCAAATTCTGGAAAACAAAAGGGAATCCATCCAAAAATACAATGTGAAAAACAAAAGAAAAGAAAAGCAAAGTAGAAACCCAAAACAAAACCGTGAAGAATAAGAAGAAAGGAAGAAGAAGAAGGAAGAAAAGAAGAAGAAAAATCAAATATAAGAGGTAAGTAAAATTATTTTAGTAGTATATATGTATATTATATGGTATGTACATGTATATATATTAAGTATTTGTATTGTATTTTATCAAATATTTCATTATCTATACATGTATGTATGCATAAGTAGCTAATTTAAGATATATATATATATATGTATGTATGTATGTGTAAAAATATGTATGTAGACATGTATGTATATAAGTATAATATACAGTATATGAGGATACATAAGTGTATAAATAAAAATACATGAATATATGTATGTATACATAAGGATATATCAAGTAAGTATTTACTATTTTTACAAAATAAATATATATATATATATAGTTGTACACGTGAAAGAGGAATTAGGTATGTATTTATGCTTTATTTTCATTTTCATATGTACATATACATATACATATGCATAAGTATTTTATATATATTTCATACATATACATGTAAGTTATATTTTATCAAATACATATAAGTTATATTCTATATACATATAGGCATACATGTATGTGGCATTAATATATATATATATAATATAGTATATGTACAACATATAATATACATATATATAGTAGTATATTGAATATTAAGTGTTATATATATATATAATCTAATAGTTACTAAATTAAATAAATTTATTAATATGTAAGAAATAGGTATATAAATATGTAAATTACCGTAAATTAAGGATTTTTCAATAAGGTAAAATTATAAAATTTATAAAATATATTATAAGTCTATACATATATGTATAAATAATATATTATATGTATAAATCATGAACTATAGATAAATAATAAGAAAATAAGAAATAATAAAAATAATAATAGCTATAATAATCATAATAAAGCTAAAATCTCAAAAATAAGAAAAGTATGCTCAAAATAATAAAAATATCAAATATATGGTTTAAATAATTATTAAATCATAAATATATTAAGAAAAAGCTAAAATTAGTATTTTATAATTTTTAAAGTAAAATAATAAATTTTGTAACATTTTTATGTCACAATTTAAACTGCGAGTCGCAACATCCAAAACGGACCTCGTTACGAGAAAGTACGCTTGAAAACAATCAAAATGGACTATAAGTTCATGACAATCCGAGCTAAAACGAAAAAGTGATACGCGATTTGATACAAAGCTCGAATCGATGATTTTACGTAAATCAATAATTGATTTAAGTAAAAAGTACAATTTAGCATGCTATTTTATTTATTTAATTCCCAAATTTATTACTTTCCATATTCTCCTAATGTTAGGTACATCTGAGATCGTGACTGACTTACCTTTGGATTATTACAATCCTTGACATCATTTATGACCAAGTGAGTACTCCTAGTGACTCTATACTTGTTTTGTGCTTGTAGTTAGCGCACATGAATTAAATATTAATAACTTGATGATTGCGGTTTTGGGTTATGCAAGCGATTGATATTGATTGATAACTGTGTAAAATACTGTTAAATGTGATATAATTGATTGTTGCATTATTTCGATGATTTGTTGATAATGTTTGACCACCTCATAAATTGAATTGATCATATTCAACCCAACTAAAATTAAATGGTTCATGTATAAAACACGAACATTACACATAATGTTCTGGCCATCACCTCACACGGTTGGTAATAAAGGGCCTTGGAGGGATGGATTCCCACATGATTTGATTAGTACAGTGCAGGAGCATTGGTACAACAAGACTTTACCCTTAGCTCATGAGTTCTATTAGCGTTGGAGACGCTAACTGTAGGCGGTTGGAAGTTGCGTCCAAAGACCACCATTGTAGGGTGTCAGCGTGGATTGTGGGGGTCACCTCACCGCTAGACTTGGATATTTATATATAATTAACTATTAGAATTAGAAACCTGTTCTATGAAACAGGGAATTCATATATATATAATGATATAAGGTTAAAAACCCAGGTACCAGAGCCCGGTTGTGATTGGCGCCAATGTATCTCCAACCCTTACTTCGGAGGGCATTAAATCCGATGTTGAATGCAGTACTGGTCAATATACTATTTGGCATACCGTTTGTTCTTGCATTCATATGTTTGGTAATAAACTATCTGATAACTTAATTGCTGGTAGGAGTATGAGGGATAACTCACTAAACTCTTATAGCTCACTCCCCAATAGTTTTCTCTTGCAGGTTATTAGATGATCGGGCATGGGTTAAGAACTGAGAGTTGAGTGCCAACGTCAAGATGCGTAGAAGTTAGACTCTAAGGTCAGATTATATGGTTCATTTGAATTATTATATATGTAATTACTAATACTACATTTAAATTTTATGACTTTAGTAAGTATGAGTTTTAGAACTTTACTATCTATTCTTCTTGTTTGGTAGGGGATACCAATTCTTTGCAATTCTATTGAATTGTAACTTATCGGATATCTATAGTTACATATATGTGATCATAAGTTAATTAAATAAATAAATAAAAACTTTAGTGATTAATTATTTAGAATCTTACAATCTCTGACTTGCAAGATGATTTTCAAATCATGGGTGAATACATAATACGAGAATTTTAGGTAATTCTACTAGGCCCCCTTTAGGGTCATGACACACTAACTTCAACTACTAATAATCTCAGGCTTCGCTTACTTATCTTTCGTTGAAATATTATCTTACCCTCATCTAAGATTATATTCTTATTTTGACAATCTAGTTTAGCTATTTGTTTGGACAACCAATCTATTCTTACAATTACATCATACCCTTTAATTAGTAGTACAATGAGTTTTATTTAGACTTCCTTTCCTTAAATTTGTAATTGTCCATTATCTACTATTTCCCGTGTTAACACTTACGCCCCGATAGGTGTTCTTATTCTATAAGTGGATTTAACGTCATTCGTCTTAATGCCATTTCCTAATATAATCTCTTAACTACTAAATGAATATGATGCTTTAGTGTCAAACAATGCATAAGCAGTTTATCCATTTATAAGTATGTATCTTGAAATAATTACTATTTTATAGTTATCTATCACTTATGTACTATACTTAAGTTACGTATTTTCATAATTCTTAACACATCTACTCATATAAGATTTATAATCAGCTTATGGGTAAGTAAAGTTACAAGTTAGTTTATATACTTGTTACTAAGCCTTGGCCAATTCCATTGATATCAATTCATCATTTGAGTCATCATGAAAGTATTCCTCTATCCAATCATAAAACATCCTTAGTATCCTCTTTTATACCCTCAATTGCAAACACCCAAGCTGGTACAACAGTTGTATTTACTCTTTTAGATTTCTTAACCCTTTGTCCGACCTGACCACAATATTTTGAGAAGTGTCCTATCATTCCACACTTATAACACTTCACTGTTTTCACTTGACATATGATTTGGATCACTACACAAAAAATATTTGCCTTTTAACTAAGGACATTGCAAGGGAAAATGATATGCTCCACTCTTCCAACATCTCACATTTCCTACCTCATCGTAGAAATTAAATCTTGTCCTATTTGAAGTAGGGCAACTAGTTACAGTTGCTAACTTCTTTCCTTTTCAGCTCGAGTTACTATTTGCACCTAAAAATGTCCTCTTGAAAATGAGCCTATATTGATTAACTCTCTTCAGTTTTTTACTCCAGTCATTTCACATGGCTAGTCAATTATTCTCTAGTTGATATGCCTTAAATTTGATGATAAGTAGTGAATCCATAGTTCATCAACTTGCATTACATTGTTAGGTCAAACTAGTTAAGGAAAAGATCCTTCTCAGTACTTGATTATCTCTATATGACTTAGGTGCTTATTGCAACAACCTATTAAATTCATTCTCATATTGGGCCACACTTATAGTACACTTCTTTATTTCCATCAAATGTTGAGTCATCTAATTTTGCACACTTATAGGAAAGTATTCCCCTTTAATTACCTCTTGAAATACTTACCATGTAATGGGGCTAATAGTTGTCCATACTATGGAGTCCTACAAGACTTGTGCTCCCATTTTTAGCAAGAAAGTACCATAAAAAACTTTTTGATTTTTAGGAATCTTAACTACCTCAAAACTACGCTTGATCTGTGTTAACCAATCATTAGCCAAAGTAAGCTTACCCATTTCTCCTTCAAAATATTAGTTCAATTTCATAAAGTAAGGAAGCCAACTTGCATCTTGGGGTTGAATTCCTTTAGGTTTAGCCTCTGGTGGTCATTGGTTCACTACATTTCCACCTATGATCAAATGCTGAATTAAAGCTCCTTGCTATTGAATCATAGTATTCATATTAGCCAACATTTTTCCAAACTGATTAGGGTCCATCATGTTTGGAGTAGGTGATGATACATCATTTCCAAGTAGTTTTGGTAGATTAGTAGGGTTAGGAGGTATTACTACTTTTTCACGTTGACTATTTCTGTTTCCATTTTCATTTGCTTCCTCTGTCATATTTATATTCATAACTGATTAGGGTCCATCATGTTTGGAGTAGGTGATGATACATCATTTCCAACTAGTTTTGGTAGATTAGTAGGGTTAGGAGGCAATACTACTTTTTCAGGTTGACTATTTCTGTTTCCATTTTCATTTGCTTCCTCTGTCATATTTATATTCATAACTCATTAAATATCAACCCTGTATTTACAATATGCGTACCTAAAATTGGTATCTGATTTAAGTGATCATATTCACATATAGATCAATTATTTTTTGTATATATAATATACAACTATAAATTCCTTAATAAGGATTTCAATCAACATAAAACTTGTAATATTTCATCCCTGTATATAGAATAATGATATTCATACTCCACTTGTTATACATTCTACATGTAGTTAAATATACTTATACATCATGAGCTTATATAAGTTTAACTTGTAGCATTATATTATCTATCTACTTCATTCCCTATAATCACTACTCATATTTATATCTCATACAACTATTGGATGATAAGGATATGTTGCACTCTTTCATGTTTACATTAGTACATAAGATAGCTAGAACTTTATATTAAAAAAATTACATCACTTTCATCTATACAAGAGTTTATTTACATCATTTACATACTTAGTAAACAAAACATCAAAAGTACAAAAGTTACATTCAAAAAGTCAAAAGTACATCAAAAGTGGCTATGAGACCTAAGTACATCAAAACAACTAAGTCAAATCATATTAAAAGCCCTAATAAGTCTTCTCACTATCTTCTTATACTTTTAGTTACTCAAACTTTCTAAAGTTGCTACATCTTTAAAGGGAACCCAATCATCCTATCCATTCCCTTCAGAATCTAAATGTATCTCTTCTATGATAGGGGTGTTTGGTATAACAACCACTTCATATACCTCACTTCCACTATCTTGTGCTCCATCTTCGTGAATAGCTTTTGATTAAACCTCTACTTCTTCAAGATCAACATCATTGTCAAACCTTACATTTAGCTGAGTGTCTTAAGGTGGATTCTTAGATAGTATCACAGGGGGTTTAGGTTCCTGAGATTATAATGGTACTTCTATACCTGCAGTCTCATCTATAGAATATCTAGAAAACTAATCAATCATACTATAGGGATAGTTTCTACGTATATGTAGGATGCCTGTAGGTACTTGATCAAATCATAAAGGGTAATTCCTATCTACTTCTACAATAATACGAAAAATACAATATAGGAATCATTACAAAGAGATCCCCATTTTCCCAAAAGTACTTCTCATAGGCATCTATGGCAGTATATTTACTATATACAAGTCCTAATTCATCTCTCATTAACCTCAAATCATCTTGCATACTAAAGGGCATTTCGTGCTTATAATTTGCAATAATCTCTTTGATAATCCTCCAGTTAGCCACATCTAGTAATAACTTTTGCATTCAAATCCTATAGTTGATAAGTGTCTCATCCCCTCCATTCAAAATGCTACATGCATGTAATAAACCATTCCTTCAAACCTGAAATAATCAAGTTTAGGTTAGTTTATAAACCTTTTTACATATATAAGCTATATATATAATCTTATGAATCTAAGTTTTTTATATTCATTATTAACCCTACTATCAATGAACCTATTGTTTACTCATTTTAATTAGATGCTTTAATGCTTAGTTCTTTTAGGACCATTCTCTGATACTAACTTAGAGCTATCACATCTTAAATAGGAGAAGTCGTAATAGTCCCACTGTATAAACAAACCTAAGGTAGAAGCTGATCTTATAGCTACTATCATAGATATAGTCTACATATGACATACATGACTCGACTAACTTGAAGCAACCAATCTGATACCTATTAATGATCAAAATTGTAGTGCAGCTTTTCAAAATACCTATTATATATGACCTATTATCCAATAATACAATAGTATTTACATAAATGTTTCATACCTAGAGTTATAATTTATAATCAAAGTTTACTAAAAGTCATAGGTCCTAAAAAATATTTACAATAAGATAGAAAATGAGTGGGTATCCCAAGGAATTCCTAGTTAGTTTCCCCAAAACTAAAATAGAAAAGTCAGCTAAGATTTAATAGATTCTTTATTCTTCACTTAACCAACCGTAAACTAACCTAAAGGTAGTAACATCTGAACATCTTGATCTTCACTTATCACCTACAAAAGAGTCTACGAGGATATAAGCACAACTAGCTCAGTAAGTGGGATGGAGTTAAAAGTGTACCATATAATTACAAACAAGGTTATTGATCACAAGGAAATGCAATGCAATTAATTACTTGAAACCTTGTATAATGTTACCCAATCCATTATGAGATTAAAGAAATTGAATTCATTACTATTTGGATTGAATAGTTTTCCGCGACTCAAAATCAAACTAAATCTAAGCTTGCACAATACAGAACACCCTCCTCCCATGACCACCTTCAAACCACGACTCCCACTTGGTGAGAACCATGACTGATAACTCTGATTTTAAATATATTTCATATGGTGATTTTATAGTATTTTCCTCAAATTTTTTGTCTTCTTTAAAGAAATTGATACTTAATTGAGTAAAATTTTGATTTCTAGGTTTGAACACATTCTAGGATTGAAAACGAAGAAAAGGAATCAAATTTCACTCAATTCGGAGTTCAAACGAAGAAGTTATGAACTTTTGAAGTTATATAGTCCATGTAGAAAAAATTGGCCAGGGGTAGAAAGTTACACGACCTAGGGACACGATCATGTCCCAGGTCGTGTCTGGCAAAGAAAATGAAAACCTTTTGATACATTATAAAAGGACATATTAGGGTTTCAAAAGAAAGAGGAGATACTAGAGAAGACAAGAGACTTGAGGAGAAGGAGAAAGCGAGAACAACACCGACTTCAAGATTACAGAGATTATTCATCAATTAAAGGGGTTTTCCATGTTTTATTTTACGTTTTTGATGGAACTCATTTTTAGATTCATTATGATAGCTTAGAATTCGTGTATTTAGGATTATGGAACCTAGGGTTTCGTGTGATTCTTGGATTGATTTAGAATTTTCAATAAAGTTTCTATCTTTGCTTGATTCAATTATGTCATTTAATTGTTAATTAATATTTCTAGAATATCAATATATGATATTATGCATGTTGATTGAGAAATTAGATGTGTAATTAGATCTTTACATAATTGGAGAAGATTACATGTATACTTAGAGATAAGATACATGTTTCTTCCAGAAAGTTAATTATTTGTATGGGAATTCATTATACATTAATGCAATTCTAAATTATATTACTAAGTGAAGAGATTCCGGTGAATAATTTAGGATTAGGGTTAATATTCTTGAGAAAGGTATTAACTTTAGTTGTGAATCCCTCCGGTCAAGAATAATAGAAACCGAATCGAATATATTTTAAGCGATCACATGATTAACTCTAGGGGAAATAATTCCTAAATATGTTATTACTTTCTTGAAGTCGTTTTTAATTTTATTGCTTTTTCAATTGCTTAATTAAGTCTTATAAATAAGTTAGTTTGTTAATTTTAGTATTTTTAATTAATTCAAACTTTCATAATTTTCTAGTTAGATAATAAAGCTAAGGTTAATATTAATACTCGAAGTCTCTGCGGGATCGACTCGGACTCACACCCGCTATATTAAAACTAATAGGTGCACTTGCCAGATATCAAGACCATGACCAAGAACAAATAAGGTTGGTTACTAGATAGGTTCAAGCTTAAAAAAAGCTCAAAAAAGGGCTAATGCAAAAAGGTACAAAAAGAGTGACAAAGATTAAAAGAGCAGTAAGCAAAAACCCATGAACAGTTCCAGAGGATATGATGCATCAAAGAAACTTTCGAGGACTTACGTTGCAATTTGATATGTCACACAAATTTGTCTGGTGAGGTTACTTGCTACCTAACTTTACATAAGAGAAAGGATAAGAGTGATGACAAAAGTAAATAAGCATTGTTTAGGTAAGGAAGAAAGTACTCAAATGTATTAAAGGTAATCTGATAATCTTATAGTTGCAAGTACAAGGGTATTTATACTTGCAAACTAGTGTAACTAACTCAAAAGGGAAAAGACAAAGGGCATTTCCTAAAGGAGCAATGTATAAGTTACAAAGGGGTAATGTACATGTTACAAAGGCGAAAAATGAATATACAAGGAAATAATCATTCGTACTATAGATTCTACAAGTGATACAGTACACGTGGCGATGCGGCATTAACGGGTTCGCTAGGAGATGTAGATAAAAAGTACAGATAGATGGACTTGGTTGAGTAAGGATGGCTTAATCAGTCTGGATTTACTCTCTCGGCTTCTAGGTAAGGATGATGACAAGTGATTGGGCAGCTCGGTAATAGAAAGTAATTGTCAACTCGACATGCCACAAAATAAATGGCAATCATACAGCACAGCATTGGAGGTGACTTAGCAATAAGTACTCGGCCTCTGTAGGGGTTAGTTGGAACATGAGGATTCGTTGTGCTAGCCCTTCTAGTCCTCAGGCTTGGCTATGGGTCAGGGGTCCCATAGCGTGATTCCCATCATTCCTTCTAGGTTGTTTTGAATTTGCAATCAAATTTGAATGATGTTCACTTAGTCTTTCATTAGGGTAGTATGGACTGAAGTTGGCAATGTTGAAGGCATCAGAAACCCTATAGTCCTCAAGTAGCTCCAACTTGTAAGTATTGTCACTAATTTTCTAGAGGATTCTAAAAGGTCTTTCTACTCTTGTAAATAACATGTTCTTCTTTTTGTTTAAGAACCGCTCCTTACTAAGGTGTAGCCATATTAAGTCACTCAGCTGAAATTGTTTAGCCAACCGACCCTTGGTCTTTTCATGCATTCTTCTGGCAGCCTGTAATGTATCGAGTGACCATATCATAGATGTGCTAAAGGGATTATGCTCTAATCGAGGCATCGGGATCCTCTTGCATGGGTACATGTACAAGGGCGTAATCGAGGGGTAACTCGGGATTGAATTCATGGATCACTTTGAAGGGGGTTTGTTTAGTAGTATCATGTATGGTTCGGTTATAAGCAAACTCGATCACTGGTAGGCAGATGTCCCAATCAGCCAAGTTCTTACCTACTGCAGCTTAGATTAGTGAACCTACAGTACAAATAACCACCTCTGTTTGGCCATCAGTTTTGAGGTGACATGATGTACTAAAGAGTAATTTAGTTCCCAGCCGACACCATAGGGTTCTCTAGAAGTAGCTTAAGAACCTTGAGTCTCTATCGGAGACTACACTTCTCAAATACGCCATGTATTTGCACAACCTCCTATGAGAAAAGAGAAGCAACAGCCAAAGTATTGTTAGTTTTGGTGTAGGGTATGAACTGTACCATCTTACTGAATCGATCCATGACGACTATTATAGAATCTTTTCCTTGGGTAATTCTCAGTAGTCTAAGAACAAAGTTTATGCTTAGTTTAGTTTAAGGCCTCGTTGGGATAGGTAAGGGCATTGCTTTCCCTTATTTGACTTGGTACTTAACCTTTTTGCATACAGTACAGCTTTTGACCACTCAATGCACATCTCTTTGCATTATCGGCCAAAAGAATCGACTATTCAATAGTTCATAGGTCCTCCTTTGTCGAAAGTGTCTGGAGATTCCACCATTGTAGGCTTCTCCAATTAATAATTCCCGTAGGGAACGAGTTGACATGTACAGTTTCCCCACTTGAAATAAATAGCCATCCTCGACATAATACTCGTCTACTATCCTCTCATCCATGCATCGCAAAATTATCGATCCAAAGTGTGGATCTTCGTAGTACTGTCCATTGATACTTGTAAAACTAAATAGCCTGGTCTGCAGTTTTGACAAGAGAACATGCTTCCTTGAAAAAGCATCTACAACTACATTACTTTTTCCTTGCTTATAATTGATCACAAAATTGAATCCCTTAAGGAATTTAACCAATCTCGCCTGTCACTTGGATAGTTTGGTCTAACTTCGGAGGTACCATAGTGTCTCATAGTTAGTATATATGACAAATTCTCTTGACAGTAGATAGTGTTGCTACACTTGAAGTGCTCGGATTAGTGCCAAGAGCTCTTTGTCATACATGGAGTCATTTAACTAAGGTCCTCGAAGCTTCTCACTATGAAGGCAATTGGTTGCCCTTCTACATTAAGACAGTACCTATTCCAATGCCTGACGCATCGCACTCCAGCTCAAAAATTTCATCAAAGTCGGGGAGCACTAACACCAAGATAGAGGTCAACTTCTTCTTTATCTCAATGAAACTCCTCTCCTCCTTTTCTCCTCATTAGAAGTTGGTGTTTTTCTTCGTTAATTCAGTAAGGGGTGTAGCAAGGGTATTGAAGTTCTTGATGAGCCTTCGATAAAATGAAGCCAGTTTATGGAAACTTTTCACGTTGACACAAGTAGTAGAGGTCAGCCATTGAACAATTGCTTGGAACATTACATCATCGACACGTAATCCTCCTCCACTGACTACATTGCCTAAGAATACCACTTCCTCCTGGTAAAAGCAACAATTCTTTAGGTTGCTAAATAATCTCTCAACACGAAGAATATCAAGATTGCTTAGATGTGTTCACAATGACTCGATGTGTCGATACTGTAGATCAAGATGTCGTCGAAGTACACCACGATACGCTTCCCGATGAGATGTCTCAGTACAGGTTCAAGCTTCATGAAGGTGCTCAGGGCATTCGACAAGCCGAAGGTCATGACCATCTACTCATAAAGTTCATGTCAAGTCTTGAATGCAGTCTTCTACTTGTCTCTTGGCCTTATGCAGATTTAATGGTAGCTAGGCTTGAGATTAATCTTGTTGAAAATTTGGGCTCCACTTAGTTCATCCAACATGTCTCTTAGCCTCAAGATCAGATACCTGTATTTGATCATGATTTTATTTACGACTTAACTGTTAACATACATCTGCCAGGTTCCATCCTTTTTTAGCACTAGAAGTGTAGGCACAATATAAGGACTGAGACTCTCTCTCATGTATCCTCTTTTTAGTAACTCATTAACTTAATGTTGAAGCTCAGAAGCTTACCCGGGATTCATGTGATAAGTTAGCTTGTTCAACAGTGTAGCACCAAGTACTAAGTTAATGCAGTACTCTATGCCTCGGGTCGGGGGCAACCCCTTAAGTAAATGTTCTAGGAACAGGTTGGCATATTCATCCAACAGTTGCCTTACTTCCTAGGGTAAATTGTCTCGCTCCTTCCTTTCCAGTAGTTGCAAGACTAATTGGAGGGTTAGCTCATTAGCATTAATGGCCTCTCAAAGGTCGACTATACTCATCATCAGAGCTTTCTTTGATCCGCGAGCAAGTTTTTTCTGTAACTTGTGAACATCTCTTAGCGGCATCGGATTTAGCGTGATCTTTTGATCATTCTTCTCAAGCATATAGGTATTCCTATAACCATTGTGGATGACTCTCTTATCAAACAACCATGGTCTTCCTAACAATACGTAGGAAGCGTACATGGGTAGTATGTTATAGAGAATCTGGTTGGAGTAATTGCTAATAATGATCAGTAGCAATATTTGCCAAGTGACATGTAATGCTCCCTTCTCACTAAACCAGTGCAACTTATATGGCTTCAGATGTGCAATAGTCGGCAACCTCAGTTTTGAGACTAGGTCGGCTCATGCCACATTAGTATAGCTTCCACTATCTATGATGAGGGCACATGTCTACTCATTCACCTTACAGGTGATATGAAATAAGTTCTCTCTCTACTCCTCCTCTCATGAAGGTTCCATGCTCATAGTGCGTTGGACAACCATGAGTAGCAGGTCCAAGCCCTCGACATATACGTCTTCCTCAATTAACTCATTCTCGACATTCACTTTCTCGGTAGGAACCTCCTCTTCCTCGAGTTCCTCATTCGTACTCTTTACATCTAACTTTGGGGTGTCTCCCTTAATGACCATTGTCTTTGGTTCAAGTATTAAGCAACCATATGTCCAAACCCTTAGCACTTCAAGCATTTGATCTGGCTAGTCTTCCTACCAAACCCTGTCGTTTCTCATACGTTTGGGTTGGTACTAGATCTTTAGATTAGCTTTTCTGCTCAGTTTTGACATTTATCCTACTTCTCAGCTCGAGACTTGGCAGAGTCCGGTTACTTACCTATCCTGGTCGGCTACTCAGCATTCGAGTTGTTGCTCGGCTTCCTCTTTACCTCTCTATAAGATGGGCAATCCTAACTTATGCGAACTGTGACTAAGAATAGACAAGCATGGCCATTGAATGGGCTCGAGCTTGCAGAAAGCTAGAAAGAGTTAATGGGAAATGGTACAAAAGGGTGAAAGCAAAGGACAAAAATAATAAGCAAAACCCACAAATAGCTCAAGAGGGTATGATGCACCAATGGAACTTTCGAAGACTCATAGCAAAATTTGATGTGATGCACAAATTGATCCAATAAGGTTACTCACCACCTAACCTTGCTTAAGGGAAAGGATAAGAGTGATGCTAAGAATAAACAACGGTGTTTACGTAGGAAAGAAGGTACTTAAAGGTGTATTAAAGATTATTTGATGTCTTACAACTACAAATACAAGGGTATTTATATCCGCAAACTAGGGTAACTTGCCTAAAAGGGAAAAAAGAAAAAAGACATTTCCTGAGGAAGGCAATGTACATGTTATAAAGGGGTAAAAATGAATATATAAGGAAAATAATCATTGGTGCTATAGATTATACATATGATACTGTATACGTAGCATTTTGGCATTAGCAAGGTCGTTAGGAGATGTAGACAAAAAGCACAAACGCATAGGTTTGTTTGATCAGGGAAAGCTTAGTCAGTTTGACTTTCTCTCTCGGCCTTTCGGCAAAGAAGAGGCCGAGTAATTGGTCAACTTGGCAACATTGAGTAATTGTTAACTTAGCATACCATACAACAATGGGTAGTCATATGGCATGGCATTAGGGGTGACTTGGGAAGGAGGTACTTAGCCTCGGTAGAGATTAGGTGGAACATAAAGATTTATTGTGCCAGCCCTTCTATTCCTCAAGCCTGGCTGTAAGTCAGGGGCTCCGTAGCTTAATTCCCATCATTCTCACTGAGTTGTTTTGGATTTGGGATCAAGTCTAGATGGTGTTTGCTTAATTCTCCATTAGGGTGATATGAACTAAGGTCAATGATGTTGAAGGCGTCATAAACCCCATAGTCCTCAAGCAGTTCCAACCTGTAGGTGTTATCGCTAATTTTCTAGAGGATTCTAAAAGGTTCTTCTACTCTTGTAGATAATTTCTTTCTCGTTTTGTTCAGGAAATGTTCTTTGTTGAGGTATAGCTACAGCAAGTCTCCTAGTTGTAATTGTTTTGCCAACCAACCCTTGGTCCTTTTATACATTCTTCTGGTAGCCTAGTCGATGTGCCGAGTGACCTTATCGTAGATATGTTGAAGGGATTGTGCCCTGGCCAAGGCATTGGGGTCTTCTTGCATGGGTACGAGTATAAAGGCAACTCGGGATTGAATCCATCGACCACTTCAAAGGGGGTCTACTTAGTAGTGTCATGTACAGTTCAGTTATAAGCAAACTCAACCATTAGTAGGTAAATGTCCTAATCTACTAAGTTCTTGCCCACTGTAGCTCAGAGTAGTGAACCTAAAGTACGATTAACCACCTCTATTTAGCCATTAGTTTAGGGGTGATTGGAGGTACTGAAGAGTAATTTGGTTCCTAGCTAATGCCACAAGGTTCTCCATGAATGACTTAAGAACTTTAGGTCTCTGTCGAAGACTACACTCATCGACATACCTCGTATCTACACAATTTCCTATAAGAAAAGAGAAGCAATAGCCGAAGCATTGTTAGTTTTGGTGCAGGGCATAAAGTGTGCCATCTTACTGACCAATCCACAACAACCATTATAGAATCTTTTCCTCGAGTAGTTCTTGACAGTCCGAGAACAAATTCCATGCTTAGTTTAGTCCACGGCCTCGTCAGAACAGGTAGGGGAATTGCCTTCCCTTATTTAGCTCGGTACTTGCCCTTTTTGTATGTAGTACAACTTTCGACTACTCGGTGAACATCTCTTGACATTCTTAGCCAAAAGAATCGGCTATTCACTAGTTCATAAGTCCTTCTCTCTCCAAAATGTTTGGAGAGTCCTTCACCATAGGCTTCTCTAATTAATAATTCCCATAGGGAACAAGTCAGCATATACAGTTTTCCTCCTCGAAATAGATAGCCATCTTACACATAATACTGGTTTACTGTTTCCCATTCACGCATCTTAAAATTATTGGTCTAAACTGTGGAACCTTAAAGTATTGCTCTTTGACACTTGCAAAACCAAACAATCTAGTCTGCAGTTTTCATAAGAGCGAATGCCTCCTTGGTAGAGCGTCTACAACTACATTATGCTTTCCTTACTTGAACTTGATCACAAAATTAAATCCCTCAAAAAATTTAACCCATCTTGCCTGCTGCTTAGACTGTGTGGTCTGACTCCGGAGGTATCGCAATGACTTATGATCAATATATATGACAAATTCTCTCGATAATATAGTGTTGCCATACTTGCAGTGTTTGGATTAGTGCCAAGAGTTCTTTGTCATATACAGAGTAATTTAACTGGGGACCTTAAAGCTTCTTACTGTGAAAGACAATTGGTTATCCTTCCTACATCAAGACAATACCTTTTATAATGTCTGATGCTTTGCACTTTAGCTTAAAAATTTTGTCAAAGTTAAGGAGTAATAACGTTAGGGTAGAGGTTAACTTCTCTTTTACCTTGGCAAAACTCCCCTCCTCCGTTTATCCCCATCGGAAGTCGGTGTTCTTCCTCTTTAATTTAATAAGTGGTGCAACGGGGGTACTAAAGTTCCTAATGAACCTTCGGTAAAACAAAGCGAATCTATGGAAACTTCTTACATTGGCACAAGTAGCAGGGGTCGGCCATTCAACAATTACTCGGATCTTCTCATCATCAACTTGCAAGTCTTCTCAACTGACTACATAGCCTAAGAATACCACGTTATGCTGGTAAAAATAACATTTCTTTAGGTTGCTAAATAATCTCTCAGTACGAAGAATATCTAAGACTACTCTGACGTGTTCACAGTGACTTAGCATATCGGCACTAAAGATCAAGATTTCGTCGAAGTACATTACAACACACTTCTCAATGAGATATCTCAATACATGGTTCATAAGCCTGATGAAGGTACTCGGGGCATTTGAATGCTGTCTTCTACTCATCTCGAATGCTGTCTTTTACTCGTCTCTTGGCCTCATGCAGTTTGATCTGTAAATCCCGCAAATTTAGCTATTTAAGAGTAGAATTGAACCCTAATACTGTAGATGACTTGATAAGTCATTAAAGCCGAGCAAGATAAAAATTTAATAAATTATAAGTAAAACTAGAAATATTAGTAAAATGATCCCGTAAATTTGAATTTAAGAAAATAAGCAATAAAATAAGAGAATATAAAAATTCCAAAATTTAACTATATAACTCTTTATTTATCGAAAATGTGTAAAATGCATTCTGATAATTAACGAATCGCTAAAGATAAATTATATGTATATTAAAAATCATAGAATGACCTAAATAATATTTAGGAATATTTATTTGTACTATATATGAATTTACATGTAGGTAGAAATACGCGTAATTACCTAAAGTACGCGAAACGTACTAAAATAATACTAAATAATTAAAAAATTCATAATTAATTAAGGAAAATTAAATAAAAATCATAAAAAATAAGAAATGATCCAAAATTAGGTCATGGTAATAAGGGAAAATAAGAAAAAAATTAGCCAATTGAATTTGATCAATACAAAAATCAAATTGGAAGAAGATAAGGCAATTGTCTAATCAAATTAATGCACAATAATTTCCTTAAAGCTCTATAAATGCTCCAAATTTTTTAGAAGCTCATTTTGGATGTCAGGAAGTTTAGAAAAATAGAGAGAGGGAAATTGAGAGAAAATTAGGGTTTTACAAAATTTTAGCAAAATTTGTGCAGTTGGGGCTTATAAGGACAATGCAGACCTAACGAGCAATTGAGAGTAGATGGCCACTACCACCATATGGTGGTGGTAGCGTGTAAGTGGGCCAACACACCCATGGCCACCGACGGTGGTCGAAGCTACCAAAATCGGTGAGTTCGATTTCTAACCCGATTTTGTGTAATTTTTTAGAAATGGTAAATATTATTAGAAAATTATGAATTTAGTTATTCTAAAATATTTTTGTATTTAGTATTTAGGAAAATTATTATTTTGATGAAAATATGTCCCATGATATATGGTCCTTAAGAAATCATACAAAATCAAACATGTTTCAGTTTGGAAATAAATGACCTTAGGAGTGTAATTTTGAGCCCATAATATTTGTGTAGACTAATTAAATGATATAGAACAATACTATGAAGCCCGTTTAAAAAAATTAATTTTCAAAATTTTTAGATAATTTTTAGGCCTTAAAATGAGGCATAAAATGGGTAATTTAGGATTAATTAAGTAATTAAATAGTTAATTACTAATTTAGTGAATAATTATATGTTTTAGGATGTTGAAATCTGATAAAATATGACACTTGTAGCATTTAGGGTATTAGATATAATTATTAGGTTAGTTATGTAGTAAATAAGTAATAGGGAAAATAATAAATTTTAAGTTAATTTTGTAAATTAGGGTAATTAGGTGTAAAATCTGATTTACGATAAATTTAAACATTTTGAAATAATAATTGATGTTGGGAGATGGTAATTAGAATGATAAAAATATTTGATGTGTATTATGTACATAATAAGTAATAGTACATAATACACAATTATTAGAAATATAATAAATATAAGATATTAGAATAAAAATTGATATTACATAATAAAGCTAAAATCTCACAAATAGGGAAAGTATGCTCAAAATAATAAAAATATCAAATACATGGTTTAAATAATTATTAAATCATAAATATATTAAGAAAAAGCTAAAATTAGTATTTTATAATTTTTAAACTAAAATAATAAATTTTGTGATATTTTTATATCATGATTTAAACTGCGAGTCATAATGTCAAAAATGGACCTTGCTACGAGAAAATACGCTTGAAAACAATCAAAATGAACTATAAGTTTATAACGATTCGAGCTAAAATGAGAAAGTTATATGCAATTCGATAAAAAGTTCAAATCGACGATTTGATGTAAATCAATAACCAATTTAAGTAAACGGTACGATTTAGCAAACTAGTTTAGTTATTAATTCCCAAACTTATTACTTTTCCATATTTCCCTAATGTTAAGTAATCTTGAAATCAAGACTGACTTACCTTTGGACTATTACAATCCTTGACATCATTTATGACTAAGTGAATACTTCTAATAACTCTATACTTGTTTTGTGCTTATAGTTAGTGCGTATGAATTAAATATTAATAATTTAATGCATGGGGATTCTAGTTATGCATGCAACTGATATTGATTAATTATTGTGCAAAATATTATTAAATGTGATAGTTGAAAATTTGGTTATATAATTGATTGTTGCATTATTTCAATGATTTGTTTATAATGTTTGACCACCTCATAAATTGATTTAATCATATTCAACCCAACTAAAATTAAACTGATCATGCATAAAGCACGGACATTGCATATAATATTCCGGCCGTTACCTCAAGTGGTTGGTAATAAAGGGCCTTGGAGGGATGGATTCCCACGTGATTTGATTAGTACAGTATAGGAGTATTGGTATAACAAGACCCTATCCTTGGCTCGTAGGTTCTATTAGCGTCACAAATGCTAACCATGGGTGGTTGGGGGTCGCGTCTAGAAACCACCATTGTAGGGTATGAGCGTAGACTGTAGGAGCCACTTCACTGCTAGACCTTGATATTCGTATATTATTAACTGTTACAAATAGAAACCTATTTTGTGGAACAGGGAATTGATATATATATAATGATATAAGGTTAAAAATCCAGGTGCTAGAGCCCGATTGTGATTGTACCGATGTATCTCCAACCCTTACTTCGGAAGGTGTTAAATCCGATGTCGTATGCAGTACCAGTCAATTGCATATATACTGTTTAACATACTGCTTATTCATGCATTCATATGTTTAGTAATAAACTATTTGATAACTTGTTTGTTGGTAGAGTACAAGGGAAACTCACTAAACTCTTATAGCTTACTCCCCAATAGTTTTCTCTTGTAGGTTCCTAGATAATTGAACATAGGTTAAAAACTGAGAGTTGAGTGCCAACGTCGAGATGCATGAAAGTTAGACTTAGAGAACAGACTATATGGTTCATTTGAATTATTATATATATAATTACTAATACTACATTTAAATTTTATGACTTTAGTAAGTATGAGTTTTAGAACTTTACTACCTATTCTTATTGTTTGGTAAATGATACCGACTCTTTGCAGTTCTATTGAACTATAGCTTTTTAGGTATCTATAGTCACATATATGTGGTTGTAAGTTAAATAAATAAATAAATAAAAACTTTAGTAATTAATTATTTAGAATCTTACAATCTTTGACTTGCAAGATAATTTTCAAATCATGAGTACACACATGATATGAAAATTTTAAGTAATCTTGCTAGGACCCCTTTGGGTCATGACATGATGTTAAGCAGATTTGAGATTAATCTAACTAAAAATTTTGGCTCTACTCAATTCATCTAACATGTCTTCTAACCTCGGGATCGGATAATTGCATTTGATCATAATTTTGTTCACGACTCAGCTGTCAATACACATCCGCTAGGTTCCAGCCTTTTTCGGTACTAGAAGTGTAGGCATAATACAAGGGCTGAGATTCTCTTTCATTTATCTGCTTTCCAATAACTCATTGACTTGACGTTAAAGCTCAAAAGCCTACTCGGGATTCATGTGATAAGCTAGCTTATTCGATAGTACAGTGCCGGGTCCTAAGTCAATGCAGTGCTCTATGCCTCGTGTCGGGGGTAACCCTACTAGCAACTATTCTAAGAACAGGTCAACATATTAATCCAATAGTTCCTTTACCTCTTGAGGTAAATCATTCCACTCCTTCATTTCCAATAGTCACCTGACCAACAGGAAGGTCAGCTTTAGCGTTAATGGCCTTTTGGAGCTCAGCTCTACTCATCATCAAAGCCTTCTTTGATTTGCGAGCAAGTTTAGTCTATAACTTATGAACCTCTCTCAGCAGCATCCGATTTAGTGTAATCTTCCAGTCATCCTTCTTAGACATGTAGGTATTCCTATAACTGTCGTGGATGACTCTCTTACCAATCAGCTACGGTCTTCCTAACAATATGTAAGAAGTACACGTGGGCAGTATGTTGCAAAGAATCAGGTCAGTGTAATTGTCGATAGTGACCAATAATAATACTTATTAAGTGATGTGTAATGCTCCCTTCTTACTTAACCATTGCAACTTGTATGGCTTCGGATGCTCAACAGTCGACAACCTTAGTTTTGAGATAAGGTTAGTTGATGCCACATTGTTGTAGTTCCCACTGTCCACGATAAGGGCATACGTTTGTTCGTTCACTTTACAGGTGATATGAAATAAGTTCTCTCTCTGCTCCTCCTTTTGTAAGGGCTCCATACTCACAGTACGTTGGAAAACCATGAGTAACTGGTTCAAGTCCTTAGCATATACATCTTCCTCGATAAACTCTTTCTTGGCATACTCATTCTCAGTAAGAACCTTCTCCTCATTATGTTCCTCATCCGTACTCTCTACATCTAACTTTAGGGTATCTCCCTTAATGAGCATTGTCAGCCATATGTCTCAACCCCTAACACTTGAGGCATTTGATTTGGCTAGTATTCCTACTAGACCCTTACCCTTTCTCATACATTCGGGTCATCACTAGATCTTTGGACCAGCTTTTCTACTCGGCTTTGACATCTATCCTACTTCTCAGTTCGGTACTTGGCAGTGTCTGGTTACTTTCCTATATTGGTTAGCTAATCAGTACTCTAGTTGCTACTTGACTTTTTCTTTGCCTCTCTAGCCATTAGGCAATTCTAATAGCTTCATCTATTGTATTAAATCGTTGGAGTTCCACAATGTCTCGGATGTCTCGTCTCAACTTAATAACAAACCTTGAAACTGTTTAGGTAGGTCGTTTCTCCACTTCGCATCTTATCATAAGTATTTGGAATTCTTAAACATATTCATCAACGGTTCGGCCTACTTGTCTCAACTCCTAAAGCCATGTGAAAGTATCTTGGAGATATGTTTTTAGCATGAATCTATTTCTGAGCACCCTCTTCATCTCGGTCCAAGTATTAATCTCTCCTTACCCCTCTCTTTTTCTCATGGCTTGAAAATTCTTCTACCACGTGGTGGCATATCCAAAAAATTCAACAGCAACAATTCTCACTTTCCATAATCCTCACATTGGTAATAATCAAATATACCCTCTACCTTCTCTTCCTAATCCAAGTACTCGTCAACATTCCTAGACCCATTGAAGCTTAGAATCCGAAGCTTCACATAGTCAGATGTTTTGGGGACTCGTACATGCTCCTCTTCAAAATGCTCTTTTTCCTCCTCATCTAGCTCTCTTAAGTCTATCATTCGCCTTACTCGTTCGCCAACTCCTCCACCTCAAAATGGTCGAGTTGGGTGCTAACCTCTAATAGGTTGAGCAGCTTATGAAGTATCTTACATGGCCTCAACGAGTAAACAAGCCAATACATGAACAGCTTGAGTAAGATCTATTAAGAGTTTAGCTATCTCATCGAATCTCTCGTCAGTACTTTTGGGAGTTCCTTGAGACCGACGCCTATAGTAGACAACTTTACTATCATCACCTGTACCAACATTCATATTAGGGTCTATCATTTTTCCTCACAGATCTAAAATTTAAACAAACACTTTAGAAAGTGAACAACTAATAATACCATAGTCAAATGAACTCACTAACTGACTTTGTTTCAAATAGGCAAAAATAGAGTATAATAGAACTCAAGAAGAACTAACTATGGCTCATACAAAACCTCCGATCTAATACTAAGATGATGTAAACTGCAACCAAGAACAGACAACTCAGCTACTGGATAGGTCGGAGCTAGCAGAAAGCTCGAAAGAGTCAATAGGGAAATGTATGAAAGGGTGAAAGCAAAGGACAAAAATAGTAAGAAAAACTCATGAACAACTCCAAAGGATATGATACACTAATGGAACTTCCGAAGACTTACAACATAATTCGATGTGATGCACAAATTGGTCCAATGAGGTTACTCACCACTTAACCTTGCCTAAGGGAATGGATAAGAGTGATGCCGAGAGTAAACAATAGTGTTTACATAGGGAAGAAGGTACTCAAAGGTGTATTGAAGATTATCTGATGTCTTACAACTAGAAGTATAGGGTATTTATATCTGCAAACTCAGGCAACTTATCTAAAAGGGAAAAGACAAAAAGGACATTTCTTAAGGAGGGAATATACATCTTATAAAGGGGCAAAAATAAATATACAAGGAAAATAATCACTGGTACTACAGATTCTACATATGATATTGTACACGTAGCGATGTGACATTAGCGAGGTTGTTAAGGGATGTGGACAAAAAGTACGGATGCATAGGTTTGTCTAAGCAGGGATAGCTTAGTTAGTGCAGCTTTCTCTCTTAACCTCTCGGTAAGGAAGAGGCCGAGTAATTGGTTGACTCGGCAATACCCTTGGTAAAAGAGGTACTCGGCCTCGGCAGGGGTTGGTTGAAACATAAGGATTTATCATGTCAACCCCTTTAGTCCTCGAGCTCGGCTATAGGTCAGGGGCCCCGTAGCTTAATTCCTATCACTAATAGCTTCATCCAGCGTGTCAAATCATTAGAGTTCTACAATGTCTTTGATGTCTTCTCTTAACCTACTAATAAATCTTGAGATTGTTTAAGCTGGTGGTTCCTCCACTTTCTTGAACATACTCATCAATAGTTCAACTTACTTATCTTAGTTCCTGAAGCCAAGTGAAAGTATCTTAGAGATATGTTTCTAGCACGAATCTGTTTCTAAGCACTCTCTTCATCTCGGGCCAAGTATTAATCTCTTAGTATCCCTCTCTCCTTCTTATGGCCTGAAACTTCTTTCACCATATGGCAATATATCCAGAAAATTCAACAACAGCAATCTTCACTTTCTTGTATTCCTTATACTGGTAATAATCAAACACACACTACACCTTCTCCTCCCAATCTAGATACTCATCAGTATTCCAAGATCCATTAAAACTCGGCATCTAAAGCTTCACATGGTTAGATGCTTAGGGGAATCATACACGCTTCTCTTCAAAATACTCTTCTTCTTCCTCATTAAGCTCTCTCATGTCTATCCTTCACCTTACTCATCCTCCAACTTTACCACCTCAAAATGGTCGAGCTGAGTTTTGACCTCTAATAGGTTGAGCAGCTTGTAAAGTATTTTTTACAGCCTTAGTAGATCGATAAGACAGTGTGTGAATAGCTCGGGTCAAATCTACCAAGAGGTTAGCTACCTCATCGAGCCTCTCTTCAATGCTTCTGGAAGTTCCCTAAGACTGATACCCATGGTAGACAACTCCACTATCATCACTAGTACCAACATTCATATTTAGGTCTATCATTTTCTTTTTCATAGATTTAGAATTTAAACAAACACTTTAAAAAGTGAACAGTTAATAACACAGCAGACAATGAACTTAATAATTGACTCTGTTTCACATATGCAAAACAAAGCACAACCAAAATTCAAGAAGACGAATGAAGTAATAAGCAAAAACCCACGAACAGTTATAGAGGATACAACACACCAAAAGAACTTTTGAAGACTCACTGCATAATTCGATATGAGGTACGAATTGGTCTAATAAGGTTACTTGCCACCTAACCTTACTTAAGGGAAAGGCTAAGAATGATGTCGAGAGTAAACAAGTAGTATCTACTCAAGGAAGAAAGTACTTAAATCTGTTGAAGTTAATCTAATGATCTCATAACTGCAAGTACAAAGGTATTTATACCCACAAACTAAGGTAACTTGCCTAAAAGGGAAAAGACAAAAAGGGCATTTCTTAAAGGGGCAATGTACATGTTACAAAGGGGAAAAAATGAATATACAAGGAAAATAATTATTGGTGTTACAGATTCTACATGTGATACTGTATACGTGGTGATACGGCATTAGCAAGGTCATTAGGTGATGTAGACAAAAAAGTATGGATAGATGGGCTTATCTGAGCAGGGATGGCTTAATTAGTCCAGATTCACTCTCTTGGCTTCTCGGCAAGGATGATGCTGAATGATTGGATGGCTCGGCAATAGAGAGTAATCATCAACTCGGCAAGCTACAGAATAAAGGGTGGTCATATGGCATGGCATTAGAGGTAACTTGACAAGTAAGTACTCAACCTCAGCAGAGATTGATTAGAACAAGAGGATTCGTCATGCTAGCCCCCCTAGTCCTTGGGCTCGGCTGTAGCTCAAGAGTCCCGTTGCTTGATTCCCATCACCACCTTCACCGCAACCTCCTCACCTGTCACTTAGTTTGACTAAGTTTGGAGAATTTAGTTTGACTAAGTTTGGAGAAAGGACCATTTTAGTTATCCTCATCAAAGGGAGTCGATATTTGGCTTGATACTATTAATCATTCCCTTAGCTATTGCTATGCTTATCTAACTAAGTTAGTGGTCAAATCAATCTTAATTCCATTTAAGAGTGGCTAGATAAGTTCACAATAATACAAAATGAAGTAATCATATAGAACAACATACTAAGGAGTTTAACTCTTATCATAAACAAATTATCAACCACACATATTGCATATGTACAAGCAGCTAATTTACAATCATAATTAGAAGTACTCTTAAGCTTCTAAATACTTTAACATAGTATCTCAACAAGCTGTAAAGCTACGATTCCTACTTACCTGTCTTGACACTTACTGTGTCAGACTCATATCATCAATGTTTTGTTCATTAGGAGACCTTATATATATACAAAACCTAGATTTAGTTTTCATAAGAGTTATGAAAATGTTAAGGTTCTATCTATTTGTATTCTGCTAAACAATTATGTATATAAATATATTAATACATCTAAATTATATTATTATTTTCCTTATATAATGAAATATAGTTTTATTATGTAAGTTAAGTTAAGTTATTAAGTATTGATAATAGATGTTGTTATACTATTTCGTATAATATATCATCTTGATTGCATCAAAATGTACTTTTAATTAATTAAATTATATTTTGATTACAATAATGTGATCATAGTACGTAAATTCTTAGAATATTACAGAAATATAAGTTATAGTACTTAAGATTATCCGATTTTCGTAAAAATAGTATCATTGGGTTTATACACACCTAATAATACATATTACGGGTTCTATTTTGAGAGATGGCTTCTAAAGGGTATTTTAAGTTTCTAATATACTTACATGTGTCTATAATAAGTATTATCTTATTGTATTCATTTTATGCAATTGAACTATATTTTATATAATTTCCTAATATAACTTAATAATATTGGTATTATCTAGCCTTAATATGTATATAACATAACCAAATCATAAAACTATCATCAAATATATTAAAATTTATTTTTACCAAATCTAACTAGCATGTATATGAATAGTTTTTATTTGAATATTTATCACATTTTAGCCTATTAGTACTATAAGCGTACCCAAGTTTGTAATTTAAGCTATTTTTGCTTAGTAAATTTGTAATAAATAGCTCGAGCCACAAAATAATTCCTCAAAAAAATCTTCTATAAACTCCTAAAAATATGGGGAATATAGTCAATACATGATTCCATGTTATCGAGTTTGTCACCTATACGCTCGTAATTATAATTTTACCCCTAAATTGCATTTAATTAACCAAATATTTTATTTTTTATGTAAAATTATTTTCAATATATTCTAACATCATTATAATTTAGCAAAAGTTAATGGACATCCATTTCATCAATTAATTTCATAAAACCTATTTATTTCATCATTTCACTGTATATTTAGTTATTTTTAGGGTAAAAAAATTCAATAAATATCAAGAATACATAAATTAAAAATCCAGCTGCATAGAAATTAAATACATATCATATATATTCTTTAAAAACATTTTGAGCTGGAAATTATATCATTTAGTGTATTTATTTTGAATGTTAAAATTCGAATGGTTAGTAACTTTCTTAAACAAGTATATAAAATACTATTAATTTAAAAAATAAAATAAAATTACCACGTGAAAATATATCTAAAATAACTTAGATGAAAATTAGGCAAAAACAAGGTAGAAATTTAACCAACCTATTCCTCGGTGCTCTAGTTTCTAATAGTGGAGGGGTGATTATCGTAGTAATAAGGTATGGGGTGTACAAGTGATGGCTAGTAGGGTTTGTTGTTAGCCAGTCATCTAAGTTGGATACAATTGTAGCTCAAGGGTTCCCCTATTTCCTTTTCATTTTTCTAAATTTTTCAAAATTTCTCCTTTACTGTTCTAAACTCTAAATTGCTAAACCTGACATATCTGGGATAAGTTGGTATTTATAGGGTTTAAGGGTAGCCAAGAAGAAATTTCCTATTTATTTATTTATTTTTACATGACGCGTCTCATTTTCAAAGAAATTTCTTTTAACTCACCTTATCACATTTTAATTGTTTGCCATGGTTGAAGTCTAGATAATTCTAGTTTATTTCCAACAATTTTTAGTTTCTTACTTGCTAAATGGATAAGTTTTAGTTGATTATTAACATTTTACATAATAATTGGTAATTCTATTAATATATGGGTATATATCCTATGTAATTGATACATGTATAATTGATACATGCAATGTTTATACATACTCACGTAATTATGTTCCTAGCATATCTTTTAGTTTTAAGATATATTTTTACTTATTTTTATGAGTTTATCTCATATTATATATATTTATATAATTTCAAGTCAATTTACGGATATAATTATTATATATACCGAGTATACTCATAAAAATATGTGTATGCTCATATAGTATATTGTACTATATTATTTTGTTTTACAGCCTAATTAACTTATCTCTAAATCCTCATCACATTTTGAGCATGGTTTTAGGGGTTTTGATTATTTTTATACTATATTGAATAATCACATTTCTAAAGGTAAACTTGGGATTTTTAGTCATTATTTTTTAAATCTAACTCCATTTAGTCACTTCAACTAACATTTTTATCCTAATCATAAAGTTTGGACTTAATCAGATAAGTTTTTCTTAGAGACCCTAAATTTAGATATGATTACCCTTAACATAATTTTAGGGGCTCACGAATAATTCTTCTTCTTTATGTTTTTGTATTTATGTACGTATATACTTAATTATATGTATACATATGTTATATTCACTTAGTTATGTATATATACAGTTTATATATATAGTATATGTACATACATATAATATTAAGTATAATTACTTTATCTTATATATGTATAAAATATATTATGAAATAGTATAAATACATATATAAATAAGCAGTAAAATAAGGGATTACATGTATGCATAAATATCCATATATAGTATTCTGTTTTTCTAAGTTTTAAATATATATATATATATATATATATATATAGAGTATAAATATTTAGATATGTACATATATCAAAAGTACATGTATATGCATATTGATACTTAGTTTTCTTAAAATAAATTAATAGGTATAATATATACATATATGTAGATATGTTGGTTATGATATTTAAATGAATAATAGAAGTTATTTTTATACATGAAATTATTTAAAGTATTGTATATATGTATATATATTAATATTACAAATTGGAAAAATTACAAAAATTGAAAAAAAAAAAATAGGAAAATTACAACATGGAGCAACAAGAAGCTAACATGTTAGCTATTTAAATTTCTTGATTAATAATAAGAAATTAATAACAATAAATTAACTAGAAAATTACACTTGTAACAAAAGTCATGATAATTAATGATTTAGGCTTAGAATAGTAAAATAATGAAATTACTACAAAATGAACACAAAAATAAAAATATTTAGAAACTATAAAAATTTATATATTATATAATTCATTATTAGACATAAAGAAAATAAAATCAATTAAACCATTAAAGAAATGCTAAAAATAATAAACAAAAATATTTAGGCTAAAATAAATAAATTCATAACATTTCAAGCCTATAATAGAAAATGTGAGTACCAATGTCCAAAATGGACCTCGTTATGTGAAAGTATATCCGAAAATGATCCACTATTAGTTTATAAAAATCAGATTTGAAATGAAAATGTTACACGCAATTAAAGAAAAAGCTAGAACTAGAAAATTATATGAGATAAATAGAAAATTTAAGTAGATTTTTAGATAAGTGCTTATATAGAATAATTATTTTATTTAGATACTTACTATGTTTCATATTTTTTAATTATCAAGTGATCTCGATGATGATATCGATCTCCCCGTTAACTACTACGATCCTTGAGCTTTACCATGGTTGAGTAAGTACTCTTGATGATTCTATCCTTATACTTATAGATAGTGAAATTTAAACATTTATCGATAAATTGATTAATGTGTAGGGTTTAGAATTTGCATGTGATTGCTGTTTGTTTATAGTATGAAAATACCTTAAATTAAGATAATGAACTATTTGTTACATTATAGATATCTATAAAGAGTTTAGTTGTCTATGATATTGATTAGTCACATAATAATCTAATCTACGTATACTTGATTTTGTTAAATTAAACTAATTCATGCATAAACATGCATTACATGGTAATTAATTTGGTCGTCACATAACACGAAGGTAGCAAGAGGCTGTGCTATGATTTTTTTACTTATATTTATGATTAAACTGTTTTAATATGGTACATACATACAACATGATCTTTCCTTGGCCTGCGGGATTACTAAGTATTGGAGGCACTAACCGCTTAACTAAGGATTGAGTCCAAAGGTCTCCATTTAAGGGTGAGTGTAAAATACGGGGGCCTATTCACAATCATACTTGGAACTTAGTTTTTAAAACTAAAACTTAACATACCGTTTTTCCTTAAATATGAAACGTAGAGTTTTATAGTTATGTAAGTTTAGGCTTGGTCCCCGAATCTAACTAGTGTTGTATATTCCCCAACCCTAACTTTAAAGAGCATTAAATCTGAGTTATATGTAGTACTTAGTCAATTGTATGTATTTGTGTAACATTCTATTTGATCACGGATTCACACGTTTGTAATTAATTGCTAAATAAATTGTTTATTTGTATGGTTAAGTGATAACTCACTAAGCTTTATAGCTTACAACCCTATAAGCTTTTGATGTAAGAGAACCTATTATCGTACCTAGCTAAGGCATGCTTAAGGTTAATTTAGGACTTTTATAGGAAAATTGTGTAGAAGAAGAGAGCTAACTAAATATAGAAATATATTGTGGAACTCTTAATTAGAACTTTTATGATATTTTGAAGTATGACATTTAGTAGCCATGTAGAGTAACTTTCTTTATTATTGTAGCTTTATTATTACTATTTTCAGATTTAAGGTCCCGTATTACCTATATAATGATGTTATTATAAGAAATCTTAGATTATATATATTATGATATTATCTTACCTATATAACACTTGGGTAACTGGTTGTAGTGGTAAACTTATATGTCATATAAAAGGTTGTCAATTAGAAGGGAAACTAATTTACGTTTTTTTTTTTACGATATATGGTGACCTGCCATGACCAAACTACCCTTTAGGTCATGATAAGTCCAAAGGCTAACTATAGAGAGGCTTTTTGTGTTTTGAATTATTTTCGCAAATACTTGAAATCTTTTAAAACATCACTCTTACATAGTAAGAATATAATCCAAGTAAACCTTGAGTAATATTCAACATTAATAAGGCCATATTTGTCCCCACCTAGACTTAGTGTCTAGGTTAAACCAAATAAGTCCATATGTAATAATTGTAATAGCCTTTGTATAGATTTAAATTTCTTACCTTTGTGAGAAACATAACTCATCCTATTTTTCAAACATGTAGCATAATGAAGATCCACTTGAATACTTAATTTAGGTTAATCATTTATTAGGCTCTTTTTAGATGGTTTTTCAAGTTGATAAAAATTTACATGTCCTCTTTTCAATGCTAGAGTTAGATTATCTTATATAGAAAGAAAGCATTTTTCAAGTTCAGCTTCAAATGGTTTAATCAAATATATATTTTTCATTCTAAAGCCTTCGAATAGCTTGGTTCCATCTTTATCAAAACCAATGCATATATTGTTTTTAAATGTTACCATATACCCTTTTGTCATAGAGTTGATATATGCTCAATAAATTGTGCCTTAATCCGTTTGACAAGAGAAGCATTTTCTTTGATGTGAGGAGAGTAAGAGTTATATTAGCACGATTAAGTTTGGTAGCCCATTTTAGGTACTCGAGATGGTAACTTGATTAGGCTAGAAACTTACGAGGAACTTCGTGATATTAGTCGAGGAGTTTTCATAGGCTCGAAATTTGAAAACATAATAAAATATTAAAAATATAGCTAAAATAGTAGAAATTTATTATAGTAATATATAATTAATGATAATGTGTGAAGTAGGTTTCGAAAGTTAGCAAATACTTAGAAATATAATTAATATAGTACATAAAATAATATATATAATAGACATGTGTATACATCAAGTATGATTAGTATATCCATATACATACCTATAATTACTAATGACATTCGAAAATGTGTAAAAAATACAAAATAAATTGATAAAATATAAGAAAAATATTAATAAAAACTCTAAAGCATGAGGGGAACATCTTGCTACATGATAAGTTAGGGGATGAGTAGGGAATCATTTGGAAATTTAAGTTGGCTATGTGTTAACATGTAAGTAAAGGAAGGAAACACTTGTGCAAGAAGGATGAAAAATCTAAAGTGATATCAATTCACTTAATAAAAATGTTAAGGCTATTTTTACTAAAAGATTAGCTTTACAGGTGAAATAGGAAAATTTTGAGGAAGATAAATAACGAGAGAAAGTAGGAAAAAGACTTGAGGAAAAATATTGTGCAAAATAGGAGATTTAGGGGTTTTTAAGGAAATTAATCAATAGGATGTCCAACTATGCGATTTCTTAAAGGTATGGTCGATGGTGGTTGTTGCGACAAGCCCCCTTCCCCCAGTGGTAGTCAGAGCTTTGCATTACTGATAAATGCTCAATTTCTTCAATTTTATCAAAATTTTGGGGAAAATAGCAAATGAACTCCAAAAATTGTTAAATTTGGGTTCTTTACATATTTTTACATGAGGAATTCCAATCTTTAATTAGATTTTCAAAATTTTGAGTGTAGATATGGGGTTCTTAAGAAAAATATCTCACATAACAATTTTCAATCGGGTTCTTGAAAGACTAATTCATATAGTTGCGACTTGAAATTTTATTGACATATACCTAAGATGTTATATTTTGATACTGACTGGTTGAATTTCCAAAATTAAGTTGTCGGATTTTTGAGAAAATTCTATTTTTTATGTAAACAATGTGTTAGACAAGGTATTTTGCCAAAAGAGATTGATGAAAATTTCTAAAACTACTGTATACCCTAAATTTCCCTACATATAGTAGCTTAAAGTGGTCTATTATGAATTGGAGAAGGATAATTTATAAGGAAAAGTGGGTATTTGGTGATTTAAGGTTACATTTTTCAAGTATTTATTATACTTGTAAACTAATGAATAGTATAATAGAGAAAGGAAGTAGATGATTAAAGTTTTAGCTGATACTTACTACTTTACACTTCTATAAATACAAGGCAAGTGGAGTATATGTAAGGTAGTTGGATGGTAGTAGTAAGGTTCGATAGTGCATCAAAAAGTAAGTCAGAATGTGATTTAGTGTCATTATGTTGAATACATTAGCAAAATAGAATCTGTACCAAAAAAGTGGCTTATATTTAGACTTTTCCCTATTTCTTAAGATAAGCTATAAGTTAGGAACTTATTAAATAAGAATCTAGTTTTCGATTGAGGGTTAGTAACTTCGTCGGAAACTAGGTCAGAATGTTGCTTAGTGTTGGACATCCTTGACCACACTAGGAGTTCGATAGTAGATCAACTAATAATTTGTATATGAATTCCATTCATATATCAAAGTCAGAACATGAGTTAAAAGCCACTTAAATAATAGCCTATACTACAAGACTAGGTCAAAACCTCAGTAAAAATGTAAGACGATGGAAGATGAGAAATATAAGAACAATTAGAAGTTTGAAGATGGTCAGTTTGAACATTGGATCATTCGGAGTCTAAGAATAGATTAGAAAGTTGCTTGATTATACTTTTTAAGAATTTATTGATGTCAAAACCTAGATCAACAACTACTAGACATCAATTTATATCAAGTTAGAACCTTTGTAAGAGGGTATCTTATTTAACTAATATTTCGTGAAAACCTTAGAAAAACTTACCTAACATAATTGGAAGTGTACTTAAATGTCCAAAATGAACACATATAATATATTGGACATAACCTAAAGATGTCATGTTAAATTTTAGGAATAATAAAGAAAGACAAGATGAGAATGACACATGAGGAGAATGAACATTAGTATCCAGGTAAGTGGAATCGGTGTTTTATCTCACTTTGAAGTATTGTTTAAGAATACTTAAAGACCTTAGTATATGTCTTGTTTGTGGTTGTAAGTTAGTTGCTTGTACACATGTAGTGTGTATGCTTGAATACTATGGTGCTATTTGAGTGCTGGATTGATGTCTTGATTACTTCATGATATTACATGCTTTGAATTGTTTGAATTTGCTTGATTATCCCAAAAGTAATCTAACACAAACTCAACTTAACCACTAACTAGACTTACATTGCTACCCATAGGGGAAATGATTAGGAAGTGTAGGCTAAATATGGACGCCTTCATTAAGGATAATAGAAATGGTCCTCTCCCTACCTTAAGTTAAACTAACTAATAGGAGAGGGGGTCATAGTCGGGTTAGGGTTAGTGATTTGAAGGTAGTCTCAAGAGGAATGTGTTCTCAATTGCATAAGCTTCAATTTGGTAACTAAATTCATGAGTACACGATGTTGAACTCTTTAGAACCCAGATTAGAGTAAGTGCGATTTCTCTAATCTCACAATGATTAGTCAACATCATACGATGGCATTTGCTTGATCATGCATTTTATTTAACTAAAATTGCTTGAAAACCTTGGTTATTTGTTGTTAGATATATACTACTATCTCTCTCCTATTTACTGAGCAAGTTGTCACTCATTCCCCTATAGTTATTTTGCAGGTTTCCTTAGTAAACTCACTAATATTACTCTAAGTTTCAAAAGGCTAAAGAACAGGATTGGGGAGCGAGATTCAAGATTACCTGATAAGATTTCAATTTGGTTTTTGACTATACTAACTTCTAAGAAAATTAATAAGGTCTCCTTAAGTGACCCCTAGTTTTCAGTCAATAAAATTTATTCCATACTCTGTAATCCTATAAATTTTAGGGAAATTTTAAGAGACATTATATCAATGTAGTTTTTCTTTTTTTTTTGAATTTTATTAAATACAAGGTTTTATCTTTCATGTAACCTTTAACTTGATTTTTACTCAAAATTTAAGTTATAAAAATTATTTCCAGAATCTATTTTTAAGAGTTACACCATAGGTTGATTCTTACTAAGTATTAAATGGGGCGTTTCTAAGCAATGGAGTGATGAATGCCTTGTGTAGGCAATGCCTATGTTAATAGCTAAGGTAGCTAGCTTCTAGCATAGGTTAGTTTATATGGCAGGACTATTACAACTTTTTGATTTAAGGTGTGACAAAGAGGGAGATCAATTATTCCTATAGTAATAATTTTACCTTTTCTACTGTCTCCAAATTTCACATATCCATCTTCTTTCCATTCCAGACTTGTAAACAATAAAGTATGCCCTATCATATGTCTTGGACATCTGCTATCAAGATACCATATTTCTTTTAATTTTGCTTCATCTTCCTATACACATCATAACAACATCAAGTTTGCTTATGAACCCTGTCAAGACTTTAAGGGGCCCTAGTATGATTGCCTAAAATCTTTGTATCATGTGTATACTAATGATATGAAAATTGCCTTGCAGGTTAGAAATTATAAGACTCTAAATAATTAATCACTAAGGTTATCGATTTTAATAACTATAGATATCTAATATTCTACAGCCTATCAAAACTATATAAAATTGGTATCTTTTACCAAATAATAAGATAAGGTAAGTCAACTTTATAAATTACAATAAATACTAAAATATACAGAATCCTAACATATAAATACTTTTTACAAAGGATGTTTCTATACTAACTATAATGCACTTCTCCATTAAATCTAACATTATCATATGTATTCTCATTTTGTATTCTACACTCAAGATTTATCCTAGTCTTAGCTTAAACCAACCTACAAAAGAAGCTATAGGGGAATAAGCAAATCATGGCTTAATGAGTTCATCCCTCACTACTATTGTTCGAGTAACTTATCAAACATTACTAGCTTACATGCAAGTTTATCTATAATGAAAATAGATGCATACATAGTTAATGCAAGAAATACATCCATAGGAGTCCAAAATCATGAAAGGTATAGTTTTACATCATTTACATATCGATTATCCTTGTACTTACCTATACGAGGCACCTTACTATACCCACATGACGCTAGTTCGAGGCACCATCCCTCTAAACGACACTTAACTATTAACCTAGTCAAGAAAAAAATACCAATTCAATAGGTGGACCCAACTAGTGCCATTCACCGTTAACAAATCATATCTAAGGCCCCACGGGCATAACTAGGTGATTCCTCTCGCTATCATTCAATTAGAGATACCGTGCTAGTTTCACCTTAACGATAAAAATATTATCAATAGTGGTACAAGCCCTCACAAAAGATATGCAAAAATCTGTTTAAGAGTAGCAAAATGTTCCCATAAATACTTTTCTCAAAAATTGGCAAAGCTAGCATGCTCCATAAGTATATTAGTTAAGTCATAGGAATATGATAAATATAACTAGTTATTTTGGTTAGATATTTACATTTACCGATTTAAGGAGGTACTCACACGGATGATAGCACATAGGGTAAACTAATCATTTAGACATACAAGCAATAACTAGCAAAACATTAAGTAAGTATCATATACAAGCAAATAGCAGATTATTAGAACTCCCTCACTTGGATGAATGCTCACTTTACATGCATTTGAAATGTATAGAATTTTACAATTGAGTACTCAAAAGATAATAAGATTTATAAGTATTTAGAAAAGTTAGGATTTTTAGTTAACTAAATGCTTATTGTAGTTTGCCTAATTTCTCACTATAACTCAAACATAACATAAACTTAGTTAAACTTATTTATTGGGGTAAATAGGAAATATATGTATACATTTGTAAATAATTGTATCATAATTATTTATTTATTTACTTTAAAGGTTTATCCTCAATATTAGTTTATAAGGCAAATTAACTTAGTTATCCTACCTATCTTTCTTAGTTTATCTTAAATTTTTAGTTGCAAATAACTTTTTCATTTTACATCCTATTTTTATAACCTTACAGTCAATTTTTATCATTTTTAACGTATTTTTACATAACAAGATTTGTTTTAAACATTGAAACTCGAAATTTTTTATTATGGATCAAAAATGTTACGAATTAATTTATTTTTGGCCTAGTTATTTTTAATTATCATTTTTTACTTTTCTTAATGACTTTGTTTATTTTTTATTTTAAATTTTGTAATAGACTTAAATAATGTTTAAATTTTTATATTTTCTAAATATTTTTATTTTTGAGTCCATTTTGTAATAATTTCATTATTTCACTAATTTAAACTTAAATTATTAATTGCCTTATTATTTGTTAGAATTGTAATTTCTAATGAATTGATTATTATTACTATCTTATTATTTTTATAAATTGTTATTTTAATCAAAAAATTAAGAGATGCTAATTTGGTAGCTTCTTATTGGTTCATGTTGTAATTTTCTTTTTTTAACGTTTTTTTTTTGTATTTTTACCAATTTATAGTATTAATATATATATGTATAACATCTTAAAATAACTAAATAATAGAAAAATCATTTTCATCTTCCTTGTGAGTTCACGTCCAATACACACGCATATATGTATTTACTTATCAACTTATTTTAAAAAATTAGGGTATTATTATACATATACTTGTATCTTTAGGTATATACATATACTTATACTCATACCATATTATATGTATATCTATTTAAACCTTAGAAAAATAGAATACTACACACACACATACATATATTCCCATATTTTACTACTTATTTATATATGTATTTATATTATTTCACAATATTTTCCATACATATGTATGCTAGAGTAAAATTTATAAATATACTTAATATTACATATTCTATTCTACATGTACTATATATAAATATATATGTATATAAGAATCGCATGTGTACATAACTATGTATGTATAACATATAGTTAAACATATTTAACTATATACATATATAAATACATAAATATGAAGAATAAGAGTTGTACATACAATCAAATAAATATTCATATAATTTTATTACAAAGGTATTAAGAACACATATATCTTCTACTAACATATCTCCTAATACATAAGGTACTAAAATACATATTAACATGAGAAAATTATGCAAAACTTATATTACAAAGAAAAACTAAAAGAACATCATAAAACTTTAATTACTTTGATCTTGAAATTCTTGAAGATGATGCTTCCTGTTTCCTTTTGATATTGGTAGAAAAGTGATGATGGAAAAAGAAAAAGACGTTGTAAATTTAGGATGGTAGATGATAGTGAAAAGTAAAGAGAAATGAAAACACAATGGAGGATGAAAGAGAGATGTATGTCAGCCCAAATTGGGAGAGAGGGAGCTTGATGTTTTGTGCTAGATTTGGAAAAGAAAAGAAAATTAAAGTAGATTTTAGAGGGGATTACATGGCAACCAAAAAAGAGAGGTACTAGAAAAGGAAAGGAAAAAGAAAGGGAAGAAGGAAAAGAAAAGGAATAAAGGATAAGATAAGGGTTGACTTTTTCTTTCTCTATCTTGATTTCAATTTTATGCACATGGAATAATTACTTAGACATGTGGAAACTAAAATTTTGAAAATGAAAAAGTAGAAAAGAAAAAGGAAAGAAAGAAAGAAGGAAAGAAAAGGTGAAAATGAAAGTTACTTTTTGACTTTTCTTAAAGTGTTTTTCCAATTTTTAGATAATGTTTGGAACGAAATATGGTGTCATTATAAAAGAAATATAAGATGTAAAATTAATATATACAATATAATACATAAACATAAAATATGTAGTATAATTAAATCAACATAATTAAATTAATATACAATTAACACGCATATTTATATATACATATATGAAGTCGTAAGAAATCATAAAATAATAGTTGTAATTTTGTTAATTTACTTAATTCATTTGTTAATCCTTATGTTAATAATATTAAGTAACTATCTCTATTTGTTCATTAGTGATTTTATGTGATTTCATGTGTTTATTGATAATTTTACCAAATGAAGATTTTACAATCCTTAGGGTACATTTTATATGTTTTATAAGCTTAAGGCTTGGGTTTTAGAGTTTTTATCAAATTGAAGTTCTATCTCTTATATTTATAAGTACATAAGATTTGGGGTTTTCATACAGGAATGGGGTTCTTTATAGTATATTAGTGTTTTTCGCATGTGTTTTAGGTTTTGAGTTTAAAATTTAATCAATTTTAATTTTATGCGGTTTTATTAACTCAAAGGAATATCTTAGACATTCATATTCAACTCCATACTGAAAAAACTAAATTTACAGGGTTTACAAACCTAATGAAACTTGAGTCCATAAAAATTCAAGTTTGTGTTTTGATTCATAACTTGATTATTACTATGCTTGGATTTCTTATAAATATAATATTCTTCTACATGACATAGCCTATTACAAAAGAAATAAGCATAAGGCTTTTGTTAATTACACTTGTTGCTTATTGCATACCGTTGATTTTGATTTGGGTAGTCTCTAAGATATCCTCCATATAACCCTTTCTTGTACCCTCTGATGAGATACTTTTTGTTCTTTTCAAAGTCTTATCTAACATGCCCTTTGACAAGTTCAAATGCTTTTCCTTTTTCTTTTCTTTCAATCGTTTCTTTGTTATTTTCAATTTGTGGTCTAATAAACACTATTTCCCTTTTATTGTTACATGATTCTTTACTCTTGAAACACAATGCAAAATTTAACTAATCTACTTGTCAACTAGAAATAACCATTTGAATTTTCTTGTTGCTTTGGTCAAACTTTTGAAAAATATTTTTAATTGAATTTAATAAATCTTCAACATGATTTTTCAAACTTTTGATAGCTTCTTTCAAAATCAGGTTTTCATTAACTAAAGCTTCTCTTACAACATATAAACCCTCAAAACCAGTTTTCAAAAATATATTTTTATTAGCTAAAAGCTGGTTTGTATGAATAAGGGCTTGTTTTTTGTCCTTCAAAGCCTTATTTTCATCTCCAACATTTGAAATCTTGTAATTGGCTTTTGAAAGTGCCTTAAGCATCTTATTAATCTTAGCATAAATATATTTAAGTACTTTAATGTCAAAATTAGATTTGGATTCAATGTATACCTCGTAGAGTGCCATATGGCATAGATTAGCTTGCTTAGTTTCATCTCTCTGACCTAGTTTTTGACTCATCCAAGTTATTCCATGTTTACATAAGTATAGGACATTCATACTTTTTGTATCCTGACTTCTTACATTCATAACACACTATTTCTTTCTTTTCCTTATATTTCTTTCCTCCTTTTCTTTGACTCCCTTACCTACTTCACTATGGTTTTTGTTAGACTAACACATATTAGATTAAGTCTTCTTTCCTTTCTTTTCTAACTACTTATTAAAGTGTCTGGCTAGTAATGTAACGTCTTTATCCTGATTATCAGATGAATCATCATTCTTTGAATTTGCTTCTCTTTCTTTAGCCTTAAATTATATATCCTTCTTCTTTATATCTTCTTGAGAACTCTCTTCCTGGAGGAAATCTATCTCATATGCCATTAGTTTACTATGCAATTGACTCAAGGTCAACCTTTTCAAATCAAAAGCTTCTTCTATAGCTATGTTCTTAGCATTTAATGCTTTGCATAAGATTTTTAGCATCTTATGAACAATATCTACATCACTCATATTTTTGTGAAGAGAAGATAGTTCATTAGCTGTTATAGTAAATTTGCAAATGAATATTTAATTTTCACTAATGAGAATGTGGAACGTCTCATACTGTTGTACTAATAAATTGATTCTTATCTCCTTGATTATTTCAATACCTTCATAAGTTTGTACTTGAGTATCCCATATGTCTTTAATTGTAGCACAAGATGAGAATAGATAAAATTCATATCATACAATTATGCTTAAAAGTAAATTCTTAGCATTAGAATTGAGTTCAACTTTGGTAGTGTCATTGTTTAAAGTAATGACAAATGGAATTTTTATGTCTCCGTTTTCAAAAATTTGCCAACTTTGGTAACTTACAGCCTTCACATAAGTCTCCATCATAAATTTCCAATAAGGAAAGTTAAAACCATTAAAAAATGATGCTATACCAAGTTGAACTGTTAAACTACCATTAGATTCACCCATGATATTGCACTTTAATAAATATTAGATTGAGGCTTTTATACTAGTTATAGGTCCAGTGTAAGATATAAAGAGAAGATAAGGGTAAGGGTGGTGGTTGGTGGGTGTAAATTGGTATCTTTAGCAAATTTAAGCTTTTTCAAATTTTATAAAAGAAAACCCTTCTTATTAACTTATATTAGGTGAATTTTGGCACTTTAATAGTTTAATGCATTGGTACAATAAGATAAATAAACAATTAAAAAATAAAAGGGATTAAGAGAAGAAAATTAAGCTCAAAACTTATGCATGCTGCTCTCTTTTATCTCTACTATTAAAGATTCGATCTTCCTTACTAGTATCGTTCCATTGATCCACTATTTCAAAATAAAAGAATAAGAGAAGTTAGAATCTTGGCACTTATGGCCATCACAACTCTCTACTCTATCAATCTAGTCTCTTTCTCTCTAGGCCAATTACAAATCTACCAAAAAAAAAAAAAAGTCTAACTTCTCTCACAAACATAACACTCAATCATTTTGATGTTATTTATAAGTTGAAATGAGAAGCACAATAAATCTCCCAAATGATTTAGCACAAAAATAAAAGAGAAAATACTTGAAAGTATACTTTAATAAGCTCTTTTATGAAGTCTTAGATAAACTCTCTCATGAACTTTCTGATAATAAGCAGTGAAAATGTTGCATGAGATCAATTATCTTTTTTAATTGCCAAAAAGTGTTCTACTATTTTGAATTACATGTTTTTAGACACTAATGTTCCTCAACAATTAGTACTTGATCTTTGTTGAACTAATCCTTATCATCTATATCTCAAACATTGTTAGATCCCAAAAATTTCAACAATATCTTGTAATCTAAAATTAAACTTCATAACCAATCCTGATCTTAAGGATGCATATCTTCTAATATTTCTTTCTGATCTTCAATAAAATTGATCTTAAAATAATATCTAAATTGTTTAAAATTATCTTCACTAGAAAATCTACATTGAATCTAATCTTGCTGAAAGATATGCCTATAGCCATAGAATCCTATGATTATCTTGATCTTAGTGGCAGACTTTGTTAATCTTGAAATTTAAATAATTCAAACTTAATATGTAGAAAGGTTATTGAATCCTTATTTTAGAAAAATTTGGTCCTTATCCTCAATTTCTTTAGATTAATCTTTATCTTCAAGTTTCAACCATATCTTCTTCTTATCTTACTTCATAGATTTATATTAGCAGATAAACTTCCCATGTGCACTTGGAATTTTGATAAAACTCTTGTTCAATTTTTTATATATAGCAACTTGCAGCAACTTTTGTAAACAATTTAGAGTTTGTGGAATTAGATAAAATTCAAAATTAAATTGTTTTCCTCTTTAAAATTGATCCCCATGGATTTAAAATCCAACTTTATGAAATGAAATTAAGTACATTACCCAAATATACTTAATAAAATGTAGTTAGGTCTTTAATCTTGAAATTGAGTTAGAAAAAACTTAGAAACTATCATCTGACTTATTCTAGTTCAAATCTTTAATAAAGTTTCTGACAATCTGAGATTGCCTTATTCTTTACTCATGAACTCTCCTACCAACTCTTTGAATCTATTTGCTATGACCTTTAGGAGAAGTCATTGAACAGCCCTTTGAGACTTTCTTAATGCAAAGCATATACCGCAATATGAACCTTTTGAATAAGTCTCCAAATTGTCACTAAAAGCCAACCAAAAACCTTTTACTAAACTCTTTGAATTACTTAACTTCCCCCACACACTTTGTAAAACTTATTAGCCAAACAACTAAGTTTTTTATCATAAAAATCTATGAGGAGAACTCAATAGGGCTCATGTAGATAAAGAAGACTTAATGCATTTGAGATGCCAGCCCATCTGAGAGTTACTTATGGGACTTATATGCTGAGGCTTCATGCATAGACACAGTAGGAGTCTAAGAAAATATCTATGAGAGAGCAGTTAAATAGGAGGTATTTTAGAGAGAGTTTACTTCTAATTATTTCCCTAAGACTCTCTAACCAAGTTACGGTGATGCATTCTCGTTGATTTAAAGAGGGAGTGATACTTTTAGAGTAATATGAGTCAAAGTTTAATCAACAATTACAATTTGCTATAGAGGAGCTTTAGGTACGTGACAGGTTGAAGAAACAAATTTTCATTAGAGGCTTAGATTTTTAGACTAAGCGTCAAGTGCTAGAGTCTCTACCTTGAGACTATTTGGGGCCATGAACATTGTCTATACTTTTGAGAATGCTAAGCTAAAGGATAAGAGGTGTGAAGGGTCCAAGTTGACTATTTTTTTGTGAGAGGCTATTGGAAGGGCCTAGTACTCTAAAAAGAAAAAAAAAAAAAGGGAAAGAAGATGATGCATGTTTAGAGTCACTTGAGGAGGTTAGTAGCTTTAGGTGTATCTTTTAGTTGAAGCATCAAAGGAGTTAGATGATGGAAATGTCATAGGAGGCACCATTCTCAGAAGTGCTCACAGTTATAGTATAAGAGTTATCTTTGTGGTAATGCTAGCTATTGCATTCCAAAGTGCCCTAAGAGGAATACGATCACTTACTTTGTTTGTAATAAATTGAGCATATTGCTTCTAGCTACCCTTACAGGTAGACAGTTATAACAACACAATTAACTCACCCCTTAACTTTACCTAATCGCTTAGTAGCTCAAAGATAAGTTGCCAGAACAACTTGTACCTGACCAAAAGGTCCTTGCTAGAGTTCATAATCTAGAAGGCAAGTGAGATCATTGGGATGAAGAGATTGGTGAGGAGATTATGGCTTTGGATGGTGGGGATGATGTTGACACAAGACTTATTGTAGGTATGCCACCAAGCCTATCTTTATTTTGGGTTTTTGAGAATTATAGGGGCTATATAAAAAATGAGTAAAGAGCTAATGGAACCTACATAAGTAACAAGTTAAAAGATGGAATATTTTGGTTTAGGGACCATATCTCTAGTCACTTTGTGTACATCCTATTTGACTTTAGAGTGAGTCATTATTTTATTACACCTAAGGTTACGAGAAGAGCAGGACTACAAGTTATTTCTATTGAATGTAGTTTTAGAGTTAAGATGCCCATTTGGAGTAGTGCAACTACACAAGAAATGGTGAAAGACTATCTATTAATATCCAAAACAATCAGTCTTAAGCTGACATGATAGTTCTTGATATGAACAAGTATGAAGCCATCTTGGGCATGTATTGGATGTTAGTAATAAAAGCTATAGTGAATTGTTAGGAAAAAGAGGCAGAATTTAAGAAATCTAAGGGAGTAAGATCTACTTCCATTGCCATAGAAATATGTGAATTATATTTCTTTAAGTTGATTGCAAATGAAGGGCTATGAGCTTAGGTTGAAACCTAGATGACTACCATAGAAATAAAAAAGGAAGAGCCTAAATTAGAGGAAATTCAAGTAATTAATGAATTTTTCTATGTGTTTTTAGATAAGCTTCTCAGTTTACCACCCAAGAGGGAAATTGAGTTTATTATCGACTTGATGCTAGGAACTGAGCCTATTTCCAAAGCGCCTTACAGAATGGCACTGATGGAATTGAGGGAGTTGAAAAGACAGTTGCAAGAGTTGCTTGATCAAGGGTTTACCCAACCTAATGTATCCCCATGGAGAACATCCATGTTATTTGTGATGAAAACAATGGGTCTATGAGGTTATGCATTGATTATCAAGAGTTGAACAAGTTAATAGTTAAGAATGAGTATCCATTACCTCATATTGATGATCTATTCAACCAAGTAAGGGGTGAATGTGTCTTTTCTCATATTGATTTGAGATCTGGGTATCATCAATTAAGAATTAAGTTGAAGGATGTACCCAAGACTACATTGAAGACATTACATAGAAAAAAAAAACAAAGATTGCATTTAAGATTACATATGGCCAATATGAGTTCTTGGTGATGCCATTCGGCTTGACTAACGCACTAATCACCTTCATAGGTTTAATGAACCATGTGTTCAGAGATTTAATTGATAAGTACATGATTGTCTTCGTTAATGACATGCTTGTGTACTCTTCTTCACATAGGCAACATGAATAGCATTTAAGATTGGTTTTGTAAATTTTAAGGAAGCACAAACTTTATGTCAAGCTATTAAAGTGTGATTCCCAGTTGTAAGAAATTTCTTCCCTTAGACTTGTCATATCTAGTAATGGGATTGCCATCGACCCTAAAAAGATTAAAGCCATTATTGATTGGAAAAGGCTTGAGATAGTTACTATGGTATGAAGCTTCCTTGTTAAATGGGATAATATAGGAAGTTTGTTATAAGATTCTATATTATAGCCAAGCCATTCACTTAGTTGGCTTAAAAGAATGTTACGAATGAGTGGTGTGAACATTGATCTTAATGCTGCTTAACACCATTGACCCTTTCACTATATATAGTGATGCCTCAAGGAATGAACTTAGTTGTATGATGATGCAAGGTAGAAAAGTCATAGCATATGCTTCATGGAACTTAAGACCTCATGAGTAGAAATACCCCTACACATGACCTTGAGTTGGTAATAGTTGTATTTGTAGTAAAGATTTGGAGACACTATTTAATGGTCAAAAGTGAGAGATACATATAGATCATAAATGTACTAAGTACCTTTTCACCCAAAAAGAGTTGAATATTAAGCAACAATACTAATTAGAGTTGATCAAAGATTGTGATCTCGACATTAATTATTGCCCTAGTAAGGTAAATGCAATTGTAAATGTACTTGGTTGGAAGAATCATGCAAGAGTCACTTGTTTTAGTGTTGTGAAGCAAGAAAGAGTTGAAGGGAGATACTTAAACTTTGAAGTAGATGAACATGGGACAATTTGGATGAAAGGGAGGCTTTGTGTACTAGAAGGTAAAGAACTTTGGAAGGAAATCCTAAATGAAGCTCACTACCCTACTTATACAATATATCTAAGAGGAACTAAAATGTACCAAGACCCTAAGCAAATCTTTTGGTTGAATGGCACGAAGAAGGATGTAGCCAATTTTGTGTTTAAGTGTAAAGAATGTTAAAGAGCGAAGGCTAAGCATCAGAGACATGCAAGATTACTATAGCCACTATCCATCATAGAGTGGAAATAAGGTTAGATCATTGTAGACCTTATGAGCAAATTAACATGTACAGCCTTAGGATTCGATGCCATATGGGTAGTCATAAACCGACTCACTAAGTTTGCTCACTTCCTTTTGGTCAACATGATTTTTCCCTTATAGAAGTTAGCTAAGATATACATTAATAAGATCATACAACTTTATAGGGTACTAGCCAACATTGTGTCTAATAGAGACCTAGGTTTTGTTTTAAAGTTTTGAGCTAGTTTATAGTAGACAATAAGGACTGAGTAAAGTTCAGCACGGCTTATCACCCTTAGACAGATGGATAATTTGAGAGGACCATTTGGACATTAAAGGACATCTTAAGGGCATGTACTATTGAGTTTAAAGGAAGTTGGGAGACTTACTTACCATTGATTGAGTTTACTTATAATAATAGCTATCATTTGACTATTTAGATGTCCCCATATGAAGTTCTCTACAGACGAAGATGTCGTTCACCCTTGTTTTAGGACGATGTAGAAAAGGTAGCCTTGAGGCTTGATGTAGTGCGAGAAGCTACAAATAAGGCAGTTGTTTGTAGACACCTCATTTAAAACTTTTTTTTTTTTGTTAATTAAGCCAAGTTAATAAATAAATAGAAAAATAAAAAACGAAAATCAAAAGAAATATAAAAAAAGGAAAAAAGAAAAAAAAATCAATTCAAGTCATAGCAAGTTGAGTCATAAGTCAAGTCATATTAAATTAAATTGAGTTGAATTGTTGGATCAAATGACAATATGGGCTTAATTAATTAATTTTAGGCTAAACTAATATAAAATAAGTATTTATCTAATTTAGGGGCTTAAAATCAGGATTTACTGAGCTATATTAGATCAAGTCAAGCTTAGAAAGAAAAGCTTAAGCTAACTAGGGTTTCTAGAAGCTAGCATAAATCTTGGAAGAATCACAATCATATCATTTGTATCTTCGATATGAAAGATTCGATTTTGAGAATAGCACATCGACGGGGGATTTAGGGGATAGTTTTTTTTTTTTTTAATCTTAATTACACTTCTACACGTACACTACATATACTCCTTCGAAAACACCATGCATACCCTATACGCTGCCATACGTGCATCCCCATGCGCTGCCACATGTGCCACCGCATACCACCACACAACCACTACACTTACCACTACATGCCACTACACCACCACCACATGCTTTAGCTCAAGCCACCACTTGGGCACTTACCCATGTCGCCTATCGCTATCACTAGTAATACCCGCATCCTTGCCCAGACCATTGTTACTGTCACCTTTGCTCACCTAAGCCCTCACCTCAGTCACCACTAATGCACATGCCCATGTCACCCATAATTGTTGCCTAAGTCGTCACCTTCACTCTCGCCTAAATCGCCGCCTTCGCTTGTCCAAGCTCTTACCCAGATCCTTGCCCATGCGCTCGCCTACAGTCTTTCCTAGCTATCGCCTGTATGCTCACTTGTGTTCGCCCGTATTGTCGTCTGAGCTCTCGTCCATGTACATGCCTGTAGTATTGCTCGCATACTTGCCTATGCGTGCCCGCAGTATTGCCCATCTGTCACCCAATGCAGACGTGATCTATCACTAGGTAAATTTTCAATATTTTAATTTTATTTATGGCATTAAGTTTTATTAATTAGTTATGTTTTTTTTCTTCATTAATTTATTTCTTTTGTTTAAGTGCAAGTTTTTTGTTATTATTTATTTTGTTGCAATTTTTTTAGTTGAATTAAGTTTTTTGAAAAATCATGTCTTGTTTTAAATAAAAAATATATTTTTGGCATATAGGGGTTTTTGAAAAAATAAAAAAACCTAAATTAAGTTTTTTTTAAAAATAATTCGTTAAGGTTTTTGTTCAATTTAGGAAACTTAATTTTTGTAGTTTTTTTTTAAATAATAAACTGTTAAAAAAAACAAACTTAAATGTGGCTTGATTTTCAATATAAAAATGACTCACTCATTAAAAATTTTATGAAAAAAAAACTATGGTCTGTTTAATCCTGATTAGCAGGTATGTAGACACCTTCGGGGCAACCATTAAAAAAAAAACTTTTTCCCTTTTCTTCAAAAATTGTAATAAAAAATAATTTTTAGTTACTTTTTTTGAACTTGCGTACATATTTTTATGTTTTTAGAAAAATTACAAAAATAAAGCCCATTTATTTTTTTTTTTAATTTTCACATGGTAACTTAGTCTTAATAGGTTAGCACCCAAACCCAATTTTCTAAAGTTGATTTTTTTTGGAATATTCACAGACTAATGGTCAAATTAGGGGTTTCCCACTCGAAAACCATAATTTTATTTTTTTACCAAATGAATTAGTTGGCTAATCCATTTTTTTTTAAATAAATTTACTTTCTTTTTCTTAGTTTAATGTCAAGTAATTTATATTAAGTGAGTTTGGCTTGATATAGGTTAACTTAAGGAAATTGAAATAAGGCTTAGTAGAATTGGGGACTTTACTTAGGAAGCTTAGAAGGCTAGCCATGTGAAAATTAAAAAAATTATTGATGGGCTTTTGTATTATTATTTTCTTTTTATTTTCTATTATAGTTGCACCAATTGTTTTTTTTTTCTTTTAGTGATATAAGCCCTAAAAAAAAAAAAAGCCTGGCCTAATGGGCCTTCATGTGTATTTAGATATGATCGAACATAGGACACCTTAAGAACTTAGGATGAGTTACCATTGTGTAACCCTCAAGTCGCTGGGGTCTTTATCCCCGCCTGGTGGTGATAGGCAAGCTCACTCAAGCTTCAATGTAGCACATTAGGCTTCTCTTTAGAAAGCCTTGAAGCTATAGAGCTTGGGACGCGTAAACCTTATCCTTTTGCATCATCCTTTTTCGAAAAAGTGTTAGTTATTCTTAAATTATAGGAAAAGCCCAATCAATCCACAATTAACTCAATCTTATTCTTCAAAAAAGGGAAAATTTAAAGAAAAACTAGCAACCCTTATATATAAGTATTTGCGAACTTCATTTTTTTTAAAAAAAAAAAATCCTATTTCAAACCTACTTATATATAAAGGTTCTCCTTAACCGCGGATTCATCATACTTCCTATAATTTATTAATTACTAACCTTGCTACATTGCATATGTGTGTAACATATTGCATTTTTTTATATGTCAGATTATGCTCGTTTCTTTGCGAATATTTTATTTCCCTATGTTATATATGTTTTATTTCTTTTTAGTCAGTGAAAGACTACATAATTTCTAAGAAAATCTTTAAAAAAACAAAAAAATTATTAACATCATATCGAACTTTATTCTAAATTTAGTGGCCTTGTTGTAAATGATTATTGCCTTTTATTTGTTTATTTCGTAATATAGATATGGAAAGTTAGTGTAGTATCAGTCTAAAGCCCGTCTATGAAGTCTAGTTGGATAAGTTCTCCTTCATTGAAGTTGTCTTGAGTGATTGGTTAAACTAGTTTCCTCTTACCAAATAAGATCACATTTGCAAGAAGATCAAGCCAGTCATATCCCTTATGCGAATTCATCTCTATAGGCCTTTAATTTAGGCCCTTATCCATTACCAGGATCTAGAATTTGTAGCTTTTAACTGGTACCTACTATAGAATGTCTCAGCATCCTAAGATATGTGGAGTAGTTTTCAAGCCCAAATGCCAATTAGAGATATCGTCAGATCTTTTGTGGAGGATATGAATAGTAGGCCAAAAAGTGGGTCAATACATTTATTGTTGCAGTGTTTAGAATAACGTTATTTCCCTTCAGACATGGTTAAGTCCATTATCAAGTTGCAAAGCTAGTAACTCAATTTCTAGCCTGTAAATCATATGGTTAGGATCCTCACCTACTTAAAGAAGCAGAGTCATGGTTATTTCATAACTAACCCTACAGTCCTTGCCTTGTGGTTTCTCAATCATATATAGGGGTATGGAGGGAATCTTCTTAAAGAGTTCCTGACTGAAAATATGAATCTGATTAATGACTTTGCCCGCCACCTCAAGGTACTGGATGAAACTCAATTTAATGGATAGGTATTAGTCATTAGCAAAATGTAGCTAGTAGACTTTATGTAGATAGCTAAATGGAGCTATTGCACTCAAGTTGTCTTGGGGTACACCGACTATGCAAGAGTCCCCCTTATCAGTATTACTGGTTGTATAGGATATTTCCGAGCTAGTGTCACTAGACAGCTGGATCCACTTCAAGAGATAGCCAATAGAGACTCCTTGGATATCATTACAATAAATTATCAAGATCCTTGACTCCCTACGGCTACTTTGATTCAATGACTAGCAAAACTCGTAAAGCTGTGGGAATGGAGAGAAGTCAAGAAGATAGTCGATGTGGGAACTTTAAGGGGTAAAGTTGAAGAATACTGAGCCATTAACCAGTTCATTTATGATCAATTGGAGAAAACTAGAAAGATACAGTATGAAACTCTAGACGTATTCAAATACAAGCTAAAATCAACACATCCTTCACTTGCTGAGCAAGCCTACCAAGACACCACATGGGCTAGAGTTGAAGCCTAGTTTCAAGAAAGTAAGAGAATAGTTGAAGCGCTAAAACTAGAAAATGATAGATTGTAAGACGAAAATCAATTCTTAAGGAACAAGATCTGAGAAGGAGACATTACGATCTAAAGACTTATGAAAGAAGTTAATGAAGCTCATCTCAACTAGATTCGTTGGCTCTTTTAGATATAGGATTTAAGCTTTTAGAAAGATTAGTTAGGATTTTTTTCTTTTTTTCTGCTTTCTTTTAGTCCATTGGATAAGTTGGATCTTATGATTAATAAATTTGCAGCTATAGTAAATAAAATTTTCATTAATTGCATAGTCTCATACTCATTCATTCATTCTTTTTAGTTAACATTTTTTTTTTAAAAAGGAGAAAATTCGAAAAGAAAAAACATAAAAGAGGAAAACGATAAGATAATAAAACTTATAAAAAAGAGAAAAAAAAAAGAAGTCTTTAATTCACCAAAAGGTTTAAAACTTAGGTTTTCACATAGGATTTTGAAGATAGCATCCAAATGAGTAGGCTTAACTAGAAGCTCGATATTCACTCGTTCTAAAGCTAGGATGTCAACTCAAGGTACTAAAAACGTCAGTTAAACTGAGCCTAACCTAAGAATAGCAACTCTAGAAGAAAACATGAATAAGGTGGCTGAACGAATTTAGGCTCTCATCCAAGCTATCAAGATTCTTAATGACAAACGAGGATCTCAAGTCAACCTAAATTAGAAGTACTAGCAAATGGAAAGAGAGTTCATGTAGAAGTTAACTGAGAAAATGAAAACCTTGTAAATGGTTAACAAGTTTGAATAGATGGGAATGATCAACTTGTCAACATATAAAGACAATGACTTCCTGAAAAGATTTAAAGTGCCTAAATTCAAGAAATATGATGGGATTGATTGCCTAAAGCTCCATATTAGGTTACACGTCAAGAAAATGGGAAAATACATAAAGTATGATAAGGTGATGGTCCAGACTTTTCAAGATAGTTTGATTGAGACTGCCTTAACTTAGTACGCCCAATTGGATCTAAATTAGATTGATAGTTGGGATAAGTTAACACGACCTTTCTACAACTAGTATAAGTTCAAATCAAAGTGGCCCCATCCATGTAGGATTTGAATAATATATGAAAGAGGGTAACCTAAAACTTTAAAGAATATACTCAAAGATAGAAGGGCATGCCATCTAGGGTGACGCTACCCCTGATAAAAAAGGAATTGACTTCTACCTTCATCAACACTCTTAGAAGCCCATATTACCAACATTTGGTTGAACACCTTGCCTCTAACTTTGCAGAAATTGTGGCCTCAAGGTACCGGATTGAGGAAGCTATTGCCACTAGAAGGCTTCTTAATCCTGAAGCAGTTGAGAAGAAGACACATCCCACAAGGTTTTCCAACAAAGCCAAAGAAACCACTGTAAGCATTGTCAATACTAGTAACCTTGTCAAACTTGCAGCCCTAGTAGCCATGACAAGAGGATCTAATCCCCTACCAAATTCGAATCAAAACAACCGCCTACAAAGAAGAGAGTTCACACATATTCCTATTCCTTTAGGTTAAGTTCTTATACGACTAAGGAAAGAGAACCTTCTAACATTTGAAATACTAAGGGAAGGACAAAGACTGAGGGATTATAACCCGAGGCTTCAATGTGATTATCATTTAGGGCAAGCGAGGCATTCTACAAACCAATGTTGGAGACTAAGACATAAGATCTAGGATCTTATTGATGCCAAATCAGTTCAATTGGATTTTATCTGGACTCCCACTCCCAACGTGGGTAACAACCCTCTGCCAAATCATGGAAATTCAATCAATATGATCATTGCATTGAGAAGATAGCTTGGAATCTGAGGCAAGCCGAGTGTTTACATAATATGAATCTCAGAGATAAGACATAGACTAGACCAATAATATATCAATTGTTAAGGGATGGGAAGATAAAGAAAGCTGATATCATGGCTATGACGATTCCAAAACCACGAAAGAGAAGTACTCAAAAGGAGCATAGAAAAAGATATGATGTCTGCAATCTGACAGCTGATACCTTGAGAGAACTATCAAGGAAGTTTTAGTATTTAGTAGATTATACCGGTTCACCTATTGTATATGTTGACGCACTACCCATTAGATGGGGTCCAAAATTTGAGGAAGAGGATAGACTTATTGCAGAAGCTAAGAAGGTGGCTGAGATGATGGGAATGATTGTAGACAAGCACAAGTCATTGGTTTTTTAGTATGATGGGAAGACTAAGAAGGTTAAATAATTGGAAAAGCTCAAGAGGATTGCTTTCAATGTCCTAATAGCCCCAGAAAATTACAAAGTAGTACCTTTGGATTACCAGGTGGTCAATTAGACAATCAAGGCCTCATCACCTCTGGTCAGTGGGCTTATGTACTCATGCCAAGTTTATGATTAGAATGAGGAGGCAAAAAGGAAGACTACTATGGAAGAGGCCTCTCAAAAGATTTTTCAAGATACAGATGATAAAGATTAGAATATTGTTAAGAAAATAGTGAAGGCTAGTGAATACAAGATAATGGACCAATTGGCTAAGGTATTGGCCTAGATCTCTCTAATAGGCTTGCTATTGTCATCAGATACTCATTGAAAGGAATTAATTAAAATTTTGAAATATTTCAAAGTACTTGAAGGGATTTCCTTTAAGAAGCTGGGATTGGTAGTAAACTCAATATTTACGATGGATTAGATTTCATTCTCACCAAATGAGCTAGGTAAAGAAGGAGACCAACATACGAAACCCCTCTAAATAGTGGTTAAGTGTATAGGGAGAGTGGTTGCTTGAGTTGTTGCTTGAGTTCTTATAAATAATGGGTCATTGCTGAATGTATGTCCTTTGGTGACACTAAATTTACTCGGTGTAGATGTAACTGAGATGAAGCCTAACTTGATTTCAGTAAGAACTTTTAATGGATCAAAAAGAGAGATAATTAGAGAAATTACATTGCAAGTCGAAATTGGCCCACAGGTGTTTATTATTCCCTTTCAAGTTTTGGAGATACCATGAATTTTCAACCTTCTATTAAGAAAATCATAGATTCATTCAATAGGGGAATTCTATTCAGTCTACATCTGAAAGTGAAGTCCATAGCCAATAGGCAATTGGTTTCGATTATTGGGGAGCAAGAGTATGAGATTTACAAAGAGATGAATATTCCCTGTATCGGGGATGAAGAATTGGAAGAGTGACGATTGTAAATTTTTTATGAAGTCAGTGTGATCGAAGAGTCAAGATAAGGGGTAGGGGGTCGTTTGAAATAGCCTAAGCAACAGATTGGAATGTTTGGGCTTAGGTATGAGCCCCCTGAAGAGGAGATTCAAGAAATTAAGCCTAAAACTAGAAACAAGAGTGGAGATCAGTTGTACCATGCTCACTTGGACTTTCTAAACATCTGCTAGATGTTTCCAATACCAGCTGGTGTTCAAGAACCCGAAGTAGCCAGTTTATCTAAGGCCTTGACTTAGTAATGCAGTATTGGTCCAAATGAGAAAGAAGATATTAGCCTACTAATTTCCTTGTGCAATTGGTTTTCTATTCCGATTAATAGGTCTCATTAGAAATGAAAAATTAGATTAATTAGGAACATTTGATTTTGATAGTTAGTTCGATTCCTTTTAGACAATTTATATTCATTCATTTAATAAAATTCATTCCTTTCTATTAATTCTTCTTTATAATTTATTCATTGTCTTTTTTCTTTTTTCCTTTATTCTTCAAATCCGATAAAAGCAATGATCGTAATGGATATCTCATACATGTAAACGATGAAAGTACAAATGTCACCTTCGACCTTATTGGGTTAGACGTTGGAGTTGATATTGAGACTCCAAAGGATATTCAAGAGAGTTGGCAACGATATGAAGAAGGTAGAGTGATTATTGACGAATTGATAGTAATGATTAATTTGGGGATAGAGGAAATCCATGAAACTTGAAAATTGGTGGTAATTTAACGGATGATCATAAACAGTAGTTGTCATGATTGCTATCAAAATACTTAGACATATTCGCTTGGTCTTATGAAGATATGCCTGGTTTAGATTTGTCTATTGTAGTTCAAAAATTGCTAACCAAGGAGGAAATTAAACTAAAAAGAAAAAAGGTTGGACAATTTAGGCCAGATATACTCCTCAAAATAAAAGAAGAAGTGAAGAAGTTAGGTACATAAAAGTATCGAATTAGTTCAAATAGGTGGCCAATGTAGTGCTAGTGTTGAAGAAAAATGGAAAAATTAGTTTGTGTAGATTTTCGTTATTTAAACCAGGCGACACTAAAGGATAACTTTCCTTTGCTACATATTGACATATTAGTAAATAACATAGCTGGGAACCATCTTTTCTCATTTATGGATGGTTTCTCAGGGTATAATCAAATTAAAATGGTAAAAGAAGATAAAATCAAAACAACTTTTGTTACCACTTGGGGAATGTTTTGTTTTCATGTGATGCCTTTCAATTTAAAGAACGCTGGGGCAACTTATCAGTGTATTATGGTAGCTTTGTTTCATAACATGATATATCAGGAAATCAAGTTTTATGTAGATGATATGATTGTTAAATCTAAGGAGGATGAAAATCATGTAGATATTTTATGAAAGTTATTTGAGCGATTAAGGAAATTTCAATTGATCCAAAGAAGTGCACCTTTAGAGTGACTTCAGGCAAATTGTTGGATTTTATAGTCAATAAAAATGGAATTGAAGTAGATCGAGATAAAGTTAAGGCAATCATAAACATGGCAGCACCTAAGACTGTAAAAGAAGTTCGTGGACTATTGGGAAGGTTGAATTACATTGCTCGGTTTGTATCACAATTAACTAATAGATGCAAGCTGTTATTTAAACGTTTGAGAAAGAATGCAACCATCAAATGGGATGAAGAGTGTGAGCGAGCATTTGTTGAAATGAAAGAGTATCTCATAAATCCTCCCATACTAGTCACTCCCACACTAGGATGGCCCTTGACCCTTTACTTAATAATCCTTGTAGAATCGATGGGATACATGTTGGGGCAGACAGATGAAACGAAAAGAAAAGAGCATCTCATATACTATTTGAGTAAAAAATTTACAGAAGTCAAGCAAAAAAAGTCACAGGTGGAATGAACGTGCTGTACCTTAATATGGGTGATGTACAAGCTTAGGCAATATACTCTCTATTATTCAATAAAGTTGTTGATATAACATGACTCGTTAAGGTATTTAGTAGAAAAGCTGGCATTGATTAGAAGAATATCGAAGTAGCAGATGCTGCTCTCTGAATTTGATATCAAGTTAGTAAGTCAAAGGGCAAGCAGTGGTTAATCAATTGGAAAAATACCTATTAGAAGATGAGGATGATGGTTCAAAAGCACAATTTCCCGATGAAAATGTGGTGATGGCAAATGAATTGAGTAGTGAAAAATTGGGATGGAAAATGTATTTTGATGGAGCAACCAACGTGTTTGGATGTGGGATAGGAACAGTATTAGTATCACCTAAGGGTAACCATTTCCCTATAGCAGAAAGATCAACATTCCCATATACCAGCAACATAGCAAAATATGAAGCCTACATTTTTTGGCTCAAAATAGCGCTAGATATAGCAATATAAGAGCTTTAAATATATGGAGATTATTCCCTTATAATTCTCCAGATCTTAGGAGAATATAAGACGAAGGACAAGAAATTGATACCTTACCATGAGCATTTAAGAAAGCTAATTGAAAAATTCCAGAAGATTTCATTCACTTACATTCCAAAGATCTAGAATCAATTTGCCGACGCATTAGATACATTAGCATCAATGGTAAAGATCGCGAATGGGATAGAAATCATCCCTTAAAGATTGAAGTGGAAGAAAAATTGACTTTTTGCTTTACAGTTGAAGAAAAGGGAACAAAACACCCTTAGTATCATGACATCAAAAGGTTACTTCAAACAGAGGAGTTTCTTGAAATGGTTGATCGAAAAGATAGAAAAACTTTAAAAAGGTTGGCTACTCATTTCTTATTAGGTGGAGCCATGTTGTATAAGAGATCACTAGATGCAACATTGCTATGGTATGTAGGTGAAGAAGCCAAGAAATTGATGAAAGAAGTGCATGAAGGAGTTTACGGTCCTTACATGGATGGATATATGTTAGCTACGAAGATCATGAGGATGGGGTATTTTTGGATGATGATGGAATTGGATTGTATCAAGTATGTAACGTACTGTCACCTATTCTAGGTGTATGTTAACAAAATTAACACTCTTCCCCAAGAATTGCATGTGTGATCAGCTCCTTAGCCTTTCTCAATGTAGGGAATTAACATGATCGGTCCAATTTTGCCAATAGCTTCAAACAGGTATAGATTCATTTTAGTCACGATTGACTATTTTACCAATTGGGTAAAAGCAACGTCATATGCTACAGTGACCAAAGTGGTCAGATTCCTAAAAAGAGATATTATTACAAGATACAATGCACCCAAGTCTATTATTACGAATAATGGGATAAATTTGAATAACAAATTAATGGATAAAGTGTGCAACCAATTCAAGATCAATCACAGAAACTCAACTCCATATCAACCTCAGATGAATGGAGCAGTTGAAGCTGCAAATAAGAACATTAAAAGAATCATTTAGAAGATGGAGATCACTTATAGAGACTGGCATGAGATGCTTCCCTTTGCTCTCATGGCTTATAGAACCTTAGTCAGAACTTCTACTAGTGCAACCCCATATTCATTAGTGTGTGGAACTGAAGCAAAACTACCAATGGAAGTAGAAATACCTTTGTTTTGAGTATTGACAAAAACTCATCTCGATGAAGCAAAATAGGTGAAGAAGTGGATGGAACATTTGAACCTTCGAGATAAAAGCAGACTTACAAGCATATGTTATGGTTAATGTTACCAACAGTGGATGATATGAGCGTTTAACAAGAAAGTATGCCTAAGATACTTCAAAGAAGGAGACTTGGTGTTGAAGAAAGTGTTGCCAAATGCAAAAGACCTTAGGGGAAAGTTGGCTCCAAATTATGAAGGCCCTTATGTGGTGAAAAGAATATTATTAGGAGGTGCATTAGTGTTGACGGAAATGGAAGTCCTGAAATTAAGAGGACTAATGAATTTAGACACAGTCAAGTTGTATTATCCATGAAAACTGAGTTCAATGAAGATTTCAATTTTTCTTGAATAGTTTATGGTTAATCTTTCATCATTTACAAGTAAAGTTGATATCTATAAATGTTCTCAAATTCAAATGGTCATTGACTGACAAATAGTTCACCAACAAACCTTTGAGTACCTTATTTTTCTAGCCTCAAACACTTACATACCAAACCCTTACCAATGAATCTAAATCACCAAATGACATGAAATCGAATGTTCTTAATAAGTTAATTTTGTTTCTTTCAAAAGAGATTTATCGTTTAGAAGTCATGAAGAGTGGAAATTGAAATTTGGTGTTGCACAAAGAAAATTCAGAGCATGAGTATAGTCCAATTACAAGACTAAAAAGTTTGGGAGATTTGAGAAAAAGAGAAAAAAAAAAGGAAAAGAAGAAAAGAGGAAAAAAAGAAAGAAGAAGCAATCATAGTTCTTTGGTGAAATTCTACTAATTAAATGAGTGAATATCAAGAGTCAATGTACGTATGCCAATAGGTTGCTATCTAAGAAATTCTTCAATCCCAAGAAAAATAATCTTAAAAGTCTTTAGAAAGGGATATTTAGAAGAATTAAGTTAGCTTTTGAAATCAAGTCAAATCTCAAAGAGATCTATCCTCTTCAGGTTAACTAAAACAAATCTTGAAGAAATCTATTCTCTTTAGATTAGCCAAAATCAATCTAAAAAAGATCTATCCTCTTCAGATTAACCAAAATGAATCTTGAAGAGATCAATCCTCTTTGAATTAACCATAATGAATCTTGAAGAGATCTATCCTCTTCAGATTAGTAATTAAAGTCGAAACAAATCTTGAAGAGATCTATCCTCTTCGAGTCATCAACTAACCATAACAAATCGAGAATCTCGAAGAGATCTATTCTCTTTAGGTCACTAAAGTGAAATAAGTTTTTGAAGAGATCTATCATCTTCAGATTATCCACCAAAACAAAGTTTTAATTTTAAAGCGATCTATCCTATTCAGATTATCCAAGTTAGGTCTGGCAAAAATGAGTATCTTTTTTGTCTTTTTAGCAAAGTTCTAATCAAACTTCACTATAATGAGGGGCAGCTATAGATACCTCATTTTTTTCCAATTTTTTTTTATTTATGTTTATTGAGCCAAGTTAATAAATAAATAGAAAAATAGAAAGAAATAAAAAACGAAAATCAAAAGAAAAATGAAAAAAAGGAAAAGAATAAAAAAGAAAATCAATTCAAGTCATAGCAAGTCGAGTCGTATTGAATTGAATTGAGTTAAATTGTTGGATTAGATGGTGATATGGGCTTAATTAATTAATTTTGGGCTAGACCAATATAGAATAAGTATTTATGTAATTTAAGGGCTTAAAATCAGGATTTATTAAGCTATATTGAATCAGGTCTACCTTAGAAAGAAAAGCTCAAGCTAACTAGAGTTTTTAGAAGCTAAGGTAAAACTTGAAAGAATCGCAATCGTATCTTCTGTAACTTCGATATGAAAGATTTGATTTTGAGATTATAAATAATACATTGACGGGGGATTCAAGGGACGATTATTTTTTCTTTTTTGAATTTTAATCACTCTCCTATACGTACACCCTATACACTCCTTCAAAAACACTATGTATACCCCATACATTACTACACGTACTACTGCATACTACCATTCAACTGCCACATACACTACTGCACGCTATCGTACCACCGCTATAAGCTCTCGTTCGAGTTACCGTCTAGCACTCACCTATATCGTCCATTATTGTTGCCAATAGTGCCTAAATCCTTACCAATCCATCATCACTATCACCCTCACTTGCCCAAGCTTACACCTACATCACCCCTTGTTGTCACCTAGGTTGCTACCTTCGCTCGCCCAACCTATCACCCAGATTGTTGCCTTCACTTGCCCAAGCTCTTGCCCATATGCTTACCTATAGTCTCATCCAGCTACTATTCGTGTGCTCACTCTCAGTGTTGCCTAAGCTCTTACCTATGTGCTCACTCATGCTCTCCTATAGTGTTGCCCAACTGTGTTTCATGTACTTACCCATGCTCGTTTGTAGTATCACCCATATGTTGCCCAATGCCGACATAGTCTGGCGCTAGGTAAATTTTCAAAAATTTTATTTTATTTATCTCATTAATTTTTATTAATTAGTTTTTTTTCCTTTATTAATTTATTTCTTTTGTTTAAGTGTAAGTTTTTGTTATTATTTATTTTGTTGCAATTATTTTAGTTGAATTATTTTATGTGAAAAATCATGTTTTTTTTAAATAAAATATATATTTTTTACATATAAGGGTTTTAAGAAAAATAAAAAAATATAAATTGAGTTATTTTTTTTTAAATAGTTAGTTAGGGTTTTTTTTTTTAATTTAGGAAACATAAATTTTTTTAGGTTTTTTTTAAATAATAAACTAATAAAAAAAAAACTTAAACCTAGCTCCGTTTTCAATATAAAAATGACCCACTCACTAAAAATTTTGTAAAACAGAACTACGGTCGGTTTAATCCCAATTAGTTGGTACATAGACATCTTCGGAGTAACCATTAAGAAAAAAATTTTTTCCCCTTTTCTTACAAATTCATAATATAAAAATCATATTTAGTTACATTTTGTGAACTTAGGTATATTTTTTATATTTTTAGAAAAATTACAAAAATAAAGCCCATCAATTTTTTCTTTTTATTTTTATATGGTGACTTAGTCTTAATAGGTTAGCCCCTAAATCCAGTTTTCTAGTTTAATTTTCTAAAAATTAATTTTTTTAGAATATTCACAGACTAGTAGTCAAATTAGGGTTTTCTCACTCGAAAACCTTAATTTTATATTTTTACCAATTGAACTGGTTGGTGATTCCAATTCTTTTCCATATTTTAATGTCAAGTAATATATATTAAACGAGTTGGACTTGATATAGATTAAATTAAGGAAATTAAAATAGGACTCAACATTATTCTCAAGTGAAAGATGAAAAAAGCTCAAGATTGTAAAAAGAGTTGGGTAGATATTAAGAGAAGGTCTTAGAGTTTGGTACATCAATTAAGAGTACTCATAGAGCAAAAGTGCAAGGCTAGTTGAGTCTTAGGTATATAAGACCTTTTGAAATCTTAGAGTGAGTTGGAAATCTCACATGCAGATTAACTCTGCCACCAAATTTGTCTATTATGCACAATGTCTTTCATGTGTTGGTCTTACGTAAAAATGTACTCAATCCTGATAGAGTAATTAAGTTAGAGTGAGTGCAACTCAAGAAGAACTTGACTTATGAAGATAATAAATTGCAAGACCCAAAAGTTAAGGAATAAGGAAATTAGGTATGTTAAGGTCTTATGGAGAAACCATGGAAAAAAAGATGAGAGTTGGAAGTAGAAAAGGATGTGAAATGCATGTACCTCCAACTTCTTAAGGATTTAGGTATGCCTATAAGTTTTGAGGACAAAACTTATTTTATGGGGAGATAAATGTAAACCCCATTACTTTTTAGATCCAAACTTAGAGTCAGGTATGGGAGTCAATTGATAATCCTTACAACCACTCAAGATATGAAGATAAAACCCAAAATAAAATGGACAAACCCTAAATAATAAGGTATGAACCCTAAGTAGCAAGTCAAAAAACCCTAAAGGAAGTAAAACCTTAATTGTATGTGTAAAACTCTAGAAATCCTAATACATGAGAAGCCCTAAAACAACTGGAAAACATTAATAAGCCGAAGAAAACCCTAATTGGAAGTTTAAAACCCTAATTTAACTAATAAATCCAAAGTATACCCCTAAATTATCCACGAATTGCAAATAATTTCTCTATTCGCTTGAAAACACTAGTCACTAGTTTCGTATATAGCTCAAAAACCTTAATTGATCCCGAATACTAAAAGACCCTAACAAATGAGATAATATAGTTCAATGAATTAATCAAAGTGATAGAGCATGGGAAAACCCTAATTAGGCTTAAAATTGCTTAATTAAGTATAATTGTGATTAATTAACTTAATTACTCTTTATCCATCTATTAACCCCAGTCTTCTTAATTAAGAAATGGATAAGATCAATTAAGAATACAAGATAAAAAGATTAGTTAGACAAATAGAATATTTTAAGACAAACCATTGCTAAATAAGGCAAATGATCAAGGTATAAGTGATTTACCCTTGATCTTCATACCTTCTTAAGCAAATTGAGCAAAACCTTATCTATCACTACCTTACTCTCTCTCCCCTATTGCTAACCAATCCTTCCCTTGTCCCACTTTGTCTTCAATTTCTTTTGACACTCAAAGACATACAAGCCCTAAATTAACCCCAAATGGTCCCCCTTCCCTTCCTCTCTTCTCTTTCTTTTAGATCCCTATAGCTACTACACCATACCACACCATTTTTGTGCACTACAACCTCTTCACCCTTCAAACTACAACAAATGCTAACACAAACACTTCCATCCTCACCTAACCAATTGCCCTTACCACCCCTTACAGCCACTAAGTCTCAAGAAAATCTAAGCAAAGGTTACACTCTCACATCCTTCCAGAAGGTGAACCAACTACATCTTATCTCCTTATATTTACACTTATTACTTGTAGTTTCTTGCATTTAGGATCTAGACACTCATTTTTCTATTGAAACATGATATTATAGCTAACTATTAAGTAGGTTCATGTAGGAAACATCAAAGAAAAGCTCCATCTACTAAGGATAGGTTGATCATGTGCATTAATAAGTGGAGATAGTATGGTAACATTAAGAGACATGCATGGAAACTCCATGAAACTCTAGAAACCTTACATGCCGCCACTTCCTTAGTGTAAATTTGTCTTATTTTCATCATAATATGTAATTACAATAGCTTAAAACAAGTAGAAGTGGGATTATAATTATTAAAAAAAAAAAACTACAATAAGTGTAAACAGAATTTGATAAAGAGAAGCCTAAGGAAACCTTATTAGGCTACCACTATTGTTGATGATATTAAGCTTAAAATCAAAACCTTATGAACCAAAACACCTTAAAAGGACCTCATTAAATTAAAGAGCACTCAAAAATGACCAAAATTGATTATATACAAAATTTCCATTTAAAACAAGAAAATTATGACCAAAATACGAATGAATGGAAATGGGAATTTATAGTAAGGATAGTGAGTAGACTGAGTATAAGGTGAGTCTTATTTACTTTAATTACCTTACTCGGGTGACTTACATATTGGGGTAGATGGGAGCTCGTATGTATTTGCTGTGGCTAACTCTTGCTTGCAAAATACCCTAAAAGGCTTATCACATTAGAACTTAGGGTATTAGAGTATCTAAATTATATTTGCTTGATTACCCTATGATTCTCTAAACTAATAATGAATCAACTTATAAATGAACCAGTCATGCATTATGTCCTCTTGCATAAAGAAAAGGGTGTCAACGCCATGAAGTAAAGTAGGAGATCATATGGTTATGGATCTAATAATTACATTGTTTGGTTAAGTTGTTCTCATAGGACATATTTGTATGGGATACTCTTGACATGACTTTTCAAATGGCTTGGAGGAGTGCTACCCTTAACTTAGGGAAAAATTGTGTCTACTGTTGCAGGTGCTTTGGATATTATGAGAACTCTTGTTAGGATAGTGAATATGCATACATGGGTCCTAACATGCTTAAATACTTCTCAACCCTGGCAACAGTAGGCATAAAACCATACATTACATAGTCGCCAATAAGCTATGTACAATATGTGTATATCATATGCCTATACTTGCATTCATACACTTGCTTAATATAATTTCCTTGTAATTTTTGTTGGTAAGGTAGAAAGGTTACTCACTAAGCTAGTTGCTTGCTTATTACCCTACAGTTAATTATCGCAGGTTGACTCCTAGTTAAAGTCGGGCCAAAGAATGCTTGAGGTGAATAAAGCTAACCTTTACAAGACATGTAGGAAGGCAAGAGAATGATTGAAGTTTTATAATTGAATTATTTTATGTTGTTTATGTCCCTTAAGTATTTTGATAGCATTTGAGAATACTATAGTGACTACTAGTATTTATATGATTTACATTGTAGACTTATTTAGGAGATGATGGTCCCTAGACCTAATAGTTAAACTTTGTTAATGATTTGTTTATTTCATAGTATGTTGCTATTAATACCTAATACTAGTCCCCTATAAAGGTGAAGGTAGTAGCAGAAGCTTTGTATATTATAACAAAGATACATAATCAAGTGATTATCTTGGGTCTTCTTGCGTTATACAGCAGTATTACCACAATGTGGATGTCTCTCGAGTTACGACAAACCAAAAATTCATAAGCTTTACTAATGTAGATTTGAATTGGCCATTGTTGATACTCGACTTTTGCTCAAACCAAGATCCAATAGCTATAGCCCATCGTAAGGGATATTAAAGAGCGCCTCAAGCAAACAATGAGCTTATACATTGCATTGCAACACTCTTAGGAGACCATGAGTTTGCAATAATGAAAATGTAAGCTATTAACAATCACGTCTACCAAACCTCGACCCATTGGGTAAGCCAAATAATGATTATCCGAGTAGGTCAACCCTTGGCCATTAAGTTAGCATACGTTGACTATCTGGCATAAGCTTAAGGCTCAATTTGCTCTATGATTGAGCATTTGATAATCCCTTCCTTAGCATCTTAACCTAACTTTTGCCTTTAGTGCCTATTCTTTACTACACCTCATTAATGAGTGTTTTACATCCATAGTACGGCTAGTATACTCGGTAGCCCTTACTCCTATCAAGTCATTGAGTTCCAAATTTGGTAGTTTAGCCAACCACAACATGTCGCCAACAATGAAGCTCAATCTCTACCATGGATTGCACTACCTGCTAGGAGCCAGTATGATCAAACCCTTGATCGCAATTTGTCTAGGTAATCGCATAAAAGGCACTAAGTGCTAGGAAGTAAGGATATACACCTTTACTCTCTAAGAAATTTTCTCTTCCCTTTCTCTCCATAATTGAAGTTTGATACATTAAACACACACTAAGCAAGCATGGTCCCTTAAGTCCTTAGTACTTATCCCCCTTTCTCTTAGTTCTTTTTACTAACTTGAGTATCAAAAGGCTTTCGTGACTACACATACAGAAGGCTTTTTGTAGGTATCAAGGAGTAGAAGTCAAAGCCTAAGCTTACTTTTATTGGGCTTTGCACAAGTCCGCATATCCTACTTGGTCTTATTATGATCAATAGCCATGATAAGAACATTACAAAAGAAAAAAGCACAAACTACAATGAAGTAAAAACCTATACAATTGAAATGTAAATGTCTTAACCCAAAAGGATGCCTAGTAAGATTACTTAAAATTTTCATATCACGTATGTTGTTGATCGAATTTCATTCACTTAGCAACTCAATTGTTGATAGGTCAAGTAACTTGATTCTCAGCTAACGCCGAGAAATGTAGATCCATGTTTGATTTTAATTCAAGGAGAGTGGCATGGATAATTATCACTTGGTACGATTATATTACATAACTACCCATTATCCTTGCATTTTAGGAATGCACCTAATCAAGAGACCTCTACATATCTTGATAATCACTCCATTAACTACTGTTTTAGACATAACATTAGCCTATAAATAGGAAGAAGAAACACTATAAGAGGCCTTAATAACTCTCCATTACTTACTTAGTCTTTTCCTATACTCATTTACTGACTTAGGTATTAGAGTAGCCATACTGAGCTGGCCTTGGTACCAAAAGCTTTTCTCTTTCTTCCTTTGCAAGAAAAAAGTTCTAACCTAAAACCACCTAGTAATATTTGGCGCCACTTGTTTTCTTACCTATACATATCTGGGATAAGATTAACTAGAAATGCAAGTGTTAGTATTTCATCCCACCACCTTGAAGGGGGAAGTAGGCATACTGATGATCGTTTGGCTGAGCTGGAGCAACATTACTTGTACTTGGCCAAAGAAAACTAGGAATTAACTAAAAAACATGATGAGATCCTTAATCTCCTTCATAATAATGTCTACCCAAATCAAAACAAAGAGCATAATGATCACAACACCAAGAATAGTAATGACTCAAAAAAGTTACAACAGGACCTTTGGCTCCTACACTCAAGAAAGTTGACAAGGGTAAGTAACCATAGCAAGTACACAATGCTGGACCTTGGCATGATAGCACCCTTACTACAATGAGTAAACAATTCTACATTGAGAAGAGCTGTAAACCCTACTTTTAGTGGGCCTAAGATTTGAGTATGAATACTTTTCGAACATTCCTAAGGATCAACTAAACTAAAAACTTAAGCTTATATTTACAAACGAATTAAAATTTTCCAATTCAAAAACCAATTATCGATAAAACCCAAGCTTGAAGAACTGTAAGCTCTAAAGTCATTTAAAACCCTAAACCTTAAAACCATTAAGGAATTTTAACCCTAAGTAATTAATCAATAATTTCATTCAACTTTAGAAAATTTCACAAATTCTATAAAAATCAAATCATAAATTACAAAACAATGCAAAATGAAAACCTTAAAACAATTTCCTTTAAAGCCATGCTCTTATCTTCATGTATAAGCTTTATACATAAATAAGTAGACCAGCCAATCACCTTAGATAACTTATCAATTGAGAGTTTGAATCATTTATCAATTGATAACTTATCAAAATCTAGTGATAAGACAATTTCCTTATCACCCTATCACTTATACTACATATGGACAATTTTTCACAAGATTTCATAAGCTTAATTTTAATAAATGAGACAAGACCACTCCATGGCCCAAAAAGCACTTTAAATGGTAGATTTAGACAAGGGAGAAAGGGGGGCCATGCTCTTGTCTTTCAACCATCAATCACTTTCTCTTACACAACACTATTCACCCCTTAATGCTTAAATCATCAACAGTTGCAATTGTTGACTTTTATGTAAACTACAAGACAACACTTTCAAGATATTTAAACACTCATTCTCTCTCCATTCAAACCAGCCACTCTTTCCATTATTTCTCTCACTTTCACTTTCATTTTCACTTCATCTTTTTCTCATTTGAAACAAACATAAAAGGGAGAAACCACCTTACCCCACAAAATCAACTTTTCTTCCATTTTTCCAACTTCACTCATGACAACTTCTCTTCTTGTTCTTGTGTTATTTTCTTTCACCATCTAAGATCTTTTAGAACCATTATAACCTTCCACAAACCCCATTGCAAAGGACCAAAAGATTTGGGTTCCAAAAGGTTGCAAAAGAGAAAGCAAAGTTAAGAGCTTAAGTGGAACCTTTGTGCACAACCCCCATATTTTGCTTTAAGGACAAGTAAGTATTTTTTGTGATATGTGGGTTAGTATTTATGTTAGGAGACTTTGATTTCTTGAAGATATAAGTAAATTTTAAGTTGTTATAACACCAAACACCATTTTAAGAAGCAAGCTCATGAAACTCTTACATGAAGTTGAAACATGAGCATGTAAAGTTGGTGATTTGTAAAGATACTTGTGTAACACTTTGAATGGAAGATTTTAAGTTCAGAAAATATTGAAACAAGAACTTGAATGGAAGATGAACATGCTGGATGTGAGGGTTCAAAGGTCATTTGAATGTTGATTTTATTTCTGTTAAGTTAAACATGCTCAAATCTAGACTTAAGTTAAGGAAAATCCATCATATGAAGTTTTATGAAGAAAGCAACTTTGTATGACATGAGCTATGCTATGGAGGTTGTATTAAGTATAAGATCTTTTATTTCTTTGTGTGGAGAATGAGTTAAAGGATCATCTTATGGAAGAAAACTAAAGTTAAGATTTGGATACAAGTAGTTTAAGTGCATAATCTACCACCTAAACTTAAGGAAATGATGAAACAAGTTGAAAAACCAAGCAAGAACCCATTGGAATAATCATGAACAGATCTGGAACGTGAGAAAAAGAAGCTTAAAAATATGATAAAAGTGAATGAACAAAGTGAAAAGATCAACCAAAGCAAGTATGGTAAGCATACAAAGCCTAAAACTCAAAACCAAGCCTAAAACTCTAAGTTAGGCCTTCAATGAAATTTTGACCAGCACCTTAATGTATCAAGAGAGGTTGTTTTGAATCCCATAAGAAATCCACCTAAGGCCCCATAAGCCCACCAAAGTTACTAACTTTAGTTTGAACCAAAAACAAGCCCATTTGACAACTTAAGCCCCCTAAAGGGCCCATGAAGTGATTGTTAGCCTTAGAAATATAAATCAAAGTTGTAAATCTGATATCAAGGAGTATTTTAAGCTTATGATAAAATCTTAAGACCAAGCCCATAGGATTTCTCAAGTTATCAAAAAGCCCATTTATCATACAAGGCCTAAAAGTACTCCAACACATGAGGAACGCTACTGTTCTGACCTATGGACAGAATTGTATACCTCATTTCAAAAATCTAACCTCACCACGTTAAAGTACACAAAAAACGATGAATATTGACTATAAGATCATAAAAATCAGATTTAAAATAAAAAAGTTATACGTGATTGAACTTTTAAGTAAAATCGGAAAAATATATGAAACCAAGTCCAAAGTATAACTTAAAGGGTTTTAGCTTAGTTTTCTAGGTTTTATTTCAAATCCTTATAGTATTGTATTTACGATGTCCAGGGGACCTGGCTTTAGGGAGACAACCTATCCTGGATTATTTTGATTGATCTGCATGGCTGATTGAGTAAATCCCTGATAACTCTCTACTTGATTATACTTGTAAAATAGATGCACCTAAACTTATATATATAAATTTGGATGCTTGTGGGATATGGGAGATGCATGTGTATGGATTTATAGATAAATGTGATGACTTGTTAATTATATATATAATAATGGGAATTGTTTGTATTAATATATACATATGAATTGTATGGAATGAAATTATTTGATTACCTTAAAAATCGAGTTAATCACTTATACGATTAAGAAAACAAAATGAATCATGCATTCCCCATATTGCATACAGATAACACCAACTGCCGCTTCACGCAAAAGATGGGAAGGGACTCACAAGAATACGAGTTTCTTGTAGGATTGGGCACTACCTATGTCATCATATATATTGAGTCCCTGTCCTAAGCTGATGGGCTTACTAGGCACTGCAAAATGCCAACTGTCAGCGAGGGGTTGAGTCTTGTGGCTTCTACTTAGGGCGTGTGTTTGTGGACTACGGGGGCCATCACACCGCTAGAATTAGGATTTTGAAAGATATGATTTGATTTTGGTAAAGGAAGTATACATATATATATATATATATATATATATAATATAGAGAGAGAGAGAGAGAGAGAGAGAGTTTTTTTTTTACATGAGTACCATAGTGCAAATGAAATAAAACCTATGGTCTAGAACCTGGATTTTGGTTTGGGTCGGTTAATTATCTCTAAACCCTGATTCAAGGGGTGTAATTCTGAGTCGTATGTAGTTCCTAGCTTACGGCATGCATTGTTTGGCATATTGATTGTTCATACATTCATATGATTGTGCATTTAATAAATTTTTGTCGTGCATTTAATAAATTTTTGTCATGCAATATTGATGAGGGTAATTATCTCACTAAGCGTAAGCTTACACCCCAACAATTCTTTTCTTTGCAGGTTTATTGATAGTTAGGAATGGGATAGGAATTGAGTATAGAGTGCTACCACTGAATTAATGTGATAAAAATCTTGTGTAGTTAATTTGGAATGATCCGAAAAACGACTAATGTCTCAATTAAGTTTAGTATCTTTAGTAAGTTTAGAATTTTCTAGAATTGTCTATCTTATTTCACTATTATGGTAGGGGATACCGATTCTTTGTGGTTCTAAGGAACTGTAGAAAAATGGATATCCATAATTTTTTATATTATATAATGAGTCAATGAACTAAAATTGAAGACTCTACCAAATAACTATTTAGAGTCTAACAATCTCTGACTTGCAAGGTGATTTTCTTATCATGGGTGCATACGTAATATAGAAATTTTAGGCAATACTACTTAGCCCCTCCTAGGGTCACTACAAGAGCCCTTTCATTCCTAATATTTTGTAGGAGGTTATACCACAGCACATCAAGTTGCCACAATTTGAAACTTATGATAAGATGAAAGATCTTGAAGATCATTTAGAGTATTATCGCATGTTGGCTAAGTTGCACGGCTTGAGTGATGATATGGCCTACCAAGATTTTTCCTCAACATTGAGAAATGTAGCAAGTACATGGTTCAAACACTATTTCGTGTTTCAAAGAACTAGTAGAAGTGTTCCTTCAACACTTGTTTGTAAGTAAGCTCCCCGTTAAGGATTCTTTAGTCCTTAATACAATAAAGCAAAGGTTAAATAATTCTATTAGAGATTACCTGGCTAGGTTTATGGCTGAGATGGTCCAAATTCTGGAATTAGACATAAGTGTAGCCCTCAATGTCATCATTGATGGAGTTAAGGCCCATAGAGACTTTTTTAAGTCTCTCGTCGAGAATAAGCCAAGATCTTTTGCCATTTAAAGCCAAGGCTACATCCTACATCTGATAAGAAGACAACATAAAGGCTTGCCGAAAAGCTGATCAAAATAGAGAAGACAGGAAAAATGACAAGAGAAGAAGTGCAAAAGATCAACTTAAGATGGATGATGATGAAAATTCTAATGTCGAAAGAAAGAGACCTCAAATTCCAACATATTTGTCCCATATAGTAGTGAATCGTCCAATTTCTGACATATTAATGGAGGTATGTAGGCAAAACGGCATTTTGCATCGGTTAGAAAGGATGAGAGGAAACCCTTCAAGGAAAAATTCTAACAAATATTGTGATTTCCATTGTGAAAATGGTCATAACACAGGTGAATGCATGTAGCTTAAGAATGCAATTAAGGATGCAATTTAACATGGGCACTTACAAAAATTTCTAGCGCTTAATGCCAAGAATCTAGAACAACCATCTCAGGGGAGATGTGAAGACTGAGGGAATGATACTCAACCAATTATTGTTGAGAGAATGCAAGAGATGGGAATATTAGTAAGGCACCTAATGGGCTAATCAACATTATTATTAGTAGACCTTCTGCTAGAAGTTGATCAAGCTCTTTAAGTTTGACTAATGTCGTAAATTATGTTTGCAATATCCAAGGCAAGAAGGTCAAGATCGATAATACGATTTCTTTCATAAAGAAAGATCTTGAAGGCATCCAAAGGATGTATGAAGACACACTTATGGTTAGCGCAAGAATTGCCAACTTTGAGGTTAAGAAAATTCTCCTTGATTCTGGAAGTTCGGTAGACATTATTTTCTAGCATGCTTTTGACCAAATATTAAAGCATAACTAAGATCTTATAATTATTATTTGTATGCCTTCAATAATCAACCCGTTCGGGTCACCAAAGTAATTTCTTTACCAATTCATATTGGAGATGACGAGTATGTCGTAAAAGATAAAGCGGACTTCCTTGTTGACAAATGTTGGACCCATACAACATGATCATAGGATGGCCATGTCACCACTTATTCAACATCATCCCTTCTACTGCTTACCTCAAAGCCATATTCTCTACTCCCATGGGAATCAGTGTGTATAAAGAGGATCAACAATTGGCAAGGTCTCTATAAATGAAGGCTTCGAGGTGAGATGAAATTTTTCAAGTGGAAAATTGTCCCAAAGGAAAGTTAGTCTACATAGACAATGTTGAAAATGAAATAAAGAAAATTTAATTTAGGAGTTGATCGTAGAAAAACAACTAGGATGGGGAAACCCTTGCTAACATACATTCATCAAAATTTAATCAACTTCTTGCAAGACAATGTCGATGTATTTGCATGTTCCCCTTCAAATATGTTAGGTATCCCTAAACATGTTATGGTACACAAGCTCAAGATTGATCTATGCACAAAAGTGATTCAACAGAAGAAAAGGCATTTTGCCCCTAAGAGGTGAGCGACCATAGAAAAAGAAGTTCAAAAACTCTCAAAGGCGAGATTCTTTTGGGAAGAGCCTTATTTGACATGGCTAGCTAGCTGTGTGGTAGTAGTACTAGTAAAGAAGTCTAATGAAAAATGGTACATGTGCATAGACTTCACAGATCATAACAAGGCCTGTCCCAAGGATTGCTTTCTGCAGCCAAAAATTGATTAGATGGTTGATTCAACAGCCGAGCATGCATTGCTTTCTTTTATAGATGCTTTCTCAAGGTATAACCAAATCAAAATGGATAAGGAAGATGAAATTCATATGTCATTCGTCACCAATTTCAAAACATATTGTTTTAAAGTGATGCTCTTTGGGCTAAAAAGCATCGGAACAACTTACTAGAGGCTTATCACCGTGATGTTTAAACCTCAAATTAATAGAAATGTCAAAGTATATGTGAACGATATAATTGTGAAAAGCATGACAGAGGATTGGCATCTTACTAATCTTGAGGATGCGTTCGCTACTTTTAGGAGATATAACAAGAAGCTCAATTTGCAAAAGTGCATCTTTGGCGCAACTTTGGGAAAATTTTTAAGGTATATGGTCATATAATGTGGCATTGAAGCTAACCTACAAAAGATTGATGCGATAATAAACTTTAAATCTCCTCATAATATCAAGGAGGTATAAGAACTCACTAGGCGAATAGCCGCCCTTAACCGGTTTGTGTTAAGAAGCATAGATAGGTGTACAGAATTCTTTAAGATTTTAAAGAATCCAAGAGAGTTCAAATGGACAAATGATTTCAAGAGAGCATTCAATGAACTTAAAGAATTCCTCGCATCACTCCTGATACTTTTGACACTTATCTCAAGAGAGAATTTATATTTATACTTATCAGTCAACTGTCGAGTGCTTTCTTCTTTATTGGTCTGAATTGATGGTAAGGAGCATCGACCAATTTATTACGTACATGAAAATTGAGAAATTTGTATTAGCAATGGTTCTCTTGGCAAGGAAATTGAAACTGTATTTTGAGGCTTACCAAATCGTAGTCCTTACTGATCAACCATTGCGATAGGCATTGCAATGGCCAAACTTTTCCAAGAAGACGATGAAATATTCCTTAGAGATAAGCGTTCATAGTGTACAACACAAACCTAAAATGGCATTAAAAGCTTAAGTACTAGTAGACTTTTTTGTCGAGTTCATTAGTGAAGAAGATAGCATGGAGATTATCGAGAAACCCATATGGTATCTTTATGTAGATGGTTCTTCCACTAGAGAAGGAAGTGATGCAAGCCTTATTTCATAAAGACCACATAATGTTAAGGTTAATTATGCCATGAAATTCATATTCCCAACCAGCAATAATGAGGTAGAATATGAAGCTTTGATAATCGGACTTAAATTGGAAAAAGAAATCGGTGCCAAGAAACTCAAAGTTTTCTTCAATTCACAATTAGTAGTGAATTTAGTTACAAGAAAGTTATGTGGTGAAGGAAGAGGTGATGCGTCTTCGGGGTTGAACATACGGAGAAGCACCATAACAAAACACACTAAAAAGAAATAGAAGAAAAGTTAGCAAAACCTAGGTAGCTATCGAATGCATATGACGTACCACCCGATCCTCCTCGGCCTATAACCTGTCGAATATGATACACCAGTCCAAACTGAAGGGTCACCTACCAGCACTTCTTGCTAAAAGGAATAGATAAGTGTTGAAGGATAACGAGAACACTAAGGTTGCTCAAAGAATACTTGAATAATCTGATATTGATGAAAATTGATTATTGTTCACATAAAAGAAAGTAAGAGTTTATATACCCATCCACTAAGGTTACTTTACATGTATGAGAAGATAAAAGGGTATTCTACAATTTAGTTACATAAGACATACTAAAAGGGGTAAAAGAAACAAAAAGTATTCAGTATGAAAAAGAAAGAATCATTCTCAAATGTTGCATCAAAAGACACGTATTGCTTAGCATCTGGATAGGAGAAATATGGTATAAGGTAGATGGAAACAAAGTAACACTTGTGATTAGAGGCTGACTTGATGTGGATTAGGTTGGGGACTAATTAGTTCTTCTGAAGAGAAGTTAGCTTGATTTGGGGTTGGATGCTTATGGTCGAATTGAGAGCTTACCTCGGCTACTCTTTGGTTATCTTTTGGGATAAAACATTGCTACTGAATGAGGGTAGATTTGATACATGTAAGCATCTAATAGTCAAGTCGGCAAGAAATCAACTCGAAAGAGGAATCCCCATTTTGGCTATAGCCTAAAGCTAGTATCCTCCAAGTGATTCCTTGGAGTCCTCTATCTCATTTGCATATGATCAGTCTAATGGGTTGATTCCCATCGACTACTTAAGGGTCAGAAAGATTTGTCCTCAAATCTGGAGCTGTCTCGACTCTTTCTTTTAAGGCACTTGCTAAGTCTTCTTTTATTGGTTGGTAAAGAATTAAATCAGATACACTGAAGGTTAGAGAAACTCTATAGTCATCAAGCAACTCGATTTGGTAAGCATTGCAATTGATTTTCCTTAAGACCTTAAATGGACTATCAACACGAGGAGATAGCTTATTTTGTCTCATATGTGGGAATCATTCTTAGTTGAGATGTATCCATACCAAGTCTCCTAGGTGGAAAGAAACAATTTGATAGCCTCAACTACCGATCTCTTATTGTCTCTAATTAAACTTAGCAATCTTTCTTGTTATAGACTCATGCAGTATTGCAATTCATGGGCTCGATCCACTTTAAATTGACTCTCTTCAGTAGCTGCTGGAGTAATGATCATGTCCAAGGGAATTTTTGGATTAAAGCCATAGACAACCTCAAATAGGGTCCTCCGAGTGATGTTATGGATAGTCCAGTTGTATGCAAATCCACAATTGGTAGGCACAAATCCCAATCCCTCAAGTTCTTTCCCACGATAACTCTGAGCAAATTACCTAACATCTTATTTACTACTTCAGTCTAACCATTAGTCTGAGGTTTGCTACTAGAGCTAAACACAAGTTTAGTCCTAAGTCTTTTCCAAAGAGCCTTCCAAAAATAGCTCAAGAATTTTGTGTCCTAGTCTGTGACAATAGTCTTCGGTACTCTATGTAGTCGAACAATCTCCTGCAAAAAAAAATCAACAATGTATAAAGCATCGTTAGTCTAATGGCATAGAATAAAGGGCTCCATCTTATTGAAGTGATCCACTACAACAAAAATAGAATCTTTTCTTCTGGATGTTCAAGGAAACCTTAGGACAAAGTCCATACTGAGGTCGGCCCAAGGTAAGGTTAGCATTAGTAAGGGCATATATTCTCCATAGGGCTCTCTCTTCCCCTTTGCTCACTTTCACATCTCATAACAACCAACTACCTTATGGACATTTTTAGCCAAACCAGGCCAATAAAAGTTTTCCCTCAATACATTAGCTATCTTTGTCTCCCTGAAATGACCAAATAATCCTTTACTATAAGCTTCCTTGACCAATAGCTCACGCTTAAAGCGGTTCAAAATACATAGCCTGCGATCCTTGAACAAATAGTCGTCCTTGAGATAGTATCTTCCAATAACTATTCCTTCTCGACAATATTCAACAATGGGACCAAAGTGAGGGTCAATAACATACTACTCAGTTATGAGTGAGAATCCTAATAATTGTTCCTAGAAACTAGTCAGCAAAGTTTACCGTCATGACAAAGTGTTGACGACTACGTTTGCGCTTCCCTTCTTGTGTTGAATGACGAACAAGAACCCCTCCAAAAACTCTACCTACTTGGCCTATCTTTTTAAAAGTCCATTCTAACTCCCAAGATGCTTAAGTTATTCATAGTTAGTGTAAATAATAAACTCTTGTAGTAGCAAATAGTGTTGCCAAATTATGGGAGTGATAACTCTTATTTTAAATACATTTCATATGATGATTTTATAGTATTTCCCTTACATCTTTGGTTTTCTTCAAAGAAATTGATACTTAATTGAGTAAAATTTTGATTTCAAGGTTTGAACGTGTTCTTAGATTGAAAACAAAGAAAAGGAATCAAGTTTCACTCAATTTGGAGTTCAAATGAATGAGTTATGAAGTTTTGAAGTTACACAGTCTAAGACATAACTGTGTCCCCAGGCTGTGTCCATCTAGGGAGATTTGCCAAGGTCAGAAAGTTATATGACCTAGGGACACGACTGTGTCCCAAGCTGTGTCTGGTGATGAAAACGGAAACCTTACAATACATTATAAAAGGACATATTAGGGTTTCACACATAAGATTGGACATTAAGAAAGAGAAGAGACTTAAAGAAAAGGAGAAGAAAAAGGCAAAAGCAACACCCAACTTCAAGATTGAAGAGATTTAGAATCAACAAAAGGGGTTTTTCATGTTTTATTTCTTGATTTTGTTGTAATTCATTTTTAGTTTTATTATGATAGCTTAAAATCCTTGTATTTAGGATTATAAAACCTAAGGTTTCATGTGTCTATTAGATTGATTGATAATTTTCAGTAAAGTTTCTATCTTTTCTCGATTCAATTATGCTCTTTAATTGTTAATTGATATTTCTAAAGTATCAATCTATGATATTATGCATGATGATTGAGAAATCACATAAATAATGAGATCTTGACATAATTAGAGAGAATTGCATGTGTACTTAGAGGTAAGATACATGTGTCTTCCAGAAAGTTGTTCTTTTGTGTGGGAATTCATTATACATTAATGTGATTTTAAATTATATTACTAAGTGAAGAGATTCCGGTAAATAATTTAGGATTAGGGTTAATATGCTTGAGAAAAGTGTTAACTTTAATTATGAATCCCTCCGGTCAAGAATAATAGAGATTGAATTGGATATATTTTAAGCGATCACATGCTAAACACTAGGGAAAATAATTCTTAAATACGTTATTACCTTCTTGAAGTCGTTCTTAGTTTTATTGCTTTCAAAATTGCTTAATCAAGTCTCATAATTAAGTTATTTTGTTAATTTTAGTATTTTTAATTCATTCAACCCATCACAATTTTTCGGTTAGATAATAGAGCTAAGGTTAATATTAATACTTGAAGTCTCTAAGGAATCGACTTGGACTCACATCTGCTATATTAAAACTGATAGGTGCACTTGTCTGATATCAGGGGGCTCGGAAAAGGGAATACAACTCCTTCTCGTATATAAAGTAGCTCAGTGCAGGACCACTTAGTTTCTTACTATGGTAGGCGATAGGTTGTCGGTCCTACATCAAGACAGCACCAATTCTATCTGCTGATGTATCACATTCTAATTTGATGCGCTTAATGAAATCTGGCAGTGATAAGACGGGTGCTAAGGTGACATTCCTCTACGTCATCTATTCTTAAACAGCTCAGATCTTTCCTCATCTACTCGGATCCCTTCCCCTAACACTACAAATCCTAGGAAAATCACCTCTTTCTAAAAAGACATGTACTTTTTCACATTCCCATATAACTTCTCAGCTCACAAAATGTCAAATACTTCACGAAGATATTGAACATAATCGTTCAGCTCGGTATTATATACCAATGTCATCAAAGTACACAACCAAACATCTTCCAATCAGAGGGTGCATCATATGGTTCATTAACCTCATGAATGTGCTCGGCACATTAATAAGTATGAATGGCATAACCAACCATTCGTAGAGTCCGTGCCTAGTTTTAAAGGAAATCTTCCACTCATCCTTTAGTGTCATGCGAATTTGATGGTAGTCACTTCGCAGATCAATCTTTGAAAATATCTTGGCACCTTGAAGCTCATCCAGCATGTCATCGAGTCTTAGTATTAGATATCTATACTTGATAGTAATCCAATTGATTGCTCGACTGTCAATGTACATATGTCGTGAACCATCCTTCTTTAGAACAAGTAGAGCTAGTATAACATAAGGGTCCATGCTCTCCCTCTCACATCTTCGCTCTATGAGCTTATCCACCTATTTCTTGAGCTCAGCAACCTACTTAAGGTTCATCCTATATGCGCATCAGTTTGCTAGCTACAATTCAATACAGTGCTTTATGCTTCGAACTGGTGGCAATCCTCTAAGCAATTCTTTTGGAAATAGGTTGAAAAACTCATCTAGTAAGCCTTAGATCTCTTTTAGGGCATTCTCTAAATCCTTCATCTCTAATAATCTCCTAACCAACAGAAATATGGGCTCATCAGCCTTCTCAGTAGATTAAGCTCTCTTCAATTCATAACTGAGGTCTTCTATTTATTAGCTTAGGTAAGATGTTTGTGGGTTTCATTTACTTAGGATGGGGTTAAAGGTTACAATACAATCTTCCTTCCATCCTTAACAAAGGGATAGGTGTTCTTGTACCCACCGTGAATAACACATAAGTCGAATAACCAAGGTCATCTAAGTAGCAAATGTGAAGCTCCTATAGGGACGACATTGTAAACTACTTCGTCCTTGTACACATTCCCAACACCGAACAACACAATTAGTTGCTCAATCATGTGTAAGGCACCCTTATCGTAAAGCCAGTGCAGTTTGTAAGGATGGGGGTACTTTGAGGTTAATAGCCTTAACTTTTGCATAAAGGACTATGTAACAATATTTGTACAACTTTCTTCATCCACTATAGTAGTGTACAATTGTCCCTTGATGGTACATTTGGTATTGAATAAATTCTCCCTCTAGTCCTCCTAGAGTTCAACTAAGGAACATAGGACTCATCTTAGGACTAAGGTCATCACTTCTCCTTAGTCGACATAGATACAAGTCTCCCCTTCCTCTTCGACCTTGGGTTTTCCAACATCTTCTTTCTCAAGCTCACTCTTATTAATGCTATCTACTATATCTCCTCAAAGCACCATGATGCGTCGGTTAGGACACTTAGTAGCCATATGTTTAAAGCCCAAGATTTTAAAGCACATTACCTTACTGGTCTTTTGTCCGAAGGTCTACCCTTTCTTATATACTCTTAGGGTTAGCCTAACCTCAACTCGGCCCTACTGCTTTCCTCAGCTGTTGTCAGGTTAGTCACCCCTTTCCTCAACTCGGTATGGCCTCTTTAGCTTAGCTTGAATAAGTCAATGTAGTATAGGGGCTTGCGAAAACGTTAGCCTAAGTCGACTTAAAACATTCCTCCTCCACTTTGGCGATTTTGATCTCCTCTTCTAATGTATAAAACCTTTACACTTCTATAATGTTGTGAATCCAATGCTTGAGCCTTGAAATGAATCTCAACACTATACGAGCCTCTGGTTCTTCAACATCGGCTTAGATCATAAGCACCTGGAACTCTCTTACATAGTCATCAATAGATTGACTTCCTTAGCGAAGCTCCTATAGCTTTGCAAACGTATCTTGCAAGTAAGTTTTAGGCATAAATCTTCCTCTCAATAACCTTTTCATATCATCCTAAGTTCTAACACCTCGTCTTCCATCTTTGGTTCTAGCTGCATTCAGGTTCTCTTACTACATGGTGGCATACCCTGTAAACTCCAATGCAGCAAGTTAGACGTTGACAACATCCACATACCCATAACATTCAAATACTTTCTTAATCTCTTCTTCCCATTCTAAGTACTCATCAGTATCTCCATTTCCACTAAAGGGTGGGATTTGATCCTTAACATTATCTAGCCCTCAAGGATCTCAGCATCCTCATCCTTGTGCTCGGTAATAGTTAGCTTTTTCTTCTTCCCCAAACTCTTCAACATCTAACTCCTCATCATCTTACTCATTCTCTTCTAACTCTAGTCTTCGTCTAGTAGCTCTTCTAGCTTGAGGGGGTCAAAACTAGGCAATGGCTTCGACCAACTTAGCCATAACCCCTCTCTTAAACATTGTTAGGCAAATTTTCCGATAGCATACCCTAGGGTTGTTGCCTATTAGCTTGCATTACTATAACTAGACTCTTAACAAGAATTATGAGTCTATCAAGTTTGTCATCAATGGACGCTAGGGTATTACTATCACTCTGACCATAACCAAGTTGGGTATTACTACTCTAGTCTACAATAACATCTTGAACACTTGAATTTGATATAGTATAATACTTCTCATATAGATTAACAAGTTGCGAACAATCTCACTACCTAATACTCACTCAAATAGAATCAAATAAAATTTGCTTTCTTTTTGTAATGAAAAACAACGTAAGAACAAAATAACAATGGAACCATACTTACTATCATACAAACACACTATAGTAGTTATGGCAGAAATACAACATCCACTAATAGTAAAGCGAATCAAACCTTCACTATAACTTCACACTCCTCCTCTCGAAACCGTACTCTAATACCAGCGAAGCTGATATGTCTCTAGCGTTAGACACACGAAGAAGCACCATAACAAAACGAACTAAAAGAAAAAAAAAATAGAAGAAAAGCTAGCAAGACTTAAGTAGCTATGAAATGTTTATGATACACCACTCAATCCTACTCGGCCTACAACATGCCCAATATGATACATAAGTCGAAACTGAATGGTCACCCACCACTACTTCTTGCTAAAGGGTATAGATAAGAGTTGACGGGTAATGAAAACAATAAGGTTGCTCAAAGAATACTTGAATAATCTGATATTGACAAAAATTGATTATTGTTTGCATACAAGAAAGTAAGAGTTTATATACTCGTTCACTAAGGTTACTTTACATGTATGAGAAGACAAAAGGGTATTCTATAACTAGGTTACATAAGACATATTAAAAAGGGTAAAAGAGATAAAGAATATTCAATGTGAAAAGGAATGAATCATTCTAGAATAATGTGTTAGAAGACACGTGTTGCTTGGTGTTTAGATGGGAGAAATATGGTACAAGGTAGAAAAAAATAAAGTAATGCTCATGATCAGGGGCCAACCTGATGTGGATTAGGTTAGGGACCAATTAGTTCTTTTGAAGAGAAGTCAACTTAACATAGGGTCGGATGCTTGTGGTTGGATCGAGAGATTTCCTTGGCTACTTTTACGCTATGTCTCAGGATAAAGCATTACTGCTGAACAAAGGTGGATCTGAGGTATGTAAGGATCTAATAGTCAAGTTAGCAGGAGATCAACTCGGGATAGGAATCCCTCTCTCGGCTATAGCTTAGTGCTAATATCCTCCAAGTGAGTCCTTAGAGTCCTTTAGCTCAACTGCGTATGATCGGTCCAAAGGGTTTATTCTTATTAAGAAAGAATGAGTAAGTACCTATTGATGGTATAAACATTCAAGGAAGAATTTCAGTTTTTTTCAATCCATAAGTTTCTGAGGAGTAAGAATATTGTTGTTGATAAGTTCTCGAAGTTAGCTAGTATGGCATTTCTAGACCTGAACGATAAACTCTTTGTCAAATTTCTCCATCACAAAAGTTTATCCACTATCTCGTAGAGCTGCGAATTAGCACCTTGCCCGAAATAGCAGTCTTGGATAGACCCCCTTATAGATTGCTTAAAAGATGGTATCCTCCCTGACAAGAAAGAGGCTCAAAGATTGGTGAATTAAGCTGCAAATTACACATTGATAAATGATCAGCTATACAAATACGGCATATCCCAACCTTATTTTTTATGCCTTCCTTCGAAAGATACCCAATGGGTATTATCTAAACTACACGATGGTGTATGTAGCAAATACGTTAAAGCATACACATTGTATATCCATACATTATAACTTAACTAATATTGGCCAATTATGAAAGAAGATGCAAGAACAGCTATTCAACATTATCCACAATGCCAAAAGTACAAGGCATTGAGTCATGTACCTTGTACTGAATTATGCTGCTTATTTAATCCTTGGTCCTTTGCTCAATAGGGATTAGATATACTCGAACCTTTTCTGAAATCTACAGCCCAATGACAATTCATTACTATTATTATAGATTATTTCACAAACAAAAAGTGGAGGCATTTGTTTTCAACTCTATGATATCAAGGTTTAAAGTCCCATTTATGATAATCATGAAAAATGGACCACAGTTTGATAACAACAAATTAGGAGCATTTTATGAGAAATATGGCATTTGCCTAAACTATACGTCTGTAGCTTACCCTCAAACTAACGAGCAAGTTAAAGTAGTCAATAAGGTCATCTTATACAGCTTGAGGAGGAAGGTCAATCAAGTTAAAGGAAAATGGGCTAACGAATTGTCAAATGCATTATGGGGATACTAGACTACCCACAAAACCACAATAGGGGAAATCCCCTTCAAGCTAACATAAGGTACAGAGGTAGTTTTGCCAATCAAGTTAGGTCTACTAAATCTACACATATAGAATTTTGATGTGATGGTCAATCATGTTGGTTTAACAGAAAATCTAGACACAATTGAAGAAATCAGAGATGTCATAAGAGTAAAGCTTGCAGCATATCAGCATTTGGCAATAAGATGTTATAATTAGAAGGTAAGGTATAAGGTTTTCTAGCTTAGAGATTTAGTTTGCCGAAAATTAGAAGTGACTAACATGCAATAAAAATAAGAGAAACTTGATAAAAATTAGGAGGATCTAGTTAGGGTTTGAGAAGTTGTTAATGATGGAGCATATCGACTAAAATGGTTAGATGGTATAATCATCCCTCATGCATGGAATGTCGAGAACTTAAAGCTTTATTTGAATTAATTTCCTCAACATTATGCATTTCTATTTGTTTTGTAAGGCAACAACCTACTTACTTTAAAAGACAATTGAATTCAAAGGTAAAGCTTTGATTTGTTTCTCGATTTTTTATGATTGATGAGTTAGTAAGTTCAAACTGCATGGTGAATGAACAAGTACAAGTTCAAGCCTATTGTAGTTAATGAACTTCATAAATTAATCGAAAAACCAAATAATTATTGTAGCTCTACTTAGCATGGCTATCTTTTAGGAGCATACCTTCTTTCTTGGAGAAGATTGGCTTTCCATTTTCATATCACCTAATAATTCTCTTGGAGTCCCAAAAAAAAATTTTTTTTTCCTCCTCTCCTAGATTTTCCTTACTATAGCAACATCATCCAGCATCAATTCAATGTCCCTTATGCGGATTAGTTCAGTCCATTAGGTTTAGAAATCCAACTCTTCATTTGAAACAATAAACATGAACTTGTCATACCATTTGTGGGTCTTAGACTCCAACTCATTGATGAACTTTCATTTGTATCTAGTAGTTGTAAAGTACTAACTATCAAGCTGCCTTCTAATCATAAAGAAATACCAAAATAATTGAGGCATAGCCCTAACATCAACTTCTTCACAAACTATCTCGAAAGCTATGAGGAGTCGATTTGTGTTTGGTGAGAACATAATTGGCATAGCTCGAAAATAATTAAAGAACTGCTTGACAAAAGCCAAGAATGAGAAGCCTAGTCTAAAGTTAACATATTTTAAGTAGATGTGGAACTTGTGCTCCCTTAGAAAGCACACCCTCTCCTCTTCTCTCGACCTCTTAAGATTCTATGTTCTCAAAAGGTCTTGCTAGTATTTATTATATTTTGAAATCAAAACTCTATCGGTAGCACTGGCTACTCCATTTGGTGAGTTACTGAAGTAAATTATATTGTTATGTAAGTACCTTGCTATAGATCTTCCTTCTTTATCTTCTAGATAAGTATCTACTGCAAGAGATTTGACCCAAGCAAGTTTATCTTACTACTCCACAACATTATCAACTGAGCTACTAAAGGAACGTGCCATCTTTCTCTTATTTTAAGGGGGAGAAGTAGCCTCAATCTTAGTGGCTTTAGAATTTGAAAGGATAAATCAATGAATTACATTGCAAACCATACCTGATTTTAGCTATAATAAATCTCACAAAACTTTTTGAAGGTTAAGAGGAAATGTTGTAAGCGAATGAAAGATTTTTAATGTAAACGAAGTTGAAGTGAAATTTGTCTTCAATGTTGGAAAATTCCTTAAATACTAATGATTTTCCCTCATAACTACAATACATTTCTGACAAAGCAATGATGCATCAATAGATGACAGCCTGGATTAATGACATGTATTTTGTGATAGAGATCTAACGATTATCAAGGCTCTAATAGTTATTAGAACTGTAGCATAATTATAGCCAATGTCACAACTGTAGTGCTTTCTACTATTTGATCTTTTGATAAGCGAGAAAATTGAAAATTATGACCTTTCAAATGGGATGCAATCCATCTTTGTAAATGGAAATCATGGAATTTCTCACCTTACTTAACATTTAGTAAAGCTCCCTACTTAAGCCTCATAGAGAATATTAAAATATATACTCCCTTAGTCGAATCCTCGAACACGGGAATTGGAAGGCAAATGTTGATGGTCAAATTGCATTCACACGACCACTCGGCTACTGATAGGCCAAATAACTCCATTCTTGGCTACCACCAAGAAACATAGATCCATATCTAATTTGAATTCGTGGAGAGTAGCATAAACAATTATCACTTGGTATGGTTATATTATATAGCTTCCTACTTTCCCTATATTTCAAGAGTACACCTAATCAAGAGGCCTTTACATGTCTCAGTAATCACTCCATTAATTGTTGTTTTAAACATAACGTTAGCCTATAAATAGGAAGAAGAAACACTATCAGAGCCCCTAATAACTCTCCACTACTTACTCAGTCTTTTCCTATGCTCATTTGCTGACTTAGGCATTGGTGTGGCCATACCGGACTAGCCCTAATATCAAAAGCTTTTTTCTTTCTTCCTTTGCAAGACAAAAGTTCCAACCCAAAACCACTTAACAACAACGTATGTACTCATAATACAAAAACCGCCTTATAAATCAAAGATTACAAGACTCTAATCAGTTAATCACTAAAGTTTTTTATTTTTAATTTATTAATTTAACGTAAATGTAAATAACTATGGATATATAATATTCCATAATCCCTTAAAATTGTAGAGAGTCAATATCCTCAACCAAATGATAAGATCAGATAGTAAAGATAAAAAATTTAAACATACCAAAGTTACAAAATCTAATTCTAAGAATAGTAATTACATTTAATGTTCCAAACTAGCTATATAATCTATCTTTAGATTCTATCTTTTAAGGCATCTCAATAATTATACTCAATTCTTGACTCTTAACCTACGCTCAGTTATTAATCAACTTATAAGGGAAAGCTGTTAGGAAGTAAGTTACACAAACTTAGTGAGATATCCTTTCTACTATACTCTCAAGTAAGTTATCAAACAATTAAATAGCAAACATATGAATGCATGAACAAGCAGCATGCAAAACAATGTTTGCACTTAACTAGGTGTTTCATAAAACGTTGAATTTAATGCCTTATAAGGTATGGGTTGGAGAATCATCAACAACAACCACAGCTAAATTTTAGCACCTAAGCTTTTAACCATATATTGAAATTCCATATTTCATAAAATATATTTCCATTTCCAAAATGTAATAGTAAATAAATTCTTAAGTATAACGTTAAGGTGGCCCCTCTAGTCTATACTTACGCCCTATAGCAATAGTCTCTAGACTTGACCCTTAGCTACCTACTATTAACTTTTTTAGTGCCAAGTAAGGCCACGAATCAAAGGTAGGATCTTGTTGTACAAGTACTCTTGCACTATACTAATCATAAATAATCAAATCACATGGGATTCCCATCCCTCTAAAGCCCTTCATTACCATCCGTGTGAGGTGATGGCCATAATATAACAGTAAATGCAATGCTCGTGATTATGCATGATCCATTTATTTAATTAAGTCATGTAGGATTAATTCAAATTACTAGGTGATCAACCAATATAAACAAGTAATCTAATCATGCGGTAATAAGTCAAGCAACCAATCATTTAGCTAATAAGTTTCACAATATTATTCAAGCACATACATAACCAGAACCCTAAGCATCAAGTTCTTAATATTAAAACATTTAGGTGCATTAACTATAAACACAAAAAAGGTATAGAGTCATCGAGAGTATTTACTTAGTCATAAGGATAATTAAAGTCGATGACGAGTTCGGTATCCTCATCGAGGTCACTTGATGATTAGGAAATATAAAAGGTAATAAGTACCCAAGTAAGATAATTATTCTATGCAAGTGTTTAGTGAAAATCTATCTAGATTTTCTAATTATCTTATATAATTTCTTGGTTCAATGTGTAACTTTTTCGTTTTAACTTTGATTTTTATAATCTTATAGTTAATTTTTGTCATTTTCGAATGCATTTTCACATAGAGATATCTGTTTTGGACGTTGGAACTCACACATTTTATTATGGGCTTGAAATGTTATGAATTTATTTATTTTTTTCCCTAAATATTTTTAATTATTATTTTGAATTGTTCTTTATTGATTTATGGCTTAATTAATTCCTAAATTTTACATTTTTGAAATATTTTTTTTGGGTGCATTTTATAGTAATTTCTGTATTTCACCATTTTTAAGCCTAAATTATTAATTATAGTAATTTTTATTATAGTTGTAATTTTCTAATTATTTTATTATTGTTATTATCTTATTATTTTTTTAAATTGTGGTTTTAGTTAGAAAAATTGTAGAAGTTAACATGATAGCTTCCTATTGGTCCAAGATGAAATTTTCTTATTTTGTTCAATTTTTATATTTTTACCCATTTATAAGATTAATATATACATATACAATTTCATAAAATAATTAAATATTAAATTATAGTAGTAAATCACTCTTATTTCTTCCATGATGTTCATATCTAGCATATATATTTCTACATATATATGTATGTATTTACATAGCAACTTATTTCAAAGAATTAGGGCATTATTATACATGTTTTTATATATTTTTAATGTATTTATAGATACTTATACTTATATTATATTATACATATGTCTATTTATACTATTTCTTATTATTTTACACATGTATGATAAAGTAAGTATACTTAATATCATACGTATGTAGATGTACAATGTAAGGACCCTATAGGGGGCTTAGTAAGATTACCTTAAAATTTTCATAACACGTATGCATCTATGATATGAAAATCGTTTTATATGTCAGAGGTTCTAAAACTTTAACTAATTATTTGTTATTCATATTTAACTATGTTTCATACAACTAACCTACTTAATAAATAATTAAGAGTACTCAATTCATCTATAGTTCATCAAAATGATAGAGAATCGGTATCTCTTATCAAAATAATGAAATAAGATAGACAACTCTTATAGTTTTAAAACTTACTAAAGATGGTAGACTTAATTGAAAGATTGGTCCTTTCACAGATTGTTCAAAATCAACTATACACTACTCAACAATCATACTCTATACTTACTACTATCCCAATCCCAGCTATTGCTCGACCTACAAGGAAAAAAATATTGGGTGTAAGCTTATACTTAGTGAGCCAATCCCTCCATCATGTTACATAAATAATTTATTTAAACGTACAATCATATGCATGCATAAAACACTCAAAATGCCAAACAATACATGCAGTGACCTAGGAGCTGCATGTAACTTAGAATTATACCCCTTGTACTCAAGGTTAGAGATAATTAACCAACACAAACCATCAACGGGTCCTAACACCTGGGTTTTTATTCCATTTGCACCAACATGCTCAAAACACGTCAAAGTTATATATATTACAAATAACTTTACTTTTCATATGGAAAATATACTTTCCTTTTCAAAAATCAAACTTTATGTCAAAATTCCCAAGTCCAGCGGTATGGTGGCTTCTGTAATCTAAATCACACATCCTAAGTGAAAGTCACGAGACACGACCCTTCACTAACAGTTAGCATCCCCTAGCACTTAGTATGGCCAAAATCTAGGATAGAGACTCAATAACATATAAATGGCATAATCGTTGCCTAATCCCTATAAGAGCCCCACCTCTTATGAGTCCCTTTCCACCTTCTACATGAGGTGACAGTCGGTATGGTTATGTTGTAAACATGAGAAATGTATAATTCATTGAATTACTTAATCTAGTTTTCATTGTGATTAGACAATTGTATTCCATAATAACCATATACATCTATCATCATAAATAACTCTGTTTATTATCTAATTAGCAAATCATGGAGTTCAATCATAATATCACACACATGCATTTCTCATATCCTACATGCATTCAAGTTCATTATATAAATTTAAGTGCATCTATACTACAAACAAAATGAAACATGAAGTCATCGAGAGTTACTCACTTAGCTATAGTTGATCAGTCATAGTAGTCTAGGGATAAGTTGTCTCCAATAGTAAGGTTCCCTGATCATCGTAAATATGATATTATAATAATTTGAAATGAAATAAAAAGGTTAACCTAAAATCCTTTAAGTTATACTTCTAACTTTGTTCTATTTTTCTTCCGGTTGTACTAAATCTTCAATTGCACATAACATCCTCATTTTAAATCCGATTTTTATGATTTTGTAGTTAATTTCTATCTTTTTCAAGTATACTTTAATGTGGAGTAGTTAGATTTTTGAGATGGGACCCGAAATTTTGTCCATGAGTTTAAATAAAAGTGGTCCTCATGGTTTAGTTTCCTTTTGGGCTTAATATTATTGTTGGTCTTTTTGTTACTTTGTGTAATAATTTTAAAACTTCCCTCAAGGTTAGATTTCCATCCTTTATTCATGACCTTAGTACTATCTAAATTTTCTTGGATTCTTAAGCAGGCTTCTATGGTTGAAATGGGCTTGTTTTTGTACAAATTAATGTTTATGAATTTGTTGGGTTTAGGGAGCTTTATTTAGACTTCTATAGGTCTCAAAACACCTTTAATTGGGAGTTAAGAGGCTGGTTAGAAATTCCATGAAGACGTAACTAAAAGTTCTAAACTGTTTTGAGTGTTTTAGGCCCAGTTTCGAGTTTTAGGCCTTTAACCCCTATCTTACTAGCTTTGTTTGATCTTTTCAATTTGTTTACATTATTTTATCATGTTTTTAAGGGTGTTTTTTGTTGGTTTTAGATCTAGTCAATTCGGTTTAGTAGCTTCCAACTTTTCTCTTTCACTTGGTTCATCATTTCCTTAAGTCTAAGTGATAAACCAAGGGTTTACACTACTTATACTCTAATTCTAACTTGACTTCTTCTTAGTGTGACGATTACTTTATCATAGTACTAAGTGAAGTTTATAGATCATACATTTATTATAGGCAATAGACCTTGTTTTAAGTCCTTAAGGGTTGATTTCTGTACTAAAGCTTCATGTAGTGATTTTTCCTTCACCTAAGGCTAGATTTAAGCATGTGAAACTAAATAGAATTGAAAATAGGGTAAACTCCAAACCTGCCACGTCCAGCATGTTTCCAAGTTGTTCATGCACTTGTTTCATGATTTTCACATGTCATAAACTTCTACTCTAAGTGATATGCAGGTATTTTACAAAAACATTAAATCTACCCTACTCATATTCCAACATTCATGTGAAAGATTTATGAAACTTAACACTTAGTGTAATCTAACTAAGATATCATCTTATGTACATAATAACATCCTTAAGAATATGTATAATCTCCTAGGCATGGTATCCTAAAGGCACTCATATGTAAACTTACTTCTTTTTAAGTGTAGTAGACGGTGGACTTTTGCCCCTAGATGTCCTCCTTAGCTCCTTGTCTTTCCTTTCCTTTTTTGTACGCCTTAAGTCCTTAAAGTGATGGGAATCGAGTTATTGGACCATTGAGTCATAGCTAAGCCAAAGGATTAGAAGGCTTGGCATGATAGATTCTCCTACTCCAGCTGACTTTTATCGAAGTTAAGTATCTCCTTGCTGACTCATTCTATATGCTAATCCGAATGACTCCTTATTTCTCATAGATGGTATGCCAAGAAGCAGAAGGCCGAGACAACAATCAATCTTATTGTAGATATGCCAAGAGAGAGATAGAGAGCCCAGACTAGCTAAGCCACCTTACTCGAATAAGCTTGCTTACCGTACTTTTTGTCCACATCTTCCAATAGCTTCACCAATATAGTATTGCCACCTGTACAAAATCATATGTAGAATCTGTTACACTAATCATTGCTTTCTTAGAATATTAATTTTACCCTTTTGTATTCTTGTACATTACTTCTTTAAGATAATGCCCTTTTTGTCTTTTCCTTTTAGGCATGTTGCCCTTAATTCTTAAGTATAAATACCCTTTGTACTTGTACCTATAAACCATTAGATTGAACATTAATACACTTGACATTTCTCTCTCGTAAACACTGCTTTGTTGACAGTCATCTCACTCTTATCCTAACCCTTGAGCAAGGTTAAGTGGCAACTAACCTCACCAAACCAATTCGTACGTCATATCAAATTACGTTGTGAGTCCTCAAAAGTTCCATTAGTGTGTCATATCCATTGGAGCTATTGATAGGTTTTGCTTACTTTTCATTTGCATTCGTCCTTATGCACCATTCCCCATTATTCCTTTCGAGATTTCTACAAGCTTAGACCTATCCAGTAACCAACCTTGTCTATTCTTAGTTACGGTTCTCAACATCTTAGTATCAAAGCGAAGGCTTTGTTTGAGTTGTGATTTGTATTTAAAGTTCTATTCATACCCTGTTTTACGTATGTGAAACAAAGCAAGTTATTTTATTCATTTTAGCTTAAGTGTTTACAAGCTATTAATTCTTGAAGTGTCTATTTGAGCTTTGAATTTGTTGATAAAATGACTTACATTAGTGTAAACATTAGTGTTAGAGATGATAGTAGAGTTATCTACTATGGACGACAGTCTTAAGGAACTCCCAGAAACATTCATGAGAGACTTGATGAAGTATCTAACCTCTTGGTGGATTTGACTTGAGCTATTCGTACATTGTTTTGCCAACTGATTGAGATCGCACAAAATATCCTACAAGATGCTTGACCTATCAGTGGTTAGAACCCAACTCGATAAGTTTGAGGTGGAGGAGTAAGTGGAAGAGTAAGATGAAGGATAGACCTAAGGGAACGAGATGAAGAAGGTAAGAATGAGGAAGAGTCCCTAGAACATCTGACCATGTGAAACTTAAAATTCTACGTTTTAATAGATCTAGAAATGCTAATGAATATTTAGAGTAGGAAGAGAAGGTAGAGCATTTTTATTATTATTATTATTATTATAAATATAAAGATTATGAGAAGGTGAGAACTACTACTATGAAGTTCTCTGTGTTGGTCTTGTATAAGATATTAAGAGGGGGGTGAATTCATATCTCTAAACTCTTGAAAACTTTTCAATATTAGAAAAATGAAATTAACTCTCATAGCAACTTATAATAGTGAATAGTGATAATTGAATGATTCATTGCACAATAGATAATAAACCAAATTGAAAGTGTATAAGGAAGGAGAATATTAGGGAGAGATTTTATAAAGCTTCGGCCTTTTGCCTACTACTCTCTTCCAACCCCACTGCTAGGGACCTGGTCTACTTCACCAGTGCTATTCTACTTAATCCACTATATCAAATCACAAACAAATTACAAGCATTCATCATAATGACTTTTCAACTCTCTACTCTATCTATCTAGCCTCTCAACAATCTAGGCCAATAAAGATCTAAAGAGTACAAACTATCTTTTCTCTAAAATACAGTATAGAGATTACAAGTGAGAACAAAAGTACAAGACTCAAATAATTTTGCACTAGAAAGAAATAGCACTTATTCTAAAACTTTGATTCGGTGTAACTCTTTAAAAAAGTATTTGAAGAACTTTCTGAAGCTTTTCAAAAGTTAAAAACTAATCAAGAAATTTTTGTGCAATGATACTATTTCTTTAAAGGTGTTTTGCTTTTTTTCTTTTCAACATTTTGAATCCCTTTTTCTTTTATATTGAGTTTTTCTAACGGCAAAAAATCTGAAAATTATCCTTACTTTCATAATTATCCAACCATTAAAATGCAAAGGATAATCCTTGGATATTTTCATGAGAAGATCTTGGTATTTTGAATATAAAAATCTGTTATCCTTGATTTTTTTAGATAAGATATATATCAATATGTAACTACCAAATAAGCTTCTGATTTGAATTTAAAAAGATCTGCTCAACTGCCGGATAAGCCTCATGTTAAAAAATTTGAAACTCCACAAAATCCGAATCAACCTTATCCTTATCCATTCTTGTGCATATCTTGATTTAACTAAATATAATTTCTCTTAAAATAAATCCCCATAGATCTTAATTCCATCTTAAGTGAAACAGAATTAAATGTATTTTCCTAATACACTTAATCTAGTAGAGCTAGGCATTGAATAATCTAAATCTGATGTAAACTAATTTCAACATCAGGTTTCCAAACTTACTTTCTGAAATTTTTTGAAAGAGTATCAGCCTTTTGTTTCTAAAGTTTCTGATTAAGTTTCTAAAGTGTTGTACCAATTCTTTTATAAAAGCTTCTATAATACCTTTTCAAGACTTTTCACAATAGACTATTTGCAATCCAATCAATGCTTCTGAATGCAACTTGATTTTGTGAAAATAAAATTTAAAAAAAACCTTCTGGAAGCTTGCACTCTTAAAAATTCATTAGCTCTTAACCATTTTTGTTATCATTAAAATATATGAGTAATATCTAACACTCTAGATATCTTACTGTTTGGTGGAAGGATTTTCAAGCCATGAGAAGACAAGAGGGTTATCAAGAGATTAATACTTGGCCTAAGATAATGAGAGTACTCAAAAACAGGTTCGTGCCAGAAACCTATCTTCAAGTTACTTTCACTCGATTTCAGGAGCTAAGAAAGGGAGGCCAGTTTGTTGACAAGTATGTTCAAGAATTTCAAATGCTTATGATCTATTGCAAAGTGGAGGAGTCACCAGCTTGAATAGTCTCAAGATTCATTACTAGGTTGAGAGGTGACATTTGAGACATTGTGGAACTCCAACGATTTATGAAAACGAATGAGGCCATTAGAATAGCCCAACGAGTAGAGAGACAAAGAAGGAATCGAGTACTTACCAGGATGCCGACTAGCCAACTTGGACAAGCGAGTCACCAAGCTTGGTCGTATATCGAATCAAGCTAAAAGATGGATGTCTAAGCTCAATTGAAAGGCTAACTTGACACTGAAGTGCCAACTCGAACTTATGAGAAGGGGTAAGGGTCTGGTAAGAAGACAAGCTAGATTAAGTGCTTCAAATGATAAGGGTTTAGACATATGATTATTAAGTGCCCAAACTAAAGAACTATGGTGATTAAGGTAGACATCTCAAAGTTAGAGGTAGACGGTATAGATATTACTACCGAGAAAGAATTGATCGAAGACGATGTATTCACTGAGGACTTAGACCAGCTGATCATGGTTATCCGATACATAATGAACATGGAACCCTTACGAAAGGAGGAGTAGAGAGAGAATTTATTTCATATGACTTGTAAGGTGAATGATCAGGTATGTGCCCTCATTGTGGATAGTGAAAGTTGCACCAATGTAGCATCAGCCAATCTTATTTCAAAATTGAAGTTTTCAATTGTTGCACACCCGAGGCCTTATAAGTTGGACTAGTTAAGTGAGAAAGGAGCACTACATGTCACTCAGCAAATACTACTATCGATTACTATAAGGAATTACTTTGATTAGATTCTCTACGATGTATTGCTTATGTATGTTTCCCATGTGTTGCTAGGTAAATTGTTGCTGTTCAATAGGAGAGCTATCCATGATGGTTATAAGAACATGTACATGTTAAAGGAGGATGACTGGAAGATCACACTGTACCCGATGCCACGAAAAGAAGTTAACAAACTACAGAAAAAACTTACTTGTAGATCAAAGAAGGCTCTAGTGATGAGTCAAGCTAAGCTCTAAGAGGCCATCAATGTTGGTAAGCTGACCTTTATGTTTGTTAGGCGCTTATTAAAGATGAAGGAGTAAGGTGAACTACCCCAAGGAATCAAAGAGTTGTTAGATGAGTATGCCGACCTGTTCTAAGAATAGTTACCCAAGAGCTTACCCCTAACTCAAGGTTATGTCAATGTGTTGCTAGAGAAAGGTTATGTCAGAGAAAGTTTTAGCCCTTGTATTATGATAGAACTTTTAGTACTGAAAAAAGATGGAACCCAGCGAATGTATGTAAATAGTTGAGTAGTGAACAAGATTACTATCAAGTATAGGTATCCTATCTCGAGGTTGGAAGATATGTTAGATGAATTGAGTGAGGCCAAGATTTTCAGTAAGATTGATATTAAGTCTAGCTACCATCAAATACGTATGAGGCTAGGAGATGATGGCACTTTCATGTCCACAATGCCAACATGCCGAGTTACTGTGAACATCTGTGAGCCATTTTAGATATCCTTCATACCAAGAGATTATTCAGTAATCTCAAAAAGTGTTGCTTTTGCCAAGAGGAAATGGTATTCTTAGGCTATATAATCAGTAGAAGAGGCTTACGAGTAGATGATGAGAAGATCTAAGCAATTGTCAAGTGGCCAACCCCTATTACTTATGCAAATGTGAGAAGATTCCATAAACTGGCTTCATTCTATCGACAATTCATCAAGAATTTCAATACCCTTTCTTCACCATTAACTGAGTTAACAAAGAAAAACACCAACTTCTAATGGGGTGAAAGGGAAGAGAGGAGCTTTGCTAAGAGAAAAGAAAGATTGACCTCTACCCTGATGTTAGTTCTTCTTAACTTTAAGAAAATATATGAACTAGAATGTGACACATCAGGCATTGGAATAGGTACTATCCTAACGTAAAAAGGTCGACCGATTGCCTTCCATAGAGAGAAGCTTAGAGGAGCTCAGTTAAATTACTCTGTGTATGACAAAGAACTCTTGGCATTGATTCGTACACTGTAAGTATGGAAATACTATTTACTACTAAGAGAATTTGTTATATATACTGACCATGAGTCACTAAGGTACTTCCAAAGTCAAACCAAATTATCAAAGCAACAAGCAAGAAGGGTTTAATACCTTGAAGGATTCAATTTTATAATAAAATATAAGTAAGGAAAGAGCAATGTTGTTGCAGATGCTCTTTTGAGAAGACACACACTCATGAATGAACTACAGACCAGATTGTTTAGGTTTATAAGTATCAAAGAATAGTATTCTAAAGATCCACACTTTAGACCTATAATTACGCAGTACATTAATGGAAGAAAAATAGACAAGTATTATGTAAAGGATGGCTACTTATTCCGGAGTGGAAAATTATGTGTGCTGACTTTTTCCCTAAGGGAATTATTGATCAGGGAAGCTCATAGTGAAGGACTCTTCAAACATTTTGGAGAAAGAAAGACCTATGAACTGTTGAATGGTCAATTCTTTTGGCCAAGAATGAGGAGAGATATACACCGAGTTATCAAAAGCCGTACTATATACAAGAAGGCTAAGTACCGAGTTGACTAAGGGAAAGCAATGCCTTTACCTATCTTGATGAAGCCATGGAATGAATTAAGCATGGACTTTGTTCTTGGACTACTACAAAATATCCGTGGTAAAGATTCTATAATAGTCGTATGGATTGATTCAACAAAATAGCACACTTCATGCCTTGCTCCAAAACTATCGATGCTTTGGCTATTACTTCTCTTTTCTTATAGGATATTGTGCAAATACACAACATGTTGAGAAGTATAGTCTTCGATAGAGACTCGAAGTTCCTAAGCCATTTTTAGAGGAGCTTATGGCGTTAGATGGAGACTAAGTTATTATTTATTACTTCCTATTACCCTCAAACTGATAGCTAAACAGAAGTGATTAATCATACTTTAAGATCACTACTCTAAGCCGTAGTAGGTAAGAACTTGGCTTATTAGGATATCTACTTACTAATGGTCGAATTCACTTACAACTGGATAGTACATGATGCCACTAAGCAAACCCTCTTTGAGGTTGTTTATGGTTTCAATCCCGAGTTGCCCCTAGATTACACCCTTGTACTTAAGCCCGTGCAAGAAGACCCTAACGCAAAAGCTAGAGCATAATCCCTTCAGCACATCTATGATAAAGTCACTTGGCACATCGACTAAGCTGCTAAAAGAATGTGAAAGAAGACTAAGGGTAGGATGATTAAATAATTCTAGCATGGAGATTTGGTGTAGCTACACCTCAATAAGGAATGGTTTCCAAGTAAGAGGAGGAACAAACTATCCATAAAGGTTGAAGGACCTTTTAGAATCCTTTAGAAGATCAATGATAACACCTATAGATTAGAGCTGCTAAAGGACTATAGGGTTTCTAACAGCTTTAATATTACCAACCTCAGTCCATATCACCCCGATAGAGAGCTAATTGAAGACCATTCAAATTTGATCCTAAATCCAAATTAACCTAGAGAGAATGATAGGAATCGAGCTATTGGACCATTGACCTGCAGTCGAGCTAAAGGACTAGAATGCTTGGTATGGTAAATTCTCCTACTCTAACTTACTTCTGTCAAGGCTGAGTATCTCCTTGCCAACTCGTTCTGCATACCAATCCAAATGACTCCTTATTTCTCATAGATAGTGTGCCAAAAAGTAGAAGGTTGAGATAGCAACCAATCCTCACTTATGCTTAACCATTTACTTACTCGGCATCACTAATGTCGATATGCCAAGAGAGAGAGAGTCTAAACTAACTAAGCCACCCCTACTCAAATAAGCCAATTTACTATACTTTTTGTCCACATCCTCCCCTAGCCTTACTAATATAGCATCGCTACGTATACAGAATCATATGTAGAATCTGTTATACAAATCATTGCTTTCTTGGAATATTCATTTTACGTTTTATATATTTGTACATTACTTCTTTAAGGTAATGCCCTTTTTGTCTTTTCCTTTTAGGCATGTTGCCCTCAATTCTTAAGTACAAATATCCCTTATACTTATAGCTATAAACCATCAGATTAAACATTAATATACTTGACATTTCTCTCTCATAATCACTGCTTTGTTTATAGTCATCTCACTCTTATCCTAATCGTTAGGTAAGGCTAGGTAGCGAATAACCTCACTTGATCGATTCGTGCATCATATCAAATTATGCTATGAGTCTTCAAAAGTTCCATTAGTACATCACATCCATTGGAGCTATTCATAGGTTTTGCTTACTTTTCATTCACATTCATCCTTACATACCATTCCCCATTATTCCTTTTGAGCTTTTTGCAAGCTTGGACCTATCTAGCAATTGACTTTATCTATTCTTAGTCTGGTTCGCAACATTAAAGCCTAAGTGTTTAAGGGTGGTTTTAGTATTTCAAAGCTTCTTTAAATAAAGTTATACAAAGTTTCCTAAGGTGATCTTTTAGGGGGACTAAAGTGGAGGGACAAGAGGGCACATTTGTGCCATATGTATATGTTTATGTAGCGGTGATGGGGAGAGATGTATGACTTGGCTTTTCTTTTTGTTTCTAAACCAAAAATGTTTGAAAAGTAATAGAGAATGAAAGGATTTGAGAGTAGGAGTGGCTGGTCTTGCATGTATGAAATGCATCTCCAAAACAAAGCCTTCTTATTGCTCCTAAATTAGTATTGCAATGATTAGATGATCTAATCATAATGGGAAAAATAGCGAACATGAAAAATAATTGAATGGATGTTTGAATGACAAGGGCTAGCTTTCTTTTCTTCCCTTCCAAACTGGTATGGCTTATGTCCTTTAAGGTATTAGCTTGTCATGTCATCTTGACTTTAATATATTACTTTATGTGATTAGTTGAACCACTTATCAATAGATAGTATTGCTTATATGGAGAGAAGTAGATTGTCTTATCTTGCATCCATAGGAAGTTATCATATAATAAGTCAATTTAACTTTCTCTATTGTCAATAATTCTGGATTATTCTAAATTGAAATATAGTTGATTGATTAGAAGTCTTACATGTATAGTCCTCTTAAGGTTTGGTTTTTGTAATAGTTCATATATCATGATTTGCATCTTAAAGGAAATTATAGTTTTCTATAGTTGAGTAAAATTGGTTAAGTTTAAATTTTCCAATTATTCATTTAGGGTTTCAAAATTCTTAAGTGTTTATAGTTCATCCTAGGGTTTAGGGTTTTGAATGGTTTAGACTTCGTAGTTTTTGCATTAATGTTTTTATCGACATTGAAAATTTTGAATTGAAAACCTGGGTTCAATTTCTCAATGGAATTTAGGTTCTTAGTTTACTTGATCCTTGAAAATGATTGAGAAGCCCTCTTGGTTAATTATATATCCCTTAAAGTAGTAAGATTTACATATTATATATAAATACGCCGTATATATGTACATAACTAAGTAAATATAACATATGTGTACATATAATTAAATATATTTAAGCATATGCATATATATATATATATAAATACAAAATACACATGTAACCAACGGGTACATATAAATTTATATTATAAAGAGAAATCAAATACATCATAAGTATTAATTTAATTACTCTTTTAATCATGAAAATCTTTAGAACTAATTCCATCCTTCTTCTTCTTAAAGTTGATGGGAGAAAAAAAAGAAGAAAACAAAGGAATGAATGTGGAAAGGGAAGAGAGAAGATATCAGTCCAAATGGAGGGAAAATAAGGCATGATTTGTGTTTAGCTTTTGGAAAAGAAGGAAAGAAAATGGTGGTGTATTTTGAGTACATGTGGCCAGTATGAGGAAAAAGAAAAGAAAAGAAAAAGAAAAAAATTTTCACTTATTAATCTTTTTCTTCATATGGGATAATTGTTAATGTTTATCCCTAATTTCTCTTTATATGTGATAAAGAAAGAAGACATATGGCAATCAAAACAATGAAAAGGGAAATATAAGAAAAGAAGAAAAAGGAAAAGGAAGGAAAGAAAGAAGGAAAGGCAAAAAGAAAGAAAGCATAATTATAAAATGATTTGGTTGACTTTTCTTAATGTTTTCCATCCTTTAGGTACTATTTAAAGCAAATTACAATGTTAATTATGAAAAATATAGGGTATAAAATTAATGTATACTATACAATACAAAACATAAAATATATAGTAAAACTAAATCAAATTAATATAAAATTAACAGACATAGATATATATTCACATATATGAAGTCATAAATAATCATAAGATAATATTTGTAATCTTGTTAATTTATTTAATTAATTTGTTATTGTTATCTATTTATTAACATTTTGACATTATCTCTATTTGTTTGTTAGAAATTTTATGTGATTATGCGCGTTTATTGATCATTGCACCCAATTAGGGCTTTAACATTATTAGGGCAAGTTTGTATGTTTTATAAGCCTAAGGTTTTAGTTTTAGTGTTTTTAACAGGTTTAGGTTCAAGTTAAATTTCTTATGTTTATGCTTATATAGATTTTTGGGGTTTTATATGCAATTAAGGTTTCAATTAGTATATTAGGGTATTCCATATTCATTTTAGGTTTCAAATTTAAAATTTTAATCAATTTTAAATTTATCGATTCTGTTGTATTAAGGAAATTCTATATAGCACTTGAGTCTGACTCTATATTCAAAAAGCTAAATTTATGGGGATTTTAGTAAAAGTATAAACAAATTGACAATTACATAGTATTTACAATTACAAGGATCAAGGAAAGTTTATGAAAGGAAAAATGGTTACAATCTCAAGCCCATTAAGAAACCCTAATATCGTTGTAGGTTTGTTCAATTTGCTACGTCATTGCTTGATACCTGGTTAAAATACATGAATGCCAAATGGGTAAGTTCTAAAATGTTCTTGAGTATCATGGTCTCCCTTATTCTAAAGAATGGATTTACAACCATATCGGCTCAACTAGGGTAGCCAAATTAGCTTAAATGGTAGTTACCCCATAATACCCATAGCCTACATAATAGCCCCCTCGTCTTAAGGCTTCTTAGGTTTAGTTTCAACCATATCTAATGCAAATCATGATGCTTTTCAAAAATCTAAATCCCCAAACGAAACTTGGGCCTAAGACCTGTAAAATTGTATAACTTGGTGAGATATAAACAAACAAATACGTATAAAAAGTAAATATATATACAATTAAGTAGAACACAAGTATATATAAAAAAGAAAGGCCTATTATGTCCAAAGTTTTAAGTTCTTAAGGGTATCTTAAACACTAAGCCTAGTTTTACATCTTAATGTAGTTTGCCCATTGAGTGGTCCCCATAAAGTCACTAATCTATCCAATCTGAAATTTAGTTCTCTATTTTTCTTAAGTTAATTTAAATTAAATCTTTTGTCTATTTAATTTGAACCCTAGACATAAGTTAAGAAAAAGATTTTTTTTATGTATAAAATTAGAGTCACCACTTAGTTAAAACTGGGAAAAACAAGTAAACTAAAACCAATTAGGTAAATCAATTTTAATTTAGCTAGTAGTCCATGTTTAAAAATATTTTAGAAAAAATTTCAAGAAACTAAGAGATCAAATGGCTAAATTATTAAAACCTGAAAGTTATTGCATTAAAATACTAAAATGGATTTTTTTTATTGAATTTTTTTAATATTTAGTTTTTCACTTTTTCTTTTTTTTTCAAATTTTTTTAAGAAAAGGGAAAATAAAATTTTACTTTTTATGGTTGCCCTACTAGTACCTACATATTTGCAATTTATAATCAAATCGCTATAGTTTACTTACAAAACTTTAATAGATTGGTTCATTTTAATTTTTGAAAACAAGTTGAGTCTACACAATTAATCAATTCATTTGGTTTTGAAAAAGAAAAATAGAAAAGACCATAATTTTACTCATGTATATTTGAAAAATAAAATCCTGTTTACTAAATTTTTTAAATATGGTTTTGTCAAGCCCTATTTCGATTTACTTAATTTAAACTATATCAAGCCTAACCCGCTTAAGATAAGTTACTGGATAATAAATTAAGGAAAAAAATTAAAAAAAAAAATAGAGTTTCCAACCAGTTCAACTGGTAAAAAATAAAATTAAGGTTTTTAAATGGGAAAACCCTAATTTCACCACTAGTCTACAAACATTCTAAAACATTGACTTTTAGAAAATTAAACTAGAAAACGGGGTTTGGTGGCTAACTTATTAAGACAAAGTCACCATGTAAAAATTTTAAAAAAAAAAACTAATAGGCTTTATTTTTGTAATTTTTCTAAAAATATTAAAAATATTACTAAATTCAAAAAATGTAAATAAAAATTATTTTTAATTATTTTTTTATTACGAATTTCTAAGAAAATAGAAAAAGTTTTTTTTTTTATGGGGTTGCCCCGAAGGCGCCTACGTACCTACTAATCGGGATTAAACCGGCTATAATTAATTTTCATAAAATTTTTAGTAGGTAGATCATTTTTATATTAAGAATAGAGACAAGTTTCCATTTCTTATCAATTTATTATTTTAAAAAATATATAAAAAATCTAATTTTTTTTAATTAAATAAAAAAAATCTAACTAATTAAATCTTTTTGAAAAAAAAACTCAATTTAAATTTTTTATTTTTTTAAAACCACTATGTGTCAAAAAATATTTTTTATTAAATAAAAAATGATTTTTCAAGAAAAAGTAATTCAACTAAAAAAAATTGCAACAAAATAAATAATAACAAAAAACGTACACTTAAACAAAAGAAATAAATTAATAAAAGGAAAAAAATAAATAACTAAAAATATTAATAAAAATTAATGTAATAAATGAAGTAACATAAAATAATAAAAAATTACTAAAAATTTACTTGGGTTGGATCGCATCAATGTTAAGTGACCATGTAGGTGAGGTTAGGTGATGGCTTGGCGATTGTATGGGCAACAACATGGGCGGTAGATTAGGCGAGAGCATAGGTGGCACTAGGCAATGGACTAGGCAAAAGCATAGGCGACAGCATGGGCGATACTGGGCAATAATACGGGTAGTGATTGGTAATGAACTGGGCGATGATGGGCGATGACCTAGGCGATGATGGGCGACAGCATGGGCAGTGATGTGCGATGGCCCAGGCAGTGATAAGCGATGGCTTAGACGACATTAGGTAATGCTGTAGGCAACACGGTGATAGGTTAGGTAGCAACACGTAATGTTATGGTAGTTGGTGTGATGGTGTGCTTTGGACTGGGCAGCAGTGATAGTGGTTTGGGTAGTATTGGGCAATACGTGTAGGTAGCGCTGTGTAGTGGCTCCGACAATGTTGGTGATGCGTATGGAGGTTTGAGTGGTGCATGTGGTCATTAGGGTGTTTTATGGTGTTTATAGTGTTTTAGTTAGCGCGTGTGATTAAGAAAACTATCCTCTGAATCCCTCATCAATGTGCTATTTATAAACTTAAGATCAAATCGTTCGTGTCGAAGTACGGAAGATACAATTGCAATTCTTCCAAGATTTGCCCTAGATTTTCGAAACCCTAGTTTATTTTAGGCTTTTTATTTCAAACCCGATCCAATCCTAATTAAATATAGCCTAATAACTCAATAAATCCTTATTTGAACCCATAAATTAGATAAATTTTTATTCTATATTGATCTAGCCCAAAGTTAATTAATTAAGCCCATCTAGTTACCTGATCCAACAACCCAACTTAATTTAACTTGACACAACTCGACTCATGACTCAACTTAATCTTCTTTTTTTATTTATTTTTTCATATTTTTCTTTTAAATTTCGTTTTTTTCTTTTTATTTATGAACCTAGCTCAATTAAAAATTAGTAAAAATGAGGTGTCTATAGCTACCTCTCTTCGTAAGGAAGTTTGATTAGAACTTTGCTACAAAGATGAAAGTGACACTCATTTTTACAAGACCCAACTTGGATAATTTGAAAAAGATAGATCTCTTCAAGATTACTCTTTGTTTTGGTGAATAATCCGAAGAAGATAAATCTCTTCAAGATTTCTTTTGATTTAATCTAAAGAGGATAGATCTCTTTGAGATTCAACTTTAACTTGTGATCTAAAGAGGATAGATCTCTTTAAAAACTGATTTCATTTTAGTGACTCAAAGAAGGTAGTTCTATTCAGCATTCTTGCATTGTTTTGGTTAGTGGATGACCCGAAAAAGATAGATCTCTTCGAGATTGGTTTTAGCTTTAATGGCTAATTTAAAGAGGATAGATCTCTCAAAAATTTCTTTCAGTTAATCTGAAGAGGATAGATCTCTTCAAGATTTAACTTAGTTAACCTGAAGAGGATAGATCTTTTCAAGATTGGTTTTTATCTATTCCAAAGAGGATAGATCTCTTCAAGGTAAATCCAAATAGGATAGATCTCTTCGAGATTTGACTTGGTCTTAGCTAATCGGAAGAGGATAGATCTCTTTAAGATTGGTTTTGGTTGATCCGAAAATGATAGATCTCTTTGAGATTTGACTTGGTTGATTCGAAGAGGATAGATCTATTTGAGATTTAACTTAATTGATTCCAAGAGGATATATCTCTTTAAGATTTGTTTTAAAAATTAGTTTAATTCTTCTAAATATCTCATTCTAAAGACTTTCAAGATTATTTTTTCTAAGATTGAAGGATTTCTCAGATGGCAACTGATTGGCATGCTTAATTCGAATCGCGATATTCACTCATTCAATTAGTAGAATTTCACCAAAGGACTATGATTGCTTCTTCTTTCTTTTTTCCTCTTTTCTTCTTTTTCTAAAATCTCCCAAACTTTTAAGTCTTATAACTAGACCATGCTCATGCTTTGAATTTGCTTTATTTGATACTAAATTTGAATTTCCACTCTTCACGACTTCTAAATGGTAATTCTCTATTCAAAAGAAACAAAATTAAATTATTAATATCATTCGATTTCTTTCTTTTCTAGTGATTCAGATTCATTGGTAAGGGTCTAGCGTTTAACTATATGACACTAGAAAAACATGGTACTCAAAGGTTTATTAGTGAAGTGTTCGTTGATCAATGACCATCCGAATACAAAAACATTCATAGAAATCAACTTTACTTGTAAACGATGAAAGATTAACCACAAACTTATTCAAGAAAAATCGAAATCTTTATTGAACTCAGTTATCATAGATAATACAACTTGACTGCATCTGAATTCATCGATCCCCTTAATTTCAGGCCATCCATCTCTATCAACACTAATTTACCTCCTGATAATACCCTTTTCACCACATAAAGGCCTTCATAATTTGGAGCAAACTTGCCTTTAGGGTCTTTTGCATTTAGCAAAATTTTCTTCAACAATAAGTCTCCTTTTTTTTTAGTGCCTTGGGTGTACTTTCTTGTTAAAAGCTCAAATCATTCACTGTTGATAGCATTGACCATGATATATTGTTGCAAGTCTTTGCTCATCTAGGAGATTCAAATGCTCTATTCACTTCTTCACTTACCCTGCTTCATCAAGCTAAGTCTCCACCAATACTCGAAACGAAGGTATTTTTACTTCCACTGGTAGTACTGCTTCAGTTCCATAAACCAATGAATACAATCTTACACCAATAGATGTTCTAACTGAGGTTGTATAAGCCATGAGAACAAAGGGAAGCATCTCATGCCAGTCTCTATAAGTGATCGCCATCTTCTCAATGATTCTTTTGATGTTCTTATTTATGGCTTCAACTGCTCCATCCATCTAAGGTCGATATAGAGTCAAGTTTCTGTGATTAATTTTGAATTGGTTGCATATTTCATCCATCAACTTATTATTCAAATTCATCCAATTTTCTATAATAATAGACTTGGGTACACTATATCTTGCAATAATATCTCTTTTCAGGAATTTGACTACCACTCCTTTAGTCACCGTAGCATATGACACTACTTCTACCCACTTGATAAAATAATCGATAGCAACTAAAATGAATCTGTATCCATTTGAAGTTGTTGGCAAAATTAGATCGATCATATCAATTCCCCACATAGAGAAAGGCTAAGGAGCTGATAACACATGCAATTCTTAGGGAAGAGCATTGATTTTGTTATAATACACCTGAAATAGGTAATAGTGCCTCATGTACTTGATACAATCCGATTCCATCGTCATCCAAAAATACCCCATTGTCATGATCTTTTTGGCTAACATATACCCATTCATGTAAGGACCACAAACTCCTTCATGCACATCTTTTATTAATTTCTCAACTTCCTCCTCATCCATACACCTTAGTAGTATTGCATCTAGTGATCTCTTGTACAATGTGGTTCCACTTAATAGGAAATGAGTAGCCAATCTTCTTAAAGTTTTCCTATCTTTTCTATTAGCATCTTTAGGAAAATCCCCCATTTGAAGTAACTTCTTGATATCATGATACCATGGTTCTTTTGTTCCCTTTTCTTCAACTACAAGGCAAAAAGCTAGTTTTTCTTCCACTTCAACCTTTAAGGGATGAATTTCTATCCCATCCGTCACTTTCACTATTGATGCTAATGTAGCTAATGCATCAACAAACTAATTTTGGATTCTTAGAATGTAAGTGAATGAAATCTTCTAGAATTTTTCAATTAGCTTTCCTAAACGTTCATGCTAATATAGGATGTTCTTTTCTTCCCGTTTTGTCTTTCTACCCCAGCATGCATCTCATTGATTTAAGAATAATCGTTAAGTAAAGGATCAAGGGCTATCCAAGTGTAAAAGTGACCAGTATGGGAGGATTCAAGAGATACTCTTTGATTTCAGCAAATGTTCACACATACTTTTCATCCCATTCAATGGCCGCATTTTTCCTCAAAAGTTTAAATAATTGCTTGCATTTATCAGTTAACTGCGATACAAATCGAGTGATGTAATTCAACCTTCCCAACAGTCCTCAAACTTCTTTTACAATCTTAGGTGATGGCATGTTTATGATTGCCTTGACTTTATTTGGCTTTACTTCAAGTCTTTTTCTACTAACTACAAGATCCAACAATTTGCTTGAAGTTACTCCAAATGTGCACTTTTTAGGATTTAACTTCGATTGAAACTTCCTCAATCATTCAAATAGCTTATGCAAAATATCCACATGATTTTCATCGTCCTTAGATTTGGTGATCATATCACCTACATAAACCTCAATCTCTTAATGCATCATGTCATAAAACAACGTAACCATAGCACGTTGATAAGTTGCTCCAGCGTTCTTCAACTCAAAAGACATCACACGATAAGAAAACATTTCCTAAGTGGTAACAAAAATTGTTTTGATTTTATTTTCTTCTACCATTTTAATTTGATTATATCTCGAGAAACCATCCATAAACGAGAAAAGATGGTTCCCAGCTATGTTATCCACTAAAATGTCAATATGTGGCAAAGGCAAGTTATCATTTGGTGTTGCTTGGTTTAAATAACGACAATCCATGCAAACCTTAACTTTCCCATTTTTCTTCAATATTGGCACCACATTGGCCACCCATTCACGGTAATCCAATACTTCTATGAACCCAACTTCTAGCAACTTCTTCTTTTATTTTAAGGAGTATATTCGACCTAAATTGTCTAAGCTTTTGTCTTTTTGGTTTAATTTCCTCCCCAGTTGGCAATTTATGAAACATAATAGATGAATCTAACCCGAGCATATCTTTATAAGACCAAGCTAATATGTCCATGTATTCTAATAGCAATTGAGACAACTCTTTTTTTTTTATCCGTTAAATTACCACCAATTTTCAAGTTTAGTGGATTTTCCTCTATCTCCAAATTAATCATAACCATTGGTTCGTCAATAAGCCCTCTGTCTTGTTCATGTCGACGCCAACTCTCTTGAATTTCACTTGGAGTCTCAACATCATCTTCAATGGTTGGCTTAACAAGGTCGAAGGTAATATTGGTACTTTCATTATTTACATGTATGAGATATCCATTACGTTCATCGTTTTTATTAGATCGGAAGAGTAAAGGGAAAAAGAAAAGGAAAACAAATAAATAATGAAGAAGAATTGATAAAAAGAAAGGAACAAATTTTATTGAATGTATGAATTGAAATTATTTGAAAGAAAAGGCCTAACTAATCGGACTAATTATCAAAATTGAATGTTCCTAAATAATCTAATTTTGCATTTCTAAAGAGACCTATTAATGGGAATGGAAATCAACTGCATAAGGAAACTAGTACACTAATATCTTCCTCCTCATCAGGACCAATGTTGCATTGCTGAGTCAAGGCCTTGGATAGATTGGTTACTTCAGGTTCTTAAACACCAACTAGTATTGGGAACATCTAGAGAATGTTAGGAAATTCCATGTAAGCATGGTACAACCGATCTCCTCTCTTGTTTCTGCTACTTAGGCTATTTCAAACTACCCTATGCCTCCTATCTTGTTTCTTTAACCACACTAACTACATCGAAAATTTGCAATGCTAGCTCTTCCAATTCTTCATCCTCGACAAAGGGAATTGTTATCTCTTTGTAAATCTTGTAGTCTTGCCCACTAATAATAGTAGCCAATTGCCTATTAACTATAAATTTCACTTTCTTATGTAAACTGGATGGAATTGCCCCTGTTGAATGAATCTACAATCTTCCCAACAGAAGGATGAAAGTTCGCAGTATATCCAAAACTTAAAAAGGAATAGTGAACATTTGTGGGCTGATCTCGACTTACAACCTAATTTCTCCAATTATCTCTCTTTTTGATCCATCAAAAGCTCTTACTGAAATCGAGCTAGGCTTTATCTTAGTTGCATCTACTCTAAGTAAGTTCAATGTTGCTAAAAGACATACATTCAACAAAGACCCATTATTTATTAGAACTCAAGCAACCAATTTCCCCGTATACTTAACCACTATGAAGACGGACTTCGTATGCTGGTCTCCTTCTCCGCTTAGCTCATCTAGTGAAAATGAAATCTGATCCATTATAAATATCGAGTTCACTACCAATCCTACCGTCTTAGTGGAAATCCCTTCAGGTACTTTGACATCTTTCAGAATTTTAATTAAAGCTTTGCCGTGTGTATCCAATGACAACAGCAAACCCATTAGAGAGATCTAGGCTAGTACTTTAGCTAACTGGTCCATTATCTTGTATTCACTAGCCTTCACTGTCTTCTTAACAAAATTCTAATCTTTATCATCTGTATCTTCAAAGATCTTTCGAGAAGCCTCTTTCATAGTAGACTTCTTCTTGGCTTCCTCATTTTGATCATAAACTCGTCTCAAGCGCGTAAGCCCACCAACCATGGGTGATGAGGCCCTGGCTGTCTGATTCATCGCTAGGTAATCTAAAGATGCTGCTTTGTAATTCTTTTTGGGCTATTAAGACACTGAAAGCAATCTTCTTAAGCTTTCCCAATTCTTCAACCTTCTTAGTCTTCCCATTGTACTTAAAAACCAAAGGCCTGGGCTCATCTCTAATCATTCAAACCATCTTAGCTATCTTCTTGGCTTCTACAATAAGTCTATCTTCTTCCTCAAATTCTAGACCTTATCCAATGGGTAGTGTGTTAACATATATAACCAGTGAACCAGTGTAATCCACCAAATACTCAAACTTCCCTAATAGTTCTCCTAGGGTATCAACAATCGGATCTCCAACTTCATATCTTTTTCTAAGCTCCTTCTAAGTACTTCTCTTTCGGGGTTGTAGAGTTGTCATAGCCATGATATCAGCTTCCTTTATCTTCACATCCTTCAGTAGTTGATATATTGCCGATCTAGTCCAGGTTCTATCTCTGAGATCCATATTCTACAATTACTCGGCTTACCTCAGATTCTAACCTATCTCCTCAATAGTGATAGGGAGACTATCTAGATCAATCTCTGGTTTGAAAAACTTTAACAATGGTCATATTGATTGAATTTCCATGATTCGGCAAAGGGTTGTTACCTACGTTGGGAGTGGGAGTCTAGAGGAAATCCAAGTGAGCCAATTTGGCATCAATAAGATCTTAGATCTTCTCCAACACTTATCTGTAGAGTGCCCCACTTGTCTTAGATGATAATCACATCGAAGCTTCAAGTTATAGTCCCTCGATCATTATCCTTCCTTAGGTATTTCAAATGTCAGAAGGTTCTCTTTCCTTAGCCATGCAAGAACTTAACTTGAAGTAATCAGAATATGGGTAAACTGTCTTCTTTGTAGGCGATTGTTTTTATTCGAATTTAGTGGGGGATTATATCCTCCCGTCATGGCTACTAGCGCTACGGGTCTAACAAGGTTGCTGGTATTAATAATGCTTATAGTGGTTTCTTCGGCTTTGTTGGAAAACCTCACAAGAGGTGTCTTCTTTTCAATTGCTTCAAGATTAGGAAGCCTTGTAATGGCAATAGCTTCCTCAATTCAGTACCCTCAGGCCACAATTTCTGCAAAGTTAGAGGCAAGGTACTTGACCAGATGTTATTAATATGGGCTTCAAAAAGTGTTAATGAAAGTGAAAGTCAGGTCCTTCTCGGTTGAGGGTGGAGTCACCCTAGCTATTATACCCCTCCATCTCTAGGCATATTCTTTAAAGCTTTCATTAGCCTTCTTTCATAGATTTTTAAAATCCTACATAGACAAGGCCACTTCAATGTTAAACTTATATTGGTTGTAGAAAGCCCGTGCTAACTTATCCAAAGTATCAATCTCATTCACATCTAGTTGGGCATACCAGGTTAAGGTAGGCCCAATTAAACTGTCTTAAAAAATCTAGACCATCACCTTGTCATACTTCGTGTATTTCCCCATTTTCATGATGTATAACCTAATGTAGAGCTTCGAGCAACCAGTCCCATTGTATTTCTTGAAGTTAGGCACTTTAATCTTTTTGGGAAGTCATCATCTTCATAAGTTGGCAAGTTGATCATCCCCATCTGTTTAAACCAGTTAACCATTTCTAGGGTTTTCTTCTTCTCGGTCAACTTCTACATAAACTTTATTTCCATCTTTCGGTGTTTCTCCTCAATCTCCTTCCTCTATACCTCAGCATTAGGAATCGATTCTTCATCTTCCAATTCAGGGGGAGGGGTCGTTTCTACATTCCTAATTAGGTTAACTTGAGATCCTTGTCTATCGTCAAGAATTCTGATGGCTTGAGTGAGCTTAAATCGATTCAACCATCTTGTTCATGTTTTCTTCCAGGGTTAGGACTCTTAGGTTGGGTTCAACTTAACTAACATTTCCAATGCCTTGAGTTGACATTCTAGCATTAGAATGAGTGAATGTTGGGCTTCTAGCTGAGTTTACTTGCTTGGATGCTATCTTTGAAATCCTACGAAAAAACCTAAGTTTTAGACTTTATGGTGAATTAATGTTTTTTTTTGTTGTTTTTGTTTCTCTTTTTTTCTTTTTGTTGTTTACCTCTTTTTTTGTGTTTTTAATTTCGGATTTTCTCTTCTTTTTTTTAAAGTAAACTAAACAAATAGATGAATAATAATAATAACAAGTAAGAGACTGTGCAATTAATCAAAATTTTATTTACTAAAGCTACAAATTTATTAATCATAAAATTCATCTTATACAACGAACTAAAACAAAAGAGAAGAAAAACTCCTAATTAATCTTCCTAAAAACTTAAATCTTATATTTACAAGAGCCAGTGAATTTGGCTAGGACGAGCTTCATCAACTTCCCTCATAAGACTTCATACTGTAACATCCCTTTCTCAGATCTTGCTCCTCAAGAATTGATTTTCCTCCAATAGTCTCTCATTTTCCAACTTTAACTCTTCTACAATTCTCTTACTTTCTTGGAATTAGGCTTTAACTCTGGCTAGTATGTTATCCTAGTAGGCTTACTCAGTAGGTGAAAGACGTGCTGATTCTAGCCATGTCTAAATACGTTCGAAGCTTCTTACCATATCTTTCCAGTCTTCTCCAAATGATCATCAATGAACTACTTAGTGGCTCAGTATTTTCTGACTTTACCTTTCAAAGTTCCTACATTGACTATCTTCTTGACTTCTCTCCATTCCCACAGCTTCACAAATTCTACTAGTCATTGAATCAAAGTAGCCATAGGTAGACAAGGATTTTGATAATTTATTATGATGACATCCAAGGAGTCTTTATAGGTTATCTCTTAAAATGGACCTAGCTATCTGGTGATATAAGCTAAGAAGTATCCTATACAGCTAGTAATATCGATAAGGGGGACTCCTGCATAGTTTTGTACCTTAAGACGACAGCTTGAGTGTAGTAGCTCCATCTAGTTGTCCACATAAAGTCTACTGGTTGCATTTTGCTGATAACTGACACCCATCCATTAAACTAAGCTTTATTTGGTATCTTGAGGTAGCAAGCAAAGTCAACAATTAGATTCATATTTTTAGTCAAGGACTCTCTGAGAAGATTTCCTCCATACCCCTACATGTGATTGAGAAACTACATGGCAAGGATTGTAGGGTTAGCCATGAAATAACCATGATCTTGCTTCTTCAAGTAGGTGAAGATCCTGAACTGTTCTGCCAATAAGGCTGATATATAGGATTTACTGAATTGGAATTAAGTCACTATCTCAGCAAATCTATAATGGACTTGACCATATCTGAAAGGAAATAGTACTGTTCCAAACACTACTACAATAAATGCGTTGACCCTCTTTTCGGCCTATGATTCATATCCTCCACAGAAGATCTGACAATATCTCTGGTAGGCATTTAAACTTGAAAACCACTCCATAAATCTTAAGATGTTGAGACATTTCTGGCCCTCTAAAGATAAGAACGGTGCCAAGGTTGACTTCTTGAGCCCTAACAATTTCATGAAAGCTCTCTCGAGCTAGACTTTGAGATATCTATGCCTACTTCGAGGGCGAGGCACTGAGTCACTACTAATACTCTTCTGTAGTGGGTATCAATAGGTGTGGGTTGAAGTTGAAAGGTCCAGATTTTGGATCCTAGTAATGGATAAGGGCCTAAATTAGAGGCCAATGGAGCTAAACCCACACAAGGGATATGACTGGCCCAATCTTCTTACAAAAGTGGTCATGCTTAACAAGAGGAAGCTAGTTTCACCAATCTCTCAAGACGGCCTTGGGGAGGGAGTACTTACAACTGGACTTCATGGCCAGGCTCTAGACTAACACTACCTGGACTATCCATATCTATATTACAAGAAAAAAAAATAAAAAAAATAAAATGTAACAATCATTTACAACAAGGCCACTAAATTTAGAATGAAGTTGGATATAATGTTAATAATTTTGTAGCTTTTTCAAAGATTTTCTTAGAAATTGCACAGCCTTTCACTGACTAAGGAATGATTAAAGGAAAAAAAAAAAGAAGCAAATTATGTATAATGCAGGGAAATAAAATATTTACAGAGAAGTGAGAATAATCTAACATATAAAAGAAAAATGCAATATGTTACACGCGGATGCAATGCAGTAAGGTTGATAATTAATAAATTATAGAAAGTATGATGAATCCGCAGTCAAAGATCACCTATAAATATAAATAGGTTCAAAATAGGATTTTTTTTTTTTAAAATGAAGCTTGCGAATACTTATATATATAAGGGTTACTAGTTTTTCTTTAAATTTCCCCTTTTTTTCTAAGAATAAGATCGAGCCAACTGCAAATTGATTGGGCTTTTCCTATAATTTAAGAATAACTATCCCTTTTTCGAAAAGAACGATGTAAGAAGATAGGTTCTAAGGGTCCTAGTCTCTACAACTTCAAGGTTTTCCAAAGAGAAGCTTAATGGGCTATAGAGAAGCCTAATGGGCTACATCAAAGTCTAAGTGAGCTCACTTATCACAGCTAAGCAAAGGTAAAGACCCTAGCAACCTGAGGGTTACACAATGGCGACCCATCCTAGGTACCTAAGGTAGCTTAAGTCTAACTACATCTAAACACACAAATGGTTAATAAAAAAATATCCCTAATTCCCTTAGAGGGCCCATTAGGCTAGGCTTTTTCTTATTATAGTATGCACCACTAAAAGACAATTAGTACAACTATAATACAAAATAAAAAGAAAATAATAATACAAAAGCCCAATAATAATTTTTTAAATTTTTATATGGCTAGGCGACTCCCTAGTGGAGTCGCCAATTATGTCGATTCGTGTTTCGATTTCCTTAATTTAACCTATATCAAGCCCAGCCCGCTTAATATAAGTTACTCAACATTGAATTAAGGGAAAGAAAATTCTTTTTTTTTTTAAAAAAAAAAAAGGAGTGGCCAACTAGTTCAACTGATAAGAAATAAAATTAAGGTTTTTGGGTGGAAAAACCCTAATTTGACCACTAGTCTGTGGATATTCTAAAAAATTCATTTCTAGAAAATTAAACAAGAAAACCAAATTTTTGGGATAACCTATTAAGACTAAGTCACCATGTGAAAATTAAAGAAAAAACTAATGGGCATTATTTTTGTAATTTTTCTAAAAAAATTAAAAATGTACCTAAATTCACAAAATATAATTGAAAATGATTTTATTTATTATGAATTTCTAAAAAGAAGGGAAATTTTTTTTATTTTTTATGCGATTGCTTTAAAGGTACCTACATACCAGGTAGTTAGGATCAAACTGGCCCTAGTTCTTTTTTATAAAAATTTTAGTGGGTAGGTTATTTTTATATTAAGAATAAAGCAACGTTTCTTATCAATTTATTATTTAAAAAAAAACCTAAAAAAAATTTTTTTTCTAATTGAATAAAAAAAAGCTTAACTAACTTAATCTTTTTGCAAAAACAAACTTAGTTTAAGATTTTTATTTTTTTTAAAAACACTATGTGTCAAAAATATTTTTTATTAAATAAAACATGATTTTTCAAAAAAAACTTAATTCAACTAAAAAAATTGCAACAAAATAAATAATGACAAAAAACCTACACTTAAACAAAAGAAATAAATTAATAAAAGAAAAAAAACTGAAAATATTAATAAAAATTACTGCAATAAATGAATTAAAATAAAATAATAAAAAAATTATAGAAAATTTACCTAAGTTAAATTGTGTTGGTGTTGGGTAACCATATAGGCGAGGTTGGGCGATGGCTGGGCGAGAGTGGGCATGTATTGGACAATTGCATGGGCGGTGACTGGGCAATAGTACAAGTGGTGACTAAGCGACAACATGCATGGTGATTGGGCGAGAGCATAGGCGATGACTCGACGATAACATAAGTAACATTAGGTAAAAGTACAGGCAACACTGGACGATGGACTTGGTGACAGCACAGGCGGTAGATTAGGTGAGAGAAAGAACGATAGCATGAGGCAGTAACTAGTGATGCACTGGGCAGTGATAGGCGGTGATGGGCGATGGCCTAGGTAATGATGGATGATGTCCTAGGTAATGATAGGCGGTGCTGTAGATGATACGACGGTAGATTAGGTAGCAACACATGGTGTTGCAGTGGTTGATGTGGTGGTGTGAGTTGGATTAGGTAGTAGTGGTCGTAGTTTAGGTGGTGTTGGGCGATGCATGTAAGTAATGCTGGGTAGTAGCTCTAGTGATGCTAGCAGCACATGTAGTGATTTGGGTGGCATGTATGGGTATTTTGGGTGGTGCATGTGATTAAGAAAATCATCCTCTAAATCCCCTATCGATGTGCTATTTATAAACTCAAAATCAAATCTCTTGTATCGAAGCTAAAGAAGATACAATTGCAATTCTTCTAAGATTTGCCCTAGCTTCTACAACCTTAATTTATTTTGGGCTTTCTATTTCAGGCCCAATCCAATCCTAATTAAATATTACCCAATAACTCAATAAATCCTAATTTGAACCCCTAAATTTGATGAATTTTAATTCTATATTGATCTAGCCTGAAATTAATTAATTAAGCCCATCTCATCACCTGATCCAATAACCCAATGTAATTCAACTTGATACGAATCGACTCATGACTCAACTTGATCTTCTTTTTCTATTTTTCATTTTTTCTTTTAATTTTTGTTTTTTTTTTTATTTTTTTCTTTCTCTTCTGTTTACTTATTAACCTAGCTTAATAAAAAAAAAAATAACAAAAATGAGATGTCTACAGGTTCAATGATTTTTTTCTTTATTTTTCTAAAAAATATTTTTCTAAGTGACAATTTTTTTTTCTCTTAAGAACACATAACTTCCTAAAATTTTCAAAAATGGTTTATTGGTTTTCCCTAAAGAAAACATAAATAATTAAAAAAAAACTTTTCTTTTTCTTTTATTATTTTCTTGGGAAAATGCCTAATTTTCTAAATTTGGGTAAAAAGATTTGTTGATTTTTCCAATTCAAAAAAAAGTTTATCAACTTATTTATTTTAACTTTTCTTATAAGCTTGCTATTTTTATTTAAATGTCTTGAATACAATTAATCATAAAAACACAATTACCTTTTTTTAAGCATTTTTTATATATTTTATTATTTAATATTGAAAAACAAGTCAACCCTATTAGACCTGATGGCTAAGGTTACCTCATAACAACCCTATGAACCACATGATGAGCTTAATCCTAATATTTATTTATTATTATATTTTTTTTTTCAAAATCAAACCCCTTTATGATTTTTATTTATTATTATATTTTATTTTTATTACCTTTTTAATATGGAACCTACTCATGCTTAGGAGCTAGTTATCCTATAATACCTTAAAACTACATAATGCCTGTTTCGTATTATTAATTTGTTTAAGTACCCAACAAATAAAATAAACAAAATAAATAAATAAACAAGAAAAAAGTAAAAAACTTGAATCTGGTTAAACGTTCAATAGGCCGTAAATTAAAGTTGAGAGCTGGTCACAAGAGCGGGTATGTTTCATTGAAGCTTCACTTGAATAGAACATATCTCTAAGTTTAGAAAGAGTGAAGGTGATGGATGCGAGGTTGCTCTAAGCATCTTTAATGATTGTTTCAAGTGGGAAAGGAGAGTTTGATGATATTTTCAAGGTCAAAACACTCATTAGTGGTGGCATCTCAAATTGAAGTGGTGATTTAAGTGGTGGTATGTGTAGTCTAACAAAGTAGAGAGAGAAAGTAGTGGTAGAACTTATTTGGAGACTAATTAAGATAAATGAGGAGCGTTTTCAAAGGTTTTCAAGCATAAGGAATGTGATGGGAATGAACATTTGACTCGAAAAGCTTCAAAATCAAAACTTTTTTAAAGAGAGAAAGTGCTTGGGTTAGAGAGAAAAAATGAATATGTAAGCTTATGGGAGAGAGATGAAGTGATTATGTATATTGAAATGAAGTGTAGAGGACCCTATTTATACTTCTAGACCTCAAGTTGAACTAGGAAAGACTCAATCATGGCTAAATTTGAATATAGGGTACAAAAAGAAAGATGTTCATAATATGCTCCATTTTAAAGGAAACAATCAAGATTGAGAGTTAAATAAACATATGGAAGATACGGACTTCCCTACTTGAAGCTTAGAAACTTCTATTCATGCTCAAAGTGGTTGGATTTGCAAGTTGCATGGGACACATTTTATGATTTTTTTTTTCCACTTTCAAGCTCTAAAATGACCTTTAAAACATGTCTTCCTAGACGAGATATAGGTCTAGATTCATTATAGGTCATGCCATCCATTGAATCTTGCATCTTATTTGAATAATTTGGCTAAAAAATGAGTCTAATCAAGTAAAAAAGAAGCAAGGTTGTGCAATTATTATTATTATTATTTTTTCCTTCCATTTCTGCATTTTCTTTAAGCTCTAAGGAAAGTTAACCAAGTCTACCTTCACAATGAAACGTACCATGTAGTGCTTTCAAATCGAAAAGGAAAAAATTGAGGCTATGGCCTTTGCAATGACTTAAACTAAGGATTGGGAATTAGGAAAAGGGTTAAGTCCTAAAAAATAAAATTTTTGTCGTGGGCAACTATTAAATTTACTAGGTATATGCACAAAATCATTTTTGAAAAATGAACTAATTTGATAGAATTATGAGCTTGGTTTTACTTAAAATTTGGAATGCTCATACAATAATCAATTTAAGTTTGATTGAGTTACCATTTGAAGCTGCAATTGTTGAACTTAATTTTTTGGTTTCTTATTTTAATTTCATTTCCCATTTTCTGAGTAATACTAAACTCTAACCCATTTAATATTGATCCTCGACTGGAGAAAATGGAAAGTTCTGGTTCCCTTTTGAATTTTAAATTAAAAATCTTGTAGAGTCAACACTCGACTAAAGTTGGGAAAAAAGATAAATTGTCATCAATTGGGTAGATTGATTATAACTTAACTATCGATCTTCGACTTTAAACTGATAAGAAAAAGCTAAAGATTTCTGAATTTGGAGGCTACCTATTAAATCCTAATGGGCACTACTATCAATTTTCCGAAATTAGGTTTAGTGTTCAAAATTACCCTTTTTAATATTTTTTAAAAAAATTCATGTATCTAACAAAAATAATTAACTCGAGCTATAATTTACAAAAAGAAATGGAAAAAACTAAATTTTTACAAATTTTACATTGCCTTGAAGATACCTATGTACTTACTAGTGAGGATCAGACATTTGTAATTCATTTCAAAAACTTTAGTGTGTGTTAGTTTATTTTAATTTTGAAAATCTATCAAGTTTATATTTTTAATCCATTTAATTTCGTGAGCATCTCTAAAAGGGTCCTAATTGTTGAGTATAGAAAATTCTCTAAAACATCATAGTTTTTAAAAGGGTTTGTTACTATTTTTTTATTTTTAAAATGTAATTTTTTTCTAAATGAGAAATTCTGAAGACCTAATGCTAAAAAATTTTCCTAAGCTAAAATATATGTATTTTTCTTTTATATTTTTTAAAACAAATCATTAAATAAAAAAACCAAAAATTGAAATAAGACAAAAATTGAACCTATTCAAACTGGACGTTAGTTGAACCTAGGTCGAACTTCGATTGGGTCAGATCGAAATCTAGCAAGTCGAGTCGCTATGCAAAAAGGAACAATAGCAACAATCTAACAACTTGCACGTGGTTTTGAAAACCAAACGAATGGGAGTTTTGAATTTTCTAAGAAAGTAATTAATGAAATTATGATTAACACCAATACTATAATTTACGATAGTTGTTTAGCGATGTTTTGCAATTGGGCAACAGTTATAGTTAGTGTTTGACTGGTAGATATTACGATTTGGGTTGTATGTAGCCTATTGCTGCTGTAAGGCATCAACATATGACTTGTGTGTAGATTCATAAGGGCTTCAATGCGTATGAATGGTGATAGTTGTATTCATGCGTAGTCGACTATAGTGTACATTAAGTTAAGGGTAGCTATTCTTACATTGTAAGTCTTTACGTATAGGTATGTGTTTGGAAAGGATAAGCATCATAGTTTGCAATTGGTTGTAAGCGATTGTCGTGTAGTGCTAATCAGTAGGTTAATGGTTGATTAGTGGATACTGTTGTCCATAGGGGGTTCTATAGTGGAGCGTCGAATCATGGAGCTATTTGATTGGTTGCATACATGATTACTAGGAATGGATGAGTGATAGATTTGTTGCTATGGATGGCAGCAGTATTGGGGTTGAGATAGTAGGTTAATGGGTATGAGAAGTGGTGTTGCTATTATGGTAGCAGTGATGGTAAAACAGTGACCATGGGTTTGGGAGAGGACAGATGGTGGTTGAATGGATGTTTAGGGGTATTAGCATTGAACATTGGATAGATGAGGATGGCAAAAACTTGATTGCCTCTAATGATAGCTTTCAAGTTTTATAAATTAAATTCTTATATTATATCCTAAACTCAATTCGACAAGTAAGTATACCTATTGTTTTATAACATGGATGAGTATAAGGTCGTCTCCACTCGGAAAATGACTCAAACACTAGTACTTAATAATCTTCCTATTATTCGGTAGCCAAATTTATCAAGTGATCGATTATTAAAACTCTAATTTGTTAAATAAACTACACTAATCTACAAACTAATGCGACTAATACAATGATTACAAGAACAATTACAAACAACATGCTTAACATGTAGACTTGCTTCACTGCTTAGCATAATATTTCCAAAATACTTTTTATCCTAATACTCGTTATCTGTAGGTAATTACAATATGTAAGCGTTCTTCTCAGAACTACTTACTTCTAATCCTAATTGTGTCTATTGAAATCTCTTTCTAATTAACAAACAACTCAGATCGCATTAATATTATCATAATGTATCAATTCTCCTAAGGATGTAGCAACTTTCCTAATAATATCTCTATTGTCATGAGTAAGTTGTTATAATAAACTAAATCTATTCAATAGAATATCTATTCAATAGAATTGTCTCTCGACATATTCTATTAAAATCTGTCTTAAATAAATGTCGTGTACTATACCATACTTAGATTCATTTAGTGCCATTCATCAAAATTAACAAACGTTAGGAAATTAGTTTTCCATGCACTTGATCATATTAAGTGATGTAATGCCCTAAAGGACTACTCACACATGATAAAAGAACAAAATATATAAACATAATGCAGCAATAACGATGAAATTAATATGAGAAAGGTAAGAAAATATAACCCCATTTGAATTTCACTATATAAATCTTCACAACGAACAACAATGAATCCTGTCGTCCCTCTTAAGTCGTTTCAAGAAATATATGATACAATATTAAAACAACTCCACTGTAAATGAAAAAACATTGATACAGATATTAATGTTCCAAATATGATCTCTAAAAATGATCTGATCTATGTTCTACTTTAAAAATTGTTGTTCTTCTCTCCATAAGTTGCGGTATTTTTATATTCTCCCCATCAAAGGACTCGAATCTACCCCTTCACGACACCACTTGACGTTTTTCACGTACTGATTCGTGTATAAAGGTTAAAAAGAATAGTTGTACCCCTTCCATTATGCCCATGACTCGAGACGTGATAGTCTCGAAAAGAAATATTTTTAACTAGTCACGACCATGACTAATGTCATGAAATCCTCGTTGCTTAATTATACGTCATCATGCATGTGATTGGGAATGTAATCAACCTCCTGCTATTCAATTACGGTCATGATTGATAGGGGGGTCATCAATACTTCCTCGATCACAACCATGATTGAGGACTTGATTAGGGTTGGATTCTTCATTACTTCATTATCATGCCCATGATTGATACTTCTTAATACTACTTCATTGATTTCTGCTCCTCACAGCCATGACTGATGGGAAAGTTGTTGTTCTTATGAATAATTCATCCCCTTACTTGTGATTTACTTCAAATAGATATTTTATGCAATTAAGTACCCAAAACTTAAGAATTAAATCACATTGATGATCAATTCTATGCCTAAATATGCCTTGAAAATGTAAAGTTGTGTACACTTATCAATGAAGATGGCCGATTGAAGAATGGGTAAGATAGAGAAGGCTAGCATTGGGAATGCTCCTAAGCTACAGCTATGGTTGTGGTTGATGAGGACGAGAGAGCATTAGGTTTCATGGTAGTGTCACAAGGGTTCAAGGATCATACAATTGTAAGTGGTCTGTAGGTGGGGATGGCATCAAGCAAGGTGTCTATGTTGTTTGTTGTGGAGTTGCGATAGTAGAGAGAGGTTGCTACTACTATAATCAATTAAGGTTTGTTGTAGGTGTTTGGCTTGGTGTAAGAGAGAGTGTACGCAATGAGGTTAAGGCAAGTGTATAATCAAAAAAATTTTTATCTCACACCATGCAATTCCTATTTATAAAATTCAGAAACAAATCTTTTAGATCAAATCAAATATAAATTGATAAAGATCCAAAGTAGATTTGAATCACATAAATCTTGATTTTATTGGATGTAACATTATTGTATTAGATTCGTCTCTTATCAATAGTTATTCAATCACGATTCTATCAAATCTGTTTAAAACAACTCAACCCAATGAAAACCATTTTGTGAATTTCTTTCTTTTATTGAAAATTTCCTTTTTTATTATTTTATTATTATTTTTTTATCATTTTTCAATTTTTATTATTTTTTGAATTAAGACTCTTAAAAAACAAAAGTTAAAACTACGAACGAGCAAAAATGAGGTCTCTACAACTGCATTTCTCTATGGTGAAGTTTGAGTAAAACTTTACTATAAAGACAAAAGAGACACCATTTTTGCCTTAAGGATGACTTTATCCTAAGAAACACTACAACTAGCTAGCTATCCTAAGCATAGCTTGCTAGGGATTTGGTGATAAAAAGCTTGAAAAGAAAGGAGGTGAAGGTAATACCCCTATGGGCTAACAAGAACCATAAAAGTACTGCAAGAAGGGTAGCGTTCTATGGGTTGGAAAGAACCCTAAAAGATACTAAAAGGAGGGTAGTGCATTGTAAGCTAGCTAACCTAAGTAAACAGGTAGAGCGCTCCTTGAGTTAGCTAAGACCCTAAAAGATACTTAAAAGAGGGTAGCGCCTTATGAGCTAGCTAAGCTAACTAACCAAAGTGAATGGGTGAAACACTTCTTGAGTTGGCTAAGACCTTAAATAAGAATCTGGTCGTACTCTTTTGAGGTAACTGACGTAAGTGGGAGCGACTCTAAGGGACTAGCAACCCTAACTGAAAGGTCGATAGGAAACCTAGTTGTGCTCCTTTGAGTTGACTAACATAGGCAGGAGCATCTTTACGGGACTAGCAACCTTAATTGAAAGGTCATTATGAAACCTAGCCATGCTCCTTTAGGTTGACTAATATAAGCGAGAGCGTCTCTAAGGGACTAGCAACCTTAACTGAAAGGTTGATAGGAAACCTAGTCGTGCCCTGCTGAGTCAACTAACATAGGTGATTCGGTAAAGTGCTCCTTGAGTTAACTAAAGCCCTAAATGAGAATTGAGTTAGGTTAATGCATTGTGAGTTGACGAAAACCCAAAAGAAAATGCAGATTGAGATAATGCTCTATGAGTTAACTAGAACCTATCGAGCCCTATTTTGGTTTCCTTAATTTAAGCTATCTCAAAATTAACCCGCTTAATACAGATTACTCAACATTAAACTAAGGAAATATTTTCACAAAAATTTTTTAAAAAAATTGGAATCGCCAGTCAATTCAACTAGTAGAAAGTGAAATTAAAGTTTTCAGATGGGAAAACACTAATTTGGCCATTAATCTATGGATTTTCAAAGAAAACAATTTCTAGAAAATTAAACTAGAAAAAAAATTCAAGGGCTAACCTATTAAGACTAAGTCACAATATGAAAACTAAAGAAAAATTGATAAGCTTTATTTTTATAATTTCTTAAAAAATACTAAAAATATACCTAAATATATAAGAAATAGCTAAAGTGATTTTTATATTATTTTTTATTATGAATTTCTAAGGAAAAGGGAAAAAAGTTTTTTTATTAGTTGTAGACACCTCATTTTTGCCATTTTCATTTTTTTAGTGGAGTCAAGTTAATAAATAAATAAATAAAGGAAAATAATAAATGATAAAAAAATAAAATATAAAAAAGAGAGTTGAGTCATATCATATCAAGTTGAGTTGTACCATATCAAGTTGAGTTGTATCGTATCAAGTCAAGTTGAGTCATATCGTATTGAGATGAATCATATCATATCAAATCGTATCATATTGAGTTGAATCGTATCGAGTCAAGTTGTAACATATTGAATCAAATCATATTATGCTGAGCCAAGTTGCATCAAATCATTTAAAATCAAATCGATGATAGCATATGATTAATTAATAAATTTTAAGTCGTTAGAAGAATTGGTCTTTATTAGAATAATTTTTATCTAGTCCAATATGAAATAGATTTTTTATCTAAATTATATCGAGCTAAATGAAATTTATAATTTATTGGATTGGATCGAGCCCGGTAAATAGAAGGCCTGAATAAGGTTTCTAAAAGCTAGGTCAAATCTTTATCATATCTTTCGTTTGTTAAAAATCAAATCCGTAATTAAAAAATATGAAAGATTATGTTTTTGGTTTATAAATAGGAATTTATTGGTAAAGTTTGGGGACGTTTTTCTATTTTTATTTTTTACAACATCCACAATAATTCTAAGCTTACAACCAAATTGCCAGACGACTTTATTCTAATTCCACAAGCCATAACAACGCCATGCCAATTCCAATTCCAATCTCCTAACAATTACAATTCCAAATCACTGAAAATCACAATTCTAGAATTCCAATCTCCTAACGTCCATTCCAAAGACGTCCATCACTTTGCCATCAATCCAAAGTTAACATCCCCAATCCTTAATCCACAACGCCAAGCTTTGTCCATCGCCTAAGTTACAAAATCCAACACACACCTAACATCTCTTCACCAAAGCCACACTTTTCATCCAAAACCCATAACACTAAGCAAATTGAGGTCTAAGAGTTGATGCAATCCATAAATGCAATACGAAGCTAAGTTTACAACTGCAATTTCACCCTGATACATCAACCCCCCTTTCTAACATATATTAACCGATGATTTGAAGCATACGACCAAACAATCCTTACACCATTCCATCCAACAATTCTACTGCATATACATCTAAGCTGCGATCCCCTACATAACAATCCATCGCAATAGCCGAAATTCAATACATAGCAAACCCCCTTCAACAAATCACATTCGTATGATACAATATACATGTACAAGCCACTTCATACACATGAAGATACATACGATAACAAACATTGATTATGCGAGACTCGACGTGTAGGTAAAAATTATAATCATTATTGCTTTTTATTTCTTTTATTTTATTATTAGTTTCTTATTTATTTTATTAGTTAGTTTTATTGGTTTTTTTACTAATCTATTTTTTTGAGTGTAGGTCTATTATTATTTTCGTATTGCATCTTTGTTTTTTTAGACAATCTTAATTTTTAATAAAATTTAGTTAATAGAAAAATTTTTTTTTTAATAAAATCATATATTTTTTAATATATATCTTGATCTTGTGGTTGTGATACATATTGTGCAGCTGAGATATATATCTTGCGGTTAGGATTTAGAAAAAAATATGTATCGAGATACGTATCTGGTGTTTAAGATTTGAAAAAAAATACGTATTTAGATTGTATCTTACAGTAAGGATTTAGAAAAGATATTTTTTATACGTAGTGGTTTAAAAATAAAAAAAATGTTAGTCGGGATTTTCAAAAAGATTTAGTTAGTTAGGGTTTTCTATAATTCAGGAAAATTAGATTTCTCATGTTTTTTTTTAAATAATAAATTGATAAATAAACATAAACCTAACTCAGTTTTTGAAAACAAAAATAATCTACGCACTAAAAATTTTATAAAAAGGGAATTACGGCCGGTTTGATTCCGACTAGTAGATACGTAGGGACCTTTAAGATAACTATGTAAAAAATAAATTTTTTATTTACTTTTTGTTGGAAATTCGTAATAAAAAAATTTTAAAAATCACTTTAGTCATATTTTGTATATTTAGGTATATTTTTTAAGATATTATAAAAATAAAATCCCATCAATTTTTCTTTAGTTTTACATTGTGACTTAATCTTAATAGGTCAACTCTCAAACCCAATTTTTTTTCTAATTTAATTTTCTAAAAATTGTAGATCAATGGCCAAATTAGGGTTTTCTTACCTGAAAATCTAAATTTCCTTTTTTATCAACTGAACTAGTTGGCGACTCTAAATTTTTTAAATTATTTAGAAAATATTTCCTTAATTTAATGTCTAGTAATTTTTATTAAGTAGGTTAGGCTTGATATAGATTAAATTAAGGAAATTGAAATAGGGCTCGATAGAAATGGTGACTATACTAGGGACACCTGGTAAGTTAGCCATGTAAGAAATAAAAATAAATTGATGAGCTTTTGTATTTTTTTTTATTACATTATAGTTGTACTAATGGGTTTTTAGTGATGTAGGCCTTAAAAAAAAAAGCCTAGCCTAATGGGCCTTCTAAAGGAATTAAGGGGTTTCTTTTTTATTTTCAATAATCATTTATGTATTTAGATATGGTTAGACCTAAGTCACCTTAGGAACTTAGAACAAGTTACCATTATGTAACCCTCAAGTCTCTAAGGTCATTACCCTCGCCTAGTAGTGATAGGTAAGCCCACGTATGCTTCGATGTAGCCTATTAGGTTCCCTCTAGAAAGCTTTAAAGCTATAGAACCTGAGACTCATAAAATCCACCCTCTTACACCATTCTTTTCAAAAAAGGGGTAGTTATTTTTAAAATATAGGAAAAGCCGGATTTAATTTGTAGTTGGTTCGATTTTCTTATTTAAAAAAAAAGAAATTAAAAAAATCAATAACCTTTATATATAAGTATTCATGAGCTTCATTTTTTTTTTTAAATCTAACTTTTAATCTGCTTATATATAAGGGTGTTCCTTGACTATAGATTCATAATACTGTCTATAGTTTATTAATGACCAACCCTATTGATTGCATACATGTGTAGTATATTGCATCATATTTATTTTGCATATTTGTTTGAATATGCTATCTTTTGTAATATATGTAGGTCTTGTAGATTTTATTTTATTTCATTAGTAATAAATTATGTACCATAACATTTAACATAACATGCTCAAAATCATTAGTGTTCCCCCCTATTCCATAATGTACTAATGTTAAAAAAAAAAGGAAAAAAAACTTCTGCATCAACTTATAAATTTTTTGGGGGGTATGTAATTATGGAAGTTAACTATGATAAAGATTATTACGAAACTGTCATTTTTTTAAAAGGCTTTCCAACATTTTTTAAAAAAGGAGAAAATTTCAAAAGATATTTTATGATAAAAAACCAGTTTTGTGATAATTTCTTACTTAGTCGATTTCTATTGCAATACTCTACATGTACCATACTATTATGATCTAACAAAATAAAAAATATATATAAAAAAGACAAAAAAGATTTAACTATCAAATTGCCATTGTAAATTATTTCCCGTCTCAAAGTCACCAATCTTGTAAACGTTTAAGTTCTCATTCTTCGTATTTATCCGTTAAGTTGTTACATCGTCACCCTTATGTTATCTTTTAATGAGTCTTTCATTGTAACATAATTTCATTTTTCTATATCATCATTGCAATATAATCGTCATCTTATGTCCTCAATTGTCAATCTTAATATTTCCAATTTTTTTTAGATTCGTTAATATCAACATTAGGCTATTTGTAACATAAAACTGACAATTTTTTTTACATAAAAGTAAAAAAAAAAATTTCAAAATCAAAAACTTGGTTTTTTTTTTTTTTAAAAGAGAGGCAATGTAGTGTTGCTAACAAGGAAGGGATTCTTGCAAGATTTGAAATACTTCCTTTTAAGTGGTCTTGCCTAACCTAAAGCCTGTAATTACTCGTTTTAAAAAAAATCAAGATGCCTGAAGCTCTTGAACTAAGAATAACCATGATAGAAGGGGTTTTGAGCAAACACGAGAAACAAGTCGAGGCTATAACTCATATCCAAGCCTAAGAGCCTATTGACACACCATCTCAAGCATATAAGTCTAAAGAGTTGCAGAATCAAGGGCCTACTATCAACATGATACAAAGTTTGAAAAAATTGCCAAAAGTGGATTTGAATAGTTAAGCTCAAGGGCTATATTGCAGCCAAGGTTTGGAAGAAACGGTCATTGCCTTAAAGGAAAAGTTGGTGACATTAGAAGAAAGGCTTACTAGCACGAAAATGGTGGCAAAAGAAAGTTGTCCTTTGGTGTTGCCTGGTTTAAATCACATAAATCTACATAGACCCTAACTTTCCTATTTTTCTTCAACATTAGCACTACATTGGCTACCTATTCGAGGTAATCTAAAACTTCTATGAACTCGACTTCTAATAACTTCTTCACTTCTTCTTTTATTTTGAGGAGTATATCCGACCTGAATCATTTAAGCTTTTGTCTTTTTGGTTTAATCTCGTCCTTGGTTGGCAATTTATGAACTACAATAGATGAATCTAAACTGGGCATATCTTCATAAGACCAGTGAATATGTCTAAGTATTTTGATAACAATCATGATAACTCCTGTTTTTTATTATCCATTAGATTACCACCAATTTTCAAGTTTCGTAGATTTTCCTCTATCCCCAAATTAATCACAACCATTACTTTGTCAATAATCACTATGCCCATTTTCATATCGATGCTAACTTTCTTGAATTTTGTTTGGAGTCTTAATATCATCTTTGACATCTAGCCTAACAAAGCTGAAGGTGATATTGGTACTTTCATCATTTACATGCATGAGATATCCATTACGTTCATCATTTTTATCGGATCTGAAGAGTAAAGGAAAAAGAAAAGGACAACGAATAAATAATAAAGAAGAATTGATAAAAAGAAAGGAATGACTTTTAGTAAATGAATGAATTCAAATTTTCTGAAAGAAAAAACCTAACTAATCAGACTAATTATCAAAATCAAATGTTCTTAATTAATCTAATTTTGCTTTTCTAAAGAGACCTATTAATAGGAACGGAAAACCAATTGCATAAGGAAATTGGTACACCAATATCTTCCTTCTTGTTTGGACCGATGCTACATTGCTGAGTTAAGGCCTTGGATAGACTAGCTACTTTAGGTTCTTAAACACCAACTGGTGTTCGGAATGCTTGGCGGATGTCCGAAAAGTCCATGTGAGCATTGAATAACTGATCTCTTGTCTTGCTTTTGGTTTTGGTCTTCATTTCTTAGATCTCATCTTCAGTGGGCTCATACCCAAGGCCAAACATTCCAATCTATTACTTAGGCTATTTTAAATAACCCCATGCCCCTCTGTCTTCACCCTTCAATCATACTGATTTCGTAAAAAATCTGCAACACTAGCTCTTCCAATTCTTCACTCCTAATATACGAAATAGTTGTCTCTTTGTAAATCTTGTGGTCTTGCTCCTTAAGAATAGTAACCAACTGCTTATTGGCTATGAATTTCACCTTTTGATGTAGACTAGATAGAATTGCCCCTATTGAATGAATCTACAATCTTCCTAATAGAAGATTAAAAGCTTACGATGTATCCAGAACATGAAATGGAATGGTGAACATCTATGGACCAATCTCTATTTGCAACCTAATTTCTCTAATTATCTCCCTTTTTTATCCATCAAAAGCCCTTACTAAAATAAAGCTGGGCTTTATCTTAGTTGCTTCTACTCCAAGTAAATTTAGTGTTGCCAAGGGATACACATTCAATGAAGACCCATTATCTATTACAACTCGAGCAACTACTTTCCTTACACCCTTAACCATTATGAAAAGGGGCTTTGTGTATTAGTCTCCTTCTTCACCTATCTCATCTAGTGAGAATGAAATCAAATCCATTGCAAAAATTGAGTTCACCACCAACCCTAGTTTCTCAATGGAAATTCCTTTAGGTACTTTGACATCTTTCAAAATTTTGATTAATCTCTCAATGAGTATCTAATGATAACAGCAAACCCATTAGAGAGATCTAAGCCGGTAATTTGTCTAATTGATCCATTATCTTCTTGAAAACATTTCGATCTTTATCATCCATATCTTCAAAGATCTTTCGAGAAGCCTCTTCCATGGTAGTCTTCCTTTCAGCTTCCACATTCTAGTCATAAGCTCGTCTCGAGTGTGTAAGCTCACCGTCCATATGTGATGAGGACTTGGTCATCTGATTCACCTCTTGGTAATCTAGAGGTACTGCTTTGTAATTCTCCAGGGCTATTGGAATGTTCAAAGCAATCTTCTTAGGCTTACCCAATTCTTCAACCTTCTTAGTCTTCCCGTAATACTCAAAAACCAACAACTTGGGCCCATCTCCAATCATTCTAACCATCTCAGCCATCTTCTTAGCTTCTACAATAAGTTCGTCTTCTTCCTCAAATTCTGGACCTCACCTAAAGAGTGGTTCACCAACATCTATGGCAAGTGAATCAACATAATCCACCAAATACTTAAACTTCCTTGACGGTTCTCCAAGGGTGTCAATCATCAGATCTCTGGCTTCATAGCTTTTTCTAAGCTCCTTCAGAGTACTTTCTTTTACGATTTTGGAATCGTCATAGTCATGATATCAACTTTTTTTATCTTCCTATCTATCAATAGTTGATATATTACCGGTCTAGTCCAAGTTCTATCCTTAAAATTCATATTCTACAAGTACTCGACTTACCTCAAATTCCAAGCTATCTCCTTAATAGTTATGAGGAGACTGTCTAGATCAATCTCCGGTTCAGAAATTTCAATAATGATCATATTGATCAAATTTCCATGATTTGGCAAAGGGTTGTTACCCATGTTAGGAGAAAGAATTTGAATGAAATCCAATTGAACCAATTTTGCATCAATAAGATCCTGGATCTTATGTTTGAGTCTCTAACATTGGTCCATAGAATGGCCCACTTACCCCAAATGATAATCACAATGAAGCTCCAGGTTATAATCCCTCGATCTTTGTCCTTCCCTCAGTATTTCAAATGTCAAAAGATTCTCTCGGATTCAGCAGGAGATTAGATCCTCCTATCATGGCTACTAGGGTTTCAAGTCTGACAAGGTTATTAGTATTGATAACACTTACGGTGTTTTCTTTGGTTTTGTTAGAAAATCTCACTAAAGGTGTCTTCTTCTCAACTTCCTTAGGATTAGGAAGCCTTTCAATAGCAATAGCTTTCTCAATTCGATACCTTGAGGCCACAATTTTTGCAAAGTTGGAGGCAAGGTACCCAACCAGATGTTGCTAATATGGGCTTCCCATAATGTTGATGAAAGAGAAAGTTAAGTCCTTCTCAGTTAAGGGTAAAGTCATTGTAGTCGCCATGCCCCTCCATCTCTAAGCATATTCCTTAACGTTTTCATTGGCCTTCTTTCGTAAATTATTCAAATCTACATGGACGAGGCCACTTCAATGTTAAACTTATACTGGTTGTAGAAAGCCCGTGCTAACTTATCCCAAGCATCAATCTCATTCAAATCCAATTGGGCATACCAAGTTAAGGCGAGCCCAGTTAGGTTGTCTTGAAAAGTCTGGATCATGACCTTGTCATACTTCGTATATTTTCCCATTTTCCTGATGTACAACCTAGTGTGGAGCTTTAGACAGCCAATCCCATCGTAATTCTTGAATTTAGGTACCTTAAATCTTTTGCGGAAGTCATCATCTTCATATGTCGGCAAGTTTATCATTTCCATCTATTCAAATCCATTAACCATTTATAGGGTTTTCATCTTCTCGGTCAACTTTTGTATAAACTTTCTTTTCATCTCCCAGTGTTTCTCCTCAATCTCCTTCCTCCATACCTCAATATTAAGAACTGATTCTTCATCTTCCAAATCAAGGGAAAGGGTCATTTCTAAATTCTGATTTGGGTTGACTTGAGATCCTTGTCTGTTGTTAAGAATCCGAATAGCTTGAGTGAGAGCCTGGATCTGTTCGACCATCTTGTTCATGTTTTCTTCCAAGGTTGCAACGCTCAGGTCAAGTTCAACTTAACTAATGTTTCTAGTGCCTAAAGTTGACATTCTAGCCACAGAACGAGTGAATATTGGGCTTTTAGCTGTATCTACTTACTTGGACACCATCTATGAAATCCTACTTGAGAACCCAAGTTTTAAACTTTTTGGTGAATTAAAGATATTTTGTTTTTGTTTTTCTTTCTTTTTTTTGTGATTTTTTTTTTCGTTGTTTGCCCCTTTTTGTGTTTTCTTTTTCTCTTTTTTTTTTCAAATTTTATTTTCTCTTTTTTTCTTTTTAAAAGTCAACTAAACAAATAAATAAATAATAAAAATAATGAGTAAGAGGTTGCTTAATTAATGAAAATTTTATTTAATAAAGCTATAAATTTATTAATTATAAGTTCTAACTTATGCAACAACTAAAAGAAAAGAAAAGAAAAGAAAAACTCCTGACTAATCTTCTTAAAAACTTAAATCCTATATCTATAAGAGTCAATGGATCTGGATGGGACGAGTTTCATTAACTTCCCTCATAAGTCTTCATACCATAATATCCTTTCTCAAATCTTACTCCTCAAGAATTGATTTTCATCTAGTAATCTCTCATTTTCCAACTTTAACTCTTTAATGATTTTCTTACTTTCTTGGAACTAGGCTTTAACTCTAGCTCATATGGTATCTCAATAGGCCTACTTAGTAGGTGAAAGACATGCTGATTCTAGCTTGTGTCTAAATACGTTTAGAGCTTCATACCATATTTGTTCAATCTCCTCCAACTGATCATAGATGAACTGCTTGGTGGCTCAGTATTCTTCGACATTGCCCCTTAAAGTTCCCACTTTAACTATCTTCTTGACTACTCTCCATTCCCATAGCCTTACAAGTTCTATTAATCGTTGGATCAGAGTAGCCGTAAGTAGATAAGGATCTTGATAATTCATCATGATGATGTCCAAGGAGTCTTTATAAGCTATCTCTTGAAGTGGACCCAGCTGTCTAGTGACACAGGCTGGGAAATATCTTGTATAACCCATAATACCGATAAGGAGAACCTTTGTATAATCGGTGTACCCTAAGACAGCTTGAGTGCAATAGCTCCATCTAGCTATCCACATAAAGTCTACTAGCTGCATTTTGTTGATAATTGACATCCATCCATTAAACTGAGCTTCATTTGGTACCTTGAGGTGGTAGGAAAAGTCTTTAATCAAGTTCATATTTTTAGTCAATGACTCTTTCAGAAGATTCCCTATATACCCCTATATGTGACTAAGAAACCACAAGGTAAGTATTGTAGGGTTAGCCGTAAAATAACCATGCCCTTACTTCTTCAAGTAGGTAAGTGTCTTTAACTGTTCTACCAGTAATGTTGGTATATAGGATTTACTAGCTAGGAATTGAGTCACTAGCATGGTTACCTTATAATGGACTTAATTGAACCTGACAGGAAACAATACTGTCCGAACACTACTACAATGAAGGCATTCACCCTCTTCTCGACCCAAGATTCATATCCCCCGTAAAAGATCTAACAATATATCTGATAAGCTTCTGAGCTTGAGAACCACTCTACTAATCTTAAAACACTGAGACATTTCTTGCCCTCTAAAGATAGGAATGGCACCAGGGTTGACTTCTTGACTCCCAATAATGTCACGAAAGCTTTCTTGGGCTAGACTCTAAGATCAGGGATAGTTATACCCGCTTCAAGAGGTAGAGCACTAAGTAGTTGCAAGTATTCTTCTATAGTGGGTATCAACATATGTAGGCCAAAATTAAAACCTGCAGACTCTAGATCCCAGTAATGGATAAGGGCTTGAATTAAAGGCCAATAGAGCTGGACCCGCATTAGTGATATGACTAGCTCGATCTTCTTACGAATGTGGTCTTACTAAGCGAACAGAACCTGGTTCAATCAATCTCTCACGATAGCCTCGGGGAAGAAATACTTGTCCAACTGGAGTCCATAGACGGGCTCTAGACTAACATTACCTTAACTTTCCATATATATATGACAAAAAAAATATAAATAAAATGAATTATAGCAATTATTTACAACAAGACCACTAAATTTAGAATAAAGTTGGATATGATATTGATAATTTTGTAGTTTTTTCAAAAAATTTCTTAGTAAAATATATAGCCTTTCACTTACTAAGAAGTGACAAAAATGAAACACACATAATGCAAGAAATAAAATATTCATTGAGAAATGAGCATAATTAAATACATAAAAATGCAATATTTTATACACATATGCAATACAATAGGGGTTAATAATTAACAAATTATAGGAAATACAATGAATCCATAGTTAGGAAATACCCTTATGTATAAGTAGGTTTGAAATAGGATTTTTTTTTTAGAAAAATGAAGTTTGCGAGTACTTATATATAAGGGTTACTAGTTTTTTTTTTTTTAATTTCCCCCCCTATTTTTGAAGAATAAGATCAAGCAAATCACGAATTGATTGGGCTTTGCCTATAATTTAAGAATAACTATCCATTTTCTTGAAAAGGATGATGCAAGAGGGTAGGTCTACAAGTCTCAAGCTCTATAACTCCAAGGCTTTCCGAGGATAAGCCTAATGGGCTACAACGAAGCTTGAGTGGACTCGCTTATCACTGCTAGGCAGGAGTAAAGAAACCAATGACGTGAAGTTTACACAATGGCGGCCCGTGCTAAGTTCTTAAGGTAGCCCAGGTCTAACCATATCTAAATACACAAAAGATTACTTAAAATAAAAGAACCTCCCCTGACTCCTAAGAAGGTCCATTAGGCCGAGCTTTTTTTTTTTAGGGCCTACATCACTAAAAAACAATTAGTATAACTATAATACAAAAAAGAAAATAATAATACAGAAGCCTATCAATATTTTTTCAATTTTCACATGACTAGCCTACTAGGCATCCTTAGTGGAGTTGCCAATTCTGTCAAGCCTTATTTCGGTTTTGTTTAATTTAACCAATATCAAGCCTAGTCCACTTAATATAAATTACTTGATATTAAATTAAGAAAATATTTTTCTAAAGAATTTTAAAAATTGGAGTGGCCAACTAGTTTAACCAGTAAAAAATAAAATTAAGGTTTTTTAGCTACCAATCTGTAGATATTCTAAAAAAAAAATTGAATTTTAGAAAATTGAACTAAAAAACTAATTTCCAAGGCTAACATATTAAGACTAAGTCACCATATAAAAATTAAAGAATAATTGGTGAACTTTTATTTTTATAATTTTCTAACAATGCTAAAACTATAGCTAAATAAACAAAAGATAACTAATGTAATTTTTTTTATCATTTTTTATTACGAATTTTTTTTTTAAAAAAAATTGTTTTTTATGTGGATGCCTTAACGGTGCCTATGTACTCGTTATTCAGGATCAAACCAGCTGTAGTTCTCTTTTTATAAAATTTTTAGTGGGTACGAGCTAGGTTTACGTTTTTTATCAATTTATTATTTAAAAAAAAAACCCTAAGAATTCTAATTTTCCCGAATTGAAAAAAAAACTAACTAATTAAATCTTTTTTAAAAACTCGATTAAGATTCTTCTTTAACAATAAGATATGTTGAAGATACGGTCTAGATACATATCTTCATGTATATCTTTTCTAAATCCTAACTACTATATACGTATCTTTTTTAAATCTTAACCATAAACAATCTAGATATGTATCTTAATACGATCTTGATACGTATCTCTATTATTTTAAAAAATGCAATTTTACTAAAACTGCAATTTATCCATAACTATGCCGTTAACTGAATGGCCTAGCCTCTTTCTATCATAGATTTATCCAGAACTTCAACTCCATAACTATGCCATTGACTAAATTAACTAAGAAGAACGTTGAGTTTAAATGGATAGAAAAGGCTTAGAAGAGTTTTGAAGATGTGAAGTGTAAACTGACGTCCACTCTAGTACTTGCCTTACTAGATTTTGAGAAGGTTTTTGAAGTTGAATGTGATGAGTTTGGTGTTAGCATTAGTACTGTACTTATGCAGGAGCACCGACCCATTGCCTACTTCAACGAAAAACTTTGAGGTGCTACCCTGAATTACTCAGCCTACGACAAGGAGTTCTATACCCTTGTTCATACACTCTAAAACTAGCAGCATTACCGATTGCTGAGAGAATTCATCATCTATTATGATCATAAATTTCTTAAGCATCTTCATGGACAGTAGAAGCTTTCTCGGCATAAAGCCAAGTGGGTTGAGTTCCTAGAGACCTTTTGCTACGTCATCAGGTATAAGAAGGGAAGCACTAATACAGTGGCTGATGCACTTTCTCGTCAGCATACCCTCATCACAACATTACAAGCTAGAGTGCTTGGATTTGGCACTCTACCTGATCGATATGAGCATGACCCACATTTTGAGCCTTTAGTAGCCAAGTACAGTGATAGTGCAATGCTAAGAAGACACGATTTGATCATGGTGGTAGTCGATCGGTTTAGCAAGATGGGCCACTTCATTCCCTACCATTGGACTAATGATGCTTTATTCATCGCTAACCTCCTTTTATAAGAAATTGTGAGACTATATAGAATGCCAAGAAGTATTGTATCTAACCGTGATTCAAAATTCACGAGATTCTTTTGGAAAACCCTATGGAGGAATCTCGGCACGAAGCTCCTGTTTAGTACCTCTTACTACCCTTAGATAGATGGCCAACTAGAGTAATTAATAGAACCGTCGGTAGTCTCCTATACACCATTGTTGGAAAGAACTCTCATAATTAGGATTTATGCCTACCCATCATTGAATTTACCTACAACCGCTCAACTTACAACTTTATTGGAGCATCACCATTTGAGGTTGTTCATAGACTTAACTCAAACCTACCTTTGGACTTAGTTAACAATCCACTTATACAAGGAGAGAGTTAATCTGGCTTGCAGCGTGCCGAAGAGTTTCATAAGTTACACTAAAGAATTGCCAAGCAATTGACCAAAACTATAGCTCGATAAAAAGAAACGGGAAGCCATGGAAGGAAACGAGTCATTTATGCTCCTGGGGACCTTATCTAGATCCATCTTAGCAAAGAACGCTTCCCTAGTAAGAGAACGATCAAACTATCACCCAAAGAGGATGGACCCTATAAGATCTTAACGCGCCTTAACAATAATGCCTACGAGATTGAGCTACCCAAAGGTTTCAATGTATCCCCCACATTCAACATCACTGACTTAACTCCATATGTGCCCAATGATGATGAAGGCCAAGATTTGAGGGAAAATCTTCAACAACCTCGGGAAACTGATGCACTGCAAATCAGCAGTCCCATTACTTGTGCGTACCTCCGAGGGCTCCAATCCCTCTCTCGAAGACTTCTCTCTCGATAACTTATTGATGACGAGAAACTGTACATCGAAGCAAGGTAGTTGAACTCCTTGTGCTCCTTACATTGTCATACATTGATCTATACACTCAATAAAGATGATGCCGACCATTCCCTTGCCAAAGACCCTATGCTGAGTACTCCGACCAACTACTACCAAGAATCACTTGCTAAGTGATGAGAGACTCACTTTAATAGCTGAGTGGTTTTCTCTCGGCATACCACCATCTCTCTCATCTCGGCTCCTTTAATGCAGCAACATTTTGACCCTTCCCACTTGCTGTACTTAAAGAATATTGATACAGGATCAATGCTTCATTGCCTACTGTCTACCTCGTCTAACATTTAACTACTTTTCCATTTTTGGTCTATTGTCCTTTTTACCCTTCTTGTGTGTATTGGAAATCCCCTTTTTGTAAATACATTTTTTTAATTTCTTTATTTGTAATGCTGCCCTAAGGACGTACTATAAATAGTCCTTTTATCTTGTAAATCGGAGATAACTTATATCTTAATACTGAATACTCTATTCTTGTGAGACAATCTTCTCTAAGTCTATACCCCTTACACTCTTATCTAATCTTGCCGAATAGCTCATGATTAGTGGTAAGTCGATCTTGACATCAACTTATGCATCATATCAAGTGAAGTTTTAAGTTGTGTTGTGTTGTGTTTGTTGGTGAGTCACATCCTCCGAGTAGCTTTACATGTTCGATTGTAGACCGTTTCCCTCTAATTTTCTTCGATATGTCGAAGGGCTTACTTCAGTTCAATTTTACCCTACTAAGTCCTAGTGATAATTGAGCTCTTAGGCACACCAAGATTTGCGAGTAAATTGTGGGGAATCTGAAAAATAAATAATTGTCTCCAATGTCACTTGTTAATTTATAAAACCCAAAATCAAATCTTTTGTATAATTTTAAATATAGATTCAATTCCAACAAACCAAGATACTAAAGATATGTTAACAATTCTTTAAAGATTTGACCTAGCTTTTAGAAACCCTATTTAGGTTTTCTATTTATTAAGCCCAATCCGATCCAATTTGATTTAGCCCAATAACTTATCTAATAATTCCTAAATCTATTCCAGTCCTATATAAATTAAATAAAATTCTATTTTAAATCAGATTAGGCCAAAATTATTTTAATAAAGCTAAATTCCTCGTTGACTAAAGGATTTATTAAATTAATCACACAATGTTAGCCAATTTGACACTAAACAACCCAACATGACTTAATTCGATACAACTTGACTCAATATGATTCGACTTGACTTAATTGACTCGATACAATACGACTTGTCTCAATACAATATGACTCTTTTTTTATTTTTCTTTTTTCTTTTTTTCTTTTTAATTTTAATTTTTTATTCTTTATATTTTTTTTATTTTTATTAACCTGGCTCAACTAAAATAAAAATGAAAAATGGCAAAAATGAGGTGTCTACAGTATCGAGTCAAGTCATTGGAGAATTAGGCTTTATTAAAGTAATTTTAGTCCAATCCAATATAAAATAGATTTTTTATCTAAATTATATTGCGTTAGATTAGATTTATAATTTATTAAGTGGTTATTAGGCTATATCTAATTGGATTGGATCAGGTCTTGAAAAATTGAAAGTTCGAATTAAGTAAAGTTTCTCGAAGTTAAGGCAAATCTTCAAAGATTCATTATCAAATCTTCCATATCTTCGGTTTAAAAAATTCAGTTATTGGTTTATAAATAAGTATTTACCAGTAGAATTAAGGACCTTTTTCTTTATTCCCACAATTAATTCTACAAGTCCTCTAATGCCTTCAATCCATTCCCACAATTCATGGAATTTCAACGTCTAACAATTCTGGAATCTAATTTTCAACGTCTAAATTCTAAATCCAAAGTCGAAGTTTACCAATCCAAGTTCCGAAATCCGAAGTCAAAGTTTACCGATCCAAATTCTGAAATCAAAAGTTAAAGCCTTGACATCCGAATTCCAAAATCTAAAGTCGAAGCTTACCGATCCAAATTCTGAAATCTAAAGTTAAGGCTTATTGATCGCTCCATTGATCTGTCGTCCAACAATCCAAACACAAATCAAAGTTCAATCTCCGATGAAATCCAATTTCTTAACGTCCAACAATCCAAATGCAAATTAATGTTCAATCTCCAACAATCCAATTTCCTGACCGTCCAACAATTCAAACACAAGTCAACGCCCATCTCTAGTAAGTCAATGTCAATCTCCACAAATCCAATCCGAATTCAACCGAATATCCAATCCCCATCCAACACACAATCCATCCTCAAACTTTGGTAGCCGAAATCAACATGTCCACGTCATCAAGAAACTAACTAACTAAATCTAACAAATCACATAAGCCAGCATACACATGAATACGAACACGATGTCCAAACAATCATTACGTGCAATCACACTCGATGCATAGATAAAATTATTTTATTTTATTTTATTTATTTATTTTTTAGTACAATTATTTTACTTACCTATTATTTTGTTTCAGTGTAGTTTTTTTTTATATTGCATATTTTTTTTAAATAATTTTGATTTTTAATAAAATTTAGTTAAATTTCATTTTTTTTAAATTGTGTTATTTTGAAAAATAAATGTATATGGCGGCTAAGATTTAGAAAAGATATGTATCAAGATATGTATATTACGGTTAAAATTTAGAAAAAAAATACGTATCGAGATATTTATCTTACGATTAAAATTTAGAAAAGATATATATCAAGATACGTATCTAGTAGTTAGGATTTAAAAAAGATACGTATCTTGAATAGATCTTATAGTTAGGATTTACAAAAAGATTTTTTTTTAACACATAAGGGTTTTAAAAATAAAAAATCTTAATGAGTTTTTCAAAAGGATTTAGTTAGTTAGAGTTTTCTTTAATTCCTGAAAATTAGATTTCTTAGGTTTTTTAAAAAATAATAATAAATTGATAAATAAATGTAAACTTGGCTTGAATTTCAAAATAAAAAGAATCCATCCACTAAAAATTTTATAAAAAGAGAGCTACAATCGGTTTGATCCTGACTAGTAGATACGTTGGCATCTTTAACGCAACCACATAAAAAAAAATAGAAAAACATTTTTTTCCTTTTTCTTAGAAATTTGTAATAAAAAATAATATAAAAATCACTTTAATTATTTCTTATAGTTTAGGTATATTTTAAGTATTTTTTAGGAAATTATAAAAATAAAAGGTCATCAATTTTTCTTTTGTTTTCACAAGGTGACTTAGTCTTAATAGGTTAGCCCCTGAACCCAGTTTTTTCTAGTTTAATTATCTAAAAATTGTTTTCTTAGAAAATCCGTAGATCAATGGCCAAATTAGGGTTTTCCTACCCAAAACCCTAATTTCACTTTCTACTAGTTGAATTGGTTAGCGATTTCAATTTTTTTTTTACTTTTTAGAAAATATTTCCTTGGTTTAATGTCGAGTCATCTATATTAAGCACACTAATCTTGATATAGATTATATTAAGGAAACTGAAATAAGGCTTAATAAAACCCTAAAAGAGAATACAAATCAAGGCAGCACTCTACTAGTTGGCTAGTGCCCTAAGAAACTATGAATCAAGGCTATACTCTAAGAGTTGGCTAGACCCTTAAATGAGAATATAAATTAGGATAACGTTCTATGAGTTGGTTAAAACCCTAAAGAAAATATGGATAAAGATAGTGCTCTATATGCTAGCTAGAACCCTAAAACAAAATATAAATTAGGGCAACGCTCTATGAGTTAGCTAGAACCCTAAGAAATTGTTAATCGAGATTGTGCTCTAGGAGTTGACTAGACTCTTAAATGAGAATATGAATCGAGATAGCGCTTTATGAGATAGCGCTTTATGAGCTAGCGCTTTATGAGCTAGCGCTTTATGAGCTAGCTAAAACCCTAAAAAAAAATGTGGATCGTGATAGCGCTCTATGAACCAACTTGAACCCTAAAAGAAAATGTAGATCGGGACAATGCTCTATTAGCTGGCTAGACCAAATAGTATAAGTGTTAAATATCTTAGAGATTGATTACCATCCTAAGGGGAGGCTAAATGTAAATGCAATGCCTTAAAAGAAAACCAACTCACTTTTATGAGTAAAGCCCAAAAACACTTACCTAGCTTTATCGATAGCTCCTAAAGAGTCAAATCTTTTCTTAAACGATTCGATTAGAATAAACTATTCAACCTTTTGAAATTCAATCTTATGGAACAAAGCACATGAAATTCTACTTAGCGGTGAATTTAAGGAAGGTAAACCTAATATGTGAACTATTGTTATCCTATGAGCAAAGGTGTTACACTTTAAATTTCTGATCCCTTAAAAATCCTCAAAATTTTAACTAGTCTTCCATTGCAATCTTTCACCCTCAAGTGAGTTCTACTCATTTACCTTTTTTTTTTTCAATCTCGCCTTATCTTGAAGAAAATAGAAAATAAATCTCCCTTATCGGGAAGAGTGTACCATAATAAAGTACTAAAAGAATTTTTTTCAATTGTCATCGTTCCAAATTTAGTGTCCATTTTCTCTCGTTTTTAAGGTGTGTAAGGTTTATTTAGATTAGGGCAAAGAGTAAAGCCTTTTGGTAGAACAGGAAAAAAGCTAACGGTGTTAGCCAATATCAACAACTACTACGGATACCAACTTTGCTTGTAGAAAATGAAAAAAATAAGACCACAATAATATTAAGATTGTTTGCATTTCATGATCTGAGCAAAAATTCTATTGATTTTTCAAAGGTAATACAACTCCACTACATCAGTATTTATAGAATCCCTCAATTTTGGACCATCCATTTGAGATAAAATCAAAGCTTCCTTAAGCAACACTTTCTTTAAAATGTAAAGGCCTCTATTATTCAAAGCAAATTTCCTTTTAGAGTCCTATGTATTGGGCAAAGTCTTCCTCTATACCATGTCTCCCTCTTCAAAACTTCGAGGTCGTACTTTTTTGTTAAAAGCTCTAACCATTCGTTATTGATCGCACGTGTATGTGGCACAAGGTTATCAACCTTTTCTCATCAATCAGATTCAACTACTCGATGTGCTTCTTTATCCAATTAGGTTTCTGACAACACCCTAGAGATGGGATTTCAACTTCTACTGGTAATACAGCTTCCATTCAATATACCAACAAGTAGAAGGTTGCCCCTATTGACGTTTTGATAGAAGTTTGATAAGACAAGAGTGCAAATGGCAACATTTCATGCCAATCTTGATAAGTGATAACTTCTTCTCAATGATTCTCTTAATATTCTTATTGGCCACTTCTACAGCCCCATTCATCTAATGCCAATAAGGAGAGGAATTTCTTTGAATGATCTTGAACTACTAGCATAACTATGACATCAATTTGTTGTTAAGACCCGTAAAATTATCAATAATAATCATTTCTAATGTACTATAACGAGCCAGTATGTCTATCTTGATGACTTGACTATTACTCCTTTCGCAACACTCAAGTAGGATGAGGTTTCAACCCACTTATTGAAATAATCAATAGCCACCAGTATAAAATGGTATCCATTGGATGCCTTTGGAGCAATCGAGCCAATTATGTCTATACCCTACATCAAAAATGGTTACGGCATAAATAGTGTATGTAATTCTTGTGGCGAAGCATCCATCTTGTTTACATAAACCTAGCACAAGTGGTAGTGTCTGACATATTTGATACAATCTCCTTCTATAGTCAACCAATAATATGCTAACCTCATAATCTTCTTGGCAAGCATGTATCCATTCATGTGGAGGTCACATACTCCTTCATGCACTTCCTTCATTAGCATATATGCTTCCCTCTCATCTATACACCGTTGAAGTGTATCAGCAAATGACCATTAGTTCAAGGTAGACTCACTTATCAAGTTCTAAGCAGCTAATCTTCTGATCATCTTCTTATCCTTTTTCTCTGCTTCCTTAGGGTATGTACCATGCTGTATGAATGTCTTGATATCATAATACCAAGGGTTTTCATCATGTTTACTTTCAACTACCTAGCAGAAAGCAAGCTTTTCTTCAACTTCAATCTTAAGTAGTTAAATCTCTACTCCTGATATCTGAATCATCGATGCCAAGTTGGCAAGAGCATCATCAAATTGGTTCTGAGCTCTTAGTACATATGTATCAAGCCTAGTTTTTTCATCCCATTTTTTAAATTAGTTTCTTTAAATCAATTAATATTAAACTCTATCCATTTAATATTGACTCTTAACTAAGGTTTAAAAGAAAACTAGTTTTTAATTTAAAAATGGTTTGGAGTCTCCACCCGACCATAGTCAGGAGAAAAGAGTTAAGTTATAACCAATAGGGTGAATTGATTAAAATTTAGCTGCTCATCTTTTAATAAAACCAATTTTGTAAAAATGATTTTTGAAAACTAAAGATCTGGATCTATGGGCTAATTTTTTTCATTCTTAACAGGTACCACTTTTTAACTTTTCGATTTTAATTTCACTTTTCAAAATTACCCTTAATGAAATCTATCTGCATGTGACTTGATTTAATTCTAATAAGATAAAGAAATCAATTATTTTCAAAAGATGGAAAAGGAAGTTTTTCCACATTTTAAGTTGTCCTGTACTTACATACGAGTGCCCACATACTTACTATTCAGAATTAGACTTTCGTAGTTTGTTTCGTAATATTTTAGTATGTTGGTTGATTTTAATTTTTAAAAAAGATCGGGTTTACGTTTTTACTTATTTCAATTTATTTAAGAAAATTATTCAAAAGGGTCTTAAATCGAGGTTTTTTTTTTAGGAAATTCTAAAAAGGGCCTTAATTTTAATAGAGGATAAATTACTTTTATTTATTTGGAAAATATTTTTTTAAGTGATAAAATATTTTTATTTTATTATTTATTTATTCACTTTTTATTTGTATTTTATTTTTAGTTTTATGAAAATAAATAAAACTAAATACTTTTTCCTTTTTTTGTTACAATTTACAATAATGATCAAATAAATAAATAACAACAACAATTTAAACTGTAGAAGGGTCGGACCAAAGGAAGATGTGTGGAGCTCAGTTTGATCAGGTTAGGCACTGGATTCGAGTTGAATTTAAGCTTCTCTTTAATAGTAGCACTGTGGTTGCTTTAAGGTGATTTGGATATTGAAATAAAGTGGTGAAAAGGTTTTTATGTGTTTTATATTAGGATTGGGGGAAAGGGTAGGTTTGATGCTATAACGTTTGGGAGCTACTTGGGTGGCCATTAGAGATAAGAGGTGGTGGTGGTTTTAGGGGAACTTCAAGAGTAGTTATTGGGTGAGAGAAAGGAGTATGGTGTTGGGTTTTGAGATATAGGGAGTATAGACATATGTGAGTGTTCGTCTAAAGAGTGATAGAAGTGGATGGTTTCAAGTTGGGCAGCCGTGATGGTTAAGATTTTGGCTTGGGGAGTTAGCTGAAGGTAATAGAAGCATGGCAAAACTCATAACTAGTGGCATTGGAGAGCTCATGCCATGGGGATAATTTGGTGATCAAGTGTTTGCTCAAAAGTGGTCAAAGAGGGGTGAATTGTAGAAAGAGAGAGTTGCGGCTAGTAGAGAGAGAAAGTGATTGAAGAATAGAGAAAGGGTGATTGTGTGTGTCAAATGAATTCCCAAAGCCCCTTTTTATATGCAAAAACAACTCAATTAGCGAGGAAGTTTGAATTTGAAATAAATGAAAATTTCAAAAATTTTAGTTTTTTTTTTTTTTTCGAGTTTTCAATACTGGTTTAACTACTCAAATGCACGAATCTGGACATGTTTTAGGGCTTTATTCAAAGCATGTTATGCATTGAACAAGAATCACTCACTAACTGGTATGTTCAAGTAGGGAAAAAGTACGAAAAAATAGTCTAAAGTGAAGGGGGTGCTACTGTTTTGTAGAGAAAGTAAAGGAAATTAAGGGAAAAAAATAGAGAAAGGGAGAGAAAGGCTGCTGATGTAGTGCCACATCAGCCGCGTTATCTAGTAGCTATATGCTATGTGTCCTACAGTGACACATGGTATCTGACATGGCATTCTATGTAGCGCCACATCAGCATTGACTAATCCAAGGTTACTACGTATCAAGACACATGGCATAATGAAACCTTAACACATGGCATAATGAAACCTTAACACATGGCAGCACCTAATGTAGCAATGTATCCTCTAAGAAAAAAAGAAAAGAAAAGAAAAGTTTTTCCATGCCTTTAATAGGATTTGAACCTAAGACCTCTAACTAAACCCAATGCAAATGTCCATATACTTATTCGTTAGGCCATTAGCCTCTGCCTTATCCATGTGATGTGCAATAAGGTTAGCCTAAGCTAGGTTCAAATCAAGGCCTAAACCCAACAACCCTTTTCTTATTTAAATAAAAAAAAAATCGATTCTATTTAAACTCTCTAAAAAATTGTTATTTTCTAAATTCCTTAAATCTTCTATTTTTTTCAATTTTTTGTGTCTTTTCAATATTTTAATTTTTTTCATTTTTTGTACTTATTCCTATTTTTCTATTTTTGTATTTTTTCTAATAATTTTTTAAAATATTTTATTCTTTTTTTTTTTGCATTATCTTTAATTTTTCATTTCTTTAGCTTTCTTAAATTTTTTTAATTTTTTTGTATTTTTTCCACATGTCTTAATTTTTGGGTTTTTTTATTTTTCTATTTTTTTCATATTTCCTCATTTAAGACCCTTTACCTTATTGGAAAAAAAAAATAAAAGGGGACAAAAATTGGGTGTTTACAGCTACTCTTCTTTATAGTGAAGTTTAAGTAAAACATTGCTACAAAGACAAAAACGACACTATTTTTGTCCTAAGGATAGATTTTCTCCTAAGAAGCACTATAGCTAACTTATTAGCTATCCTAGTCCCAATCTACTAAGGATTTGGTGAAAAGGTTAAAGAGAGAAGAGGTATTCTAAGAGTTGAAAAGAAGAATTAAAGCCTGGTTGTACTCTTTTAGACTCACTAACCAAGGCAGAAGTATCTCTAAGGGACTAATAATCCTAAACGAGGATCAATCTAGAGAGCCTGGTCGTACTCTTCTAGGCTTACTAACCTAAGCGAAAGCTTCTCTCAGGGATTAGCAACCCTAAGTGGGAAACAATCTAAAGAACCTGGTCATGCCCCTTCTAGGCTCACTAACCTAAGTGGGAGCATATCTTGGAGACCAGCAACCCTAAGTTGGAATCGATTTTGAAAACCTAGTCGTACCCTTCTAAGCTCACTAACCTAAGCAAGAGCATATCTCGAGGACTAGCAAACCTAAGTTGGAATCGATTTGGAAAACCTGGTCGTGCCTTCTAGGCTCACTAACCTAAGTAGGAGCGTCTTTCAAAGACTAGCAACCTTAAGTTAGAATCGATCTAGAGAACCTAATCATACCCTTCTAGGGGGGAACATCTCTAGTAGACTAGCAATCTTAAGTTCAAATCAATTTAGAAAACCTGGTCATGCCTTTCTAAGTTCACTAACTTAGGTAGGAGCATATCTCAAGGACTAGCAACTCTAAACTAGAATCGATTTGGAAAACTTAGTCATATCCTTCTAGGTTCACTAACCTAGACGAGAGCATCTCTTAGAGACTAGCAACCCTAAACTAGAGTAAATTTGGAAAACTTGGTCATGCCCTTCTAGGCTCACTAACCTAGGTGGGAGTGTCTCTCAAAGACTAGCAAGCTTAAACTGGAATCAATTTGGAAAACCTGGTCATACCCTTTTAGGCTTATTAACCTAAGAGAGAGCATCTCTTGAAGACTAGCAACCCTAAATTATCTTTAGAAGAAGTGACTTGAAGGCTCACCCAAGGAATTGATGATGAAAGGAAGCACCCTTTAGGCTCACTAAAAGAATTTGATGAAGAGAAGGGTCTTAGGGGCTCATTTAAAATAATGTACCTAACAGGCTCATTAAAAGGAATCAATGAAGGGAAGTACCCTATGGGCTCGCCATAAGGAATTGATGAAAAAAAGCACCCTATGGGCTCTCTTGAGAGAAATCAATGAAGGGAAGTGCTATATGGGCTTACTTAAGAGAATTTGACAAAGGGAAAGCACCTTATGGGCATACTTAAGAGAATTTGACATAAAGAAAGTACCTTATGGGCATGCTTAAGAGAAATTGGAAAAAGGAAGTGCCTTATGGGCTCACTAAAAGGACTTGACGAAGGGAAGTGCCCTATAGGGTTGCTTAAGAGGAATTGATGAAGGGAAGCACCCTACAAGCTCTTTTGACAAAAAATTAGTAAAGGAAACTGCCTACGGGCTTGATGAAGAGAAGTGCCCTATGGGCTTGGTAAGAAACTAGTGAAGAGAAGCGCCCTATGAGCTTACTAAAAGAATTAATGAAGAAAAGGAGCGCCCTATAGGCTCGCTTGAGAGAAATAAATGATGAAATAAAGTGCCCTAAGGGCTTGCTGGAAGAATATCAATGAAAAGAAGTGTTCTATGGGCTTACTAAAGAAGATTGGTGAAAAGAAGCACCTTATGGGTTTGCTAAATGAAATTTGTGAAGGGAAGCACTGTAAACCCCGTGAATCTAGCTTTCTAAGTATAGAATCAAACGCCTAAACTGTAGATGATTTCCTGAAGTCAATAGAGCCAGTGAGATTTAAGACCGATTAAAATCTCAATTTAAAACCTAAAGTGAATATGAAAAACCTTAAACTGTTAATTGAACCTCTAATCGTATACAAAGACCCTAAAACTTCAAGTATATGTAACTGCAAAAGTTAACCTCGAGCCTATTCCCTAAGATAACAATCGAAGACTTAATCTCATACAAATATATTAAACCCTAAATGTGTAAAAACACTAAAGATTGCACCATAAAGTAATAAAAACCCTAAAACTATAACTTTAAGGATATAAAGCACTAATTCACCATAATTTACCTTAAAACCCTAATTGATAACATAACCTTAGTATTATACTAAATCATTAGTAAAAGATTAAGAGTAACTTTCAATCATTCATAAATACATATTATACTAAAGTAATTCCTTAGAAACTAAGATATTGTGTCATATATCACATTCATCTTTTAAGTATGTAATTAGGATAGTATTACACAGAGTTAGGAGTTTAGTTGATACTTAGGTTACAAATAATAAACCTTAATACCCTAATTGATACTTTTCATTATAGTTATACTAAGTAGCCTACCAAATGATGTATATAAGATATAAATACCTAAAGTAAGATCTCATCATCTATTTTTATTAATCAATTCACCAAATGTCTCATTTCCTTAATTTTTCTTCTAATTTTCCTTAATTACTATATTATATGACATATGCTTTTAGAAGGTTGACCAAGTCAATATGTTGACAAGTCAACAAAATGTCATTGTCATCTAAAATTCTCTCCTCTTTTCTAATGATTTCTTTTCTTTTCTTTTCTTTTGGACTTTTCTTCCCTTTTTCCTCTCTTCTTTGCCATCCACATTACCTCTCATCTAGACCCCTCTCATTCCTTTTTGAAAACACAAATTAAGACAACAAAACACTCTCTTCTTCCCCTTCTCAAATCGTAAACCCCCCCCCCCCCCCCTGCTCATTATTATCATATTCTTTCAATACTTTACTTTCATAATTTCTACTCACAAAAATCAAGGAGAAAGAGGTATGTTACCATTTGATTATCTATGTGTAGTAGTTAGTTGTATAAGTTAAGTTAGTATAGGAAGTTGGTATAATATATGCATATGTGTTGTGGGAAGAAGAAGCTTCATATTCATGCTTAGAAGTGTAGGAATCCTTAGTACATGAAAGAAGAACACATGTGTACATATATCTAAGTATGTGTATATAAGAGTATACTCAATAAATACATGTATAAAGCCCTTTGTACATAAGTATCCATTATTTACATAACCTAAAATAAGGCATATACTAACTATACATACATATACCATACTAAATACACCCTTAAAATACAAAAAGATGAAATTTGAGAAGCTTTCTTAAGAGGGTAAATAAGGTATAAGAAAATAGGTATAAAAATGCATATGTCACTATATGTGTATATGGGTATATGTATTAGTATATATATAAGTACATAAGTATACATATTAGTATGTTAGAAGTATAGGTTTGTTTATAACATATGTATGAGTATATAAGGATATACATACATAAGGATATATATAAATATTTATATGTAATGAATGATTACATAAGCCATGACATCATCAAATAATTGCATAAGCCATGACATCATTAAATGATTACATAAGCCATTACATAAGCAAATGATGACATAAGCGATGATATAAGCATTAGCTTGTAAAATAATAAATTATAAGATTACATAAGAATATAACATATATATATATGTACTTAGGAGTTGAAGATTCAATAAACCCTAATATACTTCCTAAATTGAATTAAACTTAATTAAGTACGTGAATTAGTAATACCAAAGTAAAATTCCCTAAGTGTAAGAAGCTAATGGCTAATGAAATCATTAAATACTAGAAGAGGATATAAACATAAGCAATAAAAATAATTAAACTTCAATAAGTTAAAATTTTAATAAGTTTTGTCCATATCGTAAAACATGGGTCTTAACGTCCAAAACAAATATCACCGTGTAAACGTGCATCCTAAAATGATGAAAAACAACTATAAGTTCGTAAATATCGAAATTAAAATGAAAAGTTACTAAATACATAAAGAAAGTCGTTTAACTGAAAAATATAAGAAAATAATACTATTAATCCCACTAAGTACGGTAAACCCTATATACATTATACTTAGGTTATATTGGGAGCACTAAATAAACTACAATAGACTTTTAGTTAACTAAGGAATCTATTTCTCAGGATATTTATAAGTTTTATTATCTTTTAGGCGTTTCGATATCGAGTTCTAGAAACTTCAAAGGCTTAGAGAATAAGCAAAAATTTAGGTAAGGGAGTTCTAATGACCTGCCACTTGCTTGTGCGTATTACTTGTACGAGGTTTTGCCACTTGCTATTGCTTATATGTCTGAATGACTACTTTGCTTGTTTGCTATCGTTTATGTGATCACTTTTTAATTTGATAAATATAAGTATTAGACCAAAATAACCAATTATACTCATCGCATGTCTCTAACCTAGTAAAGATATGAATGGAGAGTGCTAGCTTTGCAAAATTTTTGAGAAAAGTGTTTTTCGAAATAAAAAAAAAAAAAGCTTTTCTACTCTTAAACATATCTTGTATGATCTCTATAAGGGCTCATAGAGCCATAAATAATATTTTAACATTAGGCAAAGCTAGCATGGGATCTCTAATTAATAACGAGAGGACTCGCTTTATTGTGCTTATAAGGCCTTGGATAATTTTGGTTACAAGAGGACTCATTTGTTTGTGCCCAAGAGGCCTTGGATGGTGGATGGTCCTAGTTTGGGATCCACCTATTTGGATTAGAACTATTTTCTCAACTACGGTAATAGTTAAGTGTTGCCTCGAAGGGTGGTGCCCCTAGGCAACCTCATGTAAGTAAGCTGAGGTATCTTGTGTAGGCAAGTATAAGGGATGATCAAAGTATAAACGACGTAATTCTATAACTTCCATAGTTTTGGACTCCTATGAATGTGTCGCTTGCATTTATTTTGTATGTAGATATCTTGCTTATATGCATGATAATAATGTGTGATAACTTGCTTGAACAGAGTGCTGAGGGATGAACTCATTAAGCTGTTTAATGCTCATTCCCCTTTAGTTTCCTTTGCAAGTTTACTTACGATGGGATTGGGATATGTCTCAAGTGCTGAATGTGAGATGAAGATATGTATACTAGTATTAGAAGTAGCTAAATACTCTTTAGATGATATATAAACATCCTTTATAGAAAATATTTATATGTTAGAACTTACCATAATTTAATTTTTCTTGTATATATTTTTTTTATAATGTTAGTATATCATGTCTTATTATTTGGTAGGGGATACTGATTCTCTACGGTTTTGAGGAACTGTGGGATATCAGATATCTATAGTTATTTATATTTATATGTTATGTTATGTTGCAATAAATTAATTACTTGAAAATCAGTAATCTTAGTGATTTATCATTTACGGTCATACAATCTCTGACTTGTAAGGCGATTTTCGTATCATGGATACATACATGTTATGGAAATATTAGGTAATCCTATTAGGCCCCCTTTAGGGTCCTAACAAGTGCCCTCTAGGCTTGCTATAACAAGTTGGTGAAGAGAAGTACCTAATAGGCTAGCTAAAAGAAATTTCTGAACGAAAGCATCCAATAAGCTCGCTAAAAGAAACTAATGATGATATGAAGTGCCTTTTAGGCTCACAAAGAGAAAGTTTGTAAGGGAAGCGCCCTATAGGCTCTTTAAGAAGAATTGATGAAGGAAAGCGCCCTACGAGCTCGCTAAGACTATGAAGAGAGTTTAATGGGTGGAAGATGGGATGGTGCTTTAAGATGTAGCTCACCCTAAAGAGAGGTTATGCTGGCTTTAATGATAATGAAAGATGTGAAGTGAGGAAATTAAATTTGTCTAAAAAGCTACCTGATTCAAAATGTATTTACAAATAAATCCTTTGGTGAAAACCATTTATGTCAAAAAAACATTGGGGATACTTTCCTTCATTTGGGAAGAGTGAAAATGATCCAAACAATTATGGTCAACTTTTTGAAATTAGGTGTCATGGATTGAAAACTTAGCCACTTAGACCAATATGTACTTAGATAAAAGATTTGTAACAAGCCTTTACTTTCTCTCTCTCTTTTCTTTTTTTTTTTTTTTTTTGAGGAGCTAACAAGTAAAGAACCTTCCCTTAATAATCACATAGGGTCTCTTATGTTCTCCTTGACCTTGATGCTGAGCCGCTTAGTAAGGCCTTATGATTCCAAACACCCTTTTTTTTTTTAAGAACAAGGTAACTCATGATTAGTTTAGTCGAAGGGGACTTCCTTGGAAACTCTTGATCTAGATTACACTCTTGACTATAATCCTAAAATTATAGTCCATTTTGCATATGATACGCCTTGGTCAATCGATTAGGTCTTTTGTAGTTCAATCATTATGAATTTAGGCTTTTAGTCAAAAGGTTTCCAAAGAGGATTGATGAGAAGGTCTATTTTAAAAGATTTACTTATTCAACCTAGGTGTACAAGTCAAGAACCTATTAAGAAAAATAAGAAGTATGCTTGCCCTAGTTTCAAAAACAATTTTTATTAAAAATAAATTATCTTTCAAGATCGGAAGAGCTTTATTTAGTAAGGGTAGTATTAAGGAAGAAAAGGTCTTGTATGATTTAGCATAGATAAGAAAAACTTCAGAATGGATATAGAGATTTTAGGTTTCTAAGCTTTAGAATGTGACTAAAGGTTTTACGTTTATAGGGGCTTTTTTTAGCTTGGATTCCCTAATTTTTTACTTAATTTTGTTGCCCCTACTAAGATATTATATATCTCTTAAGGCTTTTCAACCTAAACTTGGGCCCAATTTTTTTGCCTCTTTTCCTTTTTTTTATCTTTCTTTTTAATTGCTTTGCCCCATTATCTCTTTCTATCCTCTCAACCATTTTAAGGTTTTGTCTTGGGGCATTGCTTGAAGGTAATGGAAGCATGGCGAAACTCATAACTAGTGGCATTGGAGAGCTTGTGCTATGGGGATAATATGGTGATCGTGTGTTTGCTCAAAAGTAGTCAAAGAGAGGTGAATTGTAAAGAGAGAGAGTTGTGGCTAGTAGAGAGAGAAAGTGATTGAAGAATAGAGAAAGGGTGATTGTGAGTGATTCTAATCAATGCTGGGTGATTGTGTGTGTGAAATGAATTCCTAAAGCCCCTTTTTATATACAAAAACAACTCAGTAATCGAGGAAGTTTGAATTCAGATTAAATGAAAAATTTTTAAATTTTAGTTTTTTTTTTTGAATTTTCAATACTGATTTGACTACTCAAATGCACGAATCTAGATGTGTTTTAAGGCTTTATTCAAAGCATGTTATGCATAAAAGAAGAATCACTCACTAACTGGTATGTTCAAGTAGGGAAAAAGTACGAAAAATAGTCTAAAGTGAAGGGGGTGCTACTGTTTTGCAGAGAAAGTAGAGGAAATTAAGGGAAAAAAATACAGAAAGGGAGAGAACGGCTGCTGACATAGTGCTACATCAGTCGCGTCATCCAATAGCTATATGCCACATGTCCCACAATGACACATGGTATTTGACATGGCATTCTATGTAGCGCTACATCAACATTGACTAATCTAAGGCTGCTACGTATCAAGACACACGACATAATGAAACCTTAACACATGGCAGCACCTAATGTAGCAATGTATCCTCTGAAAAATAAAAAAGGAAAAGTTTTTCCATGCCTTTGATATGATTCAAACCTAAGACCTCTAACTAAACCCAATGTAAATGTCCATATATTTATTCGTTAGGCCATTAGCCTATACCTTGTCCATGTGTGCAATTTCATATGTGCAATAAGGTTAGCTTAAGCTAGGTTCAAATCTAAGCCTAAACCCAACATCCCTTTTCTTATTTAAATAAAAAAATTCTATTTTATGTAAACTCTCTAAAAAATTGTTATTTTCTAATTTCCTTAAATCTTCTATTTTTTCATTTTTTTGTGTCTTTTCAATTTTCTAAAGTTTTTCATTTTTTGTACTTTTTTCTATTTTTTTCTTTTTTCAAAATATTTTTTTTAATTTTTTGTTATTATTTTACTTTCTTTTTTTTTTTTGCGTTTTCTTTAATTTTTCATTTGTTTAGCTTTCCTAAATTTTCTACTTCTTCTGTATTTTTTCCACATGTCTTAATTTTTGGGTTTTTCCTTTATTTTTCTATTTTTTTTTTCATATTTCCTAATTTAGGACCCTCTACCTTATTGCAAAAAAAAAAAAGGGAGTGAGAATTGGGTGTTTACAACTACCCTTCTTTGTAGTGAAGTTTGAGTGAAAATTTATATAAAGACAAAAAAGACACTATTTTTGCCCTAAGGATAGATTTTCTCCTAAGAAGTAGTACAGCTAGCTAGTTAGCTATCTTAGGCCCAATCTACTAGGGATTTGGTGAAAAGGTTAACGAGAGATGAGGTATTCTAAGAGTTGAAAAGAAGAATTAAAGCCTGGTTGTACTCTTCTAGACTCACTAACTAAGGTAGAAGAGTCTCTAAGGGACTAGCAACCCTAAACGGGGATCGATCTAGAGAACCTGGTCATACTCTTCTAGGCTTACTAACCTAGGCGAAAGCATCTCTTAGGGATTAGCAACCCTAAGTGGGAAATGATCTAAAGAACCTGGTCATACCCCTTCTAGGCTCACTAACCTAGGCGGGAGCATATCTTGGGGACTAGCAACCCTAAGTTGGAATCGATTTAGAAAACTTAGTCATACCCTTCTAAGCTCACTAACCTAGGTGGGAGCATATCTCGAGGACTAGCAACCCTAAGTTGGAATCGATTTTGAAAACTTGGTCGTACCCTTCTAGGCTCACTAACCTAAGTAGGAATGTCTTTCGAAGACTAGTAACCTTAAGTTGGAATCGATCTAGAGAACCCGATTGTACCCTTCTAGGGGAAAACGTCTCTTGTAGACTAGCAATCTTAAGTTGGAATTGATCTGGAGAACTCGATCATACTTTGGTTCACATACGTGATATGAAATTCTGATAATGACATCTATCACTTCGAAATTCTACTAATGAGGGCTAGTTTTTCTGCTAACTACCTCAAGGTGTCATGTTATGTAATCAACTCAATTTGATAGTAAAGCATATATTGTTTAAGCTGATACATGACCCAAACCAATGCATAACATCTTCTTTCAGTCTCCAAGTATTTCTACTCCCCTTCTATGAATTTCTTGGTCAAATAATAAATTGCTCATTCCTTCCCTTCTTCATCCTTCTAACCAAGCATGCACCCCAAAAATTTTGGTAATATGGTCAGGTATAAGAACAACAGCTTCTCGGGTTTTAAAGCTACTAATACTGGAGCATTCATGAGGTATTCTTTAATTTTTGTGAAAGCTTTTTTACATTCTTCATCCCAATAGACCCTAGCATTCTTTTTCAACAACTTGAATAAAGAGCGACATTTGTCTAATAGCTGAGATATAAACCAAGTTATATAATTCAAACAACCCAACATTCCTCTTACTCCTTTAAGTATGTATGGAGAAGGCATGTCAATTATGGCTTTGGCTTTATCAAGATCAACTTCAATGCCCCTTTGGCTAATTATGAAGCCTGGCAATTTCATTGACATTACTCTAAAAGTACATTTCTCTAGATTTAACTTCAATTAAAACTTCCTAAACCTATTAAATAGCCTCCTCAAATTTTGTATATGATCTCCCCCTTCCCTAGATTTCATAATCATATCATCAACATACACGTCTATTTCTTTGTACATTATGTCATGGAATTGTGACCATTGCTCTCTAGTATGTTGCCCTAGCGTTCTTGAGCCCGAAGGGATGTCGCCTAAGTTGTAACAAAGGTCATCTTAATCTTGTCTTCTTCTAACATCCGAATCTAATTATATCCTGAAAAGCCATCTGTGAATGAGAATAGATGATTCTCGGTTGTATTATCTACCAAGACATTGATATGAGGCAAAGGAAAATTGTATTTAGGCATTGCCTGATTGAGATCTCAAAAGTCTGCATATACTTTGACCTTTCCATTCTTTTTCATTACTAGAACAATGTTGGCTACCCATTTCGAATAATCAAATACCTTAATGAATTTGACTTCAAGTAGTTTCTTAACCTCTTCTTAATTTTTAAGGGGATGTCAGTCAGAATCTTCTTAACTTTTGCTTTGCTTTTTAGGCTTGGTATCTTCTTGTATAGGTAAATGATGGACCACGATTGACGGATCTAACCCAAGTATAATCTCATAAGACCAAGTGAATATATCTCAATATTCAATCAACAATGTAATCATCTTTGTTTTTTGTTCCTCTTTCAAGCTCCCTCCAATCTTCAGATTCATAGGATTCTCCCCATCCCCTATATTGACTATTTCAATCAATTCATCAATAGAAATTCTACCTAGCTCATGTTTTTTTCCATTTCTCTTGTATATCACTAAAGTCATCAACATCACTCTTGATGACTAATGTAGCAGGGCCAGAAATGATATCGATATTCTCATTATCTACCTACATAAGGTATCCATGGTTTTCATTTGAAAAGGGAATTGAAATAGATAAAGAAATTAACTAATATTTTATTGATTTCATGAAGGTGAAACACAAATTGGGGCAGGAAACCAACTAATATTTTATTGAACAAAGAGGTTCGATGATACCTTTGGAATGATAACTATTGAAAAGAAAAATTCAAAGAATACTAAACTAAGGTTCATCCTTTACCCTATGGAAGTGCTATTGTCATTCATTGGGGCATGGTACAACCTGTCACCTCTCTTGCCTCTCACTCATTTAATCTGAAATTCTTTTGCGGGAGTCGAGTTGTAACCAAGGCTATAGGTACTAATCTAGCCTTCCTTTAACTCTACCTTCTTGTTCCTTTCTCTCTTAAGACCAGTAATCATGTACACTTCTTCAAACATCTGTAAACCAAACTCCTCTTATCCTTCATTTCCTATATAGGGTATGGTCATTTCCTTGTAAATCTCATGGTCTTGATCTCTCAAAATTGTAATCACTTGGCCATTTAAGATAAACTTTACTTTCTAGTGTAAGCTTGAAGGTATAACCCCTGCTACATAAATCTAGGGTCTTCCCAGGAGTAAGTTAAAAGACCTTAGGATATCCATGACCTAGAATTGGATACTAAAGTTCTAAGGGCCAATACTTACGAGTAAGTCTATTTCTCCTATAATCTGTCTTTTAGATCCATCAAAGGCCCTAACTATTATAGAACTAGGCCTGATTGCAGTCGTATCAATGCCCAATAAATCTAAGGTAGCAAGTGGGCAGACATTTAGTGACAATCTATTGTCAATAAGTACTTTAGTAATGATTATGTCATTACTCTTTACCGTTATGAAGAGTGGTTTTGTTTGGTAACTCCCTTCCTCCCCTAACTCTTCTGCTAAAAAAGAAATTTGATTGATAATAAGGACAGAGTTAGTGATTAGTCCCATCTTCTTGGTTAGCATTTCACAAAGGACCTTAAACCCCCTTAAGGTATGAAATAGAGCTTCTCTATGTGCTTCAAATGTGGTCAACAAACCCATTAATAATATTTGTGAAGGAGTCTTATCAAGTTGTTCCATGATCTTATACTCACTCGACTTGATCATCTTAGTAATGGCAAATAGCCCCTCCATATGTTCGACTATTTGTCATTCGCCTCTTCTGGCATGCCCTTCTTCTCAGACTCTTCCTTTAGGTTATAAATCCTTCCAGATTGAGTAATTTGCCCTACCAGAGAACCTAACTTCTCTTGATTTACTACTTAATAGTTAAATAGGGTGGCTTTGTAATTTTATAGTGCCATTAATATGTAAAAGGTATACCTCTTAGCTATTAGGGCCTACCTGCTTGTGTGGAACTTACAAACCCTAGGCTTCTTATCTGAATCGATCATGTTGATAGTGAAGTCGTCGTAAATCACATCGATAACTAGGTTATAGATCGATAGGGGGTTACTGTTAACGTTTGGAGCTAAGGCTTCCATAAAGTCCAATAGTACTAACCCTTCATCTATCAGGTCTTAAATCTTATTCTTCAATCTCCAACATGAAATCGATCGAGTGCCCCATTTGCCTACAATGATACTTGCATTTTTTATTAAGATCATAAATTCTTAGCTTATATTAGTTACTAAGAAGCTCATACTAAATCAAGTTATCTTTTTAGAACTTTTAGAAGACCTAACTTAAAGGGATCGATATCTTAGTAAACTGTTTAAGGCCCCTATTGGCTTACAGTTGGTTTATGAACTGATGTTAAACTAGTGGTAGGCTTATCCTAAAAGAAACTTAAGTGTTTAGTTTAGCATTTGAACTTACCATGTTGACCATGGATTCCTTAGGCTTGCCAACTACTAGTCTAGAAGTGGAGGACGAGACGGATGGTCTTCTATTTGATGGTTCTTCCAGCTTACCAAAAGAGATGGCACTTTCAATCTCGTACCTTACTACTACTACTTCAACAAAATTGGATGAGGTTACCCAATCAAATAGGAGAAATAGGATCTTTCTAAAGTATTAATAAAAGCTTATGGAGCTCTTTCTCAGTTATGGGAATGGATACCCTTAAAACTAAAATTCTCCATCTTTGAGCATACTTTTTGAATGAATTATTATTCTTCTTTTGGAGGGCAACCGAGTCCATCATGGTTGAAGCTACTTCAACATTGAATCTATATTACTCATAAAATGCCCTAAAAAGCTTTTCCCATGTATTTATCTTATTTAAGTAAAGCTAGGCGTACTAAGTCAAGGTTAGACTAGTCAAACTATCATAGAATGTCTATATCATGTGATAGGAATCAGCCTATGACTATCTCCTAGTCGAGGTTGACCTATCCCAAGCCGACGCTAACCTGCCAAAAGCATATGTTAACCTATTCTAACCCGAGGCCAAATTATTCAAGGAAGAAAAGGAGCCACTTGGCATCAAGTTTATCGTCTATTAAGAGACCACACAATTGAGGACCCAAGGAAAAAGAACTACTCAATACGGCATGGAGAGACTAGTGTCGACTAATTCTTATGGGTCGATGTTTTGGGTATCTTAACCAAGTACTATGAGACTTTGAGGACTCCTTCTCTAACCTGGACATCCAACTACCAACCCTAACCAGTTCGGATCCTACTCCTTCCAAGACATACCGAATGATTGCATGCCGACTTCCTCTATTAAACGTAAAGTTTTGTATTTGTGTGAATATTTTCCTTATTTTTAATTATGGGCCCATTCTTTAGGGTTTAAGGTCTTCTATATTATTTACATTTTTACTACTCAAGTTTTAAGACTTATTATAAATAGCAATATTTGTAATTAGACACAGAAGATAGATACAATCAGATAGTGAAGAATATTCCTACACTTAGAACTTTCCTCTTTTCAAGCAAAGTCATCCTTAAGCTTTTAGAGCTAACATTACTAGATAATTGAGTGTGCTTTACTCTTTAATCTCTCTTATGTTCTTATCAATCTTGCCCTGAAAATTGTAGTGAACCCTTCATTTGAGCAAGTTAGTAAATAGCATCTCATTTGAAACCCGAGTGACATTTAGTGTTGTGAGTTGTATCAAACCTTATTTCAAGCTCGACCCCTAATTGTGTTTGTGTCTTAGTACATGATATCCATGCACATTCATCGTCAAAACCTCCCATTTTACTTCCTGTTCTTCATACCTACTCAAAACCCCAAACACCTATTTTGGTTTTGGACCCGCTGTCGTAACACTATGAGTAGGTCATATTGAACATATTTACCCATCTTTCTTATGTACAGCCTAATATGAAGCTTAGGGCACCCCATCCCTTTGTACTTTCCGAACTCTAGTACCATAAACTTCTTAAGGTAGGCTCCAACGTCATATGTAGAAAACTTGATGATCTCAACCTATTTTAATCCATCATACCCTCTAAGTGCCCTCATCTTCTCAATTATTTGTTGGGTCAACTTCCTTTCTAGCCCTTTCAAACTATCTATACTAGAACCTAAGTTAGCCAATCTTATATTTGTCAGGGCTACATGGGTATTAGGCTTGAATGTTGGGTTGACTTTCAGATAAACTCCCCCTAACTTAAATGAGTCTTTTGGATAATTATCCTCTACTTCATAAGCTTCGGTATTCTTCCCATAACTGGACTTAGAACTCTCCTCATTAGTTGGTGTTATGGCATAGAGTAAAGAGATGCTGTTTAGTAGGAAACTCATCAAGGAACAGAAACTTAGCTTAGTGACATTAATGACCTTAAAGTCATTGTCATCTCCTTAAGTGGTGGCCATTTTCGTTTAGGAACGTGTTTTGATCAAACTTCTTTGAAAGATTTGATGTTTAGGAGCTATCTTGAAATTTGAAAGTAAGAGCACTAGTTCAAAATGTTAGCACATATCACATTTTCCTAAAAATGATTATTAAACATACAAATGCAAGGATATATGGCACACAAATGCAAGGAAATTTAAATTGGCAAGAGACCCTTAATGTAGCATAACCTAACTAACTTTTATTAATCTTTACTTCACTTATTTCATTCGAAAAAGAATTCCTAAAGAAGGAAAATAAAAATAAGGTTCTATTCTTCTTATGGCTATTGGGTTCATCTTGTATCTTCCTCCTCTTCTACATCTTAGGAGCTTCCCTTTCCTTATCCTTACTTCTAATCGTCTTGAGCCGTGCTTCTAATGCTTTTATCCTCTGATGATATTCCTCACAATCGGCTTCTAACTCTTGCTCTCTTTATCTTACCTTCTCAGGTTCATCTTTAACTTAGACTTCTTCTTTCTCCTTTGTCTCTTCAATATCTTTTAGCTTCTTCAATTGATAGTTGAGACATCCTTTGGTTATCTAACTTCTACCAAGTATCCCTGTAGTGGTAAGGGTAGTCTTCCTTTTTCACCAAAGAGCTTCAATGCTTAGAAGTTTAGTCACCTTATCAGTTATCAACATGTTAAGGTTATGAAAGTCAAGTGAGATGAGATCTAATGGTAGCTTGGGAATGTTGTCATGAGTAAGTCCATTGGCTGAGATGTATTTGATACAGCAATTGAAGCCAATTAGAGGTATTTCTTTGAAACCTTCACATTCTTTTACCATTTCCTTACTTAAAAACCACCTAGGCATCCAAAACAATTCTTCGGCTTTCATACCCTGAAAATATTAAACCTAATAACATGTGGTTATGTCTTTAAGCAGCTCAATTTTCTCTTCAAAAGACTTGATGAGGTCATATTATTGTATGAAGTCGGCCTTGTTGAATTGAGTTGGCAACTCCTCATATGGCTAATGTGTAAACCCTAGAAAATCGATAGTCTGAATCTTAATTTAAGTCTAGTGTCCTAAACTGTGTCATTAGTCGTTAAAGCTAGTAACAATAAGATATTATAAAATTTAATAAATCGATAATAAAAACCCTAGAAATTGATCGAAACTTTAAATCGCGTACTAAAACTCTAAATCTAATTTATACACAATTAACTAAAATCGAACTCGAACTTGATCAAAACCCTAAAACTACAACTTTAAGCCTATAAAATAATTACATATCACTCAATAGTGATATAATTGTAGTCGATTGCAATTATCGACTAAATCGCGTAATCGCATAAATTTTTTAATGAAATTATTAAAATAACTTGTAAAAATTATAATTGTAACGAGTACCAATTAAATTGATAAATTTTCACAAAATTCAAAAATTAATTTATAATGATTATTTTTATGATTGTTATGTTTAGAAAAGTTACATATATTTATTTTTAATTTCTATTTTCTTTCTTCTTCTCTTTTCTTTCTTCTCCTAATTTTCTACTATCGCCACATTCTGGAAAAAGAAAGAAAAGATTAAGAACAGTAGCCTATGTGAGAAAATAAAGCTCCAAGTGTTGGATTTAGAAAGAAGAAAAAAATTAGATATGATTACATTGTCTTATCTTCATTAATGAAGAGATTAGGTTAGCTTTTTTTTATTTATTTGTGTCCTTAAATTATTGCACACATTGGAACAAAAAGAAAAAAAATATGGAAGAAAAAAATTTAAAACCAAATTGAAACACAAACAAAAGAAGAAAGGAGGGAAAACAAAACAAAAAGAAAACCAAGAAGAACAAGAAGAAAAGGAAGAAGAAGGAGGAGAAAAGAAAGAAGAAAATTTAGATTCATATCAACATATTTAGGTAAGTATATTTATTTTAGTTGTATATATGTCTATTATATAGTATGTACATGTATATACTAAGTATTTTGTTATATTTTACTAAATGTTTCATTACATATACATATATGTATGTATAAGTAGATAAACAAATGCATATGTATCCCTTATGTGTGTATAAATATATGTGTGTAGACATGTGTAAATATATACTATTAGGTAGAATATATGGTATATGTATATACATGTATGTATAAATAAGAATATATATAGTAGATATTTGGAAATCTTACTATTTGGATATAATATACATGTACATGAAAAATAAAAAATAAATATATATATGTATATATAAATAAGAGTACATATAGTATGTATTTAGTATTTTCACAAATTAAATATAGATATATATATATATATATGTGTATACGTATATATGAATATTTAAGTATATATGTATATAATCTTTATTTTCATATATATATATATATAGGTATAAGTATAAGTATACTATATATATATATACATGTGTTTCATATTTTTATATTCATGCATACATGTAAGCTATTATATATATATATATATAAATGTATATATGTATATATCTATGTGGCGTAAATATGTGTACAATTATAATAGTAAGTATATGTATAACATATAGTATATAAAGTATACCGTACATTAAATAGTATATACGATACAATAACATTTGCTAAATAAATAAGTTCATAAATATGTAAGAAATAGGTATATATACATTACCATAAATTATGAAAAAAATAGTTACTAATTTAGTAAATTAGAAAAATTAATCAAATATAGTAATAAGTATATATGTGTGTATGTGTATCATAAAATACAAGTAAATAATAAGGAAATAACAAATAATAAAAATGAAAGTAATAATAATAATTTTAATAAGTTTAAAATCTCAAAAATAGCTAAAAATAAGTAACTAAGGTAAAATAAGCTTAAAATAATAAAATTATCAATTATATGATTTAAATAATTATTAAATTATAAATATATTAAGAAGAAACTAAAATTTATATTTTATAACTTTTTAAATTAAATAATAAATTTTGTAATATTTTTTATATCATAGTTTAAACTGCAAGTCACAACGTCCAAAACAGACCTTACTATGAGAAAATACGCTAAAAAATAATCAAAATAGACTATAAGTTCATAACAATTCGAGCTAAAACGAAAAAGTTATATGTGATTCGATAAAAAAACTCAAATCGACAATTTTAAGTAACTAAGTAAAGTAAACATTACAAATTATGGTTTAGCTTTAAATTCCCAAACTTATAATTTTATATATTCCTTATTCTCAGGTGATCTTAACCTTGATCTTGAGCTACTCTTAAATTATTACGACCCTTGAATCAACTACGATTGAGTGAGTTTTTCCTAATGATCATATACTTAATTATGTTTGTAATTAGCGAATATAAATTATGCTTAATAATTGAATGATATATGGGGATGGGTTATGCTTATGTATGATAATTATTCGTTAACAGTGAATTTACTTTAAATTATAATAATGAATTGATTGTTGCATAGTAGATTCACTAGGAACTGATTGTTGGTGACCTTGATTGATCATTAAATAATAAGATCTAATTTTACTTGACTAAAAAAAGTTAACTTGAAACACGTATAATCATATACTGCATAACTAATTTTAGCTATCACATTATACGAAGGTAACAAGAGGCCATACATGGGTTGATTATTTTATTATTATAGATTTCGTACGATGTACACATACAATATGATCTTACCCTAGCCCGTAAGATTACTAGGCATTGGAGGTGCCAACCACCTAACTAAGGGTCGAGTCTAGAAGCCTCCATTTAAGGGTGAGTAAGGGCTATGTGAACCTACTCATAATCATATTTAAAACTTGTTTTCGATAAAAACTGAGAATGGATATACCATTACATTTTTAAATACAAAACGTAGAGTTTTGTTATAAGATAAGTTTTAGTATGATACCAGGATCTGATTATGCCGATGTGTCTCCAACCCTGACTTCGGAGGGAATTAAATCTGAGTTGCATGCAGTACCGAATCCCCTGCATGTATATGTTTAGCATACTGATTAACATGCATTCATGTGATTGAATTTAATTAATGTATAACTTGATTGTGGTATGGTTGAAGGGATTATCTCACTAAGCTAGTTAGCTTATATCCTTGTAGTCTTCTTTCGTAGGCTGAGTTGTTCATTGAGTCGAGTCGTCACATGCCCGAGATTAGTTGTTCATCATGGGGTCGATGTGCGAGTAAGACATGATCGGAGTGTTCACATGATAGTTTATCTAGATTATAGATCTAAATATGTGATAAACTGATATTAGTTTGAGTTAAGAAGTTTTAAAGACCTCTTATTTGTAAATTCTTATATAAATAGATTATGTTTTATATTTCTTTATCTTATTATTATTATCATGAAATGATATTGCTCATGCTTACGCAACTCTTGGTTGTTAGTTGTAGCTATAGCCTTGTGTATAGTATAAAAGGTCGTCGATTGTAAGAGAATTTAATCTACAGTCTTTTATATGGCATACAGCAACTGCCACGACTAGCCCCCTCGGGTCGTAACATAATGAACCAAACTAAAAGCAAAGCCATGTTAGTTTTTAGATCTCTGTGTTTCTTCTTTTTGAGATGATTCAATAAGCAAATTTAATCAACTAAGGGAGCACGGAAATATAACCTCCCTTTAAGAAATTGGGTTACCATTTTTACAAACTCTAAAATGGACCAAACATTTTTCATCAAGGAAAAGGATGGTGTTGAAGACCACTAGGATATAGGCCTTGACTCAATATTAATGCCAAGTTTATAGGTCTGTACAAAAAATTTCCCATTTATCTTTATGTTTCAACTCGGTAGAAAACCAGTCAATGATGTCCTCCATCTAGATGGTCTTCCCTTAAACCAAAACCCAGTTTATCTTAGCTTTTTTTACTCCTAACTGCGTATTGAAGATTTTCAATGCAGTATGTTCTAAATTCGGGACATAGATATTATCTATAATAGTAGAGGCCTATAAAAATTGAGAGTACTCTTCGAAGGTTGGACTTAGCTGGTGTAGGCCAATGCGAAAAGTGACTAATTCGAGTTCCCATAGATGTACTAAGGTAATATTCACATGCATCTTCTATAAGGATAGAATGGAACCAATCTTGTTTCTAATGAATTCTTCTCTATTTAGACTAAAGAGTCAGAACCATGTCTAAAGTAATTTTTGAGGCCAATGAGGTGGATGAACATGGATTTCCTCAAAAGTAGCTTGATTTGATCTAACCATATCTATCTAAAAAGAATTAAAATTACAATCAAGGCTTCTTCTGAATTTTACATGGAATTATTACAAAGAAATGACTATATAGGGTAAATACAAGGGAAAATACAACTTCATGATTGTACTTATACACTTGGGTTTGCTACATTATGGGTTCTTGCAATTTTTTGAAAAAGGTTTTCATGCATGTAAGGGATAGGTTCTAAAGGTCCTCAAGTTCTATAAATACCCGTGTTTTTAAAGTAACGGTTTTGTTGTCACTTCTAAACTTGAGTAGAATAGCCTAATCAACTTTGGAAGGTGGTTACCCCATAATATCTGAAACGTACACAATAGCTCCCTTCCTAAGGTCCTATGACAGCTTGGTTCTGACTGTATTTACCATACATATGATACGAAAAATAAAGTAAAATAAACCCCCCAAAACAACCCCATAGATGAGATGTAACAAACATGTTAGTACAAAAAAATAAAATAAAAATAAAATAATCAACTTAAGTATTTAAAAAAAAAATAATCCTAATTTCAACAAATTCAAGTGGCTAGCCTTCTTGACAAGCTCCTTAGTAGAGTCACAAATCTGTTAAGCCTGATTTTTTGGTTTTTCATTCTAATTTCATTTCTCATTTTCAAATAGTACTAAAAATTAACCTATTTAATCTTAATCCTCAACTAGAGAAAATGGATAGTTTTGCTTCCTTTTTTAATTTTAAATTGAAAATCTTTTGGAGTTGCCACCTAGTTGAAGTCAAGAAAAGAGATAAATTATAATCAATTGGGTAGATTAATTATAATTTAACTACTAATCTTTGATTTTAAATTGAAAAGAAAAAGCTAAAATTTCTAAATTCGGAGGCTACCTATTAAACCCTAACAGGTGTCACTATCAATTTTCTGAAATTAGGCTAGTTTTCAAAATTACCCTTTTTAATATTTAAAAAAAATTCATATACCTCACAAAAATAATTAAGTCAAGCTATAATTTACAAAAAATAGAAAAACTAAATTTTTACAAATTTTGACATTACCTCGAGAATACCTACATACTTACTAGTTGGGCTCAAATGTTCATAATTCATTTTAAAAAATTTAGTATATTGGTTTATTTTAATTTTAAAAATCCACTAAGTTTACATTTTTAATCCATTTAATTTCATGAGAAATTCTAAAAGGTTCTTAATTGTTAAGTGTAGAAAATTCTCTAAAACATCCAAGTTTGGAAAAGGCTTTCTTTTTTTTTCTAATTATTAATTTCTAAATGAGAAATTCTAAAGACCTAATGCTAAAAAATTTTCCTAAGCTAGGATACATATTTTTTTTCTTTTATATATTTTAAAACAACTGCTAAACAAATCATTAAATAAAAAAAAATTGAAATAAGGCAAAAATTGTACCTATTGAAACTAAACATAGGCTAAACCTAGGTCAGACTTAGTCTAGGTCGAGCTAATCTAGGATTTCGACCTTATAGGATAACTTTAGGATCCAAGCCTTTAAATTTAAGGCATCGGGTTATGTTATCTGTTTTATTTCAAACTTAATAGTAAAATTAGGAAAGTTAGATAAAGTAATTCAACTAAAATCAATTTCTCCAAATAACTTATATAAAAGTATTAATTTGAAAAAAATGTCAATTTATCGATAAAGGTAATAATTATTGAAAATGTGAAATTCTAGCTTTTAAATATAGCAAAATATTAGAGATAAGATAATTAAATTTCAAAAATAATAAACGAAATTGAATTATATATAATATACATGTATTTACTTATGATATGCATTATATGTATTAAAATATACATATAATAATAATAAATTATTAAAATATGGTTAAATAATATAAAATAATGGAAAATTAATTAAAATTAAGTGGATGAGTAATCAAATGATGTGACAACCTAGGATTAATTGGAAAATATGAGTCAACACTTGATTAATTAGAGGATCACATATAGTGCTTAAGAAAAAGAGAAATTGACATGTATTATTTCACATTTTTTTACATGCAAAAATTCCTAAAATCTATAAATAGGACTCCAAACATCATTTGTAATATTTTAAAAATCTAAAGACATATGAACATAATTTTAGAAAATTGAAAAAAATTAGAAATAAAATAAAATAAAAATAGAACAAGAAATAAGGTCAGAAAAGGTCTAGGACGATTCGTGCACCAAACCACAACCTAACTTAAAGTGGCTTAGGAGTTGAAGAGAGGGTCGATTAGTGGCAACTGGTTTAGGTGAACTAAAATTCTACCTATAACTTATTTAATTTTGTAAAAATATCAAATGTTATTAATAATTGTGAAATTTGGTTTCCTAGGATTATTTTAGGTGTAAATTAATGTAGCAATTTTATTTTAATTAAATAATTAGTGAAAATGTGAGTTTCTTAAGAAAATGTCTTGTTTGGGTGAAAATTGAATAAATTTTTATAAATATTAGATGATATTATTTCAAGCCCAAATTTTGTATATAATATACTAATATATATATATATATATTTAATTGTGGTAACAAGAATTTTTTAAATTAAGCATGTTTACTATTTTTTATAATTATTTTGAAGAAAACTATCAATTTTACCGAATTGTTGAAATAATTAGTTTTTGATGAAATTAATGAATAAGCCCTACATGTTTAGACTTCTAGAAGTTTATAATGATATTTAGAACATTTAATTTTTATCTCACACATAAATTTATTTATTTTCTTTAATTTTCTGTAATTTCGAGCTAAAACAGCTATTTTTGTAAAAGTACATATTAGCCAATTTAATGTAATTCACGATCAATTAAACTGCATATTTTTGTGAGTCTATAGAATTTTTCATGAAATTAATCAGACCCATATATTATTTATTGGTTATTTTCCTAATATAAACCTATATATTAGCTTAATATGTAACATAGTATTAGTACTATTAAGGGTTGCTAGAAAAATTTGGAAAGTATAATTTTTAAGGTTTTTAATTAAAAACTAAAGTTTATTCAGGTTAATTATGGAGTTAAGATAACACACAATCAAATTGATAATACGAGTAGGTATTTTTAGGTTTTTGAGAATATTGATCAATCTTGTTTCTTAAGATATATTAATAGTACTCAAAATAACGATCATGGCGATATAAAGTTTATTGAAATCGTATAAGGATTGAGTAAGATACGGTTAAATGAAATTTAAAAACGCAAAAATAAAAACTTATAATAGATCAGGTTTGACCCATACTTGATTTAAAGATTGTGTTATATTTTCATAAGTGTGATAAATAAGGAAAGACCACATCATGAAGTTTAGGATTTTATGCTATTAATAAGTCTAAGTAAGTGAATCTAACTTCTACTCAGAGTAGATATATTGCTACTTATAATACTGTGTACTATTTGATGCTATGTCGATTGGATATGGTTATATTTTGGGTGAACTGATATGTTATTATTGTAAATGATGATGTGGTGATTATAAATGACAATAGCTTTATCTTAGTTAAACTATTATGCTACAATGTTAGGTGATGATTTCTACTTACGAATGCTTATGCTAATCAAGGAAGTTGAGTGATTACTAACTCATTTTTCTAGGTGTTCACCTAAGTGAGATACTAGAATTTTGCTAAAGAGAGTTCAAAAACTAGAATCAGATCACTAGGTTGAATAGAATTGAAAGATTGGTTATGATGAGTGATATACTTGAGTTGTTATTGCATATCACGGCATGGCATGGCATAAAAAGGATTTATAGGTCAAAACTTTCAAAATGAGGCTTCCAAGTGATCATAGAAAAAGCATGATTTTATGAACTCAATTTTTGGAAGCATATAGATTGCATTACCCAAACATTGTGACTATTTTGATTATCAAATTTGGTAGACTATAGTATGTGGTCTAATTTGGTAATATTGCCTCTTTGATTTAGTCAACAATAGTGTACAGTTTAATTTTGTAAAATAAAGTTGGGTTCCTCCCAAGTGGCTCCTTATTACCCTTCTTTATATTGGTAGACTTCAATAAGTAGTCTAATTTGGTAGGGGTTATACTCCCAAGTAACTCTTTATTGCCCATAGGTTCCTAAATGTTGTATCTAGATGCCCGGCTATATCGACTAACCAGATGAAAATTAGAGGGCATAAGATATCGATACCAATGCATTCAACATGCATGAGCATAATATGCTGCATTTCTAGTAATAAATGCCTTGTTGGGCAAATACATATGTAAAATTGAGCCTACAAATTATGATTGAAATGTTTTAGTAGTGATATGTGATATTGTCTATATTATATTGTTATTATCCACTCTCACTCAACTTTAGTAATTGAGAAGATAAAATATTTTATCCTTAGGTTACCCGCATCATGAAGGGCCCAATACGATGGAGGATGTATATTGAAAGCGCAAGTCGGAGTCAGGGACTTTTATATGAAACCTATACTAAGTTAGGAATCTTACTATTGTGAAGATGACAAAAGAAAAAGCTAGTTCATGTTTTGATGTAAATATTATGTTGTAAACATAAATTGCAATTGAATATCCAATTGAACTCTGATGTAGCAACCCTTTTATCATGTAAACAAAGTTGTCTTTTGATGAATGAGCAATTTGCGATGAGTTTTCAATAGGTATTCCTACGTAATAGTGCATCCCGTGCTACGCCAAGATGTGACAACATCTAAGGGGATGCCCCAGAGTCAAATTTATCTTACTATGAGGATGTTCCTTATGTTTCATAAGGCTATCCTAGTAGGTCCAGTCCCAATAAGTACCAGGTGGAGGTTTTTCTTCCTCAACTCTTAGTAGTTATTTTCTATTATTATGAATGTTGATCTGTAATATTTTGAAGATGTTGACTAATTTTGCTTTGTAGTATTATTAAGTAAAACTTAAAGTTTTAATGTTGTGTAACTAGTTGGACTACAACTGTAAACTTTGAAGAAATTATTTGTATTTTATTTAGAACTATTGTATGGGATTTTGTTAGCATGTGAAATTGAATAAAAGCACTAAATTTGCTAACCTTGTTTGGAAAGTTGTGTGATCTCCAATCATAACAAGCATAGAGGCAAACCCCCGATGAATAAGACCTCAAGAAATCCACCTATAAGGCAAAATATTCCTAGAGAGTAGATGAGAGAGATATTAGAGGCAATTCATGCCACTAATGAGTTAACTAAGACCTTTTTACAGTATAAGCCAATAGCACTTACCTAAGCTCCATCGCTTATTAGGGTTCGAGAGGTACAACCGGTTTAGCCACCACCTCCACCACGCCTACCGATCATTCCAATCTCTATGATGTTATGTGCCTCTCCAAAGCCTCAATAGCATAAGAGTATGCTACCAAAATTTATAGGAAGTAATAGATACTTCGAGGGTGCATCGAATCGACCTAATGAGGTTAAAGATTAGCTCGGTCAAGTTGAGTGATCTTTTGAGGCCTTTAAGGTGACTCATCACTTGTGCCTTAGTTATGGCCCTTATATGTTGAAGTTAAGGGGCTACACTTACTAGGAGTCTAAGTAAAGGAGCATTAGAGGCCATATTACTTGGGAAAATTCCCAACAAGAATGACCTATTTGACTTGGTGAAAGGGAATCATTCGATAGAGTAGTATGAGGCAAAATTCAATAGGTTGCTTTATTTTGGGCCACCTGAATATCAGTACATTAATTAGTTAAAGATGTAAGTGTTTTCCAAAGGCTTTGATATGAATATGAGGAGGAGACTATTGGAGTTTAAACCCAAAAGTTTTACAAAAATGGTTAAGAAAGGGAGAGTCTTGGAAAATCTCAAGAGGCAAAGTGAAGAAATAGGGAGAAGAACTAGCTTGTTTAGGAAGAAGACTCATAAAGGACTAGGTAGTAATAATGAAGGTCCCAATAGATTTAAAAAAGTCTTGAAACCTCAAAAGATGATCAAGAAGAAGCCTATGGGGACCGCATTAAGGTATTGGAAGTATAGAGGAAATCATTATACCTAAAATTATCTCTAACTTCAAAACAAGTGCTACTTTTATGGAGATGGATCTCACCAATTAATAGATTGCCTAAAGAAGAGCTCCACCACTTGTTATATATGTCATAAAGTGGGGTACTTCTCTACAACTTGCCCACAACAACATACAGCTGCCCCAATCCTAAAAATCCCTCAAGCCACAAGAAAGGTAGTTAGAGGTTCTAGGGCAGGAACTACTCATCCTAAGGTAGTAAATACGGCACATGTGTACAACCTCGAGGGAGCATGGGGATGTGATGATTACTTAGGTATAAAGGAAGACATCTATGAGGAGAATGAAAACCCATTTGGCTTTGAGCTCATTTCAAGTATGAATTTGTTTCTTCTTTCAAATGTTTATATAAAAGATTACTAATATAACCAGAATAAAGAACTAAAAAGGAAGTGAAACCATAAAAACTTCTACTATCTATTGAGAAAAACAAATATAAAGATTTAAGGTTATGATAGGTAACATTGACATAGCAAGGTACCTGTGTATACCCTATTCAACACTAAAGCGAACCACTCCTTTATATTTGAAGAAGTAGTTAAACTAACAGGGTTATTAGTGGTAAAAGTTGAAGTTATTTTTTGGGTAAGGACTTTGACAAGGAGTGTAATATTAACAAGAAAAGTTATACCTGAATGTCCATTGAAGATACAAAGGTTTAATAATGGGACAGAAATGATTGTGATTGACCTTAGCAAGTATGCGACTATATTAAGAATGAATTAGATGTCAAGGAATAAGAATAGCATTGATTGTAAAGGGTGAAGAGTGACTTTTAAAGCTTCTAATGGGAGGTTAGCTAAGTTTCGAGGTAAACCATCAGTAAGGAAAACGTAGAATATGAGTAGCTACTTTGAGTTATTGATGGACATCAATTAGGTAAACTCCTCAAAGGTAGAGGCAAAAGCACCTAATATAGAAGAGATTCAAGTGGTAAAAGAGTTTCTAAACATATTTACAAATGAATTACTTGGATTGCCACCAAAGATAGAAGTAGACTTTGCTATTGACTCTTTACCAAGAATAGAACCAATTTCTAAAACCCCCTACGAAATAGCTCCAGTTGAACTGAAAAAATTAAAGAAGCAATTAGAAGATCTATTGAATCAAAGGTTCATAAGATCAAACGTCTTGGGGCGCACCAGTATTGTTTGTTAAAAATAAGGATGACTCCTTAAGACTTTGCATAAACTACTAGGATTTGAATAAGTTGACTATTAGAAGCAAGTACCCTCTACTTTGGATCGATGATTTATTTGACCAATTGAAATGGACTACTGTTTTCTCTAAGATTGATCTATGATCTAGCTATCATCAACTAAGGATCAAGCTAAAGGATGCTCCAAAAACTACTTTCTAAACTCAGTATGAACACTACAAGGTCTTAGTAATGTTGTTTGGGTTAACTAGTGCTCTTATAGCATTCATGGACTTAATGAATAGAGTGTTCCAATCCTTGCTGGATAAGTGTATGATTGTTTTCATAGATGAAATCTTAGTATACTCAACTACACTTGGGCAACATGAAGAGCACTTAAGAGTAGTACTGCAAACTTTATGAAACCATCGACTTTATGCTAAGTTATCAAAGTGCAATTTTGAGTTAAGGAAAATTTCTTTTGTAGGGCATGTCATCTTAGGAGAAGAAATTTCAGTTGATCTTGACAAGGTCAATCCATAATTAAGTGGAAAAGGCTAGAAATAGTAACCGAGGTGAGAAGTTTCCTTGGTTTGGTAGGGTACTACAAAAAGTTTCTCAAGGATTTCTCCACAATCGCACATCTTCTGACTCAGTTAACTCAAAAGAATCGGTTAGTATTGACACCAATTTTAGTGTTGCCTACTAATGAAGAGTCCTTTATAGGATATAGTGATGCCTTCAAGAACAGTCTGGGTTATATGTTAAAGCAAACTGAAAAGGTCATAGCATATGCATCAAGACAGTTATGGTTGCATGAGTATAATTATCTTACTCATGATCTAGAGCTTACAACAATAGTCTTCGCTTTGAAATTGTGGAGATATTATCTATATTGGCAAAGATGTAAGATATACATGGCTCACAAAAGTTTAAAGTACCTATTTACCTGAAAATAGTTAGACATGAGATAAAGGCATTAGCTAGAATTAATCAAAGATTACGACTAAGGCATTAACTACTGCCTAGGGTGAGTGAATGCCTTAGCTAATGCCTTAGTTAAGGAATTTGAAAGACTCGACTTGGAGTTCTCTTAACATGAGGCTAATATCAAATTGTCAACTTTAATAGTAGAGCTAACATTATTTGAAAGGATCAGAAAGGCTTAAGAGAGCGATCCAGCCTTAGTACAAGTGCAAGAGAAGATAGCTAGGGGAAAGTACTCGGATTTTAAGATCGATGAGGGAGGAGCCCTCCATATGAATGAAAGATTGTGTGTGTCAAATGACCTTGAGCTCTAAAAGGAAATTCTAAAGGAAGCTTACTATTCCGGGTATTCTATACGCCTAGAAGGGACTAATATGTATGAAGACTTAAAGAAAAGTTTTTGATGGAATGGCATGAAGCAAGACATTGGTAATTATGTATTGAAGTGTAACACATGCCAAAAAGCAAAAGCAAAACATTAACAACCTAAAGGGAAGTTACAACCGCTTGAAGTTCCCAAATGGAAGTGGGATTAGGTTATTATGGACTTTGTGTAAAGACTACTAAGCACTATAGTCGGTGTTGATGCAATATGGGTAATTGTAGACCGGCTTACTAAGTCAACACACAATCTCCCTATTAATATGACATATTCATTAGAGAAGTTAGGCTATCTTTATATAAAGGAAGTAACAAGGCTTCATAGAGTACCCGTAAGCATCGTTTCAAATAGAAACCCCATATTTATGTCTAAATTTTGGGTGAGACTCCAGCAAGTCTTGGGAACTGGGTTACGGTTCAGTACTGCTTATCATCCCTAAACCAATGGTTAATTAGAAAGGACCATTCAAACTCTAGAAGATATTCTTTAGGCTTATGTGCTTAAGTTTAAAGGAAATTGGGATACCCATTTACTACTGGTTAAATTCACTTATAATAACAGTTACCACTCCACAATTCAAACATTGCCCTATGAAGCCCTAAATGGATAGAAATGCCAGTTACCACTATTTTGGGATGTTATAGAAAAGGTTATGCTAGGACCAGACCTAGTACAAGAAGTGGCTAGTAAGGTAGTTATTGTCAAACAAAAGATGAAAGAAGCTCAGGATCAATAGAAGAGTTGGGTAGATTTGAAAAGAAGGGAAGTTAAGTTTCAATTCAAGGATCATGTTTACTTGAAGGTGAGCCCTATTAAAAGCATACACCGAGTTCGAACCAAAGGATCATTTTTACTTGAAGAAACAAGTAAGGACCCCTTGGAACCATCATGAGCAGATCTGAAGTGTGGGAGAATGAAGCCTAAAAATATGATAAAAGTGAAAGAACAAAGTAAAAAGATTAACTAAAGCAAGTATAGTAAGCATATAAAGCCTAAAACTCAAAACCGAGCTTAAAACTCTCAAAACAAGCCTAAAACTCTAAGTTGGGCCTTCAATAAAAATTTGACCAGCACCTTAAAGTATCAAGAGAGGTTTTTTTGAAGCCCATAAGAAATCCACCTAAGGCCCCATAGGCCTACCAAAGTCATTAACTTTAGTTTGAACCAAAAACAAGCCCACTTGACAACTTAAGCCCACTAAAGGGCCCAAGAAGTAGTTGTTAGCCTTAGGAATATAAATCAAAGTTGTAAATCTGATCTCAAAGAATATTTTAAGCTTAGGATACAATCTTAAGACCAAGCCCAAAGAATTTCTTATGTTATTAAAAAGCCAATTTACCATACAAGGCCCAAAAGCACTCCAACACATGAGGAACGCTACTGTTCTGACCCATGGACATAATTGTATGCCTCATTTTGAAAATCTAACCTCACTACGTTAAAGTACACTAAAAAATGATGAAGATTGACTATAAGATCATAAAAATTGGAATTAAAACGAAAAAGTTATACGCGATTGAACTTTTAAGTAAAACTGGAAAAATTTATGAAACCAAGTCTAAAGTATAACTTAAAGGGTTTTAGCTTAGTTTTCTAGGTTTTATTTCAAATCCATATAGTATCATATTTGCAATGTCTAGGGGACCCAGCTTTGGGGAGAAGACCTATCCTGGATTATTTTGATTGATCCGCATGGTTGAGTGAGTAAATTCCTAATGACTCTTTACTTGATTATGCTTGTAGAATAAATGCACCTAAACTATATATATAAATTTAGATGCTTGTGGGATATGGGAGATGCATGTGTTTGAATTTATGGATGAATGCGATGATTTTTTTAATTATATATAATAATGGGAATTGTTTGTAATGCATATAAATATGTGAATTGTATGGAATGAAATTGTTTGGTCACTCTAAAAATCAAGTTGATCACTTATACAATTAAGAACTCAAAATGAATCATGCATTCCCCATATTGCATATGGATAACACCGACTGCCGCTTCACGCAGAAGATGGGAGGGGACTCACAGGAATACGAGTTTCCTGCAAGATTAAGCACTAGCTATGCCATCATATATATTGAGTCTCTGACCTAAGCTGATGGGCTTACTAGGCACTAGGAGATGCCAACCGTCAGCAAGGGGCCAAGTCTTGTGGCTTCTGCTTAGGGCGTGTGTTTGTGGATTGCAAAGGCTACCATACCGCTAGACTTGGGATTTTAAAAGATATGATTTGATTTTAGTAAAGGAAGTATACATATATATATTATATATAGAGTTTTGTTTTGGCATGAGCACGATAGTGTAAATGAAATAAAACCCAAGGTCTAGAACCCGGATTTTGGTTTGGGTCGGTTAATTATCTCCAAAACCCGACTTCAGGGGGCATAATTCTAAGTCGTATGCAGTTCCTAGGTCACTGCATGTGTTGTTTGGCATACTGATTGTTCATGCACTCATACGATTGTACATTTAATAAATTTTTGTCATGCGGTATTGATGAGGGTAATTATCTCACTAAGCGTAAGCTTACACCCCAACAGTTCTTTTCCTTGCAGGTTGATCAATAGTTGGGAATGGGATAGGAATCGAGTGCAGAGTGCTACCATTGAATCTGTATGATGAAAAGCCTGTGTAGTTAATTCGGAATGCTCCGAAAAACGACTAATGTCTCAATTAAGTTTAGTATCTTTAGTAAGTTTAGAATAGTCTATCTTATTTCACTATTTTGGTAGGGGATACCGATTCTCTGCGGTTCTGAGGAATTGTGGAAAAATGGATATCCATAATTATTTATATTATATAATGAGTCAATGAACTAAAATTGAAGACTCTAGCAAATAATTATTTACAGTCTTGCAATCTCTGACTTGCAAGGCGATTTTCTTATCATGGGTGCACATGTGATATAGAAATTTTAGACAATACTACTAGGCCCCTCCTAGGGTCACTATAGTATTCCTTGTATCGGTTCTAAGGAAATACATACCTAGCCCGACCAAGTACTTGAGTTGGAGCCAGTGTAACTGGAAAAAAATTATACCTATGAAGAACACCTTATCAAGATCACAAACTACAAGGTGCAAAAGTTGAGGAATAGAGAACTACATTATGTGAAAGTGTTTTAGAAGAACTACGAATGAGAAAGTGCAACCTAAGAAGCAGAGGAGGAAATAAGATGCAAATACCCCTACTTATTTACTAAACCAAGTACACACTCTAGTTTTAAGGGCAAAACTTATTTTGAAGGAGAGGAGGATGTAAGTCCTATAAAAATTTCTAAAGGTTAGGATTAAACTAAATACCCTAGTACCGTCAAAATTTCTCAGATTGATAAAATAAATCAATTTACAAATTACCTTTAAAAATGTATATAAATAACTTTCACGCATGATAAAAATATTACACCCCCAAAATATTTAAACACTTGATACTTAAAATGCTTAACTTTTGTAAATTGTATGTATAGTTGTGTTACACTTGGATAAAAGACTTACTGCATCCATTATGTCCTATAGCAAATCTTTTTCTTTCTCCGCCTATGGCCAAACATTCCTTCCTAATACATTTGAGAATCCACTGCATAAGTACTTGTTCCTTAGCTCATACACAACCCTGACCAAATTTGGGACAACCAAGGGAGAACTATCTTTTCCTTTTTCAAACAGTAACTTGGCGTCCCCTGCTACTGGAGTTAGCCACGTGAAGTCTTTCCATTTCCAAAAGCAAGTATTTGACATTTGAAAACCAACGACATTAAGAAATCTTCACGGCAACAGCTAAATCCTCCCTCTCTTCTAAGGGTGCAACGGCCAATTGTCTCTTTCGCTAAGAAAAAGAATCAAAAAACACAACTGTAGCAGAGAAAATACTGTAGATATTGTTCTCACTTTGGGGTTTCTAAAACTACTCAAACTCAAGGGCATTGCTCACTCTCGTCTTGCCAGCAAAGGTAAGGTGACAACCAACGACTCTCCTTATTTAGTAATAGAACTTTCCTTATGGCTAGCCTAAACTATTATTAGGTCTGAAAGGAGATCGGTGTGGAGTGTTATGGCGTCTTCGCAAGGTCCCACTCTATCCTCAAAAGCTCCATTGTAGGTGAGTTACTCTTGTCTTACTCACCGTAAGTTATACTTCAGGTTGCGTGAGGTAAAGCTTTCTAGCTTTGCATTTATAGGAGCTACCGTACATTTTAATTGGATAAAGACACAAGTAAATCAGTAGGCTAGGAGTTATAGTGTTGCGTTGCTAACTCAGTGCTTGTACTTAGCATGTTGTGATACTCTACAATGTGTGTGCGTGTTCTGTCACCCCTTGGTAAAACGAGTCCTTTATTTGTTGATCAAACGCATCCTTATAGAGTTAAGTTTTGTGTCGCGTTTCTGTCTGGTCTTCGTGATGCAAGCTCAATTGCTGATAAGTTGTGTTGGGTCTGTTTCATAGAGTTTAGTTCTTCCATGTCATATTCTGTTGAATCCTTGTGAAGCTCAGGCTACATCTCTGTTGCTCTCCCTATAGCGTTAGAATTGTCCAAACAGCCAAAGGCAACAGTGTTATTCTTTTTCCATATGTATGTGTATGCGTGTGTTCTTCTGTCACGAGCGTGACAATTTTGTTGCTGCTGCTGCCAAACTTGAGTCTTGTCCATGCGAATCAGTCCCTAGTTGAAGGCTGCCCTATGTTAGTTATAGGATTATGAGCGCAGCAGCAAAGTGTTCAAGGTATAAGTTGTTTTAATTCTCGAAGTAGAGCTTAGCCAAGTTGCTCCTTGTCGAGTGGGAAACTGTTTTGCTTGTCGTGTTGCTGCTGTAAATTCTCCTCTTCTTTTGTGAACCGTCATTGTTAATTATAGTTTAGTCCGGTGCGGGTGTAAGTCATCTGTGTGCTCTGTTGTTGTGGTGTAGCTACTAAGCTATAGCTGGCTGTTGCTCTCGGTATGAGTCGCTAAGTTGCTGCTAGTCTGAGTCGTTAAGTTGTCTAGTTGCTACTGGAAAGTTTGCAGTCGGTGTGAGCTGTCTAGTCGTTGTCGTATCTGGCCTGTTGAAGAGTTATGCAGCTACTGGGTGAGCCATAATCGCTTAAGTTGTGTTGCTGCTGCAAAAATGGCCGTCACGTGTAGATGTATTATGTTGTGCTGTTCTAGTGGGGCCAAGCAACACGTGTGTGAGACATTTTGACACTCCTAGTGGCAGCTGTCTCCCTCTCTCTTGCTTGGGTGAAAACTATGGCTTTATCTAGATTCCCCAACTTCGACTTCAGCTAAACTACCTAGCTTGCATATTGGCCCAAAAAGCAGCCATAGTAAGACACCAACTGCAACCCCAAACCATCCCTTACATTATAGAAAAGTACCAATTACAATATGATTGGAAAATATAAGTCCAACCCCACCTAAGTACTAATACTTAACAAAAGTCTATTGAAGTCTTGTTAAACTACCCAATTTAGGAGACCCAACTTACATGAATCACGTCTTAAGAGCAATAGACCTAGAATGATGACCTACCAATTTAAAAATTAATGCTCCCTCTATCATTAACTTAACTACCCAAGTATTATAACACACTTAATAAATACAAGGATGAGAGTGTAATTAGAAATTATATATATACACATATATAACAACAAGACATAGTCACATAATCATTAATTACCAATTCGTCAAGCTTTATGTTTGAATAATGACATTAAAAAATTTTCTTTTTATCAAGTAGTTACGATTAGAACTACAATCTACCTATAGATTATTACAATCTGTGATCTATCATGGCTAAGTGAGTCTCCTATGATCTGATGTCTTGCGAGTGCTTGTAATTTAATCACACCAAATTGTTAAATTAAATGATTGATGCATGGGGGAAGTTGGGAAGATGCATTAAAAATTTTTCTTTTTATCAAGTGGTTATGACTAGGACTACAATCTACCTATAGATTATTACAATCTGTGACCTATCATGGCTAAGTAAGTTTCCTATGATCTCATGTCTTGCGTGTGCTTGTAATTTAATCACACTAAATTGTTAAATTAAATGACTGATGCATAAGGGAAGTTGGGAAGATGCTTGTATATATTATTGCATGGTAAAATGATTAAGTATATACTTCATCACCCCATAATAAGTGCATTTAGCTAAATTGTAAAGTGTTTGAGATAATTGGTTGCTTACCCAATGAATGAACCTAATCAAATCTAAGTTAAAATTAATGTTAATTGGAACATGGATCTTCATGACATATACATATGAAGAATTGAGCCAACAAATCATACGAAGGTAATGAAAAGGTCTTACTGGTTGTTATTATAATGAAAATGAGTTAACTATACTCATATTACATGGCCTTATCCTAGGTCTAGGCTTACTAAGCGCTAGAGATACCAACTGTATGCTAAGGATCATCGCTTATAATCCCCCGTTTAGGTATAAGATGGATTAGTGGACCCTAGTTACACACTACACCTGAACTTAAATTTTTTATAAAATTAATATCTTTTCTTATCTCATGAGAACGTGGAGTTCTCACCCATGATAAGTTCGATGTAATACTCGAATCTATTGGACTGAAATTCTCTACCCTAACTTCGAAGGGAAAAAATCTTAGCTACATGTAGTACCTAAGCAACTACACATATTTGGTTAGCATACTAATTTTCTCATGCACTCATGCATTTGCTTCATTTGATTGATAACATGTTTGCCAACATAGTTAAGATTTCTCACTAAGCAGTTGGCTTACTTCCTTATAGATTTTTATTATAGATACCAGATATTTTTGCTGTTCCTAGGAGGGGTATGCTTGAGGTGAGGATTGCCATGCTTTTAGAGACCCTTGGGAGGTTTTTTTTTTTTTTCCTTTTGTTTAGTAGGTTAAGAGAGCTACTATAGATATGTCTATATTATAAGATTCTCTTATTTGGTTAACTATAATTACTTTTGTTTTCATCTATTAAATGCTAAAATTACAAAGGACTTTGAGTACTAGGAGACCAAAGTCCTTTGATAATATCATACTTGTATTGTATAAAACTTCCTTTTGTGTTAGTTATGAAAACTTTTACAGTCAATTATATGCTTGATTTCCAATTAGCATAATACAACTAGGAGGATAGCCTAGAAATGCAGAAGCTTAGTGTATTGTATAAAGACTACTAAATGGTAAGGGAGCCGATCCTTAGTCTTCATACTATATACGGCAACTTGCCATTAATAAGGTATCCTTTAAGAAGTAACAAACTACCATGACATAAAGAGACAATTTGAACATGCTATGAGTCATCCAGTAGAACTGTTAATAATTTAGGGTAATTTAACCTATATCTATCTAAATTTAAGGTCTTATGTTAATACTTGTTTAAATATATTATTATACCCTACATATTTATAGGATACATATACTATTTGAATGTCATATTTTAGAATACTATCAACCTTATAAACTTTCTAATTTATCTCTAAGATACCATCACGTTGTGAAGCTTAACTTTCGAGTTCCAAAAATGATAATAAATTATAGCTATAATTTAAGCCCATATCTGTAATACTAATTTGATAAAATTATTTTATGAGTTCAAGTTTTATGAACTCATCTTATTAAATTCTTATCACCTCACCATAGCTTCATTCAAATCAAAGAGAATCTATTAGAAATAATTTAAGTTTACATATGGTGGCCATAGATAGTAATTTGCTTAAGTAATACTTAATTACTAATTCTCAAGGTCTCATACCCCTAATGCATCACACTTAAGTTTTAACATTTTGTCAAAGTCTGGTAGTACTAGCATAGGATACAAAGGTCAATTTAGTCTTAATCTCTTCAAAACTTCTTTGAGCCCTCTCCATCTACTTGAATTTCGAGTTCTTCCTGATTAGCTTAGTTAAGGATGCTATAATCGAATTGAAGTGGCAAATGAATCTTCGATAAAATGGATAGAAGCTTCTCACATCAGCAACACAGGTTAGGGTTGACTAATCAAGTATAGCTTGTACCTTATCCTTGTTTACTTAGTACCTCCATTAAAAAAAATGTCTAAGGAACATCACTTCCCTTTGATAGAATGTATATTCTTCAAGTTCCCACACATTCTTTCAACTTAAAGAATTTTAAACATTGCCATCATGATAAAATGTGTACACTAGAATGTTATCTAAAAACCACAGTACATTTTCCTATCAACAATCTCTAAACATGATTCATGAGTCTCATGAAAGTACTTAGTGAACTTATAAGGTTAACGATACGACCATCCACTTGTAAAGGTTGTTCTTGGTTTTGAATTCTATCTTCTACTCATCACCTAACCTCATATGATCTGATGATAACCACTCTTTAGGTTAACCTTGGAAAAGATCCATACACCACGGAGCTCATCTAGCATATTATCTAGCCAGGGTATGGGATACTGTTACTTTATTGAGATCTTGTTTATAGCTTTGCTATCTATGTGCATATACCACGATCTATCCTTCTTGGAGATAAGCATGACAAGGATGATAAGGAGGCTCATGCTTTCTTGAACATATTTTTTACCAATAAGCTCATCAACGTATCTTTTGAGTTTAGCATTCTACTTAGGCTTATAGGCAGGTTAGTTAAGTAGGATGGCTTCAAGCTGGGGATCAATGCAATGTTTGATTCTTCCCATCAAAGGTAATCCCTTTGGTAGTTTTTCAAGGAACAATTCTTTGAATTCCTTAAGTAATCTTTCAACATCCTTAAGCATGGTTCCAACCTTTCTTTGTTTAAGTAGTTGCTGGACAAGAAGGAACATAAGGATATTTGACTTGGTTGCCTTAACAAACTCAGCTTATGTAAGTATTAATGGGTTCTTTTTCATAGGTTAAGAGATTTGTGCCCATGTTTCATAGACTTCCTTGGGAGTCATTGCAAATAACACGACCTTCTTCCCATCCTTTTAGAACATAAAGGTATTCCTATATTCATCATGGATCACTCTTAAGTCAAAGAGCCGAGGTCAGCCTAAGAGGATGTGTGATGCATAAATCAACAAGACGTCACATAGCAACTCGTCCTTGTGTCAGTCTCTAGTTAAGATTGGCACTAGCATTTGTTTAGTCAACTTTAGGCCTCCTTTCTTATGCAACCAATGAATGTTATATGGTCAGGGGTAATAGTAAGTAACTTCAAGGCATCTACTAAGCTTTGGATAGTAATATTGGTATAACTTTCTCCATTAACAATCATGCCTCATAAACTACCCTTGATCCCTATAATTGGTGTAAAAGAGATTCTCTCTATACTTGGTCTTATCGAATGATGAAATATTAAGCACTCATCGAACTACCATGCTCAAATTGCCCACGTTTAGGTTAAAATTACAGCCTTAAGATCATTTTAATAATCATCCAACAAGTGTTAAACCTCTTCATTCTCTTCCCCTTCACTAGCGCTTTCCACTTTAAATTGGGGCTTTTCTCCTTTAATAGTCATAACACATTAGTTTGGACAATGGTTTGTCATATGTCAAAAATTGAGACATTAGAAGTACCTAATTTCTCTAGTCTTATGACTAGAGCTCTACCTAACATCCTTCTTTAGCATGGCATCAATTGCCTTAACCTTCCCTTAATCTTCCTTAGGTTAGCTAGAGGTTGAACCATATCATTCCACATCTTTACTAAACTTAGGTTGACTAAAGTTAAGTCGAATGGTGGTATAGGTCAAGCCATATGAGCTCAACTTAGCTAAGTGCACCTTTTCCATTTAACCCTCTATGCAATGCTAATGGCCTCATCTAAGGAGTCAATCCTGTAGAATTTAGGCTCCTCTACATCTTACCTAATCATCATCATCTGAATGTCACATATATAGTCATCTATGCTTCGGGCTCCCTAACCTAGTTCCTAGAGCTTCTTGAATGTATCTTGTTCATAATGATCTGGAAAGAACTATCCCCTCATGGCACACTTCATTTCATTCTAAGTTTAGACTTCATGGTAGCTATCTCTTTGATGTGCTGTTGGTAGCTTCTTCTAACATATGGCTTCATAAGTAAACTAATAATAGGAGAACCATGGGGTGAAAGCATACTGTCATTATACGAGGGGAAGACTTGTACCAAAGGGATTGTACTACAGATATGCGTAGCTCATTAGTAGAGTACAACCAATTATGCTTTCAATGGAGATTAGGCTCTAATGTAGGATCGAGGTATCTTATGGTAAAAACCAAGGCTTGAAGAGCACAATTTCTTTCATTAATGAGTGAATTCTATCAACAAAAGCATGCACGTTGTAGCTCCTATGGCTATTTTTCTTTCTTTTTTCTTCTAATACATTTGCCTAGAGTAGTAATTGAAATAGGCTAAAGGCAAAGACAAATCGAAACTAGACAATAGAAAGGGAACCTTATGAAGTAGGCTTTGTAAAAATTGGGTAAAGAAAGCTCAAGCCAATGCATTAGCATTGGTAACAACTTCTATGACATTATCTAATAGTAAACCTAACTTGAAAACTTCAGGGTAGCTAATTGTACCTTTATTGTATCATCGTAATCATAACACTCGAAAATCTTCTCAATCTTCTCTTTCCAATCGAAATATTCATCAGCATTACCAATACCAATGAAGTTTAAGATTTGTACCCTTACAATCTCCATGTCCCTTAGAGCTAAGGTAGCTTTTCATCAAACTAATAGAAATTATCATTCTCTTCCTCTTTTTCTTTAGTGAGTTCATCCAACTTAATTCTTCTTTAAGCTTGCCTCTTAACTCCTCCATCCTAAATTGGTGAAGCACTTGCTACATTATAAGCTAAAAGCCCAATAACCTACACTCTATGTTATGTTCAACTAGCTCAATCATTTAGAGGAATGCTCTCAATAGATCAAGCATTTACTAACTTTTTGCATTGTGACAACCAAATTAACCACCACAATGTTCAAATCTTGTATCTATACAATATTATTGTTGATTAATAGGTATGCTGACCATTATGGCCATAGTCTTGGGCATTACTCTCTAAATCATCAACTCTACCTTGAACACTAAGATTAGGCATGTTGTTACTGAAACAACCACTATTTAGTTCAATTAGCAGATACGCAACAACAATAACTCAAAAACACCACCACTTTTATAGTACAACTAACATTATCACATTGTGATACCACTTCAAAAGTTATTATCAACACTCCAAGCACAGCACTATAAGACCTAACATTAGTTACATGGTAATAAATACTTGATATACCCAACGACAAAATAGGATATACAAAAACCCATCAAAGTATACCCTGCACACGAACACCTCATAGTAACACACAACACAACCATTATATTACTCCACATTACTCCAAAACCTCATACTCAATAGGATGCTTACCAGTTCTCTCAATTGCAAGTTGATCTTTGATACTAGGTTTACCTAATGTTCCTAGGAGATGAAATTCGCTAAGGCTTTCCACAATCGTAGGCAAGTCTATTGAAATAATAAAGAAATCAATAATGGAGCAATAGTAGTGTCATATCCCGGCCACAGAATGCATCATCACACAAGAATACCTGTTGAAAACTTAATTTAATATGTTCATTCATCAAAAGACAACATTGTTTACATGATAAAGAGGGTTACTACATCGGAGTTCAATTGGATATTCTATTACAACTTATGTGCACAACATAATATTTGCATCAAAATATGAACCAATTTTTTGCTTTCCTATATCATCTTCACAATAATAAGATTCTTGACTTAATAAAGGTTCCATACAATAGTCGTTGACTCTGACTCATGCTCTTAGTATACATATCCCCCCTGAGTGTTGTGCTCTTCATGATGTAGTTAACTTGAGGATAAAACATTTTATCTCTTCAGCTACTTAAATTGAGTGAGAGTGGATGATAAACAACATAATATAGACAATACTACATGTCATAACTAAAAATATTTCAGTCATAACTCACAAGTTCAACTTCACATATGTATTCACCCAACTAGGCACTTACTACCAACAATGTAGTATGCTATGCTCATGCACGTAGCATGCATCAGTACTAATATCCTATGTCCTCTAAACTTCTTCTAGTTAATCGATATAGCCAGGTATTTAGTATAATGTCTAAGAACTTAGAGTAATAAGGAGTTGCTTAGGAGTAGGGCCCCTTTCAAATTGGACTATACATTGTAGTATACCATTTTTAAAAAGGGCAACAAGGAGCTACTTGGGAGTAGGGCTCCTAACTTTACAAAATTAGACTACATACTATAGTTTATTAAATTAAAGTGGCAACACTACCAAATTAGACCACGCACTATAGTCTATTAAATCAAAGTGTCAATACTGCCAAATTAGACCATATATTGTAGTCTACCAAATTTGACTATCAAATTAGTCACAATGTTCAAGCAATGTAATCTATATGCTTCCAAAAACTAAGTTCATAAAGTCATGTTTTTTCCATGATCATTTGGAAGCCTCATTCTAAAATTTCTAACCTGTAGGTCTCCTTTTTGTACCATGTCATGATATGCAATGGCAACTCAAGAAAATCAATCAATACAATCAATCTTTAGGTTTTATTCAACCTAGTTGTTTGATTCCAGTTTTCGAACTCTCCATCGCAAAACTCTAGTATGTCACTTAAGGTTCACTTAGGTGAACACCTAGAAGATTGAGTTAGGAATTACTCAACTTCCCTAGTTAGCACAATCATTGATAACACAAATCATCACCTAACATGGCAACATAACAATTAAACTAGAATACAGTTACTTCCATTCAAACTCAACATATTATCATCTACTATATTAGCATATCAAGTCACCCAAGATACACCCATATTAAATCAACACAACATCAAACAGGATGTAATGCTATGAATAGTAATATATCTACTTTAAGCACGGGTTAGATCCACTTACCTAGGCTTAGTAATAGTGCAAAATCCTAAACTTCATGACGTGGTCCTTCCTTAGTTGTTAAGTCTATGAAAATATAACACAGTTTTCAAATCAACTATGGGTCGAACCTAAACTGTTATAAGTTTTCATTTCCGCGTTTCTAAACTTCGTTTGACCATATTCTTACTCATTTATTATTCGATTTCAGTAAACTTTATAGCATCACAATTTTTATTTTGAGTACTATTGATATATCTTAAGAATCAAAACTAATCAATATTTTCAAAAACCCAAAAATACCCTTTCATTACCGATTCGACCATACATTAATATAACTTTGTAATTAACTCAAGTAAACCCTAAATCTAAATTAAAAATCCTAAAATTATTCATTTCCCAAGCTTATTAAAATTCATTATGTACTCAAAAATGAAAATCTTTTACACGTTTAACAAGTATCACATTAATGCTAATTAGTGTATCATATATTAGACTAATATATAGGTTTATATTATAAAAATACATAATAAATAGTATAAAAGCCCGATAAATTTCACAAAAAATCCGATAGACTTACAAAAATATGCAGTTTAATTATTGATTACGAATTATACTAAACTAGCTATTATATGTTTTTATGAAAATAGCAATTTTAACTTAAAAATCAGTGAAAATTAAGCAACAAGTGAATTTAACCACAAGATAAAATTCAAATGTCCCAAACATCATTATGAACTTCCATGAATCATAATACATAAGGCTCATTCTTTAATTTTGTTAAAAACCAATTAATTCCATAAAACAGCGAAATTGCCAATTTTATCCAAATAATTATAATAAATAATAAACATGATTATTTTCAAAAATTATTATTACTGTAATTAAATACATATATTAAGTATATCATGTACAAATTTTCAAGTTGAAAGAACATTATTTAATATTTCTAAAATTTAATTCAATTTTCATTCAAACCAAGTCATTTCTTAAAGACCTTATATTTCCAATAATTATTTTACTAAAATAAAATTACTAAATTAATCTACACATAAAATAACTCCAGAAAACCAAGTTTCATAATTAAATAGCATCATTTGATATTTTTAAAAAAATTACAAGTTTTCGGTCGGAAATTTGATTCATCTGAATCGGTCGCCTTCGGTCACCTAACCTTGTTGGAACACTCCCTCTAGTGGTGCTTTCCTTGATTGCAAAAGGCCACCACAACTGGACACCAATAGCCTATTGAACCGGCCTGATCAAATTCCATGCCCTAGTTTTTATTTAATTTTCTTTTTCTTTTAAATTTGTTTTGAAATTTTTTTGAGTGATTTTCTATTTTTTTCAGACTTCCAAAATGTTGTTTTTAAAGTGTACAAGGCCTATTTATATTTTCTAATTGTTCATAGCTCTGTTATCCACACACATACACTAGGTACTATCCTTTTTCAGCATAAGTAATTCAAGTATAGGATAGGGGCTAACACTTTCTCTTACATATCCTTTCTCTAGCAATTCATTGACTTGTCTTTGAAGCTTAACAGCTTGTTCAAGGTTTATTCAATAAGTTGGCTTAGTCAATGGGGTAGCAACAAATATCGAGTCAATACAATGCTCTATGCCATAGAAAAGGAGTAACCCTTCTAGTAACTATTCCAGAAACAAGTCTACATACTCATCAAAGAGTTCCTTAACCTTTAGGTATAATTTAACCTATTCCTTCAACTCTAGTAGTTGTTTGACAAATAGGAAAGTTAGCATATTGGCTTTAATAGCTTCTTGGAGCTCAACTCTCCTTAGAATCAAGGCCTTCTTGGATCCTTGAGTAAGTTGAGTTTACAACTTGTTAACTTGACTCGACATCATAGGATTTAAAGTAATCTTCCTACCATCTTTCTTAAACATATGTGTTCCTAAATCCATTATACATAACCCTTCGGTCAAAATGCCAAGTTTAGCTTAACAACACATGAGACACATACATGAGTAGAATGTCACAAAGAATTTTATCAGAATAATTTCTAATGGAAATCGGAAATAACACTTACAAACTGATGTATAATGCTCCCTTTTCATTCAATCAATGCAATTTATAAGGCCTTGAATGTGAAATGGTCAAAAATTTGATCTTTCAAACTAGGTCAATAGATATAAGATTTGTGCAATTCCCATTATCCACTATAAGCACACAAACTTACTAATTTACTTTGCAAGTGATGTGAAACAAGTTCTTTTTCTATTCTTCCTTGGTAGATGGTTCTATACTCATTGGATAACCATAGTTAATTTGTCTAGATCCTCAACAAACACATATTCCTCAACTAGTTTGTCATTAACCTTAGCCTACTATTCCAATTCTCTTTTCTCCTCTAGTTCTTCATCTATGCTGTTTACTTCGAGCTTCAAGACATCTCTATTGATAATCATAGTTCTTCATTCAAACATTAAGCAGCCATGTATCCAAACTCTTGATACTTAAAGCACTTGATCTAGCTTATATTCCTCCTAAATCCTTTTCCCTTTTCATAAGTTCTTAGCTATACTTCACTATCAGTTGGTCGACTCTACTATTCTACTTCAACATTTGTCCTTCTACTTAACTTAGCATTTTGCTAAGCTTGGTAAATTCCTTAAGCAGATTAGCTCGACTAGATAGGTCAACTCACTAGAGGTCTTCTTAGTCTATTCATCCTCTATCTTTCCACTCACTAGGTTATTCTTATAGCCTCATCTAATGCAATAAACTATTGAAGCTCCGTGACATCTTGAATATTGGCTCTTAATATAGTGAGAAATTTGAATACTATTCGAGTTGATGGTTCATCTATTTCACATCGAATCATAAGTATTTGGAACCTCTGAACATACTCATTAATAGTTCGACTTCCTTATCTCAACTCTTTAAGCCGAGCAAAAGTATCTTGTAAGTAAGTATGCGGCACAAATATGTTCCTAAGTATCCTCTTCATCTCGGCTAAGTGTTTACTTTCCTATATTCTCTTCGTCTCCTCATAATTTGGAAGTTCTTCCACTACATCACAACATGACTTGAGAACTCTACAATAATAGTCTTTACTTTCTCACAATCTTCATACTAGTAATAGTAAAAAACATGCTCTACCTTCTCTTCCTAGTTTAGATGGTCATTAGCATTTCCAAAACCATTAAAGCTTGGAATATGAAGCTACACATGGTTGATAGCTTAGAGTGCTTAAGCTTGCTCCTCTTCCTCATTGTACTCTTCTTCTCCTTCTTCATCTAAATCACTTAAATTAATTCTTTTCTACACATATCCTCCTACTCCTCCACCTCAACCTTATCGAGCTAAGATCTATTATCTCGCAAGTCGAGAGGCTTAAAGAGTATTCTACAAGGCTTCGGTAGGTCAAAAGGCCAATGCATGAATAACTTTGGTCAGATTGAGTTATAAGGTTAGTCATCTTATCAATTCGCTCATCTATACTTCTAGAGGTGTTTTAGGATTGTCGTCCGTTGTGGATAACACCGCTATTATCATCTCTAATACCAGCATTAGTACTTGAATCTACCATCGATAGCAAACTTAGAATCCATGAAACAACAGATACTATCCTTTTTAAGCTAAACAACCCACCTACATAATTCTCTATACAAAAGTTTAGGCTAGTTGGCAGCACAGCAACTACTCCAAAGAATAATAAACCTAGTTGGAAATTTGCTCTGTTTTCGTATGCTTGAAACAAATTATGACATGACAAAGTATACAACAATAGCAAACTACTATGCCTTTTACTTACTCAAATACTCATAGCTAACATTTATGCAACTACAACATACTACTACACCAAACACTACTCACAAGGAAGCTCAAACATAACTTACCCAAATGAACCTCCACTTCGATATCAAGATGATACGATGTGCTAAGGACATACAAGGGAAAACGTATCGAAGTAGATCTAAGCTTGCAGAAAACTTTAAAAACAAGGATGGAATGTACGAGAATAGAAAGTAAACAAGCAAACCTTGATCAACTTTAAGGATACAATGCACCCTGGCACTACTGAGGACTCAAGGATCAACTCGATATTATGCACGAGCTTGTCCAATGAAGGTACTTGCCATCTAGCCTTACTTAAGAGTTAGGATAAGAGTGTAATAATTAAGCAAAACAAAGAGCAATACTCACAAAAGAGTGAAGTATATTTAATTATATATTATCTCTTACAGCTACCATTATAAAGGATATTTATACTTAAAAAGTTAGGGCATTTTACCTAAAATGGAAAAGACAAAGAGGGGTATTGTCTAAAAGAAGTGATATATAAGGAATAGTAAAGGGTACAAATGAAAATTCAATGAAATTGGCCATCAATGCATGAAATCATTTCATACAGGGATTAGATACGTAGCGATTGATCATTAGGGGAACTTTTGGTAGAAATAGACAAGTTGTACGGCTGGGTTGGAGATTATCAAGCAAACCTAGAGGTTCTTTTGAGAAGATTTAGGTTTGAACATGCTCTGGGGTTCTTGACACTAGTATTGAAAAGCTAATGGTCATAGATGAATAGATTTGTGAAAGGATCGAGCTATCAGTAGAGCATATTTCAAGTAACACTTAATCAGTGACAAATGAAAAGTTACTCGGCTTAGCATGTAGAGTTAGTTAGTAGTAAGGATCATCTCAACCTCAGTAAGAGTTGTACGGAATAATAGAACTTGCTTCATCAGTCCCTTAAGACCTCGAGCTTAGGCTTGGGTTAAAGGTCCAATTGTTTGATTCCCATCGTGGTTTGATGCAATATGAAGAGCGACATAGTTATCACACCACAATTTTACTAGTATTGAAACTTCTAGTCTAATCTTAGTGAATAACTAATATATCCACAATACTTCACATATAGATTAAGCCATAGCTCTATATTTTAACTATATACTAGATCTTGATACGACATCTTGTTTCTTACTCTTCCATGAAACTATATTTCCTCCAAAGAAAACACAATAACCAATTATTGATTTTCAATCAGTCTTAAATCTGACCTAATCTACATCTAAAAAACATTATATATGAAAGTGACCATGATTCTTATATAATATACCTTGTTTATGAGCACCCTTCAAATAACACAAGATATGTTCCAATGTAGCCTGATGATGAATTGTTAGAAAAGATATAAATTGGCTTACAATATTAACAGAATGTACAATATCAAGATGAGTAACTGTGAGATAGTTCAACTTCCCCACCAACCTCTTATACCTCTCATGATCATCAAATAAATCTCCATCCTTGGTGAGTTGTATGTTAGGTAGTAATAGAGCACTGTACGGTTTTGCACCTAGCTTTGTCATCTCTTTAGGCAAATCAAGTACATACTTCCTTTAAGATAAGACAATACCTTTCTTGCTCCTCATCACTTCAACTCCTAAAAAATACTTTAAGGAGCCTAAATCCTTTATGTGGAATTAGCTCTAAAGAAACGGTTTCAAAGAGGATATTCCCATATGATCACCTCCAGTAATAACATGACAAGAAGGATAATACTAGACAAAGAAAGTTTATAAAACATTGGATGATCAAACTTACTCTCGATGATACCAAACTTTTCAATCACTTGACTAAACTTGCTAAACTAAGCTCGATGACTTTGCTTCAAACCATATAATGATTTCTAAGGGTAACAAACTTTCCCATTCTCCCCCTAGGTAATAAACCTAAGTGGTTGCTCCATGTAAACTTCCTCCTGTAGATCACCATGTAAGAATGCATTCTTTATATCTAAGTGATGTAATGGCCAATCTTTAGTAGTTACCATTGATAAGAACAAATGAACAAATGTCAATTTAGCAATAGGTGAAAAAGTATCAAAATAATCTACACCATAAGTTTGAGCATAGCCCTTGGCAATGAGATGGGCTTTAAGTTGAGCTATAGATTATTCAAACTAACTTTAACAACAAACACCCATTTACTTCTAATAGCCTTTTTTCTTATAGGGAAACTTACCGATTCCTAAGTACCATTAGCATCTAAAGCATTCATTTCCTCTATCAATAATATACACCATCCAAGATGAGATAAGGCCTCATGAAGAGTTTTAGGAATGGATATCATATCAAAGGAGGCAACAAAAGAACATAAAGAAGCAAAGAATTGATCATATGACTCAAATGATGAAATAAGATAAGTACTTCGTCCTTTACCTTTATGAAGTGCAATTGGTAGGTCAAGATCATTATCAGGTGGATCTAATGTTGAAGAAGAAGCTGGTGCAAGACATGTCATGTAAGGATCTTAACATCTGGTATATACATAGCAAATTAGTGGATGAGGTGGTGGTGGTACTAGAGATGATGGCACTAAGGGTGATGATATTATTATAGATACAACATTGGGTGACTAATAGGTAATGTGATACACTAATAAGTCATCACTCTCTACCTTACTATCAAGGGATTTAGAAGAAGCAGAAAAGAAAGGACGATGCTTAATAAAGGTGACATCGATAGACACAAGATATTTGTTAAGACCAGGATAGTAACATAGATACCCTTTCTGTAAATGAGAATATCCCAAGAAAACACATTTTATAGATTTAAGATTTAACTTAGTGACATTAGAGAAAACATCTCAAACAAAGCATATGCTAGCAAATATGCGAGGTTCAATAGGAAAGATAGGTTTTGTGGGAAAAAGTTTGCTATAAGGAATCCCACCTTAGAGAGCTGATGAAGACATATAGTTAATGAGAAAATAAATTGTTGAAACAACTTCTGCCTAAAAGTGTTTAGGAACATATGTTTGAAATAAGAGTACCCTAACTGTCTTAAGAAGATGTCAACATTTTCTTTCAACTACACCATTCTAAGACGACATGTCAACACATGAAATTTGATAAATAATACCCTATTTAGTCGTGTAAGTTTTAAATGCCTCAAATAAATATTATTTGGTATTGTCACTTCTCAAAATTCGCATAGGAGCTTAAATTGGGTTTGAATTTTAGCACAAAAGGCAATAAAGTGAGAAAACAACTCAAAACAATTTTTTGATCAAATAAAACCAGGTCATTCTAGAAAAATCATGAACAAACGTAACAAAATAACGAAATCTAGTTTTAGACATAACTGGATAAGGACCGCAAACATTAGAATGCTTTAACTCAAAAGGAACACTTGCTCTTTTATAGACACGAGGAGCATAGGACTGATGATGGTGTTCTATAAACTAATACGATTCACATTCTAAAGACGACATACTCTAGAATCGAGGACACAATTTTTTAAGGAAGAGAGAAGGATATACTAATTGATAATGAGCTTCAAATGGAGTTAAAGTACATGAGCTAACAAAGGAGTTGGGTACACTTACTTAAGTATCCAATACATAAAGACCTCATAAAACATGTTCTTTACCGATAATCTTGTTTGTCATGAAATCCTTTAATAGAAAATAATCAAGAAAGAACAATACACAACAATTTAAAGCATAGGTAATCTTGTTAACAGATATTAGATTAAAAGAAAAATCAAGTAGACTTAGGATTGATGATAAAGAAAGTGATGGAGCAGGACAAACAGTGCTGAACCCCAAAACAAATGATGTGGAACCTTCTGCTAAAGTCACTAAGGAAGAAGAGGTATATGGGTTATAAGTTGTGAAGAGATTAAAATTTCCTGTCTATGATTATTAGCACCTGAGTCAATAACCCAATGTGAAGAGTAGGACACAATGCACTTACTCGAATTACCTGAACCAGCAATAGCAAAATAAGGTAAGCTAAACTCTTCAAAGTTTCGTGGTATTGAAGGAATTTACTATATTCTTCTATAGAAACAGCAATTTTCTATTCACTATCCATTGATACCGAAATCAAAGAATCTCACAACAAGAAGCCTCAAATCTTCACAATTGTAATGAAACAACCATTGAGATTGGAACTAGAAGCTGAAACACGTAAACTGAAGAGAAGAAACACCTACTTCATGTAAGGAAACAAAGGTAACTAACCAAAGATAAGAATCATGTAACAAAATATCTCTCAGCAAAAAAAATTACAAATCTATCTACAATCTTCATAGAAATGAGAATTGATCTTGATGACAAACAAACATGGAAATATACCAAAAAATAAAAAGTCCAAAACCAAAAAATAAGTAAGCATGATCAAAGAAATCAAAGTGATGCTACATTTTTCGAAGAATGAAGGAGGGAACAACAAGTGATTAATATAAAACCCTAAGTTGCTCATTGGGAAACTATGGAAAAAAAGAAAAGAAAAGAAAGGAGGCTCTAATACCATGTGGAAAATAGTAAAATAAGTGTATATTGATATGTTTTCTATTCATACAATGAGTGATATCTATATAGACAATATGTTCTTATCAACCCTTACCTTATACTTCATTAATTACACTATCTAGTAAATGCAATGTTATTTAAATGCTTATTCCTATTCCATAACAAATGTTAATATAAGATAATAGGATACATTATTAATAGTAAGGATCGCAATGACAAAATATTTTCAAAATAACCAACTAGCTCACTCAACTTTCTATAGTGAGTAATTAACACAAAAATAAAAAGACCCTAAGATAAGGCATAAACCTAACAACAATGACTTGAAGAAAGGAAAATTAAAAATTGTAATATGATGTATGAGATCAATTATGGAATGGTATTCTTCATATACACATTAGCATACATGGTTAAGTAAGAAAAGAGTGGCAAATCCATGGCTTTTTCATCTCTTTTTTTATGTTCATGTCATGTCATGTTGAGTAATGATTCAAGGTAAGTTGTTATTGCCTTTGTAGGCCTTTTTAGCCAAATATTGTGTCAGTTCCTACCAAGTCAAGTCAGGTTAAGTTAAGTCAAATCTACCTCCATCAAGTCCAAGTTAATGGGAAGTCAAAGATTTGCTAAGATTATTCCTATTAGTATATGTGCTAAGTTATATAAAGTACCAAATTTATAACCATATGGGAACAACATAAAAGGAAAATATATATATATATATATATATATAGTCCACGAAAATATAGACAATGATAAAAGTGGTGAGAAGGAAAATAATCTAATGGAAAGATATATACATGTTTTATGCATAAAAATCTAATATTATTTCCCCTAACCTTAAGTTATGAAAACTTAGGATACATGGGGATATCACAAAAGTAAATTTGAGAGCGCATTGACACAACTATGCTAGGTACATAAGAGAGAGGGTAAAATAAAAGATGAATTAGTTAGCTAATGATAGCATAGACATATAGAAATTAACATTGAAGGTCTTTTTGTACCAATAATCTAAGAATATTAAGACACATGAGCTGACATAGAAAGTTTTCTTAGCTTAACAATTCAAATCATGTCGAGTATAATGAAGATCAAAAGATTTGGAATGCTTGGATTTCGATAATATTAAGTCAAAAACAAGTTAAGGGCAACAAATATAATCTTCCTAAGGAAAGCTTAATGAATATGATGATAAGGTCATGAGAATATTATTATAAGAAGAGAGAGAGAGAGAGAAGCTAAATACTCCTTATTGTTACTTAAGGCTATGTTGCATGGAGGTGCCTATGACAATAGCTTGGGGAATGAAGGATGCATACTAATATGATGTAAATAATGATTTAGTATGACAATATGGGAAAAAATGCATGAGTTACTATGTGTAAGCCTATTAAGGTTGTACCCTCAATAAAAGTTGATTATGGCGAAGTAATGTGAAATTTGGAATAGAAAATAGACTCAACTTAAATTTGATAAGGATCTTAGATAGGTGGTATTAATAAATATAAAGAATGCAAGTAGTATGAATATCAATCTACCTACGAGGTAATATAAATAGATCATCTAATTTCTAGAATTGAGGTATAACAATAGACTTTATCATTAGATCAATGGGCTAAGTAGAGATACGACAAAGCAAATAACTCAGAATAATTAAAGGCATATGAGGTTGTTAGGAAAAAAGTTAATTCAGTGATCCAATTAATAGATAGGTTAACAAAGTATCTACATTTCTTATTTCTCTATATTAGCTAACAATTATATTATAGGTGCAAAAGATTGAAAAAGAAATGTAAGGATATTAATCGAGATCATTTTTGTAAATCGATACACTTCCTTTACAACAATGATTAGGAGAAAATATATATTGAATATTAAATAGGTTTCAGTGCTCGTCATCAATTAACGAACTTTGTAAAATGGATCTAACATTAGAAAGTAATAGGAAATCATTTACATTAAAGTTTAGAGAAGACTAGGATAACTAAAGAGTAACATAATAAAAAATACTTGATACTAGGGTTCAAAAGTACAATAAATGTGAAATATGAGAAGATATAACGAGTAGTAATAATCTTGGTCATAATCTTAACACAATGTAATGTTAGCATAGACTACAATAGTAAGTGAAGTAAAGGATATATGGAGTTAGAAGAGCCTAATATAGAAAGGGCTAGTAGAATTTAGCTTTAGAGGATTCAGAAGTCAACTTGTAAGTTGAGAAAATTACTTAGAAAGTTAGGAAGATAACTTAAAAGATCAAAAGTAAAGGTAACTTGGAAACTAAGATTGTAAGGAAAAATTGATATACTTGGCTATTCTAAATAGTAGACTAGTAATTTCTATAAATAAAATTCATTGCCAATACATACAAATATATCCATCATATGAAAACCTAGGATGTAATAGTTTTGAGGATCAAACTATTTATAAGGAGGGTGGAGTGCAACACCCTGTAAATTAGTAATTAAGGATTACCTAAGCAAATTGCTCTCTATGGTTGCCATATGTAAGCCTATGACATTTCTAATAGATTCTCTTTTATTTGAATGAAGTTGTGCTAAGGTGATAAGAACTTAATAAGATTGAATTCATCAAACTTGAACTCCTAAAATGAATTTATCAAATCGCTATTATAGATATAGGATTAAATCATAGTTATCATTATTATCATTTTCAAAACTCAGAAGTCAAGCTTTGCAAAATAACAATTTCTTAGAAATAAATTAAAAAGTTTATAACGTAGATAATATTCCAAGATGTGAGATTCAAATAACATATGTATCCTATAAATAAACAACGTACAATAATAAATTTATACAAGTATTAACATAAGACCTTTAATTTAGATAGATTAGGTCAAATCTCCTAAATTATAATAATACCATTAGATAACTCATAGAATGTTCAAATATTCTCTTTATGTCATAGCAATTGGGTATTCAATATTTAGGAATTGTAATAATACCATTAGTTAACTCATAGAATGTTCAAATATTCTCTTTATGTCATAGCAATTGGGTATTCAATATTTAGGAATTGTAAATGATGTGTTACTCGAGGAATAAGACATGTACCAATAGATTTCACTAACCATTACACATGGAATCTATATAGGTAGGTGTTACTGTTGGAAATAAGTATAAATCTCATAAAGATAGCAGGTTTCACTCCATTTAGCAACATAACCAAAAGAGATGATTAGGAATAGAAAAAAATACGGTATCAAACAAATTTACTAAGTATACTATGCAAATAAAAAGTCTAGAAATCTAGTCACTTATGGTTCCAGCTATTCATATCTACTATTTTGCTATTAGGTTCTTGAAGAAAGTAGAAATCCCTAAAGCTCTAGATACTGGTATGCTATGTTATTTACCTGCATTTGACTTAAAATTCTATAAGAATATTGACTTAATGTGACTAAACATGGAAAACTATTTGGGAATCATTTTGTACATAGTATCATATAATAATAATCTTTTTTATAAAATTATTATGTGTATATTATGTTTTTAACAACTTGCTCTGTTATCACGAATTTATATTTGATTTTTTTAAATATCTAATTGATGTTGCTTCATATTACTTTATTTATTATAGTCCACTTACAATATGTATTTTCTATAAAAGAAAAGGTGTTTTTCATAAAATTATATGCTCTCTACTTAATATATTCTTTCTTTATTATTGAAATAGGAGTAGTATAGACACCATATTTTTACTCCTTGTAGTATTATTTGTTTATTTGAATAAAGGAAAGAGTCCTGATGAAAAAGGATTAAAAAATAGAATATTCAAAAAAATACAAAAAAATTATTGAAAAGGAGAAAAAAAAAATAGAAAATAGGTTTTCATTTAAGCATAGGCCATTTTAGGATAATTAGGTTTTTTTATTATAATTCATTTATTTATTTATTTTTGGGTCAAAAGAGGTAAAAGTTTATACATGTAAATTATTGGTAAATAAAATTAAATTGTATAATAAGACAAGTATAAACTAGTGGCTTAATTGGTAAAGTACCATGTCTTGTGCATGTATATAATGAATGTTTAGGGTTCAATCCACTCTAAGCATACGCCCAACTTTTCTTTTTAGTTACATTAAAAATATAAGTTCAAGTCACATTTTTCTAGTTTGTCTTCCTCAAAAATCCCTAGAATCTTGCCCTTTCCTCAGTCGAATGGTTTGTATTCATGGTCATTTTAGAGGCCTTATCTACACAATTTTACTTATTGAATGGGAAATTTATGTAGATAATGCAGCCTATTTTCAATCCATACTCATTTTTAGGTCTAATTCATCCATTATAAACACTAAAATCTCAATTGAAGATTGATAAAAATTAAAATAATGAGATTTTAACTCCTTCACAATCTAGCAAATATGAGATTCTTAGGAAGGAAATGAAGAATTTTAATGGCTAAATCAAGTAAGAACATGATATGGGGAATGGATTTTGATCTATTTTTATCATCAATTCATATTAAATTCGAATATTCTTTAGTCGATACCCATTTAATAAGATCTTCAAATTCAATACAATTCAAAGTTTCCTATGTTTGTTTCAAGTTGTAAAACTACAAATAGACCTTTGGGACACACTTTAGAGTATCAAGGAACATAAAAATCATATCCCATTAGCTTATATGTTCATTTACTCTCTCTACTAACTTGTGCTCTATTTTCTCTCTCTAAAACCACTTCAAGTCAAACCAACCACTCCACAAAGTTCTTCACCCCCTAAAACCTAGGAAAGCACTCCAAACTCAATCTAATCCGCCACCATTAGAGTTCTACATTTACTTTCTCTCTCTAAACAAACCAACCACCATGCCACCACCTCTCCAACCACTACTTGGAGTCGAGGCATCACTACCATTAAGTTTTTCAATATAGAAACCTTATAAAAGTGGTCTTACCCACTTGAAACAACCATTAGATTGTCCCGTGTCAACAACTACCAATGCTACCCTTTCTCTCTCTTCACTATTGCACATGCGGGTTACGTTAACTTATGAACCAGACCCAAACCACATGTTAACTCATACCCATGATCTACCAACCCAGATCTAGGTTTGTTTTCCTTTTTTTTATTTTATTTACTTTATTTTACTTTATCTTTTGTTTTCTTATTTCCTTAACAAAAACAAACAAGAGTAAAAAGGAAGTTTCTTTAAATATAGTATTGACAAATAAAGAAGCCATTTTACCACTTGCTTTCAACCTAAAAAAAACAAAATCTTTTCCTTTATTCTTTCTTATAAAGTATTTTTTTCATTTATTTCTTGACAAAAAATTATTTTTTAAAATAAGGTAGATTTTACAAAAATATATAAATTTTTTTTTCTCACTTAGAAAAAGATTCTTCTTTAAAAAATTATGTAAATTAATCTCTTTTAAAAAAATTAGGAAGTTTTTTATTTTTTTTTCTTTAAAAATAAAACCTTTAGAAATTAGGACCCTTTTTGTAGGAATTTTTTTCAAATAATATAAAATGGTTAAGAACTTAAATTCGGTTATATTTCTAAATTAAAATAAATCAACCTGCTAAAACTTTTTAGAATGAACTACAGAGATCTAATTTCAAACTGTGAGTATGTAGGCACTCATACGAAATTACAAAGTGACTTAAAACATGTAAGAAGTTTACTTTTCCCATTTTTGTGAATTTCATTTTGATTTCTTATTTTTTATAAGTAGATGTAATATTATTTGTGAATAAGCATTGTCATTAAATGGGTATTTTAAGATAAATTTAATTTTGAAAAGTTAAAAGTGGTCCTTGATTAGGATTGAATAGAGTAGCTCTTAAATTCAAGATCATTGGTTTCAAAATCATTTTTTTCAAAAATTAATTTTATCGAAGACCAATAGCTAAATTATAACCAATCTATTTAATTGATTATAACTTAACTTTTTTTTATAACTTCAGTCGAGTGGTGACTACAAAAAATTTTCAAAGTTAAAAAGAAGATCAAGTTTTTCTTAATCCTTATTCAATGATTTATATTGAATGGATATAGGGTTCAATATAGGTCAGGTTAATAAAAACATTGAAAACCAAGAAAAATCTTGGCTCGATGACTTGGTAACTCCATAAGGGACCATCAAGAGGGCTGGCCACTTAAACCTTCTAAGATTAAATTTATCTTTCAAAAATACTCATATAATTTATTCCTTTATTGTAAATTATTTGTTTTAATTGTTATACTAGCTCTTGCATGCAATACATTGGAATAGGGGGGTTATTGATTGCATCATAAATGCAAAGTAGATACGATTAGACCCATTATATAGGCTCTGGGTACTTTGGTGTAACCACTGTTCGGGGTTGATTAGGCTACCCAACTTAGGCTTTAATACAACCGATGAAGCATTTCTTCCAAGACGTATCAAGTTATAGAGCTTAAAAATCTTTAAAACCCACCCTTTTGCATACACAAACTTTTGGACTAGCAATAAAATGATAATGGGGTATTTTACCAAAAAGGTTTATGACTCTATTAGAATTCCACTATACTGTAAAGTTTATGTATTGCAATTTCCATTTTTCTATAAATCTCTTTTCAAATATAGATTTTCCTCGTAAAATAATTTTATAAAGAATAGTTATTGTAATAATGGAATTCTAATAAAGTCACAACTTTAAACCCTTTATATTGCCTTAATAGTATTAAATCATCAGTTCTTTACATCTGCATCAACGTGCCTTCATCTTTTCATATTTCTTTTATTTATATGTAAAACATTTATGCTTGTTTTTACTCGCATTTGTAAATGTTCTTATCTGTTATCCTCATTATCTTTATATTGCATTGTAAAATAATTTTCTTTTGCTACTAATTAAGTCACTATTTTAGAATATAATATGATTATTAACCTTTATTCTTGGTAGGCCATATTTGTAGAATATTTTTTAAAATAGTTTTTAAAATAATTAAAAACTTCTCCACTTGCAAATAGTCTTCCTTACTTTAGGACATAGAAATAACCACTAGTTTACAAACTTTTTCTCACTCACTCAATAAACATTATAGATAATTTTAAATTGTATAAATAAGTTGCAAATTCACCACTTTATAGAATATCATAGGTTTTTTGTCTTATAAATAGACTCCCTTATCTACAAAATACATATTTCTTAATTAAAGATTAGTCTCCTTCCTTCCTCTGATTTATAAACATCAAAAATCGTTCTTATGTGCAGAGTCTTTTCAGTTGTATGTATTTGTCTTCTTTTTATTTGAATTCCCTATCTTGTAAATAAGTCCCCTTACCTATCTCTCCCTTTCAACTTATTAGTTAAAAAATCTCCATTACTCTTGTAATTTAGAGTCTTCTTATTAGAATTGACTTAACTCATCAAAACATTGTCCTTTCCTACTTATACATCATTTTTAGTGATAGATATTTGTAAATGTTAGACAACTCATAAAATTTTTAGTAAAAGTTATTCTCAAATTATACTTCTTAATGTAGGTAAATTTTTTGAATGCCTATGAGTTGTAAATAGCAAACATTTATTGACTACAAATATTTTCCTTTGTAAAACGTTTATAAAGAATTTTGCCCTATTTTATGTGTAAATAAACCTTATCCTTGTATATTCACTACCCCATTCTTGTCATTTTTTTTTTTGTTGTAACTTAAATTTTTCTTTGTTTATTCTTGTAAGCTCCTTCTTAATCATGGGCAATGTAATTTCTTTTGAATTAAAGGGTTTTCAAAAAAATATAATGATAATAATTTTGAAGACTTGCTAACAAGTACGAATTCTTATAAAGCCCTAAAAGTTGCTCTTAAGAGATCACTCATACACTCCTATAGGACCTCAAACACATGATCTACAAAAGACTCAAACATAAGACTTGCCTATCAACTTAAACACAAGGTTGACCCACCCACTCCAATTGGCATTCAAGAAACCAAATTTAAGGACTGCTCAACCACTTCAACCCCAAAAGCCAAAAATTGTCTCTAAGTACTAGAAACCTTACATGAATAACCAAGATTAGGGTAGTCTTGTCCTAAATTTTCTACGGGCATGTTTTAAGCCCTTTGTTAATGGTACACGTTAAGGGGCAAATTATCTATTGAATCTTATCAAGAAATTGAGGTAAATGAAGGATTTAAGTGCATCAAAGAAAACATATCATTGATTGAAATGGTTTAAAATGAAAAGAGGTAAAACTTATCCTAAACATTAACCCTAAAAACTCACTCTAAGAGTTGAGTGTCATTAATGTAGGGTTATTGGACTCTTTTCCTAAAGGAGATCCATCTTGAATTTGATATGTGAATCAAAATGAAGATAAGTATTCATTTTCAATATCTTAAACACTACTATCCTTTGTCAAGCCTATTGAGCCTATTTAAAAGGTATTTTCAAAATTGAACCTTGTCAAGAACTACCCTACAATGGGACAAATGGAAGGTTAGGGGCATTAATTAGGAGAAAAGGTTAAAAACTAATTTGGACTTACTCCAATTGCATCAATTCAATTGTAATTATCATCTTTAATAACTTACTTTCTTCATGATGAAGAAGGGTTTCCATTTTAAACACTACATAAATCACATACACTTTAAGACTACGAGCCAAAAGAAGAGATGAGTGCATGTTTGTTAAGTCAAAATAAAAAATAAGAGAAAAAAAGGAGTGAAAAAGAGAACAAAAGAAAAGAAAAAGAGTAGGAAAATTAAATATGCAAGAATGAGAAAATTGAAAAATAGATTAAGCCTAAAACACAAAGCCCTAAAGCTTAAAAGGATTAGGGACATGTATCTCAAAAGGCATATTCCTAAAGTAAGGCCCATCATTCGAAATAAGAATCCCTAACTTTGAAATAGCAGCAGTAAAAAACCAAGACTCCTAAAATCCACTCCTTTTGTAGACTAAAGCCTCCTAGAATTCCATCCCTCCTTAAAGACCATTTCAATTGAAAGGAATAGCTTATCCTTAGTAAAAATTGCTTTTGAAACTAGAGTAAGCACAATTTTAGTTATTCTTAAAGGATTCTTGACTTCAAACCTGGGTTACATAAATGAACTCTCTCAAAAAGGTTTATACAATATTATCTACTTGTTAAAACCAATGACCAAGCCTTTATTACATTACAGTCTGAAAAAGACCTAACAAATTGATCGAAGCATATCATTTACAAGATGAATCACAATTTTTAGAATTATAGTTAAGAGCAAAATCTAAGTCAAGAGTGCAAGGAAGTCCTATTTGACTAAACCAGATTATGAGATATCGTTTCCCAAAGCATGTTGGGAATCATGAGTTCTAACGGCATTATTGCCCCAAATGCTTCAAGAGATATCTTTAAAGAGAGGATTTGTTAGACAATCATGCAGTTATCTCTAAGGCAAGAAAAGAAATAAGTGGGCCCATCAGCCATTGATAACTATAAGGACCTATGAGGAATTCGTACTTGTTAATGACTCTTTATAAAAAAAAAAAAAAGAGAAGAAGAAGAAGAAGAGTTCTTGAGAAATTAAAATTTTGTAAAGTAAGAACAATGCTAATCCTTCAATAAGATCTTAGAAGCTTTTGTCATTAGATTAACCTTATGACACATGCCATCTTTGGTGAACTTAGGAACTTTGTTATCCTCTATCTTGAAAAGTTGTGAATATCTAAGCCATCCTTAAGATTAGGAACTTAAGAATTTGCTATTTTGAAAACCTAAGTTATCTTCAAGTATAGGAACTTAGGTTATTTCAGAGGAACTAAGTTATTCTTAAATTAAGAACTTAGGTTATACTCAATCCTAAAACTAAGCAATCCTTCTTTTTAGAAACTTAGCTATTTAATAGGAACCTTAATTATTCTCATTAAGAAATTTTAGCTATTAAGGAGTCTTAGCTATCCTCAATTAAGAACTTTAGCTATCCTTGGTCTTGAAACCAAGTAATCCTTCTTTTTAGAAACTTAGCTATTCAATAGGAATCTTAATTGTTCTTGATAAGAAGCTTTAGCTATCCAAGAATCATTGTAATCCTTATATTAGAAACTTTGGCTATCCTTAATAGTGAAAATCAAGTAATCATTTTGTTTAGGAACTTAGATTATTCCATAAGAACCAAGCTGTCCTTAAATTAGGAAATTAGGCTATCCTCAATCTTGAAACCCAATAATCCTATTGTTTAGGAACTTAAATTATTTCATAAAAATCAAAGTTATCCTTATGTTAGGAATTTTGATCATTCAATTACCCACCCTTGAAACTATAAGAACCTCAGTTATTGTAGACACTTCATCTTTTCTATTTTTTTATTTTATTTTTCATTAATTGAGCTAGGTTAATAAAGAAATAGAAAAAAAATATAATATAATAAAAAAACGAAAATTAAAAGAAAAATGGAAAAATGAAAAAATAATAAAAAAAGGAGAGTTGCGTCGTAATGAATCAAGATGAGTTGAATCATATCAAGTCAAGTTATATTAAATTGAGTCATGTCAAATCATTTAATATCAAATTAGATGACGACGTATGATTAGTTTAAGTCGCTGGAGAATTGAGCTTTATTAAAATAATTTTGGACCAATCTAATATAAAATAGATTTTTTTATCTAAATTATACCGGACTAAATTAAATTTATAATTTATTAATTAGACTAAATCAAATTGGATCGGATCAGGTCTTTAAAAATAAAAAACCCGAATTAGATAGGTTTTCTAGAAGTTATGTTAGATTGTCAAAAAATCGTAATCGTAATCACATCTTTTGTATCTTCGATAGGAAAGATATAATTGTGAGTTTATAAATAACATAACAGCAAGTGTCATTAAGGATAGTTTTTTTTATTCCTACAATTTACGAAGTCTTGACTACTCCAATCCTAAATTTCTGGATTTCTAATTCACAAAGCCATATCCTCTGGATGACCAACTTTCCAATTCCTTAAGAAGTGCAAATTTCCAAAATTTCCGCAAACCACTTAACATTCCAATTCGCAAATTTCCGAATTCCAAAGACCTCCAATCCAACACCAGAAATCCAATTGCAAAGCCAGCATCTAAAACCCTGACAACTTATATAATTCCCAAAATCTGATAGTGAAGCTAACTAAATTCATATCCGTCTAAAACCAATTTACGTCCAATGAAGATAATTTCCAATTCCAATGTCCGAAGCCTGACAAAGACCAATTTTAATGGAAATTCCGAAGCCCATAATTCTATTCGAAGTCAACGCAAAGTCCACAATTCTATTCAAAGCCATGATCCCCTAACGCAATCTAATCCGATCAACACACGCCCCTACCTACACCCTCGCGTACACGATCAAGTTTACCGATGGCACCAAATACCAATCCACTCCAACAGCATCAGCACGTGCTCTGACCAAACGTCCGAAGCCATGATCTCCTGACCAGCAACAAACAAGCATGCATAACACACAAAATGCCAACGCCAGCACACACACAACACTTGATACTGTTCACGGCACATACACACACAATCCGACATAGGAGACATATGCAGTCCGGAGTGCAACACGCAAAATCCAACGCCTAAACACGGCAACGATCACGAGCGACTTGATTCATTTAGGTTTATTATTTTTATTGTTATATCATTAGATATTTTTGAGATAATTTAAGTTTTTAAGTAAATTTAGTTAATTGAAAAATTGTATTTTTAAAAGTCGTGTATCTTTTCTATCTGTATCATACGGTTGAGATACATGTCACGCGGTTAGTATAAACTCCGCAAATTTAGCTATTTAAAAGTAGAATTGAACCCTAATATTATAGATGACTTGATAAGTCCTTAAAACCGAGCAACATAAAAATTTAATAAATTATAAATTTGAATATATTATAAGTAATAAAAACTATAGAAAAATCTATCGAAGCCTAAATCGCATACAGAAACTTAAATCGCATACAAAAACCTTAAATTCGATGTGTGCATAAATACTTGAAATCAGACCCGAACTTGATCGAAACTTTAAAACTATAACTTTAATATTATAAAATGAATAAATATCACTTAATAGTGATATAATCATAATCAACCACAATTATCGACTAAATGGCGTAATTATGGAAAACTTTTAACGAAATCGTTACAATAACTTATTAAAATTATAATTGTAACAGGTATCAATTAAGTTGGTAAATCTTCACAGAATTCCAAAATTAATTTATGATGATTATTTTTATGATTTTTAAGTTTAGAAAAATTATATATAATTATTTTTAATTTCTATTTTATTCTTTTCTCTTTCTTTCTTTTTCTTCTTATTCAAATATTGGAACTGAAAAAGAGAACACAAAATTCTTGAAGAAACATAACAGTCCATGTGATAGATTTAAGTGCCAAGTGTTGAACTTATAAAAAAAAATGAAGCAAAACTTAGATATGATTACATTGTCTTATCCTCATAAATGTAGAGATTTAGTTCTTATTTTATTTTATTTCTTTGTCTCTTTAAATTGCTGCTCATGTGGAACCAAAGGAAGAAGAAAACTTAGAAAACAAAAATTGTAAGAAAACAAAACTGAAAATGTGAGAAAGAAAAGTAAGAAGGAAAAAAAAAACAACAAGAAGAAGGAGAAGGAGAAGGAGAAGGAGGAAAAGAAGAAGAAGAAAAAAATTAAGATTTATACAAATATAAGAAGGTAAGTATATTTATTATGGTTATACATATGTATATTATATGATGTGTATATGTATCTATACTAAGTATTTTTGGTATTTTACTAAATAAATCATTTCATATACATGTACATATACATAAGTAGATAACTTAAAATATATGTATGTGGACATGTATATATATATATATATGAGTATACATATGTGTATATGAGTATACAGTAAATGAGTATACATATTTATATAAATAAAAATACATGAATATATATATGTGTACATAAGAGTACGTCAAGTAAGTATTTATTATTTCTACAAAATAAATATAGATATACACATATATGTGTACACATGAAATAATTATCTATATATATATATATACATACTTTATTTTCATATGTATATATCTATAGAAGAATATTATGTAGTCGTACAATATATATGTAGTTATATATTCATATATACATATATCTACATATGGCGTATATATATATATATATATATATATATACATATAACAAAGAGTATATGTATGATACATAGTATATATATTGTATACCGAATATTAAGTAAGTAGTATATATAATATAATAATATTTACTAAATAAAATAAATTCATAAATATGTAAAGAGTAGGTATATATATATACATATATATGTATATTAACGTAAATTAGGGATTACGAATTAAAGTAAATTATAAAGTTAATCAAATATAATACAAATACAAAAGTATATGTATGTAAATCAAAAAACACAAATGAATAACAAGAAAATAATAAATAAGAAAAATAATAGCAATAATAATAATAATTGTAATAAGATTAAAATCTCAAAAATAGGAAAAATATACTTAAAATAATGAAATCATCAATTATATGATTAAATAATTATTAAATCATAACTATATTAAGAAAAAACTAAAATTAATATTTTATAATTTTTTAAATTAAAATAATAAATTTTATAATATTTTTATATCACAATTCAAACCGCGAGTTTCAACATCCAAAACAGATTTCATTACAAGAAAATATGCTCGAAAATGATTTAAATGGACTAGAAGTTCATAATGATCCAAGCTAGAACGAAAAAGTTATATACGATTCAATAAAACGCTCGAATCGATGATTTCACGTAAATCAATAACCAGTTTAAGTAAACAGTACGATTTAGCATGCTAGTTTAGTTATTTAATTTCCAAACTTACTACTTTCCATATTCCCCTAATGTTAGGTGATCCTGAGATCGAGATCGACTTATCTTTGCACTATTACAATCCTTAACATCATTTATGACCAAGTGAGTACTCTCGATGACTCTTTACTTGTTTTGTGCTTGTAGTTAGTATACATAAATTAAATATTAATAACTTAATACATGAGGTTTCAAGTTATGCATGTGACTGATATTTATTGATTACTGTGCAAAATACTATTAAATGTGATAGTTGAAGATTTAGTTATATCATTGATTATTGCATAATTTGAATGATTTGTTGATAATATTTGACCACTTCATAAATTGACTTAATCATATTCAACTCAACTAAAATTAAACAGACATGCATAGAGCACGACCATTGCATATAATGTTCCGACCGTCACCTTATGCTGTTGGTAATGAAGGGCCTTAGGGAGATGGATTCCTACATGATTTGATTAGTACAATGCATGAGCATTGATATAACAAGACCCTACCCTTGGCTTGTGGGTTCCATTGGTATCAAAGACGCTAACCATGGGTGGCTGGGGGTCGTATGTAGAGACTATCGCTGTAGAGTGTGATCATGGACTTCAGGAGCCACCTCACTGCTAGACTTGGATATTTGTATACTATTGACTGTTAAAAATAGAAACCTATTTTGTGAAACAGAGAATATATATATATATATAATTATATAAGGTTAAAAAAACCTAAGTGCTAGAGCCCGGTTGTGATTGATATCGATGTATCTCTAACCCTTACTTCGGAGAGCGTTAAATTTGATATTGTATGCAGCACTAGTCAACTGCATATGTATTGTTTTGCATACTGCTTGCTTATACATTCATATGTTTGATAATAAACTGCTTAATAACTTATTTGTTGGTATAGTATAAGAAATAACTCACTAAGCTCTTGTAGCTTACTCCCCAATAGTTTTCTCTTGTAGGTCGCTAGATAAATGGGCTTGGGTTAAGAACTAAGAGTTGAGTGCCAACGTCAAGATGTATAGAAGTTAGAATCTAAAGACAGACTATAAGGTTCATTTGAATTATCATATATATAATTATTAATACTACATTTAAATTTTGTGACTTTAGTAAGTTTGAGTTTTAGAACTTTACTACCTAATCTTATTGTTTAGTAGGGGATACCGATTCTCTATAGTTTTGATGGACTGTGGCTTATCGGATATCCATAGACACATATATGTGGTCATAAGTTAATTAAGAATAAATAAATAAATAAATAAAAACTTTAGTGACTAATTGTTTAGAATTTTGTAATCTCTGATTTGCAAGATAATTTTCAGATCATGGGTACACATGTGATATGAAAATTTTAGGTAATCCTACTAAACCCATGATAGTTAGGATTTAAAAAAGTTACGTATAGAGATACGTATCTATTAATTAAGATTTGGAAAATATACGTATCTAGCCATATCTTCAATATATCTCATAATTAGATTTAAAACAGATATTTTTTTTAACATGTAGTGTTTTTAAAAATAAAAAATCTTAATCTAGTTTTCAAAAAGATTTAATTAGTTAGAGTTTTCTTTAATTCGGGAAAATTAGATTTCATAGATTGTTTTAAAAAATAATAAAAATAAATTGATAAATAAATGTAAACTTAGCTCGGTTTTCGAAATAAAATGAATCGATCCACTAAATATTTTATAAAAAGAGAACCACAACCAGTTTGATCCAACTAGCGGGTACGTAAGCACTTTCGAGGCAACCTAATAAAAAAATTAAAAAACAAAATTTTTTCCCTTTTTCTTAGAAATTCGTAATAAAAAAATCACTTTAGTTTTCTTTTGTTTGTTTATGTATATTTTTAGCATCGTTAGAAAATTATAAAAATAAATGCCCATCAACTTTTTCTTTTAATTTTTTATAAGGTGACTTAGTCTTAATAAGTTAGTTCTTGAAACCAATCTTTCTAGTTTAATTTTCTAAAAATCAATTTTTTTAGAATATTCGCAGATTAGTAACCAAATTAAGGTTTTTCCACCAGGAAATCTTAATTTTATTTTTTACCAATTAAACTAGTTAACGACTCCAATTTTTAAAATTTTTTAGAAAAATATTTCCTTAATTTAATATCAAGTAATTTATATTAAGCGAACTGAATTTAATATAAGTTAAATTAAAAAAATCGAAATAAAGCTCAACAGTTATCCTTCATTAACTTAAACCTTGGAGCTTTAGTTATCCTTTACTGATGTTTAAGTCATCCTTAAGTTTAGGAGCTTTAGTTGCCCTTTACCGATGTCCAAGTTGTCCCTAAATTTATGAGCTTCGATTGTCCTTTACTGATGTCTAAGTCATCCTTAAACTTTAGAACTTCAGTTATCTTTTTCTCATGTGTAAGTAAAACTTGAAGAACCCTTGTTATCCTTCGTTAAGTCAAACCTAAGAACTTTGGTTATACTTTAAAACGCCTAAATCGCAAATTTAGATTAATAAACCCATCGAAATGTTTTCCATTCTCATAGCCTAAATCCACAATAAATCAATACTAAGATAGCCAACTAGTTATAAACACTTCTTATGGTAAGTTTATCTACATGGAAAAAATTGTGTCTCTTTTTTGTATTTGTAGTAAAGTTTTACTAAAACTTCACTATAAAAAGGAGCAACTATAAATGCCTTATTTTTATCCCCTTATAGTATTATTTGTCTATTAGATTAAAGAAAATGATTCAAATGAAAATAAAAAGATAAACAAAAATAGAATATAAAAAAAATGCAAAAAATTTTGAAAAATGGAAAAAAATAGAAAATAAGTTTTCTTTTAAGATAGGGCCATTTTAGGATAATTCTGTTTTGTTATAATTCATTTTATTTTTGTTATTTATTATTGGTTAATTAATTAATTAATTTATTGAGTCAAAAGAGGTAAAAGTTTATACATGCTAATTATTGGTTCAAGCTATTTGATTGCTTAAATAAAATTAAATTGTATAATAAGATAAGTATAAGTTGGTGGCTTAGTTGGTAAGGTACCATGTCATATACATGTACACAATGAACATTTAAGGTTCGATCTATGCTAAGTATGCGTTTAGCTTTTATTTTTTATTGCATTAAATACACAATTTTACTCATTTAATGGTAAAATTATGTAGATAACACAACCTATTTTCAATCCATACTCATTTTTAGGCCTAATTCATCCATTATAAACATTGAAATCCTGGATAAAAATCAAAAGAACAAGATTTTAACTTCTTTACAATCTAGAAAATATGAGATTTTTAAGAAGGAAACGAAGCTTCCAATGGCTAAATCATGTAAGAAGAACATGATATGGCGATCACATTTTGATCGATTTTTAACATCAATTTGTATTAAATTCAAATATTCTTTAGTCAACACCCATTTAATAAAATCTCCAAATTCAATATGATTTAAAGTTTCCCATGTTTGTTTCAAGTTGTAAAATTATAAATAGGCCTTTAGGAAATGCTTTAAAGCATCAAGCAACACAAAGATCATCTTCCATTAGCTTATATGTTTATTTTCTCCCTTTACCAATTGTGCTTCATTTTCTCCCTCTAAAACCACTATTTTCTAGTAGTTTTCAAGGCAAACCAATTGCTCTAAGAATTTCCTCACCCTTAAAAACCTAGGAAACCACTCCTAACTCAACCTAATATGCTACTGTTTGAGTTCTACATCTCCTATCTCTAAATAAATCGACTATCATACCACCACCCCTCAAACCATCACTTAAAGCTAAGGCATCACCTCCATTAAGTTTTTTGACGTAGAAAACCTTATAAAAGTGGTCTTACCCACTTGAAACAACCATCGTATCATCTCACGTCAGCCCCCATCAATGCTACCCTTTCTCCCTCTTTGTTATTGCATGCCACATCCTAACGCATACCCAAGATCTACCGACCTAACTATAGGTTTTTTTTATGTTTTTATTTTATTTTACTTTATCTTTTGTTTTCTTATTTCTTTTTTTTTTTAAAAGAAAGAAGAAGAGTAAAAAGGAAGTTTCGTTGAATATAGTATCAATAAATTAAGAAGCCATTTTGCCACTTGCTTTCAAACCTTAAAAAAAAAAAAAAAAAAACTCTTTTCGTTTATTCCTTCTTATTAACTATTTTTTCATTTATTTCATTAAAAAAATTCCTTTTTTTTTTAAATATGGTAAATTTTACAAAAATTATATAAATTTTATTTTCTCACTTAGAAAAAGATTCTTCTTAAAAAATTATATAAATTAATATCTTTCAAAATGTTAGGACTTTTTTTTTTCTTCAAAAATAAAACCTGTAGAAATGAGGACCCTTTCCTTAGGATTTTGTTTTTCAAATAATATAAAATGGTTAAGAACTTAAATCCAACTGCATTTCTTAATTAAAAATAAACCAATCCGCTAAAGTTTTCTAAAATGAACTATAGAAGTTTAATCTCGAATAGCGGGTATGTAGGCATTAGTAAGAAACTACGGGAAAACTTAAAACATGTAAATTTTTTATGTTTCCCACTTTTGTAAATTTCATTTTGATTTCTTATTTTTTATAAGTACATGTAATGTTATTTATTTATGAATAAGCATTGTCATTAAAAGGGCATTTTAAAATAAACTTAATTTCAAAAAGTTAAAAATGATACCTGATAAAGGTTTAATAAAGTAGCCCCAGATCTATGATCTTTGGTTTCAAAATTATGTTTTCAAAAATTGGTTTTATCTAAGACCAATAACTAAATTATAATCAATTCACCTAATTAATTATAACTTAACTCTTTTTTCCTGATTTTGATCGAGTAGTGACTCCGAAAAATTTTCAAAGTTAAAAAGAAAATCAAGTTTTTCTTAATCATTAATTGATTATCTAAATTGAATAGGTATGGGTTCAATGTAGGTTGGATTGAGAAAAATATTGAAAATTGAGAAAAATTCAAGCTTGACAAGGAAAAAAAATTCCATTCATTAGCTTTTGTCAAATTAACTAATAAGATAAATGATCCAATTTGGTTTTGTTAATGGATTAATTAATTGTGTAAATCTTATGTAAGATATCAAAAGTAGGATGACTTGATATCTTTTGTAAAACAAGATACTTTTTTATTTTTAAAACAAATTCCCTACTAGTAACTTAAATGGTGTAAGAAGTAATAGATAATTGATTGTCTAACTTATGGACAAATAATAATTCAAATAATAGAATGCAAAAAATTAAATACCATAGAGAGAAAGGAGATTAAGCAATTGATTTAAAGAGCTTCAACATTTTGCCAACTACTTTCTTTCCATTTGATTGTTGGAGACTTAGTCTACCTCACCATGCCATTCTATTAGGCTAAATCTTTCACTAAACAAAAGAAATTGAGATTATAAAAATATCCAATCGTTTCTCTGCCTTGTCTCACTAGCTCTCTTTAAGTTAAACATAAGCCTATAGAGAACTCCCTAACCTTATACTCACTCAATTACAATATCAATAATATTTATAAGGAAAATGAGATGATACAATCAAAGATCTTTTTATAATATTAGTACAGAAGCAATAACAATGAAATGAAAAATCTATTTTTGATCAATTTCTGATAGAGTTTCTAATAATCTGCACGAGAGAGTTTTTTGAAATTAAGTTATAATATTTAGTGTTCTATTATGTAGCTTGTGCAGCTTCAACTTACTTTGAATAACCCATGTATAATAGCTAGAAAACGGCTTAAATATGTACTCAAAACTTATCCTTTCCATAGATAGATATACCTTATAGATTTTGAAATTGAAATCTATTATAAATCTCTACCATATCTTCATAATTTAAATTCAAAAAATATATCTCTAAAAAATCTTCATGCATTTTTATCCCGTAGCTTTATCACCTATTATTTGAATTTAAATTCAAGATATTTCTCTAAGCTTAATTCATATCTCCTTGAATATATCCTTAAAAAATTCGTCCAAACTATTTGGCTAATTTTTTTCTCCTTATAATCTTCACCAAAAAGCTTGAAATATCTGCTCAAACTTCATCTCATGGTAGATATACATATCCTACTTTATTTGGAAGAGTAATCCTTCGTAAATCTCTTTCAAATTTTCAAAATTTGAACTTAAATAAAATATCCTCAAGAAATATGCATCAAATCTTTACCCATATCTTCATTTTCCCCTATTTGAATTTGAAAACCAATATAACTTACTCTTGATTTATAATAAATCTCAAATATTTCTCTTGGTAATTCCTAATGAAATAACTTACATTCCATGTTAAAATTATTGAAGCAAATGCATAACTACGACCAATTTAATTGGTTCTATCCGATAGTAGGATAGCTTGCTCATGTAAAGAATAATAATCTTACTACTAAAGTTAATCTATTCCAAAATCCAAGTCTCATACTTCCATATCCAAGCTTGACCTTCCTCAAGCTTAGAAACTTACTCTTCCTAACATAACTATGCGCTTGATGTTTCTAGCAGATTTCTTCTATGTCAGCTTGAGTGTCTTTGTAGACCCTGTAAATTTAACTTTCTAAACATAATCTCAGACTCGAGTATTGTAGATATTTCCTTAAGTCGACAAAACCAAATAAAATGAAAATTGACTAAAATTTTAAACTCGGAACTTAAAATGAACTTGAAAGACACTATTATACGATTTGGAAACCCTAATCATAGAAGAAAACCACAATCCCTACGTACACGTACTTTTAAAAATGTAAACCTAAACTTATCAGGAACTGTAAATATCAAATCATAAAAATTTTTCAAACTCAATAAAATTATCTTAATACTTTAAAAGCCATAAATCAATAAAATTATCAATAAAGTTGTGAAATCATATAAAAATGATAATGAACGAATTAGGGATTATTTCAAGTAATAATAAATAACAAAACTAAACTAATTTAAGGAATAAATTAATAAATTTATAAAATTATTTTACTTGTGTACATAAGTAGCCCCACAATATGTATATATATAAATATATTATTAAGCAATTTCCTTCTCTTTTGTTAATTTATCATATACATATATACATATATATATATATGTTGCATAATAAAGCAATATTCCTAAATAATTAAGCCAATTGAACCTTAAGTTCCTAAGTATAAGTCAATTATTCCCGAGTTGGTGAAAAACCCTAAAACATATATAATCTCACTCAAACTCTAAAACATACATAAACTCACTCAAACCCTAAAACCTAGGTTGATCAAGGATTTACGATCCTAAATAAATAATTTAAAATATAATTTCAATAAATTTTGTTCAACTCTAGAAAGCTATAAAATTTCTTCAGAGGCAAATCGCAACCTATAAATTAATTTGAGAACCAAACCCTAAAAAGAACTTCATATAAAACAATTCCCTTATTTTTACTTATAAGCCATGTTATATATTGATAAGTTGTAAACCCTACTTTTTAGTGGACTTATGATTCAACTAAGAACACTTCCTAAATATTCCCAAGGATAAACTAAACTAAGAATTCAAGTTTATATTTAAAATGAATTTAATTTTCCAATTCAAAACTTTATTATCGATAAAACTCGAATACGAGAACCATAGACTCTAAACCCAAAACACTAAAACAATTAAGGACTTATAACCCTAAGCGACTAATTAAGAATTTAATTTGAATAATTTTATTCAACTCTAGAAATTTTCATAATTTTATAAGAATTAAATCATAACTTACAAATCAATTTAAGAGACAAACTCCAAAAGATTTTTATATAAGACAATCTCCTTATCTTCTTGCATAAGATTTGTGCACATGAATAAGTAAATCAACCAATTATCCTAAATAACTTATCAATTAATAAATATAAACTCTACTTTTAGTGGGCCCATGATTCAATTAAAAGTACTGTCCGAACGTTCTCAAGGATCAACAAAACTAAGAATTAAAGTTTACATTTAGAAACAAATCAATTTTTTTCAATTCAAAAACCAATTATCGATAAAACCTAAGCTTGAAGAACTACGAGCTCTAAAGTCACTTAAAACCCTAACCTTAAAATAATTAAGGAATTTTAATCCTAAGTAATTAATCAATAATTTAATTTGAATAATTTCATTCAACTTTAGAAAATTTTACAATTTTATAGGAATCGAATCATAAATTACAAAACAATGCAAGATGAAAACCCTAAAATAATTTCCTATAAAACCATACCCCTATCTTCATGTCTAAGCTTTACACATCAATAAGTAAACCAACCAATCACTTTAGATAACTTATCAATTGAGAGTTGTAATCATTTATCAATTGATAACTTATTAAAATCTAGTAGTAAGACATTTTTCTAATCACCCCTTCACTTATACTACATATGGACAATTTTTCACAAGATTTCACATGATTAACTTCATTAAATGAGATAAGATCATTCCATGACCTCAAAGGACACTAAATAGCAGATTTAGACAAGGAGAAAAAGGGGGTCATACTCTTGTCTTTTAATTATCAATCACTTTCTCTTACACACTACTATTCACTCCTTAATGCTTACATCATCAGTAGTTACAATTGTTGACTTTTGTGTAAGCTACAAGACAATACTTTCAAGACATTTTAAACACTCATTCTCTCTCACTCCTAACCAGCCACTCTTCCTCTCATTTCTCTCACTTTCAATTTCATTTTCACTTCCTCTTTCTCTCATTTGAAACAAACATAAAAGGAGAAACAACCTTACCCCACAAAATCAATTTTGCTACCATTTTTCCGAACTTCACTCATGACATTTCTTTCTCCTTTTCTTGTATCATTTTCTTCCAACATTTAAGCTCTTTTAAAACTATTAGAACTTTCCACAAACCCCATTCCAAAGGATCAAACAACTCGGGTTTCTAAAAGGTTACAAAAGGAGGAAGCAAAATTAAGAGCTTAAGTAGAACCTTTGTGCACAACCACCATATTTCGCTTTAAGGATAAGTAAGTGTTTATGTTAGAAGACTTTGATTTCTTGAAGATATGAGTATGATTTTAAGTTGTTATAACACCAAAGACCATTCTAAGAAAAAAACTCATGAAACCCTTACATGAAGTTGAAACATGAGCATGTAAAGTTAATGTTTTGTAAAGATACTAGTTTAACACTTTGAATGGAAGATTTTAAGTTGAAAAAATCTTGAAAGAAGAACTTGAATGGAAGATGAGCATGTTGGACGTGAGGATTCAAAAGTCATTTGGATGTTGATTTTATTTCCATTAAGTTAAACATACTCAAATGTAGACTTAAGTTAAGGAAAAATTCATCACATTAAGTTTTATGAAGCAACTAACTTTGTATGACTTGAGCTATGATATGGAAGTTGTAATAAGTGTAAGATTTTCTATTTCTTTATATGAAGCATGAGTTAAAGAATTATCTTATGGAAGAAAAGTTAAGTTAAAATTTGAATACAAATAGTTTAAGTGCATGATCTAACACCTAAACTTAAGGAAATGATGAAACAAGTTGAAAAACCAAGTAAGAACCCCTTGGAATCATCACGACCAGAACTGGAACATGGGTGAAAGACATTTAAAAATATAATAAAAATAAGTGAACAAAATGAAAAGATCAACTAAAGCAAATATAGTAAGTATACAAAGCCTAAAACTCAAAACCGAGCCTAAAACTCTCAAGACAAGCTTAGAACTCTAAGTTGGGCCTTCATTAAAATTCTGATTGGTACTTTAAAATATTAAGAAAGGTTTTTTTGAAGCCTACAAGAAATCCACCTAAGACTCCATAAGCCCACCAAAGTCACTAACTTTCGTTTGAACTAAAAACAAGTCCATTTGACAACTTAAGCCCACTAAAAAGCCCATGAAGTAGCTGTTAGCCTTAGGAGTATAAATCAAAGTTGTAAATCTAATCTTAAAGAGTATTTTGAGCTTAGGATAAAATCTTAAGATCAAGCCCAAAAGATTTCTCAAGTTATCAAAAATCCCATTTACCAAATAAGGCCCAAAAGTATTTCAAAACATGAGGATCACTGCTGTTCTGGCCCATGAGTAGTTTTGTGCACCTCATCATGAAAATATAAACTCACCACATTAAATTACACTCGAAAATGATGAAGATTGACTATAAAATCATAAAAATCAAATTTAAAACGAGAAAGTTGTACGTGATTAAACTTTTAAGTAAAACCCAGAAAAAATTACGAAACCAAGTCAAAAGTATAACTTAAAGGGTTTTAGCTTAGTTTTCTAGGTTTTATTTCAAATCCTTATAGTATCGTATTTGCGATGTCTAGGGGACTCAGCTTTGGGGAGACGACCTATCCCGGATTAGTTTGATTGATCCACATGGTTGAGTGAATAAATTCCCAATAACTCTTTACTTGATTTTGTTTGTAGAATAGATGCACCTAAACTTATATATATAAATTTAGATGCTTGTGGGATATGGGAAATGTATGTGTATGAATTTATGGATGAATACGATGACTTGTTAATTATATATAATAATGAGAATTGTTTGTACTAATATATACATGCGAATTGTATGGAGTGAAATTGTCCGATCACTTTGAAAATCGAGTTAATCACTTATACGATTAAGAAATGAAAATGAATCATGCATTCCCCATATTGCATGTGGATAACACCAACTATCGCTTCGAGCAGAAGATGGGAAGAGATTCACAAGAGAATATACCTCCTGCAGGATTGAGCACTAGCTATATCATCATATATATTGAGTCTCTATCCTAAGCTGATGGGTTTAATAGGTGCTGAAAGACGCCAACCGTTAGCGAGAAGTCGAGTCTTGTAACTTCTACTTAGTGCGTGTGTTTGTGGATTACAGAGGCTACCATATCACTAGACTTAGGATTTTAAAAATATGACCTACCCACCCACCCCCACATATACACCCCACCTAAGATCTAGAACCCGGATTTTGGTTTGAGTCAATTAATTATCTCCAAACCCCGTTTTATTCTAATATACATTTCGATTGGATAATTTTCAAACCTCATTTTCTTTCTTGAACTAATTTCATTCCAAAATGACTTGCACACTTGATAAATATATTAATAATAACTTATCATGTGTTTTGTTATTATCAAAAGCAAATTAAAATACTTAACAAATTGTATGAATAACTCTTATTCCAAGGATAGAAACGAAACTATGCTAGGTAAGCAAGGTATTATTTTTGCAAGATAACGTATGTTGACTTTTTCAACCCCTCTATGTTTAAATGCTGATTTTTAGTTGCCATTATGTAAATAGCAAGTGAAAATGGCATAGAATATGCAATTACTGGTTTAATTATTGATGTTATCTTTCCCATGCAAACTGTTGGTTACAATGTGTGCTGACCACATTTCGTCATAAATGTTTTAGGTGATTTTGCAGTAGAATACACCCATGATGCGACACACAGAAATGAAGAGTTTTAGCTAATAAGTACAACATAGGAATTGTCATATTAAAAATTTTAATTTCCAAAGAGTTTACTGTCGATGGTATTTATTTCTTATAAGTAAGGAAAATGTGTGAATGTGTAGGACGTTTCTTGAGTTTAAAATAGAATATATGTATATGTATATAATATATATCCGATAAAATAGAATAATATGTATAAATAGAATCCGTATCATGTCATGTTGCGCTTTTTACGAATTAAATGATACTAACTTTACCAATGCACGAAGAGATGGATAATTTCACAATATTTATGGACGATGTCATCTTACTACGACCTTGTTGGAACTAACGTTACTTAATGAATGGGTTTTACATTTCAATATGATCAAAACAATGTCATATTTGCTTAATATATCAAAAGTTCTATTGAACTTTGTTTGGTTACATATATAGGTATTTATTTCTTTATGAGTTTTTTTTTTTTCGAGATATTTCTTTATGAGTTAGAAACTTGTTTTTACCTATCAAGCATATCCCATATTCCTTATGAATATATATGACGATTCAAGATTATATCTTATAAAACCTTGCCTTATATCAAAAGTGTATATGTAAGTTATTTTGTGTGTAGATTAAAAAATAATATAAACAATGAATAAATAATAAAAATATATATCATTTTGACAAAAATAATTGGTTTTATAAATACCTTACTTGAAGAAATTGCGCAGTCGAATGAATTTTTAGTTCAATTTTCAAAAATCTAAACGATATAGTTTTGGTTTCAAAATTTTTCTACAAGCTACATGTTTGATGTATGTAAAAATTTTTACTAAAACTCTATCTAAATTTTCTTAATCTGTAGCTTTTAGATAATGGCCTTATTGGAAACATGTTGATTTTTTTTTTTTAAGAAAATGTTCTTGTTCTTGGTTAAATTAAAATGAAATTAGGGTAATATAAAGTGGAGTTGGCTGAATTTTGCAATTACGAGTAGTTAACTTATTGAATACACAAGTGTTGGAGCCGAAACTATAATTCTTCAACTATGCAATCTTGTTGTTTTACTCAAATAGGGAATCAAATGAAATTCTTTTAGAAAGTGTTAAATAAACACTAGTTAAGGAGTGTAAAGATCTCTAATTCTATCTAGAAGTTATAGAGACCGCAGAAATTTAGCAAGTCGTGAGATATTGTGTAAACTTGGTAAATTTAACCATTTAAGTATAGGACTAAGCCTGAATACAATAAATAACTTCAAGAGTCAATAAGGTTGAGTAAGATAAAAGTTTTATTAAGTTGTAAAAATTTGAGTATGAGATTAAGCCCGAATACTATAAATAACTTTAGGAGTCGATAAGGCCGAGTAAGATAAAAATTTTATTAAGTTGTATATTTGAATATATTATGAGTAATAAAAACCCTAAAATTTTAATCGAAACCTAAATCGCGTATAAAAACCTTTAATCTAATGTACGTGAAAATACCCAAAATCGAACCTAAACTTAACTAAGACCCTAAAACTATAACTTTAAGTTTATAAAATGAATAAATATCACTTAATAGTGATATAATCGTAATCAATTACAATTATCGACTAAAATGGGTAATCGCGTAATCACGTAAAACTTTTAACGAAAACGTCAAAAGAATTCGTAAAAATTATAATCATAATAGGTACCAATTAAATTAATAAATTCATAAAATTCCAAAATTTATTTATAAATGTTATTTTTATTATTTATATATTTGGAAAATATATATATATATACTTATTTTTATTTTCCTTTTTCTTCCCTTTTTCATTCTTTTTCTTTCCTTTTTCCTTCTTATTTTTTTCTTGTTTTCCACATGAATTTTAGCTACAATGTGCAGCAACCCATGTGCTAAATTATTTCTTCTAAGTGTCATGAAATTAAAGGATAAAGGATAAAGGATAAATTACATAAAGCAAATGTCCTTTCTCAATTAATGAAGAGATTAATCAAGATTTTTTTTCTTATTTTCCTTCTTATTCTTTGATTTTAATTGTTGAACTTGTTGCTTAGATCTGGAACTTTCAAACCAGAAAAAAAAAAAAAACAAACAAACCAAAAACACAAACAAACCAAAACCAAGAAGAACAAAAGGGAAAAACAAAGCAATTGGAAGAAGAAGAAGAAAGCTAAAGGAAATTAATGAAATATTTTACTAAAATTAATCGAATATTTATGTAAGTATTTATTTAATTTTTGTACATATGTATATCATATAATATGTACATGTATATACTAAGTATTTTGTTATATATTTAATGACATGTACATATGTGCATGCATAAATAGATATGTACATAGGTATTATGTATTTTCTCTATTTTTGTATAAACATATGTATGTAAGCATGTATATATGTATTATTATGTATAACGTACGATATATGTATATGTATGTATGTAAAAATATGAATACATCTAGTATGCATTTAGTATTTTTACTATTTAGGTATTGATATATATATGTATGTACACGAGAATATATATATATATGTATGTGTATATAGACATAGTATTTTTCTTAAGTATAATATGTATGCATACTAAATATTTCCTTTATATATATTTAGTATTTTATTAATTAATTATATATATATGCGTGAATATATATAAAGGTGTATATGTACATAATATTTATTTTAGTATGTGATATGTATATATATGTATTATATAATTCTGTATATATATGTGTACATAGGTATATATATATATTTCATATTTTCCACATATATATGTGTATGTATAAAATAATAAGTATACATATTATTAATAATATTTGTATTTTAATATATATAGATACGTATATAGTATGACCATATATGTATATAAGTATATAAAGTATAAATAAGTGTGTAATATACTAGTATATAATGTATAAGTTTGAATAATTTAATATATAACGTATAGTATACGTATAAATACACGTATATAAATAGTAACACATACGTAAAAATACTTAAATATTTAAATAGTGTATACAATATACTATAATAATAATTTAATAAATAAAGTAAGATAATATATATACATATATAAGAATATCGTAATTTAGAGAAAAATTTTAATAATTAAATAAATTGAAAGATTTGATTAAATATAATCATAAGTATTTATATATATATAATTATATTGTGAAATAGAAAATAATGGAAAATTCAGAAAAAGGTGCAAGCTTGACACGTAGCACTTTCACGTGTTGCTACGTCACTATTTATAATAAAATAATTAATTTTTGTAATTCATAATAATAATAAATAATAATTAAGTAGAAAAATAATAAAGTGGAAAATTGAATTAATAACTCTAAAATCTCAAGAATCAGTAAAAATAGGTAATTATAGTAAAATAGGCTTGAAATAGAAAAATTATTAATTATATGATTTAAATAATTATTAAATCGTAAATATATTAAGAAAAAGCTTAAATTGATATTTTTTAACTTTTTAAGTTAAAAATGATGAACTTTGTGATATTTTTATATCATGATCAAAACTACGAGTTACAACATCCAAAACGGACCTCACCACGACAAAGTACGCTCGAAAATTATCAAAATAAACTATAAGTTCATAAAAATCTGAGCTAAATAAAAAAAGTTATATGCAATCAAAAAATTAAGATAATTTGAGTAAATGACTTAAGTTAACTTATGTTTACACTATACTTGGGTTATAATGAGAAACTAGGCAAATAATAATAGATATTTAGTTAATAGGGAAACCTAGTTTTTCAGAATACTTATAAGTTTTTTTATCTTTTAGGTATTTAATTATCGAATCCTAGAATTCTCGAAGGTCAAGAAAGTAACTATTAATCCAGGTGAGAGAGTTCTTATGATTTGCTATTTGCTTACTGTTTCTTATTTGTATGCTACTTATAAATTGATATTGATTGTTTGTTGAATGATTGATTACTATGTGTGCTATTATCCGTATGATCACTTTTTGAAACTGGTTAATGTAATTATTCAACTAAAGAAACCAGTTATATTTGTCACATGTCTATGATCTAACTGGTATGCTAATGGAGAGTGATAGCTTTACAAATTTTCAAGAAAAGCGTTTTGGTAAACATTTTTCCTATTTTAAATATACTTTAAAATGATTTTTGAAAAGGCTTGTTAATCCATAAATGATGTCTTCATTGTTAAGGCAAAGCTAGCATGGTATCTCCAATCATTTATAAGAGGAATCACAAATTTGTGCTCGTGGGACCTTGGATGTTTGTTAATGGTGAGATGAACTCACATATTTGTGTTGAAGGGCCTTTGATATGTTTGGTGGGTGGTCCTAGTTAGAGTCCACCTATATTGATTGTTGATTCTTAGACTAGCGTAATAGTCAAGTAACAACTGGTGGGATTATGCCCCCAAGCAGTCTCATGCGGTTAAGGTAAGATCCTTCATATGGGTAAGTATGGAGGAAAAATCGACGTGTAGATGATGTAATTCTACACTTTCCATAATTCCGAACTCCTATGGATGTGTTGCCTATATTCATTGTACTTGCATTCATTTCATATGTAGATAGCTTGCATGTGTGCTAATAATGTTTGTTTGATAACTCGCTTGATCAATAATGGTGAGGAACAAACTCATTGAGTCATAGTTTGCTCATTCCCCGATAGTTTCTTTTACAGGTTTCTTGTAAGCAAGGATTGGGATACACTTGAGAGTAGAATGCAAACTAAAGAGAGGTTTGGTAATGTTAGAGGTGATTGAAAAGTGTATAGTAGTACAAAACAATTTAAGTATAGTATATTCATATGATAAGATTATGTAGTATTTCTTATAAATTAGTAAGTTGTTTTACCTTATCTTAGTATTTAGTAGGGGATGTTGATTCTCTACAGTTCTGATAGACCGTAACTTATCGGATATCCACAGTTACTTATATGTTATAATAAGTTAATTAAATTAAAAAAATCGAAACCTTAGTGACTAATTGTTAAGAGTCTTGCAAGATGATTTTTGTATTACAGGTGCACACATAATATGAAAATTTTAAGTAATTCTACTAGGCTCTCTTTATAGTCATGACATATTATAGCTAGGTTAAAGGATAGATCAAAACCATTATTAATTAAAATTACATAGTAGAAGCTATAAGCTAAGGTAGAGAATGAGTCTATATGAGTTACAATGAGGATAGACTCTGAGTATTTCACTAAGTAGATAATTAAGAGGGCATCATGGTTCGAAATTATAAACCAATCTAACTCTAAAGATAAATCAGAAGCTTTGGTAAGTAAAATTTCATATTATAATCCATTCTAAGGCTAAACTAAAGGATGCTTAGATGAGAATCCAAAGCTAGAATGGACTCAAACAATAGGATAGAAGATAGCTTAATAAGAAAATCTTATTTAGAGGAAGACTCAAAGGCCAATCTAGAGAATAAATGAGAGGCTATCCAACCTAAGATGATTTTAAAACTTAAACACTTAGGTATAAGTAAATTCCTAAAATAAGATTAATAGACTTGATAGTGGAAATGATGAATACATTTTTTTATATTTTATAAACACCAAAGATATCATTTATAATATAGGAAATGCCAATGAAGGGAGTCTAACAGCTGCAACCAACATAGGCAACAAGACTTCCAAGTAAGTTGGGATTAATACTTTATCGCACTTTCAAATACCATTTTAAGGTACCTAGAGGCTTGAGCGTATACTTTTTGTACTTATAATTAGTTGAATGTATGCTTACAGTATGTATAATTGTTGTTGATATGCTGCTGTGGGAGTTGAGCTCCAATGTGCTTTTTCTGCTATTTACTCGGTCTAATTGGTTGAAATGGTTCATCACCTAGAGAAATGGACTAATTCGTACTTTACTTGATATTTTAACCTAATGTACATTGCAACCTAATAGGAGATGACCGGGACTTTCCAACCAAATACTGACATCTTTTAAAAGGATAGATGAAACGATCCTTTCCTCACCTTTAGTAGAACTAAGTCACAGGAGAGGGAGTCGCGATAAGGTTGAGGACAATGGTTTGAAGGTAGTCATATAAAGAAGGATGCCTCCATTACATAAGCTTGGGTTTAGTCGTGAGGGCATCATAGCTTGTGAAACTCCTTAAACTTAGACCATAGTGGGTATAATTTCTCTAATTTTACAATAGATTGGATAAATAATATTTGCTTGATTATGCGTTGTATATAAATAACCTAGTTGATAACCCTACTTGCTTTGTAGTGTATGTACACTTTTATCTCCATCCCACTTACTGAAAGGTGGTTTCTCTCTCTCCTATACTCTTTTGCTACTTCTTGAACTCTTATTTGTCTTTACGGAAACTAATTGGGCCACTACGAATGACCCAATAGTTTTCTTAGTCAATTTACATGATAATATGGAATGTAAAACCATTTGACTTATATGTTTTCCCTATATATATAAAGTTTTATATCAAAGAATATGCATGGAGAGATTATTTTACAAGGCTTTTCAAAAGAAGTTAATGTATTATTGTATATTTTTTATGAAAAAGCAAGTACTAAGCTAGATGCTTCAAAATTGTGTAGTTGAGCTTGCCCTATGTGAACCAGGTCTATGGTAACGATTGTAAGGTAAGTTTTTATCTTAGAATGATTCACACAACAAGACTATTGCAACTTTACTGCTTGGGGTGTAACAGGGGGTAAGCATTAGCGTTGTACTGATAAAAGAGCAATAGTTAGTTGCCTACTTTAGTGAGAAGCTCAGTAAGAACTACCCTAAATTATCCTACTTATGATAAGGTGTTTTACTTCGTACCCTAGCTCTCTAAGTTTGGCAACACTAACTCCTACCATGAGAATTTATTATCTACACAGACCATAAGTCCCTTAAGTGCTTCTTAACTCCAAAAAAGTTATCCCAAGATCATGCCAATTGGGTCAAATTCCTAGAAACATTCCCCTAACGTGATTAAGTACAAGAAAGGTAGCTCAAATGGTTCAACTAATCCCTTATCTTGGCATTATATAATACTTATCACAACTTTACAAGCATAGATACTTAGATTTAGGACACCCTCAAGTAGTATGAGCAAGATAAATACTTAGGATCCATTGTAACCAAGTGTAGATCAATGTTATGGTGGACGAATTCTATGAAGAACAAAGATACTTGTTTAAGAAAGGTTAGTTATGCATATCGATTAACATAGTATTAGAATTATTAGTCCGAGAAGCCTATACAAAAGGTTTAGCTGGTTATTGTAGGGAGAAAAGGACTTATGAGCTACTAAAGGAGTATTTCTTTTAGCTAGGAATCATAAAGGACATGCATAAAGTGATTCAAACGTGTGAAGTGTGCAAGAGAGTTGAAGGATGGAAGGAGTCCTATGGGGAATATACACTACTTCCATTACCTTACCAACTATAAATCAACCTGAGAATGGACTTCGTGCTCAAACTATCAAAAATAGCTCAAAAGTACGACTCCATCATGCTATCATAGATTGGTTAAGCAAAATGACTCACTTCATTTCATGCTACCAGATAGACAAGGTTATGTTTATTGCTAACCTTTTAATGTAGGAAATTATGCTACACAATACCCAATAGCATAGTCTCAGATGGGGATACGAAGTTTATAAGTTTCTTTTCGAAGACTTTATGGAGGAAGCTTGAAACCAAGCTTACGTTCAACACATCATATCACCCCTAAATCGACAACCAAACCGAGGTCATGAATAAAACTTTAGTACCCTCCTTTGAGCTATGATTGGCAAGAACCTTACCAACTAAGACTTGTGTCTTCCCATTGTCAAGTTTGCTTACAATAAGTCCATACATAGTTCCATAAGTAAGTCTCCTTTTAAGGTTATATATGGGACTAACCTGCTTGCCCATAGGTATGATCTCTGTAACAACCTCAAAATAGTATAGAAGCTATAGATCAAGTACAACGACTATAGAAGCTACATCAATGTACCTTTGAGTGGCTCAACCAAACTATCACTAAGTAGCAAGAGCTTGGAAATAGAGGAAGAAAGCCCATGCATTTCAAAGAAGGAGATTTGGTGTAGATCTACTCAAGCAAGGAGTGCTTCCCCAATCGTAAGACCAATAAGTTATTTGTCAAGGCTAATGGTCTACTCAAACTCTTATGTAAGATTGACAACAATGCATATGAGTTAGAATTTCCCCAAGAATATGAAGTGTCCCCAAACTTTAATGTCACTTAATTGAAGCCCTATGTCCCAAACGATGTAAACTTAGAAGACCTTGATTTAAGGATAAATCTTCAACAACCTCAAGGCAATAATCGAACTCTATGATCACCCACGGATGCCTCGAGCTTTGCTCCCATCACAAGAGCTAGACTCTAAGGACTTAAAAACCTGGCCTTATACATCATCACTAATTAGCTTGCTGGGGATGATTTGATCCTAATGCACGATGCCCTTCTGCATCACTTATCAACCTACCTTAGTGGCCGAAAACTCATTTATGCTACTCAAGACTCGACTCAAGCTGTCTTAAGCTAGATGGAGGAAAGTACTAACCTTCCAACTTGCCCTTAAGCTACATAAGGATTAAAGCCAAACTGAGTGAGGGGCTACATCGACCTTCCTAAAGCTACGTAAAGACCGATCCCGAGTTAAGCAAACAGACCTCGAGCTACACCCTAAAAGACTACTTACCACTTAGCTAAGTTGCCAACCTCTTCAACAGCTCAATAGACATAAAAGACAAGTTAGTTCGAGTTCTAGCACTTGTTCCATCTCTACTCTAAGATGACTCCACCAAGATACCTCTACTTCTAACCAACATTAGTAACTAATGAAGCAACCCACTTCCTCTCCATATAGGCCCCCATAGAATACAGAGTCACTATACAATTGACATGTATTTCTCCTTTTTCCATTTTAGCAAAGTTATACTATATTCCTTATATCTATTACCATTTTACCCCTTTTGGATTTATCTTAGAATACTTTTGGTACTTTATCCTTTTTGTAATTGTACCTTTTCATTTATTTTCCCATAGACTTACTATAAATAGTCTCTTACATATAAGCTAGAATGATCTTCTCATTATCGAATATATTGAAAATTTCTTCTTGCTTGTAAGTGTATTCTAAGTTCCTTTACACTCTTATCTTATCCTAATGTAGCTAAGATTAGTGGTAAGTGGACCTTAACTTACATTTGTGAGTCATATCAAACTTAGATTAAGCCGTATAGGATCTTCTTGGTGCATCATATCCAAGACGGTTGCTCACGGTGAACTACTATTGCTACTCCATTACTGATTTCTTTAATATCTCAAAGGATCAACCTCCTTTCATGGTAAGCCAAAATGAGCTCCATCTCTTAGGAACATTAGGAGCTTCATCTTCTCAACTATCTCAAAGGAAATGATATTGGTGTAACTTTTACTACCTATAATGATTGCATAAGTCTTCCCATTCACTGTGCAATAAGTTTGGATCAAATTTTCCCTCTAGCTGGGGTCATCTTTTGGTTGCTCGTCTAAAGCTCATTGACCAACCAAGCTAAGAACTCACCCACTTTTAGTTTACAATATACTTGCTCTTTGCTCTCATGGGAAGCTTCATTCCTTAGTTCCTTCTCATGATCTTAGTTTTAGTTACAGCTTTAGCTTTGCTCCCTTTTAAGACCATGTCTCTTTTGTATGGGCATTGGGATGTTATATGACCATATCCAAGGCACTTATGTTAGAACCTCCATATAAGGCATCTTGATGATAATGAAATATATGTGCTTAATATTACTAATTAAGTTATTTTGTATGTAGAATAGACTAATTTCAAAAAACTTGTATTTTAATAAGAGAATAAGAATATAAGAAAACATAGAACATGTATTGCTTAAAATCAAGAAGGAGAACATATGTATCAAAAGTGAAGAGACATGATACAGAAGTATAACCAAAATTAAAAGATGAAGGAAGAAAAAAAGTATGAATAAAATGAGAAGAAGAATGTTTTAGAGGTTAAGGAAACTTTAGACACTATGTAACAACAAGATTAATGAGCTAAATGCAAGTTTAGAAGCTATAAGGGAAGTAAGTAAACATTAAAAAATAAAATAAAATAAACTTGCTAACTTCAAAAGATGGTTAAGAAGCTTAATAATTTCAAACAACAAACAAAATCTCAAAAGCAATATCTATACATAAGCAAATAAGACGCAGAAGTTATTCATAAGAATGAACAAGAGACAACTCATTATGGAATTAGAAGTCAAGACCCAGCATTAAGGAGGAGATATATTTAGGTAATATATCTAATCTACCAAGGGTATTTAACATAATAATTCGAATGCTCAAGCATGAAGTGAATCACAAAATTATTGAAAGGAAAAGAAACATAATTTTCTAGAAGGAACAAAAGAGGAAAGAATTGATATCACATATCATTAACAATCAAGCTAGATTCAAAGATAGAATAAAAATAAGAATTACAATGATCTTGAAGACAATATCTATACAATGGATATCACCAAGATTACAACATTTAAACATTAGAATCAAGTATGTTCAAAGGATTGAAGACTTAAGGATAGAATACAATAGACAGTTAACAATATTATAGGAAAAGAAAGGCAAGTGATTTTCTTATTCTAAGAAAAGCTAAGCAAAGCTTTGTGTGGAAGCTATATGAGTTAAAGAGTCATATATATTGTGAAAGATTGAGATTTTGTGCTAAAGTGTGAGAAATCCTATTGCAATCCTCAAGAAAGAAACTAAACTCTTTAAACTTAGTAAAGTACTATCCTAGAGAGTAGTGGTAGAGACTTTGTAGACTTACATAATCATATAGTACAAATTGGGAGGCAAGGCAGAGACTATATACCTCATTATAATTTCTTTCAAATAGTAGATATTCAGGTTTAGAGGACCTAACCCTTAGCATTAGATGCTAAAAGAGTAGACTAACATATAAGGCAAAATTACTATATATCGATTACCCAATCTTCTAATCCCTCATCTCTTTCATTTCTTAGTATTTAAATTTATATGTTGTTTCCTAGACTGCAATGACACATGAAATATAACTAGAAGTGGTATAGGCAATTATACCTATCAACTTGTAATAGTGGATTAAGTCTAAATGTTAATCCCTTAGAGACTCTGACTACTAATACTCATTAGGTCTCTATTATCTAACCGGCAAATTAAATTTCAACAAACTTGAAGAACCTAAATTAAATTACAACAACTAATAGATTAACATCTAATTAAGAATTATTCAAAAACTTAAACAAGAAAGCAATGAAATTATAAACTACTTTAGGATTCGCAAAAACGTATCTATATCTTTACTTCCCTTAGATTTAATATGTGATTTTTCTAAAGATAATCTAATTTATTCTTTAATCTTTCTTGACCAAGAGAATTCTCTACTAAAGTTAATAACTTTCTCAAGTCAATTAACCATAACCCTAAAATCACCTATTAGAATCTCTTCTCAATAGCATAATTTAAGATTGCATTATTAAACAATGAATTCTCTACACTTTAATTCAAAATTCTAAGAGAATCTTACAAATTATCTCTAATCTTACGATAATCCTCATTGACTATACCTAAATCTAATCTTATAATAAATATCTTAATTCTCTTATAAAATATCAAACTCTAAATTACTACTTGTGGAAATAATAACCTAAATCATAAAACAAAGATAGTTGAACTAAAAAAAGACTAAAGAATTAAATTAATCAAATAATAATCATGTCATATGAATAGATCTAGATTTTACAAGACCTAGATACCAAAAATCTACTCTCTATACATCCTTAAATAATAATCTAAAAACAAAGAGTAGAAAGAATTAGAAATAAGAACCATAGAATCTACAAAAAGGTTGAATCTTGAAATCTTAATGATCCTTCACTCCTTGATTGTTATTTTCTTGAAAAGCTTTCCAAAAGTTGTGCTAAAAAAATTCTCTTCTTAAATAAACCTTAACAAGGCTTTATATAGGAAGAAATAAAAATAAATAAATAAATAAGTAGGATGGAATATATACGATTGAGGAAAAAATAAGTAGGCTGGAAAATATACGATTGAGGACACGACCATTTATTTTAGTTATAATTCACGTTTGCATCTTTCTTTTTTCTAAGCAATAAACGACACAATCGAGTACGTGGTTATGTTTTTTAGTCGTATACTAGTTGTAATAATTGAAAATAACCTCCAAATTCACCTAAAAACAATACAGTCATATTATTCGGTTATGTAGATCTTCAAACCTTTATAACCTACTCATTTTAGCCTCAAATTAAGTGAAATTTTCTTCCATCTTTTCATTTTCTAACATATATTGTTTCAAAACTTAGAAAAAAAAAATTACTCAATTAACTATCATTATCTAAAAATAAACTCAAATATTAGAGGAAAATCATAAAAAATCACTAAAAAAATATATACAATTAGGAACTCATTAAGAAGCTTATAAATAAAACAAGAGACTAAGGTACATTAGAACTAAGATTAATAATAAGTAGGAAAGATCTTATTAAAATCAAAGTTAGGCTTTCTTATGTAAATGTTTAACCTAAATTTGTTATATTTTCTAATACATTAGGGAGTAAAAACAAGTTTAGTGTTTAATAGTTAATCTTGAGCATTAAGAAATAGGAATTATAGTTAAATTAACCTTGCTAGTAATAATCAATTCAATCCTTCTTCTTGATTGTTCAACGGCCAACAATTTAAAGCACTTAAATTCATGAAGCTTAGTTTCAAGCACTCTCCCCCTTTTGGCTTTCTTAGGTTCTAGTTCAACTTAGTTGAGCTCCCCTTTTTGCATTCTCTTCTCAAGTCTTGTCCTTTCTTTAATCTTCTCATTCTGAAGACCCCTAGGTTAGGGTTGAGGTAAGGGTAGCTTCTAATTCCTCTTTTGATATTGCTTGTCAATCGTAATGGCTAGGTAGATGACGTTGTCAAAGGTATTATATGATTGCCACATCAGTAATCTCATCCTCCGATTCTCCTAAAAATCTTGAAATGGTTTGATCCTATAACTCTTGCAACTCGCAATGCATCATTAAAGTTTCAAACTCTTGCAAATATTCTTCTACACTAGACTTTCTTGCTTCAAATTTTGGAAGGTATGAAGCATTTCTTGGTTAAAGTAGGACAGAACAAATTGTTAACTCATCAACTTCTTCATCAACCACCAAGATCGAATTAGTTCTTCTCCCTCATCTACTCACTTAGAGACCAATTTATTCCACTAAAGGCTTACATACTCAATAAATGTTAAGGAGGTGAACTTAACCTTAATATAGTTGTCATATTTGTAACACTTAAAGATCTTCTCAACTAGAGCACCTAGTCTAAATATTCTTTTGGTTAATTGCTTCCACTATAGGTCAGCAACTTAAGCTTGATTTTCCTGAACCCTTATTAGCAATTATAGGTTATTCTCTTCATCTCTAAGCTCTAAGTTTACTTAATAAACTTCACTAACATTGCTTCTTTCTCGTTATCAATCATATCTAAGCTCATTGGAACCTTTATCACTTTATTCATCTCAGTCTCTTCTTTTGTCACCTCATCTCACTCTTCATTAACCTTGGATCAACCTTGTTAGTTCTTACAGTGATTCCATAATATTCTATAGCCGATATTCTAAGTATGAACTATGCATCTTAAGCTTCCTCTGGTGCTATCTCCATCATTATGCACACTTTTACTTGACATTTTTATAGTAAAATTGTCTCACGTTTCTCTTAGGAAATTTATCAAACACTTAATACACTTATTAATAAGTGAATACCTACAAATTTTTGATGCAACAGATCACTCAATTTATACAAACAATACAACAGCCACTATTAATAGCTTCATTGACAATTACAATAACACTTAAATGTTGCAAACTCAATTATACAACACAAACATAGCAAAATAGTAACCACGAACGACTAGGTTAAAAAATGCCAAGATCTACAACTACTTACAACTTCAATTGAATAAACCTATGAAGAAAAGCAAATGGAACTTAGAGAATACTTGATGCATGTCAAATCTAAAGCTCTTATACTAAATTAATATGATATGCCATAGATATCGAAGAAACTAAAGAATGTGCAGCACTTAGAGCAAATGTCAAAAATGTAGATGTTTTGGGGGTTTTAATGTTTAAATAGTAAAATAAGGATATGAACACAGATATGATTGGATATTATGCACCAACAACAAACATAAACTGGTTTTGTGATTCGAATGGGGTTTAATGTTACTCACAAACACTAAATTAATATATAAAGTTCGAATAGAAAATAAATATTACTCGCTATTTTCTAAAGAAAGGTCTACCATAATCAAGTTAATGATTGATAAGAACACGAAATGATCAATAAGGAGTAATGTCACTCAATAACCGACACAAGGTTATGTCTCAATACGTCCATGTAATAAGCTTTATCTCAAATAGATGGATGTATTGTGGCTACACAAGTGTGGCTATTTACGTAAAATCTAAAGCTTTAGTGGCATCTTGTAGACATTTACAAAGTGATAAACCCTAATAGTGGTCTACAATGCAACTAAGTAAAATGACTAAATGGTATAAATAATCTATGTGATTTAGAAAAGGTCGGCATTGGAACTAAGTTTGATTTAGAGCTGGTAGAGAGCAAATCAAAGCTAGTCGAGTATGCTTTTGAAGGCACTCGAACAGTCCTACTTTTAGTTTCCATGTAATGCTAACAAGTTAGCTCAAGGACATGCCGAGGTGCAAGCCCAAGCTAGGTAAGGAACAACTTAGTGAGGTCAAGCTAATCTCAAGAGCTCGTGCTTAAGTTGAATTCAAGAGCTTGAGTAAGGTCGATAACCTCTTCTTGTTGTTGCTTAACCTAGATAGCTTGTATTTTTTGTGATGAGCGAAGCTCAGTAAGACTCTCATCTGGCAAGTTGGAGGGTCTTCCTATTAGCTATGACATCTTGCTGACAACTCATCGGGTCGATTAAACATGGGTACGTTAAGCTGTCTTCTCTTCAATAAGCTTAATCTCTTCTCTAAAACATGCCTTCACGTAGCAATTTAGCACCTAAGGGAAGAGCTTGGATTTTAAGAGGTCGGACTGATGTTTTCACCACTCATTCACCTAAATGTCATGCTATTTCAAGAGGTAAGAGGGAGGGGATTTAATATTCCAAATATTTCTTAGATTTTAATTTAAAATGAGCTAGATTGATTAATTAATTCAAATACCCACTTATGTAGAGTTTAAATAAGTTTAACTACTTATTTGTCCTTGCTTATCATGAGTACTAACTAGAATTAAATTTGTAAGTAATTAAATCTTAACTCTTGCTTGTATTAGATTTATTAAATTCCCAAATTAACCTTCATCCAATTTATTAATTCTCCTTTCTAATCATATAATTCTTTTTCCTTGATTTAAGATATTTCATAATTTGCCAAAATAGCTCACTCTTTTTTGATGGCATTCTAGAGACCCAAGCTACATTAACTCTACATATAGTATACCATGGAAACTATAATAAGATATTATTTTATGGATTCTATATCCAGAGTAATCATCATTTGTTGAAAAAATATCATACTTGCATATATCGAGGAGCAATTATTTACTAAGCAACAAGAATAATGCAAAAAAAAAAAAAATGTTGAACTACCCTTTAAATTATCAAAATCTCACTTTACAACAATTTTTGGTTATTCACATATTTTAGGATCTCAAAAAACCTATCAAATTATGCAAGCAAGCATCACTCTCCATTATTATTCAGGATAAACGGGATCACTGCAATTTCAATTATCAAATTTTAATTATAAATCACGTGATCTTGCACCTCACAATCTGCAACGTACATCCAAAACAATATTTAATTTTGTGATAGCGTAAGACACCATGAGCTTTACAGTATGTTTGGATAGGTAGAAATCTATAAAAATCAACGGAAATAAAAAGAAATTATACGTTTGGATCATCTAGAAAATGAAATTAATTTAATAGAAACTGATAGAGATAATTCCATTCAAAAGTTTTCTTTTTTTCTCTTCAAATTTGGAGTGAAATCTATATAAATGGACGAAAGCAATATGAAATTACAAAAATGCCCTTAGAAGGAAAGACAAGAACAAACATTGTTCATATTCCTCTCCAACTGGAAATGCTCTTCTTCACCATCTTCTATTTTTTCTTATCATGGTATTAGATCAAGAACAATAAAAGATAGTTTCTAGCAAAACCTTCCTTTGCTTATCTCCCTTCTCCTCTCTCCCTCTCTCTCTACAAAGCTCTTCTTTAGGTCCCTCTCTCTTCTCATTATAGAGTAAAGGGTAGTGTAGTCACTTCAAAGAAATATTCTCTCTTTTCTTTCTATTTCCTTCCATTTCTAATTTTTATATCCAATCAACAACAAAAATCATATTTCATTTTATTTCTTTTACTCTATTTTCCTTTCCATAACTTTCTTTTGAGTTCTACCATTCACAAAAGTTGCCATAATGTTAAACCAACTTGATTGAACACATGTAGAAATTTAGACCTAGTAGTTAACAAGAGCTAAATTAATCATTTCACATTACATGTTAGCTTTTCTTTTTTTTCTTTTCCCTATTCTAGCTATACACTTCAACTTGTATAAATTTTTACATTGCTTTTCTAGTTTCGTCTATAGCTACAATACTATTATATCCATTTAAAAGTTACGTTTTTAATTAGATTATTAATAATAATAAATCAAAAATTAATATTTTATGTATAAAATTATAATTGATCCCTTTTTTATTTAATTTCTTATTATTATCACTAAGATAATCTTAAAAAACCATTAAAAGAATTGATGCCATGGTAATTATAGCCTGTTACCAACAAGCACTTTGGTAAAAAAAATGTTCAGAAAGTATTTTTGAAGAATTTTGTGGATGGTATGGAGGTCTCCGAGATAAATTTCCTTAAATGCTAGTATGGCGCTCTCAGGACTGGTGATCCTTGCGATGAAATGGGTCTCATAAGACAGCTCGAACAGGAATCAGCACACCCATGCAGATTGCACTTCCAGGCGGTTATTACCCTGTGAAACTTCAACGCTCTTTTCTAAATTGAGAGGCTTTTGATAGGAAACACACCATAGGTAACGAAGCCAACCCCTGAAGAGTAAAGCACGGACATGTATATGTAGATTTCACTGGAGAACACAAATTTCTACGTAGAAAGCATTACAAACTGACTGGGAGGAGAAAGAAGCATCTTGCATGATTGGAATGGCAGCCACCGCCCATGAAGTGAATTGCAGCTTATAGCATGAAAAACGACCTCCATATGGCATACCGAGTGCAATCTAAAAGACTGAGAAGTCGAACATCCTAATTATTTTTCACTAACCATCTATATAACATGTATTATTACTGGCATGCCAATATTGTCCATCTGATTTTCCAACAATGCATGCACAATGGCCAATTATTCAGGGTCAAAGTATAAAAATATTACAAGCGACTCTTTTGGCTTAATGCAGCTGGCTTGAAGCTAGCAAAACCAGTGACTTCCCTCCCTGTCACCAAGTTGTTAATATCATAGGTGCCTTCATATGTGTAGATGGGTTCCAAGTCACAAAATGCCTGCAGGATGTCATTAAAAATTGCACACCAGTTCAAAGATTCCAGTCTCATGAGATATTACAGTAGGATTTTCACATCCAAATTGGATTCCAACTATCCATGACGATAAAATTTGTTAGAAAAGCTGACAAAACAAGACCCTTTGATTTTAAGAGTCAAGAGGTCATATTTACCAACTTGGTAACATATGCATTTATACAACCCTTATAATTCAGATGTTACACATGACAAGCTAATAGTTATAATTGTCAGATCAGGTTAATAAAATCCCACATTGAAATTTGGCTCCAATGCCTTTTTCCCTAAGTCAAAAAGAAGGAAATCCTAACAGAGGAAATCATATAGATAAATACGAGAAAGAAAGCAACTTATTTCACTTGATGTTAATGAAAGTACCATTGAAAACAATAAAGCAGAGTACCTTTGCAACAAGAAAATCAGCCAAGATCCCATTGCCACCAAGCAACTCCCTTCCAAGAGCTAGTGTTTCCCTGGCTTTTGCTGTGATCCATGCCTAAAGATTCATAATACCCAGATCTGGCTTCAGAAAAAAAATGTGCCAAATAATCTTTCTAAAATGTCTCAGAAAATGTGGAGTATCACAAACCTTTCCTAAGCTCGCCTGACCAGGTGTCATCTTGCCCTTTTCATACAGTTTGCAAAGGCGCCAACCAACAAGAAGCATTGCTTGGACATTTCCCAACATTTCAACAAGTTTCTGTTGGTTTAACTGGAAAGCTGCCAATGGTGCTCCAAACTGTTTTCTCTCCTTCAGATATCTTAATATTTCGTATTCAGTTCAGCCAGTCAATAGATGTCATATTTATTAGCTCAAACTAAAAAGCATGCGACAATTGATTACCTATGACACATATCATACACTCCCATGGAAATGCCAATAGGCTGCCATGCAACCATGACACGCGAAACTGCAAGTACCTGTGACAAGATGACGCACACTAATGAAAAGATGCATTTCCAGAGAGAAGGGAAGGGAGGAATTTCTTTAACTCACTCTCTCTCTCTCTCTCTGTTTTTTTTTTTTTTTGTGGGGTGGTTGGGTTTGTGGTGGGGCTCAAAAGGGAAGGGATGGTTTTGAAAACATAAAAACCAGAGGCCATATTAATCTACACCATGCCATAAACCACCATTGGCAACTTGCAAAATGGAAAAACATAGAGCAGTTAAAACTATATGAAAGAAGCATACAAAGGAAATATAAAATAAATTTGGAACCTGTAAAGATATATAGCCAATCCATTTTAGAGAGATTGATGGTATTCTTGCACAAGACATAGATATGCTTCCAATTTAGAGGAAAAGATCTTGACAAACTCCAAACGTAAGAAATATAATGAAAGCCTAGAAAAGCCAAGATAATTTGTGAGACTAAGCTGGCTTTTCCCCAAAAAGAAAAGAAGAAAAAAAGAAAGGGAAGCAATCATTATCCTCAATCTAGCATGGACACTATCACAAGTCTGAGGTGGCAGGCAACTTCAAAGTGCATCAACCTATCAATTTAATGGACCCATTTCCCAAAACAAAGGGAAATAATCAAACTCTGATTTTCTAGACCATTCCATTGCTTTGCCACTTCCATAGTTAAATGGCAACAATACACTTGCGGACTAAACTTTAATAGACCACATGTCCAAAATAGTACATTTTATATTTTTAACGTAGCACTGAGACTATAACCTCCATCCCAATGACAAGGACATTTCTAAAGGGTAATATGTCCAAAAGAAGTAATTTGTCAGAAAAAGAGCAAGCTTTCCCATTCCATTGCTTTGCCACTTCCAAAGTTAAACAACCACAATACAATTGTAGACTAAACTTTAATAGACACACGTCCAAGATAGTACATCTTATATTTTTAATGTAGCACTGAGACTATGACCTCCATCTAATGACAAGGACATTTCTAAAGGGTAATATATCCAAAAGAGGTAATTTGTCGGAAAAAGATCAAGCTTCCCCATACTGGAGTACACTTTTGAGAACTAATAACGAATGCAGAAGTTTGCGCGCCAAAAAGACCAGAAAGATGGTTTAACACTCAAAGAAATGAGATTGTCAATTGTTGGTATCCATTGGTAAGCAGACCTTACATCCTGGTAAACATAAATATGCAGAACATACACATTGTTTACCTTGCTAGTATCCTGGAAGGAATTCACCCCAGGCAACCTATCTTCATCAGGCACAAAGACTTTAGTCATAACAATATCTCCATTTTGAACAATCCGCAGGCCAATTTTGTTCTCTATTTTTCTAACAGTTAAGCCAGGAGCATCCTTCTTTACTATATATCTGAAAGATAAATAAAAAATTTTACATGAACAATTAAGAGAACATTTTGTCTTCTAAATCATAAAATATAAGGTAATAAAGCATCATTGCACTGGAAACAAAATCAGCATTATAAATCTAATTTATTGCCCCTGTATTCAATGGCTATATACGTGAATCTTATTTCTTAGTGCATGAATCTTGCCCTTCCATGAGTTCAGATACCACGGTGCTGGACACAGCTCCACAAGAATGAACTCCATTGATAACTGTGTGCCTATTGTATACAAAGTACCCATTTGTGAATATCAGTTTTCAATTTCTACATATCAGGGGAAGCAACAATTAAGAATGCTAGGTTATCCCATCAAGAAAACTGTAACATATATATTATTTGTAGATCTTCCAAAACCAAATTGCAAACCTTCATTATGTAACTAAAGTGACAATTTTGCATCAAGTGCTGCTTGGAATATTTGGCAACAGCTTAGACTTCCAAATGGTTGATAGAACAAAGGTTCTGTCCTTAGATTCACATACCCATTTATTTGATTTGTGGATGTATTTCTAGCAAAAATCACCAGCAAATCAGCAAAAGTACTGTTTCCTATCCAACGTTTTTGCCCTTCAAGTATCCAACCCCCTTTCACCTGTTATAAGTGAGAACACAAAAGCATTGCAGCAATAAGTTATGATCCTTGATATGTTTTCTTTCCTTTATTTTGTTCATTTTTTCTATTTTTACAACCCTTTGTTCCTTTTTTGTCTTTTAAATTTTTCTTTTCTTCCTTTCTCTCAAGGGAGAGAGAATATTCCTTCATGCAATGAATATTAAAAAAATAAATAAATAAAAGGCCAAGAATTTCAACCTTTGTTGCCATTGTTCTTAGAGCACTTGCATCACTTCCATAATCAGGTTCTGTCAAGGCCTACAGCAGAAAAATGCACTTAAGTTGCCTTCATCTACATAAATAGATATACAAATGTGTATAATCCATACAGCAGATAAGCAGAATTAAATCACTCACCCAACAGGCCACAGTGCTGAGTTCCGCCAAAGAGGGCAAAAATTTCTGCTTTTGATCCTCCGATCCACAAAGGGCTAGTTAATGAGGTATGGTTAGGTAAAAGAAAGAACAGATGGAGCATAAACACTCAGCTTTTCAAATGAAATTACGGGCATTAAAGTTTCCAAATAGCACTAGAACGATGAGGTACTCAATCCCTCACCAATAGTCAGCATTGCCAAAGAGGAATGAACCAAAATGAATGTAGAACAGCTGGCATCAACTCGAGCAACCTCTGCAGTAGCTATAGCACTCCCCATGATGGAGAGACCCGGACAACCATAACCCTATTTATCCAAAAAATTAAAGCATCTGTTAAAGCATTTTAGCCAATAGCCAGAGGAAAAGGATGCTTCAGAAAACAATGCTGAAAGGTACCACACAGCAAATATATATACCCTGATAGTGCCACCAGCAATGCACAAGGCACCAAGCTTTGGAACAACATGAAATGGAAACTCTGCCTTCTCCCAATACTGTAGGGTAAAGAATGCCAAATATACTTCGTCAAAGTAAGGAAATTTACCAACATATATTTGTAAAGGAATGGTACCACTGTCCTTGAGGCGCTTAAGCAACATTATCAGAAGATATACATGCAAAATTAATACCTTTGCCATGACTGGAGCAACTTCTCTTTCCATACATTCTCTTACTTTTCTCCTGAGAGCTTGCTCCTCAGGATTTAAAAGGTCATCAAACTGATAATAATCGGATGCTTTGATTTTGCATGCCAAGAAGGAAAGTAATTAATGAGAAGTTGCACAGCAAATTACTTTTTCCTCTTACATGTAAACAGACTTCATCAATCATAAAACCCAGAAGCTCAACTAAAACGAATGAATAGACGAGGTACGGTGACAATGTTTGTACAGCGGTAAAAGCTACATGCCAGGCTCAAGAAGAGTCAAGAAAATAAGTTCCTTCAGGACAGTTCTGCTTCTTTTTTATTCCTGGCCAACCCCTAAGAAAGGTTTAGCATTCTTGTGATTAAGCCCCGGCCACCGACCCCACTCTCCCCAAAAATAAAAAAAGAAGAAAAAGAAAAATGAAAAGTGCATTTCTAGATTTTGGTCAAGCATAATGATGCAGCACGATCAAAAAGGGAAACTTTGAGAAACATTTAATCCACTTTATATGAAAAAGAAGAGGATAATGAATCCAAAACACCCATAAGAAACACGATAACAAATTCAGTATATGTATGACATACCATGCACTTATATGCAACCCTAAATTACCCAACCGGTTTAGAAAAACATGCATCTCACACTCACACAAGAAGATAATCATTCTTACTACAAGGAGGAAACACTGATGCAGGGGTTGCCTGCGGAAATGCAACGGAAACATCCAAAGGGGGCAAATCAAAATAAGAGCTCCTTAGCTTGGTGTTGCATTCATCTGCGCAGCACACAAACAATGACAACACATTCAGTTGATGAAAAATCGCATAAAATTGACAATTAACCATGGATCCAATCCAAGTATTCTGTTCATGGAACAGCGAGGGGACGGGGGCATAGACTGATTTCCTCATGATAACACAGATTCTGTCCGTTCTTCATGTATTTAGCATTCAAAATTTAATATTATACTCAAAGGCAGAAACGTGTCGTAAATATAGGGGGGCAAAAAAATCATTCAAACCCATATCAACATACACACCAATGAATTAATCCTTCAATATCTAACTCGGTCTCACTCTGGATTGAAAGCTAGAGCATTTAATTGACTAATTGACTAATATAAACAACAGGATAGGATGATTGATCAGAAAGGAAAATAGAAACGGATTAAAAAGAACCTTGATTTTGATTAGAATTTGAAGAGGGATAAGCCGTCATGTATGTTGAAGGACCAGGCGTACGGGAGGAGAGATGTTACGAGGTACAGATAATTAAATGACCAAGAGAATGATGGTTATACGGATGGGTACTTGGGAATTGGAAGTCGAACTCGACAGCCTCGTATATATCTATCTTGGATTTTTTTTTTTTTTTTTTCCTGTATATGAGTTGTGCAGGAATGGTTCAACCCATATCATTTTTTATTATATTTTTAACCGTTCAGTTTTGATAAATATTACATCAACCTTGTAATAAAAGAGTTCAATTCCGCCGAAATAAAAGATCACATATATAAATGTATATGCATATATAATCAAAATAAGAGACAGCACAAATGGCACGCAAGTCAATGCAGATCAATAGCACCTGGGCCAATTTTTTTTTTTTTTCTCACACCTCTTTAAAATGAAAAACATAAATAAATTCAACCACCTAACTTTCTAATTTATTTTTTTATTTACAATTTAACCACGCATTTTTAAGAATCAATAATTGCACTCTCCACCTTTAAGACTTGTCACTATAATTTTTTAGAAGAAATTATATTTTTGGTTGTTTATATAGTTACTTTTTCATTGAAGTTTTCTTAATTTTTTATATACATATCAATATTTTAATGATTTTACATAAATAGTACTTTTATCAAATCCTTTAAATTATCAACTCATCAATTACACTAGTTAGCTTTAAATTGGTTTATCGATAATTGAGTTAAAGGTAAATATCAAATTTAGTACCTAAATTTTGCCTAAATTTATTTTTTATTGTGCTCATGTAGTCTTTGTACATGTAAATCCCGTAAATTTAACTATTTGAATATAGAGTCAACTCGAGTATTATAGAAAATTTCCTTAAGTTAATAGAGCTGATAAATTTAAAACTGATTAAAATTTTAAATTTGAAATATGAAACGAATCTGAAAAATCATAATTTATTCATCGAAATCATAATTGTGTAGAAAAATTATAAACCCTATGTACACATAAATACAAAAGATTGGTTGGTTGACTCTAGACTTGATTAAAGAATTTTAAGCTTATAAATATAAAAATCCATTATGATGATAAAAACCCTAATCAAGTATAATTATCAAATGATATACTTAATCACGTAAAATGGCTAATGATAAGAGTAAACTATTCTACACTTTTAAGACATATTTAAGCATAAATTGACCTTAATTGTGTTCATTTCTCAAGTTTTTTGCACTTAAGTGTGTAATTTATTGATTTTAGATAAATTAAGAGTAAGGAAATGAAGTTTATATACAAAGAACAATAAGTTTTAAGACAATCATGGCTATAAGAAGAAAAAAACCTTAAAATAAAATCAAGATACAATACCTTACAAGCGTGATAATGAAGAATTGGAATAGCTAGCATTGATCACACCCTCCATCATAGGCGTAATGGAAGAAGTTCTTATGATCACCTTGTTTATCACGGTCGTGATTATATAGTAAGAAAGTGATTACGTCCTCAATTACGAGCGTAATGAGATATAATGAAGCGACGAGAAGTTCACGTCCATTGTTATGTTCGTAATTGGTGTAGAATCTTGTTTCTTAAAAGTATCACACCTCAAGTCGTGGACATAATGGGAATGGAAACAATTGTTCTTCTTTAACTTTTTTCACACGAACCAGTATGTGGAACATATCTTAACATCAAGCGGTGTCTTGAAGTGGTATAATTTCAGTCATTTGACGAGTAAAGCATAAATATAACGTGACTTTTAGATGAGGAGAGAACTCTAAATCAATAAAGAGAAATACATCAAAACAAATATCATCAAGAAACACAATAGATCATCAGAATTAAGACCATTAAGTTTCTTATTTGTGTTGTTAGGTAGTGATACTATAAAGATAGTTTTGTGTAACATTCTTCACTAACTTCGAAAGAACCATGAAGAATCTAATATCTATATACAGTTGTATCAGAATCCTTTAAGTGAATTAAAAGGAGTTTTATTTTTCTCTCTTCTTTTATGTTGTGTTTTAATTCATTTTTCTTATTTCTTTGTATTTTTTTTCTATCATGTGTAAGTGATAAATTAGGGTTTACAAAGTCATTTTAATATGAATGTATTTTGAATTATTGTTATTCCTAATGATTACGCATTTTTAGTGATTAGAACTTCCTATAAGTTGTGTAAGTGTAGTGCACAACACAATCTTGCAGCAAATTTCAATGGAATACATTGAGAAATGATTTTACTGAATGGATTTATCACTAAAATAAACTACTCTTACTAATAGAGATATTTTTAGAAAGTTTGCTATATGTTGTATGGAATTCAAATATTTGTAAGCTTCTAATGACTCTTGACTTGTCCAGTCTTTGAGAAGAGATTTTAAGGAAACTAATCGAGATTAGAATTGAGTAATTACAAGAAGAATACTCATTAGTAGAGAATTCCTGCAAATGAGTAATTGTTAAGATAGATAGTTCATAAGCCATATTAATATGATGGAGTAAACCTACTTTATAATTTGTTGCTTTCATATTATAATCTTATTTGTTGCGTTCTCTTGGTGTAAACATAGAATCAATATAGTTTAGTAGTAGAAATCAGTTAAATTACTTCATTGAACCTTTCAATCACGGGTTAATAGGAAGAATAATTAGTATTGGTGTTTAAATCCTTTTCCCAATTGAGATGACCCTTCCATGCTATAAAACAATAGGTACACTTACTTATTGAACCGAGTTAAGGAAAAAATATAGAAATTTAAATTATAAGACTCGTTAGCTCTAATTAAAGGTAACCAACTAATGAATGGATAGAGATAGCTCCTAAATATTAATAAACGTAAAAAGCATCAAATTAATTTTCAAAATTGATAATATTATCTTATAATTACTAGTGACCTTATATATATATATTTATTTATTTATAAGTTAGTGTTATATAAGATTAATTATTTGAACTCAATTTTATTACTTATTTAATATTTATGTATTTATAGTAATGTTAATTTTATATCTTATAATTTTCTCTATAATTATAAAATGTATTATTCTAAATATTATTTATAAGATTAGAAATATTCAAAGAAAATTCAAAAAAATATTTTATTTATTTATTTACTTACTTCCTTATTTTTCCTTTTTCCTTAACTTTTCCTTTTTATTTTCTTTTTCCCTTTCAAATTTATAATTGTTACATGAATATGTAATAGTATTATTATAAATTTTGACCAAAATCAAAGTGTCACTTTCAACTTTTTATCTTCTTTTCTTTTCTTTTTTCGCCATTTGCCATAAGCCATCTATACATGTTTAGAATCCTCTCAAAATTTCTTCATTTTGTCACAATTAAACACATAATTGTTGTATAATTTCCTTGAAGTTGGACCAATATTTCTCTCTCTCTCTTTTGCTCATCATCTTCTTATAATTATCTCCCTCTTCTTCCACTTACCATTCTACTTTCATTTATACCATTAACTTCACATTTTAGCAACATTGAAGGGAGGATAGAAAGGGGATTTCTTCTTCTTCTTCTTCTTCAAAAAAAAAAAAAATTTACTCAAGAACAAGTAATTATATAATCCTTTGTATTATATTAGTTTCATTTTCTTATGTAATTTAGATTTTGTACATTTTTCCGACTTTATGTATTAAGAATTATGTTAGTAAAAGAAGTATATGTATTCTAGTATTTTAGAGTAGAAATTCTATGTACATGTATTTGATGTAATGTATAAAACTTTATTTTTTTAAAAGTGTATTTACATGTATACATAATTAGATATATATAGATATATACTCATATGCATATATACGATATATAAGTTTAGTTAGGTATATGTATATATGTGTAAATATATATATATATATATAAAGAGAGAGAGAGAGAGAGAGAGAGAGAGAGAGTACAAGTACATATATAAAATATATATGCATGAAGTATAGTGTAAAGTGACATAAACACATGTATGTAAAGAAAAATATACATAAGGTGATTTAGGTTTTTATATGTATATACATGTATACTAAAAATTATAATCTAATTTTCTTAAACATAAATTAAGAAAACACAAGTATATATATACGTATACATACATGTATAAAAATATGTGTATTACTTGTTGTTAGGTAGTTTTTAGATAATTCCCTTCGTGCAAAGTACAAAAAACTAAAAGATACTAGAGCCAATTCGGTACAGCCACTCCAATGCCTAAGTTAGTAAATGAATTTAGGGAAAAGTAAAATGCGTGATTATGGGGTTTCAGGTTATTCTCAAAGTGCTTCTTCTCTGTATTTACAAGCGAATGTCGAATGTCTAAAATAGTATTAATTGTATGATTATTGGGACATATGGAGACCTTTCAACCAGGTACATTTCTCAAATGTAGTAAATGGGCAGTTATATAATATAACCATAACAAGTGATAATTATTCACGCCACTTTTCTTAAATTCAAATCAGAGACGAATTTATATTAATCGTTGTTAACCGAGAGGTGAGTTACTTAGCATGTTAGCAACAGAGTTGCCAAATGAAATCCGATTATCAACATTTGCCCCCTCCCCCCCCCCCCCCCAACTCCTGTGGTTGAGGATTCAAACTACGGAGTAAATGGTTTAATATTTTGTTTGTAGGGTTAAGTGAAAAACTGTTTCCCAAATGTCCAGCAATGTGGGGAGTTTGATTTTCATTTAGAAAAATGGAACGCATCCCATGTGAAAGGTCGCAACTTTTCAATTTTCCTGCCTATCAGAAGACTGAATGATAACATGTACAACAGTTGTCATCCTAGCTATAATTACATTGTAGGCACTAATAACTATCAGAGCCTTAATAACCATTGGATCTCTATCTCGAAACACATGCTAATAATTCGCACCGTCTTCTAAGTAGCAGACCATTGCTTTTAGAAACGTGTTGTAGTTATGAGGGTAAATCATCCATATTTGAGGAATATTTTAATATTGAAAACATATTTTATCTTCATTCACATCTATAAGCTTTTGCTTGCTTCCGACATTTCATCTTCACTGTTAAAATCTTCAAAAAGTTATGTAACATTCGTTATAGTCAAGATCAAGTATGGTTTGAAACATAATTCGTCAACTTATTCTTTTAGATTCTAAAGCAACCGAGACCGAGGCTACTTCTACCCCTCCCCCACCCTTCTAAAGAAGGGGCGGAATAGCATTTTCCTCAAGTAACTCGGCCGACAGCATAGTAGAGCAGTAGGATAAACTTGCTCGAATTAACTCTTTTGTAGTAGACACTTATCTAGAAGACAAAGGAGGAAGATTTGTGGTAAGGTGTTTATATAATAATATAATTTACTTTAGTGATTCACTAAATGGAGTAGCTAATATTGCTGACAAAGTTCTTGTATTGAAATATAACAAATACTGGCAAGATCTTTCTGAAACATGGAATCTTAGGATTTTCAAGTTACATCGAGCATGTTCTCACCAAACACTTATCGGCTTCTTTTGGCTTCTGAGACTATTTGTAAAGAAGTCGAGGTCAGGGCTATTCCTCAATTATTTAGGTACTTCTTTACAATAAGGAGGCAGCCCAATGGGTAGTACTTTGTGGCTACTAAGCACGAGTGAAAGTTCATGGATGGGTTGGAGTCTAAGATCCATAAGTGGTATGATAAGTTCATGTCTATCATTTCAAATGAAAAATTGGATTTTTAGACCCAATGAACTGAACCTACCTATACCAAGGATATTGAATTAATGTTGAATGATGCTGTCGTAGCAAAGAAGATCTAAGAAGGAAGAAAAAACAAAATGTTTTATTGGAATGTTAAGAGAATAATAAGGTGATATGAGAACGGGGAGCCAATTTTCTCCGAAAAGGAAGGTATGCTATTGAATAACTACCATGCTGAGTTGAGTTATAAGAGGAAAGTTGTTCTTTTAACAATGGGGGAAGAATAGTTTCCTTTGAGCCTTTCTCGACATGGAACATATAAGCCTTTTATTCCTCGCTTTATTGTTAATGTATCTACTTTGTATTATAGACATGGGCACTAGTGACATAGATCCTACAAAATTGTTGGCCTAAGCTAAGGCTAAGAAGTGCAAGGTCAATAGATGAGTAGGAGCCATGGTAACAGTGACTCATCCAGCAGCTATGAAGAAAGCTGTACAATAAAAAGTGACAAAGTAAATAGCAGCTCAAAAGAAGGCACTTCGTCTACTCAAGAAATATCAAGGCAATGAAAAGCTTCAGGCTATTGTAACCACACAAGTCGAAGTAGTCCTACCAGAGGAAAATATTCCTCAAGCTAAAGGGGGGAAAGATTCTAGCTATGATGTTGGTACTTACAATGGTGATAAAGTTACTCATTATGAAGCTTCTAAAGTATTACACTTCGAAGTTGCAAAGTTGCAATAGTCCCGCCGTGTAAATTATTCTATGATAATAACTAGCCTCACAGTACTTACCATAGACATGATTTACACAAGGCGTCGATGACTCTTCACTTTAAAGTAAACAATCCGATTAAAAGTTGAACTACAATTATGATAAATAGTACAAATTTCTAATAAATATGTATAATTATATATAAGTCCACAGAACTTCCCAGGAAGTTTTACATAAACACAACAGTCCACTAGATTATATAATAACTATCAGTCTTTCATCTTAGATTACAAGGTCACTCTAGTTACACATTACACTAAGTAACTTAATCCTCACACCCCTGGCTCCAAACGGACTAACCTCTGGGTAATTGTAGGGTAGCATAGTACTTGAAGTGTTCAGAAACCAGAACCTGTAAAAGGATTTATAAGGGTATGAGCAACTACAGCTTAGTAAGTTGAATTGGAGACTCATGAATGCATACAAGCACAAATAGAGTTATCAAGTAATTATTTTCATGTAATGCAATAATCAAGTATCATTGCACAACGTAGTCCGGTCCGTTGTGAAATCAGAGAAATTTCACCCGCTCTAATCCGGGTTGAGGAGTTTCCATATTATGCAGTAGCACACAACCAAACCCAGGCTTGTGCAATGGAGACCTCACTCCTCCCGTGACTACCTTCGAACCATTGACTTTACCCTCTCCACGACTTCCTCTCCTATCACTTAGTTCGACTAAGGATGAAGAAGGGACTATTTTGTAGTCCTGCGCTATCCCTTTCGAAGGGGTTGGTATTTGGTTGGAGAATCTTCTGATCTCCTAACGGGTTGCAATGCATGATATTTTTTTGTTATTAGGGTCGAATAAGATTAAATTTCATTTAGGGTGTTCAAACAATTTCATACCAATTCACTCAATCACAAAATCACTCATATTACAAATTCAGCACGAATTCAGATACATCAAACACATGCATAAACTACTTATAATCACAATCATATACAAGCCTAAGTCTCCGAGTACCATAAAACCAGTACTCTATTACAATAAGCAATAACTCAACTTACTTGGAATTGCTCGATCCCTTAGTCGCAAGCTGATTTGTCTCTGGGTGTCCTATAATACAAATAGGTCTATTTAGTACTTATACTTTATGGATTCATATTTTAAGTTATATTTTAACTCAATTTTTTTCGTGTATACCTATTACGTACTAATAATTCGTTGTACTCTATTTCGGGGTCCGAATCCTAAATTAGATTTTAATTTTGATTCCTAAGCCTTAAATATGCTCGAATCCTAATGTGACATTAATCACATTAATCTCGAGTATTCAAATATCTTATTGGGTCTTAATTTAGTATTCTAAACTATTTGGTATACGCTAACCCTAATTGAGGTATCGAATTTATTCCCGATGTGAGAAAATCTTTCATTTTGAGACATGTACTTAAAATTAAATATTATTTCAAATTTATTATTTTTCTGATTTCTACTATAATATTATCTAAATAACCCTAATTTTTTTAAATTTATTAATTTTCAATTTCACATATTATTAATTTCTTACATAAACTATCTAATTTCCTAAATTAACCATACTTAATACTCCAAAGACTAGGTTAGATTTCCACATTAGAGATTAGCATCCCTAAACATCTAATTACTATCTATATCAGTAATTAGTATCTTAATCACCTAATTAACCCAAAATTACCCAATTTTTCCATCATTTTAGGGCTAAAAATCAACTTAAAAATTTCAAAAATTAATTTTAAAAAAATGGCTTCATAGCACTGTTCTATATCACATGAGCATCCTATAGAAAAAAATTGAGCTCCAAACTATACTCCTAAGCTTATTTATTTTCTGTTCTAATCATATTCGGTTTTGAACAATTTGTTAAAAACCCTATATTTTCAGACGTAATTAAACTAAATCACTATTTTTCTCTAAATCTACATACAATAAAACCTCAGAATAACAAGTTTCATAATTTTCTGGGTAAAATAACTAATTTTACAAAATTATTCAAAATCGAGGTAATTAAGGGACTAACCAGTTCGAAGCTTTTTGGTCATCTAAATCCGGTCCAAGGGTATCGGCCAGCCTAAACGGTAGGGTTAGAGTGGTGTGATGGTGGTGGCTCGGTCCTAGGTGGTGGTGAGGTATAGGTTTCGTTCACTAACCAAATCTGCACAGTTTCCTTTTCTTTTTTCTTTTCTGGATTTTCTCTTGATTTTTTTAAGTTTCCTATTTTTCTCTAATGCTCAACTGTCCAAATGAGTTTTGGAAAATTTTCCCCTATTTATAGATTTTTTTGGCAATTAATATCCATTAATTTGACATAACTTTGCTCCATTTCCTTGATTTTTGGCTTTTGTGTTACCTAATTTTAATTGGTTAATTTTTATCTTACAAATCCTGACCTGCCATGACTTGATTTGGATCATTCTATACTCTTCTGATTTTTTTTTCTGATTTTTCCATATGTGAACATTTCTAATGATTATTTTGGTCATTCTAAAATTTTTAGTATACATATAATTTATCTCTAGTAATTTATTAGTTATTAGATTACACTTTTTGCCTTTTCAGTAATTAGTACTTATTATGCTTAAAATTTGAAAATTTTATAATCTCCTACTTTATTACTTATTTTCTTAAATTCAAGTTTACGGGGTCATTTTTACTAATATTTCTCTCAATAATTTATAATTTTGGATTTGATCGGATCCTTTAACCGATCGTCCTAAACCTTGTGTTCTAAGTTCAATCCTACAGTCACTTGGTTTAGCTTTAGGGCTTGCATGAAGGACCATCGATTTAAGTGGATGTTGTGCTAAGTCCCAATAAGAGAAGTGGAAATGAGCTTGCTAGCCAACCTCTTCCTAAGAAGTCCAAGACTTTAGATGAGAGGAGAAACGATGTCATGAGGAACAAAGCTCTCAACATCAATAGTACTGAATTCATCCCTCGCAATGAGGTGGGTGAATACTTTGTTCCGATTTGGGGCTACAACATTCTCTATACTAATTCGACCCTGGGTGATAGGACTAAATCCCTGGCTTTGATGGAAGGTATCATTCTTCTAAAGGATAGGGAAATTGTGAAAAAGGATGTCAATAGAGTCAGTGGTTGTAGTAAGGTGCACATTGTAACCAAATTGTATGATATAAGTATCAATTGAATCCTTTCAATTATGGTAACTGTTTTATTGTTAACAATCTTGTTTGTTTACAAATCAATAGCTACGTTCTGATGGCATTGGATGAAGCCAACAAAGAAATGAAAAAGGTAATAATAATAATAATTTTTTGTGTATTCTGCTAGGTAGTTTAGTAAATTCATCATTTCATATTGTTAACTTATCGCAAAAAATTGAGGATGCATACAATTCATCAAAGTTTCAAATTGCAACTGCTAAGAATGCAAGAATCAAGGTTGAGATGGAGGCTAGAAAATATCAGGAGGAATTAGTGGCTAATAAATTGGCACGTTCATTAGTAACCAATGAAGTCTTAAGCCGTAAGGCTAAGGCCAATGAGCAATATAAAGAATCTGAAAACCTAAGGAGGAGCTTCATAAGAAGAAAGAAGAGTGTTGTGGTTTGGGCCGAAAACTCAACTTAATGAGTGATGATGAAGATAGACTTAGGATACAGATAAAGGAACTAGAGAACAACAACTTTAGATTGCAGAGTTGCATTGTCAAGTTAAAGGAGGTATCGAAAAAAGGGCCTTTGTTGAAGAGGTGCTTGAAATTGCAACTCCAAGTCGGTAATATGAAAAATTATTGAGAAAAAAGTTGTTGAAGGGGGTCTAAGCAGCAAGAGAAGAAATCTTAGAGTTTCACCTTGAATATGATCTTTTGTGCTTGGACCTCATTGATGTTGATGATAAAGTTAGCAGTTGTGATGAAGAAGTTGATGAAGATTTAGGTGTCAAGATCCATATGCAGGGTGATAACGAGGCTCGTACCGAAGATCCTAACTATGACAAAGATCGTTTATCTAAAGAAATCTCTTACGTATGTAAAGAGAAATCTACTTATTCCATAACCTTAAGCAGTGAAAAAGAGATATGCTTTAATAAGGTCTTGTCCTTAGATTAGGGAAATGCCTCAATATAGTTGAAGAATTCGTTGCCTTAGGATTATTGTATTATATATATTTTTTATGTTATATAGACATGGTTTGATTAGATGGTTGAACATTTCATACTTTATTAATATCATCAACATTTCCTATAATGTGTGATTAACCAGTTTCAATATGTTTTATTTTACGTGCTTTGTGGTTTCTTGGCATGTTTTAATTCACATACACTGTATTTTCTTGACATGTTTTGTTTCATACATCTTATTTTCTTGGCATGTTTTATTTCATACGCCTAATTTGTGGTATGGACTTATAAATGAACACATGAACCCAATATCATGCGTAATCAAAGAGGGTAGGTCTAGGTCGCAAGATGACTTGAAAAGTAAATAATAGTCGAGGGAGAGCAGGGGTTCCCATGCATCGACGCTAGATATGACGCATCAACACCTCGTAAGAACTCAGGTCGTACGCATAAGTGTGGCCGAGAGATCACTTGCCACTAGTCTACGCTTGAATGGGCTAAATAAGAGTAACTTAAGAGCAAGGGGATACTTAGCTTAAGAGAAGGTAAAAAGTCTAGTGTATTCTTTTGTATGTATTCTTATGGCTGTTACATTATGTGACTATTTATAGTACCTTGTTAGGGTAAGTTCTATGTCATAAATAATTACAAAAAGAGAATTCCTATTTGCTAAATAAAAAGGAAATTACTATATAGGGAGACATGAAATCGTACATAGCGAATGTCGTTTATTAGAAAGGACAATACAATTGTCAATAAGGATAGTTTATGCGCGTTTTTATTGTGATTATAATAGTATTATGGTCCAAGCAGGGGTTGGCCTCTATTCAGGCTTGTTCAGCGTCAGAAAGGGCTGGACTGTGATTAGTTTAGGGATGACTCACCTTAGGTTGGTCTCGGAGGGTCGACTCTTAACAGTCTTAGTCAGCCTCAATACAGTAGAGATTGTTGTACTCAGATTTGGCACTTGGACTATGGTTTAGTAGAGGGTTCGGCTCGGCATATTGGTTGATCACCTCAGTAACATCTTGGATAGCATGGAGAGCAAAGTAGCTCGACAGATTAGACTAGGGTAAGTACTGCTCCTTAGTACTTAACTCACCTCGGATAGCTTAGAGAATCACTTGAGAGAGCCTTCAAGTTTGAGAGCGTGTAATTGGTCCTTTATCCTTATCATCCCCTCTAGGTTGTTTGAGATTTGGGATCAAATTTGGTTTGGTTCCTAGTTGTTTATCCTCGAGAGTGTAAGGTTGGAGATCAGTAATATTGAAGGAGTCTGAGGCTCCATATCCTTCAGGTAATTCAATCCTACAAGTGTTAGGATTGATCTTTTCAAGCACTTTGAAAGGTCCATTGGCTTTAGGAGACAATTGGGTTTTCCTTAAGTTTGGGAATTGTTCCTTACTAAGGTATATCCAGACCAAATTGCCTGGTTGAAATTCCCTTTTCCTCCATCCTGGGTTTCATTTCTCAATCTTAATAGTAGCTTGACCTAATTGCTCTACAACCTTCTAGTATATGACTTTGATGGCCTCAACTCTTTCGACAACTGGCTGATCATCATCGAACATCGGTTGGGGTACTTGGTCTAATAGCAGTTCAAGGTTGAACCCATAGGCGACCTCGAATGGAGACATGCTTGTTACACTGTAGGTGGTCTTATTGTATGCGAACTTAATGATTGGTAAGAATAGATCCTAATCAGCTATGTTTCATCTGACAATAACTTGCAACAAAGTTCCCCAAGTTCGGTTGACAACTTCGGTCTGTAGGTGGCAGAATGTGCTGTACAACAGCTTAGCTCCCATTCGCCTCAACAACATCCTCCAAAAGTAGCTCATGAACTTAAGGTCTGAATCTAAAACAATGGTCCTGGGAATTTTGTGCAATTTGATTACTTCCTGTAAGAAAAGAATAGAGATAGTCAAAGCGTCGTTAGTTTTGAAACAGGGCATAAAATGTGCCATCTTGCTAAATCGATCCATTACCACGATGATAGAGTTCTTTCCTTGAGATGTTCTTAGCAATCTTAACATGAACTCCATACTCAACTCGGACTATGGTTTGGTCAGGGTCGGTAAGGGTTAGTAATGTCCTTACTTAGCGTAACTCTTCACTTTTTGGTAGGTAGCACACTTTTCCAGCATGGATTGGACATCTCTCCTCATCCTTGGTAAAAAAAATCTAAAGGATGATACCTCATTAGTTTAGCGCTGGCTAAGGTATACTATCAATCCCCTCTATGTGCCTTGCGCACTAGCATTTCTCATATGAAACAGGTCGGGATACATAGCCTCTTCTTCCTGAATAAGTATCCGTCCTCCCTATGTAGTTATCTAGTATTTGTCCTTCCTTACAACAGGTGTAGATAGGATCAAAGTGTAGGTCTTCGGTATACAAATTCATGATGGTTGAGAAACCATATAGCCCTATCTGTGGCTTGGTCAGGAGGGTTTGTTGTCCTGATAAGGCATTAGCCACTACATTATTCTTTCTGTTCTTGTATTTTACGACATAAGAAAAACTTTCTATGAATTCAACTTACTTGGCTTATCTCTGAGCCAACTTTGGTTGGCTCTTTAGATATCTTAAGGATTTATGATCAGTATAGATCACAAATTCCTTGAGCAATAAATAGTGTTGCCATACCGTCAGGGCTTGGATTAAGGAGTAGAACTCTTTGTCGTAGACAAAGTAGTTGAGTACGGCTCCTCAAAGTTTCTCACTGAAGTAAGCGATAGGTTAACCTTCTTGCATCAATACAGCACCTATGCCTAGCTCGGAGGATGTGACTCACCAACGAACACAACACAACTTGATATCTCACTTCGTATGACGCATAAGTTGATGTCAGGGTTTACTCAACACTAATCTTAAGCTACTCAGTAATATTGGATAAGAGTGTATGAAAGATGGACTTGGAAAGGGTATCTCACAAAAACAAAATATTCAGTATTAAAATGTAAATTATCTCCGGCTTACAAGAGAAAGGGATTATTAATAGTAAGTCCCTAGGGCAACATTATAAATAAAGAAATTACAAGAAAATATATACAAAAAAGGGATTCCTAGTACATACGAAAAAGGGTTAAAAGGACAAAAGACAAAAATGGAAATGTGGTACAATGTCAAACAAGGTGGATAAGTGGTAGTGCAACATTGGTCCCATATTAATATTCTTTGAGCATAGCAAGTGAGAGGGATCAAGATATTGCGGTAATAAAGGTCGACGAGAGAAAACTACTTGGTTGATAGGTGAGTCTCTCATCACTTGGTAAGAACTTCTCGGTAGCAGCTGGTTAAATTACTTGGTACAGGGTCCCCAGCCAGGGAATGGCCGGCATCATCAATACTGAAAGCATAGATCACAGTATAACAATGCGGGGAACTTAAGGAGTTCAACTACCTTTCTTTGGTGTAAATTTCTCATTATTAGTAGGTTGCCGAGAGAGAACTTTTTAGGTGAGGCATTGCAGTCCTTAGAGCCGTAGGTGAGTGATGGGATCATTGGTTGGTAGTTCATCAATTCCTCGAGGTTGCTATAGATTTGCCCTTAAATCTTGGTCTTGGTCATCATCAGGTACACAAGGAGTTAAATCGACAACATTAAAGGAGGTAAATGCACCGAAACCTTTGAGTAACTCAATCTCATAAGCATCATCATTAATGCGCCTTAAGATCCTATAGGGTCCATCCGTTATGGGAGATAGTTTATTAGTCCTTCTACTAAGGAAGTGTTTCTTGCTAAGATAGACTTAGATAAGGTCTTTAGGGGTATAAATGACTTGCTTTCTTCCATGGTTTCCTACTTCCTTCTATCGAGCTATAGTTTTGGTTAATTGCTCAGTAATCTTCCGATGTAACTTTTGGAACTCCTCGGTACACTGTAGGCCGGATTGACTTTCCCCTTATGTACTCAAGATATTAATTAAATCTAAGGGCAGGTTCAAGTTAAGTCTATAAACAACCTCAAATGGTGATGTTCCAGTTGAGTTGTGAGTTGAGCGATTATAGGCAAATTCATTGATAGGTAGGTATAAATCCCAATTACAAGAGTTCTTTCCAATAATGGCATACAGGAGATTACCGAAGGTTCTATTAACTACTTCAGTTTGGCTATCTATCTAAGGGTAGCAAGAGGTATTGAATAGGAGCTTAGTGTCGAGTTTCCCCCATAGCATCTTCCAAAAGAAGCTTGTGAATTTCAAATCATAGTTAGGCACAATACTTCTTAGCATTCCGTATAGTCGCATAATTTCCTGCAAAAAAAGCTTAGTGATAAATAAAGTATCATTAGTTTTTTGGCAAGGAATAAAGTGGCCCATCTTATTGACCTAATTGACCCCTACCATGATCGAATCATATCTTCTTGGCATATAGGGAAGGCCGAGCATAAAATCCATGCTTAGATCAATCTACGGCTACTCGAGAATTAGTAGGGGTGTATATTCTCCATAGGGCTCTCTCCTCCCTTTTGCATACTTATACTCCTTGCACCTCTCAAGTATTCGGCACACATCCTTCATCATTCTAAGCTAGTGAAAGTTCTCCTTTAATATCTCAATCGTCCTCTTTTCTCCAAAATGGCTGGTCAAACCCCAAGCATGAGCCTTTTGAACCAGTAGCTCCTTTACAGAACCACTTAGCACATAAATCTACTTGCCTTTATCAAGAAGCCCTCACTTAAGTACAATGCTCTTGCAACTCTTCTAGCACTGCACCTAGTTACTAATAGTCCAAAATGTAGGTCATGCTCATACTAATCAGGTAAAGTGTTGAATCTAAGCACCTTAGCTTATAACATTGTGATGAAGGTATGATAACGAGAAAGTGCATTAGCTACTGTATTGGTGCTTCCCTTCTTATATCTGATGGCATAGCAAAAGGTTTCCAAGAATTTGACCCATTTGTCATGATGTTGAGAAAGCTTTTGTTACCCGCGAAGATACTTAAGAGATTCATGATCCAAATAGATGATGAATTCTCATGGCAATAGATAATGCTACCAGTTTTGGAGTGTATGGACAAGGGCATAGAATTCCTTGTCGTAGGTTAAGTGATTCAGGGTAGCACCTTAGAGTTTTTTTGTTGAAGTAGGTAATGGGTTGACGCTCTTGCATAAGGATAGCACCAGTGCCAACACCAGATGCAATACATTCAACTTCAAAAACCTTTTTAAAATTTTGGATAAATCTTCGATAGAACGAGGCTAAGCCATGAAAGCTCTTGACTTTAGCAGCATTACTCGTTGTAGGCCACTTATTAATAACTCTAACTTTTTCCTCATTAACTCGAACTCTACTTCCTAAAACAACATATCCAAGGAATATAACCTCACTTTGACAAAACACACATTTCTTCAGTTTACCGAATAATTTCTTAGCATAAAGTATGCTAAATGCCAATCTTAAATGTTCAACATGTTTGAAGAGGTCGGTACTTTAGACCAGAATATCATCAAAATAAACTACAACACATTTTTCGATCAACGATCTTAATGCATGATTCATCAACTGCATAAATGTACTTAGCGCATTAGTTAGACCAAATGACATCACCAACCATTCAAATAGACCATTCCTTGTCTTGAAGGCTATCTTCCATTCATCCCTAAGTTTCATCTGTATCTAGTATTAACTGCTCTTCAGGTTAATCTTAGAAAAGATGTAGGCGCTGCGTTACTTGTCAAGCATATCATCAAGTCACTGGATCGAGTATCGGTATTTGATAGTGATCTTATTGATAGCTCGGATGTCAATGCACATTTGCCATGTTCCATCCTTTTTTGGTATGAGTACAACAAGTACAACAGAAGGACTCATGCTCTCACGAACATATCCGCGATCTACTAACTCATCTACTTGCTTCTTTAGTTCAGCTACTTACTCTAGATTAAGCTTGTAAGTAGGTCGATTTAGTAAGACAGCCCCTGGTTGGAGGTTGATGCAATGATCAATTCCTCTTAAGGGAGGTAAACTTTTAGCATCTCATCAGGGAAGATGTAAGCAAATTCCTAAAGTAGCTGCTACACTTCAGCAGGTAAGTTTGCGGCCTCTTTAATGCTTAAGAATCTCCTGACTAAAAGGAGCACATAGACTTTGGCCTTGACTTCTCGTACAAATTGAGCTTGGGAAATCACCAAAGACTTCTACTGTAGAGATCTAACAACCTTTTGCTAGGCTTCTTGTACTTCCATAGGACTCATAGGTGTCAATATAATTTTCTTCCTATCCTTTTGAAACATGTAGGTATTTTTATTCCCATCATGTAACACTTTCAAGTCAAATAGTCATGATCGGCCGAATAATATATGAGATGCACACATGGGAAGGACATCACACAGCACCTCGTTCCTATACCTATCACCAATGGTAATCGGTACTTTGACTTGCTTAGAGATGTGTAGTCTTCATTTCTTGTTCAGCCAGTGAATCTTGAATGGCTTAGGGTATGGAAAACTTGGCAATTTCATGGCCTTAACTACCCCTTATGCAATGACGTTGGTACAACTCCTTTGATTAATAATCATGGCTCATAGTTTACCATTCACCCGGCAATTTATATGAAAGAGGTTTTCTTTTTGCTCATTCTCGTTAGCCATAAAAGTATTGAGAGATCATTGAACTACAAAACAATACTCGATTCCACCCTCAGGAGGTATCTCGGCATCAGGATCTTCCCTAAATTCTTCCAGCATCTAATTAGCTGCCACTTCTTCCTCTCCTTCACTCGTACTTTCTACTTCAAACTAGGGCTTGTCTCCCTTTATGGCCATGACTTAGTGATTCAAACATTGACTAGCCGTATGTCTAAAGTCAAGGCATTTAAAACATTTGATTTCTTAGGTTTTCCTCCCTAACTCTAACCTTATTCTCTTCAGATCTAAGGTTCCTCGGTCTTGCTCTTACCTTAGCCTCGTCTGGTTGGCTTGGCATGTGACCTTGGCATTCTACTTCGAAACTATTTAAAACTCTGTCATTCATTGGTCGGCTCAGTAAGCCATTCCTATTTGGTATCAGTGTTCGGCTACTTAGCATTCGGCTAGCCAAGTTTCATTGTTGCCTTTCAACTCTCTAGGCTATAAGGATGGTTTCATCTAAAGTTATGAGGCTCTAAGCTTTACGATGTTACTAATCTTAGCCCATAGCCCCGAGATGAACCATGCTATAGTTCGAGTCTCAGGCTCGTTAACATTGCATCGTATCATGAGCAACTGAAACTTTCAGACATAGTCATCTACGGATCCGTTACCTTACCTTAAGTCTTACAGTCGTTGGAAAGTGTTTTGTTCATAGTGTTCAGGAACGAACCTACTACTTAGAGCTTTCTTCATCTCGTTCCATGTTCAGACTTTGCGTCGAGTCTTCAGGCGAACATTCTATAGCTTCTTTTACCATAATGCTGCATATCTAAAAAATTCTAATGTGGACAACATCTTCATAATCATAGAAGTCAAATATCTTTTCGATCTTCTCTTTCCAATCTAAGTAGTCATCAGCACCACCAGACTCGTTAAAGCTCGGAATTTGTACCTTAAGATGTTCGGTACCTTTTGGAGCTCTGAACTCGTGCTCATCAATCCTAATATACTAGTCTTCTTCTTCTTCTTCTTTGTACTCTTCTACTTTGTCCAACTCTAACCTTCTCCTCATGACTCGTCGACATGTTGTGGTGGTACTTGGTTCACTAGAAAGGCTTTCGGAGCTCGCTTATTCATCTACCTCCTCAACCTATCTCTCATTTTTCGGCCCTACTCAGCCACTCTCTTACGCACTCTAGTATTTAAGACCTTATTTATTGAGAAAGCTAAGTTAGACACAATAGCAGCAAGATTTGTATCTGCTCATTAGTAATACGTGGTGTTTAATGGGTAACTTGACCATGACCATGAGCATCACTCTCAACATCATTAATCTCTCCCTATACATTAGGTTTCGACATTCTCAACAGAAAGCTTCAGTAAAGACACTTCACTTAGATGCTTTCAACATACACATAAATATATTGAACAGTAGAATGACTATCACTATACAGCTCTCGGTCTCAACCTCAAGCTCTAATACTAAGAAAATTATATGGTGTGCTTAGGAACTTAGTTATCACTAGGACTTACCATGGCAAATTTGACTAAAATTGGTCCTTTAAAATATCGAAGAAAATTAGAGGGAAATGGTCCACTAATGAATAAGAGTAGCTAACATGAAGTTGCTTAGAGGATGTGACTCACCAACAAACACAACATGACTTGATACCTCACTTGATATGACGTATAAGTTGATGTTAAGGTCTACTCGCCACAAATGCTAAGCTACTCGACAAGATTAGATAAGAGTGTATGAAAGATGGACTTAAAGAGGGTGTCTTACAAGAATAAAATATTTAGTATTAAAACGTAAGTTATCTTTGGCTTACAAGAGAAAGGGACTATTTATAGTAAGTCTCTAGGACAACATTACAAATAAAGAAATTACAAGAAAGTATATACAAAAAGAGTATTCTTAGTACATACGAAAAAGGATAAAAGATAAAAATGGAAAAGTGGTATAATGTCAGATGAGGTGGACAGATGTTAGTGTAACATTGGTCCCATACGAATATTTTTTGAGCACAACAAGTGAAAGGGATCAAGATGTTATGACAATGAAGGGGCTAGGATGAAAGAGATGGTAGCATGCCTAGAGAAAACTACTTGACTGTTAAGTGAGTGTCTCGTTACTCAGTAAGAACCTTTTGGTAGTAGCTGGTCGGATTACTTGGCATGGGTTCCTCGACTAGGGAATGATTGGGATCATCACAACCGAGAACGTTGATCATAGTATGAAAATGCGGGGAGCTTAAGGAGTTTAGCCACCTTCCTTCGGTGTAAATTTTCTCGTCATTAGCAGGTTGTCGATAGAAAATTCTTCAAGTGAGGGATTATAGTCCTTGGAGCTGTGTGTGAGTAATGGGACCGTTGGTTGGCAATTCATCATCCTTTTCTTTCCCTCAGCCTTTTAGTATAAGCTCGACCTCGACAAAAGTTATTCGGCCTAAGCTTTGAACAATTCGGCCTTGGGCTAAGACAGGTAGGCTTCAGCTTCTGGTAGGTCAATGTTGTCTTGGGACAGGTTAGCTTCAGCATAGGGATCATCGTAAACTAATTCCTATCATCATTGTGGGGTTGAAAAGAAGTCGTCCTTGACTTTAGATTATGAGTGCGAGCTTAGATGCTGAATAGACTTCTCTTCCCTTTTCTCTTTACCATGGGTGCTGAGTGTCTCTGGATTTCCTTAACACTCATAAGGGTTAAGTAATAGCTCTTCCCATCCTTCCGAATAGTGTAAGTGTTGAGGAAGCTGTTATAGATCACTTTCCGATCATATTCCCATGGTCGGCCCAGAAGTAAATTTGCAGCATTCATAGGCACTATGTCAAGGTCAAACTTATCTTCGTACTGTCTAACATTGAATGTTATCTGAGCTCTTTTATGTACATGGACCATACCCTTATCATTAAATCACTTTAGTCCATATGGTCGAGGGTACGGGTAGGTTGGTAATCTCATCTTCTCCACTAACTCAGTAGAAATGATCTTAGTGTAACGACCTCTATCAACTACTAGGGAATAGGTCTTCCCATTCACTAAACATCGGATCTGAAATAAATTCTCCCTCTGAATTGGGGCTTCCTTAATGTCGACTTGTCTACTTATCAGGGCTACAGGTTCTCCCATCTTAGGATAGACGTTAATTGTTTCCTCACTCTTTGAGCTCTTATCACTATGGCTCTCTACTTAAGCTTCGGGTCCTTCACCTTTCTAAATCATGACCCTCTTGTTTGGGTACCGTGAGGCAATATGTCCAAAGCCCAAACATTTGAAGCACTTAACTTCTTGGGCTTTAGTATTGGGAACTTTCTCCTTCCTTTCTTAGTCTCAACCTGGTCAGGTCGGCTAGGCTCTCCTTTCTCCATCCTTCTTCCGGGCTTTTTCTACTTTTCATGTCTCTTAGGCTTAAGGCTGCCCTGTTGAGGTTAAATTGTCATCCTTTGATGTCTCTTCTTCCTCTGTCTCTCTACTTTTAATGCCAAATTGATTAGCTTGTTTAGTGAGTTGAACGACTCCAATTCAACTATGTTGGTAATATCATCTCAAAGTCTACTCAAGAACCTAGCAATGGTGCGATCCTATAGCTTAGTAATCTCACATTTCGTCATCAGAGTTTTAAACTCTTGCAAATATTCTCCAACCGTGTTTCGTCCTTGTCTTAGGTGCTGGAAAGCATAGAGCATCTCTTGCATGAAGTAGGTCGATACAAAGCGCTGATTCATCAACCTCTTCATAAGCCTCCAAGTTTTGATCAGCTCCTCTCCTTTGGCATTTTGCTTAGCGATCAATTTATCCCACTAAAGACTTGCATATTCAATAAGGGTTAATGAGGCTAACTTGACCTTAGTTTTGTCATCGCACTCGAAGCACTCAAATAACTTCTTGACTCAGGATACCTAGTCAAGGAACTCTTTAGGTCAACTACTACCACTGAAAGTCAGCAGCTCAAGCTTGATGTTGTCATGTCCTTAACTATGTGTTCAAGGTGCATCCTGTGCATTCCTAACAAGTTGGTTCTCTTTGCATTTGCACTTCTATTGGAGCTCTACTCGACTACATCTCTTCTCGGCCTCTGCTCTCTTCTTTAGGCTCCTTGGTTTACTTTAGAGTCAATGCTCCTATCATTGCTTCTCCTCGGCTCAGGTCAGTTTTCTCTTCTCCTTGGCTCGGGAACTCTTCTCTATTGTCTTGCATCATTATCAAGCTTAGTAGAGCCACTTCTACTGAGGGGTATTCATTCCCTCCTTTCACCTCATCTAGCATGTCTATGGCCTCTAACTAATCTAGTAAGTTCTTAGATAAAATCAGTAAGATTTTGAATTTGATATTCAATGTTATCAATACGTCTCGTCAAGCTTTCATGAGGATTGCCTCTACTATTATTGATAGTATCTTCTAACATTGTGGTTTGTACAATAAATTTCTAGAGAGAGAAAATTTAACAAATACGTAACACACTTAAATTGTACTCAACTTGGACCAATTACTAACATAATTCTACAAATACCATGGTAACAAAATACAACTAATAGTAACCTAGAAATTATTGCTACTAGATTTTTATAGTTGCTCATGGCTAATAAACACTACAGCAACTAAAATTGAATATTGAAATTACTACTAAGAATACGAACAACAGACTTTACTAAAGAATGATGATGAATATAAATGTTCAAACCATGAGTCAAACTTTGAAGAACACTAACATACGTATCTCCCTAAAGCACTGATACTAGCAAAGTTGATACGTAATCTATACAGCGGTATCGAATGCAAGTAGGGTTCGAATGGGAATGAGGCAAGGGAAATGAGAATGGGGTTTTGACTGCAAATACGTATAGATATCACACACCAAGGCATAAACACAATCAAGGGTTGATCTTAAAATAGGGTTTGATACAATTCACAAATACTAAATGTCACTTGGGTTTAAAATGAGAGGTCAGTGGCAACTCATTAACTCGCTCAAATGAAGGGTTCACCATAATCTTAAGGCAAAATTGATAAGAACATGAGAGATTAAGGAGTATGGCACACTTAATAATTTGAAATGCTAGCTCAAAGGGCTCAAGAATGTCATAACTTCTAAAAGGAACATTTAAGTGTAAATTTACTGTATGAATATTCTTCATCGTCTGTATTCTCTTGATAATTACAACTATTACTATTTATAGCAAGTCCTAAAGTCCTAGTAGCAAAACTATAAATAATATACAAGGCCTTAAACCCTAAAGAATGGCCTATAATCAAAATAAGGAAAATATTTACAAAGTATACAAAATTGTGTACTTAATGAAGTGGTCAGCATGCAGTCATCCGAGCAGTCTATGGACCCGAGTAAGGGCTGGTTGGTAGTCGAGTGTCCAAGCAGGGGTGAGATGTTTAGAAGTCTTATTGTGCTTGGCCAAGCACCCAGTGAAGTCGGCCCACAGTTGCTGTACTTATAGATTGCTTGGTGCAATATCTCCTGTGCTATATTGAGCTGTTCTTTGGCCTCAAGTACTCGTTCGTATGGTTTCTTAGCTTCTTGGCAGGCGATAGACTTAAGGTCAAGTAGCTCCTTTTCTTCCCCTTGGCCTGCTGGTTTTAGTTTGGCCTAGACAAAAGCTATTCAGCCTAGGCTTTCAACAATTTGGCCTCGGGTTAAGATAAGTCGGCTTCAACTTCTCGCAAGTCAGTATTGTCTTAGGATAGGTCGGCCTCGACTTAGGGATCCTCATAAACTAATTCCTATCACACTACTTCCTATATCATCAATAGAGTTTATATAAGGTCCTTGACTAACAAAACTTCATATGAACTCTATAGGGGAAGGAAACCAATAGTTTCATATTTTCATGTTTTTGGAGGAAAATGTTTTATAAAGAGAAATAATAGAAACTTGGGAATATTTGATGAAAAAGTCGATGAACCTATCTTCGTGTGATACTCTCTAAATAGTAAGGCATATTGGGTTTATAATAAATCAACTAAAGTAATCAAAGTATCAATTAATGTAAAATTTTGTGATGAGTTGAGAAGAGATGAATTAGATAATGAAATTTCACAAGTAATAAATAAAAATGTGAAGACAATAAGTCAATATAGGGTATAGAAACTTTGGTAGAAGCAAAACCTAAGCATTAAGTTCCCCTAGTATAGGAGTAGAAGGTCTTGTATAACGTTTGTTAGAGTCCTCTAAAACATGGCACTTTAAACCATCTCATCCTCCTAATCTTGTAATTGGTGATGTACAATATGATGTTTAAACACAATCTAAATTTCAAAACATTGGAAATCACATTGAAATTTATTTTAAGAAGAACCTAACTCAAATAAAGTCACTATAAAATATGCAAATTGGCTAAATGCAATACAAGAAGAATTAAACCACTTTTGTAGGAATTAGGTGTGGAGTTTTGTGCTAAGAACAGTAAATAAATCTATAATTGGAACCAAATGAATCTTTAAAAATAACTTGAATGAAAATGGCAAAGTTGTATAAAATAACACTTGGTTGGTTGTCAAAGGTTATTTAGAAGAAGAGGACATAGATTACGATGAACCTTTCTTTAGTTGTTAGATTGAAAGCCTTTCGTTTCTTGCCTGCACATGCTTATTTTAAAAATTTCAAGTTATTTCAAATGGATGTAAAAAACGCTTTCTTAAATAATATCAAAGAATAGTTTATGTAGAGCAACCTCCTAGTTTTAAAAACCTATTCAATGAAGACTATGTAAGATCTGTACTTTTATGATTTAGTCCCAAGTAATCGATTTAGGATGTATACATAAGTAACTTGATCAAGCCAATATTTCACAAAGAAGTTTTAAAAGTTACTCAAGCATATCCTATAGATTTGAAATGTAAAAACATAACAAAATAATATTATAACTAAAAATAGTCAATTTTACTATAATATACTATATTATATAATACGTGTCAAAAACATGCAATTTAAGTAAGGAAAAATAACTATACCTTAGAAACAAAATATTTAGGTTATAAAATTATTGAATGACATAAAATAATATATAAAAATAGTACATGCACTTATTGTGTAACTATTATATACAAATATACACCCGAAATCACCTAAAAATATACTTAATTAGCTAAAAAATTAATAAGAGAATGTTAAAAGTTAATAAAAAATCACTAAGACAACATGATTAACTAGCTTTAAGCGTAGGATCATACCTAGATAGCTATTGATCAAGTAAAGTAACTTAGTGACACCTTAAATTAGCAAAATGAGGGATATAAAAAGCTTGAGGAGTGAGAAAACTAAGCCATTTGAACCCATGCAGCCTAGGTAAATTTACCAATACTCTTTGTAAGCTCCCTTAATGTCTTAGGGTTGGAGAAAAATTAGGGAAAGAAGAAGAGGATTAGAAGAAAAGTTATGGGAAAGAATAACAAGAAAACAACGTAGACCTAGTAGTTTGTTGGAGCAAGGATTCAGGCCCAATTTGGAAGTAAACCACCAGCATCGGCTAATAGTGAGGGTAGTGCCTAAGGTTACTGACATAATGGTGGCGACCATTGGTGGTTAGATAATTCACCTTTGGTAAGCTCCAAATTTCATCTAATTTTTGTATATTTTCCAAAAATATTAATTTAAGTTAGAAATTTTAGAAAATTTTATTTTGGGTTATCGTTATATGTATAATTTGAGAAAAATATCAATTTGTGAAAATTTTAAGTAGATATATATTGTCCTTAAGAAATTAATCAAAACCATGTTAATTTCAAAGTTGTTTTAAATACCCTTGCTAATGTAGTTTTAAACTCAATTTTTTTTCTAGGATATCACCATATTATGTGAAGAAATTCTATGAGGAGATTTCATCTAAAAATATTTTCTATAAGTTTTGTGAAATTGTGAGCCATTTTCATTATAAAAAAGGCTATTTCAAGTTTAATTTAATTATTTCTAACAAAATTGGTTTGCACCTAATCTAGAGAAGATTTATAATATATCATGTTGAGGTTGGTGATGTGGAGTTGAGGTGATATCAATTGAAGTGGAGGATATGTTAAAATTGGTGGGTTGGGCATGGATTGGTTAAAATAAAGCATTATGAGAGTAGTAGAGTTAATATATCAAGATATTATTAAATTTGATGAAGGATGGAATTATGATGTTAGCTTGGGTTTTAAACTGAAATGGAAGTGCTTGAGTAAATAATTTGGTGTAAATATGTAAGTTTAAGGTTTGTTAGAAGGTTTACTAGAGAGTTCATTAGAGGATTTGTCAAAGGGTTGATTAGGAAAAGAACCATATGGTTAGAGATTCATCCAGAAGGTTGTTTGGTGAGAAAGGCCTAGCTGAAATAAAGTCAAAAACTTGATCAGAGGGTTAGCTAACGAAAGGAGCTCAATTATAATAGTTTTAGAGACTTATTTAGAGGGTTGGCTAGTGAAGGAACCTTAGTTGAAATAACTTCAAAGACTTGTTTAAAGAGTTAGTTGGAGCAAGAAGCTTAGCTAGAATAATAGCAAAGACTTAGTCAAAGGGTTACCAATATAGGGACACGTGTGTCAAAAACTTTGTCAAAAGGTTCTTAGACCAAAACTTAGTATTGTACATACTTTCAAAACCTTGGTTAGAGACATCATTAGTAAGTTAAGTACTTAATAAATAATCTAATAGACTTCCTTAAGTCCATTCACAACCATACTTAAACCATTAAAATGAACTCATATACTTTACATATAGCAAAGACTAAAGTAATTATATTGAACATTTAGAAACAAATTAAAGCGGATGAGACTAACATGCATGATTATCGAGCATCATGTGTCTAGGTAAGTGGGATTATTGTTTCATTGCACTTCGAAGTATTATTTTAGAATACTTGGAGGCATTAGTATGTATTGTTTGTGGTTGTAGTTTAGTTGACTATGTGTATGTAGTGCCTATGCTTGAATGTTGTTTGTTGCTGTAAGAGTTGAGCTCTTTGTATTGTTTATTTTGTGATTACTGTTTAGATTAGATAGTTTGAAAATGGTTTATCACTTCAAAAGCAAACTAACTTTAGCTTGGCCTAATCTCTCACTTAACCTGCATCGTAACCTGCTTAAGAGATAAGTAGGATTCTCAAGCCAAACACAAACCTTTCAATGATGATAACTCAAGTGGTTCTCTTCCTATCCTTAGTTAAACTAAGTAATAGGAGATGAGATAGCAGCAACGTTGGGAATTGTGGTTCAAACGTAGTCTTAGGCGCAAGATATTCTCCATTGCATAAGTCTTGGTTTGATTTTGCTTTGTATCTGAGATTTCAAAATCCTCAACCCGGATTAGGGCAGCACAATTTCTCTAATCTTAGGATGGATTAAATAACACTGTGTAATGGCATTTACTTGTACATACATTGCATTTAACTAACTTAATTGAAAACTTTGGTTACTTTGTGCTAAACACATAATTATATCTCTATCCTACTTCATGAGCAAGTTATCACTCATTCTCCTATAGTTATTTTATAGGATTAAAGTAGATTTACAAATACAATACCCAACTTCAAAAGATTAAAGAACGGGGCTAAGGAGTGAGGATCAAGAAGAATTGGTTGAACCTTCATATTGTTTATCGATTTTGTTAACTTTTTAGAAAAACTATGCAAGTCACCTTAGGTAGCCCTATAGTTTTCAGCTCTTAGTTTATGTAATAAATAACATAAACTTGTGGACTTATACAAATTCTCTTTAAAATAAGTTATCTTTTCATACAAATTTAATCTTGTAAATGCTTGTTGGTTTCTTAAAATTGTACCACTTATCTTTTATGAAATTCTATTCTTTTGAAACATTGAACTGTATGATCAATTTGAAGAGATATTTTAATGAATTACACCATAGGTTTTGAATTGGATGCTTGAAAATAGTTAAGTCAAGTACGCCTGATGTGAAGTAGGCCTATGATAGCAACTAAAGCCAACTTCTATTTTAAAATGCTCTCATGGTGGGATTGTTGCACTTTACCTCCTTAGGGTGTAATAATTCTAAGTTAGTACCAAAGCATTATTCTCAAGAATGCACTTAAAGCGTAGCTCTTAAGAACTCACTTTGAGATCTCATAACTAAAATAAAATAAAAACTTTAAGAACATTGAGAGTTAGGGAACTAAATGGGCATTAAAAGGTTTAGACTTGTAGGTAGATGTACAAACATGTACATATATGTGTATATATATTTCAAGTATACAAGACTTTCTAAGGCAAATCAATATGATATCATATATATATGTAACTAGTTCTTTTCTAATTGCTTATTGACTCGTAAGAGAAAGAGGTATGTCCCTTGGATATATTGTAGTGAATGTAAAGAGTTGCTTATAAACTATAGGGTTTGGAACATAGAAGTTGTTTTTAGGTACATTGACTAGCAAATGTTCTATACTCTTGGTGATATTATAGATATATCAAAGGATCATCTTATAGTTATTGGGTGATTGGAAGATAATGGGGAGTGAGTTGGATACTAATATTACTAGTATGGCATTTGAGAAAAGGTACTTGTTAATTAAGGAGGCTATGTTTATAATGGTTTCAACATTACATTTCCAATTGTTATAGAAGTTAAGGAAATAACTATCCTAAAGGAATTAATCAAGTGCCAATACAAGAACTCTATTTCCTTAGAGATTTTCTTATTGAACCATTGATCAATTTCATAGACTTCCTCCTATAAAAAGTATAGATATAGGAGTCTTGCCATAATATGGTGAATTTGAACCCTAGTTAAATCATAAGAAAACCCCCTATAATGTAAGAAAATTGGATGTACAAAATAAGAACTTATATGAGGATCTTAAAGAAGACCTATGATTTAGATGCTACGATAATTCAAGTTGAAGATGGGGTGAAGAAATGGATAGCAGATTGAGAAGTGTCAAATATAAAACGAAGTAGAACCTTAGGTAGAAATCGTTTCCAAGACTTAAGCAGAAGGTCATGTAGGAACCAAAGAGGCAAACTATGAAATTGGGCTTGATGATGAAGATATTAATGACAATGATGAAGTATATGAAGTTATAATGTCTTTAACCCTAGAGAAGGTAATATTACGTTTTGGCCCTAACTTAAAGATGATGATGTACATGAAAATAAGCATGGAAATCGACTATCATTAAAAAAATTAACAATTTTTGAAGAGTCTAGTAACTTGTAAAGTAAAAGGCTATTAGGGTATAATAACTTTTAGTAATTTAATTCTTTTGTTAGTGACATAAATTGGGAACTCAATTATTTTAGACATATTTAGACCATGATTTATGCGATGGACTACTACAGTTTTGATGTATTTGATACTCTTTGATGTATTTTATTTCTTTTAATGATATAAACATGATCTTGTATATAGCTAATTGAAGTTGTAATTAGAAACAATATATTTAGGAAAAGAATATGTGACCTTTTGATATGTATGGAAGTTTATATGCAATTCTTGGTTATGTGAAAGTTTAATTCTGATGTGATTACTATTTGATGTCAAGTTAAGTTTTAACAAAAATTTTTTTGAGGTAAAGTTCAGGTTCTGATGTATATTTTTGAGAATTGAAAGTTGAAATTTCAAAGATATAGAGGAAAAAAGAATATGACTTTGAATTATGTTAAATGTCCTTTGAGTTGTATGTATGGAGATTGGCTTAAGGAAGCTGAACACAAAAAAGCAGTATTTAAAGCATGATATTTCACAAGAGAACTTTTGTTTCTATCTTCTAATCAGGAGACTGTGACCCCTAAGATTGCATGATTGCGAATGATATTATATTACAATTTTGAATACAGGGGAAATGATATTCACGTGTTGCTCTACTACTGTTTTTTAATGAGCAAAGACGAGATATCATAGGAAATACTTCTCTATTATTATATGTATACAAGATATGTTTGATATAAATAATTTGTGGATACTGAAATGTCAACGAGAGGTTTATTGTTAAAAATTATATGATGAATTATTATTAGCAAGAAGCAACCATTCAAAGGGTTGTCTAGAAACTTAAATTTCATATTAACATCTAATCTTAAGTACATGAGTATGGTTCGTATAGGTGATATCTTATTAGTATTGCTTATGTAGTGGGATGCATTTACTATAAGTGTTATGTGAATTTTGAAAAGTTACTATGAAGATTTATTGTGAAATTTTTATGACATTAGCAATGTAGAAGATTCTTACTCATAAGAGCTAGTGGAGATTGAATTGTATACTTAGTTACAAATTATACATGACTGTGAGTATAGGGTTAATAATCACTTGTGAAAGTTAGATGTATGGTTAATAAAATGATTAAACACATAGAGAAATAATCTGTAAACCTTGCGAATTTAGCTAATTGTGAGTAGAGTTGAACTTTAGTACTATGATAACTCCGTGAGTCGACAAAGCTAAGTAAGATAAAAATTTTATTGAATTATGAATTCGAATATAGTATTGGGAATAAAAACTTTAGAATTTGATTGAAACTTAAATTACGTACGAAAACCCTAACTCCTAGGTATGCATGAATATCTGAGATTAAACTCAAACCTAATAAAAACCCTAAAACTATAATTTAAGCTTAGAAAATGAATAACTACATTCTTACAGTAATAAAACCCTAATTGAATATAATTATTGATTAATACACATAATTGCATAAAATCGATAATCGATCACGAACTTATCGAGATAACTCTTAAATATTGTAAACACAACGGATAATAATTTAATTAATAAATTTTACAAAATTTCAAAATATTATTTCATAATTATTATTCAACATATAATTTTATAATTTTGTATCTGAATATTTTATTTTTAATTATTTTTTTCCTTTTTCTTTTCTTTCCTTCCTTATTTTTTTCCTCTGCTCCACACGATTTTTTTTTCCTTCTACTGGACTTGTTAGAGCAGCCACTTGTATGGTTGTTTTTTTTTTTCCCATATGTTAAATGTTTAGATGAAATAAAGATATGGATAAGGATCTTATCAAATCTCTTCATTATCTTATCTTACTTTTTCTTTTCTTTTATTCATTTCATTTTTTCCTCTTTTCCTTTTGATGTTGTGCTAGCTATCTTTCAAAGTCTTAAAACACAAAATAACACACACAAATCCCCCTCTCCAAAACCGAAACTTTCCCACCTTCTTTTCACTTCCATCTTTTATTTTTCTTTTAATTCTTTCAACAACAATTAAAGCAAGCAAGAAGAAGAAGAAGAAGAAGAATCCTTGGATTATTTATATATTCAAGACACCAAAGTAAGATTATTTAATATGTATATGATATTTATTTTACAATAATCATTTATATGTTATATATATATATATATGTATATTGTAGTATCTTATGTATATTAAGAGTATGTACAAATTTTTTGAAGAAAAACCTATGTATATGTATTAAGATTTTATGAAAATGGGTATTATGCCATGTACATGTACTTATAGGTGTAAACACATAGGTATATTCAAGTTTACATATAGGTCATATTTGATTCTACACATATTTAGTAAAAGGATTTGTGTATATGTACATACATATATATGTATACTATGTTTTTCATTATATATATATGTTGTATATGTAAGTATAAAGTACAAAAACATAAGCATAATATATATAAATATCATATATGTATGCGTGTTTAATATATGTATATGTACATAATAAGTATTTTTTTATTATGTGAGTATATGTACCAATAAGTAGTCGACAATACATGTATAGATATACATATGTATAAAATACAAAAAGTATTAGTATGGTATATTTATGTATAAGTGTATAGAACATATAGTATTTTTAGGGTTATCTTCCTAAATTACATAAGTATTAGAATAAATAAGTGAGAGAAACTAATTTCATAAGTGTATATATATATATATATATGTATAAAAATACATATATTGAAAGTATAGTATGTATAAGTATAAGTATACTAAAAATGTATATATGTAATATACTATAATATTAAATTATTAAGGTATAAAATAGGAAAAATTTGAAAAATATACTAAATCATGAAAATAACACATGGCATTTGCTCATGCCGTACGTCATCATTTAATAAAATTTAATTAAATTCGTGATGATAATAATAATAATAATAATAATAATAATAATAATAATAATAATAATAATAATAATAATAATAATTGATTAACTAAAAAATTATTAAAATGGTAAAAATGAATTAAATAAGTCTTAAACCTTAAAAATAACCAAATACGTAAATTTTGATAAAATAAACTTAAAAATAAGAAAATCTAAAAAATCTAAAATTTAAATATTTATTAGATCATAAAATCATAAAGAAAAGCTTAAAATAAAAAATTATAATTATTTAAGTTAAAATAATAAAATTCATAATATTTTTAGACTATAAGAAAAATTACGGGTTACAATACCTAAAATGGACCCTACTACGTGAAAGTACATTTGAAAACAATCAAAATCGACTATAAGTTCGTAAAAATCTAAGTTAAAATGAAAAAGTTGCATATAATTAAAAATTTATGATAAATTGAAAAAAATAGTTGAAAGATTTAAGTTAAACTTTCTTTATATCATCCTTGGGTTATAGTGGGAAATTAGGTAAATAATGATAGATATTTAATGGGGAAATTTAGTTTTTCAAAACACTTATAAGCTTTCTTATTTTTTATGTATTTGATTATTGAGTTTTGGAATTCTCAAAGGTTGAGAGAGTGAGCATTAACTTAGGTGAATGAATTCTTATGATTTGCTATCAACTTGCCGTTTGTTATTCGTACACTGCTTTTTAGTTGATACTGATTGTTTGATTGAATGACTGATTACTTTGTGTGTTATCATCCGTATGATCACTTTCTTAAATCAGTAGATATAACTATTCGACTAAAATAACTAGCTATACTTGTCACAATCTGTGACCCCATTTGGTATACTGATGGAGAGTGCTAGCTTTGCAGATTTTTGAGAAAAGCATTTTTAGAAAACGTTTTTCCAATCTTAACTATATTTTGTATGATTTCTATGAGGGCTCATAGTGCTCATGAATAATATTTTATCCTTAAGGCAAAGTTAGCATCTCCAATTTATTGTGAGAAGACTCACATATTTATGCTTAAGGGATCTTGGATATGTTTTGATAGCTAGAGGATTTGCTTTATGTGCCCGAAGGGGCTTGGATATGTTTAGTGGATGGCCCTAGTTAGGGTCCACTTACATTGATTGTTGTTTCTCAGATTTGGTTAATAGTCGAGTATTGTCTGGTGTGATTGTGCCCTCAAGTAACCTCATGCGGTTAAGGTAAGGAGCTCTATGTGGGTAAGTATGGAGGAAAAATTAACGTATAGACAATGTAAATCTACACCTTCCATAGTTTCAGAATCCTATGGATATGTTGCTTGCATTCATCGTGTTTGCATTCATTTTGCATATAGATGATTGCATAAGTACTAATAATGATTGATAACTTGTTTGAAAGTTAATAGTAAGGAATGAACTTATTGAGTCGTGATTTGCTCATTTCCTTATAGTTTCTTTTTTTCTTATAGGTACTTTTAAGTAGGGATTAGGGAAAATCTTGAGAGGAGAATATAAACCGAAAATAGGTTTAATGATATTAGACTAAATTGAAATGTGTGTAGTTGGTATAGAAACAATTGATGTAAGAAATACTTATATGATAAGATTATGTATAATATAGTATTTCTTGTAAATTATTTAGTTGTTTTACTTTATCTTAGTATTGGGTAGGATATACCGATTTTCTGCTGTTCCGGTGGACTATGGAATATCGGATGTCTATAGTGACTTATATTTTATAGTAAAATAATTAATTAAAAATCGAAAACCTTAGTGATTAATTGTTTAGAGTTTTGCAATCTTTGACTTGCAAGGTGGTTCCATATTATGGGTACATACATGATATGAAAATTGTAAGCAACTTTATTAGGCTCCCCTTAGGGTTATGACACAATCGGAGAATGTAAACCTAATTTTAAGTTCTTTTATACCTTAGGGTTTACTAAGAGCTAACTCAGTACCACTCCCAAACATGACATACCCAATACAATTTAGATAGATGATAATTAACATAAATATTATGATATAGCTTTAAGGAGCTTTACTACAACATCTTTTTGCTAGTAAGAATGTTGTAGGTTAATGATAATAAGAAGTTACACTAAGAGAGACTTGATTTCAATGGAAATATTAAACTTTTGAAATTCCATGAGATCAATTGATACTTTAAGGATGAGATAAACCTTAGTTAAAGACTCATCAGCATAAACTGAGCAAAGACAAAGGCATTTAGAATCCTTAAGCACTGGAAGGAGAAGTGCAAAATATTTAAGTAAAAGAAAGGTGGACTTCAAGACAAGATCTCGATGGGTCAATGATTTGATAAACATTTGAGAGGAAACTGAAAAGTGTACCTCCATTGTATCTTATGACCATTATCGTATTAGATGTTCATAGTTATGATGGGACAATCATACGTTTAGTTCTTTAGGTTTAATCCTTTGTGATAGTCTAAGGTTAATGTTTACTAGCATCCTTAGAAGAATGCCTTACAAGTCACATAAAGATCACCTATTAGTTAATATGGTGGGGGTACTACTTCCAAAGTCAGCTACCTTTTATGTCTTTTCTAATCAATTGGTGTAGGGTTAAAAGTAGTAGGTTGGTTGGGGAGGAAATTTCTCCCTAAATTAGCTCTATAAGATATAGAGAGGAAGATCTCTCATAACTAAGTTTCAAGTTATATCCTATTACATACACTATCCATGTTATAGATGTCATAGTTGACAATGTCATGCTAGTTTGTCCATTGACTATCCTTAATTAGTAGATATAAAGATTATTTACAATATATATAGTTGCTATTGATAATGTTGGCTACAACAATGTACAATTAATAGTTCATAGGTTCCTTTCATAATATAAGACATAAAGACATTTATTATTTCCATAGCATTAGCTAATTATACATACAAGATTCGGTTTTATAATCATAATTAAATATCTTGAGTTCCTATTTATCACATTAATATTGCCTATCCTAATCTTCTAATGATTTACCCAGAACATACCTACATAGTAGCACTAAGATCTTATGAATGGATACAATGTATACATATCTAATTGGTTAATAAACGTATTCCCATCTAACTTATAAGTATTTTGTATATATTATTAAGTTTATAGGATTACCAAATATAAGTACATCTTAGTTGCACAATATTCACTAATCAATTATAAAGTCTTGTTTTGTAGCTTTCGTCATGCCCCAAATTTGAAGAGTTGTAATAGCCTCGTCATGTAAACTAACCTAAATTAGAAATTACCCTCCATAGCTGCTAACATGGGTATGGTCTATACAAGGTTAATGACAACTCAACTAGCGTTAAAGCAATTAGATGGGTACCTGTAGTATACAAGACCTATGGAGTAATACTTTACAAAATATATATTTACATATCTAAAGGTAGTTTAGATCTTTTACATAGCTTTATATACATCAGAGGTTGAAAGTTTTTAAAAGATCTATACATCTCCATAGGAGAATTTACTTACATATTATAATATATTAGTAAGTCAACGAAAACTATAAAGCCATTTAGGAAGACCTTATAATCTTTGTAGCAAAAAAAATAAAAATAAAAATAAAAAATTAACATGAGCATTGATCCATTCCTTAGACTTCAACACCTCACTCCCCAGCCTGTCGGAACTAACCTATAGATAACTATAACAAGGTATCTTTGGGTACTACTCTACACCTGTAAAATAATCAATTGGGATGTGAGCTCAACTAGCTTAATAAGAAGGGATAGAGTCATAAGAGTTCATTAACAAAGATGGTTTTTCAATCATTATTTAAATGCTAATGCAACAAGCAGATGATAGATCATCGTTTTAATTGGCCCACTATGAAACCAGAGAAATTTCATTTACTCTAACTTAGATTTCAAGGAGTTTTAATATTAAACTATCAAACTAAATTCAAGCTTATGCATTGGAGAATACTCTCCTCTCTAAAAAAACATTTGAACCACGATTCCTAATCTCATCGTAATTGCTTCTCCTATCACTTAGTTTGATTAAGGATGAGAGAAGGACCATTTCTTCTATCTTTATCAAAGTGTCGGTATTTAGTCTGACAACCTAATAGTTATCCCTATTGAGTTATCATCAATTTTAGGTTAGATGTTAGTTAATTTAAGATTAGTCCAGATGATAAGGTGAGCAACCAAGTTCATATATGCTAGACATGATATATTCAAGTAGAAAACAATACTCAGAGTTTAACTCCCAATCATCAATTAGTTTCACAAGTACACACATAGTATATGCACAAACAATCAAGCTACAACTACAAATACGCATTCTTAGTTCTCCAAGTATCTTCATATGATACTTCAACATGCTACAAAACATTGATCCCAACTGACCCATACTTACTAGTAACTACTCCTGATTGTTGCCTCCTTACTCTTTAGTTATCCTTAAAAATACACAATAGATTAGTTTTCATGCCTTAAATCATTAGCCACTAGTTTATTTGATATGTTTTTTGTTGTTTCTTTACAAGTTTTATAAGTTATTTCGACTTAAAATTCATAATTTCTTAACCATTCATTGATTTTTGTAAGTTACACTAAATTGCCAAATCCTCTGACTTAGATTCTAAGTAGTTTTATAGTAGTTTTCTTTAGCAAAAAATCCTTTCAGTTACTCTATGACCTATATAGGGATCATTTGTGATATTAATTCTACTCTATGAGACAACCTTTGAATTTCCTTAAGTTAAGCTCCTTATTAACCTATCCTCTAGAGTACCCTCTAATTCTGTTATCTCTAAAGTCTTTTTAGGAAAATCACCCTTTGATTAAGCTTCTAAGTCTTCTATTTTCATATTTTACTCATAATTTTTTATTTTGACTCATTCTCTAAGTATCATTTTAATGCACAACCCATTTACAGAACCTTTGAGTTATCATTTATCTTTAACCAATATCTCCTTATTAGTTAATTTACTTGCTTTTCTTCCAAGTTACAATTATACAATCAATTCAAAACCTTAAATAATATTTCAAACAACCTTCCTCGACTTCATTACTTCTCAACTCCCTATACATGTCATCATAGTTCATTAATTTTTCAAATTCAACAAAACAATCAACTACCAACTTCACTTCTTAAAGACTAAATCACAATTCTCTATAACTCCTTACTTTACTACTTAACCCAACAATCTCATAATAGTATAAATATTTCAATAATTAATCTAACTCAAAATATAAGTGAGGTTATCACTAAAAACACTATTTTAAACATAATTTACGACTCAAAAATCACATAAAAATTTAGAAAATAGTTTCTAGAAAAACTTTCACATAGCAATTCAATATTGATTTAGGATATTTTATAGAAAAATTTTGAAGTGGAAATTGCATTATTAGCCCTATTAATTTTAATATAAAAAATTGTCTGATTTCTCTAATTTCTTAAGAATGTATATGATAGTTACTTTGTACAATAATATTTTTCCTAATTCTATATATAAAAATATGTGAGAATAATTTTTTTTTTCATAATTTTCTAGGCTTTTTTTACATTTTTATTGAATTTTAGAAAATTGGATATAAATAGACATCCATTGAAAAATGAAGCTCTGGTCACCCATGATGGCTCCTACCTTGTTAATAGCTTTAGTCACTAGCTATTCTTCGTGGTGGGTGGTTAGTTGACTTCCAATTCTTCCTTAATCTATTGAATAGGCAAATTGCCTAATCACGCACTGATTTTGCTATTTTTCCTAAGTTTAACTCTTTGATTATTTTAGCTCACTAAAATTTTTCCTAAATCATCATTTGCATGTATAAGATGTTGGAGAGTATTTTTGAATTTTCCTAAGCTGTTTAAGTGTTGCAATGGATTTTCTTCCTCTATACTCACAATTTTAGGCTTAAAAATTATGGAAATTTGCATACTAGTCCCTTGCTTAGTCTTTAACACCTGTCCACGATAATCCACATGCCTACCAACTTAATCCTAGTTGTTCCCTTTTTTATATAGTTTTTATTGATTTCCTATCTTATTTTAACCTAAAATGTAAGTAATATGGTATTTTAGTTAATTATGAGTATATGCATGTACTTAAAAATTACACATGACGCATACATTTATATTCTACATGTCATTTTATGTCCTATAATAATTTTATTACATATACAATGTATCTTTAAAAAATTTCCAACTACTAAGGCATATTATACACTATTACGATAAATAATAGTAATATAGTTAAATTGTACTATTTTAGACATATTATTACTATTGGATTATATTTTTTATATTCGGGTCTACAGGGTCTCCTCGACTAATGTCTTAAGCCGATTTATAAGTTTTAGGGTTAATCGGGTTAGTTTCACTAATACCCTACATTTACCAACTCGATCCCTATTCATCAAATACAGTGCTCATAATTCTACCCCCCTTAAAAAATGTTTTATCTTAAAAACTTTAATTATTACTCTACCTAACGCAATATCTAAATACTCCAACATTTATTCAGTTATCACTAATCAAAATAAAAAGATTTACTAACATGATTTTCTAGAATAACCATAGATATTTCTTTTGCATTGTTGTCTTTGGTTCCCAAGTCAATTCTGCTTGAGAGCTACTTCCCTAGTGAATTTTTAGGTATTCCACATCTTAGTTTTGTAATCTTTGAACTTATTTATCATGTATCTAAATAGGTTGCTCTTCTACTGTATAATCCTTTTGTAGCTCTAATAGCCTTATTTCTACTACTATATCTCGATTCTTCACAAACTTCCTTAATATAGACACGTAGAACACATCACTGTATCTTGATTGAATTTAAGGTAAGGCAAATTGGTACGCTACATTTCCTACTCTTTCCAATACTACAAAGGGATCAATATAATGTGGACTTAACTTTCTAGTCTTACCAAATTGCTTAAATCCTCAAAATGAACCTATCTTTACATATACATGGTCTCTAACTTGAAATTCTAAAGGTCTTCACTTCATATCTACCTAACTCTTATAGCGATCTTAGGCTGCTTTCATCCTTTATCGAATAAGTTTTACTTTGTCATTAATTTATTGAATCAATTCAGGTCCTTTCACAGTATGTTCCTTACTAAGATAATATAATGGTGATTGTCACTTCCTTTCGTACAATGCTACGAATGTTTCCATTTTTATGGTTGCTTGATAACTGTTGTTATAAGTAAACTCTAATAGTGGCAAATATTGATTCTAATCTCCTGTAAAGTTTGGTATATAGCCTCTAAGCATATCTTCCAGTATTTAGATTGTTCTCTTTGTTTAATCATTTGTTTATGGATGATAAGCGGTACTAAAGTGCAACTTCGTTCCCAAAAATTGATGTAAGCTCTCCTACAATTTTAATACAAATTGATTGTCTCAATCGAAAATGATACTCTTTAGTATACCATGCAACCGAATAATTTCCCTCACATATAACTTAGCCAATTTCTCCATTGAGTCACTAGTTCGATAAGCTATGAAGTGCATGCTTTTTGTTAACCTATCAACAACTACAGAAATAGAATCATATACAGCCTTAGTTTTGGGAAGTCCTACCATAAAACCCATCATGATATTTGATGCTCAACTTTTAATGATTGTAACATTCCACTAGGTCTTTGATGTTCATCTTTTACTTATTGGCACGTAGTACAACTTGCCACACATTGAATTTTTCATTCCCTTCCACCAGTACATAGTTTTCAAGTCTCTATATGTCTTATTTTCTCCAAGGTATAATGTATATCTAGTACTATGTACTTCATCCACCATTTCTCGCTTTAGTTCTACACCAGCAGGTACATAAACTTGACTTTTAAATCTTGGTAAACTTTTTTCATTAATATGAAAATTTGGTACTTCCTCTTAATTCAACTTTTCTATCACCAATTTCAAACTTAGATCTTGTTCTTGTTGCATCTTAATTCTCTCTAATAGGATCGGTTGAACAATTAAGTTCATTAATTGCACCTTGTCATCATGCAGCTTAAACTTAATTCTAAGTTTCTCAATATCTAGAATAAAATCCTTTTGATTAGTTAATAAAGAAGCTCCTTGCTTATGATTTCTATGACTTAAAGCACTTGCCACCATATTTGCTTTATTAAGGTGATGATTAATAGTGAAATCATAATCCTTAATTAATTCTAACCATCATCTATGTCTCAAATTTAATTATTTCTACATGAAGAAATATTTCAAACTCTTGTGATCAGTATAAATCTCATAATGTTGACCATACAAGTAATGTCTCCATATTTTAAAGCATATACAATAGCTGCCAATTCCAAATCATGTGTTGGGTAATTCTTCTAATGAGGCTTTATCTGTCTAAAAGCATAAGCAATTACTTTGCCATCTTACATCAAAACAGATCCTAACCCGTTTTTAGAGGCATCTTTATAAACACAATAAGACTTACTTAGATTAGGCAGGGTAAATATTGGAGTTGGGATCAAATGATCTTTTAACTCTTGGAAACTTTGCTTACATTTCTCAATCCATTCATATTTAACATCTTTCTGCAATAATAGAGTTAAAGCTCGTGTTATTTTCGAAAAATCCTTGATAAACCTTCTATAATATCCTGCTATCCCCAGAAGACTTCTTGCTTTAGTAACTATAGTAGGTTCTTTCCAATCAGCTATGGGCTTAACCTTCTTTAGATCTACCAAAATCCCTTCACCAGATATTGTATGACCCAAAAATGATATCTTTTCTAACTAAAAAAATCATATTTGTTCAGCTTTGGATATAAATTATTGTCCCTGAACTTCTATAATGTTAGTTTCAATAGATCAGCATATTCTTTTTTTCGTTTTCGAATAGATTAAAATATCATCAATAAACACTACTACAAATTTATCCAAGTAAGGCTAATAAATTCGATTATAAGTCCATGAAAACTACAGGTAAATTCGTCAATCCAAACGGAATTACCACAAATTCATAATGTCCATACCTTATACAGAATGCCATCTTAGGTATATCTTCTAATTTAATCCATAGTTGATGGTATCCTAACCTTAAATCAATCTTTTAGAATACCATAGTTCCATGTAACTAAACGAAAAAATCATCAATTCTTAGTAATGGTTACCTATTCTTAATTATCACTTTGTTAAGTTCCCTATAATTGATACACAGTCTCATTGTTTCATCCTTTCTCTTTACAAACAGCATAAGGGCTCTTTATGGTGACATACTTGGCTTGATAATCATTTATTCAAAAGTTTTGATAATTTTCAATTCAATTCTTGTGACTCCATTGATGACATTCTATATGGAGCTTTGGATATCGACTTAGTTCTAGGAACTAACTCAATAATAAAATCCAATTCCTTATGTGGTACTAAGCTAGGCAAATCATCTAGAAATACATCAAGAAATTCACCAACTATTGGTATTTTTGACACACTTAAGGTTTTCTTCTTCCTTTCTAAGGCAAATACTGAGAAATATTGCTAGTCTCCATTATTCGTTTTCCTTTTCTCAATTACTTTGATAATAACCAACTTCATACTATAACTCTTAGTTTTACCAGTAAATACAATGTTTCCATCATCCAGTATCACCACCTTATCTCGACAATCCATTTTCACTTTATGCCTAGATAACTAATCAATCCCTACAATAACATCATAACTGCTTGTAGGTGATACTATCAATTACTTACCCTTCATTTACTACCTTTCAAGTTGATACATGCTTTCCTATAAGGATTCTTATTCTATGAGTGGCTTTCGTTTCAACTATCTCAATTCCATGATTCATCACAAATTCTTGATTGATAAATGAATGAGAAGCTTCCGTATCAAATAATGCATATGCAACTTGTCTGTTTATGTCCTCATGACTTGTTATACTTTATTATAGATACTTACAAGTTTTAAGAACCTATTACGATACTACTAACTACGATACTACTTAATACATATGGTTGTCTTATTAAGCCTAATTTATGCTATAACTCTTAATTAGTAGTTAATGCTAGCAAATGTACCTATTATTAGGCCTAGTTCACCTCCATCCATATAGTTATCATCATTATCTGAACTTTCACAAAAATATTCCTCCATCCATTCATCAAATTCTTAAGTGTCTTCATCCATTTTTTCTAATGCAAAGACATGTATAAGGACCATCATAGTATCTACTCCTCTAACATTCTTAACTCTAGGTCCAAATTGCATACAATATCTTGAAAGGTATCCACCTTATCCACAATGATAACATTTCACATTCTTTAGCTTTGGGTACCCTCTGGATACATGATTTTGATTTCCACACCAATAACATTTTCCTTTCAATTGTGTGCATTGGTAAGGATAATGTTGGTCTCATATTTCTAACATTTGATATTCCCATCCTTATTGTAAAAACTGAACCCTTTGTCTAATTCTGCTGCTTTACCAGTCATTATGGCTAACTTCTTTCCTTTTCGACTTGAGCTGCTACTTTTAGCACCAGAGAAGGATTTCTTAAAAGTAGGTCTAAATTGATTCACCCTACTTAACTTTTTGCTTGACTTTGACTGCATCAGTGTCTGGTTGTTTTCAAGTAAACACACCTTGTTTGGTACCTCATTATAGGTTTTAAAACCATAGTCCATAAGCTTGCACCTCATTGTAGGCTCAAATCCCTTGAGAAAAAAGACCTTTCTTTAGCTTTGGTTATCTCGATGCGATTACGATGTATATTGAATCAATCGGTTAAACTTCGTCTCATATTGTGCCATATTTATCTCACCCTTTTTTAAACTCATTAATTCTTCATTCATTTAGTTTTGGACAATTATAGGAAAGTACTAATTCTGAACTCTTCTCTAAATATTTGCTATGTAAGTGGTCTTGTCAAAGTCTGTGCTTTTGAGTCTTACCATATTTATGCTCCTGACTTTAATAAGAAAGTTCCATATAAAAGCTTTTATGCTTTTGGTACTTGAAAAGCTCCAAAACTTCACGCGATCTAAGCCAGTCAATTATCAACCACAGGTGGTTTTCCCATCTCTCCTTTGAAGTACTAATTGCCGTTTATAAACTCTGTGAGCTTACCAACTTCTAGGGGTCGGTGCTATCTTGGCTCCACTTTGGGTTGCCTTTGACCTATGGCATTTCCACTTACTCTAAGGTATTGAATTAAAGCTCCTTATTGTTGGATCGTAGTATGAACATTCACCATCATCTGTCCCCATTAAATGAGATCCAACATATTAGGGAGAGGTGGAGGTGATGGTAAATCATTCCTTGGTAGGTCTTGTGGTGCAGGGGGAACTAGAGGTGGTTCTCTATTTCTAAGTTGTTCATCTACATTCTTATTTCCTCCCTCTACCATGTTCCTTAATTACCACAATACTTCACTTAAACCTACAATCAAAGTTCATTTACTTATTAGTTAATGTAAGTTTCTAAAGCCTCTGAACATTCCTTTGACTACACTTTTCCTACTCATTTTAACACCACATAATTCCAACTATACATCTTTTAGTGACCATTCATATTCACAAATTGCCTAAGTTAAGTATATCCTGTATATACATAACGATATACACATAATTCTTTGTAACATCCAAGTCTCTCTTCAATGAAAAATGACATTGAATTAACACTTGTAAATACTGTATCACCTGTATACATGATAATAATGTGTAATAATTTGTCATAAGTCACTTCTACCTATTAGTTTTTTCCTATTACTGACCTACTCATTTCAATCTCTATACTTATTTTCAACTTATAATACATTTAATATTATACAAAAATTTACATAAACTTCACTAGTAGCTTTCATGATATAACTTTACAACTAAAGAGTATACATCATAACTTGAATTTTTATGTAAGAAATAAACACTGTCATACCTTAAACTAGGGAGTCATAATAGCCCTACTGTGTAAACTAACCTAAGCTAAAAACTAGTCATTTTAGCCGCTAACATATGTATAGCTTACACTAGGTATTTATCACTCTATGGCCATAAGTCATTCAATTCAATACATCTTTGGTATCAACTTATGGTGCAATTTTCTAAAATAGCTTTTAAAAGAGATTTTTGTGATGTAAAACTTAAGAAGAAATCAAGTTTTATAAATAACTTTAGAAAAACGACATAGTAAGAATTTATAAAAATCCATAGGTTTACAGAACATAGTACTGGTAACAATAGTTAAAAACTAAGTCACCTAAAGAGACCCAATTAATTTTCCTAAAGGTTAGTAAAGTTAATAAACAAAATAGGAATCTAGCCAACTAGTCTTCAATCTCACTCCTCGACCCTGTTTTCTACATTTTTAGAACTTGGAGTAATACTAATGTATTTACTAGGGAACTTATAAAACAGCTATAGGGGAACTTGCTCAGTAATACTAATTAGATGCCATGTATGTACAAGCAAGTGCCATTGCATGATGTTGACTAGTTTGTTGTAAGATTAGAGAAATTGCATTTGCTTTAATCTAGGTTGACGAGTTTAATGCCATGCACTTCGCGGATTGGAACCAAACGAAGGCTTATACAATGGAGAAAAATGCTTTGCCTAAGACTTCACATAGAAACACGATCCCCAACCTTGTTTTACCTCTTTTCTTGTCACTTAGTTTGACTAAGGATGGGGAGAGGACTATTTCAACTATCCTTATCGATGGACTTATGCTTAGCTCGAGAATCTTAGTTGTTCCCTTAATGGGTTGCGATGCACGTTCGATTAAAAGTTAAGTCCAATTTGAGTTAGTTTGCTTTTTGGGGGTGATAAAGAAATTTTAGACATTTCAATCAAGCAACATCATAACGACCAATACAAAGTCTAGCACTCCAAATAGCACAACCATATTCATGCATACTTGGTGCATACACATAGGCAACTAACAAACAATCACAAACAAAACATATACTAAGCCCTCCAAATATCCTTAAATAATACTTTAAAGTGCGGTAAAGCATTGATCCCACTTACCTAGACATGTGATGCTCAAGAGTCTTGATAGTTAGTCTCATGCACTTTAATTGTTCTCCCTAAAATACACAATATAATTGCTTTGGTTTTACTAAATAAAGTGAATGAGTTCATTTTAATAAATTAAGTGTAGTTGTGACTTATCTTTACCAAATCATGTAAGCTTAACATTGAATTCCATCTTACTATTAAAGTCCCTAAAGTTATCTCACTTGTACTCCTTACCCTTATTAACTTTTTGAACAGGCCTCTGAAGTTATTTTTCTCTAAGCATTCTACACCAATTAAACCTTGTATCAAGTCTTAAAGCCATTTTGACTATATTTCCCTTTTCAAATACTTCCTAAACAAGTCTATGATAAGGGTATAGTTAAGTCATTATTACTATTCAACCTTTTGATCTAGCCTCTGAATCAAAGAGTCAAATTCTCCTCTATACCAACCATCGTTCTAAGGAGATCTCTAAAGTGACTTCATCTAAGCCCCTTAAACTAACTAACCTTTTGGTTAAGTCTTTAACATCATTACAATCACACTTCTTTCACTAAATAACTCCTTAAATGAGACTCTAACATATTTAGAGTTAAAGTCCTTTCATCCACCAAACTTTAAATGTATCTTTGAAGTCATCACAATTATGCTTCTTTTACCAAACATCATCCCAACCAAGACTTTGATATTATTATATTTAAGATTCTTACATCAGTTAACCTTCTAGTTAACCATCTGTACCAAAATTTGAAGTCAGTGTTTTACAAAATCAACAATCCGAAGAACTCTTTGAATAGAATGCATTTGCATGTTTGCTCTGAGCAATTGGCTTTAGTATTTCTTTTCAGGTTACAAGCATGATAAATCATAATCATATAATGGGTTCATCAGACCCACGATCACCATATCACTCAAACTCCCCAAATCCTCATATACTTACCTTAATGCATGTAATCCATAATTAATGATTTATGTATATCTCAAATTTCATTCAATCCAATCAACTCTGGATTACTCTCCCTAGTAATATATAACACCAATAAACTCTAAAACTAGAACAAATAGGTTTCTTTAGATTAAATTACATGAAATGTTAGAAAATAGTATTTTTACTAAATTTTAGAGGTTCAAAAATTACAAAAAATCATGAAAAATATCTTTAGCCGAGATCTCTTTATAGGATTCATACATGCAATATAGGGAAGTTTTAGAAAAAATTTAGTTTTAAAACAACAAGAGTAGGGTTATTTTAAATAACTTTGAAAATTGCTTAATTTTGGGCGATTTCTTAAAGAGGTCATATGTACATTTAAAAATTTTAGAAACTGATATTTTCCTTAAAAATCATCCATAAAAATATGTCAAAACAATTTTTTTTTCGTGATTTTTGGGGTTAATTTTGTATTTTTAGAAAATAAGGGAAAATCGGGTAAATTTTTTGACTTATTAGAATTTGGCTGGTTGGCCACCACCTACTACCCCTTCTTTGTCGGCCCAATTGGGTGTTACCACCACTACTAGATGGTGGTGTTGGTTCACACCTAATATTACCTTACACCCTGGTTCCATCATCTCGCTCGTTTTGAGTCTTTTTCCTACCATTTTTTTCCACAAAATTTCCTTTAAGCTTTCCTTCTTTTTCCATAATTTTCCTAGATTTCTTAAGGCTCAATTGAAGTTATGAAGAGGGTTCGTGATACTCCCAAAATTGGAAAGGAAGAAAATGAATTTTCTCTCTCCTATTTGCCTTTATACTTCCAATTCCCTTACATGTTTAAGTGTCTTAAGTTTAATTTCTAATCCAACAACTGTCCATGCATGTGTTATGCCCAAATCCATCTTGATTCTAGTGGTTTAGCAATTTTTTCTAATTTTTTTATCACTTTTCTTATTAATTTTTAGTTAATAATATGGATTATTGGGTATATAATTATATATAATAATTATACCTAAGGTATACGTACTACATTTATATATTATTTCATGTCATTTTATAATTTTAGTATCCAAATAATTTATTTCTAAAGTTTGATTAATTTTTGTTATCTAAATTGTGTGTTTACAGTGGGTATATCACGATATAATAAAATTTAGTGAAATTAACTATTTTTAGCTATAATATGACTATTTTATTATTTTCTATAATCCAAACCCATGGGGTTTCCTCATCTAACTGACTTACTCATGAAATATCATTTTAATTGGCCTACTTTTGCGTATACCCTAAATTACTTACTTTAAATGACTATGCTAAATTATGGGCTCACAAACTATATCATAACTAAACTTTACATTAAGATAATTATATTAAACTGAACCTTTTTGCATCATTGATTACATATTAACATTGCTGTACAAGTAAAAATTACATTAGGACTTCCAAGTATATGAGTTTTAAATACATTATTCTTGCCTCGAGTACAAAAGTATATTTACAATTCCAAAATACTATTTACATAAAAAAGAGGCCAAATCATTTGGGTAAGTAAGTGCCTAACATAAAACATACGATTCGTAAGTTTTGAAAATAGTCAAACTCCTATTCACTCCATCCATTTGATTCGTTTAACACTGCAATACCTTCTAAAGGAAACCAATTTTCATAAACATTTAAGTCTAAATTTTCATCTCTTACTTCTAAGCCAAAACTTGCTACTATATATTTAGGTGTCTTAGGAACATATATGACTTCTTCCACATCTTCATTATCTACATTCACCAACTTAGGTCTTCCAATATAATTCATCTCTTATTCTTCATTAGCTTTTACCTGAATTCTTACTTGATCCCTAGAATTAACTACCACATTAGTTTCAACTTCCTCCTTAATCTCATTTTCTCTTATCGCCACATTCGCATTCTCATTTTCTACTTTTGCTTGAGTTATTGTCGCTTCTAAATCATACTCTAGATCTTCTTCAGGATCTTCTTCTTCTATATTCTCACTTACATGTCCCTATTAAATAGGAAGTAGACTTTCCAGAGGTTCTATAAGTGGTTTGAGCTCATGTGATTATACAGGTACTTCAATACCTATGTTCCTAATCAGCGAAAACCTTCAAAACCAATCTATGATTCTAAGAGGATAATCTTTACGTACATGAGGAATTCCCATAGGTGCTTAATCAAAACTGGGTAGATAATTCTTACTAAGTTCCACTATAGCAAGAAAATACATTACTTGGACTATCATGCATACAATCCCCTTACCATGTATATACTTCTTCTTAAAAGCTGCAATTGCAGTGTATTTATGATGTAAAGGACCTAACTTATCCTTCATAATGTTCTAATCATCCGTCATTGTCCAAGACAATCCCTTCTTATAAGTGGTCATAATTTCATCTATAGTATAAAATATCATTCAATTAGCTAATTCTAACAACAACTTTTGTAAACAAACTTGATAATTAATAGGGGACTCTTCTCCCTCCCAACTAAAATGTAACCAATCATAAATAAGCCCATGCTTTTGAATGTTGAAGTAAGTACAACACAATTTAAGTTAGATTAGTATTATCTTTTACTTATCTTCTTTTTATATTGCTTAAGTTCTTATATATGGATAATATAGATATATACCTATAAATCTAAGTCTTTTACATCCCACTTACTTTTCCTACTCTTAGTGCTCTTAAGGTCTAGTTCATTTTAATTAGATACTTTAAAGCTTTATTCTTCATGAACGATGCTCTAATACCACCTAAAACTATTATGCCCCAAACTTGAGTAGTTGTAACAGCCTTATCGTATAAACCAACCTAAGCTAGAAACTACCCTCTATAGCTGCAAACATAGGTATGGTCTACACAAGGTGAACGACAACTTAACTAACTTTGAAGTAGTCAAATGGGTACCTGTAATATGTAAGACCTATGGCGTAACACTTTACAAAATATATATTCATATATCTAAAGATAGTTTAGATCTTTTATATAGCCTTATATACATCAAAAGTTGAGAGTTTTTAAAAAGATCTATACATCTCTATAGAAGGGCTTCCTTACATATTATAGATATATCATCAAGTTAATGAAAATTATAAGGCCATTTAGGAAGACATTATAATCTTCCCACAAAAGAAAAACAAAAGTAACATGAGCATTGATCCATTCCTTAGACTTCAACACCTCACTCTACAGCCCGTTGGAACTAACCTGTAGACAATTGTAACGAGGTATCTTCGGGTACTACTCTATACTTGTAAAACAATCTATTGAGATGTGAGCTCAACTAGTTTAGTAAGAAGGAACGAAATCATAAGAGTATATTAACAAACATGGTTGTTTGATCATTATTTAAATGCTAATGCAACAAGCAATTGACAGATCATCGCACAATGTTTAACTAATCCATTGTGAAGTTAGAAAAATTTAATTTCCTCTAACTCGGATTTTGAGGAGTTTCAATGCGATACTATCAAACTAAATTTAAGGTTGTGCAATGGAGAACACCTTCCTCCCAAAACAACATTTGAACTATGATTCTGAACCTTGCTGCAACCTCCTCTCTTGTCTCTTAGTTTGACTAAGAGTGGGGAAATGATCAGTTTTATTATCTTTATCAAAGTGTTAGTATTTAGTTTAGCAACCTAATTGTTATCCCTATTGGGTTATCGTGAATGTTAGGTAAGATCATAGTCAATTTAAGATTAGTCCAGATTATAAGGTGAGCAACCAAGTTTGTATACACTAGATATGATATATTCAAGCAAAAAATAACACTCGAAGTTCAACTCCCAATCATCAATCAATATCATAAGCACATATATAGCATACATACAAACAATGTAAACCCTGCAAATTTAGCTAGTTAGGAGTAGGATTGAACCCTAATACTATAGATGACTTGATAAGTCCTTAGAGCCAAGGAAGATAAAAAGTTAATGAATCATAAATTTAAATATATTATAAATAGTAAAAACCTTAGAAATTGATCAAAACCCTAAATCGATACTAAAACCCTAAAACTGCTTTAAGCACCATTAACCAAAATTGAACCTGAATTTGATCAAAACCTTAAAATTATAAATATAAACCTATAAAATAGTTAAATATTGCACAGTAGCAATAAAATTATAGTCGAATGTAATTTTCGACTAAATTGCCTATTCGCACAAAATTGTAATGAAATTACCACAATAACTTATAAAAATTATAATTGCAATGGGTATCAATTAAATTGATAAAATTTCATAAAAATTTGAATTTCCTTCTCTTCTATTTCCAATTTATCTCTTTTTCTTCTTTTCATTTCCACTTCAAAGCTAACATCCTGCATAAAACATGGAAACAACAATTAGAAGAAAAGACAAAAAATTTAGCAGCCACGTGAGCAAAACAAATTGCTATGTGTTGATGTTAAATAAAAACAAAAGATTACAAATGATTATATTTGTTTTATATACATTAAAGTAAAATCTAACTTAGCTTAAATATTAAGCTATCAATCACGTGAGCAAGAGAAAAATATAAATATGGAAAAAGAAAAAAAAAATTCTGCACAAACACAAAACTTAGAGAGCAAACCGTGAGGGAGAGAAAGAAAAAGAAAGGAGGAAGAAAAAGAAGAAGAAAAGAGGAAGGAAAAGAAGAAGAAAAATAAAAAAAAATTAATAGGTAAGTAATTTAGTTTAGTAGTATTGATGTATATTATATAGTATACACATGTATAAATATAGTATGTGTATGGTATTTTTTATGGTATTTTTATATATAACCTTGCTATTATATGTCTATGTACATGAATACATGAATACTTAAATTTAATTATATGTGTATATATAAGGTGAGGTATATATAACCTTTTTACATTTATGGTATTTTTCTTATTTTCATTTTCACTTCAAAGCTAACATCCTACATAAAACATGGAAACAACAATTAGAAGAAAAGACAAAAAATTTAGCAGCCACGTGAGCAAAACAAATTGCCATGTGTTGATGTTAAATAAAAAGAAAAGATTACAAATGATTATTTTTGTTTTATCTACATTAATGCAAAATCTAACTTAGCTTAAATATTAAGCTATCAATCACGTGAGCAAGTGAAAAATATAAATATGAAAAAAAAAATTCTGCACAAACACAAAACTTGGAGAGCAAACCGTGAGGGAGAGAAAGAAAAAGAAAGAAGGAAGAAAAAGAAGAAGAAAAGAGGAAGGAAAACAAGAAAAAAAGTAAAAACAAAATTAATAGGTAAGTAATATAGTTTAGTAGTATAGATGTATATTATATAGTATACGCATGTATAAATATAGTATGTATATGGTATTTTTTTATGGTATTTTTACATATAACCTTGCTATTATATGTCTATGTACATGAATACATGAATACTTAAATTTAATTATATGTGTATATATAAGGTGAGGTATATATAACCTTTTTACATTTATGGTATTTTTCTTATTTTCATTTTCACTTCAAAGCTAACATCCTACATAAAACATGGAAACAACAATTAGAAGAAAAGACAAAAAATTTAGCAGCCACGTGAGCAAAACAAATTGCCATGTGTTGATGTTAAATAAAAAGAAAAGATTACAAATGATTATTTTTGTTTTATCTACATTAATGCAAAATCTAACTTAGCTTAAATATTAAGCTATCAATCACGTGAGCAAGTGAAAAATATAAATATGAAAAAAAAAATTCTGCACAAACACAAAACTTGGAGAGCAAACCGTGAGGGAGAGAAAGAAAAAGAAAGAAGGAAGAAAAAGAAGAAGAAAAGAGGAAGGAAAACAAGAAAAAAAGTAAAAACAAAATTAATAGGTAAGTAATATAGTTTAGTAGTATAGATGTATATTATATAGTATACGCATGTATAAATATAGTATGTATATGGTATTTTTTTATGGTATTTTTACATATAACCTTGCTATTATATGTCTATGTACATGAATACATGAATACTTAAATTTAATTATATGTGTATATATAAGGTGAGGTATATATAACCTTTTTACATTTATGGTATTTTTCTTATTTTCATTTTCACTTCAAAGCTAACATCCTACATAAAACATGGAAACAACAATTAGAAGAAAAGACAAAAAATTTAGCAGCCACGTGAGCAAAACAAATTGCCATGTGTTGATGTTAAATAAAAAGAAAAGATTACAAATGATTATTTTTGTTTTATCTACATTAATGCAAAATCTAACTTAGCTTAAATATTAAGCTATCAATCACGTGAGCAAGTGAAAAATATAAATATGAAAAAAAAAATTCTGCACAAACACAAAACTTGGAGAGCAAACCGTGAGGGAGAGAAAGAAAAAGAAAGAAGGAAGAAAAAGAAGAAGAAAAGAGGAAGGAAAACAAGAAAAAAAGTAAAAACAAAATTAATAGGTAAGTAATATAGTTTAGTAGTATAGATGTATATTATATAGTATACGCATGTATAAATATAGTATGTATATGGTATTTTTTTATGGTATTTTTACATATAACCTTGCTATTATATGTCTATGTACATGAATACATGAATACTTAAATTTAATTATACATGTATATATAAGGTGAGGTATGCATACATATATGTACATAGGTATATGGAAAAGTATGTATTTTGTATAATTTTTTTTAGTATACATATGATTAGTATTAAGTATTTATATGAAATAGTTTTAGTATATCTATGTATATGTATGTACCGAAAATATATATATATATATATATGTGTGTGTGTGTATCCTTTTATAATTACTTTAGTATATATATATATATAATCGTATAGTATATATATATATATTACCATACTTTCATAAGTAGCATAATATAGAGTATAAGTATTATAATATACGGCATATTATATATGTAATGTATGGTATACATAGTTTAAGATAAATACTATATAAGTACATATATATGCCGAATATATATGTATGTATTCATAGGTATGTATACATGTAAGACATATATAAATAAATACAAAATATATAAATCTATGAATATGTGTATAAGAGTATGTTTTAAATAAATATATATGCATATGTAATACGTGTAATATATAGTGTATATATATATATAAATGGTATACCGAATATGTATTAGTATCTATATACTATAGTTACTAAATCCTTAAATATGTAAGGTGTATATATATATATGATACCGTAATTTAAGAATTTTCAATAACATAAAATATAAATTATATATTATAAGTATATGAATATATATATATATGTATAATTGTGAGGTACATAAGAAAAATAATAAGTAAGAAAATGAGAATAGTGAAAATAATAAAAATATCAAGTATATGATTTAATTATTTATTAAATCATAAATCTATTACGAAAAAGCGAAAATCAATATTTTATAATTTTTAAACTTAAATAATAATTTTTGTGATATTTTTATATCACACTTTACGCTACGAGCTACAACGTCCAAAATGGACCTCATTACAAGAAAATACGTTCGAAAACGTCAAAATGAACTATAAGTTCATAACGATCTGAGCTAAAACGAAAAAGTTACATGCGATTTGATAAAAAGCTCGAATCAACAATTTTACATAACTAAGTGAAGTAGACCTTACAAATTCTAGCACTAGTTAGCTTTAAATTCCATGCCTTACAAAATTTTCATTATTCTTAGGTGATTTCGATGTCAACCCTGAGCTGTCGCTAAACTACTACGACCCCTGAGCTAGCCATAGCCGAGTGAGTTTTTCCTTATGATTCTATACTTGTTTGTGCTTGTAATTAGTGAATCTAAATTATGACTTATAAATGAATGTGTATGGGGTTGGGTTATGCTTGTGCATGATAATTGTTGTGAATGGTGAATCTACTTTAAATTTCAATAATATAATGTTTGTTGCATAGTAGATTCAATAGATTGATTGTTTGTGACTTGGAATGATCACCGATTAAATATGACTTAACTTTTTATTCTACTAGAAAAAGTTAACTTGGACCATGCATAAATTATGCATAAATCATGCACTGCATAACTAATTCCGGGTAGTCACATTACACGGAAGTAGCGAGAGGCCATATGTGGGTTGATTATTGATTATTGTTGATTTTGTATGGTACACACGTGCGATATGACCTTAGCCTTGCCCGTAGGATGACTAAGCGTTGGAGGCGCCAACCGCCTGGCTATGGGTCGAGTCCAGAGGCCTTCGTTTAAGGGTAAGTGAGGGTTATGTGAACCTACTCACAATCATATATAAAACTCATTTTGATAAGGTTAGTAATGAATATACCATTACATTTGAAATATGAAACTTAGAGTTTCGTTATGAAATAAGTTCTAATATGATACCCAGATCTGACTGTATCAATAAATCTCCAACCTTGACTTCGGAGGGTGTTAAATCTAAGTTACATGTAGTACCTGGTCACTCGTATGTATTTGTTTGGCATACTGTTTGCCATGCATTCATTTGGTTGAATCTAATTATTGTATGACTTGATTGCTGTATAGTTGAGGGAAATTAACTCACTAAGCTCTTGTAGCTTATGTCCCAATAGTTTTCTCTTGCAGGTTGCTAGATGATCGGGCATGGGTTAAGAACTAAGGGTTGAGTGTCAACGTCAAGATGCATAGAAGTTAGACTCTGAAGACAGATTATATGGATTATTGGAACAATTGTATATTACATTTATATTTTTTTATTTTAGTAGGTTTGAATTTTAGAACTTTACTACCCAATCTTATTATTTGGTAGGGGATACCGATTCTCAGCGGTTCTGTTGAATTGTGGCTTATCAGATATCCATAGTCACATATATGTGGTCATAAGTTAATTAAATAAAAACTTTAGTGACTAATTATTTAGAATCTTGCAACCTTTGACTTGCAAGATGATTTTCAAATCATGGGTGCATACATGATATGAAAATTTTAGGCAATCCTACTAGGCTCCCTATAAGGTCATGACAAACAATCTAACTACAACCATAAACAAGTACTCTTAGTTCTCCAAGTATCCTGATATGATACTTCAACATGCTATGATACATCAATCCTAAGTGGTAACTACTCTTGGCCATTGCCTCCTTGCTCTTTAGTTATCCCTAAAAATATACAATATCTTAGTTTTCAAGCCTTAAATTATTATCCATTAGTTTATTTGATATGTTTTTGCTTGTTTCTTCATAAGTTTTATTAGTTATTTCCACTTAAAAATCATAATTTCTTAGCCATTCATTGATTTTTATAAGTTACATGATACTACCAAATCCTTTGAGTTAGATTTTAAGTAGTTTTATAGTAGTTTCCTTTAGGAAAAAATCCTCTAAGTTGCTCTTTGACCTATACAGGAGTCATTTGTGATATCAATTTTAATCTTTGAGACAATTTTTGAATTTCCTCAAGTTAAGTTCCTTATTAAACTGTCCTTTGACTCTGTTATCTCTATAGTTTTTTTTTAGGAAAATCACCATCTGACTAAGCTTCTCAGCCCTTTGTTTTTATATTTTACTTGTAAATTTTGCTTCTAACTTACTCTCCAAATATCATTTTAATGCACAACCCATTCACAGAACCTCTGAGTTATCATTTGCCTTTAATCAATATCTCCTAATTAGTTAATTTACTCACTTTTCTTCTAAGTTACAATTATACGATCAATTCAAAACCTTAAATAATACCTCAATCAACCTTCCTTGGCTTCATTACATACACGTCATCATAGGTCATCAATTTTTCAAATTTAATAAAATAATTAAATACCAACTTCACTTCTTAAAGACTAAATCATAATTCTCTATAACACCTCACTTTATTACTCAATCCAACCATCCCTAAACCGTTTAAGCACTTGAATAATTAATCCAACTCAGGATCTAAATGAGGTTACTAGGAGAAATAGGTTATTTTTCAATAAAAACACTATTTTAAACATAATTTGGGGCTAAAAAATCACATAGAAATTTAGAAAATAATTTCATGAAAAAATTTCACATAGCAACTCAATATTGATTTAGGATAGTTTGTTGAAAAACTTGGAAGTAGAAATTGCATCATTAGCTCTATTTATTTTAATATAAAAAATTATCCAATTTCTTCGATTTCTTAAGGACATATATGATAGCTACTAAGTTTGTACAAAATAGTATTTTTCCTAGATTCTATATGTAAAATTATGTATTAATAATTTTTTTCATTACTTTTTAGGAATTTTTTATATTTTTACTGAATTTTACAAAATTAGATAGAAATGGACACTTATTGGAAAACGAAGCTCTAGTCACTTACGACAACTCCTACCTTATCGATAGCTTTAGTTGTCAACTACTCCTTGTGATGGGTTTTCAATTGACTTCAAGTTCCTCCTTAATCTAGTAAACCACCAAATCACCTTACTGTACACCGAATTTGCTATTTTCCCTCAATTTAGCTCTTTGATTATTTTAGCTCACTTAGATTTTTCCTAGATCATCCCTTGCATGTATAAGTTGTTAGAAAGTGTTTTTGAATTTTCCCAAGCTAGTAGTGTTGCAATGGATTTTATTTCTCTCTCCTCACAATTCTAGGCTTAAATATTATGGAAATTTGCTTGCTAATAATCCCTTGCTTAGTCCTTAACACCTGTCCATGATAATCCACATGCTTACCACTTAATCCTAGCTATTCCCTTTTTTATATAATTTTTATTGATTTTCCTATCTTATTTTAACCTAAAATTTAAATAATAGGCTATTTTAGTTAATTCCAAGCATATGCCAATACTTGAAAATTACATACAATGCACACATTTATATTCTACATTTTATTTTATGTCCCTTAATAATTTTATTACATATACAATGTATCTCTAAAAATTTACGAACTACCGAGGCCTATTCTATGCGATTATGATAAATAATAAGTAATATAGTTAAATTGTATTATTTTAGATATATTATTACTATTGGATTATATTTTTAATATTCGAGTCCAGGGAGTCTCCTTAACTAATGTCTCTATCCTATTCGTAAGTTTTGAGATCAATTAGGTTAGTTTCATCGGTACCCTAACTTTACTAACTTGATCCTTATTCGTCAAATACGAGACTCACAACTTTAGGCAATTACATTAAGGATAAATGAGGATACATAATCATAAGTTTCCAATATTACATAGCTAATACTCTTCTTTTTTTTTTTTTTTTTTATACACATTATCCCCCATATAATTTGTTTCAATTTCCATTGATGGAAGTACACATGTATGTATATGTAAAAGGATAGGTTTATTACAAGTTGATAGTGCATACACTTCTTAACTTGACTAATCATCAATCTTATACCAATCCTATATCTCCTTTAATTGTACTTTAGAGTTTACAAGGTTGCATGTCTATAAACATGAGTTTATCTCAAGTTCTTGAAGGCATCATGTAGTTGAAATTTCATTATAGGATTCAGTCTTGTTAACTTTAGTAGTGAATCTTATCCTACCATTGAGAAACCCTAGATTTGATCCATAGTACTATAGCTATAACTACATGTAGGGTTTAGATGAAGTCTTAGTGTAATTATAAAGGTATATTATTAGCTTATCTTCCCTTCTATCCGTTTAGAGTAGTAAAACCTAACATCTCTTATACTTTATTTCCAACTATGTCATTGTCCATGTTCATTACTTAATAATTGACTTTATTATTCTAAACAATTTAATCTTCCATGTTTACTTCATAGTCTTTTGCTTAATCCTCTAGATCAGGTTCTACAATACTCTCTAAGTTAGACTATGTTTTACTTGTTACCTTAAACTTTACCAACTTTATATTTCAAAATTCAGCTATAACTATGTTAAGTTCCTTTTTGAACCCTTAATTCATCTCCAAAGTCTTCCTTAAGATCCTCCCCATCCACTACTAGTAGACACTTTTGATTTCTTATGTCACAATTCCTTATGATCCATTAGGTAATGTATTTAGTATAATAGGGGTTTACTATCAGGCTTTGGCACATTAAATCCTAATGGTATACCTTTACACCTATTAAAGATAAAAAGCATGGAAATTAATCAACAAATTGAAAGTACCCTTTGGAAAGATATACAATATTCCCATGAGCATGAAATCCAAGCCTATCGGATTAGGTTTACCTAAACCTTCCTTCATCATTCTAAGCATTACCTAATCAGTCATTTCTAGTTGGAATCTATAAGCAGTTCTTTACCGTTCTACTGAAAATTTAGTTAAGGTATTATGGATACTTCTTTACAATTCTATAAGTCAATTAAATGAAAATTAATTATGTTCCCTAGTCAGTATTATTGATTGCACATCTCACATATCCTTTATATATATATATTATAAATATAAGCCTATAGTATAAATTTTTTGTTACCCACTTATTACCCATTCTCAATGTTTCCAATGATGTCCAATTAATTTCATTTATGACACTTCAATGCAAGTCCTTAAGAATTACACTTTAGAGCAAATTCTTAAGAATATTCCTCTAATACCAAATTGTAATTGTTATGCCTTGAAGAGGTAATGTCGTAATAATGCTACCATATGAACCATCTTGTGGTAGAAGCTAGCCTTACAACTATTGCCATAGTCTTAGTTTACAACAGGTGTGCTCATCTCAACCACTTGGAAACATCTAACTTAATACCTATATGAAATTAACCTATAGTATAATTTTTTGAAATAACTATTAAAATAAACTTGTAGTTTGACATTCTAAAAGAGTAGTTGTAAAACCCATAGCTTCATGTTACTCAATATATAGACCAAACAATCAAAAACTATTAAGTCACTTGAGTAGTTTTCCTAAAAGTTAGAAAAGTCAACCATAAGAACCAGAATTTAGTCAATTCTTCCTAATCCTCACTCCTTAACCTCATTTGCTATACCTAATTTCTAACCAAAATCTCTCCCGACTTTGGTGGTATTAGGTTGATAATATTTCCAAAACAATTTTAGTATTTAAATTTTTTCTTACTTTGACTTACCAAATTTTCATAAGCTTACACTTGCACTATCTATCATGTAAGTTACTCTTTCATTATACAACTAATTTTGTTTGCTATGATCACAAAAGTTCTAACTTGACTCACAACCTAGTAGAAATAAAAAAAAAACAATATATATACATATATATATATGTAATATAGGTGCTTATAAAACTGTTATGGGGCATTCTCATTCTCATACGAACCTTTAGGACCATAAGATCAAAATCCCCCACCAAATAATAAAATGGGTAGTAAAAGTAGTTATGAAACTAAATTCATTTGTAATAGCCTAAATTTATATCTTAGCATAGGTTTCTCTATTGGAATAGTAGAAACTCTTGCACTTGGAATCGTAGCCCATCTAATGCTTAGCTTATGTTAATCTAGAGAAAACTCTAGGTGCTATGAGCTAAAGAACCACTAACTCAATAAAAAGTAAGAAATAAAAAGCCTATACATGCTATGCAAATCAATAGGGCTGTTAATAATTTATGAAATGCAATGCATGAACAAGCAAATGCCATTCATATCGCGTTATCTATGTTGTCATAAAATTAGAGAAATTGTATTCACTTTAATCTAAGTTGAGGAGTTTTAGTGTGATGTAACAACTCATACTCAAACTCAGGTTTACGCATTGGAGATATACCTCCTTGCATAGTAACCTTCGAACATGCCCTCAACCTTACCATGTCTCCACTCTTATCACTTAATTTAGCTTTGACATTAGGAAAGGCTAATTCATGCTACCTCTTCGAAGGGTTTTATATTTGGTAAAGAATCCTAACCGTCCTCTATTAGATTGTAATGCAAGTCATTGTAAAATATTTTTTCAAATCAGATTAGTCCATTTAAGGATAATGAATTGCAAACATACCAAACAAAAGCCAAATTCACAAGAGTACAGCATGGCATGTAGTTCAACTACTAAATCAACATTTTAATATCCAACTACAAACATAGCACGTGTACAACCAATTACTTATAACTACAACCAAGCATATACTCTAGTCTTTAGAATGTTTAAGATATTACTCCACTTACCTGCAACTTTAGTTCCTCAAATGGTTCCTGTATAGACTTCTTTATATCGAATTCTTATATAACATAATGAAGCTTTAAGATTTGTAAAACTTACAATAACATTACCCCATTTCATCGATTTTATTTTATAGTTATTGATGTGTCTTCGGGGTCGGACACATGGAGCAACAACATAACGAAGTAAACCAAAAATAAATAGGGAAAAAAGTTAGCAAAGTCTGAGCAGCTGGACATAATGCACGACTTGATCTTACTTAGCTTACAATTTACCGGATATGATACACCAGTCCGAACTAAAGGGTCATCGTCGCTACTCCTTGCTAAAGGGAATAGATAAGAGTCGAATGATAATGAGAACACTAAGGTTGCTCAATGTGAATAATTCTGTATTAACTAGTTGATTGATTGCATACAAGAAAATAGGGGTTTATATAACCATCCACTAGGGTTACTTTATTTGCATAAAAAGACAAATGGGTATTTTATATTTAGGTTACATGAGACATACCGAAAAGGGGTAAAAGAGATAAAGAATATTCAATACAGAAAAGAAAGATCATTTTGAAAGGTTTTGTTTAAAAAACACATATTGCTTAGTGGCTAGACATTAGGAATATAATACAAGGTAGGTGGAAGTAGGAAAGCATTTTAGTTAGGGGCTGACCTTATTTGGATCAAGTTAGGAGCCAATTAGTTCAATTAAGAAGTCAACTGAATTGGAGTCAGATGCTTGTAGTCAGTTAGAGAGCTTTTCTTGGCTAGTCCTAGGCCATCTTCTAGAATAAGACTTCATTGTTGGGTAGGAGTATGTCTGACACATGTAAGGATCTAATAGACAAGTTGGGCGAAGATCAGTTTGGCATAGGGATCTTGTCTTGGCTTTGGTTTTAAGCTAATATTCTTCTTGTGAGTCCTTGGAGTCCTCTAGCTCGGTTATGAGTGATTGGTCTAGGGGCTTGATTCTCATCATCTACTAGGGGTTAAAAAGATTTGCCCTCAAATCTGGAGGGGTTTCTTCTTCTTCTTCTAAGGCGTACATAGGGTCATCTTTTGCTAGTTGGTAAGGGATCAGATTAGACATAATGAAGGTGGAAGAAACACCATAGTCATCAGTAACTCGATTTGGTAAGTGATGCAATTAATCTTCTTTAGGATTTTGAATGGACCATTAACTTAAGGAGATAGTTTGTTTTATCTTAAGTGTGGGAATCGTTCAGCTGAGGTGTGTCCATACTAAGTATCATAGGTAGAAGGAAACAATTTGGCGGCCTCGACTACTAATTTCCTATTGTCTCTGATTGAATTTGGCGATCTTCTTAGTTACAAACTAGTATAGTTCATGTAGTTCTTGGGCTCGATCAACTCCAGATTAACTCTCTTCAGTAGCTACTAGAGTACCAATCATATCAAGGGGAATAGTAGGTTTAAGGCCATAGACAACCACGAATAGGGTTTTTCCAGTAGTGCTTGGATAGTTTAATTGTATGTGAACTCCACAACTGGTAGGCATAGATCCCAATCCTTCATGTTCTTTCCTACGACAACTTTGAGTAGATTACTCAGCGTCTTGTTTACCATTTCAGTTTAGCCGTTAGTCTGAAGGTGACTACTAGAGTTAAATACGAGTTTAGTTCTAAGTCTTCTCCAAAGAGTCTTCTAAAAATAGTTAAAAAATTTTATGTCCCGATTTGAGACAATAGTCTTCAATACCTTACGTAGTTAGATAACCTCCTATAAAAACAAATTAGTAATATATAAAGCATCATTAGTTCGATTGCACGAAATGAAGTATGGTATCTTGTTAAAGTGGTCTACTAATATAGAGATAGAATTTTTGCCTTTGGATGTTCGAGGTAACTCTATGACAAAGTCCATGCTGAAGTCGGCTTAAGGTAAGGTTGGTGTTGGCAACGACATATATTCTCCATAAGGTTCTCTCTTCCCATTGGCTCACTTACACACTTCACAACTATTAACTACCTTATGGACATCTTCGGCTAAACCTAGCTAGGAAAAGTTCTCCTTCAATAGATTTGCTGTCTTAGTCGCCTTAATGTGACCTAATAATTTGTCACTATAAGCTTCCCTAATCAATAGCTTATGTATGGAATAGTTCGGTATGCACAACGTTCGATCCTTAAACAGATAGCCTTCCTTAAGATAATATCCCTTGATAACAATTCTATCCCTACACTATTCTATGATAGGGTTAAAATGGGATCATGAGCGTATTATTCTATAATGAGTGAGAATCCTAATAATTTGGTATGCAAAGTAGTTAGTAAGGTTTGTCAACATGATAAAGCATTTGCGACCACATTCGTACATCCTTTTTTGTGCCAAATGACATACGAGAAACTTTTCTTAAACTCCAACCATTTAGCTTACCTCTTCAAAAGCTTGTTTTGACTCCCTAAATGCTTTAGAGAGTCATGGTTTATATAAAAAACAAACTCTCATGGTAACAAATAGTGTTGCCAAATAGTAAGGGCTCGGTAAAGAGAGTATGATGGGAACTAAGCTATCGAACCATTGACCCCCAACTATGCTCGAGGACTAGAAGGATTGGCAAGACAAATCTTCCTATTTTAGCTTACCTTTAGTAAGGCTAAGTACTTCCTTATTGAGTTACCCTTCATGTGGAGTCGAATGACTACCCATCTTTTTGTAGTGCGCCGAATTGAGGAATACTCACTCGCACCTAAGCCATCTAATGACTCGGCATCTACCTTGTTGAGAAGCTAAGATAGAGGACTTTAGCTAACTAAGCTACCCCTACTTGGACAAGCAAGTTGTTTGTACCTTTTGTCCACATTTTCTAACAACCTCACTGATGTAGCATCGCAACATGTACTGTATCATGTGTAGAATTTGTTACACCAATGATTGTTTTCCTTATATATTTATTTTTACCCTTTTGTACCTTGTACATTAATTCCTTAGGAAATGTCCTTTTTATTTTTCCCTTTTTTGGCTAGTTGCCTTAACTTATGGGTATAAATACCCTTATACTCGTAGCTAGAAGGTAGAATTCAGATTACAATTAATACACTTTGTGCTTTCTTCTTTGTGTAAACACTTTGTTTACTCCCTTATGTAAATACTCTATTTACTCTCGGCATTAATCTTATCTTAACCCTTGAGTAAGGCTAGGTGGCAAGTAACCTCACCGGATTGATTCATACGTCATATCGAACTGTACCGTGAGTCCTCAGAAATTCCATTGGTGCATCATATCTTCTAGAGCTGTTCGTAGCTTTTGCTTACTTCCTCATTGGTAATTATCATTCCACACGTTCCTTACTAGTTCCATTTCGGGCTTTCTACAAGCTTAAACTCATTCAACAACCAGTCATGTTTGTTCTTGATCACGGTTTGCATCATCTTGGTATTAGAGTGGAGGTTTTTTTTAGTTGTTGGTTTGTCTAAATTTTTTTTATACTTTGTTTTATGTATGTGAAACAAAGCCAATTACTATGTTCATCTTAGCTACTGTATTTGCTAGCTATTAATTTTCTAAAGTATTTGTTTGAACTTTAAATCTATAGAGAAAATGATAGACCTGAGTGTAAATGTTGGTATGAGAGATGATAATATTGGAGTTATCTATGATGAAGGACGGTCTCAAGGAACTCCCAAAAGTACTGAAGAGAGATTTGATGAGGTGGCTAACCTCTTAGTAGATCTGACTCAAGTTCTCCATGTGTTAGTTTGTCGATTCATTGAGGTTGTGCAAAATACCCCATAAGCTGCTTAACCTATTAAAGGTCCAAGTCTAGCTCGACCAGTTCAAGGTAGAGGAGCAGGTAAATGAGTAAGGTGAAGGATAGACCTGAGAGAGCTTGAAAAAGAGGACGAGGAAGAGTATTTTAAAGAAGAGCACGTACAAGTGACTAGAGCATTTGACCATGTGAAGCTTCGAATTCTAACCTTCAATAGATCTGGGAATATTAATGAATATTTGGAGTAAGAAGAGAAAGTAGAGCGCATATTTTATTATTATCATTATAAGGATTATGAGAAAGTGAGAACTATTGTTGTTGAGTTCTCTAGATATGCCACCATGTAGTGGAAGGATTTCCAGGCCACGAGGAGATGAAAAGGTTACCGAAAGATTAATGCTTAGCTTGAGATGAAGAGAGTACTCATAAATAGATTCGTGCCAGAAACTTATCTTCAAGATACTTTCACTCGACTTTAGGAGCTTAAACAAGGAGGGTCAGACTATTGTTAAGTATGTTCAATAATTTCAAATGCTTATAATCTATTGCAAAGTAGAGGAACCACCAGCTCGAATAGTCTCAAGATTCATTACTGGGTTAAGAGGAGACATTTGAGACATTTTAGGGCTCTAACAATTTGATACATTAGACGAAGCTATTAGGATTGCCCAGCGAATAGAAAGGTAAAGGAGGAGTTGACTAATGACCAAGATCTTAACTAGCCAGCCCTGATTGGTAAGCCACCAAACTTAGTCAAGTATTGAGCTAAGTAGAAAGATTGATGTCTGAACCAAGTAGAAAAGCCAACCTAATGGTAAAGTGCCGACCAAAACTTATGAGAAGGGCCAAGGGTCTGGTAGGAAGACGAGTTAGATTAATTGCTTCAAGTGCTAAGGTTTCAGACATATAACTGCTCAGTACCTAAACCATAGGACAATAGTCATCAAAGGAGATATCTTGAAGCTAAAAGTAGACAATACGGATGAGGAACCTATGGAGGAGGAGGTTCTTTCTGAGAAAGAGCTGAATGAGGAGGACGTATTTTCTGAGGACTTGGACAAGTTATATATGGTTATCCGATGTACTATGAATATAGAACCCTCATGAGAGGAGAAGCAAAGAGAGAATTTCTCCCATACCACCTATAAGGTAAATGATTAGGTGTACACCCTCATCATGAATAGTAGAAGCTATATTGTAAACCCCTAAATTTTTCAATCTAGCATCTGAATTAGACTTGAGTGTGTTAGATAATCTAGGAGTTGACAAGGCTAATGAAAGTGAAAACCTTAAAATAACTAATCAATCGCGTATAAATTTTTTTTACCCCAAATATATGTAAACAATAAAGATTTCATTCAAAAGTAATAAAAACCTTAACACTATAACCTTAAAGATAAATGAGCATTAATTCATCATAATTTACCCTAAAACTTTAATTGATAATATAACCTTCATATTTTGCCAAATCATTAGTGAAAATTTAGAGATAACTTTCAATCGTACATGCATATTTAGAATCCTTAAGTAATCCTTTAAAAACTAAGATATTGTATCATAGATCACATTTATCTTCCAAGTATATAATTATGATAGTATTTGTCATGACCTTACAGGAGCCTAGTAGGATTACTTAAAATTTTCATAACATGTGTGTACCCATGATATGAAAACTGCCTTGCAAATCAGAGATTGCAAGACTCTAAATGAATAATTACTAAGGTTACTGATTTTTAAGTAAATAATTTACTGTAAAATACAAAGATAAATAACTATGGGTGTCCGATATCCCATAGTTCCTTAGAACCATAGAGAATCAGTATCCCCTACCAAATAATAAGATAGGATATACCAATATTACAAAAGAAATACAAGAAAAATTAAGTTATCAACAAAGGTTGCTTACATATCATCTAAAGAGTACTTAGCTATTCCTAATACTAAGATACATATCTTCATCTCATACTCGGCACTCGAAACTTATCCCAATCCCAATGTAAGTAAACCTGCAAGAGAAACTATGAGGGAGTGAGCATATAATAGCTCAGTGAGTTCGTTCTTCACCACCATCATTCAAGCAAGTTATCACACATTATTATCACACATGCAAGCAAGCTATCTACATACAAAATGAATGCAGGCGCGATGAACGCAAGCAACACATCCATAGGAGTTTGGAACTATGGAAGGTGTAGAATTACGTCGTCTATACTTCGATTATCCCCTGTACTTACCCGTATAGGGCACCTCAGCTTACCTGCAAGAGGCTACTTAGAGGCCTTACCCCCTAGGCTTCACTCGACTATTACCCTAGCCGAGAAAGAAAATTTCAATTCAAATAAAGGGATTCCATTCTAGGACTATCTACCCTCCAAGGCTCCTTGGGCACAACTTGCGAGTCCATCTCGTAAGCCAAAATTAACCAAATTTGTGAGTCCATCTCACAAACCAAAATTAACCAAGACCTTACAAGCACAATAAAGCGAGTCCTCTCGCTATCAAGTGGAGAACCAATGCTAGCTTTGCCTTAAGGATAAAATACCATTTCTGGTACTATGGCTCTTATCAAATTTGTACGAAATACATTTAAGATTAAGAAAACCTTTTTCCAAAAATACCTTTTTCAACATTTTGCAAGGTTAGCACTCTCCATCCATACATTTACTAGGTCATAGACATGCGACGAACAAAACCGGTTATTTGGGTCAGATATTTATATTTATCAATTTAAAAAAAAATCACACAGATGATGGCATACAAGCAGAACAGTCATTCAAACATACAAGCAACAGCAAGCAGCAAAACATCATACAAGTAACACGCACAAGTAAGTAGCAGGTCATTCCCTCACTTGGATTATTGCTCATTCTTTAAACCTTTGGGGTTTCCAGAACTCGATATTAAATACCTAAAATATAATAGCACTTATAAGTATTCTGTAAAGTTAAACTCCTTAGTTAACTAAAAGTCTACTGATGTTTATTTAGTTTTCCCCAATATAACCTAAGTATAGTGTATATAGGATTTACCATACTCAATGGGGTTAATAGTTACTATTTTTCTCATATTTGTAAGTTACGAGACTTTCTTTATGTATTTTGGAACTTTTTCATTTTAGCTTGGATCATTATGAACTTGTAGTCTATTTTGATAATTTTTTAGCGTATTTTCTCATAACGAGATCTGTTTTGGACGTTGGGACTCGCAGTTTGAATTGCAATATAAAAATATCATAAAATTTATTATTTTAGTTTAAATCTTATAAAATATTAATTTTAGCTTTTTCTTAATATATTTTTGATTTAATAATTATTTAAATCATATAATCGGTATTTTCATTATTTTGAGCATATTTTCCTATTTTTGAGATGTTTACTTTTTTATGATTATCATTATTATTATCTTTATTATTTTTACTATTTCTTATTTTCTTATTTATTATTTCTCTTAAGTATTTCACGATTATACATATATATATTAATATATATTTCAGAATTTATTTATTTTTTTAAATTACGGTATCATATATATATATACATATACACCTTACATATTTACGGATTTAGTAAATATATTATATATGCTAATACATATTCGGTATACCACTTATATATATTATACGTATTATATATGTATATGTATTTATTGAAAATAAACATATTCTTATATTCATATTCATGTATTCATGTATTTATATTTATATATAAATATATATATCAGTCTTACATATGTACATACATATAAATACATATATATATATATATTCGGTATATACATATAATTACCACTCATGGAGGTATACTAATATATATATGTACTATACGATTATATATTTATATATACTAAAATAATTATGTATGGATACACATATATATAGTTACGATACAAATATATATATATATATATCCTATAGTTATTTAATAAAATACATAATACTAATTATATGTATTCCAAAAAAAATACATAATACATACTCTCTCGTATAATATGCCTATGTACATACATGTCTAGATACAAAACCTTATACATACATATTTAATTAACTTTAAGTATTTATGCGCATAGACTTGTATTAGTTATGTTATGTGTATAAAAATACTATATAACTACTTTATTTATACATGTATATCTTATATAATATACATCTACATAAAAATAAATATTTACCTTTATTTTTTTATTTATTTCCTTCTTCTTTTCCTTTTTCTTTCCTTTTTCTTTTTCTTCTTTCTTTCTCTTTTTCTCTCCTCACGGTTTGGTTTGTGTAGATTTTTTTTTTCTAGATTTTCTTCCTTTTATTCACATAAAGTTAGCTTAGAATTTAAGCTAAGATTTATCCAAATATTTATTTTCATTTTTCTTTTATTTTCCCTTCAACATGTGGCATTTCTTTTCTCTCATGTGGGGGGCTAAATTTGGCTTTCATTTTGTTGATTTTTCTCTACATTTTCTGTAGGGTGAAAGCATAGAATTGGAAATGGAAGAAAAAAAATGAGATAAATTGGAAATAAAAGAGAAGGAAAATGAAAATTATTAACAAATATACGTAATTTTTCTTATCATATAAATTATAACGAATCTTCTTGTAAATTAATTTTCAAATTTTTATGAAATTTTATCAATTTAATTAGTACCCATTACAATTATAATTTTTACAAGTTATTTTATAGGTTTATTATTATAATTTTAGGGTTTTGATCAAATTCGGGTTCAATTTTAGGTAATGGTGTGTAAGTCAATTTTAGGGTTTTAGTATACGATTTAGGGTTTTGATCAATTTCTAAGGTTTTTAATACTTATAATATATTTAGATTTATGATTTATTAAATTTTTATTTTGCTCGGCTTTGATGACTCTTCAAGTCATTTCTAGTATTAGGGTTCACTTCTATTCTTAAATAGCTAAATTTGCAAGGTTTACTGTATTATATAGGGTTAGGGGTTTAGTTAATGCTTAGGTTACATGCAGTAAACTTTAATACCTTAATTGATACTTTCCATACTAGTTATACTAAGTAGCCTACCAAATGATGTATATAGGATATAAATACCTAAAGTAAGATCTCATCATCTATTTTTACTAATTAATTCATCAAATGTCTCATTTCCTTAATTTTTTTTCTTAATTTTCCTTAATTACTACATTATGTATATTAAATGGTATATACTTTTGGAAAGTTAAGCAAGTCAACATATGTTGACTAAGGTCAAAAGGTTGACTAAGTCAACATGAGAAAAAGTCAACAAAAATCACTTTCACTTTAGAAAACATCTAAGTCTTCTAATGATTACTTTTCTTTTAGCTTTTTCTTCCCTTTCTTTTCTTTAATTGCCGTCCACACCTTGTCCCCTTCTAGAACCCACTTTCTTCTTCTTTTCAAACATAACACAAAACAAAAAAATCAAACCCTTACCTTACCTTCATTGCCGTAACCAGCCCTTTGCCTTTCACTTTTTGAATTTTTCTAACTTTGCATCCATATTTCAAAAATAAACTAAGGTATGTTATTATGTATTGCTTTATATTATTTATTAGTTAGGTGAAGAGGTAGATTAGATGAGTAGTTATGTGTTATGTACATCTATGTCGAAGAAGGCTTAAAGTTTCAATCTTTATGTGTAGAAGAGTAGAAATCATTGTAAAGTGGAAGAAGATGCATGTGCATATGTCTTTAGGTATGTGTACATAAGGGTATACTAGAGAAATACAAGTATAGTGACCTTTGTACATAAGTATTCATTATGTACATAATCTAAACTAAGACATATACTAACTATACAGACTTATACCATGTTAAATACACTCTTAAAACACAAAAAGAATGAAATTAAAGAAGCTTTCTTAAGAGGAAATTTAAGCATATGAAGTTTGTATAAAAATACATATGTAATTGTATATATATATGGGTATATGTATAAATACGGTATAAGTATAAGTATATGTATGAGTATACTAGTATACATACAACTAGAGTAATGGTATAAGTATAAAAACTTAACATATGTATAAATGTATAATACACTTAGGCATGAGGTAAGGCTTATGTAAGCAAAGCATGAGGCAAGCAATGATGTAATCACATGATAACATAAGCTATGACATAAGCAAATGATGATATAAGCAATGACATAAGTATAAGTTTATAAAATAAGAAATGAGAAGAGTACATAAGAGTTAGGTACATAAATTAGTAAACCCTAATATACTTCCTAAATTAGATTAAACTTAATTAAATACATAAATTAGTAATATCAAGGTAAAATTTTCTAAGTATAAGAATCTAAGGGCTAAATAAATCATTAAGTACAGACAAAGGATTAAATATAAGCAATAAGAATAATTAAGCTTCAATAGTTAAAATTTCCATAAAATTTTGTCCTTATCGTAAAACACGGGTCTTAATTTCTTCATGTATTGCTTTCATCTTCCCTTATTATCCTTAAAATTACTGTAACATCTTTAGTTTTTATAATATATATAGTATATGGGTTCAGTTTGTGATAAGGATCCAAGGATTGATCTAGAAAGAAATGGTAGCGGATCTTGAATGAAAGAACAAGAATGGGAATTCAAAAGGAAGATGGGTACGAAGAACAGCAAGGTTTTTGGTGGTAAATGTGAATGGGTATAACTCACCAAGACGCAAACACAAGCAGGGGTTTGAACTCGAAATAGAGTTCAATACAACTCACGAATACTAAATGTTGCTCAGGGTTTCAAATGAAGGTTAGATATAACTCACTAATCGATTTAAATGAAGGGGTTCACCACATTCTGAGAACAAGACTGATAAGAATGCGAGGATGATTAAAGACTCTAATTAACATTTGACAATCCAGTAAATGTTAACTCAAGTATAGCCTTTCTCGAAAGAGGAAAGTTTCACTTTCTATATATATCTCTAAATAAATTTCTTTATCTATCTATCTATGTATCTGTACAAATGTTGCTATTTATAGTAAGTCCTAAACCCTAGTGGCAAAACTGTAATTAATGTACAAGGCCTTAAACCTTAAAGAATTGGACCCATAAATAAAATGAAGGAAAACATATATAAGAATACAAAACTGTGTATTTTATAGGACTCGACATGTAATCACTTGGTATGAAGTCACTCGACATGTCCTAGGAGGAGTAGTATTTGAACCGGATGGGGTTGGTAGTTAGATATCCAAGTCTAAGAATAGGTCCCTAACATCTCGTATATCTTAGCCGAGACACCAAAAAGGTTGGACCATAATTGCTTAGTCATAGAATCAGTCAGCACAAGTCTCTCTCTGATATCCTAAGTAGTTCTTTGGTTTCGATTACTTGAATATGTGATCTTTCGGCACTTTGGCTAATGACAAACTTGATGCCAAGTATTCATCTTCCCTCCTCTCGTCCTCTTGGCTGCAGTTCGGCCTCAGCAAGTATTGATAAGCCTTAGCTTAGATGTGGTTGAAGGTCGATTCCCATCATTACCATAGGTTTGAAAGGAAGTCATCCTTGATGTTAAGTGTTGAGCATGGGCCGGAATGCCGAATAAGCTTCTCTACCTTTTTCTCTTTACCATGGGTACCAAGTGTCTCTAGATTTTCTCAATGTTCATGGGGGTTAAGCAATAACTCTTCCCATCCTTCTAAATAGTGCAAGTGTTGAGGAAGCCATCATGGATCACTTTCTAGTCATACTCTAAGGTTAGCCAAGAAGTAAATTCACAGCATTCATAGGGACCACATTGAACTCAATCCCACCTTCGTACTGTCCCACCTTGAATGCAATCTGAGGGCACTTATGCATATAGACCATACCCTTATCATTAAACTACTTTAATCCGTAGGGTCGGGGGTACGGGTAGGTCGGCAACTTCATCTTTTCCACTATCATGGTAGAGATGATGTTAGTGTAGCTACCTCCATACATAACTAGGGAACAGGTCCTCTTCTGCACCAAGCACCGCATATGAAACAAATTTTCCCTTTGTTTGGGATCTGCCTTTAGGTCGGCTCTTATCGCCATAACTAAGAGCTTGTTAAGGTCCTAGGGATAGACATCTTCTTCTATCAACTAGTCACCTAAGCTCTTGTCACTTCGACTCTTGATTTTAGCCTCAAGCCCTTCGCCCTTCAAGACCATGACCCTTTTATTTGTGCATTGGGATGCAATATGTCCGTAGCCTAATCATTTTAAGCATTTCACTTCTTGGGCCTTGTTACCGGGTGCCTTCTCTTTCTTGGCGATCTTTTTCTCAGCATAGGCTAGTTAGCTAGGCTCTCCTTTCTCCATCTTCTTTTCTTGCCTTCTCTCGACATGCCTCTTAAGCTCATGGTTACCTTATTGAGGTTGGCTACTCGGCCTTCGATGCTTTCTTCTCCTCTACCTCTCTACTCTTAATGCCAAATTAATTAGCTTGTCTAGAGGGTTGAACGGCTGCAATTCAACTATATCGGTAATGTCGTCTCAAAGTCCACTTGGGAATCTAGCAATGGTGCTATTCTCTGGCTCAACAATTTTACATCTCGTCATTAAGGTCTCCAACTCTTGCAAATGCTCTTCAATAGTATTTCGACCTTGTCTCTAGTGCTAGAAAGAATGGAGCATCTCTTACTTGAAATAAGTCAGCACAAAGCGTTGGTTTATCAATCTTTTCATGAGCCTCCACATTCTAATTGTCTCTTTTCCTTTAGCATTTCGCTTAGCAACCGGCTTATCCTATAAAAGACTTACGTATTCAACAACGGATAGTAAAGCTAACTTAACCTTTGTTCGATCATCACACTCATAGCACTCGAACAATTTCTTAACTTGGGGAACCCAATCAAAGAACTCTTTAGCTTGGCTAATTCTACAAAAGGTCGGTAACTTAAGCTTTATATTGTCAAGTCCTCGGTTAAGTGCTCGGGGTACATCCCTTGCATTTCGAGCTGGTCGATTCTCCTCGATTCGGCTAATTCTATTAGAGCTTTGCTTAGTTATGTTCCTTCTCGACTTCGGCTCTCTACTCCAAGCTTCTTGATTTGTTTCGGGGTCGACACTCTTATCATTTCTTCCTCTCGGCATTAGATGGTTTTCTCTTCTTCTTAGCTCGGTAGCTCCTCTCTGTCGTTGGTCATCATGATCAAGTTCATTAGAACCACTTCCACTTATGGGTGTCTTCTTCCTTCTTTCCTCTCAACCAGCCTGTTTGCAGCCCCTAACTAATCCAATGAGTTCTTAGACAGAGTTAGTGAGATTCTGAATTTGGTATTCTAAGTTATCAATATGTCACCTCAAGCTTCTACGAGGACTGTCCCCGATGTTGTTGATACTATCCTCCGACATTCTTGTTCATATAGTAATTTACCAGAAATTGAAGAAACAACAAAACAGAATATAGTAACTTAGAAACAAGCACTACTCGTCTTCTGCAGTTACTTACTATTATGAATAGCACACTATACTACAGAAAAATGATTAATAGAAATGTTAGAATACAAATCTACTTCGAAGAACACTAGTATGCGTGTCTCCCCAAAGCTTCGATACTAATATGATAAGGATCAAAGAATCGATCTAGAAAGAAACGACAGCAGATCTGGAATGAAAGAACAAGAATGGGTATTCAAAAGGAAGATGGATACGAAGAATAGGAAGGTTTTTTATGGTAAATGTGAATGAATATAACTCACCAAGACACAAACACAATTAGGGGTTTGAGCTTAAAATAGAGTTTGATACGACTCACAAATACTAAATGTTGCTCGGGGGTTTCAAATGAAGGTTAAATGCAACTCACTAATTGGTTCAAATGAAGGGGTTCACCACAATTTGAGAACAAGATTGATAAGAATGCGGGGATGATAAAAGAGTCTAATCAACACTCGATAATCTGACAAATGCTAACTCAAGAATAGCCTTGCTCAAAAGAAGAAAGTTTCACTTTCTGTATATATCTTTGTATCTATGTATCTGTACAAATGTTGCTATTTATAGTAAGTCTTAAACTCTAGTGCAAAATTGTAAATAATGTACAAGGCCTTAAGCCCTAAAGAATTAGGCCGATAAATAAAATAGAGGAAAACATATATAAGAATGCAAAACTGTGCGTTTTACAACACTCGACATACAGTTACTTGGCATATCTTAGGAAGAGTAGTATCTGAACTGGATGGGGTCAGTAGTTGGATGTCTAGGTCCGAGAAGGGGTCCCTAACATCTCGCATGTCTTGGCCGAGCCACCAAAAAGGTTGGGCCACAATTGCTGAGTCATGGAATTAGTCAGCATGAGTCTTTCTCTGATGAGCTAAGCGTTCTTTGGTTCTGATTACTCGATTGTTTGATCTCTTGATACTTCGAGTGATGACAAATCTAATGCTGAGTGTTCATCTTCCTTCCTTTCTTCCTTCTAGCTGTAGTTTAGCCTCGGCAAGCATTGGTAAGCCTCGACTTGGATGTGGTCAAAGGCTGATTCCCAACAGTTTGATATTTAAATATGTTCCTTAATTATGCTAAGTGAGTTTTCTAAGGTGCTTATTAGATATTAGTTAAGTAAAATACATTTTGACCAAGTTTTCTGATAGGAAATAAATTGTTGCCTAGTAATTTCTTATCTATATTTTAACTTTAATAAATTCTTAGAGAATTTAATCAAGTGACTTCTGATCTACTCTTCGTCTTCTAATGATCCAATATTCAATACCAACAGTCTTCAAACTTCTATTTGCTCTTACATTTTGCATCTTCCATTGAACCACTTTCTAACTTAGGTTCTGACTTAGTCTTGTGGTATGGGTTATTGTCTAAGTGACTTCTAACTTATGTTTTGACTATAATAAAGATGTAGAATTCATATACAAATTATTAGCTGGTCTACTGTCAAACTCTAGGTGTAGTCAAGGATATCTGGCACCAAATAAAATTTTGACCTAGTTTCTTATGAAGTTTCTGACCCTCAGTCTAAAGTTAGATTCTTATTTAGGAAGTTCCTGATTTATAGGTTGTCTTAAGAAATATAATAGAGTCCAAATATAAGCCATTCTTGGGTATAGTCTCCATTTTCCTAGTGTGTTCAACATATTCATATTGGATACATTCTGACTTACTTTTTGACACAGTTTTTGACCCTACTGTTGCTAATACATTTAACTACTTCACTTATACCCCACTTGCCCTACATTTCCAGAAGTGTACTCCTTGCATAACCAATAAGAATCAATTAAAACTTTAATCATCAACTTCCTTTCTCCATCATACTACCCATTAGTTTACAAGTATATTAAATAATTGAAAAATTTAACCTTAAATCACTAAATACCTACTTTTACTTATAAATTGTCCTTCCTAAATTCATATTAAGTCACTTTTAGCCATTATTTGTGGGGAAATTTAGGGTATATTGTAGTTTTAGAAAATTTCATCAATCTCTTTTAATAAAATACCTAGTTAAGTGCATTGTTTATACAAAAAAAGAATTTTCTCAAAAATCCAATGACTTAATTTTAGAAATCTAACCACTCAACATAAAAAATATAACATCCTAGGAGTATGCCAATAAAATTTTAAGTTGAAACTACATGGATTGGTCTTTTAAAAACTCAATTAAAAATTATTGCGTGAGATGTTTTTCTTTAGGACTCAATATCTACACTCAAAATTTTGAAAATTTGACTAAAGATTTGAAATCCTTATGTAAAAAATATGTAGAGAAACCAAATTTCAAATTTTTTGGAGTTCGTTTACAATTTTTCCCAAAATTTTAATAAAATCAAAGAGATTGGTGACTTATTGGAAGTCTAAGCTTTGGCTGCCATCTGAGGGTGAAGGTTTGTCTACCTAAGTTGACACTACCTTCTCTATCTCCAAGTGATTTTCCTTACTCCTAGGTGGTGATTAAAATAGAGAACTTGAAAAATCCCTATTTTTACACTATTTTAACCTAATTCGTCTATCTTAACTTTTCTTCTCTTATTTTCTTTTTCCATAGTTTTCTTATGTACCAAAATGACCAAGATTCCGTCATGTAAGTGCTTGGAATTTTTCTAACTTAGTTGATATAAATTTTGAATTTATTTTCCTAATAAACTAAGCTTTTACCTTTGGTTTAAGTGTCTTCACCTCATGTTTGTTTCATTTCTAAACTTATAGATGGCTCTTAACTTTTCCACAACATAAAATGTCTCTCCTAAGTGCAACAAAATTTTTTTCCAAAATTTTTCATGCTTTAGTTCAATTACTTAATAATATTCACACATTCTCGGGTACTTTTAGTAATTACGGGTTCATATACTAACATAACAATTATATCCAGTGTATATACATGTCTTTTATATATTATTTTATATAAAATATTAATCGTATTACTCCTATAATTTATTTCTACATCTTCATTATTTTTTGAGACCTAACTCACACGTTATCGATAATTATAATATAGTAAATTTATACAATTTTGGCTATGTTTTTAATATTCTATTATATTTTTAAATTCCAATCTTACGATAATTCCTTGACTAATCTCATGAAGCCCCTTATAAACTTTTAACTTAAGTAAGTTACTTTCTCGAATACCCTAAATTGGTTACTGAACCTAGTAGTGTCAATACGAGTCTCACATTTCCACCTCCCTTGGAAAAGTTTTGTCCTCCAAACTGTGATACCTTAAGTTATTATTATGGTATTTGGATCAATAGAGAATATTTCTTCCTTATCCTTATTCTTAATGCCAAAAGTTATTTCTATCCTTACTGTCTGGGCTACCTTTTGCTTAAGCACCTAAATTAACTCTTTACTTGTTACTCTTATGTTGATCTTTTATGAACTCATATTTTTCTCTACTTCCCCAATTCTCTTATTCACTACCAACATTTGAACTAAGTTTCAAATATAACTTATTCTTATTTATATTTTCTTTTCTTTATCCTTACTTTCCGAATTGATTATATTAATAAGTTATTTATTTATATGGTGTTTCCTCTAATTTTACTAAGCTAAAGGTAATGAAATCAATTATACCAAATTTATTAGTTTAGTAAAGTTTTCTACATTCAATATTGAAGATTAAAGTGTTTGTTAATTAGGTTTTATGAGTGTTTATTTTCTAAATAAGTTTTTGAATCAATTTTTGAGTTTAGGAAATCTTAAATTTCTAATAAGAAGAAATTTCCTAGTTTTGTTTGGAAATAATCATTGGTATAAGATTTGTTATATACTAAAATTTTTATTTATTATCTACATTTTTTTAGTCGTTTAGATCATATCGAATCTTACCATTTAAGATTGGTCTTAAGTTTATTATCTTGATATTATGGTTGATCATTAAGTTGATTTTTCTTTTCACTAGCCTTACTTATTTTTCTAAAGTGTAGTTTGTTAGATAGGTATCAATTTATTGTTTTGGGATCCATCATTATTCTTGTCTTTCTATCATCTAATTTTGTGTAGTGGCATAGTATTTGATCAATAGTTATTCTTATTTAGTTATATCCTTGTACTAGGATTTTCTTATTTATTAAGCGTTTACGAGGAATATTTTGGTTGTTTAATGATACTTATTATGCTTTCTTACGTTATGTTAAGTGTACTTAAATCCTTTTACTCTTTTCCATGATGTCTGATATATTTGAAATCATTTAGAATGAATTTTTTTATATTATCCCTTATATTTGATATCATTAACTTTATAGGTCACAAGGTTTTTTGCTCCAATTACTATATTAGCATCTTAACACTACCTATCAATTCGTTATCTATCTTATCTCCCATCTACAATTCTATTATACAAATTTAATGTATTCAATGTTTTGTCTTATGTCAAAATTATAGGTTTTATCGATGGTTATTTATGTCTTAGTTGTTTCTTTTACAATTAATACAAATTTGTTTCACTCTTGTCCCAAGTATGTGATTCTTTCATTCCGTAATAGTTATGCCATTGTTCAAGGCATCAACTTTATATTTCATATCACTAGCACAAACATCAATAGTAGTGGGTTTGGCAAATTTTAACTGTTCTCTATCTTAAATTCAAATGAGATGGTAGATGGCTTAAATGAGTTAGACTTGACACAACTTGACAAACTAGTACAACCTTTGATTAAGTGTACTCATGAAACATCTCTAATTGATATGATTTGAATTTGTTTAAACATGACACAACTCGGACAGAACAAAAACTATTGACTTAATCAAAGAGACTTGAGGACCATCAATTTGCCAATCCCTTTATGTTTACTTAGATATGCCAATGTACATATGAGAAATATTACCTCGTAGTATTGTAACTATATCTAGCATGAAATCTTCTATCTTTTCTCATAACATAGTTGATTAGAGATTATGGATTTAGAGTTTCTTTACTTGTCTCGTCAAATTTTCACCATAAGGGAAAAGTTAATCAAAGGGTTACTTGATAAATCTTTCATTATTGTATTTTGATATAATTACTGCATGCATTTATACCTTACTCCTCCTTGTGACCTATTATAGAAATTGAGTCAATCCAATTATATGTTTAATACCTTGGGTTATGATTTATATTTTAGTTTAGGGTCTTTCACTTTTTGACATCTTAGTTATAACATACTATGATCACTTTAGGATCGCAACTAATTGAATTGAAAATTTCTTCCTAGATTTATTTTTTTGAAACTTCTTATTGTTGGTATCCTTCTTGGTTAGTGTAACTATATTACGAAATTTTGAGGGTTTACCTTCAATGTATATTACTATATATTTTATTGGAGTGATAGTGTAATTGCAGTATTAGGTAAGTCAAAGTAAGATCTTCTCTTAGTTTAATCCTTTAAGTAGAGGATAGTTATCTATAATTCTAGTCGAGATTATTTTCTCTAAATACTTATGTATTTTTCTTATTCTTGCACCAAGTTAAATTTTTAGGCTCATTACTTTAGTTGACATTATACTACTCATGTGATACATCATAAGAGTAGTAAGCTATCACCCTATGAGCATTATATCATCATCTTTTTACAAATTAACATCATATCCCTACATATCTAATGTGAAAACTGTATTCCTTGCCTTTCACTACACTACATCACTATTTATTCATAGTAGGTTCACATTGGTTATACTCTTTAAATAAGTTAAGAGGAATAAATTTATCATTTACATAACTGCACCTCTGAATTACATATTGCAGAATAATTATATCATAAAGAGTTATAGAATTGATCCTTTTCATGTTTAGTGTCATTCTTAGTTTCCATATATACTAAATAAAATTCTAACTTTGTTTCACCATATTAACCATCCTATTCAAGTTATTATGTTATGCTTAAAGACAGAATATATGATAGATTATTATAATATCTTTAGAAATATCATCATAGATATGATTGGTTCCTAATAATTAAAATATGTCTAGGCTATTAAACTTATCACATTAAACAATCAATTATATACTCTAGGTTTCCTAACACCAAATCACCATATTCACAATATTGACTGTACAATTACCAAATTTAAAATAAATCGTTATTTTAAATACAATTCAATTGCCCTTTACTACTCTCAACTTTTTTTTTTTCAATTTTCGAATTTACATTTGGTGAGAGGAATCAACTTACTATTATCTCTCAGCCGAGGCTGACCTATCCTAAGTTGATGTTAGCTCACCAAAAGTAGATGCCGACCTATTCTAACCCCAGGTCGATTCAAGGTTGTAGCCAAACAGCTTTTACCGAGGCCGAGCTAATTCTAGAAGATCAAGAGAAAGAAAAGGAGCCACATGACATTAGGCCTGTCATTTGTCAAGAAGCCGAGAGACTTTACAACCGAGGACTCAAGGCCAAAGATCCATTTGGCATGGCATAGAGCGACTCATGTCGAATGATTTTAGAACTTAGTAATTATAGGATAACCTTTCTAGCGTCTCAACTAAGCAATGTGAGACTATAAAGAGTCCTCCTTGGACTCATATATCTAACTGCCGACCTTACCTAATTCGAATCCTTCTCCTTCCAGGACAAGCTAAGTAACCGAATGCTGACTCTATTAAGCGCACAATTTTTTATTCATGGGCCCAATTCTTTAGGGTTTAAGGCCTTATACATTTTTTACAGTTTTTCCATTAGGGTTTAGGACTTGCTATAAATAGCAACATTTGTACTAACATAAGGAGATAGAAAAGAATATACAAACTAAGAGAATCATATTTTACAATGAAACTTTCCTCTTTCAAGTAAGGTTACACTTGAGCTCTTCGAGCTTGTTTTGTCGAATTATTGAGTGTTGATTAGACTCTTTAATTTTTCCTTTGTTCTTATCAATCTTCTTCTTAAGATTGTGGTGAACCCTTCATTTGAGCGACCTAGTGAATCACATCTAACCTCCCATTTGAATCCTGAGTAACATTTAGTGTCCGTAAGTCATATTGAATCTTATTTCGAACTCAACCTCTGACTGTGTTTATATCTTGGTGCGTGATATCTATATACATTTACACTCAAAACCCCTTGTTCTCATTCTCTTTTCTTTGTTCTCACTCAAACCCAAATTGCATCATCTTCCTTTCAAGATGCATTGCTCATGATATGCATCATATTGGTATCAAAGCTTTAGGAAGATACGCGTAATAGTGTTCTTCAAAGTTTGATTCATAGTTTGAACATTTCTAATCATCATTTCATAGTTAATGTGTTGTTCGTGTTTTTAGTAGTCATGGTATTATACTGTAGCTAAGTCTAGTAACATTAGTTTCAATAGTTGATTCTAGTTGTTGTAGAATTGTTTGTTAGTAGTGGTAGCTGTAAAAGCTGAGTAGTAGTTGTTTCTGGCCTACCGTAATTGTGTTTTGTTATTTGTTCAATTTTCTAAAACATTATTACGTAGACAAAAATGTTGGAAGATAGTGTTAATAATAGTGGTGATAGTCTTTGTAGAAGCTTGAGGAGATGTATTGACAACTTAGAATATTAGATTTAGAATCTCCCTAGCTTTATTCAAAAGCTTACTAGTTTAGTTAGAGGCTACAAATGTAGTGGCCGAGAAGAAAGAAGGGAATGAACACCCACCAACAAAAGTGCTTCCAATGAACTTGACAACGATGAGGGACAATCGAGAAGAGCTATTGAGTGAAAAGAAGGGAAAACTAACCTGTATAGCCCAAAGAAGAGAGTCAATGTTGAGAAGAGATGTGGCTAAGTAGAGCTCTAACAGAAGGGATCCAAGGTGAACCAACTAGCTCGGAATGCAAGGGATGAACCCTGAGCACCTAACCGAAGAGTTGATATTATAAAGCTTAAGTTGTCAATCTTCAGTAGAAGTAGCCGACCTGAAGAGTTCCTTAACTAGGTTTCTCAAGTCAAGAAGTTGTTTGAGGCTATGAGTATGATGATCAAACAAAGGTTCAGCTAGCTTCACTATCCCTCGTTGAATATGCAAGTTTTTGGTGGGATAAGTTGGTTGCCAAGCGAGATGTTCAAGGAGAATAACCAATCAGGACTTAGAGGCTCATGAAACGTTTAATGAATCAACACTTCGTGTCGACTTACTTTAAGTAAGAGCTCCATGTCTTCCAACACTTCGGGTAAGGTCGAAACGCTATTGAAGAATACTTGTAGGAGTTTGAGACCATAATGACAAGATGTGAAATTGTCGAGCCATAGGACCATACCATTGCTAAGTTCCTAAGTGGACTTTGAGATAACATTGCTAACATAGTTGAACTCCAGCCATTCAATTCATTAGATGAGCTGATCAATTTAGCATTAAGGGTAAAGAGACAGAAGAGAAGAAGACATCAGAGGCTAACTAACCGACCTCAATAAGTCAGCCCTAAACCTGAGAAACATGCTGAGGAAGGCAAGAGAAGAAGATGGAGAGAGGTGAGTCTAGCTGACCAATCATTTTGAGAAAAAGATTGTTGAGAAAGAAAAGGCACCTGGCAACAAGGCTTGAGAAGTGAAGTGCTTCAAATGCTTAGGCTACAGACATATTGTGTCCTAATGCTCAAATAAAAGGGTCATGGTCTTAAAAGGCAAGGACCCAATGCTCAAGTAGAGAGTTAGAGTGATAGGAGTTTAGAAGATGAGTTGATAAAAGAAGATGTCTATGCCGAAAACCTAGATGACCTCTTAGTTGTAGTGATATGAGCTGACTTAAAGGCAAATCTTGAATAAAGGGAAAATTTATCATATGTGGTGTCTGGTGAATGGGAAGACTTGTTCCCTAGTATTAAATGGAGGAAGTTGCATTAACATTGTCTTTACTGAGTTAGTAGGGAAGATGAAATTGCTGACCTGCCTACATCCCTGACCTTATGGATTAAGTAGTTTAATGATAAGAGTATGACCCATGTGCATAAAGAACTCGAATAACATTCATGATAAGGTAGCATGAGGATGAGATTGAATTCAACGTGATCCCTATGAATGTCACAAATTTACTTCTTTGCTAAACTTGGGAGTATGATTGGAAAGTGATCCATGATGGCTTCCTTAACACTTACATAGTTCAAAAGGATAGGAAGAGCTATTGCTTGACCCCTATGAGCATTGAGGAAATTTAGAGACACTCGATACCCATGGTGAAGTGAAAGGGGAAGAAAAGTTTGTTTAGCATTCTAACCTATGCCCAACATCTAACATTGAGGAAGAATTCCTTTTAAACCTATGATAATGATAGGAATTAGCCTAAGATTATCTACTAACCGAAGCTGACTTGTCTTAAGCTGATGCTAACCCTTCTAGAAGCAAATGCCGACCTATTCTAACCTAAGGTTAAATGATTTAAGGTTGAGGCTAAACAGATTTTGCAAAGGTTGGGCTAGTACCAAAAGACCAAGAGGAAGAAAAGCAACCACTTGGTATTAGGTCTATTGTTTGTCGAGAAGCTAAGAGGCCATACAACTAGGGACTCAAGGCTAAAGATCCATTTGATACGGTATGGAGAGACTTATACCGATTGATTCTAGAACTTGGCAATTATGGGATGACCTTTTTAGTATCTTAACCAAGCAATGTGAGATTATAGAGAGTCTTCCTTGGACTCAGACATCCAACTGTCGACCTCAATCAGTTCGAATCCTTCTCCTTCTAGGATAGGCTAAGTGACTGAATGCTGACTTCTATTAAGCGCACAGTTTTGTATTTTTGTACATGTTTTCTTTATTTTATTTATGGGCCCAATTTTTAGGGTTTAAGGCCATGTACATTATTTACAATTTTGCCACTAGAGTTTAAGACTTGCTATAAATAGGAACATTTGTATTAACATAAGGAGACATAAAAGAATATACAAACGAAGATAATCATATTTTACAATAAAACTTTACTCTTTCGAGTAAGGTCACACTTAAGCTCTTTAGTTATGTTTTGCCAGATTATTGAGTGTTGATTAGACTCTTTAATCTTTCTCATGTTCTTATCAATTTTATTCTTAAGATTGTTGTAAACCTTTCATTTTAGCAAGTTAATGAGTCACATCTAACTTCTCATTTAAATCCTGAGTGACGTTTAGTGTTCGTAAGTCATATTGAACCTTATTTTGAGCTTAACCTCTAACTATATTTGTATCTTGGTGCGTAATATCCATACACATTCATACTCAAAACTCCTTATTCTCATTCTCTATTCCCCGTTCTCACTTGAACCCAGATTGCATCATCTTCCTTTTGAGATCTATTGCCTGTGATATGCATCATTTGGTAGTATATATTTGTTACTTGCTAGAATATTTACAATTTCATATGCCTTCCTCTTAACACCTATGACATTATTATTCTAAATAAACCTTTCCTTTCATTTGACTTCTTGAGTTTTTGAATCAGGTTTTGCCTCACTTTTTAATTTAACTCTACACCTTATAATATTAATAAATTCTAGACTTCATGCCTACATTCCAATATTTTATATTGTAATAGTTTAACACCTAACTCTAAATACACATTCCTGACTCAAGCTAAGATAGTCCAATCACAATTTTTTTCTTATTAAATTATGTACTCTTCTAACTATACCAGTTTGAATGTTATTCTTAACCATTTTATTTTTATCCAATATGTTTGGCAATTGTCCATACTCTACACTACTTATATACCCATAGTATTTATCAATTTACTTCACATGTAGTGATATTCATTTACACACATGCATATATAACCAATGCAAGGAGTTGGTATGTTAACATACATTTCATACAAAATAGTGATACATACGTATAAGTATCTTAATTATATTATATAATTACACTTGATAATGTATCTTATCACTACACATTTTATTTATATATATACTCTAATACTATAAAAAGATATCTACAATTTTAGTAAAGGTTTCAAGAAATGTTACATTAAAGTGTGAACATCTATTTAACTTACTATTAGTGCCACTTTTCATATGTTATCTATATTTTGTTAAGAGTACCACTTCTAAATAATTCTATAGTGAGTTGGTTACCTGTCTTGAAAACTTGTATATCAGTGTTTCCCTTTTATATTACTCATAATAACAGACTGTATCAAATTTCTAAAGGATTTTAAGTCAAGCGCTAAATTATATGACTTCAAATATGAGTAAGACCTAAACAAGATAGCATTACCTGTAAAAAGTATACTATCATCTCGGTATCTTTTGTAGTAATCACCATCAATACGCCATATACTTTTATTTCCATTGCAGCTCATTTTTTAGAATCATTGTTTAAAGTTTACTACGATTTTTTTTCTTCTTTTACAATTATTAAATTCCATCTTTCATCTCATAATCATTTACTTTTCTTTCTAGATCAAACTTTACAACACTTCTAAGTTAAAGCATACCTCCGAGATTATCAAAAACTCACTCCCTACATCAATTTCTAACTTACGTTCTGTATCACTAATTATTCAAGTTTCCATTTATTCAACCTTCTGACTCACATTTTGAGTCACATTCTGACTTCCATTCTAACTTACCTAAACTACTAAAGTCATCAAATCACCCAATTCTGCTACTAACTCCCTTATTTACATACTTCACCATATTTAATTTCATCTTCTCAATATTCATTCATAATTAAACTACTCAACAAATTTTGCATTTTCAATACATTACCTTTATGTTAAACTGGATTTACCCAAGAATCTAACTTCACAAATAAGAAATAATTCTTCAAGAAATTAATTTAGGGGACATTCCAATAATGCATATAATATATCTATGTATACATACACTTATCAACTTGATATATCTAAACTTTTCTCCCTTCTCAATGTTACTTGACCAATCAACTTCCAATAGTAACCTTAAAATCATATTTCATATTCCATAAAGGGTTTGCTCTCATTTTGATCAACTTCCACTTAAGCTATTATAAATTCCTTGTTACTATTCTATAAGTTTATAAATTATTGTCTTTTATAATTCAAAGTGATATTACCTTATCATATCATTTCTTTAGTATGTGTATCTCTCTCTCTCTCTCTCTCTATATATATATATATACATATATATATATATTGAATATAGCCTTTAATCTAAATCTTTTTCATCCCTTTCAAATCCTACTCTTAATGTTTCCTTATGATGTCTAACGAATTTAATTGAGGGCACTTCCACACAAATTCTTAAGAATCATGCTTTAAGCAAGTTCTTAAGAATAATGCTTTAATACCACTCAAAACTATTACGTCCCAAACCAGAGAGTTGTAATAGTCTCGTTATATAAACCTACCTATGCTAGAAGTGAAATGCCTTAGCTGTTAACGTAGGTGTAGTCTACATAAAGCGTTCACTACTCCATTACTTAGAAGCGCCCCATTTAGTACCTGGTAGGAATCAACTTATGGTGTAACCTTTAAAAATAGATTTTGAAAATAAGTTTTACAACTTAAATTTTGGGTAAAAATCAAGTTAAAAGTTGTATGAAAGATAAAACCTTGCATTTAAATAAAGTTCTAAAAAAATTTCATTATTATGGAAGGATATAGTGTTTACTAAAATTTCACTATTATCTATAGGCTTGTAGAGCATGGAATAAATTTTATTAATTAAGAACAATGGGTCACTTGAGGATACCCTATTAGTATTCTTAGAAGTTAATATAGTCAATAAATCAATAGAAATCCAATCAAGAAATCTTAAATCTCACTACCCAACCTTATTCTCTAGCCTTCTAATGAGTCTAAGAGGGTACTTGCAAAACTACTATAAGGGAATAAGCGATAACTTACTTAGTAAGTGAGATGGAGATAAAAGCACATATCTGACAACAAGCAATTGAAGAACACTAAGCTAAACTTAAGAGAGAGAGAGAGAGAGAGAGAGAGAGAGAGAGAGAGAGAGAGAGAGAGAGAGGGGGGGGGGGAGTGTAAATTGAGTTTAAGGACAAATTTCAATTCTTTTTCAATATAAACAACTAAATGCAATAATAAGAGTAATAAAAGCAACAATAGAGCAATAATAAATGCGGAAATTAAAGTGATAAGGATAAAGAAGATTAAGCCCAGATTTAATGTGGAGTTCGGACTACCCTTTATGTCACGAACTGAAGATGGGCTAGTCGTGGCAAACGCCGTATACTGTATGAAGAACCCTTGATTGGTTACCCTTCCAATCAAAAACTCTTCACACAATATACAAGGCTCTACAACTACTAGTTTCAAAGTACATCCAGATTCACATGATATCATCACACAATATATTTATATAAAAGTTAAGCTCAAAAGTTTACATTACATAGTATTTAAGTATGTCTAAGTCCATACTAATAAGGTAAACATAAGTTAAACATAAGTACATGTGGAATAATCTACATAAACTGTTTTCCTTTCATCCCACAGAACACCTCGCTCTTGCCCAAGTCCCCAGCCTAACCTGTGGCATCCCTCGTCTTGTCTCTACGAATAAGCTATCCTGCAACAAAAGTCTAAAGGGGTGTAAGCCTAAGCTTAGTGAGCAAAACCCTCAGCCACACAACAAGCAAGTTATAAACACATTATAGTCACGCATATGAATGAATGATCAAACAGAATGCCAAATAATACGCATACTTAACTAGTTCATATACGCAACTCGGATTTAACGCCCTCCGAAGTCAGGGTTAGAGTTTACACGGCACCAATCAGATCCGGGTATTATACTAGAACTTACTTTACTACGGAACTCCATGTTCCGTACTTATATCAAATAACTCTTTATTTTTAGAAAAACACAAGTTCTAGTATAATTGCGAGTGGGCCCCCGCAGTCCACACTCACCCCTAAACGGAGGTCTCTAGACTCGACCCTTAGCCAGGCGGTTGGCGCCTCTAACGCCTAGTGTTCCCGCGGGCCAGGGTAAGGTCATTTTGTACGAGTGCACCGTACATAACCAAATAACTCAATAATATCAACCCCCGAATGGCCTCTCTTTACCTCCGTGTGATGTGACGGCCGGAATAGTATCCATGCTATGCATGTTAATGCATGTTCCAGTTTCTTTTTATAGCCGAGTATAAATTAGTTCCAATTATGCTGTGACCAACCATTAATACACACAATCATTTTCTATACTACCATGCAACAAACAAGGCATTATCTGAATTTAAGGTAAATTCACAACTCAACAAGCAATTACATACACAAGCATATCCCGAACCCCACACAGCAGTTAATTAACGATAATATTTAAGTCCACTATCTACAATCACAATCAAGCATGGAATCACAGGGTAAATACCCACTCGGCCATAGCGGTTCGCCCTAATCGTAGTAATCGATCGGGAGGTCCTCGTTCACCTCAGAGTCACCTGATCATTATGTGATAACAATACTAATAAGTATTTAAATTAACTATTAATTCTAAACAACTACGTACCTAGTTCTACTTAAAGCACTATTAAATTTTTACCCGGTAAGATTTAATTTCAATCGTATGTAACTTTTCCGTTTTAGTTTTGATATTTATGAATTTATAATCGATTTTCATCGTTTCTGAACATATTTTCACATGGTAATATCTATTTTGGATATTAAGACCCCTATTTTATGTTATGAGCTAAATTTATAGAAAGTTTTAGTTATGACCACCTAAATACTTTTATTACTTATGTTTATATCTTTTATTCCTTAAATTCTTCTAATGAAAGAATTTTACTTTGCTATTACTAATTCTTATAGTGAATTAGGTATAATCTAATTTAGTAAGTGTATTCGGTTTTACTAATTTAGTTACCTAATCACTTACATTTTTCTTAGTTTTCTTATTTTCTAATTTTATGCTTATGTCATCGCTTACATCATCACTTGCTTATGTCATTGCTTATGTCATCACTTGCTTATGTCATTGCTTATGTCATCATGTGCTTATGTCATCCTTTACCTCATCATATGCTTACATAAGCCTTCCATCATGCTTATGTTATATACATATGTATTATGTACATATTATCCCTTTTTCTTATACTTATGTACATATACCTTATACATACTTATACTCATACCTATACTAAGGTTTATACCGTATTTCTACATGTATACATACTCGTATACCTATACGGTGGAATAAGTATTTTACACTAAAATTTCGTATGCCTACATTTGTCCTTAAGAAAAGTCCTCTAATTCCATATTTTTGTGTTCTTATGTACATATTTAGTGTAGTATAGGTATGTTTAGTAAGATTTGATCTTAAATTAGGTTATGTACATGTTATATACTCATGTACAAAGGTTTTTCTACTTATACTCTCTTGGTATTTCATTATGTATGCATACATAGAAGCATATCCTCATGTCTTTCTTTCTTCTCTTTCAAACTTCAAACTTCTACACATAAAGAAGGAAACTTTGTTTCCTCTTCTTCAAGACAAACCTAACCATATAACTACTTATCTAATCTACCTAATTAACTAACTAATGACTAATAAAAAGTAAGATAAAGCACTTAAAAACATACCTTTTATGATGTTGAAATGGAGGAGACAAAAGGGGAGAAATGAAAGGGAAAGAAGGGAGGAAGCTTATGGCATGAAGGAGTAATTTTTTTGTTTTGTTTCTTTTCTTTGTTTCTCTTAATGGAAGGTAATATGTGGTGGGGTTAAGAAGGAAAGTTGTGGACGGCAACAAAAGGAAAGGAGGGAAAAGAAAAATCAAAAGAAAAGAAAAGGAAGACATCATTACATAAGAGATATTTTTCTTATCTCTTAGCATTTGTTGACTTTTCAAAATGTTGACTTTAGTCAACATGTGTTGACTTGGTCAACATTTGAAATTTGGTCAACATGTATTATCTTAGTCAACATTTCTTAAGTATGTGTAATTTTGTGCACATAATGTAGTAATTAAGGGAAATTAGGGGAGAAATAAAGAAAATGAGAAAAATTGAGGTATATGATGCATTGATGTGTAAATGTAGTTGATGAGATCTTACTTTAGGGCTTTAGAGTCCATATATCCCATTTGATAAATAACTTTGGATAACAAGTGTAAAAAAGTGCTAATTTGGGCATTAAAGTTCACTATATATAACCTAATCTTCAACTATAACCCTAATCCTAAGTAAGACCATCTTAATCATATATTTAAGGGATAAATATAATCTATAACCCATTATCTTAGTTCCTAATGGATTATTTAAGAATTTGAATCATATAAGCAAGAATGAGGGTTATCTCTAACCATTTACTAACGATTTTGCAAAATATAAGCATTACATTTTCAATTAGGGTTTTAGGGTATATCATGTTGGATTGGTGTACATATGTCCTTAATGAAATCATTTATAAGGTTTTTATTACTTTCGAATTGAATCTTTAGCTTTTAGAAACATTTAGGGTCGAAAAATTCTTTACGCGATTAATTAAGTCTTTTAGGGTTTTCACTTTAATTAACCTTGTCGACTCCTATATTGTCTACTATAGTTGTGTCGACTCCTATATTGTCTACTATAGTTGAGTCTACTTAAAAAAAACTAAATCGAAACTTTCAGGGGTTTACACTTTAGTCTTTATAGATACATAATGCCTCCAATCAAGGATTTCATGTTCTCTTTATTGATTTCATAACTCAATTACTCTAAGAGCTACACAATCTTGCACAATCTCTTTTACACATAACTAACTCACATGTATCACTTTCTTTACTTAAGATTATAGATGTGAGGACTTTCAAACACGCAACTGTCTTTTTTTGTTTGATAGCAAATAAGTGTACAAGAGACCAAAGAGAAGTGAAAATAAACTTAAGAATGTAAGAGAATGTCTTTAAGTTGCAGTAGAATATCAGATCTCGAAAGCAGTTAGTCAGGTAGTTTAGCTTTTATAACAACTCATTAAATTCTTCCTGTTGTTGTGCATTAAATTCTCCAACAGCTACTTGAAAATGACTCATTAGCATGCTAGTACTTATAATTACTAGTAAGCTAGTAAAAATTACTTTACCGGCTAGTTAACTGACAAGTTGGTTCCTTTAAGTTAGTATACTTTTCTTTGTGTTTTTCAAAACTTTATACCGTCAACCCAATTCTATGTTAAGCCATTAACTTGATAAACTAAATATCACTTGAAAATTCTTTACATATACAACAAACAAATACTCTTTGCATTCTAACTTCAAGATCAGTTGATCACCACTCAAAAGATTAAATTTCTTGTCAAGATAATTAATATAATTAATCATTAAGCAAGCCAATTGATCTTATGCAATTATCTTAATATAATCAAATAATACTTAGTTTAATAATCCACTTGTTTTGTTCTTTCTGAAAACAATACATTTAAATATATACTTTTTGTTTTGTTCTCATCAAAATCAAATAATGAACCTTAAGTTCACTAGGGTTTTTAAACAATTTTAGTTAGATGTAATGTATGATCAAGTAAATACCATCACACAATATTGACTGGTCATCGTAAGATAAGAGAAATTATACCCACTTTAATCCAAGTTTTGAGGAGTTTAATGCGATACACTTGCAAATTTAGTCACCAAACCAAGGCTTGTTTAATGGAGAATATGCTCCTCCTGAGACTATCTTTGAACCACTAACCCTAACCTAGCCATGACATCCTTTCGTATCAATTAGTTTGACTTAGGGTGGGAAGAGGACCATTTCTATTATCCTCAACAAAGGTATCCGTGTTTAGCCTACACTTGTAAGTCGTTTCTTTTAGTGGGTTGTGATACAAGTCCGATTAGTGGTTTAGCCAAGTTTGTCTTATATTACTTTCAAGGTAATTAAGTAAATTCAAACAGTTCAAAGTATATAATATCATGGAGCAATCAACACATCAATCCAGCACTCAAATAGCACCATAGTATTCAAGCACATACACTGCATGCGTACAAACAACTAACTTATAGTCATAAACAAGACATATACTAAGGTCTCTAAGTATTCTTAAACACTACTTTAAAGTGCGATGAAACATTGATCCTACTTACCTAAAAATTGATTCTCATTCTCCTCATGTGTTACTCTTATCTTCCTTTATTATTCCTAAAATTAATGTAACATCCTTTGTTTTTATAATTTATATAGTATATGAGTTCAGTTTGACATTTAAATATATTCCTTAATTGTGTTAGGTGAGTTTTCTAAGGTATTTATTAGTTATTAGTTAAGTAAAATATATTCTAACCTGATACAAATTGTTGCCCAGTAATTTTTTATATATATTTTGACTTTAATAAATTCTTAGAGAGTATAATCAAGCAACTTTCTGATCTACTCTCCGACTTCCAATGATTCAATATTCAATACCAACTGCCTTCAAACTTCTAATTCTCTTACATTTTGCATCTTTCATCAAACTACTTTCTGATTGAGGTTCTAACTTAGGTTTTAACTTAGTCATGTGGTATAGGCTATTGTCTAAGTGACTTCTAATTCATGTTCTGACTTTAATAAAGACATGGAATTCATATACAAATTCCTAGCTAATCTAATATCAAACTCTAGGTGTAGTCAAGGATATCCAACACCAAACAACATTCTAACCTAGTTTCTTATGAAGTTTCTAACCTTTAATTCGAAGTTAGATTCTTATTTAAGAAGTTCCTAACTTACAGGTTGTCTCAAGAAATAGGATAGAGTCTAAATATAAGCTATTCTTGGGTACAAATTCCATTTTCCTAGTGTATTTAACATATTTACACTGAATACATTCTAACTTACTTTCTGATACAGTTTCTGATCCTATTGCTACTAATACATCTAACTACTTCACATGTGTTCCACTTGCCTTGCATTTCTAGAAGTGTACACCTTGCATAACCAGTAAGTACCAACTAAAACTTCAATCATCTACTTCCTTTCTCTATCATACTATCCATTAGTTTACAAGTATACTGAATATTTGAAAAATCCAACCTTAAATCACCAAATACCTACTTTCACTTATAAATTATCCTTCTTAAATTCATATTAAAACACTTTTAGCCACTGTTTGTGGAGAAATTTAGGGTATACTATAGTTTTAGAAAATTTCATCAATCTCTTTTAACAAAATACCCTATCCAATACACTATTTACATGTAAATGGAATTTTCTCAAAAATCCAACAACTTAATTTTAGAAATTCAACCACTCAACATCAAAATATAACATCTTAAGAGTATTTCATTAAAATTTCAAGTTGAAACTACATGGAGTAGTCTTTCAAAAACCTAATAAAAAATTATTGTATGGGACATTTTTCTTAAAGACCCAATATCTACGCTCAAAATTTTGAAAATTTGACAAATGATTTGAAATCCTCATGCAAAAATACCTAGGGAAACCAATTTTCAAAATTTTTGGAGTTTGTTTTCTATTTTTCCCAAAATTTTGATAAAAGTGGAAACATTAGTAATTCATTGGAAGTCTAAGCTCTAACCAGCATCTGAGGGTGAAGGGTTATCTACCCATGTTGACATCACCTTCTCTATCTCTAGGTGACTTGGCTTACTCCTAGGTGGTGATTAGTATAGAGAACTTGAAAAATCCCCATTTTTGCACTATTTTATTGTAATTCTTTTATCCCAACTTTTCTTCTCTTATTCTAATTTTCCAAAGTTTTCTTATGTTCCAAAGTGACCAAGATTCCATCAGGTAAGTGCTTAGAATTGTCCTAACTTAGTTGATATAGATTTTGAATATATTTTCCGAATAAACTAAGCTTTTACCTTTGGTTTAAGTGTCTTTACCTCATGTTTCTTTCATTTCTAAACTTGTAGAAGGCTCTTAACTTTGCCATGACATGAATGTGTCTCCTAAGTGCAACCCAATTTTTTTCATGCTTTAATTCAATTACTTAGTAATATTCGCATATTCTCGAGTACTATTGGTAATTATGGATTCATATACTAACATAAAAATTATATCTGGTATATATACATGTTTTTTATATATTATTTTATGTACAATAATAATTATATTACTCCTATAATTTATTTCTATGTCTTCGTTATTTTTCAAGACTTAATTCATGTGTTACTGGTAACAATAATATAGTAAATTTATACGATTTTTGCTATGTTTATAATATTCTACTATATTTTTAAATTCCAAGCCTATGATAATTCCTCGACTAATCTCATGAAGCCTTTTGTAAGCTTTTAACTTAATCATGTTACTTTTCCAAATGCCTTAAATTGGCTAGTAAACCTAGTTATGCCAATGAGTTTTACATATGGTCTCTCGTTACCTTTGTGTGATATGATGGCTAAAATCATTATAATGTAATGCATGTTTACATACGATCCAGTTTAATTGAATAAAGTTGAATATACTTATGTTTGGTTATTAGGTGGCCAACCAATATTGCATACAACCAAATTTCTTATAGTTATCTAAAATGTAATAAATAATTCATTACAAAAATTTAAAGCATTTTCACATGATAGCCAATCATTATCAATCTCATGCAGATCCTAAACCCCATATACGTCAATCAATTAATCATAAATATTTAAATGTTACTATCTATAAGTATAAATAAGTATGCAATCATCAAGAGTACTCACTCAGCCATAATAAGACTTAAGGATCATAGTAGTTAGTAGAGAGATTGGTATCTTTGTAAGGATCACTTGATAGTTAGGAAAAATGAAAGATAATAAGTATCTAAGTGGGATAATTATTCTATGTAATTATTTATCTAAAAATTTATCTAAGTTTTCTATTTATCTTACATAATTTTCTAGTTTGAGCTTTTCCTTCAATTGCGTGTAACTTTTCATTTTAACTATGATTTTTATGAACTTATACTGTTTTTTAATGTACTTTTACTTTGTGGGATTTATTTTGGATGTTAAAACTTACGTTTTTCGTTATGGGCATGAAATGTTATGAATTTAGCTATTTTGGTCCAAATATTTTTAATTATTCTTTTGAGCTTCTCTTTATTGACTTTAGGACTTAAATAATTTCTAAATTTTATATTTTGAAATTGTTTTTATCATTGAGTCTATTTTATAGTAATTTCTTTATTTCACTATTTTAAGCCTAAATTATTAATTATATTACTTTTTGTTATAATTGTAATTTCCTAATTAATTTGTTATTAATATCTTATTACTTTGTAAATTACTGTTTTAATCAGACAATTTTGTAGAAGCTAACATGGCAGCTCATTATTGGTCCACACTACAATTTCTTAATTCTTCCAATTTTTATATTTTTCCCATTTATAATATTATTATGTACATATTTATATATTACTATAAATTATTAAATATTGAAAAATAGCTCCTATCCCTCCTTTGAAGGTCACATCAATCATATGTACATATATGTATATATTTATGCTTTGTTATCTTATTTTAAGAAAATTAGATACTAATATGCATATATGTGTAATTTTTGGTACATATATATATATATATATATATATAAATACTTAGACTATACTATATGTGTGCTTATTTAAATCTTAGAAAATAGAGTAATATATATACATATAGGCACATATATATATTTATATATACATATTTCTATATTTTACTAAAATATATATATATATGAACATTATTTGGTAATATATTCATACATATATATTGAAGTGTGATTTTTAGTAGTACATGTATATACATGTACTAAACCATATATATATATATATATGTACATTATTTGGTAATATCTTCATACATATATATTGAAGTATGTACTTTTAGTAGTACATGTAATTACATGTACTAAACCATATATATATATATATATACGTGACTAAGTAGATATAACATATATGTGCATATAGTTAAATATATTTAAACATATACACGTATAAATACATAAATATAAAGAAAAAGAGTTGCATATATAACCAAATACATATTCATCAAATTTCTATTACAAGATGCTAAAAATACATATATCTTCTAGTACTATATCCCCTAATACATAAGGTGCTAAATTACATATCAATATAAGAAAATATACAAACTTATATTGCAAAGGAAAATTAAAATAACATAATAAAACTTTAATTACTTTGATTTAGAAATTCTTGAAGTTGAAGCTTCTTATTTCCTCTTGAAATTAATAGTAAGATGAGGATGGAATGAAGTAAGTGGTGGAAGTTTTAATGAAATGGTAGTTAGACAAAAATAGAAGATAAATAAAAGAAAGGAATTTGAAAAGAGGGAGAGAGATTGTCGATCCAAAAAGAAAGAAACCGTGTGGTTTTGTATTCAAATTGCAAAAGAAAAAGAAAGAAAATTATGGTGTATTCTAGATACACACTTGGCATATGAGAAGGAGGAAGAGGGAAAGAAGGAAAAGGAAAAAGAAAAAGAATGGAAAGAAAAGAAAAGAAGAAAAGATAAGATGAGAAAAAGTAGATGTTGACTTTGCTTTTATCTGATAAATTTGTCACATGAGAAATTTCTTAAAGCACTTGTGCAACTGCAACATTTGAAGAGAAAAGAAGAAAGGAAAAGAAAAAGGAAAAGGAAAAGAAAAAAATAGAAAGAAAGAAAAATTATTCTTTGATTTTTCTAAATGTGTTTTCCCATTTTTAGATAATGTTTGGAATGAAATATGATGTAATTATGGAAGAAAATAAGGATGTAAGATTAATATATACTATATAATATATAAACATAAAATATGTAGTAAAACTAGATCTAAAGAATTAAATCAATATAAAACTAACATATATATGAAGTTATAAATAATCATAATATAATAGTTGTAATCTTGTTCATTTATTCAATTAGTTTGTTACTCTATGTTTATAAATATTTAGGAGCTATTTCTATTTATTTATTAACAATTTTATGTGATTCCTCGTATCGGTTAATAATCATACCCAACTAGGGCTTTATCATCGTTAAGGTAAATTTGTATGTTTGTAACGTTAAAGTTTTAGTTTAAAAGTTTTTATTAAGTTTAGATTCCATCTCTTACGTTTACATATACATAAGATTTAGGATTTTGATCAATATATTAAGGTTTTTCTCATTTGTAGTAAATTCAAGTTTATAATTTAGTTGAGTTTTTAACTTATTTGGCTTCATTAACTCATAAAGTGATCTGGGGCACTTGGATCTAATTTTAGGGTTCAGATTGAAAATTTCTAAGGTTTACATCCTTCCTTCCCCCATTCAAATAAGCTTTGTCCTCAAAACTTGAAAGGCATACTTAGTATTTCAAACAAATGTATCCATTGCCCAATTCGTTGATTGCTGCTCATGATTTTGCCATATTACTTTGACATACTAGATCTCTTTATTTCTTAACTTCTATATTTTATGGTATGTGATCTTTATTGGATGTTCCTCATATGTCAAATTCTCTTGTACTCTTATTGGCTCCAACTCAACAATAAGGTCAGAATCAGGAACATGCTTTCTTAAAACTGATACGAGAAACACATTGTAGATTCATGATAGGTTAGGTGGTAGGGTTAACTAATAAGCTAAATTCCTGACTCACTCCAAGATTTCAAAAGGACCAATATGTCTTGGACTCAACTTGCCTTGAGCTTTTACAGTATGTATTCTTCTTTTCACATCAGCCCAACTCTTTTATCTATCTTATACCTCTTTCATCTTTTACTTAATAATAGCAACCTTATCAACCACTTCCCATAATAGATTCAATCCTAATGCTACCTTCTTTATATCATCCCAAAATAATGGCAATCGACATTTCTGTTCAGACAAGGCTTCATAAGGTGGCATTTAAATAGTGGAGTAGTAGCTGTTGTTGTATGCAAACTCAATCAAAGTTAAATAAGCATCCCAACTCCCCTTAAATTCAGTGGTTCATGCCCTTAGCATATCCTCTAAAGTTTGCATAGTCTCCTCATGTAATACTCGAGAGGAAGAAAAAAAAGGAGTCATTAAATAATAAAAGTCTAAATAAAATAAAAAAGGTAAATAAGTTTTATGGAAAAGGGTATTAAGGTCTTAAGCTACAAATTAATGAAATGTGATATCAGAAATTTAAGAAAAGGGTTAAAATAAAACCCTAACCTAACTAGTGCACAATTGGACTCTTTGCACACTTCGTGTTTAGAATTCTCTCCTGTAATTATCAAAAGTACTCAAGAACAAGAGTAGTCTATGTAAGGAACATAACCTTAGAAGAGCTTGGTAAGCGAAGATGGATTTATGGTTTCAAGTTTTCTTGCCTTTAGAAACTAAGATTTTATTTTAATTGGTTAAGGAAAAGTAAAAAACTCTAAATGACTATCGAAATTAAGGTAATCTTTGTATATTCCTTAGAGCCCCTAAATTTCTTGAATTCTTGACAAGTTTTAATTTTTCCATCTTAATTAAAAATGTTATAGAAGTAGATTTCAGAAGGGTTATGTTGATTTGAATCAAGGGTTTGTGATGTGGAATTGTGGAGTGTTGCAGTTGGGTTAGAGAGGAGTTTGGGTAAAGAAGAAGAAAAATAAAATTTTTGACTAGAAAGTGACACTATCAAAAGATATAACTGTATCCTTAGTCGTATCCTCTATAGAAGGTGATATAGGCTGATAGACCAAAATGTTACATAACCAAAAGATACGACCATATCCCTGATCGTATCTCTTGCAGTAGGTGATGTAAGCTGATAGATTAGAAAGTTACACGATTGAAAGACACAACCGTATCCCTAGTCGTATCCCTTATAGTAATGAAGAGTAACTCAGCAAGTTACATAGCTAAAAAGATACGATTTTGTCCTTGACCATGTCATAGGCTTTGCTCATTTAACTTAAGTTTTTCCTTTTTTTTTTATTTTACTCCTTTGTTACTTCTAAAGTAACCCTCTTTAATGTATCATTAAGTGAATTTAAGAAGATTTAAGTGGTTTAAAAGTGAGTTTTAGCTAGGAGACATCATTTATTCAATATTTAAAGAAGTTTAATAAGTATTTATTATTTCTAGGATTTAAAGCTAAGCTTGATCATTGGTAACAGATTCTAAATATCCAGGTACATGATACGTACTTGTTGTATGTGAGTGATACTTGTGTTTGGCTCATCCTAAGGGCCTGTAGTGGCAGATCCCTAAAGAGAAACCCCGATGATATGTGTGATGCAATGTCCCTTATGAAGTCTCACATGGGAATGATTTGGGGTAAAAATCTAAGTTATTGTAGAGGGGCTTAAAGAGGCATGCCCAATGTTAGGTAATAGAAAGCTTGAAGAGGCACGCCCAAACGCTAGGTTATGATATGATTATGATGTGAATGCGTCATGAGGAGCACTGTCATGTGTTGTATGTTTGATTTAAAAGCAAAAAATAATTAAATGAATTGTGTGATTTACTTGTTTTACATTTCTACGCCTGTGAATATGTATTGTTTGATCACGCGCATATGGTTGTGTATTATGTACTAGGCTTTGGCTCATTATATTATTTCCTTTTTTCAGTTACAAGTTAGAATGATGTTTATGAAGAATATAGTTATGGAGAATATGTTGGTTATGAGAATGTTAGAGTTAAAGATTTGAATGATAGTTATTACTACCCAGATATCAATTTTGGAGACTATTATCAAGATGATAGCCAATAATATTAGGAGTAGTAATAAGGATTGAAATAAAACTATCGATGAGACTTGTTTTATCTTTTAATTTCCATTCATGTTAGTTGTTTGATTTCATTTATGTTATTTTCGGTGTGAAAGACAAAAGAGTTTCTTTAATCTTATTAGTACTTGTGGAGTATGAACTAAGGGGTTTGAATTTTATGAAATGGAGTTATTTAATTTTTTTATACTGATATTGGTGGTTTTAAATGATAGGTTTGAAATATTCATTGTGGTTTTTTAGAGCCTAACGTGTCATTAGAGAACTAAAGATATATAGCGGTCTGTAGCATTTCAAGTTTTGAGGCATTATAAATTAAGTGGTATTAAAGCCTAGGTTAAAGGATCTATAGAACATATGAGTGATGGATCTAAAGAAAGCTGAAAGAATTTAGGTTAGAGTAAAATTTTTGGACTAAAGTAGTAGCTTTTCTGCTTATGTTCTTTTGCTTTATCTAGTATTGTGTTACGTTAAGTATTTGCTCTATTTCTTGTCTAATAAGATTTTCTCTATTTCTTTTCTTAGAATTTAGTTGTTTATCTCTTTTTATACTTATATGTCTTGTAAAATGCCACATAGGAGTCCTATACTTAACAACAATGTTAGAACTGGGTAAAATACTCCAATGGAGAGAAACATAGGAAGGTAGTAGTAAGGTAGCCAGTTTCCACCGGTTAATATTACCATGCAAGGTGGTTAGATACCATAAGATGGACAGTTGCCTTAAGGAAGTCAAGGTCATGATATAATGGATAGTATTCGATTGCTCTATATTATGAATAACATGTTAAGAGTACTTGCAAGGCAACAACAACAACAATTTACTCTGGACAAGTTTGCTAGACAAATTAACCCCTTCAACCCTAAGAAGGAAGATGCAATTGAAGCGCACCATTGGATAGAAGAAGTAGAGAAGGTCTTTGCTGCTTTTAGAATGCCATAAGAGAGAAAGGTTAGTTATGATACTTATATGTTGAGGGGTACAACAGCTTTGTAGTGGACTAATGAGAGTAGATTGGTTTAAGGACTAATTAATTAGTAAAGATGCAAAGACCTATTATATGAGAAGTACTTTCCAAATAGCATAAGGGATGCTATGGAGAATGCATATTACAATTGTCAACAGGGAAACAAGTCTATTGCTGAGTATGAGGTGGAGTTAAACTGCCTGAGCCAATTCTTACTAGAAGTTATTCGAGTAGATGACCGATCCGAGCTCATCATTTCCTAAAAGGGTTAGAAGCATACTTACAATATGAAGTAGGTTCTTTTCAACTAACGGCTTATGTGAACATTATAAAGAGAGATAAATGGTTAGAACAGTGCATAAGAAGAAGAGAAGAGCAGAAGTCCTTTAAGGTAAGCATGGTTCTTGGTAAGAGACTAGGGCTAAGTGTCACTCATCTGAACCGAGGTAAGAGATCTAGTACCTAGTGCCTCTAATTAGACCTATGGCCATTCTAGTTAAACCTTTCTAACCTAGGCTAACTTATCCATTCTTGCCTCTACCTCTACCCCTAGTGATAGCCCCAGTGCAGAGGTGTTTACAATGTATAGGGCCTCATAAGTTGAGCTAATGTAGTTGGCCTAAAGGTGCTTGTTTCTCTTATGGTAAGGTTGGGCATTCAAGTAGAACATGTAATGAGAAATCCATCCTATGGATCTTTTGCAACATTTTCAAGGAAAGAGTCCATAAAGTAGTTAATTGTGGGATAGCAAGAGGATAAGCGACTATAGTTCCATAGTAGACTCTAGTGCAACGTCCAGTGGAGGCGCAGGTCAAAGCACTAACTGTTAGACCTCAAGGGTCGAGAAAGAAAGCATTAGCTCGAGTGTTTACTCTTCAATAGTAATAGCATCAAGAGTATACTGAGCAAGACAACGTGGCAAGTATGCTCCTTGTATACTCTTCTAGTACTTCTGTGCTATTTGATATGGGTACCACACATTCATGCATATCTGATGTGTTTATGCATGCATGTGACTTAAAACCCAAGTTGTTTTGTGAACCCTTAAGTATCGGTACTCCTCTAGGAGTGTGGGTAGTACTAGATCGACTTTTTAGAGAAGTGTACATAGAAGTTCAAGGTCGAGTGTTCCCTGTAAATTTATGGGTTTTAGACATAATGGATTTTGATGTAACATTTGGAGTGAACTAGCTATCTAAGTATCATACCACCATAGATTGCCATAACATAGTAGTGTATTTTGATACCTTAAGAGTAGAGTGGTTCTTCTTAAAGTTAGAAGTTCAAAGGTCGATAAGTATCCCTACATATGAATTATGGGGTAAGGGTAGGTTGGCTACCATGATTATAGAGGCAAGGTATGATAAGAAAATCGAAGAAGTTCCAATAGTGAATGAGTTTATAGAGGTGTTTCTAGACAAGTTACCTAGTTTGCTACCAACCAGAGAGATTAAGTTTAGTATCGATTTACTACTTGGTACAAAGCCGATTTCAAAGTTTACATATAGAATGGCACTAATAGAATTGGTGGAATTAAAAACTTAGTTAGAAGAATTATAGGTGAAAGGTATCATTAAGCCTAACATATCACTATGAGGAGCACCTATCCTTTTTGTTAAGAAAAAGGATAGAAGCATGAGATTGTACATAGATTATAGAGAGTTGAACAAAGCGACTGTAAAGAATAAGTATCCTCTTCTTACAATTGATGACTTGTTTTTACAAGTACCTTATGTATTCTCTCAAATTGATCTTCGACCAGGATACCATCAATTGAGAATCGAAGAAGATGATATTCAAGAGATAACATTCAAAACTCGCTACGGTTTATATGAGGTTTTAGTGATGCCATTTAGCCTCATGAATGCACTAGCGGCATTCTTAGATCTAATGAATAGGGTCTTCTAAGACTACCTAGACAAGTTTGTAGTTGTTTTTATAGATAACATCTTAATATATTTTAAAAGTCAAGAAGAGCATGAAGAGCATTTGAGGATTGTGCTGAGAAGGTTGCGAATGGAGAAATTATATGCTAAATTCAAGAAGTGTGAGTTCTGGCTTGAGTAAGTGTCTTTTCTCAAGCATATTGTAAATAAGGAGGGTATTTTTGTTGACCTAGAAAAAGTTAAAGCAATGGAGGATTGGCTAAGACATCAGATGGTGACTGAAATTAGAAGCTTTCTTAGGTCGATAAGTTATTACAGACAATTTATTGAAGGTTTTTCTAAAATAATAGTAGCTCTTACCAAATTTACTCAAAAGGGAGTAAAGTCTATGTAAGATGATAAGTATGAGGCAAGTTTTATGAAACTGAAAGAGAAATTGGTGATAGCCCCAATTTTAGCATTGCCTCATAGTGATAAGGATTATGTTATTTATAGCTATGCTTCTAGTCAGGGATTGGGATGTATTTTAAGGCAAGAAGGGAGAGTAATTGCTTATGCATCCCCATAACTGAAACCATATGAAAAGAATTGTCTCACTCATGACTTGGAGTTAGTAGTAGTTGTCTTAGCCTTAAAACTTTAGAAACATTACTTATATGGGGAAAGATGTCAAGTGTTTACTGATCATAAAAGTTTGAAAAAGGAGTTGAATTTAAGATATAGGAGGTAGTTAGAGTTAACTAAAGACTATGACGTAAACATTCAGTATCATCCAGGTAAAGCTAATGTGGTGGCAAATGCTCTTAATAGGAAGAAACAAGATAATATAGTAACATTGATCACATCATAGAAACCTTTACTAGAAGATGTACACATACTAGAGTTGGAAATAGTGATGTGATAAGTAAGGACTAGACTAACAAATCTACACATTTAACCAACTCTTATGGATAGAATAAAAGCTACACAATTTAAGGATATAGGTGTATAGGAAATTAAGAGTAAGGTGGATCAAGGTAAAGCAACTGAATTTAGCATTGATGCTAAAGGTATCTTGAGCTATGGGAATAGATTATGTGCCAAACCAGGAAGAGTTAAAGCAAGAAATCTTGTGAGAAGCTCATTACTATAGGTACTTTATTCAACCTAGGAGTACCAAGATGTATAAGGACTTAAAGAAGCACTATTGGTGGAACAACATGAAGCGAGAAATTGCTGAGTTTGTCTCCAATTGTGCCATATGCTAGATGGTAAAGATTGAACACGCATCTTCTTAGGACTAAGGAAAAGCATGATACGATATGGGTAATAGCGGATTGGCTAATGAAAATAGCTTACTTTATTCCTATAATGTTGGATTACAGATTGGAGAGGTTAGCTAAGTTGTATGTGCAAGAGACAGTGAGACTGCATAGGATTCCAATCACAATAACTTCTGAAAGAGATATGCAATTCGTAAGAAAGTTTTAGAAAAGTTTGCAAAAGTCTCTAAGTACTAAAGTACAATTTAGTACGACATTCCATCCTCAAGTTGATGGATAGTTTGAGCAACCAATACAGATATTAGAGGATATGCTATGAGCTTATGCTTTAGACTTTGGTGATAGTTAAAGTGAGCATCTTCCATTAGCTGAGTTTGCTTACAATAATAGCTATTAGGCAACTATACAAATGGCTCCATATGAAGTTCTATATGAAAGAAAGTGTAGATCACCTATTCATTGGGATGAGGTAAAAGAAAGGAAACTTTTGGGGCTAGAGTTGGTGCAAGAGGTAGTGGAAATGGTCATAATTATTAGTAAAAGAATGTAAGCAGCTCAGAGTCACTAGAAAAGTTACGTAAACAAGCGGCGACAACCTTTTGGAATTTCAGGTTGGGGATAAAGTACTATTGAGAGTTTCTCTAACTAAAGGAATTAGCGAGTTTGGACTGAAAGGGAAGTTAATCTTATGATATGTAGGACTGTATGTAGTAGAAGAAAGGATTGGCAAGATAGCTTATAGATTGATTCTACCCCTAAGTTTGGAAGGAGTTTATGATGTCTTCCATGTTGCAATGTTGAGGAAGTTTGTAGATCCAAAGCAAGAGTTAAAACAGCCACCTGTACAGATTGTTAAGATAGAGACATTAGAGTTACAACCTAATCTAACCTCAAAGGAATGACTTGTAAAGATCATGGATACCAAAAATCATATACTAAGAAGAAGGATAATCCCTTATGTCAAGGTAAAGTAGTCAAACCAGCCTAAACGAGAAGCTACTTGGGAGTTAGAGGAAAAGATAAGAAAGAAGTACCTCAAACAATTCTAAGAATCAGGTAACTTTTGCGGACAAAAGTCTTCTAAGGGGGGGAGCATGTAATACCCGAGAGGAAAAAAAAAAGAAGAAAAAGTGACTCATTAAATAATAAAAGTCTTAATAAAATCAAAAAGATAATTAAGTCTTATGGAAAAGGGGTATTAAGGTCTTAGGCCATGGATTACTGAAGTATGATATCGAAAATTTAAGAAAAGGGTTAAAATAAAACCCTAACCTAACTAATGCATAATTGGCCCCTTTGTACACTATAGGTTTAGACTTCTCTCCTACAATTATCGAAAGCCCTCAAGAGCAAGAGTAGTTTGTATGAGGAACACAGCCCTAGAAGACCTTGGTAAGTGAAGATGGATTTGCAATTTTGAGTTTTCTTTCTTTTAGAAACTAAGATTTTATTTTAATCATTTAAGGTTGCAAGTAATTAGTTAAGGATTAGTAAGAAACTCAAAAGGACCATCAAGATTAAGGTAATTCTTGTATATTCCTTAGAATCCCCAAATTTCTTGAAATCTTGACTAGTTTTAATTTTGCCATCTCAACTAAAAACATTATAGAAATAGATTTTGGAAGGGTTATGTTGATTAAAATCAAAGGTTTGTGATGTTGTAAAGTGTTGTTGTTAGGTTAAAGATGAGTTTGGGTAAAAGAAGATCGAAAAAAAAATTTCAACCAAAAAGTGACACGATCAAAAGACACAATAGTGTCCCTGGTCATGTCCTTTGCAGTAGGTGATGTGGGTTGATAGACCAGAAAGTTATACAACCAAATGACACGACCATATCCTTAGTCACATCCCCTTCGGTAAGTGATGTAGGTTGATAGATCAGAAAGTTATAAGACCAAAAGACACAATTGTGTCCTTGGTCGTGTCCCTTTTAATGATAAAGAGTAACTTAGTAAGTTACACGGCAAAAAAGATATGATTGTATCGTGTCACATGCTTTGCTCCTTTAAATTAAGTTTTTCCTTTTCTTTTTATTTTACTCCTTTGTTACTTATAAAGTAACCCCCTTTAATGTGTCATCAAGTGAATTTAAGGAGATTTAAGTGGTCTAAAGGTGAGTTTTAGCTTGGAGACATTGTTTATTCAATATTTAAAGAAGTTTAATGAGTATTTATTATTTCTAAGATTTAAAGATAGGATTGATTCATTGGTAATGGATTCCAAATATCTAGATATGTTACACATGCTTGTTGTATGTGAGTGATAAGATAGCAAATATTAAATGAATTAAATGTCTATTCAACTTAAATGTCTCTTTATTGCTTGTGTTTGGCTCGTCCTAAGGGCCTGTAGTAGCAAATCTTTAGGGAGCAACCTTGATGATCTATGTAATGCATTGTCCCTTATAGAGTCTCACATGGAAATTATCTAGGGTAGATCTAGGTTATTGTAAAGGGGCCTAAAAAAGCATGCCCAATGTTAGCTTATAGAAGGGCTTGAAGAGGCATGCCCAAACGTTAGGTTATAATACAATTGTGATGTGAATGGGTCATGAGGACCACTATCATGTGTTGTATGTTTGATTTAAAAACAAAGAAAATTAAACGAATTGTGTGATTTACTTGTTTTGCATTTCCACACTTATGAATATGTATCGTTTGATCATGTACATATGATTGTGTGTTATGTAATGGGCTTTGTCTCATTATATTATTTCTTTTTCCTAATTAAAAGTTAGAATGATATTTATGAAGAATATAGTTATGGAGAATATGCTAGTTATGAGAATATTGTAGTTGAAGATTGGAATGATAGTTATTACTACCCAAATATCAGTTTTAGAGACTATTATCATGATGATAGCCAACAATATTAGGAGTAGTAATAAGGATTGAAATAAAACTATGGATGAGACAAAAGAGATTCTTTAATCTTGTTGGTACTTATGGAGTATGAACTAGGGGGTTTGAATTCTATGAAATGGAGTTATTACCAATATTAGTGGTTCTAAATGACAAGTTTGAAATATTCATTGTGGTTTTTTAGAGCTTGACGTATCACCAGAGGATTAGGGATACGTAGCAGTCTATGGCGTTCCAAGTTCTAAGGTGTTACATCTCAGTTTGTCCATCAATTTGAGGATGATATGCTATACTGAATTGTAATTTTGTTCCCATGACTTTCTATAAACTTTTCCAAAACTTTAATACAAATTAAGAATCTTTGTTTGACATAATTCCTATTAGTATACCACGTAACCTCACCATCTCCTTTAGGTCAATTTGAGCCAATTTTTTCCAAACAAAATTTCATATTAATTGGCACAATGTGAGTTGACTTAATGAGTTGATCAACAATTGCCCAGATCGCATCAAAACCAGCAGTTATCCTTGGTAAATCACTTACGAAATGCGTGGCTATTTGATCCCATTTCCATTCAATCATAGATAACAGTTGCAATAGTCTAGCTGGTTGTTGACGTTCAACTTTTACTCTTTGATAAGTTTTACACTTCAACATAAAATTTGCAACATCATATTTCATACCATTCCACCAAAGTTCCTTTTTAAATCTTGATACATTTTTGTTCCTTTAAGGTGGACAGTATAACCAGAATAATGAGTTTTATTTAAAATTTCTTTTCGGATCTCTAAGTTACCAAGTACACATACCTTATCATTGATATGAAGTGCATCATACTCATCTATTTTGAAATCAATCTACTTCCTACTTGTTATTTCTTCTCTTACTTGAATTAAGGTAGGGTCCTCTTGTTGTGCTTCCTGGATTCTTTCCATCAAGGTTAGCCCAACTACGAAATTTGAGAAATCTACATCTAATTCATGCCATGAAAATTCTAGATTCATCCTTTCAAATTCTCTAATTAGCTCTTTCTAATAAGTGAGAAGAGACATAACTTAAGCATGATTCTTTCTGATTAAAGCATTAGCAAATGCATTTACTTTGCTAGGATAGTAATTTATTCCTAAATCATAATCCTTGATCAATTTGAGCTATCTCTTTTGTCTCATATTTAATTCCTTTTGAGTGAACAGATACTTAAGGCTCTTATGATCAATGTAAATATCACATCTTTGTCCATATAAGTAGTATCGTCATAGTTTTAATGCAAATACTACAACTGTAAGTTCAAGATCATGTATTGGATAGTTTTGCTCATGTGGCCTCAATTGTTTGGAAGCATAGGCAATTACTTTTCTACCTTATATTGGTATATAACCTAACCCATTCTTAGAAGTGTCACTATACACTATGAAAGCCTCATCATTATTCGATAATATAAGAATTGGGGTAGAACTATTCTCTTTTTAAGCTCTTGGAAACTCTTTTCTTTCTTTTCACTCTACTTAAACTTCACATTCTTTTGTATTAACTAAGTGAGTGGTCTTGCGATCTTTGAGAAATCCTTCACAAATTTTCTATAGTATCCAACAAAACCAAAAAAGCTTCGAATTTCTATCACTATTTCTAGTCTTTTCCATTCCACTATGGCCTTAATCTTTTCAAGGTCAACATAGATGCCTTTGCCCAATATTACATGTCTAAGGAAGGATATCTCCTTCAACTAGAAATCACATTTTGACAATTTGGCATATAACTTATGTTCTTATAATGTCCGCAACACTGCTCTTAAGTGTTCCTCATGTTGTCTAAGTGTAGTAAGATATACTAAAATATCATTGATAAACATAATTACCCACTTATCCAATAGTGGTTTGAATACGTGATTCATCCAGTCCATAAATACCGCAAGCGTATTCATTAGACCAAAAGGCATCATAAGGAATTCATCATGACCATATCATTTTCGAAAAGCTATATTTAAAACATCGTCTAGCTTAATTCTCAATTGATGATTGCTTGACCTCAAATCAATTCTAGAAAATACACTTGCACCATGCAACAAATTAAACAAATCATTAATTTGAGGAATTAGATACTTATTCTTGATGGTCACTTTATTTAGCTCTCTGTAATCAATAAAAAGCTTGAGTGATCCATTCTTTTTCTTAACAAATATAATTAGTACACCCTATGGAGATATACTCGATCTTATAAACCTTTAGTCCAATAACTTAAATTGTTTTTTCAATTCTTTGAACTCAATTAGAGCCATTTTGTATAGGGCTTTTGAGATTGGTTCAGTTCCTAGTACCAAGTCAATGATAAAACCAATTTCCCTTTTTGGTGGTAACTGGGGTAACTTGTCAAGAAGCACATTAGGAAACTCATTAACTACTTGAATTTCCTATACATTTGGCTTCTTTAATTTGGTTTCAGGAGCATTCAACCAACTGACATCCATCATTAGTTTTAGAGTACTCAACTCTTGTACACCTACTATGGTAGAATCCCCTTTAAACTCCGCTTTTATCCCTTGAGAAGCTTTAAACAATACCTTCTTTTCTTAATAATCAATAGTGACTTTAGCACTTGTCATCCAATTCATTCCCAATATAGCATCATATTTACCCATCTTAAGAAGAATTATATCTACTTTACTATCAAAATCTTGGATCCTCAATGGATATCCTTTCACTATTTCCCTTATAACCATAACACTTCCCGTAAGAGTCCTTAGCCCCAAGACTAGACTGAGTGGCAATTGCAGTCAAACTTGCTCACTTTACTACTTTAGGAGCTATAAAGGAGTGTATGGCTCCAATATCGAACAAAGTATACACATAATGCCCATTTAGATTAATATTCCTTGAATCACGATTATATGTCTTACTCTTATGCTTCAACAATATGAATTTACACTCTTAAATTATGTTACTTACTATTGCTTGATCATAACTTGTACTACTTAGTATATTTATAGCAACTTAATAAGGAAGTAGTAGAAGTACATACCTGCTATGAGCTTAGAACCAACAAAATCCTCAGCTTCTTCTTACACTTCCAAGTCTTCACCTAAATAATCTTCATAACTCCAATTGCCCTCCAAATTGTATACTCTGGCGATATTAACTACACCTAGGTGAGTACTCCCTACACTGGATCCTCTAATAGCTTTCCCAATAATAGGGCATCTAATAACCGGTAATGGCTTAGTAACTTGAGCAGTAGCAACTATGCACTGTAGACAAGTTGAGGAGAAATGCCTAACCTTATTGTAAATGAAGTAGGTGACAGCATTTCTCTTTGAACAGGTAGTCACTCGGTGTAAGCCTTCACCACAAAAGAAACACTTGCTTTGCAATTGGTGATAGTCTTTAAGATAATGATTTCCCTTACAATTCTAACACTTTGCTGCTCCAGCAATAACCTTCTTTTGAAGTATCCTTTGTAGTTTTAGAAATCTTCTTATTTTGCTAATACCACTACCACTTAGCCCTTCAAAAGGTTTCTTACTAAATACATTGACTTTACACTTAATAGTCTCCTCTCTTTGTCTTTTTCCGTAATCTAACACCCTTGCTTTTTCTACCATATCAGTAAAATTCCTAAGCTCAAATTCCAACAATCTTCTTTTCATATCGACATCAAATCATTTAGAAAATATCTGCAACTTCAACCAATCACTAATTTGATACTCTAGAAGTGCAAATTGTAGTAGTATGTTGAACTCAGCTTCATACTGCTCTATTGTACGTATCCCTTTCACAATGTCAAGTAAATCTTCATTGTAGTTTATCCTTAAACTTCTTGGAAAGTAGTATGCCAAAACTTACGTATGAAGTCGTCTTAAGTTATTGGTCCTCTTAGATTTTGTTGTTTAGATTCCCACTAGGTACATGCTTGCATCTTTAATAGATAAGTACCACAAGTGAATCTAAGATGTGGTGGTACCTTAAATGACTTCTCCATTTGATTTAACTAGTCCTCAGCCTCATTAAGATGACTTGCAACACTCTCAAAATTCTTATTATAGTGAATAAATTCTAGTAGAACACTACACTATTGTATGAAATCTGAGGGTGCTAAAGGCATAACTCCTATTGGACCAATCGGTGGTAGAAGAGGAGGCACTAGAGGTGGAGGCGGTGGCGGTAAGGGTGGCGTAGCAAAGGAATCTCTCAAATGGCTACCAGAGGCAGAGCTTGAGTAGGTAGATTATGTTCCCAAGCTAAATATGCTTTTAATAGTTCATTTTGTACATTAATTACGACCAGAATTTCATTAGTATGATCTTATGGTGCACCTGGTTCTTCTTCATAAGTAGGTAAGGCCCGATTAACTGGAGGTCTCCTTCTATACTTATTTCAACTGAAAAATTCATTTCCAACTTTAAGTTAGAAATTAATAAGTTGCAATTAATTAAACTTAGACATTTTAAGCACAAAATGAAAATAAGATATAAACTCATACAACAATAGTAATAAAGAAGGTAGTAGTCTTCCATTTCTTGTCAACAAAATGAGGTTACGTCTGTTTTGTGGTCACTTCTAGTAAGTGAATTCCACTTCAAATGCATCCAGGCATTTATACAACTGTACAAACCCAGATCAAAAGATAGAGCTTTAAAATAAAACAGAGCTTCCCTCAATATATATGTCCTTACCGTACAAGGAGCTCTCTTAAACATCAAAATGCTTAAAAAACATCATAACCTCACTATAAGAAAACTTTTAGAGTACAAAATTATATATGATCCTAAAATATACAATAAAAAGAGCATGTGTAATCACTTTGATGCCATGTAGTAACTCCAAAAAGCAGCCTATAAAGATAAACATCAGTAGCATTTACTAAGGGCAAGAAGATGGCCGACATCAGTATCGCCCTAAGGTCTAAATCTTGGAACAGAAAAAGCAGAACCAATACTAAGGTATATGCTAGACTCCTTACTAGTAGCTTATCGAGCCCACACTCTAGGTAACAAAAAATCTAGGGGGTCTTGCTAAATGGTAAGCACATAAGTGGGATCACTTCTAACCAATACTATTGGAGGGAGTTCAGTTTCAACCTAATAATACTTAAAATCCTCAATAGGAGGTAACTCTCGAATAGACTTAACATAAAAGATAGGGGCATCCAAATGTACATCCAAATCCTCAATCTCTATACCCCATCTAGGTCCATTGAGCTCAATCCCCTATAAATGATCAAACCAATGCTTAATGCTAGCCCAGAAATCAGCCATAGCTTGAGCATTGTCTTAGGTAATAAGCTAATTGTGATCACCACGAGGATCTATAGCTAAGGCCATGCCATGATTGATGACTCGCCAATAGCCAAAAGTAGGAGGCTTTAGTCGGGGCTCAGCATAGACCAAGAATACCAACTCATGAGCATACCTAGCATTTTGTTCCACTTTGAATAGGAAAATCATCTCTTCATTTGTTGGTATCGCATCTATTGTGTTTAAAATCCAACAAAGTCTCCTATCTCGTTGGTAGGCATTAAGACCCACTCCCCACACAATTAATACATCATCCAGGGTATGCAGCCTACTTACTTGTGTTAAGTCCTCACATAGAATCTAAAGTTGCCACCTATACTCAAATTGCTTCTCATTAGCTCGGAGATGAAACAAGACCCAATTGGTCAATAACTCAATACCAGACATTTGAATTAATAAGGCATATAATTACTTTCATTATGATATTGATATAGAGTTCACTAATTAAGTCTTATTACTTAAATACTTATCCTAATTTTACCCTTCTCAATCTCACTAAGTAGGTGATTTTAATGTCTAAGGTCAGGTTTCATTTATCATATTTAAAAACATACTTTGATACCACCTTTCCGGTTATGACCAAAGGGGTAGCCTAGCCGTGATAAGTCATCTTATATCATACGAAAGACCATAGATTAGTTTCTCTTCCAATTGATGACCTTTTAGATGACATGCAAGGCTGCTACATAACCAATTACCCAAGAATTATATAAGTAAAGATAATATCACAACAAATATAATAATATAAGATTTCATATATTAATCTCCTTAGGTAAGTAATATAGAACTCTAAGTCTCAAAATATTAGTAAACAAGCTATAGTATCAATCTACACTAATAGAGAGAGTAATCATACATAGCTACTAGATATTGTAACATAAAATATCATTTAAATATTAGCTGAAAATTCCTCTACACATCTATAATCACTCGAACCTTTTGCTTCTACATGATCCTAAAAGTACTAAATTGACCTTAGGCATTCTTCACTCGAAAATAGTAAACAAGTCCTCATGCATCAAAAGTCTATAATAGTGTAAGCTATATAGCTTAGTCAGTTATCCCTCAACCATGTAGAAAAGTAAGTTATTCAGTAATTAATTTCAAATATATGAATGCATGATCAAGTAGAATGCCATACAAATACATACGATTAACTTGGTACTATATGAACTCAAATTTAATGCCCTCCGAAGTCAAGGTTAGAGAATGCATGGCACCGATCAAATTCAGATATCATACCTAAACTTATATAACTATGAAACTCTACACTTTATATTCAAAGAAAAATAGTTTTTTTTTTTTCTAATTTTAGTTTTAAAACTAAATTTTAGGTGTGATTGTGAATGGGTTTGCACAGTCTATACTCATTCCTAAACAAAGGCCTTTGGCCTCGACCTTTAGCTAGGCAGTTGGTACATCCATTGCCTAGTAATCTCGTAGGCTAAGGTATAGTCATTGTATACATGTGTACCATGCTACAACACTTTAATTTCCAATATATATATATATATATATATATATATATGTCAACCCCTGCATAGCCTTGCCTATCTCTATGTGAAGTAACGATTGGAATCATTATAATGTATTGCATATTTATGCATGATCTAGTTTAATTTAATAAAGTCGAATATACTTATGTCCGGTTATTAGGTGACCAACCAATATCACAGACAACAAAATTCCTTATAGTTATCTAAAATGCAACAAATAGTTCATTATAAAAATTGAAAACATTTTCATACAACAACCAATCAATATCAATTACATACAGATCTCAAACCCCATACACATCAATTAATTTATCATAAATATTTAAATGTTACTCTCTACATGCATAAACAGGTATGGAATCAGTAGGATTACTCACGCGGACATAGTAAAGTTCAAGGATCATAATATTCGGCAAAGAGATCGATATTCTCATTAGGATCACCTGATAATCAGGAAATCTGAAAGATAATAAGTATCTAAGTAGGAAAATTATTCTATGTAAATATTTATCTAAAAATTTATCTAAGTTTTCTATTTATTTTACATAATTTTCCGATCTGAACTTTTCCTTCAACGTATGTAACTTTTTCGTTATGACTCCAATTTTTATGAACTTATAGTCAATTTTTCTTCTTTTCGAACGTACTTTTATACAATAGGGTCCGTTTTGGACATTAAAACCTACATTTTTCATTATAGGCTTAAAATGTTATGAATTTAGCTATGTTGGCCTAAATACTTTTAATTATTCTTTTGAGCTTTTCTTTATTGACTCTATAACTTAATTAATTTCTAAATTTCACATTTTTGAAATATTTTTATTTTTGAGTCTATTTTATAATAATTTCTTTATTTTACCTTTTTAAGCCCAAATTATTTTGTTATAATTGTAATTCCCTAATTAATTTTTTATTATTAATGTCTTATTATTTTGTAAATTATGATTTAATAATAAAATTTTGTAGAAGTTGACATGGTAGCTCCCTATTAGTCCATGTTGCAATTTCTTAATTCTTCCAATTTTTTTATTTTTCTAATTTGTAATATTAATGTATAAATATTTATATATTATTATAAATTATTAAATATTGAAAAATATTTCCTATCCCTCCTTTGAAGGTTACATCCAACATATGTACATATATGTATATATTTATGCTTTATTATTGTATTTTTAAGAAAATTAGATACTTATATATATATATATGTAATTTTCGGTATGTATACATATATAAATACTTAGACTATACTTTATATGTGCTTATTTAAATCTTAGAAAATAGAGTAATATGTATACATATAGGCAAATACATATATTTATATATACATACTTATATATTTTACTACTTATATATATATATATATATGTACACTATTTGGTAATATATTCATACATATAAGTTGAAGTGTGTATTTTTAGTAGTATATGTATTTACATATACTAAACCATATATATATATATTTATATATATACATGACTAAGTAGATATAACATATATGTGCATATAGTTAAATATATTTAAATATATACATGTGTAAATACATAAATATAAAGAAAAAAAAGTTGTTTATACAACCAAATACAAATTCATTGAATTTCTATTACAAGATGCTAAAAATACATATATTTTCTTCTAACATATCCCCTAATATATAAGGTGCTAAACTACATATCAATATAAGAAAACACATAAACTTATATTACAAAGGAAAATTAAAATAACATAATAGAACTTTAATTACTTTGATCTTGAAATTCTTGAAGTCGAAGCTTTTTATTTTCTCTTGAAATCAATAGTAAGATGATGATGGAATGAAGTAAGTGGAAGTTTTAATGGAATGGCAATTGGAGAAAAAGAGAAAAAAAAAATAAAAGAAAGGCAGTTGGAAAGAGAGAGAGATTGTTGGTTGAAAGAGAAAGAGAAGGCTTGGTTTTGTGTTTAAATTGTAAAAGAAAAAGAAAGAAAATTTTGGTGTATTCTAGTTACACACTTGGCATACTAAAAGGAGAAAGAGGAAAAGAAGGAAAAAGAAAAAGAAAGGAAAGAAAAGAAGAAAAGATAAGATAAGAAGAAGTATATGTTGACTTTTCTTTTATCTTATAAATTTGTCACTTGAAAAAATTTCTTGAAGCACAAGTGTAGCGGCAACATTCGGAGAGAAAAGAAGAAAGGAAAAGAAAGAAAGAAAGACAAATTATTCTTTTACTTTTCTAAATGTGTTTTCCTATTTTTAGATAATGTTTAGAATAAAATATGATGTAATTATGGAAGAAAATATAGTACATAAGATTAATGTATTGTATAACACATAAACATAATCTTAGTTATTTATTCAATTAGTTTGTTACTCTTTATGTTTATAAATATTTAGAAGTTATCGCTATTTGTTCATTAGTAATTTTACGCAATTACACATGTCAGTCGATAATCGTACCCAACTAGGGCTTTATCACTGTTTCGGTAAATTTATATGATTATAAGCTTAAAGTTTTAGTTTTAGGGGTTTTATTAAGTTTGGATTCCATCTTTTGTATTTACATATACATAGGGTTTAAGGTTTTGATTAATATATTAGGATTTTTCTCGTTTGCAGTAAATTCAAGTTTATAATTTAGTTAAGTTTTTAAGTTATATGATAGATAGGTATAATTAGAAGGAATTAGTAGACTAAAACATTTAGTTATTTAGTTTCTTTAGATTAGAGCAACCTAATAGAGGTTGAAGATCCTAATGTGATCTTGAGATACACTATTGCAAAAACGATTTAGGTAAAGTACACTCAAGGTTAAGAGTTAACCAGAGATGTGAGTCTGGTTAATTCATTCTAGGAATCTCTACAATCCAAAATCACAATTGAGATTGAAAAGTCACATGGAGTTTAGTAAATAACAAGATTTACTAAGGATTATTTTTTTCTTTATTCAATGAACCTTATCTTTCTTATTTAATCTTGTTTATTTTATTTGTTCATGTTTATTTTATTTTTTTCCTTATTTATTTTTACTCATTTCTTAGAATTATTCTAAATTATTAAGTTAGATAAATGACAAAATAAGGTAAATTACTAGTAATCGAAGGTTTCATCATATTTATGGTTCTCTATAGAATTGATACTTAGACTCAAATGCATTTACTATATTATAACTTAACTAGGTGCACTTGCCTACCATAGTTAAGTTTTTGGCACCATTTTTAGGGAGCTAACGAAGTGAAACCATTTAAGAAATTAGGAAAAAAAATCCCTCTTCACTGATTATTTTAACATGTTTTGTTTTATTACATCCTTCTTATTTCTAGTATTTTCTTTATTTGTTGTCTTTAACCTCAGAATTATTTTAGTATAGACAACTAAGGAGTCTACCCAAGAAACATTGAACTGAATTCTAAACCAGTGGGTTTGGCGCACCATTAATCTAACAACATAAAACAACAGTGCTCTTGGGAGGTAGCCTAAGTTTGATTTTATTTAAGATTTCTTTTAATTATTGCTATTTCATTTTTATTCAATTTGAGTATCATGTCATTTGGATTTAGTTAATATCTCCCTGATTGAACACATTTGTTTAATGAAACATTTATTGGAATCTCTTTCATGCAATAGTACTTGAATAAAGCTTATCATCCAATTTAGTTGATCTTTGAATTAATTTTGAGCTTTAATTTACTATATTTATATATTGAAAACTTTTAGAGCAGTTTCAAGGAAAGAAACAAGGGAATTCAACAAAATTTGGATTCAAAAGTCAAAAGAGGACCATGACCAAAGTCCATGCCCATGGACTTGCTTGTGATCCTCTTGTAAATAAATAAAAAAATGCTTAAAATTTTAGGAATAGAGGATTGTGGCTAAGATCATGCCCATAATCACTCCTCAACCAAGAATAAGCAGAATAGGGAAAAGACCATGGCCAAAACCATAGTCTTGATCCTTGATCATGGTCATGCCATGAATTCAAAATCTAAGGGTATTCTTCTTCCACTTTACTCTAAATGCAAACTCTCTCTCTAAAAACACCATTCTCCTTCACTTTCTTTCTACAAAATCAACCAAACTCTACAATCATTGTAGATTTCACATGTGCACCAACAAATCAAGGTATGTACGTCATCATTTCCTATTTGGTTTTCTAGATTTGTTGTCTTGGTGGATAAAAATAGGATTTTTATCTAGGGTATGGTAAGAAATTATGATTGTTGCATGTATAGAAATCCTTGGTTCTAGGAGTAATTAGTGTAAGATAATGTTGTGGAACATGTTGTACATCCATTATTTGCTTAAAATCACACTTAAATGTACATGCTTTCTGAATCTTAAAGAGAGAAGAGTATGGCGAAATGTAGTATGAATGTTGAAAGAAGATGGGTGTGATTAGGGAATAGTTTTTGCATGATATCCATAAAACTCATATTGCATATACGAGATTTGTATTCAAGTTGTCATACAATTGCCTAGTATATGATAAAACTTGTGATCAATAGAGATTGTGAATTAGAAAAATAGGATTTCATTATTAATCCATGATTAATAATAAGTTCTCATCACATTGTACAAACCATTGTTTGCTTGAATGGATTGGTAATTATCTTCTTAACATTGCGATTTTAAAAACATGAGTTTGTTACCAAATTGAAATCCCCTTTTGCTTTGTTTTAGATCATGCCAAGATACAAACACATTGTCCAAAAGAACAGCTTAGGTTCTTCTTCAACCTACCCTTTCTTGAAATTTATTAAGTCTTGGTAAAAGAAGAGGTATGCACATCTTATAAGGAAAGAATTTGGACCAAATGCTATCATTAGTTAGGAGGCATTGGCTCGAATGGGATATGATGCTGGAGTAAGAGAATATTTGGAACTTAAAGGATGGGATTGACTCGTAACCGTCAATAAGCCAATATATAAGGAGCTTATCTTAGAGTTCCTCACACCCTCACATTAGCATCTGATACTATGGAAAACAATAGGCAAAATACTATGTATTTCAAGTGCAATGGAGCTCCTATTTGTATGCATTTTGATCAGATATCGATCGCAATAGGATTTACCTTAAGACTTTTGTGCAAACTAAAGAGTATAGGAATTTACCTTCTAGGGGAGTAAGTAATGCCTAGGTATAGGCAAGGTTAAGTATTGGAGGTTCTATATATGATCTTATATCTGCTTTCTAGGAGTATTATGGGAAGAAGGTACGGCAATGGGGTCATGAATGAGAGAGATGTATTGTACTTGCATAACATGGTAGAGAGGTGCTAAATAAATCTAAGAGTTCATATGGCCTTTTCCTTCAAAAGTTAGGCTACTAAAAGGTAAGTCGAGCATATCTTTGTAGGCCCTTTTGTCATATGACTTATGAAGAATATCGCTCAGTTCTACAACCTACCGATTGCAAATGATTGATCCTTTGGCCCGCATCAGCTTGGTGTCTATCAATACCATGAAACTTCTTGCCCTACCCTAAAGTCCAACATTAGTGCCACTAGCAAATGTGTCATCTGCTTCATCATAGCTTTAACCTCAATCTTTTTCAGTTTTAGGAAAATTCAAAAGGATGGTTCTTAAATTGTTGAAGAGGAAAATAGCTCTTAAGGATGAGCTCCATCAGCACTAGACAAAGGTTGATGCACTCCTAACTACCATGGGATCCTACCATCACTACTACTACCATTACCACTACTAGCTCCAAGTTGCAATGAAGAGATAGAGGAGATAATTAAAGAAGAGGAGGGAAGTGAAGAAGAGGAATATGTAGATTAAGTTCTCCTTTTCTTGTTATTTTCTTTTGAAAGGCTTCGTTTATTTTTCTTTTTGATTTGAATGACTGTATTTTTAACCAATTATTATTGCTTTTGTTTTGTTAACTATTTAACTTTTCACTACTTGACAAGTTCTATAGGGCTAACTAAGTGATACTCTCTTTAATAGTTTTCTAATCATTTTATTTTGTTTAGTTAACTTCTTTTTCTTTTGTATTTAGTTTGTTTAATTTGCTATAAAGGAAAGCTCGAGCTTAATTGGATTGAATGGAATTATGAATTTGGACTTTAAGAAAAATCATAAGATCAATGCCATAAATTAGGGAAGTCTTAGTTTATTTTCACTTTCTTTTCCTCCCAGTAATTGCTATTTTGACATCCATGATAGTGTACATTGAGGATAATGTACAACTTAAATGTGCGAGGAAATGTTAGGACCCCAAGGAGGGCCTAATAAGATTGCTTAAATTTTTCACATTACATGTACACCCATGATATAAAAACCGCCTTACAAGTAAGAGATTACAAGACTCTAATTAATTAATCACTAAGGTTTCCGATTTTTAATTTATTAACTTATTGTAAATTATGAATAACTATGGATATTTGATATTCTATAGTCCTTCAAAACTATCGAGAATCAGTATCTCCTACCAAATAATAAGATAAGGTAAGTCAACTTTATAAATTATAAGAAATTCTAAATTATGTAAAATTCCAACATATAAATACTTACTACAAAGGATCTTTCTATACTAGTTGTACACATCTTAATTAGCTTTAATATTATCATTCATATCCTAAGTTTGCACTTTGCACTCAAGATTTAACCTAGTCCCAGCTTAAACGAACTTGCAAAAGAAGCTATAGGGAAATGAGCAAACCAAAACTCAATTAGTTCATTTCCTACCACTATCGTTCAAGCAAGTTATCAAATATCACTAGCACACACTATAGTTTATCTACACACAAAAATTGATGCATACATAGTAAATGCAAGCAACACATCTATAAGAGTCTAAAACTATGGAAAGTATATAATTCCATCGTCTACACGTCGAATATCTCCCGTACCTATATGTACAAGGCACCTCACCTTACCTACATGAGACTGCTTGGGGGCATCATCCTTCTAAATAACATTCGACTATTACCCTAGTCAAGAAAGAAATATCAATCTAAATAGGTGAACCCCAACTAAGGTCATCCAAAGTTAACAAATCATATCCATAAGCTCAATATCTATAAATCTCATCTAAGGCCCCATGGACACAACTATGCGAGAGTCCTCTCGTTATCAATCAATTGGAGATCCCATGCTAACTTTGCCTCAACAACAAAAATATCATTAATGGGCATTACGAGCCCTTATGGAAATCATATGAGAATTTGTTTTAGATTAGAAAAATGTTTCCAAAATACTTTTATAAAAAATTTAAAAAGCTAGTACTCTCCATAAGTATACTAGTTAAGTTATAAACATGCGACAAATATAACAAGTTACTTTGGTCAGATGTTTATATTTATTAGTTTAAGGAAATGATCACACAAATAATAGAATATAGGGAAAAATAGTCATTTAGAGACATAAGTAATAACAACCAACAAAATATTAAGTAAGTATCATATACAAGGAAATAGTAGATCATTATAACTCTCTCATGTAGATCAATACTCACTTTACAAGCCTTTGGAATATTTAGAACTAGACAATTGAGTAACTAAAAGATAATAAGACTTATAAGTATTTAGAAAAGTTAGACTTCTCAGTTAACTAAATATCTATTGTAGTTTGTCTAATTTCTCACTATAACCCAAGTATGATATAAGCATGGTTTAACTTATTTATTAGGGTAAATAGGAAATGTATGTATACATTTGTAAATAATTGCATCTTATGTATTTATTTATTTACTTTAAGGTTTATCTTGATTATTAGTTTATAGGACCAATTAATTTAGTTATTCTACCTATCTTTTTTAATTTATCTTAATTCTTTAGTCGTGTACTACTTTTTCATTTTAACTCATTTTTTTTTATGATTTTATAGTTGATTTTTATGATTTTATAGTTAATTGTTTTCGAATATACTTTCATGTAGCAAGTTCTACTTTAGATGTTAGAATTCGCATTTTCTATTTGTTAGGTTTTCTTTATTTTTAACAATGGCTTAAATAATTTCTTAATTTTTATATTTTTGAAATATTTTTATTTTTGGGTCCATTTGGTAATAATTTCTTTATTTCACCATTTTAAACTTGAACAATCAATTATATTAAGTTTTTTTTATAATTGTAATTTTCTAATTAATTTGTTATTATTATTTTTTTAATTTGTAGTTTTAATCAGAAAAATTAAAAAGATGTTGACATGGCAACTTCTTATTGGTCCACATTGCAATTTTCTTAATTCTTCCAATTTTTGCATTTTTCCAATTTATAATATTAATATATACATATATATAATACTGTAAATTATTAAATATGGGAAATAGCTCATATTCCTCATTTGAAGGTTACGCCCCACATATCTACGTACATGTATATAATTATACTTTCTTATTCTATTTATAAGAAAATCAGATACTAATATGCATATATATGTAATTTTTAGTATACGTATATAAATAATACATATACTATACTATACTATATGTATACTTATTTAAATATTAGAATAATAGAGTAATATGTATACATATAGGCACATATATCTACTCCTATAGTTTACTACTTATATATACATATATTTATACTATTTCACAACATTTCTCATACATGCATATATTAAAGTATACATAATATTATTTATATTGACATATACTATATATATATATATTGGTTCTCGCATAGGATATCAAGGGGGGGGGGGGGGGATTAATTGATATCTTTGAACTTTTTGAAACTTTTTCGATATTAGTGGAAAATACCCCTTTTAATAACTTAAAATGGTAAACAGTGGTATTTTAATAATTTAACATACAAATAATCAACGCAATTAAATATCACAAATTAAAAAGATAAGGAAGGAGAATATCAGACATAGGATTTATAGAGCTACAGCCTTTTGCTTACTGCTCTCTTCTAGCTTCACTATTGAGGACCGATTAACTTCATCGATGTCATTCCACTTAATCCACTATAACAAAATCATAAAAAGTTTACGAACACTTGCCTCACATGGGCTTTCATAATACTCTACTCTACCTATTTAGTCTATTTACAATCTAGGCTAATTACAGATCTACATTGTATAATGGAACTTCTCTTAACCCTTAAATGACAAATAAAGTTTATAAATTATAAGTGAGAACAATAATACAAATCTTAAATAATTTCACTTTAAAACAGAATTGAAAAATTGTTGAATAATTCGCTTTGGTTCATCTCTCTAAAGAAGTATCTAAGAAACTTTCTATACTCTTTCAGATGGTAGAATTTGATTACAACTTTAAGTATAATGAAAGTATTATTATTTTCTCAGAGATGTTCTTAACATTTTGAACAGCTAACTTGTTGAAGATTGTCTTCATTTTATGTTTATCCATTTTGAACGTTAAAGATAATCCATAGATATTTTTACAAATAATTTTGGAATTTAAAATTTAAACTTGACCTTTTCAACTTATCTTGATCAAATACAATTTGATCAATAATATCTAAATAAGCTTTAGATTTGAAATTGAAATCCCACAAAATTCGAAATTAACCTTATCCTTATCTATTCTTATATAGATCTTGATTTATCCTAAGATAGGTTCGTTTAAAAAATAATTCCTATGGATTCTTAATTACATCTTAGTGAAACAGGATTGTGTATGTTTCCCTAATACACCCAATTTAGTAGAGCTAAGTCTTGTTCACTTCAAATATGATATTTTGTTAATTTTCAACTTTATACTTTTTCAGACTAACTTTCTGAATAACCTTCTAAAGAGTATCAATCTTCTTTTCTTCGAAGTCTTTGAATAAGTTTCTAAAATGGTGTGTTGATTCTTCTTATAAAATCTTATAGAATACTTTCTAAAGAATTTCAAACTAATCTTTGAATGTACCTCAATTTTGTAATTTTAAATTTTCTGAAGAACTTTCTAAATACCTACATACTTGTTAATTCATTACTGTTCTTCTCTTTTTGTATCATTAAAATTCATAAGAGATATCTAACAATATATAAAAATGAACTATATGTATATATATACTAAATATGCATAACATACCTATGTACTTATAGATAGATATATTTGAGTATATATATACATGCATACATAAATATTTAAGAAGAGATAAATTTACACATATATTCAAATACGTGTACTTGTAAATTTTTATTACAATTGATGGTAGAAACACATATAGCTCCTACATACATATTTCTAATATAACAATATTAACAACTACATACTAACATAAAAGAAATATACAAAAATTTATATTACATAAGAAAGACAAAACTAGTATAACATAAGGCGTATGTGATTACCTTTGGTCTTGAGAAATTTTGGACAAGAATCCTCCTTAGGCCTCCATGAAGTTGATAGAAAAACTAATGTTGGAGAAGGGGTAATATATTGTAAAATAGAGATGATATGTGATAGTAGAAAGAGTAAAGAATGAAAGAAAATGGAAAGTTAGGGGAAGAGGGCGGATTTTTGTTCCAAATGGGAAGGTAAAAGACTAAATATTTGTGTCAAATTGGGAAAAGACAAAGAAAGTTTGAAGGGCATTCTAGAGAGGGCATGTGGTTTACAACAAGGAAATTGAAAAGGAAAAGAAAAGAAGGAAAAGGATAGAATGAAAAAGACATGAGTTGGCTTTATCTTATCTTTAATTTGACTTTTCTCACATGTGGATAATCTTGTGGGAAAATAGTAGCTGAAACCATAAGAAGGAAAAGTAAAAGGAAAAAGGGAAAGAAAAAGAAAGAAACAAAAATTTTACTTTTTGACTTTTCTAAATGTGTTTCCCCATTTTTAGATAATGTTTGGAATGAAATATGATGTAATTATGGAAGAAAATGTAGGATGAAAAATTAATGTATACTATTTAATACTTAAGCATCAAATATGTAGTAACATTAAATCAAAATAATTAAATCAATATAAAACTATCACACATATATAAAATCACGAATAAACATAAGATAATACATGATTTTTAGTTAATTAATTTCTTACTCTTTATGTTGATTAGTTTTTAGGAGTTATCTTTATTCGTTTGTTAGCGATTTTACGCATTACGAGTGTTTATCAATATTGTAGCTAATTAGGACTTTATCACTATTAGGATAAATTTTATACGTTTTATAAGTTTAAAGTTTAGTTTTAAGGTTTTTGTTAGGTTCAGGTTTAGGTTTAATCTCTTGTATTTATATGTATATAAGGTTTAGGATTTTTATATGTTGTTAGAGTTCTAAATAGTATATTAGTGTTTTTCATATTCATTTTATGTTTTAAATTTAAAATTTTAATCAGTTTTAAATTTATTAGTTTTGTTGACTTACGAAAATTACTTATAACACTCGTGCTCAATTTTATACTCAAAATGCTAAATTTGTAAAGTTTACAGGAAAGAATATAAATTATACACTAATGAGTATAGGTTGATTTAAAAAGCCATCCACTTAAGCTTTTAAGCTTTTTGAAGTAATGAATTTAGAAATTTATACCCCTATATTTATATAAGCAAGTAAATTTTTTATTTTTCAAAATTTACCCATAATTTGATATGACCTTATTTACTTTGCTGAATTTAAATAATTAAATCCCTATAATTTAAAGTTCCCTATTACTTAAACTTAGACTTAGACTCAAGATAAGGATAAATATTGACAAGTTAAGCACCGAATGTTTTTATTTCTAAGCTTAATTCTAAAGGATAGTTATCTATCTCTCTTTTTCATTTTTATTGTTAGATGAATAGAGGAGATTTTCCCTTTTAAAGTTTTTTGAAAAATCAAAGTAACTAGAGGCATCAGAAAAATATAAAAAATAAAAGATAAAAATTGGTAAGGATTGATCTTAGTCTCTCAAAAAAAGTAAATTTCATTCTTGTTGCCAATATAAAGGGAAATTAAAGTAAATTTGTCAAGGCACTTTCCTATATTGACAATATAAAAATAAAAAGGAATGAATTAGTAAGAATCAACCTTAGTTTGTCATAAGAGTGAGATTCTTTCTCAATACTAATAAACTTTGATAAAGGAATTAAGTCAAACGAAAAAGCCTCCTAATGAAAATTGAAAGAATTAAGGAGATGAACAAAGGATGAGTTGAAAAAACATGCATCCAATCTAAATTTTCATAATAAAAATAGCTTAAGGAAATTTTATTTCTTCTTAGGTTAAAGTAATGAAATTTCTATAACTTTTTCTTAACTTATCAATGTTTGTATCAATCTCTAATTTAGCTTTTGTTTAAGTAACAACACTAACTCTAAATTATTGCAATTTATTGTTGAAATTTAGTAGTTCTTAAAGTATTATTACTCAATTATTCTAAGGGTATTATCAATTTAAGGAAAAAAAAGGGTAATTTTGGGGGGGAAAAAATGTAAAGCTCCTTAATTCGAGGGTATACTTTCCTAAAAGAAAATTTTGATGACATTATTCTTAAGATATTATTGCTTTGATGTTTTGAAAAGTCACATGGAATTAGGTAGTAAATAACAAGATTTACTAAGGATTATGTGTTTCTTTAATTCAATGAATCTTATTTATCTTATTTAGTCTTGTTTATTTTATTTATTCTTGTTTATTTCATTGTTCTTATCTTATTTATTGTTCCTTATTTATTTTTAATTGTTAATTAGAATTATTCTAAATTGTTAAGTTAGATAATTGGTGATTTATGATAAATTACCAATACTCTAGGGTTTTCTCATATTCATTGTTCCCTATGAGATTAACACTCAGATTCAAATTCATTTACTATGCAATAACTTGACTAGGTATACTTATCTATGACAATCATGGTTACCAAACTGCATATTGAATGCTTAGTGTGTGCTTGTGAAGATAAAGGTAGCTTAAGCTTAAGGAGTCAAGCCAAGCTCTTTAAAGGCCCCAAGGTGCTTGAGGTAGCCCGAGTAAGTTACGCTAGCTCATAGGTAATTTAAGAAAGGCGAGATGCTTAAGGTGACCCAAGCAAGTCATATACAGTAGGCCTAAGCTCTTTTGATGAGGCTATCTCTTTATCCTTTGGGCTACTTGGGATACCTCGCGTAAGTTAAAGCACTTTAGCCCTAGGTGGTTAGATAGAATATTGTGAGCTTAGGCCCAAATAACCTATCAACAATTGTGCCACCATCCAAACAGCCCCAACTACATTCCTACCCCCCTAACCCTAATCTTTTTAGCATTTAAATGGTAAGGGAAGTAGACCACTATAGGCTTCAAAGGCTTGGGGTCGAGCTATGATGGTATGCTTCTGTGGGTACCGAGCACTTAAGTGATAACATGATGCTTAATATAACTAATGTAATCCGATTAAGGGCTCGTGTAAGTAGAGTAACCATTGGACTTATTTATGTGACATTTGATCTTCCTTAAGTGTAATCATGATGCCTAGGATAAAGCGCAAAGCATTGGGAATAGGCATAAATGGCTACATTGGCAATCCGTATGTTGAGAGGATCAGGGCAATTAAGCATTCAATGATGATACGTAGACAACTAGGATGGTGATCCTCATGCTAATGGGTAGAAATTGTTTGCTTACCCTTCACTTGCCTATATAAAGGCCTTAGGGCTGTTCATTTTCTTACTTTCCCTTATGACCTTAACAAAACTCTACCAAATTTTACTTTCAAACTTGAGCTCTCTTCAGACTTTACATTCCTACTTTTCTTCAAACTTTCAATTCTCTTTTAAGTATACAATGATCATGGTTGTAGAGGAAGGATTTGGGTTCTAAAGTGAATGCGTAAGCTCATTTGATGCGTTGGCTATGACTGAAGTGGGGCATCAAGCAATGATTGAAGAGGGTATTGAAACTAACCCCCCTCCCCCCTTTCCCCCTCTACAGAAAAAACAACGGTAGCAACAATGAGTAGCAGCAGTAGCAGTTTTAATTGGATAGGAGGAGGAGAAGTCTTGTACTACTAAGGCCTCAGAAGATGCATGTTCCTAATAACAAGGAGAAGAAGGCCATGGTGGAGCTGCAATTGATAAGTAAAAACGAGAAGAGTATGGAATATTTAGGATATGATTATTGTAATGAGGCCTTTAATAAAGTTTACCCAGCAATAAGGACGGTTCATGGCTACCTAGTAGATAAACCCATATTAAATGAGAGGGCATATGACCTCAGGGCAGAGAGGTCATTATGCATGTATACGAGGCCATTCGAGTTAGGCTATAACTACTTTTTTTAGAGTTCCAACTCAAATTCTTTAATTATTTCAAGGTTAACCCGAGTTCACTATACCCTAATGTGCAGTAGTAGCTGCTCGCATTTGAGGTGGTCTTCCTCTTCAATCTATAAAGACCAACTGCTAGGTTATTTAGGTACTTCTTCTACGAGCAACCCAAATGGTTGGGTGTATATAGTAGCTCATTAGGAGTAGTTCAAAATGTTTACTAGGTTGAAATCAAAGGTGGCGGGTTGGAAGGACAAATTCTTCTATATCAAGACCATCAAGAAGGTATTGTTCCTACTTTATGGGAAAAGCCCATCTAGACCACGATGATTTAGTACCTTTACCCCTAAGGACAAGGATGCGAAAGAAGAAATCCACGACCTTACATTTTGGAGTTAGCATCTATAACCCCTAAAAGTTTAATAGTAAGATTTTAGGAGCTTTAGCATATTAAAATTTTATTTAGAAGACTAAGTAAGTTTTACAAATTGAATCTCCGTAGTGTAGTAGAATAAGAATCCTAAATAAATGATATAGAAAATCTTAAGTTGAGAAAGTAAATAGGTCATTCATAGAATTATAGAGAGAACTAATCACTAATCAATATTCACTTCCTATATGTGGTGCAAATTATTGGAATATTTATAAACTACTAAAAGAATTGATAGGAATATGTGTCAATAATTGAAATAAATGAATATAAGACAAAGATAACAAATACAAAGTGATAAAACATCCTATGCATGCTATGACCCAAATGGGAGTTAGGGAAAAATTCAATCAAACCTTTGTCACATGTTAAACTAAAATGGATATAATAATATAAGGAATAAAAAAGATAAAATAATTGGAGCCTGCTTCCTTTACTTTGCCGTTGCACATGGGGAAAATAAGGAAGTAGAAGGTCAAGGTTGTCATTTCTATCTTATTGAAGAAGTGTTAATCATGCACCTTCCTTTCTAAGCTAATTTTCCTTTCTAAAACAAGCTTTGACTTGTTGGTTACTTCTTATGTACCAAACCTATTCTTAACCAACTTTCCTTCTTCCTTTCCATTTGTTGTTTCATTTTTGTTGTGGTCCCAAACTCCTCCTCCTTATCATCACTCCATATCCCGATTCCTTATTCAATTTCCATTTTTGAAGTTTTCAAAGCTCCAATAAGGTTGTCTAAAATTAGTAAATATTACCACTTGTTTAAAGTTAGTATATATATATATATATTATACTTTAGAAATAATCATATATCACTTACAAGTTAGTGTAGAAAACTCCATACTATAGTTTATATGTACATGATTATTATAATTACTAGATACTTAATGATGACCTTAGCATAATATTATAATAAGTTAGTATATCTTGCTTTTGATTAAGAAAATACTAAGTTAAGTACTTCTATTCTTACACCTAGGATGGCGTCATATATATATGTAAGTATGCATGTTTCCTCTTATTTCATGAGCCCTAAATCACATATTATAGCACGAGTATAAAATATCTTAAAGGATTAATGCTTTAAGAGTCATAATAGGATGATGAAATATATATGTAAGCATTTAAGGTTTCAGCCAACATGTGGTTTAAGGAGTGATTAATTTTAAACTTTGATTAAGGTATAATACCAGACAATAATGAGGTTTAAACCATGATAATGGACTCACATAATCAAAATAGTTAAAATATGTAAAAAAACATTAAGAAGGTGATTAAGACACTAATTATAGTTAAGATGTTAGTAAATTCATTAACATTTAGAGTACTAATAAACTAACTATATAAAATATAACAAGAATGAGAGATTACGAGATAATATAAGACAATTTCAAGATGTCTAGATACTAAATTGCATGTGCCGTGTTTAGGAGTTTATAAGTAATTTATATTGAATAAGAAGAAGTTAAAATGAACAAATTCTAATAAATCCTAAAATAATATATTCTAAAAGAATAGATCAAAAAATAATACTATAACAATCCTTACTAATTATGAGCTAATTGCACCATATATAAGAAAGTAAAATAATAAGATAACTATATGAACATAAAAGAATCAATTTAGGAATCCTATGATCGTATTAACTGATATATATTTTTACTATTGACAATGGTACAATAAGTGGTGTGGATGAATCTTAAGAATATCCTAAGGATAACTTTAACTGGTACAAATGGACAAGTGAATACCTTGATGACTATTACTCTGTTTTGTGATTGTACTGTAGTTGCATTTAAAAGAAGATAATAATTAGATGTGTGGTGCATTAGGATTATGCATGTGCTTGTTTGTCTATTATTGTGATAACAAAGTAATATAACTTACAGTGAAAAGTAAGAAATGTTTGTTGTACGTATGGTAGAATTTGACTGTCTGTGAGAAATGATTGATCACCTAAAGGAAACTGACCTAAGTTTATCAAAACTTAAATGACATTGGTCATGCATGGCACATTGCATGAAAAATTCGTCACCAACTATCACACACATAATTAAATAATGTCCTTAGTCAAGGTTCTCTCATTTAATTTCAAACTAATTTGGTAAAGAAGGTGGTTACATAATTAAATGAACTGCATTCATTATGTTATTATAGGCATGCATGTATCTGAAGGTATATGTAACCATGGAATTTATTACTAAGGTTTTTTGTTGAACGATTTATAATATAGTAACCAAAGATCATGCTAAGAAATACGTAATAATTAGATTAGCTTAGGCACTTAGTGGAACGACAACCTTCAACCCTTGGTCTAAAGGGGGCTTAAACCTTTGTCTTCATATAGTTTTCGGTTGACTACATGTGATGCTGCATTCACCTGCTTGTTTATGCATTTATACATTTAATAAATTGTTTGCTTTTGTTTGCGAGAAATATGAGATGGGTCTTACTAAGCTGGATGTAGCTTACACTCTTATAATCTTTTGCAGGACCCCTATTGGGTATCTTTAAGCCATACTATGCCTTAGGTAATGTATTACGTAACAACTTTTTAGATGGGATATGAGTTTGGCGAGACAAAAAATGGAAGACTTATAGTTACATTATAGATTAATAAACTTATTATGTTTATAGTATCATTTGTTAGATAATTTCTCTAGTCTACATATTGATGGCAATATGTACCCTTTAATATTTCCTTACATAGAAGATAGATTCACTTACTGATGATTGATTACACTTACTAAAGGAAGGTAGACTTATTACACTAATTAGACTTATTTGAAGTAAATATGTTACTTACGAAGTATACTTGTTTTTGCCTATAAATGTTGAATATATTTTACCTACTATAATACTATGTATACATAGCCTTATACATTATGGTGAAGTTGGTGAGGCAACATGGGTGTTGACCACTTGTTTCTAAGTAGCGTACGGTATTCTGTTATGCTTTACTACTTCATTTAGGGTGTAACAAGGTCTTACTTTTTCAATGGTAGTCGATAACTTCGTATACAATAGGCTTCTTTTTGGGAAGCAGATGTGTATTAGTTGTTCTTGCCGAAGGTAGGATAGTTAGAGTTCATCACATTGCATCATCATTGTGATAAGGGAGCTCAAGGCTACTCATCTTCAGCCTTGTAAGTTTGGTTATTTCTTGTTTGTAATTATTTTCAGGAAAGTTACAACGAAGGGAATCAACGTTTAGAGGTAAATTTAAATAAGGGATCAACATTATGAAAAGTTCAATTAAAGGATCGATGTTTCCTAAAGCGGCTCAAATGAGGGATTCATAATAGCTAATCCATAAAATTATTTGAACTATATTGTGAAACACTGATCTTTTATTTGAACTTTTTGGAATGTTGATTCCGTATTTAAACTTACCTCCAAACATTGATCACCTCCATTGCAATTTTCCTATTTTTTTCTCACAACTATTTCTTTGTGCTTGTAGGTTTACAGGTCCCTTTTGAGGCCTTTAAGTGAACTTTAGAGGTGGTACATGATAGGTACATACAAGAGCCGATCACCTCTAAGAAAAAGAAAGGTTAAGTTAGGGGAAGGAAGATCTCAGCCATTATTAAGTCATTCTCCCTTAGAATAAGAGTAAGAAGAGCACCGAAGCTAAAGGAAGGAGGGGGCATTAAGTGGGCATCCTCGAAGCTATTGGGGTCATGCACGAAGCAATCCCTGTGGCTATTGCTGCTACCTGAACTCTTGAAGGTAGCTTAAAGAGGGGAGCTCAAGTATCTATTGGGGGTTCTTTATTTTAGTTCTAAAGGTACCCAAGCCCCAAATTGTCGATGAGTTAACCGATGAGAGGTTAGGAGGCTGGTTAAGGAGGTACTTAACGTACGAGCAATAGCAATAGGAGGACTTAGAGACTACTCTACAGGACCCTAAGGTACCAACAATAGAGATTAAGGATGGCGAGCCAAAATGCTCACTTTGTTGAGGAAACTAGCATGTAGAGACATTAGTGGACTTTAGGGTGGTGTTGGCTTGGCTCTTCTATGGGAAGACTAACATGCGGTCCACTATGTTTTCTTTAGGCAACTTATACAAGGTAAGAGATTTAGGTAAGATTTTTCTGAGTCCATTGTTTAACTAGTGTAGCTAACTTTGTTTATTGTTAGTATACAGGTTATTGAGATCTACAACTATGCCTTCACCTACAACCTAACCTACTTCAAGGAGGTATGTGCTCTTCTTCTATTACTTTTACCTTTTAATCATTAAGTGTTCTATTATTAACTTGTGCCCATATTTGAGGTGGTTTGGGAGAAGACTATTTGGTTGACAGAAGAGGCTTCCAAGCTTAAGGGCAAGGTTGCTACTAAGAAGCAAAGGAATGATGACCTCATATCAACTTATAGTGACATAGATCACTATAATAAGGAGTTCACTTAGAAGGTAGCTCGAGCATAAACAAAAGCAGAGGCTATGAAGGCTTTAGTAGAAGCTCATGATCATAAGCTAGCTAGGCTAAAGGTTGAGTTAGAAACAAGGAAGAAGAAGCTCAAGGAGACTTGAGTTAGGTTTTAAGCTTAAGAAGTCAAGCTCAAAGAAGGAAGGGAGCTCATCTTAGAAGTAGATGATCTTTAGTGAGATCACCATAAGGCCTAAGTTTAAGAGGGTAGCTTTGAAGCCAACTTCGACTTCTAGTTGATGGTAAGAAATGACATCTACTAGTAGTGTCTAATGATTAACCTCTACTTTCTTAAAAAGCTTAACGATGGTAAGGCTTAGGCCTTTAGGGATGTGGATAAAGAGTCTGTCCAAGAGAGCAACCGGGGTGATTAATGTGACCAAGGCAACCTAGTAGGGAACCAATAAAAATCCCATCAAATCTTTTTCACCACTTCCATTTTTGTACTTTTCTTTTTTTTTTTTATTGTACTCAAGACCAAGATGTTGACCCTTGAAGCCTTATAAAGAACCTAATGAATGAAATTTCCTTTAAGTCTTCTTATGTGTTCGTTCTTGCCTTTCCTTCCTTTCGTTTTCTTATTTAACTTGGATGTTCGTACCTTACTAATGTACTTGTAAACCTAAGCATTTAAATACCAAGTTTCGCTTACTGTTTGATACAATAATTACTTCAATTAAGTTAGCCTGCAAAGTACCTAAGTATGCTTGTTTAGACCAATGTATCAACTAAGTCAGTGTAAATAGCCCTATGCCATTGACCTTTTAGGCGTAGTTGCTACTTAGGTGCCCATAGCTAGGGAATCAAGTTGCCCCCTAGCTCGAAGCTTTAGGTTCCTCGTATGAAGACCTCCAAAAGTACTTAAACATCAAAGTGGTGTCTCAATTTAACATTAACTAAGGCCTTTTGTCTCTTTAAAGTTTAGTGTAAGTACCAACGAAGGGTTAGGCTTAGAGGTGAAAATTGACTTGAGAATAAGAGTAGATAGTGTAAACCATCAAGAGAGAACAATAGACAAGTGGAGGGAACTCGTCTTTTTATAAATTCATTGAATATGTACATATACAATGACCTAGTTACAACACTTACACAAAATAAAGCCTTAAGTTACTTGCATTCTAAGTCCTAGGAATAAGCTACCCATCAAGTCTCTAACCTATTAGCCCCATTGCCTGCATCTTCCCTTACTTGCACAAGGTCCTCCTAATTAGGAGTAAACTTCCCTTAACCCTCTCAAGAGCTCGTAACTTCTAAATTTCGGCATATTAGGTCACTAAGGTAGAAGACATTCTGTTAAACCTTCTTATTGTAGTACCAAGCTACTATTGTTGATTAGCTATTACTCGAGCTCACGAAATGTTGCATACCTCGTCAATGATGTTGATGCTCACTTGTAAAGCCATGTGATATGCATTAACATTGCGTTTATAAACCCTGCTCATTGGTAGCTTTAGCTTGATGGGTAAAATGGCTTAACCTAAAGGTACGACATAAAGTTTCTCTTTAGTGGAAGTTTTGTGAGTCATCTGATATCTTTAGAGAATGTTAGGGAGTTCATCGACCCATCTCCCTACTATGCATGTCACTCTTTTCTTTAGGCTACCAAGGACAATTTTATTGATTGCTTCAACTTAGCTATTAGTTTAATGGTGGGCTAACAAAGTATAGTAGAGCGTTATACGGTCCTTCTCATAAAAATCCTTAAATTTAACGCTATCAAATTGCCTACTAAGGTATAGACAACCCCAAACTTGGGGAGAATGTTAATGAGGACAAAGCCTTTGATGCTCACAGCCACCTAAGTTTTGACCCAATTTGTGAAGTAGTTCATGACTACTAAGATAAACTGATGGCCTTCAAATGCTTTAAGGAAGGGTCCAAAGATGTCGAGTCCTTATTAGGTAAAAGGCCATGGGCTTATCATAGGATAGAGATCGATGCTCAAGGCATAACTGATTAATGTGTACTCTTAGCACTTGTGGCATTTCTAAACCATTACCTTTGCATCTTCCTTTATGGTTAGCAAGTAGTAGCCGAGGAAAAAGGGCTTAGAGGTATAGGGCTTAAGCCTAGATATGGTTACTGTAATTTCCAGCATGGAGCTCCTCAAAGGTGTACATGCCTTCATCGAGCCTAAGGCATATAAGAAGTAAGATATTATGTCTACAGTGGTAAAGGATGTTGTTTATGAGAGTGTAATTACCATAACATAGGCCATTCTTTTGGCCTCATCCCTATCGTCAAGCAATGCTCAAGACATCAAATACTCAATGATTAGATCCTTCTAGTAAGGCTTCACTCAAGAAGGTCGAATCTTAAGAACTTCTCGCGGTGGCTCTTCAATGGTATACTCAAGGATATACTGAATGAAGAGGGACTTATCACTACTATGTGTTGTCGAGATGACCATTGAAGTGTGTAAACCCTACTTTTAGTAGGCTTAAGACTTGATTAAGAGTACCTTCCGAACATTCCCAAAGATCAACTAAACCAAAAACTTAAGTTTATATTTAGAAACGAATTAAATTTTTACAATTCAAAAAGCAATTATCGATAAAACCCAAGCTAAAAGAACTGTAAGCTTTAAAGTTACTTAAAACCCTAAACCTTAAAACCATTAAGGAATTTTAACCCTAAGTAATTAATCAATAATTTAATTTGAATAATTTCATTCAACTTTAGAAAATTTCACAATTTTATAAAAATCAAATCATAAATTACAAAACAATGTGAGATGAAAACTTAAAAACAATTTTCTATAAGGCTATTTCCTTATCTTCATGTATAAGCCTTACACATAAATAAGTAGACCAACCAAACACCTTAGATAACTTATCAAATGAGAGTTGGAATCATTTATCAATTGATAACTTATCAAAATCTAGTGATAAAATAATTTCCTTATCACCTCTTCACTTATACTACATATGGACAATTTTTCACAAGATTTCATAAGCTTAACTTTAATAAATGAGACAAGACCACTCCATGGCCTAAAAAGACTTTAAATGGCAGATCTAAACAAGGGAGAAAGGGGGGCCATGCACTTGTCATTCACCCATCAATCACTTCTTCTTACATATCACCATTCACCCCTTAATGCTTATATCATCAATAGTTGCAATTGTTGACTTTTGTGTAAGCTACAAGACAACACTTTCAAGACATTTAAACCCCCATTCTCTCTCCATTCCAACTGGCCACTCTCTCCATCATATCTCTCACTTTCAATTTCACTTTCACATCTTCTTTCTCTCCTTTGAAACAAACATTAAAAGGAGAAACAACCTTACCCTACAAAACCAACTTTTCTTCCATTTTTGAAGCTTCACTCATGGCAACTTTTTCTTTTGTTCTTGTGTCATTTTATTTTACCATCTAAGACCTTTTAAGACCATTAGAACCTTCCACAAACCCCATTCCAAAAGACCAAAAGATTCAGGTTCCAAAAGGTGGCAAAAAGGAGGAGGCAAAGTTAAGAGCTTAAGTGAAACCTTAGTGCACAACCACCAAACTTTGCTTTAAGGATGAGTAAGTATTTCTTGTGATATGTGGATTAGTATTTATGTTAGGAGACTTTGATTTCTTGAAGATATGAGTAAGGTTTAAGTTGTTATAACTCCAAAAATCGTTTTAAGAAACAAACCATGAAACCCTTATATGAAGTTGAAACATGAGCATGTAAAGTTGGTGTTTTGTAAAGACATTTGTTTAATGCTTTGAATGGAAGATTTTAAGCTAAGAAAATCTTGAAATAAGAACTTTAATGGAGGATGACATTGCTGGAAGTGAGGGTTCCATAGTCATTTGGATGTTGATTTTGTTTCCATTAAGTTAAACATGCTCAAATCTAGACTTAAGTTAAGGAAAAATCCATCACATGAGGTTTTATGAAGAAACCAACTTTGTATGACATGGGAGTTGTATTAAATAAAAGATCTTCTATTTCTTTGTGTGGAACATAAGTTAAAGAATCATCTTGTGGAAGAAAAGTTAAGTTAAGATTTAGATACAAGTAGTTTAAGTGCATAATCTACCACCTAAACTTAAGAAAATGATGAAACAAGTTGAAAAACCAAGTAAGGACCCCTTGGAATCATCATGAACAAATCTGGAACGTGGGAGAAAGAAGCCTAAAAATATGATAAAAGTGAATGAACAAAGTGAAAAGATTAACCAAAGCAAGTATGGTAAGCATACAAAGCCTAAAACTCAAAACCGAGCCTAAAACTCTCAAAACGAGCCTAAAACTCTCAAAACAAGCCTAGAACTCTAAGTTGGGCTTTCAAGGAAATTCTGACCAGCACCTTAAAGTACCAAGAGAGGGTGTTTTGAAGCCCATAAGAAATCCACCTAAGGCCCCATAAGCCTACCAAAGTCACTAACTTTAGTTTGGACCAAAAATAAGCCCATTTGACAACTTAAGCCCACTAAAAGGCCCAAGAAGTAGTTGTTAGCCTTAGGAATATAAATCAAAGTTGTAAATCTGATCTCAAGGAGTATTTTAAGCTTAGGATAAAATCTTAAGACCATGCCCAAAGAATTTCTTAAGTTATTAAAAACCCATTTAGCAAATAAGGCCCAAAAGCACTCCAATACATAAGGAACGTTACTGTTCTGACCTATGGATAGGATTGTATACCTCATTTTGAAATCTAACCTTATCACGTTAAAGTACACTCAAAAACGATGAAGATTGACTATAAGATCATAAAAATCGGATTTAAAACAAAAAAGTTATATGCGATTGAACTTTAGGTAAAAACCGAGAAAAATTACGAAAACTAGTTAAGAATATAACTTAAGGAAAATTTAATTAGTTTCTTATGTTTGTTTCAATTCCTTATAAAAATTATTTCAATGACCAGGGGACACTATTTACGGAGACGACTTGCCTCCAAATTACTTTGATTAACTCACATGGCAGAGTAAGTAAATTCCCGATGACTCTTTACTTGATTATGCTTGCAGAATAGATGCACCTAAACTTATATATATAAATTTGGATGCTTGTGGGATATAGGAGATGCATGTCTATGGATTTATAGATGAATGTGATGACTTGCTATATATATATATATAATAATAATGGGAATTGTTTGTATTAATATATAAATGTGAATTGTATGGGATGAAATTGTTTGATCACCTTAAAAATCAAGCTAATCATTTATACGATTTAGAACTCAAAATGAATCATGCATTCCCCATATTGCATACAGATAATACCAACTGCCGCTTCACACAAAAGATGGGAAGGGACTCATAGGAATACGAGTTTCCTACAGGATTAGGTAATAGCTATGCTATCATATATATTGAGTCTCTGTCTTAAGCTAATGGGCTTATTAGGTGTTGGAAGACGTCAACCATCGATGAGGGGTCGAGTCTTATGGCTTTTGCTTAAAGCGTATGTTTGTAGACTGCGAGGGCTACCACACCGCTAGACTTGGGATTTAAAAGATATGATTTGATTTCGATAAAGGAAGTATACATACATATATATATATAGAGAAAGAGAGAGAGAGTTTTGTTTTGGCATGAGCACGATAGTGAAAATGAAATAAAACCCAAGGTCTAGAACCCGGATTTTGGTTGGGGTCGGTTAATTATCTCCAAACCCCGACTTTAGGGGGCATAATTTTGAGTTATATGCAGTTCCTAGGTCACTGCATGCGTTGTTTAGCATACTGATTGTTAATGCATTCATATGATTGTACAACTAATAAATTTCTGTCATGTGGTACTGACGAGGCTATTTATCTCACTAAGCTTAAGCTTACACCCCTATAGATTTTTGTTGATGCAGGAAAATCTCTTCACTAATCCAGGCTGAGGCATGCTCGTGGTAAGTCTCGTATAGGGACGGGTTGGAGCGATCAGAGAGCGAAGAAGACTTTTTATAATAGAATTATAGATGTTTAAATACTTTTGTGTTTTTGCTGATAACACATATTTAATATAGTTTCGTTATGAACTGCATTTGTTTGTAATAATTTTTTTGTGTGGGTCCCACGAGCCCACACAATTAGCTAATCTATAACATAGAAGTAATTTTAGATAAATTTCTCTATATTACTTATCTATGGGCCTAGAGATAACGTAGAGTAGAAAGAGCCTTGTGTGTCGTATGAAAGGCCTATGATCAGCAAGGGGGTTGATAATAGACCTTTATACGGTACACAGTGACCTACCACGACAACGATACTGTTGGGTCATGATAAAGTGAGCTTTGACAATCTATTTACTTTGAAGTTTTCTACTGGATGAATCAATAGGAATTAGTTAGGATTGATCACACATTCCTAAGCTAAGGGCCTAGCCAACATAGGTTAATAAATTCTTAGGAGCAGCCCAACTTTAGATGAAGCTGATCTCACACTGTTACCAAACTACTAACCAATCTGCCTCCTTATCAAACAAAGTATGGATGATGTTGAACTACTTAAAGCATATTGACCTCACTCTCCAACCAGTTCTAAGGCCCTCTCTCCTTATTAATTGAATGTTTGTAGAAATGATACTTTTGAGCTATCTCCAGAAAAGTACCTTAAGCTAACCATGACATCAAAACCTATTAACCTTATCTTAACACATCCAAGTTAGTTATACCATAGGTCCATCAATCTCTCCTATGATGATGCATATCCTACTCATACTTCCTGACCATGAATATTCTATTCTAGAAGGGTTATAGATTTTTCCTTCTATTTCTCTAACATAATTGTATAGTGTTTTTACCCTTTTTAGTAACTGCGAATGATTATGTAACCTTAGTAGCTTCCAGGCATAAAGTCCCTTTGATAACATTTGTTGTAATTAGAAATTTCCCCATTTTAGGTTAACGTGATCTCCCAAGTTTCCTTCTTCTTCTCTGAGAACCCTACCCTTTATAGCTCATAGCAATCCTTAAGCAAGGTTATGTTAGCAAGCAACCCACTATCTCAAATTAGTGAGCCACATCCGATGAGATATTGGTTTGAGTGCTTGAGTGGTGAGTCATATCTAAGAGTAGCTCACAAGGCCTAATCTTTTCTTTTTTTATTCCCCATTTGAAACCCATATTCACCCTTCACCAGTAGCTATCTCCGAAGGACCTATTCATGTTATGATAAGCCTCTCTTCTGAAGCACATAATGTGTATTGGTGTTTTCCTATCGTCTTGGTATCAAAGCTCATGGTTCTAAGTAGGATCGAGGGATTGAATAGTGTTGTGTATATTGGTTAATGTCACATGGTGGTTGAAATCTAGTTGTTTTGTTAGTCATGGTGAGGAGTGTTAGTATAAGTTGTATCATACTCTATTTTCTACCCGTGAGACAAGTAGCGATTAAGTAAATCGAATTCTTAGTGAAAGTGTAGCTACTTGTGTGTTTTGAGTAGTGGTATTGGTAGTCACAGTTGAATCATTGTTGAAGCCTTTAAGTGGCTATTCTTCTATTGTAGTGTAGTGTAGTAGCTAATGAGTTGTAAAAGTAATGTCGTGAAGGTTGTTTGATTATTATGGTGATGTAGTGGTTGTTGAAGTTGAAGGAATGATAGACCTAAGTATGAGTGCTATGATAAGGGATAATAAAAGTGACGTTCCTAAATAAGGCTATTGTGTTGAGCAGATGCCTAGATCTAATGATGAGTGGATGGACCACCTTACCTAGTTGTTAAAAGACATGTTGACTGTAATGCAGGCATAAGTGGCTATAGAACATACGGAAGGAGTTTACCGAATTGAAGGCTAGGCTAATGAAGTTATCTTAGGCAAAAACCAAGCTGATTATAGAATGAACTAGGATAATTTTAGTGCTTGGCATAGAAGGGAAGTCTACCTAGCTCATAATGCCTAAGTTGAAGGATTTGAAAGAAGGACTAATCTTAAGATGGACGTGGTAAGAGAAGAAAGCTATGAGGTCAAAGAATGGTTAAAAAGAGCATCTCGAGTTGGTTGCTATAAAAACTAACCTAATCCAGCATATTATCCTATTTAGTATCCATAAAGAAGAGTTGATCATTAAGCTCTTCAAAGAATTAAGTTGGACAATATACATGAAATTGATGAGGAGCTTAATGTGTATTACTATTAACAAAAGCATGCTGTCTAAGCTCCCAAGGGTATCAACAATGTAAAAATCCAAATTTTGAGCTTCTTAGGAAGCAGTAATGTTGATGAATACTTGGAGTAGGAGGAGTAGATAGATAAGTTGTTTGAATGCTAACATTACACTGAGGATGATAAAGTTAGACTTGCTACCCTAGAATTTACTATAAATACTTACATGTAGTGGAACATGGGGAGAAATGAAGAGAGTCATGCAGAATAGGTTCATTTTTGAAGAGAGTCATGAGAAACAGGTTCATTCTTGGATGATATTATTAAGATACCCTTGCAAAATCACAAGAATTGAAGTGGGGTAACTGATCTTTTGATGAATACATATAAGAATTTCAAATGCTAATGATTCGGTATGAGGTAGAAGACCTTAAAGATAGAACTATTTCAAGATTTATCACTGGTCTACGGTGCCAATTAAGAGATGTCATTGAATTATAGTCCTTTTATACCCTTAAACTTTTCTACCCTTGAAGAGGCTATTCAGGTTACTTGCTACAATAAGAGGCAAAGGAGGAACAAACCTTACTAAGCCAATAGATTTAGACTTGCTCCATCTATTCGACATATTTAAGAAAGCAATAGGAATCCTATTAGCTTAGTGTCAAACAAAAAGGAGGGTTAATTGCTGTATATAGAAGGAGTAAGGAGGGGGCAAGGAGGGAAAGGAAGGAATTTGAAGAGGGATAGACCTCTGAAAGGAAAATAAGTAAGTTAAAGTACTTCAAATGCAATGGCTTTGGACACATAGCTACCCAATGTCTAAAGTGATGAACAATGATCATCAAGAGAGAAGTCCTGACCTTTGAAGTGTATTGTATGGACGAAGAAAATAGCAAAGCTACAAAAGAAATGAAGTACGAAGTAAAGGTAGAAGTTATAGGAGATGATATCTACCTTAAGGAAGGGGACATGCTAACACTAGCTGTTTACTAAGCTCTTAGTATGGAACATGATCAACAAGAAGAATAGCATGAGAATTTGTTCCATACTACTTGTAAGGTAAACGACCAACTTTATGCCTTAATTATTAATAGTGGAAGTTATACGAATATTAGATCCATGAGAAAGGTCTAGCAGTTAAATTTTTCGACCTCTACACATCTTAAACCCTACAAATTACACTGGTTGAATGAGAAGGGATCACTACATGTTATGAAGTAACTGTTATTGCCAATTACCATTGGTAGTTGTAATGATGAGATATTATGCGACGTACTACCAATGTATGCTTTACATACTCTACTTAGCTGAACTTAGTTATTGGACTAGAGAGTTATGTGTGACAAGTATGAGATTACCTACACATTTAAGAAAGATGGCCGACTTGTTACATTCTTTCTAATGACACTAAGTCAAGTCAGTAGTATGCAATCCAAACTAAGTAGGAAAGCTGAGAAATCCCTAATAATGATTCTATTTGAGCTAAGAGAAGCTATAAAGAGTGATGAACTAACGTTCTTATTAGTACAAAGGTTGCTAGAAATTTCAAGACATGCTAACCTACCTAAAGAGGTCAAAGAGTTGTTAAGAAAGTTTGTCAACTTATTTTTGGATGAGTTGCCAAAGGGATTACCTCCAAAACAAGAAATAGAACATGGCATGATCTATAGCTAGGAGCCACATTACCAAACTAATCAACTTATTAAATGAACCTTAAGTATGCTGTCAAATTGCAAAGGTAAGCGAATGAAATCATCGAGAGGAGTATGTCCAAGAAAGCATGAGTCCATGTGTTGTGCTTACTTTATTGGTCCCTAAGAAGGATGGAAGTTGGAGAATATATATGGATAGTTGAGCTATTAATAAGATCACAATCAAGTATAGGTACCCAATACCTAAGCTAGATGACATGTTAGACAAATTGCATGGTGCAAATGTACTTGTATTGATTTGAAGTCAAAATATCATCAAATCCAAATGCAAGAAGGCAATGAGTAAAGATAACCTTCAAAACAAGACATAAATTGTATGAGTGGCTTATCATGCCATTTAGGTTATCTAATGCTCTAAACACATTTATGAGGCTAATGAACCATATGTTAAGGGACAAGATAGGAAAGTTCGTTGCAGCATATTTCATGTCATCTTGGTATAGATTCTTGACCTATCTATCCATGTAAAACATCTCTAAGCTATCTTTAGCAATTTAAAGAAGTGTTATTTCTACCAAAGTGAGGTTATATTTTTGGGTTATGTAGTTGGTGGTAGAGGCCTTAGAGTCAATGAGGAAAAGGTTTAATCCATTATAGAATGGCTTATCTTAACCTCATGTGCTAATGTTATAAGTTTTCATGGCTTAACTTCTTCGTACTAAAGATTCATTTAGAATTTTAATTTAGTAGCCATGCCTATTACCAAACTCATGAAGAAGATTGTTGACTTTCATTGGGGAGAAAAGGAAGAAAAGAGTTCTACTAAGCTAAATAAGAGGTTAACCTCATCCCTAGTACTATCATTGCATAATTTTATCAAAGTTTTTGAGCTAGCGTATGATGCTTTAAGCATATGAATTAAAGCAATGCTCATGCAAGACTACTGACCTATTGCCTACTTGAGTGAAAAGCTCAAGGGAATAACTTTAAACTACTTTTTCTATGAGAAGGAACTATATGCACTTGTCCATACAATGCAAACCTAGCAACATTATTTGTAGTGAAAGGAATTTGTTGTTTATTCTAACCATTAAACCTTGAGGTACTTAAAAGCCAACTAAAGCTATCAAAGTAGTAGATAAAGTAGGTAGAATTCTTAGAAGGATTCTTGTTCATGATAAAGTATAAGAAGGGTAAGATAAACATATTTGAGACATGCTATCTAGACGGCATTCATTGTTGTCTAACCTGCAAATGAAATTGATGGGATTCTTTAGTTTAAGAAACAATACCCCTAGGATGAGTTCTTCAAACCAATTTATGTCCAATGCAAGGAGGGTAGAACATTGGATGAATATTTCATAGAAGATGACTACCTCTTTCAAATGAGCAACCTTGTGTACCAAGCTATTTAATCTGCAAGTTCCTAGTTCGAGAAGCCCATAGTGGAGGCTTAGCTAGCCACTTTTGAGAAAGAAAGATTTATGAAATGTTGAAATCAAGATTCTATTGGTCAAAGATGTTAAGAGATGTACATCAGGTCATCAAGAGGTTTTCAACCTATAAAGAGGCCAAAAGCTAAGTTGAGTAAGCAAAAGTTATGCCTTTACCAATTTTAATCAATCCTTAGACCAACCTGAGCATGGATTTCATTCTTGGTTTACTAAGGACCATACATAGGAAAGATTATGTGATGGAGATCGTAAAGTTACATAGAGTTCCAAGGAGTATAGTGTCTAACAGAAACCCAAAATTCCTAAGTCATTTCTAGAAGACCTTATGGTGCCAACTAAGGACAAAATTGCTATTAGCACATCATACCATCTACAAATAGATGGATAGACATAGGTCGTTAATTGCACATTAGGTTCTCTCCTCCAAGCTATAATAGGGAAAAACTAAGCCAACTAGGATAGTTATCTACCCATTGTTGAATTTTCTTACAATAGATCCATCTACAATATAATTGGCAAGACTCTATTTGAGGTTGTCAATGGTTTCAATCCAAAGCTACCCCTTGAGTAGATGTTAAGACCTCAAGCTAGACATGGTGATCCAAAGGTAGAAGATCAAGCTTAAGACTTGCAACAAATCCACCGCTGAACTATATAACAATTGACCAGCATTGCTAAGAGGCTTAGGAGAATCTATTCCAACCAAGAGACTAAGCATGGCCACATCTGAGTAAAGAGAGGTTCCTAAACGAAAGGAAGAACTAATTGTCAACCCTAGCTATTAGACCTTTTCACGTATTGCAAAAGATTAATGAAAACGCTTATAGGCTTAAACTTCTCGAAAGGTATGGGGTTTTCAACACTTTCACATTTCTAACAAAAGTCCCAATATAGCAAAAGAAGATACCCGAGTAGAAGACTTCAAGGATTTGATCCCAAATCCTATACAATCGGGAGGGAACGATAAGAATCATCCTTCAAGTTTGACCACACATTCCCAAGCTAAGGATTTGGCTAACATGGCTCAATGAATCCTCAAGAGCTACCTAACTCCAGATGAAGCTAACCTCCATACTAAGCTGATCTCATACTATTACCAAAGTACCAATCAATTTACCTCCTTGTTAAAGCAAGTACGGACGATGCCAAGCTACTTAAAGCATATCGACCTCACTCTCCAACCAATTCTAAGGATCTTTCTCCTTCACAATGGCATGTCTATAGAAATGATACCTTCGAGCTATCTCTAAAAAGTTATCCCAAGTGACCAAGACATTAAAAGCTACCAACATTATCCCCATACATCTAAGTTAGTTACACTGTAGGTCCATCAACATCTCCCATGATGATGCGTGTCCCAATCATACCACTTGAAAAAAAATATTCTCTTCTAAAAGGATTATAAATTAGTCCTTCTACTCTTGTGACATAATTCTATAGTGTTTTTACCCTTTTTAGTAATTACAAATGATTATGTAACCTTGTTAGCTTCCAAGTATAAATATCATTTGGTAACATTTGCTATAATAAGAATTTTCCCTACTTTTGGTTAATGAGATCTCCTAAGTTAAGAACCCTACACTTCATAGTTCATAGCATCCCTTAAGTAAGGTTATACTAGTGAGCAACCCACTTTCTCGAACTCGTGAGTCCCATCTGGTAGGGTATTGGTTCATAAGTGCTTGAGTAATTACGTATATCTACGAATAGCTCATGAAGCTTGATCTTTTCTTTTGTGAGTCCCCATATGAAACCCATATGTTCCCTTCTTTGATAGCTATCTTCGAAGGACCCGTTCATGATATAGTAAACCCTCTTCCAAGGCATATGTTATGTGTTACTGTTTTCCTATAAGGAATCTTATTATCCTCTACAAGGTAAAGCTCGAAAGGAGAACTTGAGTTGTTTGGAGGTGCTTCTCAATAGCCTCTCTCTTTCTCTCATATTCCCTTCTTACTTATTGCACTATAAGCATGGAGTCTGAGTGGATGTCCAGCTTCTCTACACTAATGTCCTTTGCTATCTTCAGGCCAATGATGAATGCTTTGTACTTAGCCTCATTGTTGCTTGCTAGGAACCTAAACTTAAGCACGTATAGGACCTTATAAGGCTATGCCTACTCTACTTCTCTTCCTCACCCCCTTCCCCCCTTTTGCCCTCTTGAGTAGAGGATCCATTAACATGGGGAGTCTATACCGTTATATCTACTTTTGTTGTTGTTTCCTTCTTTCCTATATACTCAGCCACAAATTCTACAAGGACTTGTACCTTAATAGTCTACTTCAATTGGAACTATGCTCCATGACCACTAAGCTCCAACAAATACTTGACCATGTGGCTCAAGGCATTTAGCTTCTATAAGATGGTTCATAATGGTTGGGTTATGAGGATGACAATTAGATAGGCTTGGAAGTATGGCCTCAGCTTCCTCATAGCAATTACTATGGTTAGAGCAATATTTTCAACTCATGTGTATCTAGTCTCTAAGCTTTATAGGATGTGGTTAACGTAGGAGACTGGCTTGTGCTCCCATTTGCTTAGATGAGCATGAAAGAAAATGCTTGGTTACTAACTGCCAGATATAAGTAAAGCTGTTCCCTAAGGATTAGCTTTAATAAGATGGGTTGGCTCTTTAGAAATTGCTTGAGCTTATTGACATAACTGAGCATTGTTTGGTGCAATAAGATAACGGGTTCTTTAGTAGCTTAAAGAACTTAGAACATTTGTCAGCACTTTTGGGTATGAAACGGTTGAGCGTAACAACCTTGCTCATGAACCTTTGGACTTCTTTGATAGTTTGAGGGAATTACATGTTGTAGAAGTCTTGTATCTTATCTGGATTGGCCTCAATACTATGCTCCATGACCATAAATTCGAGGAGCTTACCTAAGGCTACCTTAAAGATGCACTTTTAGGGTTGAGTTTCATCTAATACTTATGGAGAGTTTTGAAGGTCTTAGAAGTCCTCAATATGTCCATCATTTATGTACTCTTGACAATCATGTCATTGATGTAGACTTCAATGTTTCATTTGAGTTAGGGCTTGAAGATTGTTGTCACCAACCTCTAATATGTTGCCTTGGTGGTCTTCAAGCCTAAGGGCATGACCTTATAGCAATATGTTTAGAAAATAGTGAAAAATGAGGTATTGATGTCATCTTTAATGGCGGTACGAATCCGGTTGTAGCTTGAGTTGGCATGTATGAAACAAAGCATGGCATGGCCTAAAGTTGAATTAACTAGCTGGTCAATCCTAAGAAAGGGAAAACAATCCTTTAGGTAAGCCTTGTTGAGATCTGTGTAATCTACACACATACGCCACTTCCCGTTGGACTTCTTCATAAGTACTATATTCACTAACCAAGTAGGGGAGAGCTCCTCCATAAAGAACCTAGCTCACAACATCTTTTGCACCTCTTGCTCAATTATAACCTACCATTCTATTGGAAAATGTCTTTTCTTTTGTTTGATAAGCCATACCTTAGGATCTATGTTGGGGAGGTAAATTGCCTTAGTGGATGTTAATGATGTTCAACATATCCTTGGGGGACAATGTGAACACATCAGTGTTAACATAGAGGAAATCAATAAGCTAGTCTCTTTCTTTTGCTTTAGCACCAATTTGCGAACCCTTTACACCATGCAAATAGGAACAACTCGATCGCCATCCTCCCAAGGACCTTTTCAATCAATTGAACAATAACTACGACAAGGTTCACACGCTAAGTGAGCAATCTAGCATGAGTTGAGTACCTAAGGAGCTCTCTCCAAGATGCTCCTAAAATCCATTCAAGGACATGAATGTCCAAGAGTTAAATGAACATATTCATCATGCTTCTAGCATTTATGACTTGAAGAAGGTCAGGTCCTCAAGCCATGTCTCTCAATTAAGGACAATGCAAAGACCCTTCATTTCTATCATTCTCGAGGAAATGCTCTACAAGGCATTAAGCTCCCATACCTAAGCAGTTACGATGATTTGAGTGACCCCAATGACCATGACATGCAATCTGCACAATGAGGAGCCTCCACAACTTCTCAAATGCCATCAAGATCAAGTACAAGGCCTTCCCCATTACGCTAATAAAGGTCGTACTTCTTTGTTTCAATCAACTACTTCAACAAGTTGGTAACAAAGTTCTAACAACACTTCATTAGCTTAAAGGTGCCGCGTAGAGATTCCTCTACACTATACAACATCATGCAACGGCCTAATGAGACACTTAAAGCCTACCTAGAGCACTTCAACTTAGCTAAGCTTTAAGTCTTGAAGTTAGATATAGGGGTTGCACTCCAAGCTCTCTACCAAGTTAACCCTAATGGCAAGCTGTTTGAGGCCATTACTTAAAACTGTGTTAAAAGGCTAAGCAAATTCATGCAAGTAGTGGAGAAGTATGTGCCCCAAGAAGATGTTACAAGGGTGAGGCTAGGGGGCAACCATGATAGATGCAATTCAGTCAAGGATCACCTTAGCTTAAGGGATATCAAACTAGCTTCCTCCTCCAAGGATCGCCAAGAGAGACAAAAGTAGAAGTTTACAAATTATGCAAGCTATATGCTCCTAAATCACCCTCTCAGCAAAGTGCTTTATGATGTTAAGAGGCAACTCCCACGACCTACTTAGGTTCGAGAAACTTTGAAAGCTGTAGGATCAGCAAGTTTTATGACTATCATAGTGTGTATGGGCGTAATATTAACGGGTGCTGCTATATAAGGAATGTTGCGAAGGCCTTATTTGTAAAGGCTGCATCGACCATCTCGTAGCAAGCAAGAGAAACTAGATCTAATGACCTACTCAACATCAAAGGATTGAGTAACCACAACAACAATAGCAACAAGAAGATTACCCCGACGACTAGTAATGTCGGGGTAGGAGAGCTAAGTTAACACAATCGTAAGAGGCTTTGAAGTAGGAGAGGTAAGCTCCTAATCAACAGTCATGCACAAAGTCCTTCTTGTTTGAAGTAGAAGGGCAAAGATCAACACCATGATCACCTTCTCTACCAAGGACAGGAAATGTACTACATATCCGTATAATGACACCTTGGTGATCAATGCAAAGATCAGATACTTCGACATCCTTATGACATTTGTTAACAACGATAGTTTGGTGCACATCCTCTTTCATCATGCTTATGAGCAGATGAAAGAGTAGCTCGAAGAGACCTTATACCACTCTTACAAGCTTCAGAGGTAGTAGATCTATACCGACTAAGGGCCTTACTACCCTTCCTATTTGACTAGATGACGATAAGCACATAACTATACAACCAGTTGATTTTGTGGTTATCAACCACTAGTTCCCATACAATGCTATTCTCAAGCGACCAAGCATCATAAAGTTTTATATGTTGATAAGCCAATGGTACATCATACAATGCTATTCTCAAGTGACTAAGCATCATAAAGTTTTATATGTTGATTAGCCAATAGTACATTAAGGCAAAGTTCCCTACGCTAATTGCAATTAGCAAAGCATGAGGAGACCAGAAGCTATGTAAATCCCTTTACCTTAAGGCACAATCTCGAGATAACGTGATGCATCTAGAGTAAGGTCAGAGGAAAAACTAGGGTCATAGGGAGAATTAACTAAGAAGACTAAAGAAATTGAGCTCAGGAGTAGCCCTAAGTTGACCATGCAACTAGGGACGTCATTACCTATGGGCTTGCACTTTACATGCTTGATCCTATAGACGGTCTGATCATAGCTTCTTAATGATGCTTCTCTTGTGCCTTTTTGCAAGTAGATACCTCCCTATGGAGAGTAGCATTAGATTCTTGAATTCCATGCCTTTCTTCAATCTTTTAGTGAAACATCACCTTAAATTGCTGTAGTTTGTAATCTTAGTTTATCAGAGCAAGTAGAGTAGGCAAGGGTAGTGGTGGTGACATGCCACCATCAGCTTGCTAAGATGCTTAAGGATATGTGTTCTTACTTCTTGCCATTTCTTTAGTGGATTTGCTAAAAAGTGGTAAGTGCATAATGGTGATTACAAGAATCATAAACGGCTAATTGGATTGCTCCAAGTGGCTTATTCTCCTTACTCAATGAACAACTTGCAAAAAGCCCCCATGGTTGTATTTACAAGGGCTCTTCGATACTTAAGTTAGTAAGGAGATATTGGAAAGAAAGGAAGATTATTTAAGTGTTTAAGAGAGCTTTTAGGAGTATTTTTAAGGTATTCAATTGCTTAAGCGTTAAATGAATCAAAAGAAAGAAAGAGAAGAGTCTTTATACCTTTAGCTCCTTAGCAAGGAGCTTATCTACCGAGGCCACATGTCTTACAAAGCATTTGCAAGAGACATGTGCTGCAAGGAGGACATAAAAACTCTATCACTTGGTCATCCATGAATACACTGGAAACACATTTAAAACCTGGGACAATAACATATCTAGAGTTGTTGGGTGTGCTTTACTTGTATTACGGATGGTAAAAGGCAATTAATGAGGAGAAGAAGAAGGAGGTCACAAGGAAAAAGCATTGTAGGCATCAAGCTACGTTTTGAATGCTTAGTATATGCCTCTTAGGATAATGGCAGCCTCGTCCCCACTCCTAGGGTCAAGCTCATTGAAGACCCTAAGGTGCCTGAGGTAGCCTAAGTAGGTCATGTTGGCTCATAAGAAATTTAAGTAAGGTAAGGTACTTAAGGGTGCCGAAGTGCTAAGGGTAGCCTGAGTAGGTCGCATATAGTAGGCTTAAGCTTGCTGAATGAGGCTAGCTCTTTATCCTTAAGGGTTGCTTGAAGGTACCCTAAGCAAGTCAAGGCAGCCTTTGGAGCTTAGATTAAACCTTAGGAGCTTGGGCCTAAAATGGCCTATCAATAAGCTAGAAGTAGAGAAATGATAAAATTTATATGCAAAACAAAAGGAGTTATTCCTTGCATTGCTATAGCGCTTTATTGTTTGTAGGATATTAGATTCATCAATTAATCCCATTAAAAACTATTTATTTCAATTATTTAAAAAAATTCCAATATTAGAAATGAATGCGTAACTTCACTTTAATCTACATATCATATTTAAAGTGAACCTCTTTTAAGGAATGAGTCCATAGTATCCTCACCATTATATTGTTTAGCTCTCAAAGTGTTTCAGGTTAATGTATAGGATACGGCTTGCTTCTTCTCATCCTAAACTTTTCAAAAAGTGAGTTATCGATTTCTTAAGGAGGAATCTGTTTTTTATTTTCCTAGGATGAGGATTGGTTTTGCCCTCAGTTTCTCAAATTATGCCCTAGTATTTGATTTTATGTTTTGGTTTCGTTAATGATTGAGCTTAGCTTTCTAAACAAGTTAGGGGTTTTGGCTCGGCTTAGTTATTTTTAGGGGTTAAGGATTGTGCTTAGGTTAGCTACTTCAATAGGCTGTAGTTCATGTTCAGATTGGCTGGTTAGCCTAATAGCTTATGTTTAGGTAGGCTAGTATTTAGGTTGAATGCTTAGCCAAGCAACCTATGTTTAGGTAGGTTGCCTAAATGGGCCTAAGTTTGGTGTTAGCCAAGTAACTTGTGTTTAGATTAGATGGTGACAAAGGGCTCATGTTGGCTTTTTTAATAGATTAGAGGATCTAGTGTAGGTTGAAAGCCAAGTGTTTAGGCTGGCTTCTTGAGTGGGCCAATGGGCTCGTATTTGTTGAATGGGCCAAAAGGCTCGTATTTGGCTTCCTTAATAAGTAGAAGGACCTTGTGTGGTTTGGAAACCAAGTATTTGGGTTGGTCACTTGAATGGGCAAAGGCTTAAGCTTGTGTTAGCTCCTTAGGCCCATAGGGATTTATAGTCATTGGCAACTTTTCTTTTCATTATTTTATTTCTTCAATTTTTTTTAAGAGAGAGAACGGGAAAGTTTATTTTCAGAAAATAATTTACAAATAATGATGGTGATTTTCAGGTTTCTATTTACAAGTTTATGGATTTTATTTATATTTCCCTAAATGAGATCGAATGGTGGTTAAATAAATGTTTATTGAAAGATTGTTTATAGAGACGGGAAAAGTAAAGAACAATGAACTAAAAAGAGCTTTATTATTTTGAAAAAAAAAAGATCAAAATAAAAAAATAGAGGCAATGAACCTAAAATTTATTCAAGAATTTTAGCCTAGGCTCTTTAGATCTAAATTGGAGAAACTCTACATTAAGTTCCGTATAAAAGCCTTAAGGTCCTCTATCATCTTATAAGTATTCCTAATGACTTGTGCCAAAAGTGACTTGAAGGCTCGATTGTAAGATTTAGAACATTCGAGCTTTTCCTTTAAATAGGCAATTTCATCTCTCAGCACCTGCTTACGAAACCTAGAGGTGTCCAATAGCTTATTGCTTGCCCGATCATTTGCTTAGTTATCTATCATCCTAAGTCTATACGTTTTGTAGACAAAAGTTAGTCATTAATGCAATAAAAGAAAAACAAAAACATGGAAATATGTAAATGTTAAGGTCATTTTAGGTTAATATATTACTCATTAAGTTGCAACCTTACTGTAATTTTCAAAAACTTGTTTGCAAAAAATCTTGAACAATTAGTAGGGTTGTAATTTCTTGAGGGTAATGTATTAACTCAAACTTGGAAGGAAGTAAATGGAATCAGAGTGGGTTCTAAAAGGTTATGTAACCTCACTTGTTTTTAGAAAATACTTTCATTGGTCATATGAGCTTAAATACAGTGGCCTAATCGGCCCTAAACAGTGGTTAACCCACTACGCTTGAAACTTATATAATGGCCTCCTCCTAAGATTCTAAGATGGTATAGGTAAAAACCGTTTTAATACAAAAAATGAATCCCCCATGTCTTGATGTATGCTATTATGCTAAATAAAACAAATATATACACGAAGTTAATAACAAATAAATAAACAATTGACTAAACCACACCGCTAATTTGAAAAGCGATTTTATTTTAAGAGGCTCTTTATTTTCATAGGCTTTCGTATTCCGTTATTTGAAACGTTCCAAACATAACAACAGATGCTCCTTTCCTTTGGTTTCGTTCAAATTTCCTGTGTCATTGGCATCGCGTGAAATAAGTGAGATCAGCTCTAATTCATATTCAAAACCCTAATTTTACTATAGAACCCCGGACCAAAGTCCACGGTTTCTTCAAACTCAACCCACATTTTTGTTTCTCTCTGTCTTATTATTCGTTTTCCATCATTTTCATTCCCATATGTTGAATTTCGCTTGACCAATTGGTATTAATGTATATGTTTTTTTCATCTGGATTTCTTCATTAGACGTGGAATTGGTGAGCTCAACATGGTAATGAAATAATTACAGATTATGTTCATTATTTTACTTGCGTGTCGACAGATTTAATGATTTCATTTGGTGAATTTTGTGACGTTAAGAGTAGATTTTGAACATTATGGTCTCTGTAAACTAATAGATGGGAAACAATTGTGTTGGTTCAAGATGTTATAAGGCTCGCATTTCTCAATCATTTACGAATGCTCCATGGTGGCGGCGGAGTAATGGTGTCATGAATACTCGTAAAGGAATCGAGGGAGAGACAGCCACGAATAAGGATAGAGAGGCCCATCAAATTGTTCAAATCAAAACCCCGGTATGAATTATGATAGTTAAAGAAGAGCCAAAAGTAGGGCAACTTATAGGGAGCAAAGTAGATGTTAAACCAGTAAATACAGTAAAGCAACCCCCCAAGCGCAAGAATGTCACTGGATTTTCTCAACCTATAAATACCATGATGCCTAAGGCTGAGCCTCAAATTCCGAATGGCAAGAATAAGCCCGACCGACCACTCCCTGCAAACCCCAATAAACCTTACACATTTAAGAGGCGCCCAAGTGCAGGGCTTATGGCAGATTCTGTCTTGCAAACAAAAACTGGTCATTTGAGAGAATTCCACACCTTGGGTGAGAAGCTTGGACACGGCCAGTATGGTACAACTTTCCGTTGTGTGGAAAAAGAGACTGGGAAGGAATACGCTTCCAAGTCCATCACCAAAAGAAAATTGCTGACAATGGAAGATGTGGAGGATGTTAGGAGGGAGATACAGATAATGCATCACTTAGCTGGTCACCCTAATATAATTTCCATTAAAAGCACATATGAAGATCCCTCAGCAGTTCATCTTGTCATGGAATTGTGTTCTGGAGGGGAGCTTTTTGATAGGATTCTGAAGCGTGGTCATTACACGGAGAGGAAGGCAGCTCAACTCGTCAGGACAATCATTGGTGTAGTTGAAGCCTGCCATTCGTTAGGGGTTACGCACCGTGATCTTAAGCCTGAGAACTTTCTGTTTGTCAATGAACAAGAGGATTCACCACTAAAGACAATAGATTTTGGATTATCAATTTTCAAGCCTGGTAAGTAGGAAGAATTCCTCTATATTTTGCAATGTTGTCAGTCTACTTATTGCTTCTCTGTAGGACTTTGTCTATCATGCAAAAAGAGTCTTGAATTCATAGTGAGGAGATGATTCATTTATACATAAAAGATGTGCTTCATAGTGATTTGGAAGCTCACGTTATCCAGATACGCTGGCATATTAATTACAAGTGAAAGTCTGGAAATTAAGTTCTTCTGAAGGCATTACCTAAGAAAGAATAAATTGTCTGCTTAGAAATGAGAATGGTAGTATGGTGATGAGAGACACTTCTGTTATCTAGCTTGATTTTCTTTTTTTATAAGGATGATTGTTGCCTACGAAGCACATCTTTTATGTAAAGATGATACTGACAGTAAGGTCGTGTCTTACAAGGCAAACATTTAATGAGCTAGTAGGAAGCCCATATTATGTTGCACCTGAAGCCTTGCGAAAACATTATGGTCCTGAAGCAGACATCTGGAGTGTTGGTGTGATTCTTTACATCCTTTTAAGTGGAGCTCCATCATTTTGGGTGGGCTAAGAATTTGGATCTTCTTCTTGTTAATAAACCCTCGCATGCTATTTGATGCAGCTAGAGAATGTTTTGTGGTCAACCAAAAAGCAACCATTTCAAGTTACTTATCATTGTCTGTCTTATTTCAAACAGTAAAAAAGTGATATTTCATGAGATTTTGCATGGTGATCTTGACTTCTTGTCAGATCCCTGGCCACACATATCGGAAAGTGCAAAAGATCTTGTTAGAAAGATGCTAGTTAAAGATCGAAAAAAGCGGCTAACCGCCCATGAAGTTCTTTGTAAGTAGTGATGAGCAGTAACTATTGAAATTTTATTATAGTGGAGCTTAGAAGTTCAGTCTAACCTGTAATATGCGAGCACTTAGTCATTCTGATGTCCATTATGATTTGTTCAGGCCATGCTTGGGTGCAAGAAGATAGGATGGCTCCAAACAGGCCTCTCGATTCTACAGTCTTGATTCGCTTGAAGCAGTTTTCTTCTATGAACAAACTTCAGAGAATGGCTCTTAGAGTAAGTTTTCATACTTTGTCATGGTCTATATGGGCATTTATGCCATTTTTTTTCCTTTATGCAATTAGCATAACAATTTTTATGGATTTTCCACCGAACTCGAGTAAATTGCATGATATATATTCTTTTAACTTTAACTCTTCTTTAATGTGATTATTTATAGAAGTTTCCTTTCTCATTGATTGGCTTTTGTTTTTGTAGGTTATCGTAGAAAGGCTCTCTGACGAAGAAATCATAGGCTCAAAAGAATTTTTTAGGGTGATCGACACAAACAATAGTGGTCACATTACCTTTGAAGAGTTGAAATCTGAACTCCAAAGATTTGGTAACATTTTGTTGTAGGCTTCCCTTTGCTTTTCTTTAGCTTAAACCATGGCTTAAGCTTTGGAAATTTCACTATTAGCTATACACCATCTCTATTGCTTTTAAAAGTTTTGGAAAATCATTATACAATTTCTTCTAATTACCATACACCATCTCTATTGCTTTTCTCTTCCCCTCGAACACTCACCTTCTCATCACCATTTATCCAAACTTGTTCTAAATATTCTGAGTTAAGTTTGTAATAGTAATGTCAGGGTTCATGCTAACATTTCCAATGAATCGTTTGGCAATTAAATTACTATCTATTTAAGGATGATCTTGTCTTATTACTGAGTTAACATATGTATGCGGTCCCTCGATAATCATTATCACAAACATACCATATACTTGCTTTTTATATGCTCTTAGGCTCCACTTACATCTATTTGGCCTTTCCATACAGTGAATATGCCATAATGGTGGGTCCGATTCATGTACTTAAAAGTTGTAGTGTTGCTTTATGTTGTAATTCTTCACAGCATCCTATAGCTCCTTTTTAATGCCAAATCTCATGCTGACACTTAACTTATTGTTGCCAACTGTACTACTGCATTGCGCGTTTTGTTCATCATCAAATGTAACATATCCACTGTCACCACTCATATTTAAGAATAGGATTGGATCTCTTACAGCAAGTCGATTGTGTCATAAGAGTTTAAACAAAGACTGGCAAAGGCATAAATATATTAACTATGGAGACATTACTTCCTAAGACATCAAAAGTCATCCTATCCCCACCTTCATTGTCTTCCTTATCATAGTCGGCTTCGCCTTACTCTGCACACTCATCATCATCCTCTTCACACTGTTATCATCATCATTATTACCATCAAGACCCATAGCAATCCTTTTCATATAAGAGTCGTAACTTAGATCTTCTTATGCTAAATTTCCCTATACTCTGAATAAGTGCTTTCTAGTTCATATTAACATTGACAGGATCATCTTGAACCACGTCTTGCATTGTAATATGAAGGTGACTATCATCAGCTATAGGAAAATTAGTTCCAAATGAGTATGCTTGCTGTAATGCAATGTTTGTAGGCTTATTATTGAGGCCCACACTACTCTATTCGCCCAAATAAACATAAATGTGTTAAATATCATGTTTACCCAATGATTCAACCATCTCAATAAAGTTTTCGGCATTGTCGTCATCTTTGATGGGTATCAACTTGTAGTGAACATTGCCTTCGTAATATGTTGAATGCTTGTAAACAATTTCTACCCCAATAGTGCTAATTCTAATATTATTGCATATTCTGTTAAAAAATGGGTATAATTTGACTCCTTATTCATTTTCAACTTTTTACTAACTCCTTATTATACTCTATTCCCAAGTTACCCCTCATAATATTTCTATGTGAATAGATAATGATTTTTATATAATCTACTATTTTGCCCCTAATTATTACATGAGTGACAATCAAGTTAGCAAAAACTCTATACAGTAATCATATTCGACTCACTAAAATTGACATTTCCAATCAATATAACATCATTACATGACTTCCATTTCAAAAGGTCCTTAATTGACTATATACTCACATTAAGTAACTAATATTTCTACTATTATCGTCAACAATTAAATACAAATTTTCTAAATTACTACAATAATACTGATGCAATTTATATAAAGTAAATCTAAATCTTTCTACGAAAGATAAATCACTATAAATAGTAAAATTTCATAACAAAAAATAATTACACAATAAAAAAAATAATTAATTAAAAAGATGGTTAAATGAAACTAATAAATTCTTGTAAAAACATTAGTATTTGGATGGCAATATGTTAGTGAGATAAAGAAATTTGCACTTGAAAATATTTTTGAAATAGGTTGTGTATGAAAAAATGAAGGGGAGAGCTGATTTTGATGGTATTTATATACACATTGAAGTTACATACCTCCAATGCGATTTTAGTATTAAAAAATCAAATCCATGTGACTTCACTATCGTATTTTAGTATTAACTTTTACTTAATATTTATTTTCATATTATTTTTTGATAAATACTATAACGATGTACTAAAGTCAGAGCAAGAAGAACCCCTTTTTGCTGTTGCTACTAATACTTCTCCATTGGCACGTACGGCAAGTATGACCTGGATCCACATCCTGTACCCAATGCGCATGTTTCTGTGTGACCTAAATATGTTAGGCTTGTGTTGCTGTTGTTTTCTTTTTTCTTTCTTTCTTCTTTTTTTTTTTTTTATACTTATTCCAATTAAGTTAGTTTAATATATAAAATAGGAAAGAAAAATCAAAAAATAAAAGGGTAGAAAATTTTCACTTACTGACCATTGACTTTAATTTTTTTAGGTTGACATATTCATTTTTAGCATACTTCTACAATAATTGATTTTTACATTTTGCATAATTAGCATATCTTGCATGTTTATATGTTTAGTTTAGCAATATTAGTGCAAGTCTGATCGTTCATTTTAGAACACTAACAATTATTAGATATGATATTGATGGATTATTTTAGCAAATTTAATACGGTTGGATTGGTGTGCTAATTTATCAGTATCTTATTTGATCAACTTTATGTTCGCATCATAGTTTCCATTAAGTTCATGCTCGCATTCCATATAGCTTGCATTCTTTTCATTGCATGTGACTTAAAAAATGAAAAATTGCATTTTTATTTCCTTCTTAGCATGTTTTCAGAAAAATTGCATATTTTTATATAAAGTTGAATGTTTTCATCATAGAAAATAAATTTTTTTCATAAAAGTTGTATTTCTTCCAAAGGTAGACACTTCAGGGTTTTTCATAAAAATCATGTTTTTAGTGGTTTTTCATAAAATAAAAATCTTTAATTAGCATATTTACAAATTTAGATTTATTGGAATTTTTAAAAATCAAGACCTACAAAATTAGGATCTTTTTAATTCTTTTTTTAATAAAAGTAAAATTGATAAAGACTATAAACTATGTTTGTTTGATGCTAATTGGCGGATACATATACACCTCTAGGGCAAACATGGAAAAATGAAAAAAAAAAAGAAGAATTTCTTTTAGAAAAATCATAACAAAAATAATAAAAAATAAATTCCTTGCATTTATAAAATTCATCAAAAACAAAAATTTTATGGTTTTTTGTTATTCATTTTCATGAGAAAAGCATTAAAAAAAAAATACCCCTCAATTAGTTTTTTAAGATTTTTACATGGTGGCTAATGTCAAGTTAGCTCCTAAATGTGGTTTTTCTTTAGTTTAACTTTCCTAAAAATTATTTTGTAGAAAATCTATATACTGGTAGGTTGATTAGGATTTTTCCACCCATTTACTCTAACCATATTTTTTATCAGCTTTATCTAGTTGGCGACTTTAAATTAATTTTTTAAAAATATTTTTAGGAAAAATAAAAGAAAAAGGTAGTGTAAAAGTAGAATCTATTTGACTTGAATTCAAATTACGAGATAAAAAATTTAAGCTTATGTTGTACAAATATTCTTTTAAGGTCTCCATTACCCCTCATTATTTAATCGAGAATTCCGATTCTGTAATTTTTGCTTTTCATACTGCGAGTATATACATAATAGGGCGACTTTAAGGAAATTTTGCTAGGCTCACATTTAACGACCCTTGGCCGCAATCTCCTTTAAGGTGAATGGAAACTTGGAATGTTCTAATTCGTGGCCGCCTTGATGCGATTAGGCCTACGATCTCGCTGACCATTGTTGGTTGAATGGGACGATTCGGCATCTTTAGGACACTAACTGGGACACCATCGTCGAACTAGACCCCAGTCCGAAATATGAGGTGCTGCCGACTAGGAATTAAAAGTTCCTCGGTTACCCTTTCCAAATTATGATGCCATCATTGAAACAAACTCGTCTGAAATCCGAGGTAAGCCTAAATCCAATATTGTCAAAATCGGGAATTAACTTGCAAACTCGTACGTTTTTATGTTCCTCGTAGCCTCTTTCTAGTTAAATCGTTTATTGACTCGTTTTTTGGTTAAAATCGAAATAGAATTGCGAGTTCACTCTGCTAAATCGATAGAGTCGCAATTGTGTATCCGATTCTGGCGAGTTTGTTCCTCTTCTTTGTTTTAGCTTTTTCACGTTGGACTTCTACACTTTTAGGCCGGCCCATTTATGTTTCTTCTCTTATCTTATCCAAACCTATCTTTCTTTATGTAATGTGATATCCCTCTTCGTCTAATTGCCTACTTGCCCCAATTCCTATCATTTTAACATTTTGAGTTCTTTGAATCCTGAAACCACGACCATGGTCTATCGAGTGATAATTCAATAAGAGAATTTCAATCTATAGTGTGTGGAACCTTTCTTAAGGTACAATTTGCTAGTTGCTTCCACTCACAGTCAAATGCATTGTTTTTTTTTTTTTTTTTCAATCTGATTATATATATTCAATGTTTGAATTTTGAAAGCTCTCTTGTGTTGTGTGTTGACCTTTTGAGGCATAACGAGGTCCTTTCATATCAAGAGCAAGTAGAATTGAGGAAAGCATTTTGATTTTTCCTTCATGTGTGTGATTTTACTTCACTTCTACTTCGAAGCTTTGTTCAGTGTTGTGACTCATGTGCTTTCAAGTCCTCTTTTAACTTCTCTAAATTCATGTAACAAAGTTGTCCAGTGTTCAGGGACATGAATATCTGCATGTGAGCTTTGCAAGCAAGCTATGATTTTCATAAATCTGTTCCAACAACAAAGCTGCGATTTTTATAAGTTCTTTTTTTCTATTCATGTATACGATTTTATATTGCTCTATTCAAAGTTATATGTTAATTTACATGGCCACGATTCATGAATAAAGCTGTTCCGGGACATGTCCCCTTTTCCATTTTGAAGCATCCAAAGGCAACTAAATTAAAATCCACATTAGAAAAAAGACATATCAATCTACTAATAAAAATGAATGATTCGGCAGATATATATATATATTCAATGGAGGATGACTACAACAGAAGAGGAACTATAGCTAAAATAGCTTTTCGTTGTTTCATTCTTGCTAATTATTTTTATCATTTAATAATAAAGGAGTCTCTATCTCAAGAATTGGCATTTAGTTTAGAGTTGTAACTTTCGATATTCATATTTAGTGCTTCTTCAAATGTTGTCAAATAAGCATCATTATTTTTTTTGAAAAAAAAAAAATCCATTCCAAATGTTTAATTCAATAACTGCAAACAGATTTCCGTACAAAAGTAAGGATATTAACGAAGGCATTGATGATAAGAAACAAGCATACAAATTTATTGGGATAATATATATGCAAGTGCCTGAACTTTTGATTTCAGATAGTTTAATGCCCAAATATTCAAAACTTAAATTTTAGTATTTAAAAATTGAAAATTGGTTCTTTTGAGTGCTTAAGCTTTTAGTTTTAAGTAATTTAGTGCATATCATGTGTATAACGTATTTAAATGAAAAAAAAAAATCAATTCTCGAATACTGAAATTTAAGTTTTGAATGTTTGTACACTTAACTACCTGAAATCAAAAGTTCAAGTACTCTTATATATATTATCCCCAAATTCATTCATACTATACTTATTATCCTTTTTGTTTCTCTAAATATATTTGATACCATAATCTGTTTTCATTATGCAAATGTGCATCAATATTTTATGATACATATTTGAAGCTAGTAAGTTATCCTTTTTTTTTTTTGTTAACTTGAAGTTCATTTGTTATGTAAAATCCTAATTTTGATTTTATTTTATATCTTTATAAGGAATTGATTAGTGATTAAGTTGGTTATATCAAAAAGTCATCTTCTAAATCATCTAAAAGGAGCCCAAAAGAAGAAATGCACTCGGAAATAGATCCAATGTTAGTTGGGAACATGGAATTGATATTGACAATAATGTGAAAAGTATAAAATGCATTTATGGCAAGAAAGTTGTTAGTGGAGGTACTTATAGATTCATCATTCACTTGGGTTATAGGCGTAAAGACATATAGCCTTACACAAGTGTGCTAGATGATGTTAAAAGGAAATGAGAGCACTTTTAGTGAAAGCGACAAAAATATTAGAAAAGAAAAGGCAAGTAATTCATTGTATTGAAGATTCTGTTGATGATGATGAGGTAAAAGGATTATCTTCTTCAAAAAAGGGAAAGAAGGTCATGGATTCCTTTTTGAAGAAAAATAGCAATGAAACACGGGCAAACCCATGGACCACTAACTAGCTCATGAAGAAGGAGCTTACAAAAGACTGCTACCAACAAATTGCTTGTTCCTCTTACATTATTGCCATTCCATTTACTTGTGTAAAAAATTGGAGTTTACGAAGATGCTTGAGGTGATTGGTCGATATGGTTGTAGGCTTAAGCCTTCTTACTACTAGTTAAGAGAGACATTTGAAAAAAGAAGTTGGTAAAATAATGGAATTCCTTAAGGATTATAAAGTTAAATGGGGAAAAAAAAAAGGGTTGCTCTATTATGTCAGATTCATGGATTGATAGAAAAAGATGTTCCATACAAAATTTCTTAGTGAATGGTCCTAAAGGAACGATGTTCTTATCATTTATTGATATTCTTAGTGAATGGTCCTAAAGGAACGATGTTCTTATCATTTATTGATATTTTCAACACTTTTAAGATAGCTAATAAAGATTTGATATGTGAGATGATATGATAGACAAGGTTAGAGAGAAGAATATTGTACAAATGATCACAAATGATACTATAAATTATAAAGCAGCTAGAGAAAAATTGATGTAAAGGAAGGTAACATCTTAAATTTAGTAGCTACATGCTTTTTCTCTAAATTTATTAAAGGGTATCATTATTATTTTATGCAGTTATCAACATAAATTCAAGATTATTAATGTGAGACGTAGTCTTCAAACAACTATCGAGAACTTAGAATGGTGGCACATTCCTAATAAATATGGAACATAGGAAAATATGACTTATAAAGTGATGAAATAAGTGGTTGTGAATAGCATAAGTTTCGAATATTGTCACACAAAGTGATCATAGCTACTCGAAATCAATAGATTAAAATTCTAAAAAATATTCTTGAAATCAAATAAATTTTTAATATAGGGATCGCAAAAAATAAAGGAAGAACCTTATAAAGGTTTATTTTTTAAAATAATGTATATTAAATATTTGAGTAGTAAAAGCACAATTTGATTGGTATTATATAGTTATATCGGAAATATATGATTCAACTTCTGATAAATTACAAGCCCTTAAAAAAGCTAGATGGACAAATTAATCAATAAAAAGAGATAGAATAATGTCTAAGAAATATATATACATATAAAATATACTTAGTATATAGTATATGTATCCTTATTTAATTAAAAAGAAAATATATCATAACATAGACAATATATACTAAGTTAACTACTTAAATTAATAATATTCATAAATACAACAAGGGACAACTTCTTAAAAGAAGTTTTGGGCATGACAAATTTAGGCAAAAGCAAGAGTAGAAACTATTTAAAGGAATGACACATCATAGTATGGGGAATTAGGGGAATTTTATGGAGATGACCATTATAGCATTGGTAATTTCACAACCAATCAAAACACTCAATTGGTTTGGAGAGTTGGGTGTCTAAGAAAAATGAGATAGTGCATTAAAGTGAACAAAGGAATTTAAACAAAAATTAGAAAGAAATAGCACGAGATCGGGATTGTAAGAGTAGGTAAGCCACTAAGCAACTTGACTAGAGGCTGGTATGATGGTAAGTGTTCAATTTTTCCTAAATTTTTTACTAAAATTCTAAACATAGTAAACGATGTTCAAAAGTTATGAAACTTAGTCTTCTCAAGCATTTTCATATAAGGAATTCAAATATCAAACCGGATCTTATAGATTCAAAGTAGAAATATGAATTCCTTAAGAAATGATGCTTAATACCAATGATACGTGCCATGCTTATGCATGTGACATGCACTGATACTATTATCATAGATTCATTTAGTCTACTTATGGGTAGTCGTCATCATTGGGCATCTAAATGCAAATTCTAGGAACTTAGATAGCAACAAGAAGCTGCTTGGAGTAAGACCCCTAACTCTAGTTTTATTAATTAAACCATAGAGTGGCTAGATTGCTTAAGTAAATGTGAATCTATATTCTTTTAAAGAAAACATAGTTTTTTAAACTAAGTTCCTTATTTCCAAAGTTAAAGTTTTTTTAAACCTAACTCATAGGTTATTTTCATGCCAATGCCATGCATGCAACAAGTAATATAGTAATCCCGTATCAAGTACACATCTCAAGTTCTACATAAAAAAACCAATTTAATTAACCTAAATCTAGCTTTGTGTCCAAGCTTTACAATTCAATCTTTTATACAGGGTTCACTTAAGTGAACACTTAGAAAGACAGAACAATTGCTAAGTTTTCCAAATAAAAAAACTCCTCAACAAATTAGTCATACATAAAGAAACACTTCACTAAATTAATACACATTCAATGAATTATATATCCAATCAATCAACCTCACAATCGTAGTTTATGGCATAATTGACTCTAACTCAAGTAGACATAGGTCTAGTTGCATAAAAATAAAAATATTCACTTACTAGGATGTAGTAATAGTATGATCCTCTACCTCAACACGTGGATTGTCTTTGCCTACTTCACCTAAAACAATTACATATGCAAAAATTAGGGTCGACTTGCATCTTACATTTACCAATGTTAATCATTGACTCATTACTTTATTGATATTTTTATTCTTATTCTTTGGACAATCATAATCTCTTTATTTTCACTTTTATTAATATTATTATTTTCTTAAATTGTAATAAACTTAATACTTTTATGATCGTAAGTTTTATCTCGTTTTACAAATTCCTAAAGTTATTTGTTTTTCTTAGAAAACCTATAAAACAAATTTTAAGTTTTCTTAACGTAAGTTTTCTATGTCATAACATAGTAGAAAAATTATAAACTTTAAGTTTTCTTAACATAAGTTTTCTATGTCATAACATAGCATAAAAATTATATTTATAAGGTTTATATGAATCTAAAAATACGAAACATATCACTTCTATATTCACATTTTAACTTTTAAAGTTCCATAAATTGTAAAATTGGTAGTTTCCAAAATATTTCATTAACTAAGTTAGTTGCTAACTTACTATTACGAAAACACTAACAAATCCTACTAAAACTCTTGTAAGTGCACATGTCATATAATCTAGTTTTTACCTATAACTTCCCGATCTAGTATAAAGCACTAGCGACCCATAGGAATTGGGAAAATAAATTTCATGCATATCACCGTTATATTAATTGTCCATTTGTACGGATTACATAATGCTTTGTTATGTGACTATAATAAGATTACTATGAGCCATGTTATTGTGCAGAATGATTTCCTACATGGCCTTACCAAAACTCTTATTGGATTCCTCTTAACACAATTATATATATTTACATGATATCAACAATTCTCCCTAAAAGTATTTCATAATTAATATATTATGTACATAAGTGTCACTATTAATCACCAAGTACATTTGTTAGGAAACTATAAAGCAAAACAGAAATACATCTCCTCTTCTTCTCCTTCTTCTCCTTCTTCTTCTTCTTCTACCTATTACATATTTCTACATGAAGTTGCCAGCTAATAGGTCATAATGGAAGATAGCATTGAAGATGTCCAGGTAGATAGTTCTCTAGGCGGTCCACTTACATTTGGCCAACAAATGCTTTAATTTGATTTTTTTTTTCTATATATATATATATGTATATATTCCTTATTCTTTCACTGTTCAAGTATTGTCTACCATACCTAGCAAATTAGCAATTGATGTTTGGCCTCATTTAGATTCATATTTACTCCGACATGTAAGTTTTCATTTTATTCTTAACATATATTTTTATTCTTTATTTATTTATTTGATAATTTGGTAAGGATAATAGTATATCTTACACTTAAATGAACACTTTTCCATTAAAGTATATTAGCTTTCTAGTAGCATGAGGAATCCCTATACGATCAGGATATGAAACTCACAACTTTTTTTTTTTTTTATGACTTTACAATTATTATCATTTTACCTTTGTGGTACCGAAGTTGTGATTCTTCAAGTAGAATTTTATCTAAATTTATAAATTGTAAACGTTCTATGGTATATGATCAAAATAGTAGGAAATTATATTTTACATCAAATCTCAATTATAATACAAGGGAAGTGTTTTAGGTGTGGAGACGTTAGCCATATAGCTAAGTAATGTCAAAAACTGAACCTTATAAGTATATATTGCTATAAGTCTCATCAGATAGGACATAATGCCACTCAATGTATTGCATATCAATAGGCAACACCAAATCAAACTCAAGCCAATAAGCTAGGATCCACCAATAGAAATAACTGACTAGGAGAGGCTAGAGCTGACCTAAAGTTCAAAGAAGGGTGTATGCGATGCAGGATGAGAAAGGTAAGGATGACAACATAGCTATAGGTACGAGTCCTGAACCCTAAGATTTCTTTATATGATAATGTATTGTGTGCTTACTTAAACTTTGTACCGTAAGTAGCGGTATAAATGTGATTGTTATTTTAGGATTGGTTTGCCTAGAAGATAACTATGCTCATACATTGTTTGATAAGGGAGCAACACATTCATATGTATCGAAGGACTATGTTGATAGGAATAGATACCCAATAGAGATTCTAAGGTATGATTTGATAGTAACGACTCTTTTTAGAGGAGACCAAGTTGTGCAACAAAAGTTGAAGGAAGGTAATGCATGTATAGATCTATATAATTTGCATACGGAATTAGTAGTATTGGATATGAAAGAATTCGATGCTATATTGGGAATAGATTGGCTAATTAAACATTGAGTGAATGTAGACTATAAAGGAAAGATGGTGGTATTTAAGAAGCTTGATGGAGAAGAATTTCACTTTAAAGTAAGCTCTAGAAAGGCAACTCCTCAAATAACCTCAACAAGTAAAGCCTGGAAGTTAGTAAGAAATGGTAACATAAGTGTTAGTCCTATATAAGATATCAAGAGAGGGGAGTGAATTGATATCTTTAAACTTTTTGAAAAACTTTTTCGACATAAAAAAAATAAAACTACCCCTCTTAATAACTTATAATGGTGAATAGTGATAAGTTAATAATCCAACACATAACAATTAATAAATCAAATTAAAAGAGTAGGGAAGGAGAATATCGGGCTAAGGATTTATAGAGCTTTGGCCTTCTGCCTACTACTCTCTTCTAGCTCCATTGCTGGCGACTCGGTCTACTTCACTAGTGTTGTTCCATTTGATCCACTAAATCAAATCATAAAAAAATTACAACCACTAGTTACATATGGACTTTACAATACTCTGCTTTGCCTATCTAGCCTGTCAACAATCTAGGCTAATATAAATCTATAAACTACAAACTAACTTCAAACAATAGATAAGATTTACAAATTGCAAATGAGAAAACAATTATAAAACTCAAACAATTTCACTCTAAAGAGAAATAACGAATGTTGAATAATTTTGATTTGGTGTAACTATCTCAAGAAGTATCTAAAGGACTTTTTGTGACTTTTTAGAAGGTAAAATTTGATCAAGACTTTTTGTTTTGTGAGATGTTCTTTTTTTCTTTTTTTTTTTTTTTTAGAGTTATATCTAGACATTTTGAACCCTTTCTCTTTTATATTGAAATCTTCTAACGGCTAAAAATCTAAAGATTAACTTTTTCATATCTATCCAATCATTAGTTTGCTAAAGATAATCCTTAGATATTTTGAAAGTATGTCAGTCATTTGAATTTAAGAAACAACTCTCCTTATTTTGTTTAGATTAGATAAATTTCAATTCGTAACCACCAGATAATCTTTTGATTGAATTTGTCGAGGAGATATGCCTTATTAGAAACTTTTAGATAAAACTCATATTCAAGATTTGAATTCTATAAAATACGATTTAACCTTATCCTTATCCATGTTTGTGCTTATCTTGAGATAAACTTCAATTCGTAACCACCAGATAATCTTTTGATTGAATTTGTCAAGGAGATATGCCTTATCAGAAACTTTGAGATAAAACTCATATTCAAGATTTGAATTCCATAAAATATGATTTAACCTTATCCTTATCCATGTTTGTGCTTATCTTGATTTTTCAAAAATTAATTCATTCAAAAATCCCTATGAATCATGATTCCATATTGAGTGAAATGGGATTAAGTGTATTTCCCTAATACACTCAATCTAATGGAGTTAGGCCTTGATTAATTCAAATTAAAAAATAATGTCATATGTTTCTAGATCAACCTTCTGAAGAGTGTCAATTCTTCCTTTCTTTGAGGCTTCTAAACTAGCTTTTGAATGATATGTTATGCCACTTATGCTTATAAAGCTTTTGAAATACTTGCTAAAAAATTTTAGACTATTCTCTTTTTAAGTCAAGTCAGACCTTCTGAATAAGTTTCTGAAGATAACTTAGATTTGAGAATTTAAACTTTCTGAGAACCCTTTTAAATGCCTACAATCTTAATAATTTATTAGTATTTATCTCTTTTTTTTTATCATCAAAATATATGAGAGATATCTAACATTCTCTACATTTTTAATGTTAACAAAAACACTTTTATAAATCTAAAATGCAAAAATAAAAATTCATTATAACGTGTGTATAATGTGCGTGCAATATGTAGACCACTACTGTTTTTTATTTTTCTTTCCCCCTTTTTTGTTATCATTCTTAATAAACTCTCCCTTAATCTTTATAAAATGTGCAAAATAAGTAAAACATAATTGACATAAAAGATCAAATTGCATTGATTAAAGGAAATATCACATTCAAGTTCAAAGATAATAAGAAACAACAAGTTCATAAGCGGACTTAAACGAAATATCTAAACATAGAGTTCTTTGCTAGAACTAAAAGAGAATCATAAAAATTTTCATTTTTTGGATCTCTTTGTTTTCTTCCTAGCACATAGTTTGAATTTGCCAAAATATGATGGAAAAGCTTTGTTAGGAGATATAGTAGCTTTAGAAGATGTTCCGATAGATGAAGTGGGTTGATTACTTTTGTCAAATGATGGTTTATTCTCTATAGGAGCGAGTAGAGAGACTTTGGTGGAAGCTACAGATAAAGTTTCAGTGTGGCCTTCAAGAGGTGTCTATTCTTTAGGATTAAGAACAGGCATAGCAATTTGAGGTGACTTATCAAGAGATTGTACAAAAATGACAGGGGTCTTTTCTGAAGTTGGAAGAGGAATGAAAACAATTTGATTTGATAGTTGAGTAGAATCAGCAGGAATATCTAGTTTAGGTAGTGCGAGGGGAGTATTTAAAATAGGAACAGATGGTTTAGATGGTGTGAAGTGAAGATCAAAGGTAGGGACAAAAGGTTCAGATGGTTTAGCTGGTTGAGTTTGTATAAGGCATTTAGATGGTTCAGTAGGATGAACTTGGTCATCATTTATTGGATTTGATTCAGTAACAGTTTCCTTGACCTAAGCTTTAAATAAATCTTTCATTCTAATAATTTAATCCCTAATAATCTTCCCCACAACTTCCTTGATTCCTTTAGAAAGTTGTTCAACAAAGGCTACTTTCCCCTTGTTTATAGTGAACAGGTTGAAATTCTCTAACTTCTAAATTACTATTTGAAGCTGACCTAATTGGTTCCTTAAATTCAATGCCACCTAATCTTCTAATCAATTTCCCTTTTCTTTTTGGATCCTTTTTAGCTAGCTCCTTTCCTCTCTTCCTTTTTTTTTTCATTGAAATTCCCATTTGTTTGAAGATTCTTTCACTAAGTTTAATAGGGGAAAAAGGACAACTTGCTTCTCCTGGAATTTTTAACTTCTTGGAACTAAAAAGAGCCATCAACATATTTCCATATGGCCTAACATCCACATGCTGCCATATATGTCATATCATCAATTTCATAACATCTACCTATCTTTTCCCTAACATTACCAAAATTACTAGTACATTCTCTCTAGTTATAGAGATTGCATTACCCATCCTAAGCAATACAAATGAGTTGATAAATTTATGTAAAATTCAAATCAACAACTCAAATACAGTACTAAAGATGCCTCTTCCTATTCCCAATTCAACTCCATCATTTAATTCAGTAAATAAATTCTCCTTTTTTAATTGTCCTAAGCTCTCATCCTCATGCATTTCTTTAATGCTAAAGCATTTCAAAATGTCTTTCTTTGTGATTTCTATCTTTTGTCCTAACATAGTTAACTTCCAAATTTCCTAATTTTTGCCATCAATCTTCTTATAAAATTTATCTATCAATTCCCCATATATCACTCTACACAAATCAACCAGACCATTTAAACCCAATCTATTTAGATAAACTTTCCAGTAAAAACTGTTCTTATAAAAAACATCTTTCTAGTAAATCAGAAGAACGCCTTTAAGGTACATTCTAGGTACCTCAAAATTGCTTTGGATGTTGGATTTAATCCATTTAGCTACAATGTGGATAGATTTTCTATTTGCCATTAGGGTTGAATTTAAAAGAGAATAACATGAGAGAAGAATAGAAGAGATTTGATGAAGTGAGAGAAAGTGAGAATAGAAATGAGATTTTTAAAAGTCATTAAATTGCCGACGTTAGTGGTAGTTAATCGAAGGGAGTGGATTAACTTAATAGACCTACTAAGGAGGATTTTGTAGACCTACTAAGAACATGCTTAAGATCCTTAATCCTTTACACATCCAACAAAAAAAAAATATATAGACAACCTTGTATGTGATCAAGAAAAGTAATAACAATGCTTTCTAAATTAACAAAACGGATTACAAACACCCAACTCATTATGGATAAATTCAAATCTTAATTTGTCTAGAGGTTTAGTAAAAATATTAGCAAATTGATATTCAGTTGAAACAAAATCAATACTCACATCATTATTTACTACATAATCATGAATGAAATGATGCCTTATTTCTATATGTATTGACCTTGAGCAATGAATTGGATTTTTTGTCAAATTAATAGCACTAGTATTATCACATTTTATGGGAATATTTTTACAATTTATTCCATAGTCATCTAATTGTTGTTTTAACCAAAGTACCTGTGTACAACATTTTTCAATAGATATATATATTCAGTTTCTATGGTTGAAAAAGCAATTGAATTTTGTTTCTTAGAAGACCAAGAAACTAACTTATCTTCTAAGAACTAATATATTCCTGAAGTACTCTTCCTATCTACTTTGCAACCTGCATAGTTATCATCTGAATATCCTAGAAAATCAAAATTTTAACTCTTAGGAGACCAAATTCCCAATTTTACAGTGCTATTTATATATTTAAAGATCTTTTTTACAGCAATTAAGTATGCTTCAATTGGTGAACTTTGAAATCTAGTACACATACAAGTATTGAACAAAATATCAGGGTGTGAAGTAGTTAGATATAATAAAGATCCAATTAAGCTTCGATAGAGTTTTTCATTTACCTTTTTTCCACTACCTATGATGTCAAGTTTGGTTGAGCTACTTATAGGTATTGAAGAATCCTTAGTATTCTCAAAACCAAATTTCTTCAATATTTATCTAGTGTACTTCTCTTGGTGAATAAATATTCCATTCTTTGATTATTTGATTTGTAATCCTAAGAAGAAGTTTAATTCACCCATAAGTAACATCTCAAATTCTGCTTACATCAAACTTGAAAATTCCTAGCAATATATTTCATTAGTTGGACAAAAAATAATGTCATTAACATTGATTTGTACAACTAGCATATATTTTCCATAATATTTCATGAAGAGTATAGTGTTTACTTCCTCTTTGAAAGTAATTTTTAATCATGAATTGACTTATTCTATCATCTTAAGCATGAGGAGCCTATTTAAGTCCATACAACACCCTTTTTTTTTTTAACTTCAACACATGGTTTGATTTGAAGGGATCTTAAAAACTAAGGGGTTCATCAACATATACTTCATTTTTTATGAAACCATTTAGAAAAGCACTTTTTACATCCATTTGATACAACTTAAAATTTTTTAAACAAGCAAAAGCAATTAACAATTTGATGACTTCTAATCTAGTAATAGGAGCATATGTTTTATCATAGTCTATTCCTTTTTCTCGTGAATAACCTTTAACTACTAATTGTGCTTTGTTTCCAATTATTTTTCCATGCTCATCCAATTTGTTCTTAAATACCCATTTAGTTCCAATAATTGACTTGTTTTTAGGTATGGAACTAGACTCCAAACCCAATTTCTCTGAAATTGATTGAGTTCTTCTTACATAGCTAAGATCCAATTACTATCATTTAAAGCTTCATCAACTAAGTGTGGTTCAATTTTAGATATAAGAGAAAACTAATTTTTGAAATTCTGTAAGTTCAATCTTGTTCTTATTCCAAATCTAACATTACTAATTATAAACTCAGGAGGATGATCATATTTAAATTTTAAAGTTGATGGTGGAGTATGAAAGTGTTCAGAACCTTCTAACTTACCTTCTGGATGTTTTTCAACAAACCTAGTATTAGTTTATGAAGTACCTTTTGATTTAGGTTTTGTTTTAGATTCATCCAACATCCTTAAAGCTTTTGAAATACCTTTTGAAGGAGGTTCTATCTTTCTTTTTGAAGCAAATGGATTTTTATGGTCTGATTCTTCATGCATTGTCCCTTCAATAAATTTGACATTTATTAATTCTTCCATAAGTTTTGTTTCTTTGTTGTATATTCGGTATGCTTTGGAGTTTAGATAGTAGCCTAAAAAGATTGCTTCATTTGCTCTCTCTTCAAAATTTCCCAAGTCTTTTCCTGTTTTCTTAACAAAACACTTATAACCAAATGTGTGAAAATATGAAACAGTAGGTTTTCTCCCTTTATAGATCTCGTAAGCAGTTTTATTTGTTAAAAGTCTTACATATACTCAATTTTATGATATAACATGCCATCGAAGCAGCTTCTGCTTAGAAATGATCAGCTATATTGCTTTCATTAAGTAAAGTTCTCAACATTTCTTTGATAGTCCTGTTTTTACATTTAGCTACTCCATTTTGTTGTGGAGTTTAAGGTATATAAAAATTATGAGTGATGCCTTTATCTTCATAAAAAAAAATAAAATCTGAGTTTTCAAATTCCTTGCCATGATTAGTTTGTAGACCAATAATGGAGAGGCCTTTTCATTTTTAACTCTTTTTGAAAAGATTTCAAAACTTTTAAAAGTATCACTTTTATGATGCAAAAATAAGATCTACGTAAATCTAGAGAAATCATCTACTATAACAAGTCCATACTTACTTCTTCTTAAACTTAGTGTACGAGTTAGACCAAATAGATCTAAATGTAATAATTCTAAAGGTCTTTGAGTAGAGATAGTCTTTTTACTCTTATGAGATGATAAAATCATTTTATTGTTAAGACAAGTAGCATAATGAATATTGTCAAGAGTATGTAATTTTGGCAAGCCTTGAATTAAGTTTTTTTTAGACAAGTTCTCCAATTGTTGGAAGTTCACACATCTTAGTCTTTTATGCCAAAGCATAGCATTATCATTTACTGAGATAAAAAAGCTTTCAAATGATACTTCAAATGGTTTAATTAGATAAACATTTTTTCTTCCGAATCCCTCAAATAGCTTAAAACCTTCCCTGCTAAAGCCTACACATTTATTTTGTTCAAAAACTATTCTATACCCTTTATCACATAACTGACTTATACTTAATAAGTTATGTTTCAATCCTTTAACTAGCAACACGTTTTCAATTGAATGAGGTACTTAACCAATTGATCCTATTACAATTATTTTACCTCTACCATTGTCACCAAACTTCACATAGCCACTTTCCTTCCATTTTAGATTCATGAACAATGAAGCATCACCAATCATGTGTCTTGAACATTAGCTATCAAGATACCATGTTCCTTTAATCTTAGCTTCGTGATCTTGCATACATCAAAGCATAATCAAGTCTATTTTCGAACCCAACAAAGCTTGGGTTCTTGGAAATTCAAACTCATGTTTTGAATTAATCCTTGATTATTGCTAAGCTTATATTTTTTGCAATAGCAATTTTTTCTCTATATGACCTATTTTATTACAAAGAAAACAAGCATAAGGTTTCTACATAGTATAATTGTTACTTACCACTTTCCTTTGATTTGAATTATTTTTGAAATACCCTCAATTTAACTTTTTTGTTGTACCCACTGAAGGGATACTTATCGTTGTTTTGAAAGAACCTTCTCTTGTAGTTTTTTATAGGTTCAAATGCATTGTTGTTTTGCCTTCCTTTGATTAATTCTTGATTTTCATCTTTTGATTTAATAAAAACTATTTTTTTCTTTGTTTTAGATGTTTCTCCAAATTCAAAACCTATTTCAGATTTTGAATTATCCATCCTGTGGCTAGAAATCAATATTTGTAATTTCTTGTCACTTTCATTAAACTTGTAGAGCGTATTCTTGATTGACTTAGATAAATCTTCTAGATGATTTTTCAAATTCTTAATTTTTTCTTTTAGAATTAGATTTTCATTAACTAAAGCTTCACGGGTAATATGCAATCCTTCAAAATCATTTTTTAGAAAATCATTTTCATTTGCTAACAACTTATTAATTTAACTAAGTGCATGTTTCTCAGTTTTCAACATTTTAACCTTAGATTCAAGCTTAGATATTTTATTACTCGACGTGGAAAGATCCTTGAGGAGTTTGTTAATTTCAACACATATATCGTTAGGTACTTCTAAATCAAAATCAAAATTAGTTTCAGAATCTACCTCAAAAAATACCATAAGATATAGATTTGCTTCCTTACATTCTTATGAATCTTCTAATTCAGTTTCTGAATCCTCTAAGTCACTTCATGTTGCCATTAGAGATTTGTGTTTCTTCTTCAATTTCTCCATTTTCTTGATTAACAAGGGTTATTCATATTTGATATGCCTAGGCTTCTTGCATTCATAGCAAATAATCTCCTTTTGGAACCTTTTCTTTTCTTTTTCTTTGATTGCCTTTCCTACATCAACAAATCTATTTTTATTAGTAGTAAATCTTTTAATAAATGTTTTCTTACCCTTTTTCTTAAGTCATTTGTTGAGCTTTCTAGTTAGAAGTGTCACGTCCTCATCTTCTTCTTCAAATGAATCTTTTCCTTCTAAATCATTATCTGTTTCTTTAACTTTGAAGACTACGATCCTTTTCCTTATGTCTTTTGAAGTACTTTTTGATTTGAGAAAATTAGTTTCATATGTCATGAGTTTGCTATGTAGTTGACTTAGAGTTAACGTTTTTAGATCACAAGCTTCTTCTATGGCAGTTTTCTTTACATTCCAAATTTTGGGAAGAATCCTTAGTATCTTACGAACCTTACCTACGTCACTAATAATTTTTCCAAGAGAAGACAGTTCGTTAGTTATAATAGTAAATCTACTAAAAGAGTCTTAGATTTCTTCATTGGAGAGAATTCGAAATGTTTCATATTACTGAACTAGTGAATTGATTCTTGTGTCCTTGATGATTTCCACACCTTCATAGCTTTGCACCAAAGTATTGCATATATCTTTAGCTATAACACAAGAAGCAATTAGAGAAAATTCTGATTGTATATTAATACTCAACAATAAATTCTTAACCTTTGAATTGAGTTCGGCTTTGGTGATATCATCATTTGTTGTGATAACAATTAAAACTTTGAGATCTCTTATAGAAATAATTCGGCAAGCCTGATAATCTGATGCCTTCACATAAGTCTCCATCCTGAATTTCTAATAGGGAAAGTTAGTTCAATTAAAAAATGGTGCCTTGCTAAGCTGAACTATTAAACTATCACTTGGTTCACCCATGATCTTGAACTCTAGAAAATATTATAGCAAGGCTCTAATACTAATTATTGGTCCTGTATAAGATATCAAGAGGAAGGGTGAATTAATATCTTTAAACTTTTTGAAAAACTTTTTCAAATTAAGAAAAATAAAATTACTCCTCTTAACAACTTATAATGGTGAATAGTGATAATTTAATAATCTAACATACAGCAATTAATAAATCAAATTAAAAGAGTAAGGAAAGAGAATATTAGGTTGAGGATTTATAGAGTTACGGCTTTCTACTTACTGCTCTCTTCTAGCTCCATTACTAAGGACTTGGTCTACTTCACCAATGCCATTCTACTAAATCAAATCATAAGAAAATTACAACCATTTGTCATACGTAGATTTTACAACACTTTGCTCTACCTATTTAGCCTTTCAACAATCTAAGCTAATACAGATCTGCAAAGTACAAATTGACTTCAAATAATAGATAAGATTTACAAATTACAAATGAGAATACAATTATAAAACTTAAATGATTTCGCTCTAAAGAGAAATAATGAATGTTGAATAATTTTTGATTCAGTGCAACTATCTAAAGAAGTATCTGAAAGATTTTTTATAACTTTTTAAAAGGTAGAATCTGATCAAGACTTTACAACACTTTGTGTTGCCTATTTAGCTTCTCAACAATCTAAGCTAATACAGATCTACAAAGTATAAATTGACTTCAAATAATATATAAGATTTACAAATTACAAATGAGAACACAATTAGAAAACTTCAACTATTTCACTCTGAAGAGAAATAATGAATGTTGAATAATTTTTGATTCAGTGCAACTATCTAAAGAAGTATCTAAAAGAATTTCTGTAACTTTTCAGAAGGTAGAATCTGATCAAGATTTTTTGTTTTGCGAGAGGTTCTATTTTTTCGAAGTTGTATCTAAACATTTTGAATCCTTTCTCTTTTATATTGAAATCTTCTAATGACTAAAAATTTAAAGATTAACTTTTTCGTATCTATCTAACCATTAGTTTGCTGAAGATAATCCTTGGATATTTTGAGAGCATCTTGATCATTGGAATTTAAAAAACAACTCTCCTTATTTTGTTTTGATTAGATAAACTTCAATCTATAACCACTAGATAATCTTTTGATTTAAATTTGTCGAGGAGATATGCCTTATCAAAAACTTTTAGATAAAACTCATATTCAAGGTTTGAATTTCCATAAAATCCAATTTAACCATATCCTTATCCATATTTGTGCCTATCTTGATTTTTCAAAAATTAATTTGCTCAAAAATCCCCATGAATCATGATTCCATCTTGAGTGAAACGTGATTAAATGTATTTCCCTAATACACTTAATCTAGTGGAGCTAAGCCTTGATTAATTCGAATTAAAAAATAATGTCATATGTTTCCAAATCAACCTTTTGAAAGGTATCAATTCTTCCTTTCTTTGAGGCTTTTAAACCAGCTTTTGAATGATGTATTATACAACTTATGCTTATAAAGCTTCTGAAATGCTTTCTGAAAATTTTGTGACTATTCTCTTTTTAAGTTAAGTCAGACCTTCTAAATAAGTTTCTAAAGATAACTTATATTGGCAAATTTAAACTTTTTGAGAACCCTTTTAAATGCCTGCAATATTAATGATTCATTAGCATTTATTCCTTTTTGTTATCATTAAAATATATGAGAGATATCTAACAATAGGATTTCTAGCTTTACTAATAGATACCTAAGTTCATGAAGTGAGATTGGGAGATATACCAATAGTATCTAAATATTCTGAGGTTTTTCCAAAAGATTTCACTAGATTACCACTAGATAAGGAGATTGAATTTACCATAGATCTTATACTAGGTATTACACCTATCTTTAGGATACCCTATCAAATTACTCCTAAAGAATTGGTGAAACTGAAAAAGTAACTATAGGAGCTACTAGACGAGGGATTCATAAGGCAGAGCACATCATTGTGGGGTGCACCTGTGCTATTTGTTAATAAAAAAGATGGAAGTCTTTGGTTGTGTATAAATTATTGAGAATTGAACAAAGTGATGATAAAGAACAAATACCTATTTCCTACGATTGATGACTTATTTGATCAGCTGAAGGGATCCATAGTGTTCTTGAAAATAGATTTACAATTCAGCTATCATCAATTGAAAATTAAGGAAGAAGATATACATAAGAGTACCTTTAGGACTAAGTATAAGTATTATGAATTTTTTACGATGCCATTTGGGCTAACGAATGCTCCTACTACATTTGTGGATATGATGAATCGTGTCCTTAAAAATACCTAGATGAGTTCGTAATTTTATTTATTGATGATATCTTAATATACTTAAGGAGTACGGAGGAACATGTGGAACACTTAAGGATTGTACTTCAGACTCTTAAAGATAACAAACTCTATGCGATGCTAAAGAAGTGTTAGTTTTAGTTAGATTAAGTAAGGTTTCCTGGGCATATAATATTTGGTGCAAGAATAGCAGTTAACCCTACAAAAGTGAAAGTAGTAATAGAATGGACAAGGCTGGCTACTATAACAGAAGTAGGGAGTTTCTTGGGAATGACTGGTTATTATGGGAGATTTGTACAAGACTCCTCTAAAATAGCTATGCCATTGACCTAATTGACATGAAAAGGTGTTAGATTTGAATGGAATGATAAGTGTGAAGAGAGTTTTTAGGAGCTTAAAAGAGGATTGGTGATGCGTATGGACACAACAGGTCTCAAACCAAGAATAAGTATTTAGGTTCAAGGGAGTATGCAGATGAAGGAGTGAGAAGGGGGTTTTGATAGTGAATGTATATGAATATCATGCACTAAGGCACAAACACAATCAAAGGTTTTGGGCTCAAAATAGGGTTTAATACGACTCACAATTGCTAAATGTTACTCGAGGTTTCAAATGAGAGGTTAGACGTGACTCACTAACTCACTCAAATGAAGGGTTAACTACAATCTTAAAGGCAAGATTGACAAGAACATGAGAGATTAAGGAGTAAAGCACACTTAATAATTTGAAAAGCCAGCTTAAAGGGCTCAAGAATGTCCTTACCTCCATAAGGAACATTCAATTGTAAATTCTCTATTTGAATATTCTTTATTGTCCCTTGATAATTGCAACTGTTGCTATTTATAGCAAGTCATAAAACCCTAGTAACCAAACTGTAAATGATATACAAGGCTTTAAACCTTAAAGAATAGCTCACAATTGAAATAAGAAAAACATTCACAAGGTATACAAAACTATACATTTAATAGAGTGGTCGAAATGCAGTCATCCGAACCATTGGTAGGGTCTAACTTGAGTAGGGGCCAATTGATAATCGAATGCCCGAACAGAGTAGGATGTTTGGAAGTCTTATCATACTTGGCCAAGCTCCTAGTAAGGTCAACCCATAGTTGTTGTACTCTTAGATTACTTAGTGCAAACTTTCCTATACTATGTCGAGTTGTTCTTTAGCCTTGAGTGCTCGGCCGTATGGTTTCTCGGTTTTTCAAAAAATGACGAACTTGAGGCTAAGTAGCTCCTTTCCTTCCCCTTGGTCTTCTGGTATTAGCTTGGCTTCGACAAAAGCTGTTCGGCCTTAGCTTTGAACAATTTGGCCTCGGGTTATAACAAGTCTGCTTCAGCTTCCGACAGGTTGGTATCAGCTTAGAGGTTTTCATGGACTGATTCCTATCAATTGGTAACCATTTCTACGCCCCAAAGCTATAGAGTCGTAATTGTCTCACTGTACAAACCATTCTAAAATAGAAGCTAACCATACAACTACTATCTTAGACTTGATTTACACAAGGCATTCGTGATTAACCTACTTTAAAGTAAACAGTTCATGAATTAAATATGTTATTTATTTATGAACTTGATAGAAATACATACTTATATTAAACTAATTAGAGTATAGTTACAAGATTTAACAACCTAACATAATTTATTTGAGTAATTCATAAATTAATGCTAAGAGCTTAATGGATAAATCTAAACTTGAGAGAGTATTCGATCTTCAGTTTATATCTTCACTTTCCAGCATCCCCCAATTGTTGGCTACAAGGTAAACTTAAGGTTTATAAGGATACGAGCAACCACAATTCAGTAAGTTGGGATAGAGACTTAAAACCATACAACAAAAACAAACAAGATTATCAACCAAATTATTAGGTACAATGCATGCTTAAGCAAATACCATCGTACGATGTTGTCTGGCCCATTGCGAGTTCCGTTAATACAACAGCTTATGATCAAACCTATGCTTATGCAATGGAGACATTGCTTCTCTCACAACTACCTTCGAAACATTGACTTTACCTTCTCCGCAACCTCTTTACCAATCACTTAGTTTGACTAAGGATGAAGAAGAGACCAATTATGCCATCCAACGCTATCCTTTTTGAAGGAGTCGGTATTCGGCTAGAGAATCCTAATGTTCCCTTAATGGGTTGCTATGTAAGTCCAGTTTCGATTTATGAGTCAAATATTTGGTTAAGTCTATTTTAAGGTGATCAATCATTTCATACAATTCACATCATACAAATCAAACCAACACATCAACATCATATTATCAGGTTAAAATAAGCACATGCACATAGTCAAACAACATAACAAGCATAATTAAATATGATTTCAAGCGTTCAAGTATTACAAATTAGTACTCCGAAATACAACAATATATTAATCTCAACTTACCTAGACTCCTCGCTTGCTTGCTTTAGGTAGGCTTTGCTTAGTTCGTCATTAATAACCCCTATAATACCAACGTTGTTTTAGTTTTCACATAATTATTATAGATTAGCTTTATCCTACAACACTTATTGTTATCTTTGGTTTAGGGTTTAATATGCCTAATTCTAAGTATAATTTTATATGCGAACCCTAGAAACATAATTGGATCCATAATGTGAAATTAGCCACATTACTTCAAGGTATCCTAAATATCATAATTACCTATAATTAGTATTTTATTTTACTCGATATACTTAAATCCTTATTAGTGTACCGAATTTATTTTTAATGTGAGAAAATTTCACATATTCCTTATAAATACCTAAATTTAAATTTCCTACCAGATTTATTAGATATTTTTATTATTATTATTATTATTATTATTATTATTATTATTATTATTATTATTATCAATTTTTATTCTAATATTTTCTATTTCACATGTTATGCATTATTACCTATTATGTACATAATACACACATCTAATATCCTCATCACTTCAAATATCATCTCTCAACTTCAATCAATATGTTATAATATCTAAATTCACCCTAAATTAGATTTTACTCGTAATTACCCTAATTTACAAAATTAACTTAAAATCTACCATTTTTACCTATTACATATATACTACATAATATCTTAATAATTACATTTAACACCCTGAATGCTACGAGTATCATACTTCATTAGATTGCAACATCATAAATAATATAATTATGCACTAGATCAGTAATTATCCATTTAATTACCTAATTAGCTATAAATTACCCATTTTATGCATCATTTTAAGGCCTAAAAATTATGTAAAAAAAAAAAAATTTGAAAAAGGTCTTCATATCAGTGTTATATAACCCCTAAGTAGTCTATACAAAAATTTTGAATCTAAAACTACATTCTTAAGCCTATTTATTTCTAAATCGAACAAAATTCGAGTTTGCATAGTTTCTTAAGGACAATATATTTCTAGATATAAAATCATCAAACTAAAATTTTTCCCTAAATCTACATACTTAAAAACCTTAGAATACCAAATTTCATAATTTTATAAAATTATTTAGTATTTTTAACAAAATATGAAAAATTGAAGGGAAAATTGGACTCACCAAAATTTGGTGGCTTCGGCCATTGTAGCCTTGTTAACCAGTCTAGGAGCTACCACCACTATGTAGTGGTGGTGGCCATTCACTCCTAGGTGGTCATCTGGTGGGGAATCTCCTCTAAGACCCTAATTGTACAAATTTTGGTAATTATTTTGAAAAGGCCCTAATTCTCTCTTGTTTTGACCTTATCCAATTTTCTCACGACAAAAATTGTCCAAATGAGCTTCTAGAATTTTTTGGGTATTTATAGAGTTTTAAGGAAATTATAGTGCATTAAATTGATTATATAATTGCCTTATCTTATCTTTTTTTCCACTTTCTATTTGTTAAATTTTAATTGGTTGATTTTGTTTCTTCAATTTCAAATTGCGACGACTCTTTTCTAGACATTTTCATATTTTTCCTGATTTTTCTTGAATTAATCATGCATTTTTTTAATTAATTAACATTATTTTAGCATATTTCATATATTTTAAATAATTACACGTATTTCTACCTCTATGTAAATTCATATATAATACAAATAAATATTCCTAAATATTATTTAAGTTATTTTATAATTTTTAGTATGCATATAATTTATCTCTAGCGATACGTTAGTAATCGAAATTCAATTTATATATTTTCGATAAATAACGAGTAATTTACTTAAAGTTTGATATTATAATATTCTCTAATTTTATTACTTATTTTCTTAAATACGGTATCACTTTTATTAATAATCCTAGCTTTATCATAAAATTTAGGTTAGATGGGACAATTTGTTTAATCGCCCTATATTCTACGAACCAAACCTTGAATAGCTAATTGTAGATCTTACAACCATTCTATTGTTAACAATGCTAGATGGATCTAGAGAGTATGTGATCCATTGTAATGATTCTAAAAGTGGATTAGGATGCATATTAATGCAAAATGATAAGGTGATTGCCTACACTTCGAGACAGCTTAAACTACATTAGTGGAACCTTGCAACTATAATATTTGCTTTAAAAATTTGGAAACATTACTTATATGGGGAGAAAGGTAAGGTATATACCGATCAAAAAAATTTAAAGTATATCTTTACACAAAAAGAATTGAATTTGAGGCAAAGATGGTGGTTGGAATTACCGAAAGATTATGATCTTATGATTTATTATTACCTTAGGAAAGCTAATATAGTAGCCGACGCATTAAGTAGAAAGAAGCTTGGTACTATTGCTACACTCATTAAGAATCAATGAGGATTGATGAAAGAAATGGAGAAATTAAACTTTGAAGTTGTAATAAGAGAAGAAAGAAGTATATTATCTAATATGAGGGTAAAACCTACATTACTTGAGAGCATTAAGGAAGCTTAGAAGGGAGAAGTAAAGCCATAAAGGATAAAAAATGATATTGAGTAACGCCCTAACTTTATAATTGATGATGTAGGAATGTTAAGATTTAAAGAAAGACTTTGTGTGCCAAAGGATTCAAAAGTTAAGGATGTGATATTGGATAGAGCACATAGTGTGAGATATTCTCTATGCCCTAAGAATAATAAGATGTATAAGGACTTGAGCCAAAAGTTTTAGTAGACAGGGATGCAAGGAGATGTAGTATAGTATATATCGCAATGTATGACATAGTAGAAGGTGAAGGCTGAACATTAAAGACTAGGAGGATTATTACAACCTTTACCTATACTCAAGTGGAAACGAGAGCATATAAAAATGGATTTTGTAACTAGTTTACCAAGGACAAGGAGACAACATGATATGGTGTAGGTTATAGTAAATAGGCTCATGAAATTAGCACATTTCTTAGCCATAAGGCAAATAGTGACATTCTCTCAACTAGTAGAAGTTTGTGTGAAAGAGATAGCTTATTTTGATGTCGTTCCGATGTTGATAATATCTTATTGTGATTCTCATTTTATCTCTCGATTTTGGCAATCCTTATAAGTAGAAATGAGAACTAAGTTGAATTTTCGTACTGCTTATCATCCCAAAGTGATGGGCAATCAGAGTGAACAATCTAAACTCTAGAGAATTTGTTAAGGGCATGTATGATGAATGACAATTTTCCATTGATAGAATTCTCTTACAATAACAACTATCATAATACCATTTAGATGGCTTCATATGAAGTATTGTATGGACATAAATGTAGATCCCTTGTATATTAGGATGAAGTAAGGAGCAAATAAGTCATTGGACCATCAATGTTACAAGATCTTAAGGAGAAGGTACATACAATAATGGAATGAATACAAACTGCTTAGAGCCATTAGAAAAGTTACGTGGATGTTAGAAGAAATCCGTTAGAATTCCAAGTAAGCGATTGGGTATTTTTGAAGATATCATCAGTAAAGGGTGTTAGATGATTCAGTATTAAGGGAAAGTTAAGTCCTTAGTATGTTAGACCATTTCAAATTAAGAAAAGAATCGAAAAAGTTGCCTATTGACTTAAGTTATCCATTAAGATGGTAGGAATTCATAGCGTCTTTCATATCTCAACTTTAAGGAAATTTGTCGGTGATCTTACAAGGATACTGAATGTACCTCCAATGGAATTAAAGGAAAACCTAATGTATGTAAAGCATCTAGTTTATATTTTGGATACCAAGGCTTAGAGATTAAGAAACCAAGACATTGAGTATGTGAAAGTCTTGTGGAGTCAATACACCACTAAGGATCCTGCATGGGAATTTACCAAGTCAATGAGAGTTAGTAACTTGAATCGTTCATACAAGGTTAGTAATGCTGTCATTGATTATTCTTTTTCGAGAATAAAGTTTGGAATCGATATTTTTTACTCATAGTTAAGTTTTGATGATGAAATTTTTTGTAAAGGAGGTAAGATGTAATACCTTAAGGTTTCGAGCCTATATGATATCCCTAAGATTTAAGCCCCTAAATTTAGGTTACTGGGTTATGTTATCTGTTTTTACTTCAAACTTCACAATAAAGCTAGAAAAGTTAGATGAAGTATTCTAGTAAAGCTAATTTCTCAAAATAAGACATATAAAATGATTAATTCAAGAAAAACGCTAATTTATTAATAAAGCTGATAATTATTGAAAACGTGAAATTCACATTTTAATATATAGCAAGATATTAGAGGTAATTTATTTAAATTTAAAAAATAATAAATGAAGTTGAATTACTTGTAATATACATAGATTAACAGAGAATATGCACTATATGTATTAAATACATATATATAATAGTAATAAATTATAAAAAATAAGAAAAATTAATATAAAACCATGGAAAATTAATTAAAAAGTGAATGGATGAGTTGTTAATAATGTAGCAGCATGGGAAAAAATGGAAAACATGAGTCATCAATAATTTAATAGGAAATTAACACCTTAAGTTTGGAAAAACTAAAAAAAAATGACATGTGTATGTTGTATGTCCAATTTTTAATAAATCCAACAATTTGCAAATTATATATAGGACCTCTATACATCAAAAACCACATTTTGGAAATATGAAAACACAAGAAAATTGCTCAAGAAAATTATAAAAAAAATAGGAAGGGGAAAAATAGAGTTAGTTCTAATCTAGGGTAGTTCACTAAAATAGAAGCAACCATATTTGGAGTAGTATAATGGTTAAAGAGAAGGTGTGCAAATAGTTGTTTTGACAAGGTTGGCTACTTTGGTTGAGGTTAGAGATGGCAAGTTCCAACAAACCAAAATTCCGGTTGAATGTTTCCTAATTTTCTAAAAATACTAAATGGTGTTAATTAATAATGAAAATTGGTTTGATAAGTTTATTTTATGTGTAGATTAATGTAGCAATTTTATTTTAATTAAATAATTAATGGGAATATAGGATGCTTAAGGAATTGCTCTATTTGGAAGAAAATTATATTAAATTTTAGAAATATTAAATAATATCATTTCAACCTGAATTTTTGTACATAATATACTAAATATATGTATTTAATTACAAAGACAATAATTTTTGAAATAATCAAGTTTACTATTTATTATAATTATTTTGGATAAAATTGGCAATTTTGTTATTTTGTTGAATCAATTAGCTTATGAAAAAATCAATGTATGAGCCCTATATATCTTGATTTATAGAACTTTATAATGATGTTTGGATCACTTAATTTTTATCTTGTGATTAAATTAAATTATTTGCTTAATTTTCACTGATTTTGAGCTAAAATGCTATTTTTAAAATTATAGGCGATAAGCTAATTTAGTACAAATGATGGTCAAAGTCTAAAGTATATATTTTTGTGAGTTCATAGCATTTTTTGTATAATTAATCAAGCTTGTATACTATTTATTATGTATTTTACTAGTATATACCTATATATTAGCATAATATGCAAAATAGTGAATAATACTATTAAAGTGATTGGTAGATAATGTAATATCGTTAACTATGACATGTAGTTGGTGTTGAGTATGGTTGAAAAGTATAATTTTTAGGACTTCTAGTTTAGAATTAAAGCTTACTTGAGTTGACTATGAAATTATAATAATGTATGATCAAATCGGTAATATGAAATGGTACTTTTGGACTTTTGAAAATATTGATTAATCTTGATTCTTAAGATATCTCAATAGTACTCAAAATAAAGATCATGATGATATATGTTCATTAAAATCGAATAAGAAATGAATATGTTATGATTGGAATAAGCTTAGGAAACACAATAGTAAAAGCTTATAAGAGTTTGATATCGACTCATAGTTAACTTAGGGTTTATGTATATTTTCCTAGGTGTGCTAGGTGAGGAAGGACCACATCGTGAGGTTTAGGATTTTACACTATTATTAAGGTTGGGTAAGTTGATATTTCTATTTTTATGCAAATAGACATATATCTACTTGACTTAGAGTCAATTGTAGCATAAATTGTATTGATGAGCTAAATTGATTATATATATGGTTGTGTTGAATGTACGTTGACTGAATGAAGTGTTTCTTCATGTATGATTGATTTGTCGACACGTAATTCTATTTGGGAAATGAGGAAACTGATTGGTCCTTTAGGGTATTCACATAAGTGAACCGTAGATGAAGGAATGTATTATAAGTTGAGAAACAAAACTGAAGTTGAGATGCTCTAATTGTTATAATGTGGAACTTGAGAGTCGTGCCTGATGTTGGGTTATTGTATTGTTTACTACATTCATGGTATGATACGAATGGACCTACGGATTAAGTTTCTAAAAGCTTAAACACTGTTGAGTTAGAATTTACGCATATAAAATTGCATTGCTCAACTTATTTTTGCCATAATGCATGGTTTTAGCTAGAATGGCTATGTGTTTGATTTTTAAACCATAGTAGAAGGTTTTTTTTATGGGTCCTATTGATAGTTAGTTTTGCTCATCTAGCATACTCATTCATTTGGTAGTCGATAAGCCAAATATTTTGAATCTCTCGACATACCTCTAGAAAGATGACACATGGCATTTAAGCCAGGTATCTTAAATCCGTTCTAGATCTAAATTCAAGCCCATGGAGCGAATAGTTATCATAAGCACGGTTATATTACATAACTGCCTACTCTCCTTACATATCAAGAAAGATGTCAAATTAATAAGCTTCTACATATCTTAATAATTACTCCGACAACTACCTTAGACATTATAACCAACAATAAATATGGGAAAGAAAACTCCATAAGCTCTCTTTAACACTTCACTCACATTTTATACAAAGTCATCCAATTAACTTAGGTATTGGAGTGGCCACACCAGACTAACCTCGTTACTAAGCATTTCATTCTCTTTTGCAGGATTTTCCTTAAGCCTAAAATTTACCAAAAGCAGGTCCTACTCGCAAGCAGCTCCTTATTGCCCTAAGTTCTTAGACATTGTATCCAGATGCCTGGATATGATAACTAATCGAATAAGGAATTGGAAAAGTATAGGATATCAGTACTAATGCATGTCACATGCATGAGCATAGCATGAATTTCCTACATAGACAGTTTGTCTTGATAACTTAGGTTATGAAATTACATGTTTAATAGTACTGATCTTTGTAAATATGTATTGTTCTTATTCTATGCTTATTTTATCCACTCTCACTTATCTCATAGAGAGTTGAGGGGATACTTATGTATCATTAGGCTATGAAGAGAATTGACTGGGCATCAATATTAGTTAGGGGAAAAAGTCTTGTGAGAGCGCGTAGGATGTAGTCAGCTACTTTTAAAGAAGTCTTACTATATTTTGATCTTAGTTCCATGAAGGATTTGTGCATATGAAATAAAAAAAAAAGTACTGTCTTTTAGGTTTGGTTAATTTTAACTGGTGTTGTAAACCTTAGCAAATCAGTAGTTGAATCCTAATTCAAGTCCAAGTGTCTTAAACTGTACAATAAGTCGATAAGGCTAGTAATAATAAAAGATCATGAAATTTAAGAAATCAAATATAACACCGATAATAAAACCCTAGGATAGATCAAAACCCTAAATCACATACTAAAACCCTAAAACTGCTTTAAGCACCATTAATCAAAATTGAACTCGAATTTGTTCAAAATCCTAGAATTATAAATATAAGCCTATAAAATAGTTAAATATTACTCGATAGAGATATAATCATAGTCGATTACAAATTCTAGACTAAATCGCCTATTTGTATGAAATTATAACAAAATCGCTAAAATAACCTGTAAAAATTATAATTGTAACGGGTACCAATTAAATTGATAAAATTTCACAAAAATTTAAAAATTAATTTACGATGAGAATTGTTATAATTTATATGTTTCGAAAAATTACTTATATTTATTATTAATTTTTATTTTCCTTCTCATTCTTTTTCAATTTATCTCTTTTCTTTCTTTTCTTCTTTTTCTTCACTTACAACTTTCTAGAAATGAAGATTATATAGCAGCCTATGTAAGGAAAAATTTTCCATGTGTTGAGTTATAATTAAATTGTCCCATCTTCATTAATTCAAAAGATTAGATAAGATCTTAGCTTAAATTCTAAGCTAACTACTCATGTGAATAAAAGGAAAAAAAAAATTCTGCACACACAAACCGAAAACACTAGAAGCAAAACCATGAGAGAAAAAAAGAAGAGAGAGAAAGAAGGAAGAAAAAGAAGAAGAAAAGAAGAAGGAAAAGAGGAAGAAAAATTAAATTAATAGGTAAGTAAATTAATTTTTTTTTTAGATGTATGTTATATAGTATACACTTGTATAAATGAAGTATTTGTATAGTATTTTTTGTAAATATAACATTAATAATACATGTATCTTGGCAATACATAAATTGAATAATATATGCATGTAGTAGGCTATGTATGTATAAATGTATATACATAAGTATATTATACGAAAGAGTATGTATTATGTATTTTTTTTAAGTATACATATGATTAGTATTAAGTATTTATAGTAAATAACTATAGTGTATCTATGTATATGTGTGTACCGTAAACTATGTATATATATATGTACCCATGTATAATTATTTTTGTATATATATATGTATAGTCGTATAGTATATATGTAGTGGTGTATTTTTGTAAGTGATACTATATATATATAGGACATATATATATGTATAATATAGAGTATATATATTGCAGTAAACCGCATATATTATAAAATATATATAATATCTAGTTTACATATTTTATAACAAATATTATATAAATATATATATACTGAATATATAATATAAGAATAGGTTTTTGTAGATTATATATATATATATCTAAGTATTCGGAAATTATATAAGTATATTATTATGTATAAATACAAATACATGAATATATATATATGTACATAAGAAGTATGTTTGTTTTCATAAAATAAGTATATACATACATATAGAGTATAACACATATTACATATATGTAGTATACCAAAAATATACATATATATATGTATATATAAATCGTGACATACATAATTAATAAGAAAATGAGGAGTAATAGAAATAATAAAGGCAATAATAATAATAATAATCATAATAAAGCTAAAAATCTAAAAAATAGGAAAATATACTCAAAATAATAAAAATATCAAATATATAATTTAAATAATTATTAAGTCATAAATATGTTAAGAAAAAGTGAAAATTAATATTTTTATAATTTTTAACCTTAAATAATAATTTTTGTGATATTTTTGATATCATAATTTAAATTATGAGTCACATTGTCCAAAACGGACCTCATTATGAGAAAATACGCTCGAAAACGATTAAAATGGACTATAAGTTTATAACGATCCGAGCTAAAACGAAAATGTTATACGCAATTCAATAAAAAGCTCGAATTGACAATTTCACGTAATCAGTGAAGTAGACCTTAAAAATTATAACACTAGTTCGCTTAAAATTCCTACCTTACAAAATTTTCATTATTCTAAGGTGATTTCGACATCAACCCTAAGCTGCCACTAGACTACTACGACTCTTGAGTTAGCCATAGCCGAGTGAGTTTTTCCTAATAATTCTATACTTATTTGTATTTGTAGTTAGTGAATATAAAATATAATTTATAAATGAATGTGTATGGGGCTGGGTTATGCTTATACATGATAATTATTATTGATGGTGAATTTACTCTAAACTTCAATAATATAATGATTGTTGCATTGTAGATTGACTATAATTGATTGTTTGTGACTTAGAATGATCACTGAATAAATAAGACTTAATTTTATTCGACTAAAAAAAGTTAACTGGGATCATGCATAAATCATGCACTGCATAACTAATTCCGGCAGTCACATTATACGGAGGTAGGGAGAGGCCATACTTGAGTTGATTATTGATTTTGTACGGTACATACGTGTGATATAACCTTACCCTGGCTTGCGAGATGACTAGGCGTTGGAGGCGTCAACCGCTTGGCTATGAGTCGAGTCCAAAGGCTTTCATTTAGCGGTGAGTGAGGGTTACGCGAACCTACTCATAATCATATGTAGAAATCATTTTAATAAAGCTAGTAATGGATGTACCATTACATTTTAAATACGAAACGTGGAGTTTCGTTATGAAATAAGTTCTAATATGATACTCGGATATGACTGTATCGATGAATCTCTAACCCTAACTTTGGAGGATGTTAAATCTGATTTACATGGAGTACTTAGTCACCTACATATATTTGTTTAGCATATTATTTGCCATGTATTCATTTGGTTGAACTTAACTATTGTATGACTTGGTTGCTGTGTGGTTGAGGGAAATTATCTCACTAAGCTAATTAGCTTATACCCTTGTAGTCTTTTCTCGTAGGCCAATCTTTTGTGAAGTCAGGCTGTCTCATGCCTGAAGTTAATTTCTACACAGGGTCAGTATGGGAGCTGGATAAGATCAGAGAGTACTTTTGATAGTTTATAGATCTAAATATGTAAATATTATACTAGTTGAACTGAAGACATGTTTCAATTTTCGTACTTGTAAACTTTTATACAAATAAACAATGTATTATGTTTTTTATAATTTTATTATTTGTCATGAAATGATATTGCTTAAGCTTGCACACTCTTGGTAGTTAGTAGTAGCTGTAGCCTTGTGTATCATATAAAAGGGTCATCGATTGTAAGGGAATTCAATCCGTATCTTTTGTACGGTATACGGCTACGACTACTGCTACGACTAGCCCCCTCGGGTCATGATAGATGTACTCTCTTGTATAAATAAGTATAAATCTAAACTTTATTGTAGTACTCTTTTATTATAAATAGAACTTTTGTTGAATATAAATAGGTATTCCAATGTGATAATACATCTTGTGTTATGCTAGGATGTAATAAGTTCCCTTCGTAGGATATCATAAAAATTCCATAAACCGAGAATTTAATAACTAACTAACTATCCAATCTTACCTCTATTGGGATATAAAAGCCCTAGGTAAGGACCAAAAGATATACATCAAGTACCTACCAGAAAAAAAAAAGCATCAGTTGGGATAGAGTTAAGGTCATGGAGCTCAACATGATGCCAATTGAGTCAATCTGGATGTATCACATTAAGGATTACTTGAAGTAAAGTACCCTACTAGTAGATAAGAAGGAGACAAAGAAGTTAAGATGCCACATCACTAGCTATACGTTAGTTGATGATGTCCTTTATTGAAGAGGGGTCAGCCTCCTACTGTAATGACCTTAATAGCGGCTTAGTAGGATTACCTTAAAATTTTCATAGCACATATGCACCGATGATATGAAAATCACCTTACAAGTCTAGGGCTATAAGACTCTAACTATTTATTTAATATTCATATTTAATTATATTACACATAACTAACTTATTTAATAAATAGCTATGGGTACCCAATTAGTCCACAGTCCATCAAAATCATAGAGAATCAATATCCCCTTCCAAGTAATGAAATAGGATAGACAATTCTTAAAATTTCTAAACTTACTAAAGATGTTAAACTTAATTAAGGGATTAGTTGTTTCATAGAGGGTTCTAAATCAACTATATAATCTTTTTTCTTTTTTGAATTCTAGCTTTTCATTATACTACTCAATGGTTGCACTCTATACTCAACTCTTATCCTAGTCTTAACTATCAATCAACCGGTAAGGAAAAACTATTAGAGAGTAAGCTATATAAACTTAGTAAGATATCCCTTATATTATACTGGCAAGCTGGTTATGAAACGATGAATTAAACAATCATAAGAATACATGAATCAATTAATATGCCAACAAATACATGCAATGGCCTAGGAACTGCATGCAATTCAAAATTACGTTCTTTGTAGTCAAGGTAAAAAATTATTAACTAACACAAACCATCAACTAAGTTCTAGCACCTGGATTTTTTTAGATAAACATATGTACTTATACATACATTTAAAATTTTCCGTACTTCGCAACATTTTCCTTTTTCAAAACCAATAATAATGAAATCCTAAGTTTAAAGTATGATGGCATCCGCAATCTATGTCACACGCCTTAAGTGAAAGTCACAAGACACGGCTTTAAGTCATACTATTAGTGTCTCTTGGAGCCTAGTAAGCCCATAGGCTAGGATAGAGACTCAATAAATATGCCTCCTACTCCTGTGAGCCCCTTCCCACCATCTACATAAGGTAGCAATTGGTAAAAGGATGTAATCTTATGCTTATGCATGAACCATTTAGTTTAAGCAAGCCATATATGATTAAGTTAAATTATTAAGTAATCATCTAATATCTAATCATCCAATCATGCAGTAGTCAATCAACTAATTATTCATTTGTTATATTTAATATTGTTTTACACAGCAAACAACTAATAATCAACCACATGCATATCTCAAACCTTAAGCACTAATTTCTTAATATAAAATTTAGGTGCATTAACTATAAGCACAAAACAAGAAAAGCTATTGAAAGTACTCACCTGGTCAGATTATCTTATAGTTGTAATAATCTAAAAGCAAGTTCGTGTCAAGATTAGTACTACTTGATATTAGTAAAGGAGAATATGAATAAGTATTTGGATAATCTACCTATCTAATTATCTAAATTCACTATAATTCTCGATTATGTTTAATTTTTCAATTGCTTATTACTTTTTCATTTTATGATCTTATAGTTGTTTTCTGTTGTTTTCGAATATACTTTCTCATGGTGCAATCAGTTTTCAGAGGTAAGACCTACATTTTTATGTACTAGTCAGAAGAGTGGTGAATTTTCAATCATTTACTTCTTCTTCTCTTTGTTTTGTGTTATAGAATTTTTGTTATGTGGGTTTGATTAATTCTCAGTGCTTGGATTATTATTTGTACCTTATTATTCATACATGGTCATTTTCTTAATATTTTATGTTAGTTCTTGACTTTGGTCCCATATTTTATTCTATAAGCTTTTATGTAGGCCCTTATGCCATATATTGGCTTGTCTTTTTAAAATGGGCTTACTATGTATTTTGGTTAACTTAGGAGATTCTTTAGTGGGCTCTTTTCAAATATTTTAAACATCTTTTGGTGCTTCCCAAAATAGTTCTTATTGGATTGGGGGTGGTTTTGGGTTCGATTATAATGTTTTAGCTCAATTAAGTGTCCTAGGCCTTTTATCTCCAACTTTTTAACATTGTCTAGGCCTTTTACTAAACTTAACACATTTTTAAGTGTATTCTTCACTACTGTCCAGATCTAGTAGGTTGAAGTTTAAGGTGCTATGATTCAATTCAAAGCTTGTTTTGTTGATTTTTGGCCCTAAACATCCAGTTTAAGCCTTAAACTAACTTATCCTTTAACTTAGTGCTTATTAGCTATTGTTTTCACTTTTTACTTGTCAATTTATCCTACTTTATTCTTGAAATAAATCTGGAATGCATGGTGAATGGGGTTTTTAAGGGTATTTTCTTAAGGTTTGTTGTCGTTCTCCTTCATACCATTTCATACACTCATTGTAAGTTATCTAGATGGATTTTTATGCCTAAATAATGTGTGTTAGGTCAAGGAAACATCATTAGGGTAACATAGGGTTCACATCTTGCTTTGCGTAGGGTCCTTCCTATCATTATTTGGTGGTATCTTCTAAACTAAAAAACTTTCTCTTAAGTTTTCTTAGACATATACTTGTTTCTCTATAAATCATGAGGTGAACATAATAATATTTATCATATACAAAAAAAAAAAAATGTTTCCTAAAGAAGCTACAACTTTCCTACGTAAATGCCCTATGTTGATCATCAAGAGAAGAAAGAGGGACCTTACTTCTTATAAGGGTGAATGACATTGAAGAGTATGCCTCCTTGACCTTATCTTAACTTCCTTGGTGGGTTTCCTTAGTTAGCTTCTTATGGGTGACCCAACCAGCTCTTGATAGTATAGATGCTTATGTATGAGGTCATGGTCTCTAATGTGATGCCTAGAGAATAGACTTAGAGAAGGAGTGATGTAGTGAAATGGACAGGAGTTTGGAAAGGTTATGGTATGTGTATGAATGGAGCTAGGTTTGGTGTCTTGATAGGGATGGTTGAGGAAGTGCTTAAGGCCAAAGGCTTAGTGTTTGTAGTGATGAAATGGGGAAAACAGAAGTGGGAATGGGGGAAAAGCCAAATGGCCTATTAAGGGCTTTATTTTAGGTTTCCTTGTGCTAGTCTTTTGGGGATTGAAAAGAGGACAAGGGAGGGTGAGAAGTGGTTGATCCTTAGGGTCCATTGGGGTGGTTATTTGTATAAGTTTTCATTGAAGAAAACAAGTGACATGATGCCCTCCTTAGGAGTAATAAACTGACAGCTAGGAAAGGAGGTGATGACTTACCTTGTCTTCCCTTTTTCCTATTTTGGTTTGAAGGAAAGAGTAACTCATGACAACTTACTACAAATAGTATAACTTGTTTAGGGATTTGAGTGGGGTTTTTGTCTTATCAAACTTTAGGATTTGACAAGCTTTTTCAAATTTTTGCCTAATTAGATAATATATCTTAGAGTCATGTTACATTTGACACAAAAAGAAGGAGAGAGAATAATTACGAGGTGGTTGGCATTAAAGTAGATTGAAGGGGGGCATGCAAGTTTTCCTTTTCCTCCTTTAGTAGATGAAAAGGCACTCTATGACAATTTACTATAAATGGTATGTCTTGTTTACGGATTTGGGATTTATCAAACTTAGAAAGTTATTGAACTTTACAGGAGCCTTGTCCTAACTAGTTGTTACATCCTAATGTTAGGCTGAATTTGGAATAAAAATGAGAGGGAAAGGGAGTGATGATGTGGCTAGCCTTAGCCATCACGTGTAGGCTTCACATTTCTTCCATATTGTTAAATTGTTGAGACTTAATTAATTAGTCTAAATGAAAAAGTTTGAATTCAAGTTTTGACTCTTCTATTGATCAAGTTCATTTCAAGATAGGTTCTAAATTTTCGACTTCGATTAGGGCTTCAGTAAGTTTAGGAGTTTCATTATGTTTAAGGTTTAGGGGCTTTCATCTCAAATTTTTATTGTACATGAATAAGGTTACTTTTATGTTTATATATATGGTGCAATTTATATGTTTGAGGCAAAATTCTAATTTTATTGATCTATTATTTTAATTGGTTTAGTTAATTGATTTAATATTATATAGTGTTTTGTACATTTTAACGTTTATGAATAAAATTATATCATATAAATATATATGTATGTTTAGTGCATTTAGTCTTGTAAGCGTACATTCTTATTAATTAAATGCTTTAATTGGTCCTATTTAAATTAATTAGTATTATACAGCATATCATATATGAAAGAAAATTTTACATGTGCATATACATCAAGACCCTAAGGGGTACCGAGTATAATTACTTAAAATTTTCATATCATATGTATACTCATGATCGAAAAGCACCTTGTAAGTCAAAGACTATGAGACTCTAATTAATTAATCATTAGGGTTTTCGATTTTTAATTTATTAACTTAACATTAATTATAAATAACTAAGGATATTCAATATTCCATAGTCTATTAGATTCATAGAGAATCGATATCTCCTATCAAATAATAGGATAAGGTAAGTCAACTTTATAAATTACAAGAAATAATAAATTATATAAAACCTTAACATATAAATACTTTCTATGTAGGATATTTCTATACCATCTATACATTACAATTAACTCTAACATTATCTTACATATCTTCGATTTGCACTCTACACCTGAAATTTATCTTAATCCCAGTTTAAATGGACCTACAAAAAAAGCTATAGGGGAATGACCAAACCATAGCTCAATGAGTTTATTCCTTACTACTGTTGTTTAAGCAAGTTATCAAATATTATTAACATGCATGCAAGTTTATCTACACATAAAATGGATGTATACATAGTGAATGCAAGCAATACATCTAAAGGAGTCTAGAACTATAAAAAGTGTAGATTTACGTTGTCTACACGTCGCTTATTCCCTGTACTTACTCTTACAAGGCTCCTCACCTTACCTACATGAGGCTGCTTGAGAGGACCGTCTCTCTAGAGGACACTTGACTATTACCCTAGTCCAAAAAGAAATACCAATCCAAACAAGTAGACCCCAACTAGGGTCATCCACTATTAACAAATCGTATTCAAACCTTATGTGCACATATATCCAAGTCATCTTGTTATTGAATATATCTAAGGCTCTATGGGTACAACTATGCAAGTCCCCTTCGCTACTAATCAATTGAAGATACTATGCTAACTTTACTTCGATGATAGTAATATCATCAACGAGCAATATGAGCTCTTACAGAAATTATATAAGAATCTGTTTAAGATTAGGAAAAACATTTTCAAAAATACTTTTATAAAAAATTTGCAAATCTTGCACTCTTCATAAATATACTAGTTGAGTCATAGACATGTTAAATATAACCAGTTACTCTGGTCAAATATTTATATTTATTGATTTAAAGAGGTGTGATCATAGGGATGATAATACACATAGGGAAAAATAGTCATTCAAACATACAAGCAATAGCAATCAATAAACATCAAGCAAGTATCATGTACAAGTAAATAACATATTATTAGAACTTCCTCACTTAAATTAATACTCATTTTATAAGCCTTTAGGATATCTAGAACTTCACAATTAAATACCTAAAAGATAATAAGACTTAAAAGTATATAGGAAAAGTTAGGCTCCTCAATTAACTAAATGTCTATTGCGGTTTACCTAATTTCCTAGTATAACTCAAGCATGGCATAAATATGGTTTAACTTATTTATTGGGATAAATAGAAAATATATGTGTACATTTGTAAATAATTATATCTTATGTATTTATTTCTTTACTTGGTGGGTTTATCCTAATTATCAATTTATAGGGCCCATTAACTTAGTTATTCTATCTATCTTTCTCAATTTTTCTTAAACCTTTAGCCATGTATAACTTTTTCATTCTAACTCTAATTTTATGGTTTTATAGTTGATTTTTATCATTTTTGGATGTACTTTCATGCATAAGGTCTGTTTTGGATGTTGTAACTTAAAATTTTTATTATGGGCCAAAAATGTTACTAATCTATTTATTTTGGCCCAAATATTTTTAATTGTTATTTTAAGTTTTTCTTTATTGATTTTATGACTTAATTAATTTCTAAGTTTTACATTTTTGAAATTTTTTAATTTTTGGGTTCATTTTATAATAATTTCTTTACTTCACAATTTTAAGCCTAAATTATTAATTATATTACTTTTTGCTATATTTTTAATTTCATAATTTATTTATTATGTTTATTATCCTATATTTTTATAAATTGTGGTTTTCATTAGGAAATTTAGAAGAATTTGATGTAATGGTTCCTCATTAGTCCACATTTCAATTTTCTTAATTCTTCCTATTTTTACATTTTTCCAATTTGTAATATTAATATATACACATATATATTACTATAAATTATTAAATATTGGAAAATAACTCTTATTCTTCATTTTGGAGATCATACCGAACATATATACATATATGTAAATATTTATGCTTTCTTGTTTTATTTTTAAGAAAATTAGATACTAATATACATATTTATGTAATGTTTGGTATATGTACATATATAAATACTTAAACTATACTACATCTGTGCTTATTTAAATCTTAGAAAAATAGAGTAACATATATACATATAGGCGCATATATACATACACACATACTCCTATATTTTACTACTTATATATATATAGATATATATATGTACAATATTTAGTAATATATTTATATGTACATATTGAAGTGTATATTGTTAGTAGTACATGTATTTACATGTACTAAACCATATATACATACTTATATATATTAATACATGATTTAGTAGAAACAACATATGTGTGCATATAGTTAAATATACTTAAATATATACATGCATAAATATACAAATATGACGAAAAAGAGTTGTTTATACAACCAAATACACATTCATCTAATTTCTATTACAAGATGATAAGAATACATATATCCTTTACTAACATATCCCCTAATTCATGAATACTAAATTACGTATCAACATAAGAAAATATACAAACTTATATTACAAGTAAAAATTAAAATAACATGATATAACTTTAATTACTTTGATCTTGAAATCCTTGAAGTTAAAGCTTCCTATTTCCTCTTGAATTTAATAGTAAAATGATGATGGAATATGAAGTAAGTTGTGAAAGATTTAATGGAATGACAATTAAAGAAAAACAAAAGAAAGGATGTTGAAAGGAGGGAGAGAGATTGTTGGTCCAAAATGTAACAGAAAAGTTTGTGTTTGAACTTTGGAAAAGACAGAAAGAAAGTGATAGTGTACTCTAGAGGCATGTCACTAGCGGTGCGAAAAAATGAAAGAAAGAGAAAAGAAAAACAAACAAAGGAAAAAAGGAAAAGAAAGGAAAAGGTAAAAAGATAAGATAAGATAAGGTTGACTTTGCTTTTGTTTTGAATGTCAAATTTTCTCACATGGCTAATTATTTGGGCATTTGACAATCAAAACATGAGAAAAAGGAAAGAAGAAAAAGGAAGGAAAGAAAGAAAGGAAAAGTAAGAAAGAAAAAAAAAATCAGTTTTTGACTTTTCTAAAAGTGTTTCCAACTTTTAAGTAGTATTTGAAATAATATATGATGAAATTATGGAGGGAAATATAGGATATAAAATTAATGTACATAATTAAATACATAAACATAAAATATGTAATAAAATTAAATCAATATAACACTAACACAAATATATATACACATATCTAAAATCACAAAAAAATCGTACGATAATATTTATAATTTTGTTAATTTAGTTAATTAATTTGTTACTCTTTATGTTTATTAGTATTTAGAATATATCTCTATTCATTTGTTAGTGATTTTATGTGATTACACATGTTTAGTGATCATTATATCCAATTAGTGCTTTATCACCATTAAGGTAAATTTGTGTATTTTATAAGCTTAGGGTTTTAATTTTAGGGTTTTTATCAAGTTCAGGTTCCATCTCTTATATTTACGTATATATAAGATCTGGGTTTTTCACATATAATTAGGGTTCTAAATAGTATATTAGTGTTTTTCAGATTCATTTTAGGTTTTAAGTTTAAAACTTAATTGAATTTAATTTTATGCAGTTTCATTGGCTCAAAGAAATATCTTCGATACTCATGTTTGACTTTATATTCAATAAGCTAAATCTATGAGGCTTATAATATATACATGTTTAGTGAAATATGTTGCTAGTCAGTTTTTATCTACTCATCTTACTCATCCATTCAATTGCCAATGGACTGTGTAATCTATATTCTCTAGACCTTGCCAAGTAATCGTCATTCTCAGCATTACGCAGAGTAACACAAATCTGTTGCTAATTTGAATTCAAGTTTATGATGCAAACAATTATCATAAGCACAGTTATATTACATGACTGCCTACTCTCTTCACGTGTCTCGATAATTATTCTAATAACTGCTTCTTTAGACATGATAATCTCCTATAAATATAAGAAAGAAACTTTGTAAGAGACATCCAATAACTCATAACCTCTTTACTTTACTTTTCTCATTCTTGCTTATTGACTTAGGCATCGGAGTGGCTACATCGGAATGGCCTTGGTACCAAGCATGGATTCATTTGTTTGCAACAATATCCTCTCTAGGTTCGGGTCCCTTATGCCCTTATAATGGATAATAGGAATTAATTTAACAACTCTTCAAGGAGTTTTACATCAAACATCCCATTAAATCTCATTTCACCTCAGTGGTACACCCTTAGTCTAACGGTCAGGCTAAGGCAACCAATAGGACTATTCTCAACACCATCAAAAAGAAGGTAAACCAAGCTTAAGGCAAATGGGTAGACGAATTGCCAAATATCTTGTTGGGATATAGGATTATCTATTGCATATTGATTGGCGAGACCTCATTTTACCTAGCTTTTGGCTTGAAAGCCATCTTACCTATAGAGTTGGAACTTCCCAAAATTGGAACTCTATCCTTTAACACCATTGCAAATGAGTCTATTTTAGATGCTAGTGTTGATACCATCAAAGAGATTTAAGACAACGTTGCAGCATGGATGGCTACTTATCAACACAAGGTAGCTAAGTACTATGACAAGAAGGTTTGACACAAAGAATTCAAAGTGGGAGACTTGGTCTTCAAGATATTATAGGCTATAAGCTCATGAGAAGGATAAAGGAAGTTAGACTCCAATTATAAGACATAATTAGAGTTAGGGAAAATTTGGGGAATGATGTCTACAGACTTGAAAGATTATGGAACTTTGATAATTTACGATTGTACTTTGATTGATTCTTGTAAATACCATCGATGTACTTATTAGTTTTCAATAATAAAATTTCATTCCCTACTTATTTTGTATTTATATTTATGCCATATTTTATCTTAGTTTGACTAAGCTCATGATGGGTGAAAGAACGTATTGACGCTAAAGTCCTTGAAAGGATTTTTTATTAATGAGCCTCTTCAGGCCAAGATAAGTTGGAACAACACCAGCCTAACCCCCATTAGGTAATCTTGGCATTAGGGTGTGCCCCTCATACGTATAAGGAACTCCCTTTGAGTTAGTTGGAACACGACCAGCTTGGTCCTTGAGATAACCCAAGCTATATACGGCCCAATAGTCTTACTAAAGAATAGCACCAAATCTTCAACTAGATACGCTAAATACTAATAACATAACCACAAAAAGGGATAAGGAAAAACAAATGGGAATTTTTTATTACATTTGGAGCAAGTACAAAGTAAAAGGTTGCCATATCAATTTGACCCAGTTTTTTACAAGTTGTTGTAATCATTTATAAGGAATGAAAATAACAAAGAAGAAGAAAATTCCTAGGCCTACTACTTAGGATCAACTAACTCTAATAGTTTCAAAAAATTTAGAGCTTCAATCTACTTAGAGGACTAATTTGCAAGGGTTGAATTGGATGGTCGTAGGTTACAGGGGGGGTACTTTAGGAATCTTCTTAGGTTAGTCTTGGCTAGTAGGGGCTTGACTCGACCTTAATCTTCTACTTAATTGGCCTCAAGGATGACCTCCTATGGAGCTTCCTTAGTAGGAGAGGATGGGACAGTATCATGTTAGACAGTTTAGAAAGGGGGTATGGATGCCCTCCTCTTAGCCTCCCTAATCTCTTAGATGCCTTCCTCTTCTCCTCAACAATGGCGAGGATGACATCCCCCTTCTTGAGGTTAATGATTACCTCATTCATCTCACTGGCCTCCCTTTAGAGCCCTCTCATCTGCCTCTCCAACTCCCCTTTTTTTATTGGCCATACTCAAGGAGAGGTTACTAACAAAGGAGCATTCATCATCTTTAAGGGTTAGCTCGGCCTACATCTTGGAAATTGATGCATTGAGCTCCTGATTGCACTCATTGAGTTTAATTTTGGCTTATTGCTCCTCCTCAAAGTGTCTAGTTAGCTCAACCTTGGACTTACGCTCTTCTTTAAGTTACTTCCATAACTTGGTGATCTCTTCAATAGCCTCCCTCTAAGCTTCCTTATGCTCCTATTCCCTCTTCTCTAATCTAACCTCCAAACTCGATCTCTATTATAAAACAAGAGAAAAACATAGGTTAGCCTTATGGAATTTTTGACGATAACGTCAAGAGAAGAAATCTAGTTCAATACAACTCTTTCTCTTGCTCATCATTTCATCTCAAAAATGATTTATCTCTCGGCAAGTGTACTCGAAGTGGTCAAGCTATTAGAGCACTAAACCATTGTACTACATAAAGTTAAGTTACAAACATAGTGATAGGAATCAACCCCCTAGACTGATCACACGTAGTCGAGCTAGAGGGATCTAAGGACTCGTTTGAAGAATAGTAGCTGGAAACCAAAGCTAAGACAGGGATTCCTATGTTGAATTGATCTCCTACTAACTTGATCCCAAGGTCCTTACTTGTGTTAGATTTGCCGTTGATTAATAGTAATACTTTATCCTAGAGATAGCCCAAGAATAGCTGAAGCAAGCTCCTAATCTGACCGTAGGCATCTAACCCCAAATCAAGCTGACTTCTTTTTAGAATTAATTGGTCCTCAAGTTGGCCTAAATGAAGTTGGCTCCTAACTACTAGCACTTTTTGTTTTGCCTACTTTGTATCATATTTCGAATAGCCAGCCACCAAGAGATATGTGTCTTCTAACATAACATTTGATTCCTTCTTTTTTTTTTCCCGTATTGAATATTCTTTATCTCTTTTATCCCTTTTTAGTATGTTTCATGTAACCTAATTGTAGAATACCCCTTTTATCTTTTCATACATATAATGTAACCATAGTAGATAAGTATATAAACCCCCATTTGTTTGTACACAAAAGAATCATCAATATCAGAATTATTCTCGTTGAGCAACCTTAGTATTCTTATCATCATTTCAACTCTTATCTATTCCCTTTAGCAAGGAGTAGTGGTGAGTGATACTTCAATTCAGATTAGTGTATTTTATCTAGCGAATTGTAGGTTAAGTAGGATCGAGTGGTGCGTCGTATCCATTCAATAGTTGCCTAGGATTTTTTAGCATTCATTCTGTTTCTTTTTGGTTTGTTTCATTGTAATGCTTCTTTGCATATGTGACCTCGAAGAGATATCAGCTTCGCTAGAATTAGAGCACGGTTCTGAAAGGGAATGTGTGAAATTGTAGTGAAGTTTTGGTTCGTTTTACTATTAGTGGCTATTGTGTTCCTTCTGTAGCTACTGTAGTGTGTTTGTGTGATAATAAGTGTGGTTTCATTGTTACTGTATTTTTTATTACAATGACAAAGCAAGTTTATTTCTATTCTATTTGAGTGACTATTGGGTACTAAAGTTGCTGGTGAATTGCTAATTTGTTCGGTAAGCATTGTACTATGTTAGATTCAAGTATTCAGGGTATTATTGGTGACCAAAATAGTAATGCTCAATCCGGTCGTAGTCATAATGGTAGTAACACTCCAAGGTCTATTGATAACAAACTTAACAGACTCATAAACCTTTTTGAGAGTCTAATCACAACAATGAAAGTTAACAGGTAACAACCCCAAGGTATGTCGCCACAAAATCTACTTAACAATGTTCAAGAGAGGGGTTATGGCCAAGCTGGTCAAGCTTATTGCCTAGTTCAATCCCCTTGAGCTAGATGAGCTACTAGATAAAGATTATAGTTAGAGGAGAATGAGGAAGATGATGAGGAGCTGGAAGTTGAAAAGTTTGGGGAAGAAGAAGAAGTTGACTATTGTCATGCATAGGGACGAGGATGGTGATCTCCTTAAGGGCTAGATAATGTTAAGGTTCAAATCCCACCCTTCAATGGAAGTAAAGTTGTTGATGAATACTTACAATGGGAAGAGAAGGTCGAGAAGGTGTTTGAATATTATGGGTATATTGATGCTGTCAAAGTCCGACTTACTACACTGGAATTTATAAGATATGCCATCATGTGGTAGAAGAACTTAAATGTGGCAAAGCTAGAGATGGAAGACGAGGTATTAGAACTTGTGATGAGATTTAAAGGTTGTTGAGAGGAAGATTTGTGCTCGAAACTTACTTCTAAGATACGTTTGCAAAGTTGTAGAAGCTTCACTAAGGAAGCCAATCTGTTGATGACTATGTAATGAGAGTTCCAAATGTTAATGATTTGAGCTAATGGGGAAGAACTAGAGGGCCTGCACAATGTCGAGGTTCATTTCTGGGCTCAAGTATGAGAATCACAACATTGAAGTGCAAAGGTTTTATACCTTAGAAGTGGCGATCAAGATCGCGTAGAGGGTCAAAAAGTAAAGAAGAAATTTTCTAAGCCAGCCTAAGCCGACATTCTTGTGAGCCCTAGTACTACACCAACTTGTTCAAGTTGAGCTAAGGTAGCCATAATGACCTAGGGAAAGGAGTGATGGACTTGATGACAGCCGGGAAGCTAGCAAGGTTGAGCCGATCCAAGGTTAGGCTGACTCTAAGGACATACAAGAAAGGGTAGACCTTCGGATGGAAGACGAGTAAGGTAAAATGCTTTAAATGCATAGGCTTGGATCATATGGTTATTGAGTATTTGAACCAACGAGAGCAAAACCGAGAAAGAAGAAGATGCTAGAAATCTTAAAGCCGAAGAGGATTAGGAGACTTAGTCGATTCGAGGTTAGGCTGACTCTGAGGACATACAGGAAAGGGTAGACCTCCGAACAGAAGACCAGCGTGGTAAAATGCTTTAAATGCATAGGCTTGGATCATATGGTTGTTGAGTATTTGAACTGACAAGAGCGAAGTTGAGAAAGAAGAAGATGTTAGAAATCCTAAAGCCGAAGAAGAAGAGGAGACCCATGTCTATGCTGACTAGGGAGAAGTAATGACCCTAGTCTTGAGACAAGTCTTAAGTTCCTTATTGAACTCTAAGGAAGACCAGAGGGAGAATTTATTCCATACCAAATGTACTATCAAGGGACAATTGTGCACCATTATAGTAGATAGAGGAAGTTGTACTAATGTCATTATATAGTCCTTTATGCAAAGTTTTGGACTGCCGACCTCAAAGCACCTCCGACCTTACAAACTGCACTAGCTTTATGATAAGGGTGCTTTACATGTGACTAGACAAATGACTGTGCCATTTAGTATTAAGAATGTATATAGGGATGAAGTAGTATGCAATGTTGTCCTTATGGGAACTTTATATGTGCTACTTGGATGACCTTGGTTGTTCAACTAACATGTTACTCATGATGGATATAAGAACACTTATGCTTTTGTCAAGGATGGAAGGAAGGTTGTATGGCAACCCTTGACCCCATCTTAAGTAAACGAAACCCATAAGTAGCTCACTCGAGCTAGTAAGAAGAAGACCTTAGTTATGAGCCGAAGAGAGCTCTAATATACCGAGAAGGCTAATGAGCCTATGATTTTGTTGGTTAGGAGATTGCTGGAGATGAGGGATTTAAAGGATGTTTCAGACGAAATCTAATGCCTAATAAATGAGTTCATCGATCTATTCCTTGAGGAATTGCCTAGAGGACTACCTCCAATCCAAGGCATTGAGTATTGTGTTAATTTTGTAGCCAGGTGCTATCTTGCCAAACTGACTTGCATATAGAATAAACTCAAAGCAGGCTTCCGAGCTAAAAAGATAGGTGGATGAACTCATAGAACGAGGATATGTGAGGGAGCACATGAGCCTTTATGCTGTACCAACTCTATTTGTTCCGAAGAAAGATGTTCATAACACATGCATCGACGGCCGAACAATTAACTAAATTATTATCAAGTACAGATTCCTGATACCGAAGCTCAATGACATATTAGATGAGGTTCATAGCACTAAGATATTTTCAAAGATTGATTTACAAAGTGGCTATCATGAAATTCGCATGAGGCTAAGCGATGAATGGAAGACTACCTTCAAGACTAGGCATAGACTCTACAAATGGTTGGTTATGCCATTTAGGCTTACTAATGCGCTGAGTACATTCATAATTAATGAATCATATGATACGCCCTTTAATTAGAAGACATGTGGTAGTGTACTTTGATGACAATATCTGCCCCATTGACCGAGTTGACAAAGAAGAGTGAAGGATTTAGGTAGAATGACTAAGCTAAATAAAGCTTTAGAGAGGTTGAGGAAAAACTCACCTTGGCACCTATCCTATCACTACCAAATTTTGATAAGCTCTTTAAATTAAAATGTGATGCATCGGGAGTTGGAATTGGTGCTGTCCTAATGTAAGAGTGACAACTTGTCGCTTTCTACAATGAGAAACTTAGCAGTCCTGTCTTAAACTATTCTATGTACTAGAAGGAGTTTGTACTCCCTTTTCCAGGCCTTTACTATTTGGCAACATTATTTACTACCATGAGAGTTTGTTATTTATATTGACTATGAGTCTCTAAGACATCTTAGAAGTTTAAACAAGCATTTGAAGAGGTAAGCTAAGTGGTTAGAGTTTATGGAAGGGTTTTCGTATGTCATTTGGCATAAAAAGGGAAGCATAAATGTGGTTACTGACGCTTTTTCATGACAGTAAACTCTGTTGACCACTTTATAGACAAAATTATTAGGATTCTCACTAATCACTAAGTAGTATGCTAATGACACTCACTTTGGTTTCGCTATTGAACAGTGTCGACAAGGAATGGTTGTTAGAGGATATTATCTCAAGGATGGCTATTTGTTCAAGGAGCATAGGCTATATATTCCAAACTGCTCTATATATGAGCTATTGGTTAGGGAAGCTCACAGTGGTGGACTTTCAACCCACTTTAGGGAGGTCAAGATAACAATCTGTTAAAGGAGAACTTTTACTGGCCAGGTTTGGCTAAGGATGTCTATAAGGTAGTTGGTAGTTATAAAGTGTGTAAGTATATTAAGGGCAAGAGAGAACCCCATGGAGAGTATATGCCTCTACTGACGCTCACCTTACCTTAGGCTGACCTTAGCATGGACATTGTCCTAGGGTTGCCCCAGACATCTAGAGGGAAAGATTCTATCTTTATTATAGTAGACCGTTTCAACAAGATGGTGCACTTCATTCTATGCCATCAAACTAACAATGCTTTATATATTGCTAATTTGTTTTTGTAGGAGAGTGTCCGACTAAATGGAGTACTAAAGACTATTGTCTCAGATTAGGACACAAGATTTTTGAGCTATTTTTTGAAGACTCTTTGGAGAAGACTTAGAACTAAACTTGTATTCAACTCTAGTAGCTACCTTCAGATTGATAGCCAGATTGAAGTGGTGAATAGGACACTAGCCAATCTACTCAGAGTTGGTATGGGAAAGAACTTGAGGGACTGGGATTTGTACTTACCAGTTGTGGAATTCACATATAACCAGGCTATCTACAGCACCATTGGGAGGACCCTATTCAAAGTTGTATATGGCCTTAATTCGAAAATTCCCCTAGACATGATCAATACCCCAATAGCTGCTAAAGAGAGTCAATTTGGAGTTGACCAAGCCTTTAAATTGCAAGTGCTACAAGAGTCTGTAACTAGGATGATCGCCAAATTGAATTAGAGACAATAAGAGATTGGTAGTTGAGGCCACCGAATAGTTTCTTTCCAACTAGGAGACTTAGTATGGATTTACCTCAGCAGAAAGTAATTCCTACACTTAAGATAGAGTAAACTATCTCATCGAGTTGATGGCCTATTTAAGGTCTTGAAGAAGATTAACCAAAATGCCTACCAGATCGAGTTGCCTAATGATTATGGTGTCTCCTTTACCTTTAATGTGTTCGATTAATTCCTTACCAACCAATGGAAGAAGACCCTATAAGCACCCTAGAAGAAAGAGCAGAAACTGATCCAGATTTGAGGACAAATCTCTTCGACCCCTAAGCAAATGATGGGAATCAATCCCCTGGATTAATTAGACGTAGTTAAGTCAAAAGACTCTAAGGACTCGCTCGAAGAATACAAGCTCCAAACTAAAACTGAGATAGGGATTCCTATGCCAAACTGATCTCCTGTCAAGTAGAGCCTCAGGTCCTTACTTGTATCAGATTCAACCCTGATCAGTAGCAATATTCTATCCTAGAAGATAGCCCAAGAATAGCCAAAGCAAGCTCTTGATTCGATTACAAACATTTAACCCAAAATAAAGCTGACTTCTTTTTAGAACTAATTGGTCCCCGACCAAGCCCAAATCAAATTGGCTCCTAACTACCTATACTTTTTGTTTTGCCTATTTTGTATCATATTTCTAATATCCAGCCACCAAGTGATACGTGTCTTCTGACTTAACCTTTAATTCCTTCTTTTTTTTTTCCGTATTGAATATTCTTTCTCTCTTTTACCCCTTTTTAGTATATTTCATGTAACCTAATTGTAGAATACCCCTTTTGTCTTTTCATACATGTAAAGTAACCCTAGTGGATGGGTGTATAATCCCCCATTTGTTTGTACATAGAAGAATCATCAATATCAAAATTATTCTCTTCAAGCAACCTTGTTCTTATTATCATTTCAACTCTTATCTATTCCCTTTAGTAAGGAGTAGTGGTGAGTGGCCTTTCAGTTCGGACCAGTGTGTCATATTTGGTGAATTGTAAGCCAAGTAAGATTGAGTGGTGTGTCATATCCACTCAATAGCTGCTTGGGTTTTGCTAACTTTCCTTCTGTTTCTTTTTGGTTCGTTTTGTTGTGCTGTTTTTCTTTATGTCCGACCACGGAGGCGCATCACAAAGTTAGAAGTTTAAGAACATAGAGTATGTTACAAAGTAAAACATCTCAAGCAGATCAAAGCTTACCTTGTGTGCTAAGGTACAAAAATGTCTTCAGAGATTAATAATGTTTGTATCTAAGTCCTTTTCCAATACAGACAAACTAGCTGGGGCATAGGATCCCAATGTTGCTTGATAGCTAAAGTCTTGATGGGATAGCTACAAGTCACTTGCATGGATCGACTACTACGCTTGCAAGATCTTCCTTTGGACCTGCTTAATGGTAACCTCATTTTCCTCGAAGATCTTACTGTTTTGAGATGCATATGTCGCATTCTTGAATGCTTCGGGAATAACCCCTACATTTTGGCACTCATCCAACTCGATCAAATTACGTACCCCCATCTATTTAGTATCATAATAGGGATAAATTGGAGGAAGGTGGTCTAAGCTGATATAGTATACCTTGCTGGTGTTCTTCAAGATCTACAAAAAGTTTAGGATCTCTCAAGTCTTCTTCTTCTGAGGCTATGTACTCACCTTGACCACCTTTGGGGCCTTCCTTTTTTAGCATGCTAGCACCTCCTTTGTGTTGGTTTTGGTCCCCTTCCTAACATCTGTAGAAGGGGAAGACAGTACAATTACCTCTAGTTGAGTGGTCACCGATACCTGCTGTTCTACCATGGCAAGTGCATCGGACAATAGAGTTACAATTGATGCTACAATGGTCATTCTTGGTTCTTTGATAAGGGTAATTAGAGGGATCCCATCTAGCACTTGCTATTCCCTTTGGCTTGTCTCCCCTACGTCTGACTTTGGCTTTAGGGGCATAGTCTTTGGCATGAGGATCCTCTTTTTTGGCTTTACCCTAGCTTCTTGTTGCATTAAAAGGTCTAGTCCCTTGGGTTAAGGTAGCTCCTTGGAGCTTGTCAACCTCTCAACTACAAAAGAAAACAAGCAGAGTTAATATAAACATAAACTATAATGAATACTCATGAACCTTACCATATTTAGTACTAGCAAGAAGGAATCTTCATTCCTCAAGCAACGATAGAAAGAGAGTATCTTCCTGTAAGCACATGGTAGCACGATGGAGGAGTCAATTACATCAAAGTTTGAACCCATACCTCTCGACTATTTTTTCATCTTGTCCTTTTCTTTTTCTAGAAATAGTTAAGAGATTGGCTTGGAGAAGTATCTTTGTATTATCTCCTCGAAGTTGATTAGCTCCTTATTCTTCAAGGCCATGAGGGCATCAATCTCCACTAAGGCCTTAGAGTCACTTGCATTGAGCTTCTTAACCCCCCCAGGTTGGGATAAATGGTGTTTAGCTAGTCTAGAAGTTAGCCTCCTTAGATAGCTTTACTACTATGAACTTATTCTTCTAATGCTTTATGAAGGAGTCCAATCTGCTGAATAATTTTTTATGAGGCTGGTTCTGCATGTACATCCACCATTTGTATCTCTTCCATAAATAACAAAAACTGAATAATTGTAAGGTAGCTTGCATTGCCAAGTATTCATAAAGGACCTAAAAGGCACTTACAAACCTTTATCCATTGGGAAGGATTTGAGCAGGGTAAATCTTACGGTAGTTAAAATCTCCTTTTCAAAATATTTGAAAAGGATGTACATCTTAAACTAGAAGAACTTTTCATAAATAGTGAATCACCTCCTAGAGAGGAAAGTTACCCTCTTGTAAGCCCTTAGCACCCACAGTGCTAAATTGGCTAAGCTTCCGACGAAGTAGTTCCTCACAATAACTTATGTCTAGCTTATTGAATAAATTTAAGCCTCTTTAACCATATTGTAAGGGTACAAATCATGGGGGGGGTAGCATTAATAAGCTCTGCTCTATTTATCTCCACAATAACATTCTTTAAAGACCCCTCCTTTGCCTACACCAGTGCTGATGAAACCTCTCTAACTACCATCAAAAGGGAAATGAGTTCCCTTGTTGCTTTAGACTTGAAAGAAGTTAACCTATACTTGGCTGAGTTAAACTCACTAGAGTTCAATGTTATCACACTTGAAGAAGGAAGCAAAGAGATAAAAATTGTTGAAGAAAGTGAAAAAAAAAACAAGAGAAATAAAAAATGCAAAGTATGTAAAGTATGAAAATGGATGACATAAGGGGTATTTACAGACTCTAGGCTTGGGGAAATGCACATGACAATTATTAGGATCCAACGAGGTACAGTTACTTCACTCGAGGCTTACATATGGCCATAATTTGAATTAGATGATCGAGCTTAATGCGACAAAATGACTTAAACTATACGTACTACTACAAAGACATGATAGTTATCATATTACATTAATTATACCGCTAATAATAGTTGCCGACAACTCCTTAGCTCTCTTACCTATAGCAACATCTCTTTCATAAAACAACTCAGATGTTCCGTATGCTTAGCATGGGAAAATCGAATCTACTTATCCTTAGGTATATGACTCCAGCCCTAGTAAATGCAACTGCATGGCATCAATTTAGATCAAGCCCTTAGTTCGGTATGCCCCCTCATTAGAGGAGGTTAATCCTTTAACTCTTAAGTTCGACACCTAATCCTCTAAGTACTTAGCATAGTTAGGATATGACCAGTTTAGTCAACCTAGGGGTACTTTACCTAGGATGAACTCTAGGATTAGTATGATGGCCACTTCCCCAAGAAACACTAAGGCGGCTACCTCCCACAGCAGCATAGTCATCTAAGTACCTCTAGGGCTAACTAGGCTGCATGCCTAAGGAACCCATCTAACTACTCACTCTCCTTGCTACCCTATTAGCAATGAAAATATGGGGGAGGGGCAATTGTTAATAGGGTATTTTGGACATAGGTCCCTTAGGCTCATATGGACTTACTTAGACCTTAAGTTGACTGATGGGGCCTATAGATGGCTTGATCTACTAGCATTCAATTTGATTAGCTCACTGACTGATCTCTTAAAAGGGTCTTTAAACAACTTAACACACTTAGATGACTTGTTTGACCACAAGGTAGTCATAATTGTTATTAGACATATGGATAAGGTTTGGAGACCCATTCAACCTTATGACCTTACATTTTAGGAACATGTTGAACTTCATAACTTCACTACTTAGATCATGTGAACGTACTAGCATGATTAGCATGCTTCTAGATTCATAGCTACCTTCCTCTATAAATAGCTCCAAGTTCTCCAACTATAGCATACGTAGACTCGTTGTACACTAAGCCTTTCCTACATACTTTAAGTTTTCTTGCATACCTTCTTACTATTCAAGTACTAACTTAACCATTGAAGTGGTCATGCTAAATAATCAACCAGTACCCCTCATTATGCTTTGATTTGTAAGCTTATAGACCTTTATGCAAAGCTCGACCTTACAATACTCACCAATAGAATCCTTAGATGATAACAGTGTCTAGTTAAATTTTGACACCACAATAGGAGTTTAGTAAGGAATTACTATCATTGAAAATGTTAAATTATAGTTTGTTAATAAGAGTCATTACTTGCTATTCCTTATCTATAACATCATTCCCCATCTACCATTAGGTAGGTAGGAGCCTTAGCCACATCAACGTAGCTTAGTAATACATAATCAAATTAGTAAGTAATAAGACCTTGTCTGATTGACCTCAAAACCAATGCCCACTAATGGCCCAATCACCTAAGAAAAAAAAAACCACTAAATGCATTGACCATAGGCCATGCATAACTACGGACCACTAACAACCATGGAATCAAATAATAAACCATGAGAGTTAGAGTAAGGTGTTGGTTTGATTAACAAATGGAGAGAAAAAGAAACCTCTATCAGTGATGCTTGTTTTTTAACCAAATGTAATGCTAGTGTGGTTTAGGCTAAACCCAAAATGTTAATTAGGCAATAGAGTAGTAGTTTTAGATAGCCTTGGCACCTACTATAATCTTATGCTTTCTCTTTCATAAATTTTAAATATAAATCTTGATTTCACTAACAATAAGATCATTGACCCTATACCTCAAACCCCATACCCTAAACCATAAACTCTTATCCCTAAATGCCACATGTAAACATAAAACTAAACTAAAATTGTAAACCATTTAGTCCATCTACGTACCTCCTATATGCTTTGGCAACCTAATTTTGGTACCAGATCATATGTTCGTTACATATAAACCATCTTGATAGGAATCAAGTAGCTACTCCCCTCATTTGAGCTTAAGTAAGAGAACTAAAGAGTATGGCTCAGTAAATTCTTATTTCCCGTCTTAATGTTCAAGGACTTCGAACCAATGTCTAAACTTAACCTTCCTTGCCTTTCCACTTGTTCTAAATTCTACCCTAACTATGGTCGTAAAATACTTACCTAAAGGTAAGCCAAGTGACCCATCTAATAGCTCGACAAACTTATCTAATAGCCTGACCACCTTAATCACGAGCTATGCTTATTAAGGTTCAAGCTGTTTGACCATGTGTCAACGTATTTTGGATTACCATTCGATGAAACACAATTACTTGCAAGAATTGACAACCAAGGTCCCTATGCTAAGCTACTTAGGAGCTACCATCTAATCTGATCTCGACTCTACCTAGTGAAGCTAAATCTACTCAAATTGTAACACACATCCTCTAACATTCATACAGTACAATAATCCTAATTTATCATTACTAATTTACCCATTCCCTATGTATATTCTTTTAGTACTTTCATATTTTGAGTAAATTTCCCTTTTTAGTAAATTGTCCTTTATTGAATGATGCCTTAATTGTATAGGATCGGTGGTAAGTGATTCGGCTACCTAATTGTGTTCATATTAACTAGTTTAATTGATCCACAAGGGTTTCTTGGTGCATAATATCGATAGAATGATTCATAGGTTTTTACTTCTTGAATTCCATTCTCTATTTTCGTGCTTTCAATAAGTTCAAACCTTGGTTCTTCACATCACATATCATCTTGGTATTAGAGTAAAGGCTTATGAGGGAAAGTTGTTCCATTGTGTGTTCAATGGAAGTTGCTATTGTGCTAATAATGTTGGTGTTTTAGAGTGATTGGACATGTTGATGAGAGGTTATAAAGCTCAATGTAGTGTATTTGGATTATGCAGTACAAGTGTATGAGGTATTATGAGAAGTTGTTGAGTGTTCCATTGTATTTTAGTGTATTTTGTTCTATTCTATTTCGAGCTTGGAAAATAGAGCAATTGTTGACCATCGAGATTTTTAGGTTTGACTGGTATATGTACGAGTTTGTAATAGGTTAGAATGTGTTGGCTTAGCTTTTGCAGTTGTTATATTAAGGCTGCACTATAAATGGTTATTTGGATTTGTGTATATTTAAGTTACCTAGCCCTAGTATCAATGTTATTGATGGTGATAATGAAAGTGGTATCCAATATTGTGGTCAATAAACACTCGCAACTCCTAGAAAGCATAGATAAGCAATTTGGAGAAATGGCTACGATGATTATTAAGTTAACCTGTATGACTCGTAAGTAGGTCACAGCTTGACCATTGAAGTTTGCCAAAATGTCCCACGAGTTGTTCTTATTAGTGAAGATGCCTTATATGATGCTCAGTAAAATCTAAGGCAATTTCCACCTCAATAAGCCTGAGGTAGAGGAGTATGATGACTTGCCTAAAGAAGGATTAATTTGGAGGATGTGGACGAAGAAGGAGACGAGGAGTACTATAAAGCAGAATAGCAAGCTTATGTACTATGAGCTATCGATCATGCGAAGTTGAAAGTGTTGACGTTTACTTGTACTAATGATGTTGATGAGTACCTTGATTAGAAGGAAAATGGTTGAGAGAATCTTTAGTTATTACGAGTTTAAGGATTACGATAAGGTGAGTGATAAGTGTAGATTTACATATATTTATTAAGGCTTTTGATAGTGATTTTCTTTCATTTTGATATGGGTTTTAATGATTTTTGATACTTAGATGAGTAATTGATTTTAGGATTAGAGGAGTTATTGAAGCAAAAATAATGAAAATCAACCAAGTTTGAGAAGAATTTCGCTTTATGTGAGGAATTGGTCATAGATAGCAAGCTTAGAATTGGATTTTGCTAAAGTTGGAAGTCTAAAGAAGAACACATTCAAGAACAAGCTCATGTTATTTGGCTGTGATCCTCTCATCAAAGAATTTCCTGGATTTCTTAGAGGAATATTACGAAAAGAACACGCTTGGAATACACATCCAATTATACGCTTGTGTTCCTAAGGCATGGTTATGCTATGATTTTTTAAAACTTCTATATTTGGGTGATTTTGACACAATCTTATAAATAGGAAGTTAGATGCTCATTCAAAGGTGAAGGAGACATAGATGAGAAAGGCAGAGAAACAAGAAGAAGGGTATTATGCTTAGAATTTTCAGTTCTAGTTTTATGATTTTGTTGCAAAATTTATCTTTTTAGCATAATGGTAGCATAAGTTATAGATATTTAGACTTGTGAATCCTTGGATTAACATGTAAAGTGCGAATTTTACTTATTTTAATGAATTTCCCTAATCCTTATTAATTTAATTATGTGTTTTGTATTAAATTATATTGTTATTTCTAGAGTCTCAATCTAATTATTTTATTTTATGCATTACGGTTTAAAGACTTGATTTGTAATTAAATCTATCACAATTGATGAGAATCTTTAATAATTTTATAACAAGTTATAGGCTTCTTCTAGATTTGATTATAATTTTTATTAAGGGAATTCATCTTCTTAATGTTGTCTTAATTTACATTATTGCGGAAGTGATTTGAATGGGGCATAGTTAGGGTTATGAGTTAATAAGTGAGGTGATTTCTATTAACTCACTGATTAAATTCTCCTAATTAATAAGAATAATAAGAATAGGGAATGAATTAGAATTCTTTCGAATTATTGCATGTTAATTCCTTATTGAAGTAGAGTTTAGATCTCCATATGGTTAATTGGGGTTTCTTGCTTTATTGTTGCTTAATTATTAATTAATAGTTATATAATTTTATTTCTGTAAATTGTTAAAATTTGATTATTCCATTTGATAGCTAAATTTTAATTATTTATTTATAAGTAGAATAATACAACGATGGTAAGTAGTATGTATAGTCCTTGATGGATTAACAACTAAGACTTTACTAGTCTACTATAATATAACTTGATAGGTTTACTTGCCAATCGACCAAGTTTTTCATACTGTTACCGAGGATTATGAATTAAGAAAGCTTATGCATTTATTATTCTACTATTTTTATTTCATTTATTTTTCTAATTTAAATAACCTCTAATTTGATTTTCCCTTTGTATGTTTAAGGAAATTGGAGTAATGGCCAACAATGGTGAAATACCTAAAACCTTGTTCGATTACATTAAACCTTCTATTGGTAGAGGTTCACCATAGTATAGCTAAGTCAATAATAACTACTAATGAATTTGCAATCCGATTATTATTCAAATTGTCCATCAATAGTTACAATTTGAAAGTTCCCAAGAAGAAGACCTATACACTCATATTGCTAATTTCATAGAGATACATGCTACCTTCAAAATGAATGGAGCTATGGATGATGCAATATAGCTGAGATTATTCCATTTTTCATTATGAGGGAGAGAAAAGCAATGACTAGCTTCTACTTAGAATGATTCTATCACTTCGTGGGATGAGTTGACTAATAAATTTTTAGAAAAATATTTTTCTCTCACTAGAACAGCAAAGCTTCGAAGTGACATTTCATCATTTGTTTAGTCTAATTTTGAAACTCTATGATGCTTGGGAACCTTTTAAGGAGCTACTTAGAAGATGTCCATATCATGTCCTTTTACTCTAGATGCATGTACAAACCTTCTATAACAATTTAAATTTTTCTACTAAACAATTAATTGATTTGGTTATAAGAGGGATATTGAATATGAAAACACATAATGAAGCTTAAATTTTATTTAGAGATTGGTAGGTAATAGTTATCATTGGGAGAACACTATAGTTAACAAAAAGAATTCAAGCACATGTGGTTTAGATGTTACCAAAGCCTTAGTAGCCAAGGTTAAGCTGCTATGCCAAAGGTTAGAGGCTTTTCCTATGTTTCCACAACATCTCATGATGATGAATTTTGTAAATTTAGGAGGGTATGGAGGATAATATATTCAAGACATATTGATTATTGTGTAAAATAATAGGGATTTTATCATGTACCTTATAATGATTGTGATTAATGATATAAGGATTAGATGAACTTTTAGGGGAAGTATCCCTATGGGACTTAATCAAAGTATATGAATTATTACCAAAGATTTCAAAGTTTCCCGCATTGAGAAGAAAAGCTAAGGTTAGAGGACAATTTAACTATGTATATGGAAACCAGTGAAGCCAAATTGATAAGCATTGAAAGACAAATTGAACAGCTTACAAAAATTACTACTAAAAGTCGACAAGAGCTACCTTCTTAAGCATAAGTAAAAGCTGTATTTCTCAAGAGTGGCAAAGAATAATAGGTAAGTAAACAAGTTGAAAAGAAATAAGTAAACCAAAAGTTAGTGGTGGAAGATTAAGCAAACAAAGTAGAAGAGACCAGAAATTGCAAAGGAGAAGGTGGAGCCTTAGAAAGTCAAAGAAAATAAGCCACTAATACCTTATCCTTACTGACTCAAGAAAGGGCATTCAGACAAACAATATGATAAAATTCTAGACCTTTTTAAGCAATTGCATATTAACTTACTTTTTGTTGCTTTCTTACAGATGTCTAAGTATGCAAAATTTCTAAAGGAGTTGCTGTCTAATAAAAAGCTTGAGGAACTCTTTAATTTAACCTTAAGTGAAGAATGTTTAGCGATACTCTAAAACATGCTTTCAATAAAGATGAAGGATCTAGGGAGCTTTACTATCCTTTATCTAATTAGTGATTTATCTATTAAGAAAGCTTTAGTTAACTTAAGAGTTGGCATAAAGTAACCTAAAGGTCTAATTGAAGATGTATTGGTTAAGGTAGACAAATTTATTTTTCCTGTAGATTTTGTAATTTTAGATATAGAAAAGGATATTGAAGCACAACTCATCTTAAGGAGACCCTTTTTAGCTACAACTAGAGCCATCAATGATGTTGGTAATGGTAAACACGTTTGAAGGGTAGGAGAAGAAGAGATGGTATTTAGAATAAAAGAAGCAATAAAAAAGTGCATTAAACAAGATGATACATGTTTTTGCCTTAATATTGCTAATACCATTGTAACTAGTTTTTTTTATAAGAATTACTAACAAGGGAAAATTTAGATTATTGTTTGAAATAAGGAAAACAAGGAGAATTGGTAAGTGATTCAACTTATGCTGAAGTAACAGCACAACTAGAAGCCAACTTTCTAGATGCTGAGAGTAATAGGTTTGTGAGGATAGAGCAAGCAAAAGAAGCAAAGCTAAAGCCTTTTATAAAAGAGCCTCCAATTTTAGAATTGAAGCAATTTCCTTAGATTACTAAGAATATGGCTTCTTAGAAGAGGGTGCAAAATTGCCCATAATAGTTTCTTCTATGTTAAATGTAGAGTAGAAGGAAGAGCTTTTAAATGTGCTCAGGAAGCATAAAAGAGCAATTGCTTGGAAGATTTCAAACATAAAGGGAAGTAACCTATACCAGTTGTACAACCACAAAGGCGATTGAACCCAAACATGAAAGAAGTTAAAGATGAAGTAATAAAGCTTCTTGGTGTAGGTATGATTTGTCTAATTTCTAACGGTTCATGAGTTAGTCCTAATTATAATGAAGGTGTAATTGGTGGTCCGACAATCGTATACAATGGTAGACCTACAAGAAAGCACATTGTGGCTAAGATAGTGAGTGCCTTTTGATACTTAAGTTAGCAAAGGAAAAGGAAAAGGAAAAGGAAAAGGAAAAGAGAGTTGTGTTCCAAAAGACTAAGGTGAGAGCTCTAATAATATGATCCATTCTGCCTTTGACTCCATGACCTAATTATAGGATACAAAATTTACTTGCCAAGGACTTGTGACATGCTAGAATAAGTATAAATCTCATAAATCTAGCATTTTCGAGTTACAATGGAACTTGGACAACAATAGCCATTTCCATAGGCTTGACAAGACCAAAATATTAAAATTGATAAAAATTTCAAATTGAAAATGCTAAACCTTGAATTCGTGTATCCACACACTGAAATCACAAACCAATTAAGAAGCCAAAAACTTAAAAGACACATGAACCTAAATTAAAATCTAAAAAAAAAATAATAATAATTAATAACAATGAAGTTGTAATTAGACCCTTATCAATGGATAATTTAGTATTGAAGCTCCTAACCGACAAGTAACTACTAGCATGAATTTAGTTTAATCTATGCATCATTTTAACGTATATGTAATAATCAAACGGTTAAGTTATCTTAATTGATGGTTCCGACAATGCGCTCATCTCTTTCAAATAAGGAAACATATAAATATAATTCCACTATGAATAGGAAGCTTTAATTGGAAAGTAATACCTGTTAAATAATACGAGTATTTCCTACATTAAACCTTCTCTAAATAAAAAGGAGGCATATAAATAAATAAACATATTGCTTATCGAATGGTATATCATTGGAAAATTTAACTTCAAAGAATAGGAAAATTGCGTAGCGTTAAAATATGGCAAGTAAATCAATAAAATATAAATTTACAATTCCATGCCTAATTTAACGTCTTCAAAAATATATGCATAAGGAAAGGCCACTAAATATTCAATCCTTCATAGTAAAGGGAAAAAAAAAAAAAAAACTGGAATGATGAACAAGAATGAACGAGCATATAGTGAATATGAAGAATAGTAGAAAGGAAAATGCATAGATTTGCTATATAAGGATAATTTCGAACCTTGAACTATACGAAATAAAAAAAATAAATATATTTAAGGAAAGAATCAAACCTGCTCAAAATCAAACGAACAAATTACGATCCTTAAACCTTAACATAGATCCCAAATAAGGATTTTTACGTGCCTCGCTAAAATTGACAAATCGAATATAAGTTTGATTTCAGTAGTATAATTTCATTTTAGAACACAACATGTGCAGTTTGCAAAAAATAAATAAATAAAGTACAATTGTAGAAGGGTTTTAATGAGACATATTTAGCCTTCGATAAAATGTTTAACACCAATTTAAAAGACGAAATTAGTATCCTCAAAATAATAATTTTATATCATATCAATTTAATTTAAAAACTCTCAAAAGTTTGAATATTCACACGATGCGGATATGGTTACTTTAATAAACAATACAATCAATGGTAACATGCAAATTATTAGCGATAGAAAATTCACGTATGTTATTTTCTTTCTATTCCTTGGCTGCGCTAAACATAAAACCCACAGGCCCAATCCCATTTTCTTTAGTTGCTTCAAATTGCACTTACAAACTCCTTATGGTAGAAACTAAATGGCTTAACTAGGTTGCTAAATTTCAACAAAATTTCAACCAGAGTTATACGCCTAAAATAACTACACATGCAGCCTACTACCTTATGGCCCCTTCCCTATTGAAAATGATAAGAGTCTGCCCTCGGAGACTTGCTAGAGCAAACTTAAAATATAATATAATATCGTTTCTTTTGCCAGCATCTAGCTTCCTTGTTTTCTTTTCATCCTATCTTCCCTTATTCGAATGCTTCCGTCTTTTCTTTTCATCGTGTCTTCCCTTACTCCAATGTTGGTCTTTCACTTCTCTCTCTCTCTCTCATTCATTCATCTCTCGCTCGTCTCTTTCTCTCATCTCTCTCTTACATTCCAATAGTTGCGACCAGCCCCTGCTTCATACCTAGCAAAATAGAGCAGTGTTTATGGTCGACAACTCAAACTCCAACGAAGTACAACGGGACCCATAGACACCTATCTAAGATAAGGGCACCTAAAGTGGTGTCAAGAAACTTCAACATACTCGACGAGCAAATCTACGATCACACAGGAAAAGCTTCAAGAAACCTTGACAAGAGTTATACCGAGCTTTGAGAGCCAACCCATAAACGCTACTTCTTACGACTTCAATGAGGTAAGCCACAATCGTGGTGATTATTTCTTCTTACTATGCTTCTTTGGTGATAAATAGAGTTGACAAACGTAGAGTATGAGGTGTTGTGGAGTTGGAATAATTGAGATGTGTGAAAAAATTTTCAGACTCGTAAATGGAATGAAAATTTCAATGTGTACCCACTGCTATTGATGCCTTGACTTAAAAAAGGAATGGGGATTATAGAATTTTGGTTTTCTCAAAGTCTGTTAGTAACTCGATGCCGATTGTTAAAAGGAAGTGCATTTCTACATAGTGCCTACAGGATGGACCTTCCTCAATGAGCAATAGTCCAATAGTCAACCCCCTGTTAATATGGAAACGGGTCATATTAAGAACATGTACATGTATGTATAAATAAATAAATAAAATATATATATATATATGTATATATTAGTTTAAAAGAGGCATTAAAGAGCAAAAGGTACTCTTATCAAGAATCCATTAACACATAAGTATGTTTCTATGTACATATTTTGGAACTTATGGTATGTTTCTATATACATATTTTGGAACTTATGGTTGATTACTTTAGAAAGGACGTGCTTCCATATATATACTTATGAACATACCTATGAGAGTATAACAATAATAATATGGTGATACTAATAACAATTGAATAAGAATATAGTACTGCATAGGCATAAGAATTGAAGTTATGTATACACATAATTTTTTTATAAGCTTTACTTAATCTATCTATATGAAAAAAATAACTAATGTTTGTTTCTATCATTTTAATAAAGCAAGTATTATGTATATAAATATATACATATTTATGGATGTATGTACCATAATATATGTATTTAGAATAAAACCTCGTAAATTGTGCTTAAGTAAAAGTCTTAGAGATCAAGTCATTGAATTAGCAATATATTTTTCCAAGTTTTGCTATTTAACTTTGAACTAACATGTATGATGTACATTTTAGTCAATGTCCGTTTCATATATCACAATCTGTAACTACAACACTTATTTTAATCCATTATGAAAATTTATAATTTGATTAAAACCTAATAATGTATCCACATTTTATCAACAAACATTAAAACAATTTAATGCCATATAACATTCATGAGACTATATATATGGCGACTTAGTGCATGGGAAATAACAATATAGAATTTACAAAAAGTGAAAATCTAAACTCATATAATATTTATTAAGTTATATACTATTACTCATATGATAAAATAATATTTTCTATTTATCATAATAAATAAACTAAGTAATGTGAAATAGTATTAAAAACTTTAATTTAATTAAATTTTATTGTTAAAGAAGTACATTTGAACTTGATAAGCATTGGCAATGAAAATGTAAAGATTTAAGGTAAAAGTAAAGAGTAATGTAAGATTCAAAATCTAAGTGAAAAAGGGAATCATAAGTTAGATAGTAAGTTAATTAAGCCGTTTAGGATTATATCTATATGCTCATTAGGTTTCATTATTATTTATTAGGAGATAACAACCAAGAGGGTGAGTTGCCCATTAATTATTACAACTTATAGCGACTTCGGTAAAGTGAGTACTTTTAATAACTCTATATTTGTCTTGTTTTTGTAGTCAATATACCTAAATTATTTATATTAACAAATGGATGCTTAATGTTCGGGATGAGCATGTGTTTGAATATTATTTAATTGTTGTGCAAAATATTATTAAATATGATAATTGAAGATTTGATTAAATGATTGATTGCTACACGATTTTGATGGTTTGCTTATAGTAATTGCTTGTCTAATGACTTGACTTAATTATATTTGACTTATTTTAAATTAAATAGATCTTGGATCACTTATTCAGATCGTCATCTTATGCGGAGGTAAAAAGATGTCATACAGGGATTGCTTTTATATATCAAATTAAATTGTTTTTTTAGTATGGTGCATTCATATAATATAACTTTATCCTTACCTTGGAGGTTTACTTGGTACTCGAAGATACTAATTGTAGATAGTTAAAGGTCATGTCTGGAGACCTCCGTTGTAAGATGTAAGTATGGATTATAGGAGCCACCATACCACTAGACTTAGGAATTTGTATACTATTGGATTTTTGGATATGGTATATTTTAAGAAATATAGAATTTCAATATATGATAAAAACCCTAAGTACTAGAATCCAGTTATGATTGATGTTGATAAATCTTTAACCTCTATTTCTAAGGGCATTAAATCTAAAGTTGTATGCTATACCCAGTCAACTACATACATTGTTTGGTATACTGCTTATTTATATATTTATATGTCTGTTGATTAATTGTTTGATAATTTACTTGACAATATAATAAAAGGGATATCTCATTTAAGCTTGTATAGTTTACTTACCAATAGTTTGTTTTATAAGTACATTTAAGCTAAGATTAGGATAAGAGTTGAGTGTAGAGTATGACCATTAAATGATGTAATGAAACATTAGGGTTAGAAAAGATTTGTATAGTTGATTTAGATCATTCTATGTAATAAATAATCCTTCAGTTAAATTTTAACATTTTAGTAAGTTATAAAAATTTTGAGAATGGTATACCCTATCATATTATTTAATAGAAGATATCGACTCTCTACGGTTTCGATAAATTATAGAATATTGAGTATTTGTAGTTTTTTATATTTTGTGATAAATTAATAAATTAAAAACCAAAAGTTCTAGTAATTAACTAAATAGTCTTATAATATTTGATTTACAAAGCAGTTTTCATATCATAAGTACACACGTGATATGAATTTTTTAAGTAATCTTATTAATCCCCCTTTAGGGTCTTAACAACTAACTTGTACATGGTTAGCGCAGGATATGCATATGTGGTACATGAGAAGATAAGGTCATATTGCCAGTTGGTAAACCTTTGGAAAGGTAGTTGTCATGTCTAAGGTGAGGGTAGTTGTCACATCTAAGGTGGCGAAGTATGCAAGCCGTACTGTAGATGTAAGAGAATGTTTAATGAAGAGCGAGAGAGAGAGAGGCATCGGATGCTTTGAGCAATGCACCAAGCACCTAGCATGTGCTTAGCAATCATGGTTGGTACTATACTACAAGCTTACATTAGAGTGGCCTAAGAACTGAAGAGTTGGGCTCATTGGAAGCATTGGATGGAATCTTTGAGGGACTCAAGAAGGTTGTATGGAGAGGTGCTTGGGGTATGCATTCCTACATAAGAATAGCTCTAATGCTAACTTTAGATGCACTGCATTCTAGTTTAAAAACTTTCTTAATGTTAAGCAGAACAAATACTGGGGAGGAAGTCAACCTAAACTTAATCTCATTAAAGTTTCTTTGAGCTTTTTTGGACCATTTGAATTTCGTGTTTTTCTTAATTAGCTCTATTAGTGGGGCAGCTATGAAACTAAAGTTCAGATTGAATTTTTGATAAAACGAAGCTAGATCATGAAAAAATTTTTCTTCAGCAGCATTAGTTGGCATTAGTCATTCAAGAATAGCTTAGACTTTCTTGTCATTAACTTTGATACCTCGTTCAAAAATAATACATCCAAGGAATACTACCTAGTTCTGATAGAACACATGCTTCTTCAAATTATCGAATAAGTGCTTGGTATGGAGGAATTAAACATAAATTTAAAGTGTACGACGTGGGAGATGAGGTTGGCACTATATACCTGTATATTATCAAGGTATACAACAATACGCTTACCAATCAATGTTCTCAAACATGGTTCATGAGTTGTATAAAGGTACTCGACAAATTTGTTAAACCAAATAACATCACCATCCATTTAAACAGATCATCTTTTGTTTTGAAAAAGCAGTTTTCCATTCATCTTTAGATCTTATTCAAATTTGATAGTAGCCGCTCTTAAGATCAATCTTCGAAAAGACTCAGGCACCATATCACCTAACCTTGGAATCAGATATCGGTACTTGATAGTGATTTTGTTGATGGTTCGGCTATCGATACACATTCTCCATGAGCTATTCTTTTTCAACATTAGGACGGTTGGCACGGTATAGGGACTCATGCTTTCTCAGACATATCCACAGTCAATCAACTCATCAACTTGTTTCTTCAGCTCGGCAACTTATTCAAGGTTGAGCCTATAAGTAAGTTGCCTAGGTAAAGTAGCTCCAGGTCAAAAGTCAATATAATGCTCTATACTTCTAATTGGTGGTAAACCTTTCGACATCTCTACAGGAAATAGGATTGCATACTCTTGTAGTAAAGTTTGTACCTTAATAGTTAAAGTTCTAACATCTTTCAACTCTAGAAGTTTCTTGACTAATAAGAGCATACATTCTTTTATCTTAGCATCTTTGGAAAATTAGGTCCAAGAAATCACTAAGGACTTTCACTGCAATGATCGGGTAATCTTCTCTTACGACTTCTACACTTCCTTGAAGCTCATTAGGGTCAGTATAACCTTCTTTTCGTTCTTGTAGAACACATAAGTATTCTTATATCCATCATGAAACACTCTTAAATCAAATAGCTAGGGTCGGCTAAATAATATATGTGAGACACAAATGGGTAGGATGTCGCATAGTACCTCATCCTTGTATCTATCATCAATAATAATCTGCACTTTGACTTGCTTAGCAATTGGTAGACCTCCCTTCTCATTTAGCTAATAAATCTTGTACGGCTTAAGGTATAGGTAAGTGGGCAATTTCAGGGCTTTAACTACTCTTTATGCTATCATATTGGTACAACTTCATCTATCAATGATTAATGTACAAAGCATACCATTCACTTGATAGTTTCTATGGAAGTGGTTCTCCCTCTACTCATTCTTGTTAGACACAAAGATACTAAGAGATCATCGTATGATAAAACAATATCCAAGTCCTATTTTAGGTGGGTTCACGGCATCATAATCTTGTTGGAATTCTTCCAGTGGTTGATTAACTCCTACTTCATCTTCTCCTTCACTAGCATGCTTCACTTTAAACTAGGGCTTATCTCTCTTAATGGTCATGATACATCTATTCAAGTACTAAGTAGATATGTGTCTAAGATCAAGGCACTTGAAACAGTTAATCTCTTGGATCTTCCTCCTTAAGCTCTAACCTATGTCCTTCTTGACCTTGGACTCTTGGGCCTTATTCTTGCCTTAGCCATCATCAAGCCTGCTTGGCATTTGATCTTAGTAGTTCATCTCGGAACTAAATTGAGCTCAATCATATCCTAGTTGGTTTCGTATCTCAATTTTGCCCGATAAGTCAAGTCAGCTACTCAATACATGGCTAATTTGATTCCTCCTCTACCTCTTAACCCTCTTTGTTACTCGGATGGTTTCACCTAGAGTTTCAAGCCTTTATATCTCAAACTATGTTACCAATTTCAATCCTTAGCCCAAAAATGAACTGTATTATAGTTTGTATCTCAGGCTCATCAACGTTTCATCTAATTATTAGCAATTGGAACTCTTGGACATACTTATCCACTAATTTGTTACCTTATCTCAAGTCTTAAAGACATTGAAAAGTGTCTTGCCTACAGTGTTCAAGAATGGATTTACTTTTCAGGACTCTTTTCATCTCATTCCATGTTCGAACTTTACGTTAGACTCTCTGTCTTATATGCTACAATTTCTTTCACTACATTGTTGCATACTTAGAAAATTCTAACATAGCCGCTTAAATATGAATAGCATCTTTTTAATCATAAAATTCGAATATCTTTTCAATTTTCTCCTTTCAATCTAAGTAGTCATCAACACTACCAGACCCATTAAAACTTAAAATTTGCACCTTAAGATGCTCAGCTCCCTTAAGAGCCCTAAGCTCATGCTTATCAACTCGATCATATTACTTTTCCTCTTCCTCATATTCCTCAACTTCATCTAACTTGAGTCTCCTTTTCGCAACTCTATTGGCATGTCAAGGAAGAGTTGAGTTTACGTTGAAAGCTTCAAGTGATTAGTTCTCACTCATTTGTCTTCTCAACCTATCTCTTACTTTTTAGCCTTGCTCGACAACTCTCTATTGTAGCTTAGTCTTAACGGCCCTTCGTATAGTAATAGTTAGATTGGTTATCATGGCAACAAGGTCTTGTATCTACTTTTCAGTAGTTTATGGGGTCTGTTGTGAGACATGGCTACGACCATGAGCATCACCTTCGGTATCATTGATCTCTCTTTAGACACTAGGATTTGACATTTTCAATACAAGACTGTAGAAAATCAATTACTTTAATAGAAAAATTCTCACATAACTTGATATACAACTTCTTATAGTGATTCAGAACTTGCCCTATTTTTCCATAAGAAAACAAAGTAAAATAGAACATACTAACACATACTATAACAAGATCAACTACTTCAAAACTTAGCTCTCAATTGCAACCTCACGTTTTGATACCAAGATTATATAATGTACTTAGAAACTCAGTAATCACTAGAGCTTATCGTAGGTGATAATAACCAAATGAGTCCTTCGAGATATCGAAGAAAAGTAGGATGGATGGTTCGACAAACATTGTAGCTTCCGTAAAGCTACTAAGAGGATATGACGTACTAACGAATACGATATGACGTACTAACGAACACGACATGACTTAATACTTTGCTTGATATGACTCATAAGCTAATGTTAAGGCCCATTTGCCACTAATATCAAGCTACTCAATAAGTTTAGATAAGAGTAAAGAAATTGTACTTGGAGAAGGATATCTCATAAGAATAAGTATATTCATTATCTGAAAGAATATAAGATGCCTTATGACTATAGTAAAAGGATTATTTATAGTAATCATTTAAGGTAACAATACAAATAAAGAAAATTACATAAAAGACAATGAAGAAGGAGATTCTTAAAATGTACGAAAAAGGTATATACTACAAATGACGAAAAGGGAATATATTAGAAATGTCAAAAAAGTAAGGACAGGTAGTGGCCTGTTAATAGGTTCATATTGGTGATTCTTAAGACGAACTAGCTAAGCTATGATGAAGTTATGGTTGCTACAGATGGATAGTATTTGGAATTGCTGAGACGAAAGAGGGATGCTACTATTCTATAGGCTAAATAAGTAGATCTTGGCTTGTTAAGGCCTTAACCTCAACACTCAATAACTCAGCCTCGATATTTGTCATGTCTATAGATTCGAGTTAGGCTTGACGCGTAGTTACCTCGACCTTAACATTCAATGGGTCTACCTTAGCACTAGGTAAGTCAATGACTAGGCAAGGGTCTATGTAAAGAAGAATATGTTCGAGATGAGACCTTAGGGAATTCGCTTATTGTCCTTCTGTATACTAACACTTGTCCTAAGTAGGCTGACATGAGAGTATCCTTCTTACGAGAGACTGTAGGCCTTAGAAACATGCATGAGTGAGGGGGCTAAAGGTCGGCAATCCATCATAAGGTCTTCTTAGATGGCTCTAAAGTTTTTATCTTCAAGTTTGTATACCAATTGATGTAAACTAGTGGACTTGTACAAATTTTCGTTAAATAGGTTATCTTTTCACACAAATTAAATTTTGAATTCACTTGTCAATTTTAAGGTTTTGTATCTTATAATGTATATAAAACTCAATTCTTTTCAAAATATTTAACCACAGGATTGTTTTTAATAGTTATTTGGAAGATTGCTCTATAGGTTTATATCAACTCGAGTCATTCGTAATCTCAAAGCTAGGTCCTAGAATTGAGTCAATATCTAAAACTCCTTATAGGATGTCACTAATAGAGTTACAAGAGCTTCTTGATAAAGCATTTATCAAGTTGAGTGTGTCTTCAAAGGGAACCCTTGTACTGTTTGTGAAAAAGAAAGATGGAACAATAAAATTATTTTAAATAATCTTATTGTTGTAGTTTTGAGAGTAAAAATTTTCTAGAACATCTTTACATTACATATAAGTATGCTATGAAGAGATTTCAGACAAAAATATTTTTTATAATTTTTATGAATTTTTAAGCCCCTAAATGAAGACAAAATGCTAATTTTCAAAGTTTCTATGTAATTGTTTTTGAGGAATATAATTTGCATTTGTTCTAGAGTAACTTTAAGTTATATTCTACTTTAGTGAATTACTTGGAGTTAAATGGATTGAATGGAAGTAGAGATATGTACCAAGTTGCTAGTTTTGGACTTAATGTATTAAAGGGAAAATATGAGAGTTAGCAAGCTATAGTAATGCAGTATTGATTATGATGGTAAACAAGATGTATAGCCATGAACTAATGTTTTTATAATTGGAACTATGATGCTAGAAGAGTCACATAATGTAAACATCTAACTTTAATTTGGTTAGATGGTTTGTCAGAAGATTCATCAAAAGGCTCTTCATAGGGTTGATCTGGAAAAAGAATGATGTATAAATAACTTGATTAGAAGATTAGCTAGTATAAATAACTTAGCTAGCATAAAATTAGAAGGTAGATCAGAGAGTCCCTAATTAGTAAGGCTATTTTCAAATACTTTATCAAAGGATTCCAGGACAAAAACTATATAAAGATTATAGTTTATAATCTTGTTTAGAGATTTCAATAAGAAGTTAAAACTTAACAAAATACTTAATAAACGTACTTAAACTAAATCAAAACTATATATAAAACATTAAAATGAATTCATATAATTTTTGTTTAGCAAAAATATATATATATATATATGTTGAATGTTTAGGGATTTGTGAAGGATTGAGCATAAAAAGCAAGGTTAACATACATCGACATCAAGTAAATCAGGATCGATGCTCCGTCTCATGTTATAGTATCATTTCAGGATACTTAAAAGCTTAATAGTGCTGGTTTGTGGTTGTAGCTATATTGTTTGTGCAACTGTTATGTGTGTGCTTATGATACTGATTTGTGATTGGAAGATGATCTCTGAATGTTGTTTTTAAGTTGATCTTTCTATGATTGGCTTGTCATGAACTTGGTTTCTTACTTTAAATTAGACTAATCTTAACTTGACTTAATATTAATTAGTTATTCATGATAACTCAATAGCGGAAATGATTAGGATAGTCGAAATAGTTCTTTTCCCATCCTTAATTGAACTAAATGATAGAAGAAGAAATCATGGCATAGCAAAAATAGTCTTTTTCTCATCCTTAATCAAACTAACTGAGAGAAGATGAGATTGCAATAAGGTGAGAAACCATAGTTTAAATGTTATCTAGGGAGAAGAGTCTTCTTCATTGCGTAAGCCTAGATTTGGTTTGATAGTGTCATGTTGAAACTTTTCAATCTGGGTTAGAGCAAATGCGATGTCTCTAACTTTATAATAAACCAGTTAAACATGATGAACTACTATTTGCTTGTTACGTTTGTATCTAATTAATGATTTAGTAACCATGTTTGATTGATGTACTCTTATGACTTCGTTTCACCTTACTAAGTTAGTTATTCTTACTTCCTAATGGACTATTTTGCAAGTATTAAGTAGTACTCGAAGATGCTACACTATAATCACCCATAGGTTAGTTTCAAATAAGTTGGGGAGTGAAAAATTTAAGAGTAATGAATTAATCACCTTTTCCTTTTGGTTTTTCTTTCTTTTTGTAGGAAAACAATACATGTCTTTCTTGGAGGCCCTATAGTTTTTTAACTTGCTAATGTATTAAATACATGTAAACAAGTTATCCTATTAAGCTTTATAGTTTTTTTGAAACATATTTACTTTTGATGTAAATAAAATTACATAAAAAGGTTAGAACTATTAGTATTATAAGAAATCATGTTTTACAAAAAAGTTGCTCCATAGGTCCTATATATTATAAGTGTCCATTTGACTATTTCAAAGTTAGTTAAGTTGCAATCACCTTGTACAGATTATATCTACATTAGCAACTAAAGTAGCTAACTTTTAACTTACATTAATATACATAGCGGGGCTATTACAACTCTTTGGGTTAGGGGTGTGACAATTTTGGGTTTCTTACCAACATAAAATGTTATGTTCCGAAGAGGCAGAGTCATAATAGTCTTGTTGTGTAGACTATCTTAAGATAAATGCTAGTCTTAGAATTGCTATCCTGGACTTAGTCTATGCTAGGCATAATCGACTCAACAACTTTGTAGCATCTTATTCGGTATTAGATTGATATAAACCTGTGGAGTAATCTCTCAAAGTAATTATTAAAAGCGATCTAGTAGTTAAATCTTTTGAAAAAATAGAAATTCGAGTTTTATATACATCATAGGATATGGAACCTTGAAATTAACAAGTGAATTCAAAATTATATTTGTATGAAAAGATAACTTGTCTAAAGAAAATTTGTACAAGTCCACAAGTTTACATTAATTAGCATACAAACTTGAAGACAAAGACTTTAGAGCCACCAAAGGAGAACCTAGTAGTTTTCTTAAAAGTTAGTAAAACTGACAAACAAAATAAAAATTTAGCCAATTGGTCTTGATCCTCACTCATTGATCCCATTCTTAATCTTCTAGGATTGGGTGATGTACATGTAAATCTACTTTGAACCTGTAAAACAGCTATAGAGAGATGGGTAACAATTTGCACAATAAGTAGGATAGAGACAGAAGTACGTATTCAACATAAAGAAACTAGGAATTTATTTATAAGCAATGCATGCATAAGTACTATTAGATGACATTATCTAATCCATCGTTAAATTAGTGATATTACTCTTATTGTAATCCAAGTTGAGGAATTTAAAATCTTCTACATGAATCGAAACTAAATAAGGATTTGTGTAATGAAAAATACCCTTCATCCAAGATTATTTTCGAATCATAGTTCTCAAAATTGTCATGACATTCTCTTCATCACTTAATTTAACCGAGGTGGAAAAATGATCTTTTTAGCTATCCTCATCGAAAAGTTTATGTTTGGCTTAAGAATCCCAATCATTCTCCTAATAGGTTGCAATGCATGTTTAGTTATAAGTTAGGCTAAGTTGAGGTTAGTTTGCTTTTAAGGTGATCAACCAATTTTAGGCAATCTAGTCAAAGCAAAAATCACAGAATAAGAAATACATAAAGTATAGTTCCACAATAGCATAGCATTATTCAGGCATGTGCGCTACATAAGCATAATCAACTAACATACAAGCATAAACAAGATAAATATTAAAGCCTTTAAGTATTCTAAAAAATACTTTGAAAGGTAGTGAAGCATTAATTTTACATACCTGAACATATGATGCTCAATGATCTTAAATGTTTATCTCATTTGCTTCAATTTATTCTTAAATATTTAATATAATTACTTTAGTTTTATTAAATATAAAGTAGATGAGTTCATTTTAATAGTTTTAGTATAGTTGTGACTTATTTTAAGCAAACCTAATTGGCTTTGTTTTAGGTATTAGCTTACTATTGAAATCTCTAAACAAAGCTCTAAGGCTTGTGTAATACTAGTTTAAGTCTAGGAACCTTTTGACAAAGTCTCACACATAAGTCTCCCTATGTAAACCTTGGAAATTTAATTATTTGAGTGTAGAATTGGACTTCAATACTATAGATAACCTTCTTAAGTTAATAGAGTTGATAAACTTAAAATTGATTAAAGTTTTAAACTAGAAAATAGTATGAATGAGAAAAACTCTAAAATCTTGATTGAAACTTTAATTGTGTATAAAAATCCTAAATCTTATGTACGCGTAAATACTTGATATTGAACCTAAACTTGACAAAGCACTAAACCATAAACTTAGGCTTATAAAATGAATAATTGTATCCTAAAAGTAATAAAACCCTAATCAAATATGATTATTGATTAATACGCATAATTACGTAAAATTGTTAATGAAAAAGTTAAGATAATTTCTACATTTTATAAACGTAATGGGTAACAACTTAATTAATAAAATTTATAAAATTATGAATACTATTCCCTAATTATTATTAATTTTATAGTTTTACATTGGGAAAGATCAACCTAATACTTTTAATTTTTTTCCTTTTTCTTTCTTCCTCTTTCTTTTTCCTTTTCCCTTTTTCTTCTTTTCTCTTCTCCATGTGATTTCCTCTCTTCTAGAAGATTTGTGCCACCCATGTGCTTAAGTTCGTAGGTTAATAGTAGGTAAGATAAAGCAAGGTCTAATCATTACTTTTTCTTTTACTTTTCTTATCTTTCTTTTGTTTGTCCTTTGCCTACTACATACTTGTCTTCTTTTCAATTTCATAAATTAATACAAAGCCAAATATATACACTTTTTTCTTTTCTAAAAAGCAAATTGTGAATTTCTCATTCAATTCCTATTTATTTATTTATTTTTCTTTCAATTCTATAGAGGGGAGTAAGAAGAAGAAGAAGAGTCCTTGGTTACTATTTCATGACATTACAAAGGGTAATTGTTTAGTATACATATTGTATTTAGTATTTTCTTTTCCTTATAGCCATATTATATGTATTTATTTTGTTTTATATTTTGTAGTATTATGTATTTAGGGAATATATAATATAGTTGAATTTGTAAATTCTTTGCTTTGTATTAAAATTATTTGTACATGTAATAAGATTATATGAAAAGTTAGTATTTTATTGTGTATATGTGTTCATATATGTATATAAATACTTGGGTATATATTTATGTATATATATATGTTATATGATTATGTAAGTATATGGTATAAAGAGATTATGTATATGTATATATATGTATATAGTATTTATATTTATTTATTTTCATTATTTATATATATGTACATGTGTTCAGTCATACATGTCTTTATGGCGTATAGATATATATGCATAGTATATATATATGTATGGTATATATAGGTTTAAAACGTTATATGTAGTAACTTAGGATTTCAAGCTAATTCAATAACTTCAGTATTCAAGCTCTTAAATTTAGGGTACTAGGCTATATTATCCATTTTATTTCAAACTTCATAATAAAGTTAGAAACGTTAGATAAAGTAATTTAAGTAAAGTCAATTTCTTAAACTAAGCTATATAAAAATATTAATTTGAGAAAAATGTTAATTTATTGATAAAGCCGATAATCGTAAAATTTGAGCTTTTAGATGTAGTAAGATATTAGATATAAGTTAATTAAATTTCAAAAATAATAAATGAAGTTAAATTATACATAATATACATGTATTTATATATGATATGCATTATATGTACTAAATATATACATATAATAATAATAATAAATTATCAAAATTAGGTAAAGTAGTGTAAAATTAATAAAACATGAATGCATGAGTTACTAAATGATGTGTCAATGTAGGATTAATTAGAAATGATGAGTTAACACTTGACTATTTAGAGAATGACATATGGTACCTAAGGAAAAGGGAAAAATGATATGTGATTTACTTTTTTAGATCCAAAAAATCCTAAAGCCTATAAATAGGAGTCTAAATCTCATTTTCAATATTTTAGCAACCTAAAAACACAAGAACATAATTTTAGAAAATAAAAAAAAATTAGAAAAAAAATAGAATAAGAAATAGGGTCGGAATGGGTCTAGGGCAATTCGTATACTAAACCATAACTGGACCTAGAACGGCTTTGAGGTCCAATAGAGTATGGTTGGAGAAGGCTTTTCAATAAGGTGCAGCGGTTCAATGGTGGTTGAAGACGGTTGGTTTAGGTAAATTAATTTTTTGCTTGTAACTTGTTTAATTTGCTAAAAATATCAAATTTTGTTAAGTAACTATGAAATTTGGTTTTCTAGGATTATTTTAGGTGTATATTAATGTTGAAATTTTATTTTAATTAAGTAATTAGTGAAAATATGGGTTTCTTAAGAAAATGTCCTGTTTGGGCGAAAATTAAACTAATTTTTATAAATATTAGATGATATCATTTCAAGCTCATTTTTGTATATAGTACACCTAATATATATACTTAATTGTGGTAATAAGAATTTTTTAAACTAAGCATGTTTATTATTTTTTATAATTATTTTAATTTTACCTAATTATTTAAATAATTTGCTTTGATGAAATTAATGAATAAGCCCTACATATTTAGATTTCCGAATGTTTGTAATGATATTTGGAATATTTAATTTTTATCTCACACATTAATTTGTTTATTTTCTCCCTTTTTCATAATTTTGAGTTAAAACCACTATTTTGGAGAAATTGATAATAGCTAGTATAGTATAATTGATGGTCAATAATTAGATTACATATTTTTATGTGTCTATAGGATTTTTCATGAAATTAATCAGGCTCGTATACTATTTATTACGTATTTTCATAATATAGGCTTATATGTTGGCTTAATATGTAATATAGTAATATAGTAATTAGACTAGTAAGATACTTGTCAAATTTACATAAAATGAACACGTTAGAATATAGTAAGGATTACTAGACAAGTTTGGAAAGTATAATTTTTGGGGTTTTTAATTCAATACTAAAGCTTATTTCAATCAATTATAGAGTTAGGGTAGGATAAGGTCGAGTTGTAATAAAAAAAGAGTATTTTTGGACTTTCGATAATATTGATAGATTTAATTCTTAAGATATTTTAATAGCACTTAAAATAACAATCATGACATTATAAAGTTTATTGAAATCATATAGGAAATGAGTAACATACAATTATATGAAGTTTAAAAAATAAAAATGAAAGCTTATAATAGCTTGAGTTTAACCCATACTTAACTTGGAAGCTATGTTTATATTTTCATAGGTGTGATAAGTAAAGAAAGATCACATGGCGAAGTTTACAATTTTGTGCTATTACTAAGTCAAGATAAGTGGATCTAACTCATGCTTGGAGTAGACATATTATTACTCATAACACTGTACATTGTTTGATGTTGTATTGATTAAATATGAGTATATCTTGGATAAACTGATATGCTACTATGGTGAATGCTGATGTGGTAATTATGAATGATTATAACTGTACCTTGGTCGAATTATTATTGCTACCCTGGGTGATGAATTATGTTTATAAGTGATTGTGCTAACTAGGGAAGTTAAGTGATTGCTAAATCAATCTTTTGGGTGTTTACCTAAGTGAACCCTAAGTAAGATATTAGAATTTCGTTAGGGAGTTCGAAAATTGGAATCAAATCACTTGGTTGAATAAAACTGAAAGACTGGTTATGTTGAGTGATATACTTGAATTCCTATTGCATATCATGGCATGGTATGGCATAAGGTGAGTAATTGGGCTCATTTCTTAGAGGAGGCTTGTCTTGAACTTGATACATGTGTCAAAATGATATTAGGCATTTGTTTTATCATCCCTAAATACAGTTATCCCTTGTAAACCCACTTGAACCTTTATGGGATTTTTCTTACAATTAGCCTTACTAAGAACCACCCCAAGCTAGGACAATTGGGAGGTTAAGGTTATTAATCTAGAGAAAAGGAGTAGACTAACTTATGCTTACTTTAGTTGTACCAATTCTTGAGTAAATATTTTCATAGATAATTCAATTTCATTAAAATGAAGAAGAGTTTCAAATCATATACACCTCACTTAGCCCGTACATTTATTCAAACACATTAAGTCCATAGATTCTTTCTTAAACACTGCAAAACCATGTATACTTCTCCTAAGCTTATACACCTTGAACTTACCTTTTGGTGCTTACAAATCTTATTATGTGAAAACATAACAATGGAAGGTGACCACCTTGACAAAAAAAATAAATAAATAAATAAAGAAAGAAAAAGAAAGAGGAAACAAGAAAAAACAAGGAGAAAAAGAAAAAGAAAAAGTAAAAAAAAAAAGAGAGATTGAAGATATTAGCAAGGTGATCACCTTTAAGAAATAGCCAAAAAATAGCTTAAAGTCTAAACTTATGATGGTATCTAAAGGCTAAACACTTTCAATTCCTAAGCTTGAAAGCAAGGCCCTTACTGTATGATCATACCTACTATACTAGCCTTAATGAAACTCTTTTGACTAAAGAAATGGACTTATTTGTAGCGAAATTTGCTCATGAAACTAGGGTAAGCTCATGTTTAGTTTCTCCTAGGTTCTTAGTTTACAAACTTGAGACTAATTGCATATGATTTCTTCAAAATTGGCCAAGTGCATTGATATCCATTTGCTTAAACTATTGACCAAAAGCTACAATGTCAACATCTCTTAATCTTTTTTATTAAAGCTGCAATTTATAAAAATAATGAGATAAGAATAATACATTCATTAGAAAATTACAATTATAACAAAATATTAAGATAATTAGTAATTTAAGCTTAAAATAATGAAATAAAGAAATAATTATAAAATGGATCCAAAAATAAAAATATTTAGAAAATATAAAAATTCAAACATTGTTTAAGTCTATTACAAAAATTTAAAATAAAACCAACAAATAAAGTTGTTAAGAAAAGTAAAAAATGATAATAAAAAACATTTGAGTAAAAAACAAATAAATTCGTGACACCCCAGGCCCATAATAGAAAATGTGAATTTCAATGTCCAGAATGGACTCCATTACGTGAATGTACATTCAAAAATAATAAAAATTAACTATAAGATAATAAAAATCACAGTTAAAATTAAAAAGTTGTACATTATTAAAGATTTAAGATAAATTGAGAAAGATAAGTTATATAATTAAGTTAATTTTCCCTATAAACTAATAATGAAGATAAGCCCTTAAAGTAAATAAATAAATACATAAGATACAATTATTTACAAATGTACACATATATTTCCTATTTACCCCAATAAATAAGTTAAACCATTTCAAATACTTATAAGTCTTATTATTTTTTAGGTATTCAATTTTTAAATTTTAGAACTTCCAAAGGCTTGTAAAGTGAGCATTAATCCAAGTAAAGGAGTTCTAATGATCTACTATCTGTTTGTACATGATACTTGCTTGATGTTTTCCTGGTTGTTATTACTAATGTGTCTAAATGACTATTTGCCTGGTGTGCTATCATCTGTGCGGTCGCTTCTTTAAACCGGTAAATATAAATATCTGATCAAAATAATTAATTATATTTATCTAGTATTTATGACTCAATAGGTATACTTATAGAAATTTCTTACTTTACAAATTTTTGAGAAAAGTATTTTTGGAAACATTTTCCTAATATTAAACGGATTCTTATATAATTTTCATGAGGGTTCATAGTGCCTATTGATGGTATTTTTATTGTTGAGGCAAAGCTAGCATGAGATCTTCAATTGATTGATAATAAGAAGACTTGTATAGTTGTGCCCGTAGGGCATTGGATTAAATTTACTGATGTTGAGCACGTGGGGCCTTAGATATGATCTATTAATCATGGATGCCTTTAGTTGAGGTCTACTTATTTAGATTGGTATTTCTTTCTCGATCATAACAATTGTTGAGTGTCATTTGGAGAGACGATACCTCCTAGCAGCCTCATATAGGTAAGGTAAAGTATCCCGTGTAGGTAAGTATAGGGGATAATCGATGTGTAGATGATGCAAATCTATACCTTTCATAGTTCTAACTCCTACGGCTATGTTGTTTGCCTTCATTGCATATGCATCCATTTCGTATATAGGTAAACTTTTATGTGTGCTAATAATAGTTGATAACTTGCTTGAACAGTAATGGTGAGGAACAAACTCATTGAGTTGTGGTTTGCACATTCCCCCATATCTTCTTTTATAGGTCCATTTGAGCTAGGATTGGGATAAGCTCAAGTATAAAGTGCAATTCCAAGTTATGTAAGAGAAAGCTAGATTTAGTTAGGAAACATATAGCTAACATATGAGCACCTCATGAGAAAAGTATTTATGTGTTAGGGTTTTGTATAATTTAATACTTCTTTTAATTTATAAAATTGATTTAATCCTAGTTAGTTTCCACAAAAGATAAACAAAAGTCAGGATCATGTAGGTTTTCAAGTTTCCTCACTTACCTAACTAGTTACATACTAACTTGAGGGTAGGAATAACACTATGTCTCTAAATCCTTGTTTAGTATTTGCAAAAGAGTATATAGAGGTGCGAGCAAAACTAACTTAGTAAGTGAGACATAGACAAAAGAGTACATTAGACACAAACATAGTTTTAAATTATTTGATTTTAATGAAATATAATACAAACAATCAAATGAGGCATTATACAATGTTAACTAATCCATTATAAGGTTAGAGAAATTACATCTGCTCTAACTTAGATTGACGAGCTTTAATGCAACTCAAATCAATCCAAACCTAAGCTTATGTAATGGACAAAACCCTCCTCCTAAGACTACCTTTAAACCATGGCCTCTAGCCTTGTTACGACCTCTTCTCCAATTACTTATTTAAATTAAGGGTACGAAAGGACCATTTCAACTATCCCTAGTGAAGGGGTCAGTATTTGGTCTAATACACATATTTGTTCCCCTAGTAAGTTGTTATGCATGTTCAATTAAGTTAAAGGTTAGTCTTTGGTGAATTCCACTTAAGGGTGTTCATCACATTAATAAGAGCAAATCAAACATATTCATACAAAGCGGCACTTTAAGCCCACAGTTCAAATAAACAATCATACACAAAAGCATGTGCACATTTAACTAAGTTACAACCACAACCAATTGTACTCTTAGGCCTCCTAGTAATTTGAAATAGTACTATAACATATTATGATGTACAAATTACAACTTACCTGCATTTCATTGGTTTACTATTCCTAACTAATGCCCTCTTAGTCTTTAATTATCCCTATACATATATAATAGATTAGTTTTAATCTATGTTCAAGACTTGAATTAATAGGAATCCACTCATTTTATATGATTGTAGTTGTTTTGACATAAGTTTTATAAGTTATTTTTATTTACAAATCATGATTTCTTAATCAATTCACTGGGTTTCATAAGTTATTCTAGTCTACAAAATCATCAAGTTACGTTCTAAGTCATTTCATGGTAAGTTTCTTAAGCTAGAAATCATCTAAGCCACTCTTTAAGCTACATAAGAGTCACTTATTGTATCAATTTTATCCTCTAAGATAACGTCTAAGTTACTCCAATTTAAGTCTCTTAGTAAGTTATCGTCTAAGTTACCTTCTAAGTTTAACTAACTTTAGAGCTTTAAGGAAATCACCCAGTAATTAAGCTTTTAAGTTCCCCTGTGTCTGCATTTCACAAATGAATTTTCCTTCAACCTAACTTCTAAGCATATTCATAGTATATTGTTCATTCACATAACTTCTGAATTATCCTCTACCTTCAAGCTAACTTCTAATAACTCGTTGATTTTCTCATTTTCTACTAATTTTCAACTACAAAGTCACTTTAACACTTCAAGTAACACTTCAGTCAACAATCCTTAACTTCATTACTTCCAAACTTGTCATTTAACATGTCATTATTCATCAATTCTTCAAATTTATGTACTACTAAACAAAATACATAAAGGGGTACATTCTTAATTTTATAACTTCTTCCAATAAAACTTAATTACATAGCTTGAGTACTTTATAAATATCCTAAAAATAAATTACACTTAGAATCTGTCACGAACCGAGGACGGCCTAGTCGTGGCAGATGCCGTATACTGTATGAAGAACCCCTGATTGGTTACCCTTTCAATCAAAAACTCTTCACACAAAATACAAGGCTCTATAACTACTAGTTCCAAAGTACATCCAGATTCACATGATATTATCACACAACATATTTATATAAAAGTTAAGCTATAAAGCTTACATTACACAGTATTTAAGTATGTCTAAGTTCATAATAATAAGGTAAACATAAGTACATGAGTAAGAGTTTACATAAACTATTTTCCTCTCATCATACAGGACACCTCGCTCTTGTCCAAGTCCCCAAGCTAACCTATGGCATCCCTCGTCCTGTCTCTACGAACAGGCTATTCTGCAACAAAAGTCTAAAGGGGTGTAAGCCTAAGTTTAGTGAGCAAAACCCTCAGCCATACAACAAGCAAGTTATAAGTATATTATAGTCACGCATATGAATGAATAATCAAACAGAATGCCAAACAATACGCATACTTAACTAGTTCATATACGTAACTCAGATTTAACGCCCTCCGAAGTCAGGGTTGGAGTTTACACGGCACCAATCGGATCCGGGTATTACACTACAACTTACTTTACTACGGAACTCCATGTTTCGTACTTTTATCAAATAATTCTTTTTTTCAGAAAAACATAAGTTCTAGTATAATTGTGAGTGGGCCCCTGCAGTCCACACTTACCCCTAAACGGAGGCCTCTAGACTTGACCCTTAGCCAGGCGGTTGGCGCCTCTAATGCCTAGTGTTCTCGCGGGCCAGGGTAAGGTCATTTTGTACTAGTGCATCGTACATAACCAAATAAATCAATAATATCAACCCCCGAATGGCCTCTTTTTACCTCCGTGTGATGTGACGGCCGAAATATTATCCATGTTATGCATGTTAATGCATGTTCCAGTTTCTTTTTATAGGCCGAGTATAATTTAGTTCAGATTATGTTGTGACCATCTACTAATACACACAATCATTTTCTATATTACCATGCAACAAACAATGCATTCTCTGTATTTAAGGTAAATTCACAACTCAAGAATCAATTACATACATAAGCATTTCCCGAACCCCATACAATAGTTAATTAACAATAATGTTTAAGTCCACTATCTACAATCACAATCAAGCATGGAATCACAGGGTAAATACTCACTCGGCCATAGCGGTTTGCCCTAATCGTAGTAATCGATCGGGAGGTCCTCGCTCACCTTAGAGTCACCTGATCATTATGTGATAACAATGCTAATAAGTGTTTGAATTAACTATTAATTCTAAACAGCTAATTACCTAGTTCTACTAAAAACACTATCAACTTTTACCCGGTAAGACTTTAATTTCAATCGTATGTAACTTTTTCGTTTTATTTTTGATCTTTATGAATTTATAATCGTTTTTCATCGTTTCTGAACATATTTTCACATGTTAATATCTGTTTTGGATATTAAGACCTCTATTTTATATTATGAGCTAAATTTATAGAAATTTTTAGTTATGAACACCTAAATACTTTTATTACTTATGTTTATATCTTTTATTCCTTAAATTCTTCTAATGAAAGAATTTTACTTTGCTATTACTAATTCATGTACTGAATTAGGTATAATCTAATTTAGAAGGTGTATTAGGTTTTACTAATTTAGTTACCTAATTACCTACACTTTTCTTAATTTTCTTATTTTCTAATCTTATGCTTATGTCATCGCTTACATTATCACTTACTTATGTTATTGCTTATGTCATCACTTGCTTATGTCATGGCTTATGTCATCATGTACTTATGTCATCACTTACCTCATCATATGCTTACATAAGCCTTTCATCATGCTTATGTCATATGTATATGTATTATGTACATATTATCTCTTTCTCTTATACTTATGTACATATACTTTATACATACTTATACTTATACTCATACCTATACTTAGGCTTATACCGTATTTATACATGTATACATACCCGTATACCTATACGGTTGGATACATATTTTATACTAAAATTTCGCATGCCTAAGTTTTTCCTTAAGAAAAGCTCCCTAATTCCATGTTTTTGTATGCTTATATATATATTTAGTATAGTATAGGTATGTTTAGTAAGATTTGATCTTAAATTAGGTTATGTACATGATAAATACTCATGTACAAAGGTTCTTATACTTATACTCTTTTGGTATTTCCTTATGTATACATATATAGAAGCATATCCTCATGTCTTTCTTTCTTCTCTTTCAAAAGTTCAAGCTTCTACACTTAAAGATGGAAACTTTGTTTCCTCTTTTTCAAGACAAGACTAACCACATAACTACTTATCTAATCTACCTAATTAACTAACTAATGAATAATAGAAAGTAAGATAAAGCAACTTAAAGACATACCTTTTATGATGTTGAAATTAAGGAGACAAAAGGGAAGAAATGAAAGGGAAAGAAGAGAGGGAAGTTCACGGCAATGAAAGGGAGGTTTTGTTTTGTTTCTTTTGTTGGTTGCTTTTAATGGAAAACAATATGTGGTGGGGTTTAGAAGACAATTTGTGGACGGCAACAATAGAAAAAAAGAGAGAAAGAAAAATCAAAAAGAAAAGGAAAGGAAGACATCATTAAATAAGAGATATTTTCCTTATCTCGTAACTTTTGTTGACTTTTCAAAATGTTGACTTCAGTCAACATGTGTTGACTTGGTCAACATTTTAACTTTGGTCAACATGTATTATCTTAGTCAACATTCCTTAAGTATGTGTAATTTTGTGCACATAATGTAGTAATTAAGGGAAATTAGGGGAGAAATGAAGGAAATGAGAAGAATGGAGGTATATGATGCATTGATGTGTAAATATGGTTGATGAGATCTTACTTTAGGTCTTTAGAGTCCATATATCTCATTTGATAAACTACTTTGGATAACATGTGTAAAAAGTGCTAATTTGAGTCTTAAAGTTCACTATATGTAACATAATCTTCAACTATAACCCTAACCCTAAGTAAGACTATCTTAATCATATATTTAAGGAATAAATATAATCTATGACCCATTATCTTATTTCCTAATGGATTACTTGAAAATTTGAATCATATAAGTAAGAATGAGGGTTATCTCTAACCATTTACTAACGATTTAGTAAAATATAAGCATTATATTTTCAATTAGGGTTTTAGGGTATATCATATTGGATTGGTGTACATATGTCCTTAATGTAATCATTTTTTTAAGGTTTTTATCACTTTCAAATGAAATCTTTAACTTTTAGAAACATTTAGGGTAGAAAAATTATTTACGCGATTGATTAATGCTTTTAGGGTTTTCACTTTAATTAGCCTTGTCGACTCCTAAATTGTCTAATATAGTTGAGTCTATTTCAAAAACTAGATCGAAACTTTCAGGGGTTTACAGAATCTAAGTAAGGTTCTTAGTAAAATGATATGCCTAAGAGCTAAGTTATCATTAGGGCTTATTGTAGGGTAGGGATGGGTCCTTTATGGTATCAAAGAATAGTAAAATGAAAAGGAATGATTGGAGCTTTAATAGCTTTGTGAAGCTGTCCATTGGATATGACTTAATAGTGAACACAACAAAACTTAGACTTCTACTTAATATTACGCACAAGAGAGAGACTAACGTCCACTCGCTACTAACATCAAGCTACTAACAAGATTGGATAAGAGTGAAGGATTGTAACTTGAAGAGGGTTTTCTCACAAGAACATAGAGAATTGGAATATTAATTTATAATGGTGATATCTAAATAATGATGCGATTGTAAGACAAAGGATGCTCTTATAATACAAAGGGACTATTTATAGTAAGTCCCTAGGGTAACAATGAAATATATGAAATTACAAAAAGGGTAACATGTAAATAAGGTTACTAGTACAAGCTAAAAGGTGTAAATATGACAAAGGACAAAAAGAAAGAGTAGCACAATTGTCAAGGAATCATAACAGGTGGAACATCATGATTAGAGTCATATTGTGGTGCTGAGGCTAAGATCCTATGTATGGTAGACAAGTAGGTTGGTCTATTTGAGGCTTTCAGGAGGACAGCCTTGAATGCTTATACTAATAGCTCAGTATTAAGGTTAGTATTGATGCATAATAAAGTTCTTTTAAGTTGGCTATGTGAAGAGCTCAATAATAGGATATCTTGATAAAGGAGCTCATTCAAAGTAGAGTACAAAGAGAATACTCGCTTGATTAATCCTTATAGATCATAGAGGCAAGCTTTGGTAAGAGGACTGAAGGTTGGCAATCTATCATGTCCCTAGGTTTGTTGAAGATTTTTCCCTCAAATCTTGCTCTGTTTTGTCTTTAGGTCTATATGATGTTAGGTCAGTGATGTTGAAGGTTAGCAGCCGTCCATATCCTTTAGGTAATTCTAGCTCATAAGCATTATTGTTGATTCTCTAAAGAACTTTGAAGGGACCATCTAATCTTAACAATACCTTACCTGCTTTCTTAACATGGTACCCCTCCTTGCTAAGGTGAATCCACATAAGGTCTCTAGGATTAAATACAACACTCTTCCAACCTCTGTTACCCTATGCTTATTGCTAGGCTACTATTTGGGATTGTTGCTTAGTGATCTTCTTATGTAACTTCTAAAACTCTTTAGCTTGTTGTATTCCAGATTGGCTCTCTCCTTAAGAGATGAAGCTAGAGATCATATCTAATGGTACATTTGGGTTAACCCTATAAACAACCTTGAAGGGTGATTTTCCTATTGAGTTGTAGGCAGTTCAATTGTAAGCAAATTCAATGACTAGTAGAAATAAGTATTAGTTACATAAGTTTTTTCCAACAATTCTCAAAGTAGATTTCCAACTGTTTAGTTCATGATTTTGTCATGTCCGTATGTCGGTGGTAATAGGAAGTGGTAAACATTAATTTTGTGCTGAGTTTATCTCATAAGGTTTACCAAAAGAAGCTCATGAATTTTGTCTCTCGATTTGAAATAGTGCTCCTTAGAACTTCGTAAAGTTGTATAATATCCTATAAAAAAAAGGTTAGCAATATATAAAGCATTGTTAGTTTTATCATAGGGAATGCAAGGGCTTATTTTGCTAAATCAATAGACCACCACCATGATGGAGTCTTGTTTTCAAACTATTCGAGGCAATCTAAGCATGAAATCTATGCTTAGGTCGATAAAAGGCAACTCTGGCACAAGTAAGGGTATGTATTCCCCATATGGTTCCTTTTGACCTTTACACGCTTACATTCCTTACACCTTTTAAGAACCTTGTGAACATTTTTCATCATCCCTGGCCAATAGAAATACTCTTTCAATTCAATTCATGTATCCCTTCTCCCCAAAATGGTTAGCTAAACCTCCTGCATAAGCTTCCTAAGTTAGTAGCTCTTTAGCCGAGCTGTTTGGCACACATAAACACACATATACATCCTTCCTTCATAAAAACCCTTGGGTTAAGTAGATCCATCTACAACTCCTCCATGGTTACACTTGACTGTAAAGGCCTAAAGTAAGGCTCTTACTCACGTTGATTAGGTAGAGTACCGAACCTTCATATCTTGGCTTGTAAGGTGGTGACAAGTACATGCCAACATGATAGAGCATCAGCTACATTGCTAGAACTCCCCTTCTTGTACTCGATCACATAGCATAAAGTTTCCAAGAACTTTACCCACTTGGCATGGTATTGAGAGAGCTTTCGCTAACTTTGAAAATGCTTAAGGGATTCATAGCCTATATAAATGATGAATTCTTGAGGCGACAAGTAATGCAGCTAATTTTGAAAGGCTTAGACAAGAGCATCACTTTTTGTCATACATAGAATAATTTACGATAACACCATTAAGCTTCTTGCTGAAGTATGCAATAGGTCAATGCTCTTGCATGAGGACAACATAAATGCTTACCTTGAGGCATTATACTCTAACTCAAAGACTTTGTCAAAATTTGGTAGTACAAGCATAGGAGATAGACATAAACTTAGACCTAATTTCTTCAGAGCTCTTCTGAGCATTTTAAGACCACCTAAACTCTAAGTTTTTCTTAATTAGCTCTATCAATGGCAAATGAGGCTAGATTGTGGAAGCTCCACATGTTTGCTGTAGAAGTTGGTGTAAGCTACTCAAAAATTGCTCTCACCTTCTCATTGTTGACTTAAACTCCTTCTTGGGACACAACATTACTTAGAAATATAACCTCACTTTGACAAAACATACATTTCTTCAAGTTATGGAACAAGTGTTCAGCTCGAAGGATGTCAAATATAACTCATAAGTGCTTGACATGAGAGAGGAGGTCAACACAATATACTAGAATGTCATTGAAGTAAACTACTACACACTTACCAATTAGCGTTCTTTATACAAGGTTCATAGCTTTATAAAAGAGCTTGGCACATTGGTAGGTCCAAACAACATAACTAACCATTCAAAAAGACCATCCTTTGTTTTAAAAGTAGCCTTCCACTCATCACTCGATCTCATTTAGATCTAGTGGTATCTACTCTACATATGAACCTTAAAAACAATTCGAGTACCATATAGCTCTTCTAACATGTCTTTTACTCTAAGTATTGGGTATTTGTACTTAAGACAAGCATAGAAGCAATTAAGACAACTGTAGAGTAATTAAGCTATTTAAGGACTCTTAGCAACATGAATTTAAGGGAATAAAACCCTTGGAAGAGAGAGAGAATGGCATATTTCATTATACTAACCTAGGAATTGTCACCAATACTCTCTTGATGATCAGTAAGCTTCTTATAACTTAGAAAAATTATAAGAATAAGAAAACAAAGGAGGAGAAAATTCTAAGAAAAATTAGAATAGTTACTATTCAAACTTAGTTAGATCCATGAACACCAATCTTAGGAGCACTTAGGCATGAACCACCCCCACCACTTGACATCAGTGGCCATACGATAAGTAGGGAGAGGTTTTTGGTAGTTGGATAGGCATGATTCTGATGAGTTAATTTTGTATCCGATTTTACTTGAAATTGTGAAAATTATAAATTAAATCCAAAAATTATGAAAAAATTTATTTGCACATATTTTTGTATATACTTTTAGGAAAAAAATATCATATTGAAAAAATTTTAAGTGAGTATAGTATTTCCTTAAAAAATTGAGCAAAACCAATCAATTTTCAAAACTGATTTGAATAACCCTATTAATGTAACTTTTAAGCCTAACCTTTTTGAAGAACACTTATATTTCCTACGAATACTATATTAAGGGTTTTTGGATCAAAATGATTTCCATAAATTTTAGGGATTTTTGAGCCACTAAATTAGATAAAAAAAATGCCATTTTCTTGAGGATTTAGTGTATGGAGCTCAATGAAACCCTTAGTATTAGGCTTTAAGGTTTATTTGGATCACAATCTACTATGAAGGATAATTTAAAGTTGTGTCGTTTGAGTGAGAGATGAGATATGCATATGTTGGCAAGTATATGTTCAAGGCATTAATCGGTAAGTATGTGAATTTGTAGAATTTGTTATTATGGTGTTGCTTGGTATGATAAACCTAAAATATGAACATGGTTTAACATGTCTATAATCTAGAATATGATGTTGAATGAGTTATTTCGAGTAAACTTATAAAATGACCCTGTTTAGATAGTTCTTCAAAAGGTTGGTCTATTAATAATGGGTTAGTCCCAAGTTTAGAGACTTGACTAGAAAGCTACCTAATATGAAATACTTGATTGATATGGCATTTGTAGGTTAATAAGAGAGTTCCTAGTTAATAGGGATATTTTAAGATACTTCTTCTAGGAGTTCTTAGTTAACGAAATTGTTTTTAGATACTTTCACAAAGAGTTTTAGAATAAAAATTGTATTAACACTATTGATCATATACTTGTTCAGAAGGTTTTAGAACTAGATTAATGTTTAAAACCTAAATTAGAACTAGATTCAAAAGCTAACTTAGAATCAAACTCAATGACTAAATCGAAACCAACTTATAATGAACTAATTACCAATAAGTGAGTATTTAACTAATATATGTACATATATATATATATGTATATACACACACACATACCCTCATGACCTGTAATTGACTCTAGAAATACTTACTCTTACTAAGTGAAGTCACGGAAGAAGAAGTTTGTGTTAACCAATAAATTGGGATCATACCGCTAGATTGGTAAATAGATTTGCATGTATATGATATAGACTTATATCTAGTGGAGAATAAATGTCTTTTCACATGACTATGGTGTTTGTTTGAATGAGATGTGGAATTGTTGTGTAAAGTACTTGACTTACACTTGATTAGTGAATTGTGAATGCTATGGTTCATGAATGGAGCGATTGCTTGAATACTGCTTAGATTCGTGATGGTGGTGCTTGGTGATGCTATATTTTGTATGATGTTGGTAATGTCGTTATGTGATGAATTCTACATTTGATTGTAAGTAAAACTTATAAAGACTTATGACATAATGAGTATGTAAATAAAAAAATAATTACGAAGCAAAAGTAGAACCTGATGTAGTGACAAAATGAACATAATAAGCCTTATTGATATACTTAATGTTAATTGAGAATTGGTTGATGCACTCATGGTAAGGCACGATAAGAAAATGACTTATGGGTCAATTTTCTTAAAACTTATGGTTTTATTATGATAAGTTTACAAAGGTGGGTTTCAGGCATATAGTTTTGCATTGACCAACACTTTAACCATACTTTATGGTTTTGTTAAGCTAAGATAATTTCCTAAGTTCCTAAATATATTCTCTAGATGCCTGAATTTGTAGTTGACCAAGCTGGATGAGTTGTTAGGCTAGCTAGGATATTGATAACGATGCATGACATACATTACCATGGCATACCATTTCCATTCTCTTATTTGTTGCTTAGATATTAACTGAATATGAAACTTGAGTGACTATATTGCGTGTTTTAATGTATTGTTGCTTGTTTTCCACTCTCACTTAGCTCAATAGTAACAGAAGGGATAAGTTTTCTCTTATCCTTTAGTTAAGATGCAGCATTTTGGGCTTCACTAGCAATTGGGATGGAATTATGGAGAGTGCTAGATAGAGTCAACTATTTTGGAAGTGAAAGTATCGTTGAACAAGTGCAGTAACGACCCATAAGTTTAACTAAAGTTTAGTGTTCAACTTTCTAAGTTTGTAAATTTTGTAAATGTTTGTAACCAAAAGCTTATAGCTGAACTCCTTTAAGTGCCAATTATATAATGAAGTGTCGTTTATTTTTTAGAATGGAGCTTATTTGCAATAGGTTTACTTGTATGATATGACATCTTGTGCTATGCTAAGATGTGCCATACTTTAAGTGTTGTCAGACCATAGGCTAAGAAACTTAAGTTTTTAACCATGCATGAGATGTGTAGGGGAGTTCAGTGATAGAGTGTTATAATTTTAATGCATCATAAGAGTACTTATTATTTATGTTCTTTGGTGGTGTCTTGAAAATGATGCAAAGAGGACATGGAAGGCCTCCAGTAAACTAAAAACTTTAGAAGCAATGGGTAAAACATCAGCCATAACCTAATCTAGCTCTACCTTAGCCAAGAATGGAATTTATGCAACAATTTGCAGTTGCTCTGGCTAAAGTTGGAGGAGGTGATAAGTTGGCTCGAGTATAACAGATAGTGAAGTTGTATAATGGTAAGAATACTAATCCTTTAGTTGTTAAGGAATAGGTTAATTCTCTTAAAAAGGAATTTGAAGTGCATGAAGTGGAAGAGAATAGAAAGGTTAGGATTGTAGTTATTTTGTTAGATGGTCGTACGAATGGTGGAAGCATAAGAAGTGACTTTTAGCTTAACCTATTGAGTGGAATGCTTTTAGGAATGCATTTTTAGAGCAATATTTCCCTAACTGTGTAAGGGAATAGATGTGTGAAGAGTACTACAAACTAAAGTAGGATGATAAGTCAGTTAAGGGGTATGATAGGGAGTTTAACAGGTTATTAAAATTTGCACCAGAGGCTATCTTAGATAATGAATTGGATGGGGTTGGAAGGCTTAAAGCTAGACTTGATTTATAGTTCCCAGCGAAGTTGAAAAGAGTTAGGATAGCAAGGTACAATAACTTGGTGAATGAGGCTCAACTAATTGACCAGGCTCGTATTTTATGAGAAAAAGCTGATGGAATGGATAGTAACAAAAGAAGGTTTGTGGGAAGCTCTAGTGGTAGTCATAAGATGACAAAAGGAATGCAGGGTAGGTAGTTTGTAAATAAGGATTGAAGAAGTGGTGGAACTATGATACCATGTTAGAAGTGAAATGCAAGGCATTGAGCTATGTATTCTCTTGAGTTGCATAGAAAGTGTTTTAGGTGTAGAGAAGCTAGCATATAGCAAGGAATTGTCAAAATCTTAATTCTAGGGGTATGTTTTGTACCAATTGTCACAAGACAGGTCATAGTGTGAGCCAATGTATTGAACCATAGGTAGGGTAGGAGCAAGCTTAGGGCAATGGACCGAAATTAGCCAATAGGGACAACAATAGGCTAAGTTGTGCAAGAGGAAGGCTTAGGATACAAGGTAGAGTTTATGCACTTTAGTAAGAAGAAGTAAGGGATGCTCATATAGTAGTAGGTAAGTAATACATAGATTTCTCTAACTTTAGTATATTTAATAGTTAGTTAGTTTAAATATATATGTTACTTACGAGTATAAAGTGATAGAGTTATAAATAATTGTTCTAGGATTAGTGCGCATAGGAAACAATTACGATAGTAGAGTAGCTCATTCATATGCCTCAAAGGAATATGCTTATAGGAATCAACTACCAATAAAAACCTTAGTATATGAGATGGTAGTCACAACATCATTTGGAGGAGAACAAGTTGTGCATTACAAGCTAAGAGACAAAGAATGTTTGTGTTGATACTCATGAGATGGTGATGAAATTAATAGTCTTGGATACAAAAGGATTTGATGTGATATTAAGGATGGATTGAATGACTAAGGACAAAGCAAATGTTGACCTTGAAAATAAGATGGTGGTATTTTGAAGGTTAGATGGAGAAGATTATTATTTTAAGCGAAGTTCTACTGATGCAATTCCTTAAGTAATCTCAGTAAGTAAAGCACGAAAGTTGATATGTAAAGGGAATATAGGTTACTTAGCCTTGGTTGTGGATACATGAGTTAAGGAAATCAAGTTAGAAGACATACCTATAGTACAAGAGTTCCTTAAAGTTTTTCCTAAGGATTTACCTGGATTGGCACTTGATAGGGAAATCAAATTCACCATTGACCTTGTTCCATGGACTACACCTATTTTTAAAACCCCTTACTGTATGGCATCGATAGAGTTAATTGAACTAAAGAAGCAAATTCAGGAGCTGTTGGACAAAGGTTTTATTAGACCTAGTACATCACCATGGGGAGTACAGTACTCTTTGTCAAGAAGAAGGATCGAAGTTTTAGGCTTCGCATAGATTTTTGGGAGTTGAATAAGGTTATAGTTAAGAATGAGTACTTGCTTCTAAGGATTGATTACTTATTTGATCAATTAAAAGGAGCTACTATGTTTTCAAAGATAGATTTGCAATTGAGGTATCATTAGTTGAAGATTAAGGAAGAGCATATACTTAAGATAGCTTTTAGAATGAGATATAGACACTAGGAGTTCTTAGTAATGTTATTTGGTTTGATGAATGCTCTAGCTGCTTTAATAATCATGATGAATCGTGTGTTTAAGAAGTATCTAGATGAGGTTGTAATGCTATTCATAGATGACATTTTGAATTTCTCAAGAGATAAAGAAGAACATGCGAAGCATTTGACCAAAGTACCTCAGACTTTAAAGGAAAACCAATTATATGCTTTAATTAAAGAAGTGTGAGTTTTGGTTGGAGCAAGTTAGATTTCTTAGACATATTATTTCAGATGTTGGAATAGCTGTAGATCCTACAAAAGTAAAGGCAGTGACAGATTAGGCAAAGCCAACAACTATTATTGAAGTAAGCAATTTCTTGGGAATGGTAGGCTATTACCAAAGATTGGTGCAAGATTTCTCTAAGGTTATTATGCCATTAACATAATTGACACACAAATGAATTCAATTTGAATGGAATGATAGGTGTGAGAGAAGTTTCTAGGAACTTAAGAAGCAATTGGTTATTGCACCTTTTTTAACATTACCTAGTGGATCAAAAGAATATTCAATTTATTGTGACACTTTAAGGAATAGTTTAGGATGTGTATTGATGCAAAATAATAAGGTGATCGCTTATGCATCAAGACAACTTAGAACACATGAGTGGCATTATCCAACACCTAACTTAGAATTGGAAGTAGTAGTATTTGCCCTAAAGATCTAGAGATACTACATATATGGAGAGAAGTACAAGGTGTATATGGATTGAAAAAAGTCTTCAGCATAGTTTTACATAGAAAAAATTGAATCTATAATAAAAGAGATGGTTAGAATTGCATAAGGATTATGATCTTTCAATTCACTATCACCTAAGAAAGGCAAATGCGGTTGTGGATGCCTTAAGTAAGAAAAAGTTCAATAATGTTGCTATGCTAATGACTAATAAGAGGGAGTTGATTGAAGAGATGGAAATAAAGGGGTTGGAAATCTTAATCTAAGGAAGTAGATAGATGTTGGCAATTTTGGAAGTATAGTTTACACTAGTAAAACATATAAAGGAAGCTTAGGAAAAGGATGTAAAATTACAAAAGATCAAAGGTAATTTGGAAAAACACCTCGACTTATAGATCGATGATAAGGGAATGTTAAAATTCAAGGAAAGGATATATGTCCTAAAGGTTACGGAAGTTAAGGAAGTGATTTTAGAAGAAGCTCATGATGCGAAGTAGTCTTTGCATCCTAGAAATAATAAGATATATAGGGATTTAAATTAGAACTTCTAGTAGGTAGCAATGAAGGGAGATGTAGCACGATATAATACGAAGTATGTAACTTGTCAAAAGGTTAATGCAAGGTACTAAAAGCTAAGTGGGTTATTACAACTTTTTCCAATATTTGAATGGAAATAGGAGCATGTAATGATGGATTTTATAAGTGGTTTACCCATAACTAGGAAGCAACATGATGTGATATGGGTTATAGTAGATAGACTTACTAAGTTTGTACATTTTCTAGCTATCAAGCAAATTACAACTATACCACAATGGGCTGAAGTGTATATTAAAGAAATAGTTCATTTGCATGGGGTAGTGGTATCAATCATTTCTAATCATGATTCTCAATTCATGTCATAATTTTAGTAGTCTTTATAGGTAAAACTAAGACCTAAGCTAAGCTTTAGTATAGCATATCATCCATAGAGTGACGGACAATTAAAATACACCATACAAACATTAGAAGATATGCTCAAGGCATGTGTATTAGAGTTTAGTAGAAACAGGGATCATCATTTACCATTGGTGGAATTTGCTTACAACAATAGTTATCATAATACCATTCAAATAGCACCATACAAGGCATTGTACAAATGAAAATGTAGATCTTTGGTATATTGAGATGAAGTAGATAATAAACAAACGATTGGACCAACCATGCTACATGATCTCAAGGAAAAAGTACAAATGATATGGGAATGAATGAGAATAGCACAAAGTCGACATAAAAGTTATACAGATGTTAGAAGGAAGCAGTTGGAATTTCAAGTAGGTAATTGAGTGTTTCTAAAAATATCTCCATTGAAGAGTGTTTGGCGTTTTATTATTAAAGGAAAGTTAAGTGTAAGATATGTAAGACCTTATCAGATTAAGAGAAGAATCGAGAAAGTGGCTTATGAATTGGAATTACCATAAGAAATGGTAGCTATTCATAATGTTTTTCACGTTTCAACTCTAAGAAAGTTTGTAGGGGATCTCATAACTATATTGAATGTGCCACTTATGGAGCTAAGGAAGAATTTGACATATGTGGAATGTGTAGTAAAGATTATAGATACCAAAATATAGAAATTAAGGAATTAGGATATTGAATATGTTAAAGTATTATGAAGTTGACACACTACAAATGAGGCAATATAGGACTCTACAAAGCACATAAGGGCTCAATAACTTAAACTATTTCCACAAGGTTAGTATATTGATTCTGATAAGTTATCTATAGTTAGTTAAGATTCTTGGTATGCAAACTAACCTATTATATAAGTAAGTTTCAAGGACAAAACTTTTTGTAAGGACGATAGAATGTGAAACCATAGATGATTAAGTACCTTAGGTGCTAAACTAACTAATCCAAGTTAGGACGTTTGGAACAATTCAGGGCCTTTAGAGAATTTGGTCTAAATTTAGCCAAATTTTAATATAAAGTCATAAAAGTTAGATAAAGAATGCTAACATGATCAATTTCTAAAAATATTATATATATAATATTTAATTTCAATAAATTATATTTTTACTAAGTATGTTTGTTAATTATTGGGAGCTAGACATTTGAATCCCAAAGTATAACTAGCCATTAGAGATAAATTACTTAAGTAATAAAAATATTATTTAGGGGTCAAATGACATATAGTGTGATTAAATAGTCATCTACTATATATGTTATACACCCGACATGTAAATATATTATCAAATATATCAAGTAATTACTAAAATTTGTATTTAATTGCTTAATAATTATAAGAAAAATAATAAAAATTTTCTAAAAGTAATGAAATAGATGGAATCATCTTAAGATGGGAGTGGAAGCAATTAGCAACTATGGAGTAATTAAGCAATTTAGGGACACTTAGCAACATGGATTTAAGGGTATAAAACCCTTAGAGGAGAGAGAAAATGCCATATTTCGTTCTACTAACCTAGGAATAGTCACCAACACTCTCTTAATGATTATTAAGATTCTTAGTAACTTATAAAAATTATAAGAATAGGAAAAGAAAGGAGGAGAAAATTCTTGAAAAAATTAGAATAGGTTCTATGGAAACCAAGCTTGATCCATGAACACCAATCCAATGAGCACCTAAGCATGAACTACCACCACCACTTGACAGTAGTGGCTATACCTAGCTTAGTGGACAACTAAGGAGTAGTTGTTGGTGGTTGGTCAGCCACTATTCCAGTGAGTCAATTTTGTACTCGATTTTACTTGAAATTATAAAAATACTAAATCAACTTTGAAAATTATGAAAAAATTTATTTGTACATATTATTATATACACTTCTAGGGGAAAATATCAAATTCAAAGAATTTTAAGTAAGTAGAGTAATTCCTTAAGTAACCGAGCAAAATATATTGATTTTCAAAACCGATTTGAATAACCCCTTTGATGTAGTTTCTAAGCCAAACCTTTTCTGGAGAATACTTATATTGCATGCGAATACTGTATGAAGAGTTTTTGGATAAAAACGATTTCCATAATTTTTAAGATTTTTTATCCTTTAATTTGGATAAAAAAATGTCATTTTCTCAAGGATTTGGTTTATGGAACTGAATGAAAATGACATTTTCTAAATTTGGTATTAGGATTCAGTTACTAAATTTGATTCTGATTTTTGAGCTTTTACAAAAAAAAAAAATGTCATTTTCTTAACACTATTGAGAAGATACTTGCTTTGAAGGTTCCAAAACCAAAGTACTATTCAAAACCTAATTTAGAACCAAATTTAGAAAGCTAACTCAGAATCAAATTCAGTGATTGAATTAAAACCAACTTTAACAAACTAATTACCAATAAGCGAATATTTAACTAATATACGTATATATATATAATATATATATGTATATACTCATGACCTGTAATTGACCCTAAAAGTAATTACTCTTGCAAGTTGAAGTCGTAGAAGAAGAAGTTTGTGCTAACCAATAAAGTGGGATAGTACTAGCTAGATAAGTTGAATTACATGTATAGTATATAGGCTTATATCTTATTAGTGGAGAATAAATGTCTTTGAACATGATTGTGGTGTTTGTCCAAATGATGCTTAGAATTGTTGTGTAAAGTCCTTAACTTACACTTAGATTAGTAAATTGTGAATGTTCTAGTTTTTTGATGGAGTAATTGTTTGAATATTGCATCAATTCCCAATGCCGATACTTAGTGATGATGTATTTTGTATGATGTTGATAATGTGGTTATGTGAAGAATTCATCATTTGATTGAAACTAAAACTGATACTATAATGAGTATTCAAATTAGAAGCTAATTCAAAAGAAAAATTAGAACTTAAAGTAGAAACATAATGAACATGATAAGCCTTATTGATATACTTGATGTTAATTGAAAATTAGTGGCGTGACACAAAAAGGGCCCATGGGTTAGTTTTCTTAAAACTTATGGTTTTGCTAGGATAAGTTTACAAAACTAGGTTTCATGCATATAGTTCCGCATTGACCAACACTTCAACTACACTCTACGGTTTTGCTAGGTTGGGATAATTTGCTAGGTTCTTAGATATATTCTCCAAATGCCTGAATTTGTAGTTAACCAAATCGGATGAATTGTTAGGTTAGCTAAGATATCGGTACTGATGCATGTCACGTGCATTACCATGGCAAACCATTTGCATTATCTTATTTGTTGCTTAGATATTAACTGAATATGAAACTTGAGAACATGTATTACATGCTTTGGTGTATTGTTGCTTGTTTTCTACTCTCATTCAGCTCAACAATAGTTGAGGAGATAAGTTTTCTCTTATCCTTAAGTTTAGATGCAAATTTTTGGGCATCACTAGCAAATGGGATGGACTTATGAAGAGTGTTAGATAGGTCAGCTATTTTGGAAGTGGAAGTATCATTGAAAAAGTACAATAAAGACCTAAAAGCTTAACTATAGTTTAGTTTTCAAGTTTTTGAAGTTTGTAAATTCTGTAAATATTTGTAAAAAAAAACTTATAGCTAAACTTCTTTAAGAGCCAAGTATATAATGAAGTGTTATTTCCTTTTTTTTTTTTAAGAATTGAGCTTATTTACAATAAGTTTATTTATGTGATAAGATATCATGTGCTATACTGGGATGTGACTTATATACAACTCTTTTTCTTCATATTTATGTATTTATACATGTATATATGTAAATATAACAAACTATATGTACATATGTGTTATATTTACTTAGTTATGTATATACATACATGATTCATCTATATATAGTACATATAGAAATATTTAATAATAAGTACACTTATTTCAATATACATATGTATGAGAAATATTGTAAAATAGTATAAATACATACATACATATATATATATATATATAAGTAGTAAACAATAGGAGTAGATATATGCTATATGTATGTATACTACCTTATTTTTCTAAGATTTAAATGAGTATACACATATTATAGTATAAATATCAACATTTTTACATATACTAAAATTTACATATATATGTATATTAGTACCAAATTTTCTTGAAATAGATTAAGAAATATAAGTATATACATATATGTACAAATGCTGGACATGAACTTCATGGAAGAAAAGAGAGTGATTTTCTACTATGATTTAATATTTAATTATTTTAGGAAATTATAGATGTATATATTAATATTATAAATGGGTAAAAATACAAAAATTGAACAAAATAAGAAAATTTCATCTTAGACCAATAAGAAGCTACTATGTTAGCTTCTAAAATTGTTTTGATTAAAACCATAATTTACAAATAATAAGATATTAATAATTATAAATTAATTAAGAAATTAAAATTATAAGAAAAGTAATATAATTAATAATTTAGGCTTAAAATGGTGAAATAAATAAATTCTTACAAAATGGACCCAAAAATATAAAATATTTCAAAATGTAGAATTTAGAAATTGACTAAGTCATAAAATAAAAAAAAAACCTCAAAATAATAATTAAAAACATTTAGGCCAAAATAAATAAATTTGTAACATTCTTGGTCCATAATAGAAAATGTAAATTCCAATATCCAAAACGAACATCTTTACATGAAAGTACAACTGAAAACAACTATAAATTTATAAAAATCGAATTCAAAATAAAAAAGTTAGATGTGATTTAATACCTAATCAGAAGGTAGATAGTTAGCTAATTAGGTTCCTTAGTATTATATTTAGACCCTTATTAGGTTCTTATTATTTTATTTATCAATAGACACTGATCAGAAGGGTAAGCTATCTGTTGATTGCTATGATTCGTATTAGTTTTCGTTAAGTAAGTACTCTTAATGACTTTATACTTGTTTTATGCTTGTAGTTAGTGTACCTAAATTTTATATAATAATAATTTCATGCTTGAGGTTCGAGATATGTATGTGGTTGAATATTGTTTATTTGTTGTGCAAAATGTTGTTAAATGTAGCAATTAAAGAATTGGTTATATGATTTGGATGTTTTATTGATATTAGTTGATTGCTTAATAATTTGAATTAATCATGTTCAACTTATCCTAAATTAAAAAGGATCATGCATATGCACAAATATTGCATTTACTGTTCGAGTCATCATCTCAAGCGAATGGTAATGAAGGGCCCTATAGGGATGGGAATCCCATGTGAGTTGATTACTTATGATTAGTGTGATGTATGAGTACTTGTATAATAATACCCTACCTTTGGCTCACAAGCTTACTTAGGGTTGGAGATGCTAATTCTAGGTGGTTGAGGGTTGAGTCTAAAGACCTTTGCTATAGGGTATGAGTGCGGAATATAGGGGTCACCTCATTGCTAGACTTGAGAATTTGCATACTACTGGATTTTAGAAATGAAAATATATTTTTTGAAATACAGAATTTCATTATATGGTTGAAAACCCAATTGCTACAACCTAGTTGTGATTAGTGTCGATGAATCTCCAACCTTTACCTTAGAGGCATTAAATTTGAAGTTGTATGTAGTACCTAGTCAATTGCATATATTGTTTAGCATACTACTTGTTCAAGCATTCATATGCTTATTAATTAATTGTTTAATAACATGCTTACCAGTATAGTATGAGGGATATCTCACTAAGTTTGTATAGCTTACTCCCCAACAATTTATTTTGTAGGTTCATTTAAGTTGGGATTGCGATAAATTTTGAGTGTAGAACATATATCATAGATATGCAAGATAATATTAAAGTTAATTGAAAAGTATATAGCTAGTACATAAACATCTTATATAGAAAGTATTTATATGTTAAGATTCTATATAATTTAGTACTTGCTGTAATTTATATGCCTTATCTTATTATTTGGTAAAGGATACCAATTCTTTGTGATTTTAAGGGATTATAGAATATTGAATATCCATAGTTATTTATATTTTGTAATAAATTAATAAATTAAAGATTGGAAACCCAAGTGATTAATTAATTAGAGTTTTGTAATATTTGACTTACAAGGTAATTTTCGTACTATGGGTGCATACATTATATGAAAATTTTAGGCAATCTTACTAAGTCTTACTTAAGGTCATGACAGTAATGATGTAGTCATGAATTGGATTATGTAATGTCTTCGTCATAATTAACATGTGATACTTTAAGGTGTGCTCATGTTGTAAAGTGTCACAACTTATATATATTATCAATAAAGAAAAATATGATGATTCTAGTTATATGTTGAGCTAGTTATAGTCAAAACAGGTTGACTCCATCGTATCCCTAACTTAAGGATAGCCTATAGCGAATCCTCTCCCTAGCACCAAAAGATAGTTAGAAGGAAAAAGCAAAATTGGTGCCTTGAGAGGCATGTAGCTATAAAGGATAACTCAAACTTCTAAATAGCTAAATCTTCATTTTGGAATAACAAATGTTCTTATCAAATAAACTAAATGCCTAAATAGAAGAATTAGTAAGTTTTACGATTAAGGATAGCCAATGTTTCTAATCTAAGGATTTTTGGGAACTTATGGGATAACTTGAGTCCCAAATAAGATGGATTACTTGATTTCACCATTGAGGATAATAAAAGTTCCTAACCTAAAGATAACTAAGACTCTTAAATGGCTAAAGCTTCTATCAAAAATAACTAAGCTTCATGTAAAGCAACGTAAGTTCCTAAATAAAAGAATTACTTAGTTTATGATTGAAGATAGCCAAAGTTGCTAATCTAAGGATTCTTTTGAACTTGTTTGAATAACCTTAAATCATAAAATGATGGATTATTTGATATTATGATTGAGGATAGTTAAAGTTCTTGATATAAGGATAACTAGAACTATAAAGAATAACTAAGGTTCTTATAGAATAACCTATATTCCTAAACAAAAGTATTACATAGTTTCACGATTGAAGATAACTAATGTTCCAAATCTAAGGATACTTAGGACATTATGGAGTAACCTTACATCCAAAAATGATGGATTACCTAATTTCATGATTGAGGATAATCAAAGTTCCAAATTTGAGGACAACTAAGACTCCTAAATTGCTAAATCTTTTTAAAACAACTATGGTTCTTGCTAAACAAACTATGTTCCTAAAAAGAAGGATTACATGGTTTCATAATTGAGAATAGTGAATAATCTAAAAAGCTAATATTCTTAAGAACTTCTAAAATAACCTTACTTACTAATAAGATGGATTGCTTGATTTCATTATTTAAAATAACCAAATTTCTTAAATTAAGATTAACTCAAACTCCTAAATAGTTAAAGCTTCTTTTAAGAATAAGAGAGGTTCTTCTCAAAAAACCTTAATGCCTAAATAGATGGATTATTTGATTTCACAATTCACCATAGCTAAGGTTCCTAATCTAAGCATTTTTAGGAACTTGCTGGATAACCCTAGTCTTAAATAAGATGGATTACTTAATTTCATGATTAAGGATAACAAAAGTTCCTAATCTAAGGATAACTAAGACTCCTAAATAGCTAGAGTTTTTATCAAGAAAAGCTAAGGTTTGAGTGAAACAACTTAAGTTCCTAAATAGAAGGATTATCAAGTTTCATGATTAAGGATTGCCAAAGTTCTTGATCTAAGAATTCTTTTGAACTTGTAGAATAACCTTAGATCATAAAATGATGGATTTTTTGATATCAAGATTGAGGATAATCAAAGTTCTTAATCAAAGGATAACATTGACTCCTAAATAGCCAAAACTTCTACAAAAAATAGCTAAGATTCTTGTGAGATAACTTATGTTACTAAATAAGAGTATTACTTGGTTTCTCAATTGAGGACAACCAATGTTCTTAATCTAAGGATACTTAAGAAGTTGCAAAGTAACCTTACTTCAAAAAATGATAGATCACCTGATTTCAATAGTAAGGATAACCAAACCCCTAAATCTAAGGACAAGTATGACTCTAAAATAGCCAAAGCTTTTTCAAGAATAACTAACTACGTCTAGAAAAGAAGGATTACAAGGTTCCATGATTAAGAATAGCTAAGGCTCGTAATCTAAGGATTTTTAAGAACTTTTGAATTTGCCTTAGTTCCAAATAAGATAAATTACTTGATTTCATGATTTAAGATAACCACATTATCTAACCTAACGTTAACTCAAAACTCTTAAATAGCTAAAGCATCTTTTAAGAGTAAGGGAGGCTCTTGTCGAATAACCTAAATGTCTAAATAGAAGGATTACTTGGTTTCCCAATGGAGGATAGCTAAGGTTCCTAATCTAAGGATTTTTATGAACTAGTAGGATGACCTTAGTGTTGAATAAGTTGTATTACTTGATTTAATGATTAAGGTTAACAAAAGTTGCTAACTTAAGGATAACTAAGAATTCTAAATAGCTAGAACTTTTATCAAGAATAGCTAAAGTTTGTGTAGAGCCACTTAAGCTCCTAAATAGAAGAATTACTTGGTTTCGCGATTGAGAATAGCCAAAGTTCTTAATCTAAGGATTGTTTTGAAAATAACCTTTGATATTAAAATATAGATGATATGATTTCACGATATAGGATAATCAGAGTTCCTAATCTAAGGAAAACTAGGGCTCCGAAATTGACAAAGCTTCTATAAAGAATAACTAAAGTCCTGTAGAATAACTTTAGTTTCTAAACAAAAAAATTACTTTGTTTCACAAATGATGATAGCCAATGTTCCTAATTGAGGGATACTTAGGATGTAGCGGAGTAACCTTAGTTCTAAATACACTGGATCAGTAGATTGCATGTTTGAGGATAACTAAAGCTATAAATCTAAGGAGTAACTAAGACTCCTAAATAGCCGATTATTTTTCAATAATAACTAAGGTTCTTGTAGAACAAAATATGTTCCTGAAAAGAATGATTACTTGGTTTCATGATTAAAAATAACTGAGGTCCATAATGTAAGGATTCTTATAAGAACTTCTAAAATAACCATGGATGCCAATAAAATGGATTACTTGGTTTTACAATTTTGAATAACCAAATTTCCTGACCTAAGGAAAACTCGGACTTCAAAATTGCTAATGTTTCTTTATAGAATAATGAAGTTTCTTCCCAAATAAACTAAATTCCTAAATAGAAGAATTAGTTGATTTTAATGATTAAGGATAGCTAAGATTCTTAATCTAAGGATTTTCAAGAACCTACTAAATAACCTTAGTCCTAAATAAGATGGATTACTTAATTTCATAGAAAAGGATGACAAATGTTCCTAACCTAAAGATAACTAAGAATCCTAAATAGCTAAAGCTTCCATCAACAATAGCTGAGGTTCTTGTGGAATAACTTAACTTCCTAAATAGAAGGATGACTTGGTTTCATGATTGAGGATAGTCATTATTCCTAATCCAAGGATACTTAGAAAGTTGCAGAGTAACATTAGTTCCAAAAATAATGGATGACTTGATTTTACGATTACAGATAACCAAGGCTCTAAATCTAAGGATAACTAGGATTCCTAAATAAAAGCCAAAGCTTTTTGAAGAATAACTAAATTTCTTATAGAACAAACTATGTTCTTAGAAAGAAGGATAGTATGGTTTCATGATTGAGAATTGCCAAGGTTTGTAATCTAAGGATTTTTAAGAACTTCTAAAATAACCTTAGTTCCTAGTAAGATGGATTAGTTGATTTCACGATTTAGATTAACCAAATTTCCTAAGCTATGGATTACTGAAGCTCTAAAATAGCTAAAGGTTCTTTCAAGAATAATGAAGGTTCATATCGAATAACCTAAATTCTTAAATAGAAAGGTTACTTAGTCTTACGATTGGGGATAGCTGAAGTTCCTAATCAAAGGATTCTTAGGAACTTGCAAATAACCTTAGTCTCAAATAAGATGAATTACTTGATTTCACGATTCAAGATAACATAAAATCCTAACCCAAGGATAACTAAGACTCTTAAATAGATAGAGCTCCTATCAAGGATAGCTAAAGTTTATATGGAACAACTTAAGTTCCCTAATAGAATGACTACTTAGTTTCACGATTGGGGATTGACAAAGTTATTAATTTAAGGGTTCCTTAGAATTTTGGAGTAATCTTAGATCATGAAAAGATGGAATATATGATTTCACCATTAAGGATAACCGAAGTACCTAATTTAAGGATAAGTAAGACTCCTAAATAGTTAAAGCTTCTTTCTAGAAAAGGTTGTTGTATAGTAACCTAAGTTTCTAAACAGATGGATTACTTAGCTTCATAATTGATAATAGCTAAGGTTCCTAATCTAAGGAATCTTTTGAACATACTGAATAGCCTTACATCACAAAAAGATATATTATTTGATTTTACGATTGAAGATAATCAAAGTTCCTAATATAAGGATAACAAGGACTCCCAAACAGCTAAAGCTTCTTTAAAGAATAATTATAGTTCTAGTAAAATAACTTAAGTTCTTAAACAGAAGGATTACTTGGTTTTAAGATTAAAGATAGCCATTTTTCCTAATCTAAGGATACTTAGGAAGTTATAGAGTAACCTTAGCTCCAAAAATGATGGATCACCTGATTTTACAATTAAGGATAACTAAAGCTCCAAATCTAAGGATAATAAAGACTCTTAAACAGCTAAAGCTTTTTTAAGAATAACTAATGTTCTTACAAAACAAACTCTGTTCCAAAAAAAAAAAAGAGAGAATTACTAGATTTCACAATTGAGAATAGTTAAGGTTTATAATCTAGGTATTCTTAAGAACTTCTAAAATAAGCTTTCTACCAAATAAGATTGAGTATTTGATTTTACGATTTAGAATAACCAAATTTCCTAACTTAAGAATAATATAGACTTCTAAGTAGCTAACGCATCTTTCTAGAATGACAAAGGTTCTTGTCAAATAACATAAATTCTTAGATAGGATAACCCTAGTCTATAAATGAGATAGATTACTTGGTTCCACAATTGGGGATAACTAATGTCCCAAATCTCAAGATACTTAAGAAGTTGTAGAGTAAGCTTACTTCTAAAAATGATAGATCATCTGATCTCTCAAATTAGGATAACCAAAGCTCCATATCTAAATATTTTCATATCATGTGTATACAAAAATTACCTTACAAGTCAAAAATTGCAAGACTTTAATTAATTAATTATTAGGATTTCTGATTTTTAATTTATTAACTTATTGTAAAATAAAAATATAAATAACTCTGGATATCTAATATTCTCAGTCTCTTAGAATCATAGAGAATTGGTATCCCTTACCAAATAATAAGAAGGTAAGTTAATTTTATAAATTACAAGAAATACTAAATTATACAGAGCTCTACCATATAAATACTTTTCTTATGGGATGCTCCTACTTTAGCTATACATTTCTCAACTAAATCTAGCTTTCTCTTACATAACTTAGATTTGCACTCTATACTTGAGCTTATCCTAATCCTAACTTAAATGAACCTGTAAAAGAAGTTATAAAGGAATGAGCAAACCATAGCTTAGTGAGTTTGAGGTCATCTACAGTATTAGGGTTCAATTATACTCTTAAATAGCTAAATTTGCAGGGTTTACATAAAGTTCATGTTGAGGTTAGCCCAAGGTAAGGTTGGTGTTGGTAGTGGCATGTACCCTCCATGGGGTTCTCTCTTTCCCTTAGCTTGCTTGCAGATGTCATAATAACCAACTACCTTATGGATATCCTTAGCTAAACCAAGCTAATAAAAGTTCTTTTTCAACGGATTTGCTATCTTGGTCTTCCCGAAATGACCAAATAATCCTCTACTATGAGCTTCCCTGACCAATAGCTCACGTGTAGAGCAATTTAGAATACATGGCTTGTAGTCCTTGAATAGATAACCATCCTTAAGATAATATCCTCTAATAATTATTCCTTCTTGACACTATTCAACAATAGGACCAAAGTGAGGGTCATTAACATACTACTCAATGATGAGTGGGAATCCTAATAATTTCATTTGCAAAGTGGTCAGCAAGGTGTTCCGTCTTGATAGGGTATCGATGACCGAATTTACAATTACCTTCTTATGCCGGATGACATATGAGAATCCTTCCATGAACTCTAACTACTTAGCTTGCCTCTTTGAAAGCTTTTTTTAGCTCCTAAGATGCTTTAGAGACTTATGGTCTATATAAATAATAAACTTTCATGGTAGTAAGTAGTGTTGCCAAACAATGAGGGCTTGGTAAAGAGAGTATAACTCCTTCTCGTATACGAAATAGTTCAGGGTAGGATCACTAAGTTTCTCACTATGGTAAGTAAGGAGTCATCATTCCTGCATCACATTCTCATTTAAAGGGCTTATTAAAATTTGGCAGTAATAGGACAGTACTGAGGTAAGTTTTTCCTTAATCTCTCTAAAGCTCTATTCAACTCGATCATTCCACCTGAATCCTTTACTCTTCTTTGTCAATTCGGTTAAAGAGGTGGCTATTGTACTAAAATCCTTAATAAATCACCTATAGAAAGAAGTTAGGCTATGGAAACTTCGAACCTCAGTGATAATATTCAGCGTTGGCCATTCTAGAATAGCTTAAATCTTTTCTTCATTCGCTTGGATCCCTTCCCCTAACATAATAAACCCTATAAAAAACTAAACATACATTTCTTCACATTCCTATACAACTTCTCAACTTACAAATGTCAAATACTTCACAAAGATGTTGAACACGGTCATTCATGTCAACAATAAATACTAATATGTCAGCAAAATACACGACCACACATCTTTCAATCAAAAGGCACATCACATGGTTCATCAACCTCATGAATGTGCTCAGTGCATTAGTAAGTCCAAACATTATAACCAATCATTCGTAAAGTCCATGCTTAGTTTTGAAGGTAGTCTTCTACTTATCCCTCAATCTCATACGAATTTGATGATAGCCACTTCACAGATCAATCTTTGAAAATATCTTGGTGCCTTGAAGCTCATCCAGAATATCATCGAGCCTTGATATTGGATATCAGTACATGATAGTAATCTGGTTGATTTGTCGATTATCAATATACATATGCCATGAACCATCTTTCTTTGGAACAAGCAAAACTGGTACAGCACAAGGGCTCATGCTCTCCCTTACACATCCTTGCTCTATGAGCTCGTCCACCTATCTCTTTAGCTCAATAACTTGGTTAGGGTTCATCCTATATGCAGGTTGGTTCAATAGGGCGACACCTGGCTACAGATTAATACAATACTTTATGCCTTAGGCTAGTGGCAATCCTCTAGGTAGTTCTTCTAGGAACAAGTCAAAAAACTCATCTAGTAAGGTTTGGATCTCCTTTGGGACGTTATGTAATTCCTTCATCTTGAATAATCTCCTAACCAATAGAAACATAGGCTCGTTAGCATTCTTAGCAGATCAAAGCTCTCTTTGGTTCATACTAAGGTCTTTTTCTTATTAGCTTGGGTAAGCTACTTGTAGGTTTCGTTTACTTAGGATAGGATCAAAGGTTCCAACATAATCTTCCTTGCATCCTTAACAAAGGCATAAGTGTTCTTATACCCATCATGAGTAACATGCCGATCAAATAACCAAGGTTATCGAAGCAGTAGATGTGAAGCTCTTATAGGGATGACATTGCAAACTACTTCGTCCCTATACACATTCCTAACAATGAACGACATGATCACTTACTTAGTCACATGTAAGGTAACCTTATTGATGAATTGCTGACCATTAGTCTCATTATTCACACACGACTTTGAGGACTTCAATCCCTCACCCAAAGAATCCTCTCTTGACAACTTGCTGATAATAAGAAAATTTACATTGAAGGAAGGTAATTGAACTCCTTGAGCTCCCTCCATTATTATACAATGATTTATACTTTCGTTAATGATGTTGCCATCCATTCTCTTACCAAGGACCTTATGCCGAGTAATCCAACCAACTGTTGCTGATAGGTTCTTGCTAAGTGACGAGAGAGTCACTTACCTGCCAAGTAGTTTTCTCTCAGCAAGCTACCATTTCTTTCATCCTGACCTCTTTATTGTTGTAACATTTTGATCCCTCTCGCCTGCTGTATTCAGAGAATCTTTGTACAAGACAAATGTTGCACTACCACTTATCTTCCTCATATGGCATTATACTACCTATCCACTTTTGTCTTTTTTCCTTTTTACCCCTTTTCTTATGTACTAAGAATCCCCTTTTTGTATATACTTTCTTGTAATTTCTTTATTTGTAATGTTTCCCTTGAGACTTACTATAAATAGTCCCTTTCCCTTGTAAGATGTAGATAACTTACAATTAAGATTGAATATTTTGTTCTTATGAGATAACCTTCTCTAAGTCCATCTTTCATACACTCTTATCTAACCTAGCTAAGTAGCATAGGATTATTGGCGGGTGGGCCTTGACATCAACTTAAGTGTCATATCAAGTGAGATGTCAAGTCGTGTTGTGTTTGTTGGTGAGTCACATCCTCCGAGTATCTTCACGTCAGTTACTCTTGTTCCTTTATGGATCATTTCTATCTAATTTCTTTGATATTTCAAAGGAACCATTTTATTTCAGATTTGCCTTGGTAAGTCCTAGTGATAACTAAGCTCTCAGACACACCACTTATCATGAAGCTAGTACAATTTGTAAGGTCGGGAATACTTGGAGGTCGGTAGAGCCAACCTCTATACAAAGGACTATTTAACTATATTAGTATAACTTCCTTCATCCACTATAGTGGTGCACAATTGTCCCTTGATGGTACATTTGGTGTAGAACAGATTTTCCCTCTAGTCTTCCTTAGAGCTCGGTAGGGAGCTCAATATTCACCTTAAAACTAAGGTCATCACTTCTCCTTGGTCGGCATAGATACAGGTCTCCTCTTCTTCTTTAACTTTGGGTTTTCTAACATCCTCTTCCTTCTTGGGCTCACTCTCGTCAATGCTATCCACTATATCTCCTCGGAGCACCATGATACGTCAATTCGAACACTTAGCAGCCATATGTCTATAGCCCAAGCATTTAAAGAATTTTACCTCATTGGTCTTCCGTTTAGTGGTTTTCCCTTTCTCGTATGTTCTTAGAGTTGGCCTAACGTCGAATCAGCCTGGTTGACCATCTCAACCCAATTGTTATCAAGTTTATCACTCCTTTCCTCAACTTAGTATGTCCTCCTCAACTTAGCTTGAATAAGTCAACATGATATTAGGCCTCGTAAGAATGTCGGCTTGGAACATTTCTCTTCTACTTTTTGACCCTCTACGTGATCTTAATCGCTTCTTCTAAGGTATAAAACCTTTATACTTCTATAATGTTATGAATCTCATGCTTGAGCCCATAAATGAATCTCAATACTGTACAGGCCTCTAGCTCTTCCACATTGGCTCGAATCATTAATATCTGGAACTTTCTTACATAGTCATCAACAGATCAACTTCTTTGGTGGAGCTGTTACAACTTTGCAAACGTATCTTGTAAATAAGTCTCAGGTACAAATCTGCCTCTAAACAACCTTTTCATCTCATCCTAAGTTTTAACACCTTTTCTTCCATCTCTTGCTCTAGCTGTATTTAGATTTTTCCACCATATGGTGGCATACCTTGTAAACTTCAATACAGCAAGTCAGACTTTAATAACGTCCATATACCTATAACATTCAAACATTTTCTTAACTTTCTCTTCCCATTCCAAGTATTCATCGACATCTATACTCCCCCTGAAAGTTGAGATTTGAACCTTAACATTATCTAATTCTTGAAGAGCTTAGTGTACTCATCCCTGTACTCGATAATAGTCAGCATCTTCTTCTTCCTCCCTAAACTCTTCAACATCCAACTCCTCCTCATCTTCCTCAATATCTTCTAGCTCTAGTCTTTGTCTAATAACTCCTTTAACTTGAGGGTATTGAAGTAGGTGATTAGCTCGACCACCTTAGCCATAACCCTTTCTTGAATATTTTCAAGTAAGATTTGTGATGGTATTCTCTAGGGTCATTGCTTATTAACTTACATTGCTGTAAATAAATTCTCAACAAGGTTTGTGAGTCAGTCAAGTCTATCATCAATGGACCCTAGGGTGTTATTATCATTATGACCATGACTAGGTTGAGCACTATTACTTTGGTCTCTAATAGCACCCTAAACATTCGAATCTGACATAGTATAATACTTCTCATACAAATTAACAATTTACGAATAATCTTATTACCCAATAGTCACTCAAATAGAATAGAACAAACTTGCTCTATTTTTGTAATGAAAAACATAGTAAGAATAGAATAACAATGGAACTACTATCACATAAACACACTACAGTAGCTACGGAAGAAACATAGCAGCCACTACTAGTAAAGTGAACTAAAACTCCATTACAACTTTACATACTCCTTCTCGGAATTGTGCTCTAATACCAGTAAAGCTAATGAACCTTCAGGGTTAGATATACGGAAAAGTACCACAACGAAATATACTAAAAAAAAACAGAAGAAAGCTAGCAAAATTCGGGCAGCTACCGAATGGATATGATGCACCACTTGATCTTACTTGACCTACAATCTGTCAAATATGACATGTCGGTCTAAATTGAAGGGTCACTTGCCACTACTCCTTACTAAAAAGAATAGATAAGAGCTGAAGGGTAAGAAGAACACTAAGGTTGCTCAAAGGAATACTTGATTAATCTGATATTGATGGTATGATCGTTCGTATACAAGAAAGTGGGGGTTTATATACCTATGCACTAGGGTTATTTACATATATGAAAAGACAAAAGGGTATTCTACAACTAGGTTACATAAGTCATACTAAAAAGAGTAAAAGAGATAAAGAATATTCAATTATGAAAAAGAAAGAATCATTCTAGCATATTGTGTTAAAAGACATATTTTGCTTAGCATTTAGATAAGAGAAATATAGTACAAGGTAGGTGGAAATAAAGTAATGCTTATGGTTAGGGACCAACCTGATGTAAATCAGGTCAAGGACCAATTAGTTCTTCTGAGGAGAAGTCAACTTGATTTAGGGTCAGATGCTTGCAGTTGGATTGGGAGCTCGCTTTAGCTACTCTTAGGCTATCTTCCTAGGATAAAGCATTGTTGTTGAATAGGGGTGAATCTAATGCATGTAAGGATCTGATAGTCAAGTTGGTAGGAGATTAGCTCAAGAGAGGATTCCTCATCTCGAATATGGCCTAGAGCTAGTATCCTCTAAGTAAGTCCTTGGAGTCTTCTAGCTCAACTGCATATGAATAGTCCATAGGGTTGATTTCTATCAACTTGCTTTTATGATTGAGAGTAGTTAAAGTCCATAATCTAAGGATTCTTAGGAACTTCTAAAATAACCTTAGTACTTGATAAGTTGGATTAGTTTATTTCACAATTTAGAATAACCAAATTTCCTAACCAGAGTCCTAAATAGCCAAAGCTTCTTTCATGAATAATGAATGTTCTTGCCAAATAAAATAAATGCCCAAATAGAGGACTATTTGGTTTCATGATAGAGGATAGCTAAAGTTCCTAATCTAGAGATTTTTATGAATATACAGGATATCCTTAGTACCAAGAAAGATGGATTACTTGATTTGAAGATTATGGATAACAAATATTCCTAACCTAAGGATAACTAAGAATCGTAAAGAGTTAGAGCTCCTTTCAAGAATAACTAAGGTTTGTGTGGAACAACTTTAGTTCCTAAATAGAAGGACTACATAGTTTTATGATTGAGGATAGCCAAAGTTCCCAATCTAAGGATTCTTTGAATTTGCAGAATAACCTTAAATGAAAAAAAGATGGATTATTTGATTTCACAATTGAGAAAAATTGAAGCTTCTTTAAAGACTAAATAAGGTTCTTGCAAAACAAACTATGTTTCTAAAAAGAAGGATTAGTAGCTTTCACAATTGAGAATAGCCAAAGTCTATAATCTAAAGATTCTAACGAACATCTGAAATAACCTTAGTAACCGATAAGTTAGATTACTTGATTTCATGATTTAGAATGACTAAATTTCTAGTCCTAAGGATAACTTAGACTCTTAAATAACTAAAGCTTCTTTTAAGAATAACAAAGTTTTTATCAAATAACATAGTACCTAAATAGAAGGATTACTTAGTTTCATGATTGATTATAGCTTAAGTTCCTAATCTAAGGATTTTTGGGAACATGCAAGATATCCTTAGTACCAAAAAAGATGGATTATTTGACTTCATGATTGAGAATAACAAAAGTTCCTAACTTAAGGATAACAAAGACTCATAAATGGACAGAGCTTCTATTAAGAATAGCTAAGGCTTGTATGGAACAACTTGAGTTCCTAAATAGAAGGATAACTTAATCTCATGATTGAAGACAACTGAAGTTCCTAATCTAAGGATTATTTTGAACTTATGGAATAACCTTAGAACATAAAAAGATGGATTATTTGATTCCTTAAGTGAGAATAATCAAAGTTCTTTATATACTGATAACTAGGACTCCTAAATAGCTAATGCTTTTTTAAAGAATAACTAAGGTTCTTATAGAATAGCCTAAGTTCCAAAACAAAAGGATTACCTAGCTTTACAATTGAGGATAGTCAATGTTCTAAATCTAAGGATACTTAGGAAGTTGTAGAGTAACCTTAGTTTTGAAAGTGTTGGATTACTTGATTTCATGATTGGGGATAATTGAAGCTCTAAATCTAAGAATAACTAAGAATCCTAAATAGCCAATTCTTTTTTAAGAATAACTAAGGTTATAGTAGTACAAACTAAGCTCCTGAAAAGAAGGATTACTTGTTTTCACAATTGAGAATGGCCAAAGTTCATAATCTAAGGATTCTTAAGAACTTCTGAAAGAGCCTTAGTACCTGATAAGTTGGAATGCTTGATTTCATGATTTAGAATGACCAAATTTTCTATAAATAACTCAGGCTCTTAAATAGCCAAAGCTTCATTCAAGAACATCAAGTGTTCTTGTCAAATAACATAAATCCCCAAATAGAAGGATTACATGGTTTCATGATTGAGGAAAGCCCATGTTCCTAATATATGGATTTTTAGGAATGTATGGAATATCTTTAGTATTAAACAAGATGGATTATTTAATTTTACAATTGAGGATAACAAAATTTCCTAACCTAAGGATGACTATGACTCCTAAATAGATAGAGCTTCTATCAATAATAGCTAAGGTTCATGTGGAACAACTTATATTCCAAAACAAAAGGATTACTTGGTCTCACGAATGAGGACAATCGAAGATCTTAATCTAAGGGTTGTTTTGAACTTATTGAATATCCATAGAACACAGAAAGATGGATTATTTGATTTCATGATATAGGCTGACTAAAGTTCTTAATCTAAGAATAATTAGGACTCCTAAATAGCTAAAGCTTCTATGAAGAATAACTAAGGTTCTTGTAGAATAACTTATGCTCCTAAATAAAATGATTATTTGGTTTCACGATTGAAGATGGCTAATGTTCCTAATCTAAGGATACTTAGGAAGTTATAGAGTAACCTTAGCTCTAAAAGTGTTGGATCACCTCATTTCACGATTAAGGAAAATTAAAGCTCTAAATCTAAGGTTAACTAAGACTCCTAAATAGCCAAAGCTCACTAAGGTTCATGTAAAAGAACTATGTTCCTAAAAAGAAGGATTACTTGCTTTCATAATTAAGAATATCCAAAATTCGTAATCTAAGGATTCATTAGAACTATTAAAATAACCCTAGTACTTGATAAGTTAGATTACTTAATTTCACAATTTAGAATAACCAAATTTCCTGCCCTAAGAATAACTTAGAATCACAAATACCTAAAGCTTCTTTTAAGAATAACAAAGGTACTTGTTGAATAACATAAATGCCTAAATAGAAGGATTACTTGGTTTCATGATTGAGTATAGCACTAGTTCTTAATTTAAGGATTTTCAAGAATGTATAGGATATCCTTAGGACAAAAAATAGATGGATTACTTGATTTCACGATTGAGGATAACAAAAGCTCCTAACTTAAGGATAACTAAGACTCTTATATAACCAAAACTTCTATCAAGAATAGCTATGGTTCGTGTAGAATAACTAAAGTACCTAATTCGAAGGATTACTTAGTTTCACAATTAAAGATAACCGAAGTTCTTAATTTGAGTATTCTTTTCAACTTATAGAGTAACCTTAGATAAAAATAAATAAAAAGATGGATTATTTGATTTCATAGTTGAGAATAATCAAAGTTCTTAATGTAAGGATAACTAGGACTCCAAATAGCTAAAGCTTCTTTAAAGAATAATTAAGGTTCTTGTAGAATAACCTAAGTTCCAAAACAGAAGGATTACTTAGCTTTACAATTAAGGATACCTAATGTTTCGAATCTAAGGATGCTTAAGAAGTTTCAAAGTAACTATAGTTTTGAAAATGATGGATCATCGGATTTTACGATCGAAGAAAACTAAAGCTTCAAATCTTAGGGTAACTAAAATTCCTAAATAGCCAAAGCTTATTAACAAATAACTAAGGTTCTTGCATAACAAACTAAGTTTTTAAAAAGAAGGATTACTTATTTTCATAATTGAGAAGAGCCAAAGTTCATGATGTAAGGATTCTTAAGAACTTTTGAAATAACCTTAGCACTTGCTAAGTTAGATTACTTGATTTCATTATTTTGAATAACTAAATTTTCTAACCTAAGGATAACTTAGACTCCTAAATAGCTAAAGCTTCTTTTAAGAATAACGAGTGTTTTTGTCAAATAACATAAATGCCTAAATAGAAGGATTACCTAGTTTCATGATTGAGAAAATTCCAAGTTCTTAATCTAAGGATTTGAAGGAATGTATAGGATATCCTTAGTACTAAACAAGATGGATTATTTGATTTCATGATTGAGAATATTAAAATTTTCTAACCTAAGGATGACTAAGACTCCTAAATAGATAGAACTTCTATCTAGAATAGCTAAGGTTCTTGTGAAACAACTTAAGTTCTTAAATAGAAAGATTACTTAGCCTCACAAACGAGGATAGCTGAAGTTCCTAATGTAAGGATTGTTTAGAACTTCTGGAATATCCTTTAAGCATTAAAAGATAGATTATTTGATTTCAAGATGGAGGCTAACCAAAGTTCCTAATCTAAGGATAATTAGGGCTCCTAGGTAGCCAAATCTTCTATAAAGAATAACCAAGGTTCTTGTAGAATAACTTATGTTCCTAAATAGAAGGATTACCTAGTTTTATGATTGAGGATAGATAGTGTTCCTAATTTAAGGATACTTAGGAAGTTACGAAAAAGCCTTATTTTGAAAGTGTTGGATTACCTAATTTCTCAATTGAGAATAACTAAAGCACGAAATTTAAGATAGCTAAGACACTCGAATAGCCAAAGCTTTTTGAAGAATAACTAAGGTTCTTACCAAAGTAACAATTTTCCTAAAAAGAAGGATTGTTCACTTTCATGATTGAGAATAGCTAAATTCTGTAATCTAAGGATGCTTAACAACTTCTAAAATAACCTTAATAGTTGATAAATTGGATTACTTGATTTTATGATTTAGAATATATACATTTCCTATCCTAAAATAAATTAGAATCCTAAATAGCTAAAGTTTCTTTCAAGAATAACAAAGGTACTTGTCAAATAACATAAATGCCCAAATAGAAGGATTACTTGGTTTCATGATTGAGGATAGCCAAAGTTCTTATTTAAAGCATTTTTAAGAGTTTACAGGATACCCTTAGCAACAAGGAAGATGAATTACTTTATTTTACAATTGAGGATAACAAAAGTTCTAAAGTTAAGATAACTAAGATTGCTAAATAGATAGAACTTCTATTAGGAATAGCCATGGTTTAAGTAGAACATCGTAAGTTTCAAAATAGAAGGATTACTTGGTCTAACGATTAAAGATAGCTAAAGTTCATAATCTAAAGATTCTTTTGAATTTGTGGAATAACCTTTGATCATAAAAAAATGGATGTTTTAATTTCATGATTGAGGATAGCTAAAGTACCTAATCTTAGGATAATTAGGATTCCCAAATAGCTAAAGCTTCAATATAGAATAACTAAGGTTCTTGTACAATAACCTATGTTCCTAAACAGAAGAATTGCTTAGTTTCACCATGGAGAATAATCAATGTTCCTATTGTAAGGATTCTTACTAAGTTATAGACAAACCTTAGTTCTGAATGTGTTAGATCACTTGATTCCTCAATTAAGAATAACCAAAGCTCCAAATCTAAGGATAAATAAGACTCCTAAATAGCTAAAGCCTTTTGTAGAATAACTAAGGTTCTTTCTAAAGTAACTATTTTCCTAAAATAAAGGTTACTAGCATTCATGATTGAGAATAGCCAAAGTCCGTAATCTAAGGATTCTTAAGAACATATGAAATAACCTTAGTAGTCAATAAGTTAGATTACTTGATCTCATGATTTAGAATAATCAAATTTCTTATCCTATGAATAACTCAAAATCCTAAATAGCCAAAGCTTTTTCTAAAAATGACAAAGGTACTTGTCAAATAATGTAAATGCTTAAATAGAAAGATTACTTGATTTCATGATGGAGTGTAGCTTAAGTTCTTAATCTAAGGATTTTTAGGAATGTACGGGATGTCCTTAGTACAAAAAAAGATGGATTACTTAATTTCATGATTAAGGATAACATAAGTTCCTAACCTAAGAATAACTAAGACTCCTATATAGCTAGAGCTTCTATCAAGAATAGCTAAGGTTCGTGTATAGCAACTAAAGTACCTAATTAGAAGGATTACTTGATTTTATGATTAAGGATAACTGGAATTCCTAATCTAAGGATTCTTTTTAACCTGTAGAGTAACCTTAGATAAATAAAAGATGAATTATTTGATTTCACAATTGAAAATAATTAAAGTTCCCAATCTATGGATACTTAGAACTCCTAAATAACCAAAGCTTCTTTAAAGAATAGCCACGGTTCTCATGAAAAAGCCTAAGTTCTAAAATAGAAGGATTACTTAGCTTCATGATTGAGGATGCCTATTGTTACTAATCTAAGGATATTGAGGAAATTGTGGAGTAACCATAGTTTCGAAAATGATAGATAATTAGATTTCACTATTAAGGATAACCAAAGCTCTAAATCTTTGGAAAACTAAGACTCCTAAATAGCCTAAGCTTTTCGAAGAATAACTAAGATTCTTGTGAAATAATGTATGTTCCTATAAAGAAGGATTACATGTTTTTACGATTAAAAATACCTAAAGTTCATAATCTAAGGATTCTTAAGAACTTCTGAAATAACCTTAATACTTGGTAAGTTTGACTATTTGAGTACTTGATTTCATGATTTAAAATAAGCAAATTTCCTAACCTAGGGATAATTTAGACTCTTAAATAACCAAAGCTTATTTCAAGAATAATGAGTGTTCTTGTCATGACCTGAAGGTAGTATAGTCATGGCAAGCACCATATATGATACAAAAGACCATAGATTGGTTTCCCTTCTAATCAACGACTCTTCATATGACATACAAGGCTATTATAATAACTAACTTCCCTAAACTAAACAAGTAAGAATAATATCAAAACAAATTTATATTAACATAAATTTTATATTAAAGTAGCTATACTAAACAAAAGCTATAGTAATCTAGATTGTCAGTAAAGTAACTATAGTAAAGTCAGAATAAAGAGATGCATAAGATTTTTGTCCGAGAGTCTAAATATAACCTCTTAACTCTCATATCTATAAACACTTATCCCAAAACCCAATATTAACCTTTGGTATATAGTGGCTAGCATTCACAAATAGGTAATCTTGCATCAAAAGTCTATGAAGGTATAAGCTATAAAGCATAGTGAGTTATTTCTCGACCACACCGATAATCAGGTTATATAAACATTATTTTCAAACAAATAAATGAATAGGCAAGCAATATATCAAACAAATACATATAGTTGACTAAGTAGTATATGCAGCTCAAATTTAATACCTTTCGAGGTCAAAGTTGGAGTAGACACAGCACCACTTAGATGAGGGTATTATACCTAAACTTATTTCACTACAAGACTTCATGTTTCCTATTCAATTCAAAACAATCTATTTGTTTTAATCAAAAACCAAGTTCCAAATATAATTGTGAATAGGCCCCTCTAGTCCACATTCACCCTTAAATGAAAGCCTCTAAACTCAACCCATAATCAGATGGTTGGCATCTCTAATGTTTAGTAATCTTACAGGCTAGGATAAGGTCATGTTGTGTATGTGCATTATATCAAAACACTAATATTAGATTAGTCAACCCTCACATGGCCTCTCGCTATCTCCATATGATATGATAGCTGAAGTAATCATATGTAATGCATTTTTATGCATGAACTAGTTTGTTTAAATAAGTTAGATATAATTATGTCCAGTTATTGTATGACTAACTGGTATCACAAACAGACAATTTCTACTAAATCTATTATGCAATAGAAAATTCGTCTTCATAATTTATAGAAACTTCATAATTTAACAAATAGTAGTATTCACATGTATAACCCATCCACATACGCCATTTGTTTAACGATATTAATAAATTATACTAACTATAAATACAAATAGGTATGGAATCATAGGAAGTACTCACTTAGCCATGATAATCTTAAGGGTCACAATAGTTCACAGAAAGATTCGAACCCTCATCGAGATTACCTAATTATTATAGAATAGAAAAGATAATAAGTAACTAATCTATCTAAATCTACTTAAGTTTTCTATAAATTTTCCTGATTTAAGCTTTTTCATCAATCACGTATAACTTTTTCATTATAATTCCGATATTTACAAATTTATAGTCGATTTCTATCATTTTTGAACGTATATTCATGTGGTAGGGTTCATTTTGGACGTTAAAACTTACATTTTTCAATATGGACTTAAGTTGTCACAAATTTAATTATTGTGACCCTAGTATTGTTATTTATCAATTTTGAGCATTCATTTATTATTTTATGATTTAAGTAATTTATAAATTTCATATTTTTATGATTTCTTATTTTTAAGTTCAATTTTTGTAGATTTCACTATTTTTCCAATTTAAGCTTAATTTTCTATTTATTCAAATTTGGTTATTATTGTAAATTTTCTTAATTAATTTATTATTATTATATGTTAATTAATTTGAAATTTTTTATTTATTTACTTATTTGTTGTAAATTGCTAACATAGCATGATTTCATTGGTCTATGTGGTAATCTGTTAATTTTCCTTTATTTTTATATTTCTTAAATTTTTGTATCATTGTTATGTATACTAATTTGACATTATAATTAATTTATTTAATAAATTATGGGCCTTTCATATCTTTATGGGTTTAGCCCATATATATGTATACATATACATATTTATTTCCTTTATATTACATTAGATAAAATATTATAAATATGTATGTATTCATATTTCATACATATACCTATATATCTTATAATATATATAAACCCTTAGCATACTAGTGCATACACTTGTATGTTTACTATTATCATACATATACCCATACTCATATACATATACATATATACACGTATTTATACTTTTATTATACATATTATTATATATGTACACATTTTCATATGTAATTTTATACATACCTTTCTGCATGTATATTTATATTTTTTATTGTATTTTTAAATAATCTTCAATAGATAACTTATAACACACACATATATATTTTCAATTTTGTATAAATCTATAAATACTTAATATCTCTATTATGTAAGGTTATGTACACATGGGAATATGCTTGTATAATGCTGTGTAAGTGTATATACATATATATATATATGTTTCAAATCTTATGTGCATATACATCTATTTATACTATATGTTCTATTATAGTTTGTATATATATTTTTTATATATGTACATGTTCTATACATACATAAACTATACAATGGAGTGTTTATTCAATCTAAGTATGTACATGTACTTATATATAGATATTCCAATATACACAATAACATGTACACAAATATAACATAAATTCTAGGAGAAATAAGCTTACTACATATAATTTAGTACATGTACATACATTTCTATTGCAAACACTAAGTTACATGTACGTTACCTTCACTATAATAGTACACATATATACTTAAGAAAATACCAAAAAGCTAATGCACATAACACAACAATTATAATCAAAATACCAAAAAAATATAAAGAAAATATAATTACTTGATTTAGGAATATTTTTTATGTAAAAATTTTTCTCTTATTCCTTCTTTTATGTTGGAAAAGTGGGTGTTGGATAGTAAAAATGAAGTTGAAAGTTAGGAGAGAAAATTAGGAAAATGGAAGCAAGGAAGAAGAGAGAGAAGATGATGGTTTGAAAAGGGGATGGGGATTCTACATGTTTCTAAATTATTTTTAACAAAAATGAAGAAGTTGAGGGAGAATTATAGATGTATGTGTAGTGTTATGGCATGAAGGAAAAGAGAAGGAGGGAAAAGGAAAAGATGTATTAAATGCATTGAAAAAGACATGTTGAATTTTTGTCAAAATTATAATATTAATATGATAATTATATTTTCTACATGTAATAGATATAATTAGTAGGACGAAAAAGGAAATAAAAAGAAAATATAAGAAAGAAAGGAAAACAGGGAAAATAAGAAAAATAAATAAATATTTGAATTTACTTGCAATATTTTTAATACTATAAATAATATTAGTTGTAATATGTATTGCGATTATTTAGAAAATTATTAGATATAAAAATAACATTAGTTATATGTCACATAATTAATAATTAAATAATAATATAAGACTCAACTAGTCAAATTCATATAATACTAATTTATTTATATGTAATTATTAATGATTATAAAATAATATTATCAATTTATAAATAATATAGTATTTTCACAATTATTATCATTTAATAGTTATCTTTAAGCGTTCATTAGCGACTTTATGCAATTTGGCATATCGTTCATTTATTAGGCTCAATTAAAGTTCTACCACTCTTTTAGCAAATCGCTACACTTATAGGCTTAAAGTTTTGATTTTAGCATTTTTATCACATTTGAGTACAATCTCTACTATTTAGATGCATTTATGTTTTAGAGCTTTTTATATGTAATTAGGGTTTTTCTCATCTAAATGATTTTAGGATTTATAATTCAACAAAATTTTTAATTTATCTAGCCTTATTGACTCTTAAGGTTATCTAAGACACCTAAGTCTAATCTAAGATTTAGATTGAAACTTTTAGGGATTTATAGTTCTTGTCAAATAATATAAATGTCAAAATAGAAGGATTACTTAGTTTCATGATTGAGAAAAGCTTAAGTTCATAATCTAAGGATTTTTAAGAACGTATAGGATATCCTTAGTATCAAATAAAATGGATTACTTGATTTCACGATTTAGGATAATAAAAGTTCTTAACATAATGATAACTAAGACTCATAAATAGATAGAGCTTTTATCAGGAATAGTTAAAGTTCATGTAGAACAACTTAAATTTCTAAACAAAAGGATTACTTAGTGTCAAGAATAAAGATAGTCGAAGTTCTAAATCTAAGGATTGTTTTGAACTTGTGGAATATCCTTAGAACATAAAAAGATAGATTATTTCATTTTACGAATGATGTTAATTAAAGGTCTTAATCTAAGAATAGTTAGAGCTCCCAAATAGCCAAAGCTTCTATAAAGAATAACCAAGGTTCTTATAGAATAACCTATATTCCTAAACAGAAGGATTATCTAGTTTCACGATTGAGGATAGCCAATGTTCCTATTCTAAGGATACTTAAGAAGTTATGAAGAACCCTTAGTTTCAAAAGTGTTGGATCACTTGATTTCTTGATTAAGAATAAATAAAGCTCTAAATCTAAGGATAACTAAGACTCTAAAATAGGCAAAGCTTTTTGAAAAACAACTAAGGTTCATACAAAAGTAACTATTATCCTATAAAGAAGGATTATTAGCTATCATAATTGAGAATAGCAAAGGTTTGTAACCTAAGGATTCTTAAGTATTTCTTAAATATCGTTAGTTCCAAATAAGATGGAATACCTAGTTTCATAATTTAAAGTAACCAGATTTCCTACCCTAAGGATAATTCAAACATCTAAATAGCCAAAGTTTCTTTCAAGAATGATGAAGGTACTTGTAAAATAAAATAAATGCACAAATAGAAGGATTACTTGGTTTCGTGATTGAGGATAGCCAAAGTTTCTAATATAAATATTTTTAGGAAATTGTAGGGCATCCTTAGTACTAAAAAAGATAGATTACTTGATTTCATGATTGAAGATAATAGAAGTTCCTAACCTAAGGGCAACTAAGACTCACAAATAGCCAAAGCTTTCATAAAGAATAGCTATGGTTTGTGTGGAACAACTTATGTTCCTAAATCGAAGGATTACTTGGTTTTACAATTGATGATAGCTAAAGTTCTTAATCTAAGGATTCTTTTCAACTTGTAGAATAACCTTTTGTCATAAAAAGATGGATTATTTGATTTTACAATTGAGGATAACTAAAGTTTCTAATCTAAGGATAATTAAGACTCCTAAATAGCTAAAGCTTCTATAAAGAATAACTAAGGTTCTTATAGAAAAACCTAAGTTCCTAAACAAAAGGATTACTTAGTTTTACGATTAAAGATATCTAATTTTCATAATCTAAGGATACTTAGGATGTTACAAAGAAAGCTTAGTTCTAATAGTGTTAGATCATCTAATTTCTCGATTGAGGATAACCAAAGCTCCAAATCTAAAGATAACTAAGACTCCTAAATAGTCAAAGCTTTTTGAAGAATAACTAAGGTTTTTGTGAAAGTAAGTATTTTCCTAAAAAGAAGGATTACTAGCTTTCACAATTAAGAATAACCAATGTTTGTAATCTAAGGATTCTTACAAAATTCTGAAATGACCTTAGTAACTGATAAGTTGGATTACTAGATTTCAAAATTTAGAATAGCTAAATTTCTAGCCCTAACAATAAATTGGAATCCTAAATAGCTAAAGCTTCTTTCAAGAATAATGAAGGTATTAGTCGAATTACATAAATGTCTAAATAGAAGGATTACTTAGTTTCATGATTGAGGATAGCTAAAGTTCTTAGTCTAAGAATTTTTATGAACATGTGAGATATCCTTAATACCTAAAAAGAAGGATTACATAATTTTAAGATTAAGGATAACAAAAGTTCCTTAGTTAAGGATAACTAAGACTACTAAATAAATATAGCTTTTATCAAGAATAGCTATGGTTTAAGTGGAACGACGTAAGTTCCAAAACAGAAAGATTACTTGGTCTCATGATTGAGGATAGCCTAAGTTTCTATTCTAAGGATTCCTTTGAACTTGTGGAATAACCTTAAATCATAAAAAGATGTATTATTTGATTTCGTAATTAAGGATAGTAAAAGTTCCTAATCTAAGGATAATTAGGTCTCCCAAATTTCTAAAGCTTCTATAAAAAATAACCAAGGTTATTGTAGAATAACCTAAGTTCCTAAATAGAAGGATTACTAGGTTTTATGATTGAGGATAGCTAATGTTCTTAAGTATTTCTAAAATAACCTAAGTCCCCAATAAGATGTTATACTTGATTTCACAATTTAGAATAAACAAATTTCCTACCCTAAGGATAACTTAGACTTCCATATAGCTAAAGCTTTTTTCAAGAATAACGAAGGTTTTTGTTGAATAACATAAATGCCTAAATGGAAGGATTATTTGTTTTCATGATTATGGATGGCCATATATAGTGTAAGTGAAGAATTATCCATATATAGTGTAAGTGAAGGGGTGATAAGAAAAATGTCTTATTACTAGATTCTGATAAGTTATCAATTGATAAATGATTCTAACTCTCAATTGATAAATTATCTAAAGCGATTGGTTGGTCTACTTATTGATGTGTAAGGCTTAGACATGAAGATAAGGGCATGGTCTAATAGGAAATTGTTTAGGGTTTTCATCTTGCATTGTTTTGTAATTTACGATTTGATTTTTATAAAATTGTGAAATTTTCTAAAGTTGAATGAAATTATTCAAATTAAATAATCGATTAATTGCTTAGGGTTAAAATTCCTTCATGGTTTAGGGTTTTTAAGTGACTTTAGAGCTTATAGTTCTTCAAGCTTGAGTTTTATTGATAATTGGTTTTTGAATTGGAAAAATTTAATTTGTTTCTAAATGTAAACTTAAGTTTTTAGTTTACTTGATCCTTGGGAATGTTTGGAAAGTACTCTTAATCAAATCTTAGGCTTATTAAAAGTAAGGTTTACAGTATAGCTCAGTTGTAGATGCGTTACTAGGCGACTCATGCTTCTAGCATTGAGGATACCACTAGACAACGTCCTTTGTATCTTCTCTCATAGTCAGCCGATAATAGTCGAGTTGCATTGCTTGAATGTATAATGTTTGCAACTTGACAGGATCACTAAATATGTTGCCATGTAGTTTAGATAACACCCTCTAGGCATCCCTCCAAGAAAGGCGTTAAAGGTAAGGTTAATGATAAAAACTTTCTCCTTTTAATCGTTAGGGACAGCACCATCTTTTAGATAGTTTACTAGAGGATCCATCCATGATTCTTCTCTTGGGCAAGGAGCTAACTCATAACTTTATGAGAGATTAGATAAACTTTTCTATAGGAGAAACTCCATAAAAAGTTTCTCATTCAGCTTAAGGAACGCCATACTAGCCAACTTTGATACCTTATCGGTAGTGATATTCTTGCTTCTAGGAATTTTGTTAATGGAGAATGATAAGAATTCTTTTACAAGCATTTGTACCACCAAGAGGTACTTGCTCATCTCTTCTTCTCTCACTGGATAACTTCTGGTGACTTCATTTACTACCAACTAGGAATCAGGGAACACTTCCAATTTCTTGACACCAATTTCTTTCGCTAGTTTCAATTCGATGATTAAAACTTTGTACTATGCTTCATTGCTACTAGTTGGGAATCCAAAGTTCGGAGCGTAATGGACTTTGACATTAAGTGGGCCTTGAAGGATTAGGCTTACACTGATTCCTTCTGGTGTCGAAGAAGCATCAACATAAAGAAACCAAATAAATTTCTCAGCAATCTCCACATAGTCTTCCTCTCTTGTGAACTCGGTGACAAAATGCGTTAATACTTAGGCTTTTAATGCTGTTTTAGGTTTATATTACACACCATAGGCACTGAGCTCTAAGGTATATTTCATCATTCTTCCCGAGGCGTCAAGCTATTATAATGCTTGCCGCAATGGTTTATCAGTGAGGATAATAGTCTGACGAGCTTCAAAATTCAGCTTTAACTTTCTTGTCGAGAGAACCACTGTTAATACAAATTTTTTTATCTCTATATACTAAAGCTCTAGCCCTTGCGGAACATGATTCATGTAATAAATGAGTTGGTACTCCTTCCTGTCAATTCAGACAAGTATAAAGGAAAGTGCTTAGCAGTTAACTAATAGATACAAGTATAAATTTTCCACTAGAATAAGTGTCGAGAGTATTAGGGATGATGTGAGAAATTCCTTAAACTTGTTGAATGCTCTTTCACAATCGTCAGTCCAGTTGAATTTCTTTGGATTCTTTAAAATTTTAAAGAATTCAATACACCTATTCGTACTTCTCAACATAAATCTATTGAGGGCAGTAATTTGCCTGGTTAGTTCCTACAACTCCTTGACCATGCGAGGTAGTTTCATATTCCTTATAGCTTCAATCTTTCTCAAATTGGCCTTGATGCCATGTTATGTGACCATATATCCGAGGAATTTCACTAATGTTGTGCTAAAGATACACTTCTATAGGTTGAGTTTAATGTTATAACTCAATGTGGAAAACGTTTCCTCTAGATCAGCGAGATGATGATCTTCCTTCATGCTCATCACAATCATGTCATCCACATATACTTTAACATTCTTGTGGATCTGAGATTTAAACGTCTTTGTTACTAATCTTTAGTATGTAACACCGACATTTTTCAACCCAAAGGGCATCATAGTATAAAAGTACTTTATAAAATTGGTAACGAAAGATATGTGAACTTCATCCACCTTGTCCATCTTGATTTGATTGTAACAAGAGAACGTATCCATAAAAGAAAGCAATCCATGCCCTGCGGTTGCATTTACCATCTGATCAATTTTTGTTAGTAGGAAACAATCCTTGGGACATGCCTTATTGAGATCCATGAAGTCTATGCATATTTGCCACTTGCTGTTAGACTTCTTAACTAACATACAATTTGCTAGCTAAGTCGGATAAGGCTCTTCTCGAATGAATCCTACCCTTAATAATTTCTAGACCTCTTCTTCTATTGCCGCTTGTCTCTCTGGTGCAAAATGTCTATTTTTCTGTTGGACTACTTTTCATTCGGGTCGATCTAGAGCTTGTGTACGATAATGTCCCTCGGAATACCCAGTATGTTTGAAGATAACCATGCAAATAGGTCAGCATTGGCTTGCAAGAAGTTAATTAGACTTTACTAGACATCTGTTGACATGGGTTTTCCTATCCTTATTGTCTTCTCGAGATCATTTCCCATAAGAATTTCCTTTGTATCATTCTAGGCATTCTTTATGCCGACTGTCTTGCCATTTAAATAGGTTTCAACTTGAAAAACTTCCTCTCGTCTCAAGGCCCTTATATATAAGGACTATGCCAATTGTTGATCTCCTCTACATATACCAAACCTCGTGGGAGTAGAAAACTTAGCCTTTAGATGTGCCGTTAATGGGACAATGCTAAATAAATGTTGGCATGGCTGTCCCATTATTATGTTGTACAAGGATCAACATTAGATGACAAGAGAATCTACTTTGTCCTTTGCAACATGCTTGTCATCACTTATCTATATCGGAAAAGAGATTACTCCAGCTACTTGGATGGGTTGATTATTAACGGCATAGAGGTCATACTTATAAGATCGCAGTTGCACTTTAATCTTAGTCCTCATTTGATCAAAGGCATGCTGAAAAATGATATTGGCTAAACTTCTCATATCAATAAGACTCTTTTTGACTTAAAAGTTGGTGACTCTTGCATTGATGATAAGTACATCATTGTACGACCTCTAAATACCCTTAAAATCCTCTTCTTCGAAAGATATTGTATTGTCAATCCTAACATTTTTCCCATGAATATTGCAAACGTAATTCTCGGCATGAATCGAGTTCAAAAAACTTGATTAGCCTATACTAGGTTCGTCGACAATGGTATTAATCACTTTGTTGGGTGCTCTGGTGGGATTAACATCCCTTGCATCTCTCATGGCCATTTCTAGCCAAGTGTCATTGTCTTGTTGCTCTCTTCTCCTCTAAGATAGTCTTTCAATTCTTACAGTATCATACACTAAAAATTTTCACAAGTGCCCACGTTTTATTGCATCTTCAATTGCATTCTTGAGTTGAATGCACTCATCTATATTATGACCCTTGTCATGGTGGAAATCACAATACTTGTTCAAATTTCTTCTTGAGGGATTACCTTGCATTCTTTCCAGCTACTGGAGGACACCTCTCTCCTCACATACTTCCATCAACATGTTTGAGATTGGACAATTGACAGGTGTATGGGATGTAAATGTTAGTATCCTTGATCTCTTTCTCTTAGCATCTGAATTGTTGTCATTGTCCATGCTAAGTCTATCTTTTGCATTTTTTCGTTTGTCACTCTTTCTATCTCCTCTACTCTGATCAGCCTCTCGTCATGCTTTTATGTTGTCTTTTTGTTAGACGTATGAGGTGGCTTTACCTTAAACTTAGCGAAAGTTTTTGACTTATTCTTTGCAAGAGACTTGAAAAGTCTTTATGCGGTTTAACTCCATCGATTATGGCATTGAGGGCCACACTCATATCCAGTTCTAGGATTTGGACCATCCAGGCCATAAATCTAGCCAAAAAGTCTCTAATTGACTCATTAAACTTTTGTTTTATGGTGTTAAGGATTGAAGAGTCCTTAACAGAAAGTTTGCTAGCAAGAAAGTGTAAGAGGAACACCTCTGCTAGTTCATCGAAACATCAAATGGCATTTGGTTTCAAGCGTTTGAACCATGTGCTGGTTGCATTCCTTAAGTTTGAGGGAAAGGTTTGACAGGCCACCATATCGCTTAAACCATGCAAGTATATCCAGTGTATGGTAGTACTCTAAGTGCTCTTCAGGGTCTTTCGTCCTATCATATGTTTTGAACTAGGGTAGCTTAACATGCCGAGGTATTACTTCTTCTAAAATTTCTAAGAGGAAAGGACTTTTTTTTATTTGGAACTGTTTGGTCATTACAATAAGGGTGCTAACATGTGAAGGTCTTGCATGATGCATGTACTGCAGTTGCTTGCCCTTATCAATCTTTTTGAAAGTAGGAACTAAGGGTTTCGTTGGAACTTCAACTTGCTCTTTTGGCAATTCAGGTAAATAAATGGAATCATTTGCACTGTTGGCATCATGATCGCCATGCCCTTTGTCTTGATTCAAGTGAAAATCTTATGAAGAAGGTTAACGATTTGTTCATGTTTTTTATTTAACTCGAAATTTTCTTTGGACAAATCAAGACAAAGTTGCTCGAGTTGAGCCAATTGTTGTTCATCAGCATGTCGACTGCCCCCTTAAGGGTAGTAGGAGGAAGTACCAACACCTACACTTCTAGCCATTCTAGTTTTAACCATATGGCTTAGTTTAGAGAAAAATAGACGGTGCCAAATGTTGTTAGTGAATTTTAGGATGAGGAAAAATCTTGCAAAAGAAAGTAAAATACTTGGTTCCAGGACTAGTCCAATAAGGCCACTTCGATGCTTAAGTCAATAAGGTAACTTAGTAGTGCAATTATGTAAATAAGAAGTGTTAAGCCCTCTTACAGAGTTTCTTTTCAGTATTTATAGGATGGTTATAGTATCCAAGGTAGTTATCGAGATAACTATTAAGACACATGGAAACTTCTTAACTTAACATCTCCACTCATATGTAAGAGTAGCAGGTGGTTGTATAATATTACCGTGCTTATGATAACTGTTCGTACCAGACTTAAATTCAAACCAAGGGCACTTCTTATGCTTAGCAGAAATGTCGTACATCATCTAGGTGATGCAAATGCCTAGAAAGTTGGTTACACGGCTTCTCGATAGACGAAAGGCCGAGTATTAGATGAATGAAAACTAACTATCAATAGGATGTGTAAGCAACCGATCTTAGAGAAAGAAAAATGCAAAATATCTCCAACTTTTGTCAAATCTTATTAGGCTTTCTAGGATAGGAAAATGACCAGGTAGAGTTTAGGTTGTTAAACTTAAATCTAGACTAGGTCATTTGACTTAATAAATCAAATGTATCAAGTATATTTTAATTATATCACATTTAATAAAATGTATTGGTAAAATACATGATATATTGCATAGTTAATATATATGAAAAGTTATATATTTCATGTATTGCATGGTATAGCGTATGAAGAAAGTCATATGTATTATGCATGTAGATATGGTGCTATATGTATGTATACATATACATTTTAAGGCAAGGATGTAATTTTTATAAATTTAATACTTTAAGTGGCTTCAATTTATTCAACTACTATTATTTAGCATAGTATCTATTTCGGCATATGCGATCGAAGTTGTATTTACATATTTACACATATGTGGCACATTTTACACATTGAGGGCATTATGAAAATTTTATGAAATTATTACTCAAACTTACTAGATTTAATTAGTCGTTGCAATTCTAGTATGTTGTATATTTTAAATATGAAAATAATTTACATATGTCTAGTTTTTATTTTGCAATTTATGCATAGAATGATAAATCTAAAATTTTATTAATTTCTCTCTTAAGTTAGCTTAATTTAGTTAAAAAATATTGTTAAGGAATATCCCTAACCATTCATTAGCAATTCTTTTCACGATTACATGTATCTAGTAATGATTTTACCAAATTAAGGCTTGATTACTATTAGGGTAATTTTTTTATGTTATATAAGTTCAGGGTTTAGAATTTTTAAGTTTTTATCAAGTTTGAGTGCTATTTTTTATGAATATGCGTATGTAAGATTTAAGATTTTGTTACACGATTAGGGTTTTTGTATTCGTTTTAGGTTTCGAATTTAAAATTTTAATCAGTTTTAAATTTATTAGTTTTGTTGACTTAGGAAAATTATCTATAGCACTCGTGTTTGACTCTGTACTTAAGCTAAATTTGTGGGGTTTACTTGAGGGCTATGTGTTTTTGAGGATGTTTAGGCTTTAATTCTAGCACTCATGTTTGATAAATTTAGGAGAATTATGTTCAGGTTTGCTACCCTTATTAGGTTATACCTTTTAGGGCTTTTTCATTGCATCTGAGCTAGTTTCCAGGCTCTACTTTTCCTATTTCTTGTCCCTATTTTTTTTTCTCTTTTCTTTTGTTTTTTTGCCCCACTCTTTCGTTGTTTCTTACCCTTCTCTCTTTTTTAATATAACATCATGCGAAACAAAGGATGCTATATGTTGATAGAAATCTATTATATATTTCCTTAAACTTACGATATTTTATTTATCACAAAACATACTTCTACTTGAGTTTAGTCGTGATTTTAGAGTTTGAAAACTATATACAATATTTACAAGCCAAAAAGGCCAAAAGTATAAGGTTTTTTTATTTTCATTTCATAACTATTTTACTTTAGCAAAACTAAATTTTATTGAATAAGAACTTCTTCAAAATAGCTGACTTTCTAATGCACTCAAAATTCTTCACCCTAAAAGCTCAAGCCTATTATAGTCTTCTAACCTAAGAATAAAACAAATTTATCACCTCAACATATTGCTGAATGAGAGATTGGATGCCAACAACAATACACGCTTGTATGTTTCTTAACCATATAACAACTTATTGTAATAACTATAATAACTTTATACATTTAGGCAATCAATATATGCAATAAAAGGATGCCATGCTTATTCAAATGATATGCATCGGTATCGATATCTTAGCCTAACATTAGTCTTAAACTTTTGGGTTGTCGACATAGTCGAGCATCGAATTAACTATCTAGGAACCTAAGAAAAAGTTATTAATTTAAGTACCTAAGCTAAGTTATGCAAATCTATATGCTTGAAAATTTGGATTATAAACCAAGTCCTTTGCTTTGTAAATACTAAGTTTTAGATAAAATAAGACCAGTAGGTCATTTTGTGCCATGCTATGAAATGCATTAGGTAAACAACAAGCAAAAACAACAAACAGTCACAAGTTCCATATTAATTTTACTTTGCTTTGTTTTATTTTCACCTTCACCTCGAAAGCCTTGGTATCAATTTCACTTAAGTGAACACCTTAGGAAGTAGGATTAGTACCTAGTTCTTTGTGAAGTTAGTTTAACATATACAACCAAACATTCGACATAGCAACTAGCACTAAGCTTAACATCACAACATAGTTCAACACATCATAAGCATATACGAGATAGCAACCATAATTCATCTTATTAACACATCATACTAGCATTTACACATAGCTAAGTTAATAGTTAAGTAGGTTAGTAGGACACCATACAAGGAGTAGATATAATCTACTCTAGAACATAAGTATCCACTTAATAAGGCCACCTAGTAACTTCCCTTGTTGTTGCTTCTCCTTTCATATCTCACTTAACAGAAAGTACACAATACCCTAGTTAGTTACATGTTGAATATAAACCAAAATAAGAAATTACTTGAGTGTAAAGTTTAGGTTTTAAGATCCTTCTTTAATACGAATACCCTTCTATGGTAGTTTCTGGCTAAGGTTCTAACCAAGTTTCTAATTCACTTCAACTATATAGGGGTTTTCTTCAGTATACTTTTTAACCAACATTTTGATTGACTTTCTTCTTTGGTTAAACCCAAAGATACTAAAAGTCAATTCATATACACTTCATAGTTTCTAACATAACTTTTGACTAACTTTAGTTATATATTTTATTATAAACAACCTTTTGACTTTCTTTTTTACGAACTCAATGGAATAAATCTGACTTTTTGACTTACTTATGACTCCCCTATTTTGCTTTTGTATCTTACAAAATCACTTCAACACAACTCCAATCCATGACCTACTTAACTAATGACAACACAATATCACCCAAAACTATTTTGAATGTTGATGCAAATGATTTAAGTTACCAAAATACATGACTTACATAAAATTACATACAATTTTAGTGAAACATGTGTAGATTTGGCATGTTAACTTCCATATCTAACTTGATAACCAATTTTTCTTCAAAATTTACACTCAACCCATTATTTATATCATTAAAAATCATTATCCTTTTAGTCTATAATAAGAATTACAATAGGTTCATCTAAGACAATTTAAGAAAATATGCTTTGAACCATTGTTTTAGCAAAAATCAAAATTTCTCAAAAACCTACCTTTAAGATCATGAAAAAAAAATTATATAAGATGAAAATATAACCTTTGAGGAACTTACAAAAATTTAGGTTGAAACTAAGTCATTAAAGTTTTTGAAAATGTGATGAAAAACTAGTCAATAGGATGTTTTTCTAAAGGAGCCTACACTAACACTCAAAATTTTGAAAATCTGATTTTAGATTTTAATTCTAAATGCAAAAATACTTAGAAAAACTAAGTTTCATAATTTTTGAACAATATATGATAGTTTTAACAAATTTTTTTATTTGAAAAACAAGGTAATGTTAAATCTCATTATCGCGAGCAGCTCTAACCACTGATGGCGATGGTGGATGTACTAGCCCACTTCAATGTGACCTCCTCATTCAAACCATGGTGGTGGTTCACTCCTAGATTATACTTAAACCAAGGAACTCAAAGAACATCTAATTTATTCTATTTTCTTCTAATTTTTGTCTAATTTTCTCTAAAGCTTTTCTTTCCCTATTCTAAATTTTCTTGAGTCTCAAAATGGCTAAAGTTATGAATGGAGATGGCTTCCTAAATTTATAATCCCACCTAGGTTGGTTGGGATTTTTATTGCGTGTCAAATGTCCCTTTTCTACCTTATTCCTTGATTATTAGGTGTCCAAACCTTAGGGTATGTATTATATTATTTACATGTAGGTTGTCATAGGCCTTTCAAATAAAAAAAACTTCCTAGGTTGTTTTTATAATTTTCTATTCATTTTGTATAATTATAGTATTAATTTATAGGTATATGTATACTAAATATTAATATTTCCTAATTTCAATATCTATACATATGTATATATATATATACACACACACGCACACACACACATGACACTTATATTAGTTATTTCTCTTCCATTAACTCCAAATTATTCTTTTTATAAAGTAAATAATTTATCTTTAATATCTCACTACGTTCCAAGGCTCATATTCTAGATCTACAATACAAATTTTCAATACTAGTAAAATTATACTTTTATTAGATTAAATTTTTTATAAACTTTATTTTGCTAAACAAACTTTTTTGAAACTCTTCTTTCAACCTATATGACTTCGTATTAAAGTTTCGTTCAATTTTGAGAACTATTTTAGAAACCCTAAATCATATTGATTCTAACCAGCTAAGGTTTCACTTTTAGCCCAAAAAGTGATTGTTTTCCAAAAGTACTTGGATTGTGCACGTAAGATTCTTCTAAGCTATTTTTCATTTCATAGAAAATAAATTACTAGAAATAAAAATTGTCCTTGAGTCAAGTCACTAGGGTAAGCACAAACCAAGTTTTTTCATCTTCTCTTAATGAATGACTTTAATCTCTGAATTGTTGCATTATAGGATGGTTCTTGAGAAGGTTTAATTTTAAAATACTCCTTGAATAGGCTCAATGGGTTTGGTTGTAAACCTTGCAAATTTCACGTTTTGGACTTAGAATTGAATTTAAGACACCAATAGATAAACCCTAGGCTCAATTAGATCAAAAAAATTAAAACTGACAAAATTTTAAATTGGAACCTTAAAAGCGAACTCGAAAAACCATATAGAGAAAGTTCGAAAAACCCTCATTGTATACAAAGACCCTAAACCCAAGTATGCATGACTACAAATTAAGAATCTAAATTGAATAAAAACTCTAGAGCCTAAACCCTAGAGTCTTAAAACCTTATATTAAATTATAAACACAAAGAAAAACCCAAAATTAAAATATCTAACTTGAATTATGTAAATTGTATAATGTTGATAACTAACAGTAGGAGATATCTCCTAATGATAATGATTAATCAAATTAAGTCAATGAAGGTAATAAACTAATGGGATTGCTAATTTACCATAAATGATACATTTTTTGTAAAAGTAAAGCTAAAATCATAAGCATACCTTCAAAGCTCTCAAACCATCATAAAACCCTAAATTGCGAGAAGCCCTAAAATGACTTGAAAACTCTAATTTAGTGTTAAAGGCCTTAAGTTAATTAATAAAGTCTAATTATATAGCCACATTATAATTAGAGCTACATTATTAATAATTACTAATAATTCTCTAAATCGCTAAAAAAGCCCCAATTTGCCTTCTAAAATTGTAATCGATTAGCAATAATCAATTCTAACCCATAGAAACCCATAATTAATTAGATAAAACAATCCAATAGGCCTGATTGACTTAATTAAATATCAAAAACCCTAAACTATATCTAATTATGGTCATCTACACTAGAAATTAGGTGTTACATCCTTGGATAACTCAAGATGCCCCATTACATAAGTAAACCTATTATAAATAATCTCAATTCTAACAAGACAACACTTCATTGTATACTTTGCGCTTAAAGAAGTTCAGGTGTAGGTTTTTGATTACAAATTTGTACATCATTTACAAACTTCAAAAACTTGAACACTAAATTCAATTAAACCTCTAGGTTTCCATTGTACTTGTTAAGTAACACTTTCACTTTGAAAATAGTTGACTCCATTCAAAAGTCTGACCTTGTTATTGGTGACACCCCAAAATTTGCATCTTAACTTGAAGATAAGAGAAAACTTATCACCTTAGGTGTTGTTGAGCTGAGTGAGAGTAGATAACAGGTAGTAATACACAAAAGTACATAACACAAACATATAAGTTTCATATTCAATTAATATGATAATGCAAATTGCATGCCATGCTAATGTACGTGACATGCATTGATATCAATATCCTAACCAGCCTAGCAAATTATTTGGTTTGGTTGTCTACAAATTCGGGCATGCATAGAATATATTTGGGAACTAAGTAAATTATCTCAGCTTAGCAAAACCATAGAGCATAGTTGAAGTTTTGGTCATTGCAAAATTATATGCATTAAAACCTAGCTTTGTAAACTTATCTTAGCAAAACCATAAGTTTTAGGAAAATTGACTCGTATGTCCTTTTCGTAACATGCCATGAATGCATCAACCAATTCTCAATTAACATCAAGTATAACAACAAGGTTTATCATGTTTGTCCTATCTTTGTTTTAGGTTTTGAATTATCTTTTGATTCGAATACTTATTGTAGCATAAGTCTTCATAAGTTTTACTCACAATTAGGTCTAGAATTCATTGTATAAAACATTGCCGGCATTATACTCACAAAGTACAACATTACCAAGTATGTTCATCATGAATCCAGCCAACATTTAGACAATTCACAAACAAGAACATTTACTATCTACTAATCAAATGTAAGTTGAGTACTTTACATAAAAATTCTAAGCATCATTCAAACAAACACTACAATCATGTGCAAGGACATTCATTCTCCACTAATTAGATGTAAATCTATAACCTATATACATAAATCTACTAACTTAGTTAATAGTACGATCCCACTTTATTTGTTAGTAAGAACTTCCTCCACCATAACTTCACCTAGTAAGAGTAAGTACTTATAAGGTCAATTATAGGTCATGAGTATATATATACATATAGTCTAGTTAAATACTCACTTGTTGGTAGTTAGTTCATCATAAGCTGGTTTTGATTTAGTATCTAAATTTGATTCTAAGTTAGCTTCTAAAGGATCATCTAAGTTACTCTCTAATTTGGCCTACTATAAAATTCTCAATTAGATACCTATTTACTTACATCTACGGTTCATTAGCTTAAATCTCTCAATATTACATCTAATTCAGTCGTCTAGAATCAATTTTCCTAAAAATACTTAGGTATTGTAGCTTTTGAATCTAGTTTTGAATTATGTTCTAACTTACCTATACTACATTGCTAGTTTACCAATTTTACCTTTAATCAACATTTAGAGGAAAAACATGTATAAATGATCAGAAAATATATATTACTTAGTATTTGTATTGTACAAAATCCATGAGATACACATTATACTCAGAAAATTATAGGAATCATATTTCGGTCTTGCAAAATAGTAAAATCACATATTTAATAACATACTCTATAATACAAATTTAAGCTCCATTTCTTCAATAAATGACTAAAAATAGGGAAATAATTATGCTTAACATTGAATTTAGAATATTATACATATCTCAATATTACTAATCACCATTACTTAAACTAAATTAATTTTACAGCAAAATACATTAAGCCCGTTGTTTCTTATAATCAACAAAATTGCTAACCATTATTAAATAAATTACCATATATAGTAAACATAATATTTTTCAAAAATTTTTGTTACCAAAATTTAGCATATATTACAAGAGTATCATATAAAATTTTTTATCTTGAAACAACATCATTTAATATTTTATAAGAATTAATCAAAATTCCTAATAATAGGGCATGTTCTTAGGAAAGTACCTAAAATCAATGTTATTTCAAGAAAATAAAATTACGATATGAAAGTACAGGTAAAATAACTTAGTGAAACCAAATTTCATGATTTTCTAAGGTGATTTGATAATTTCAGAAAATAGATCAAAATCGAATGAAAAATCAAGTACTCACCTACACATAGTGGTTGAGCCACCCTCTAGCCACTAGGGTGTACCAACCCAACCTCTCCTATCCCCAAATACTTAAGTTCTAAGCCATGCGACGTCAAGTTAAGTGTTGCTATATGAACCCTTAATCCCTTATTCTTGATCCAAATTTCTCTTATTTTTATTTTCTTTACTAAATCTTAGTTTTGAGAGAGTTTATAAGTTATTGAATGGTGCAAAATGGTTTAACCTCACTCTAGATTTACGTTTATAGAGGTGGGTTGGCGGAAAGGTGTGAAGCTATTTTTCTAAGTGTGGGTTATTTTGGCATTTTGCAAGAATTTCACTTTATTCGCCCTTGCTAGCTTGCACACGAGATATCTTACTGCATTGATGTCATGCCACGTCTAAATCCATGAATTCTAAGTGTGTTTGATTTTTTTTAGTTTTCTATTAATTAATTACGATTTTTAGTAATTACTTGGCATTTTTAATAATATATTCACATATCGAGTGTATAACACATATACTAGATGACTATATAATCATGTTATATGTCAATTGACCCCTAAATATTATTTGTATAACGCAAATAATTTATCTGTAATAGCTTGTTACGTTTCGGTACTCTAACATCAAGTTCCTGGTAATTAACAAATGTACTTGGTAAAAATACGCTTTGTTGAAATTAAATATTACATATATATATATATATATTATTGTAAGAAATTGATCCTACTAGCACTCTTCATCTATGTTTTATGACCTTATATTAAAATTTGTCTCAATTTAGGGGAAATTGTTTGAAGGTCTTAGATCGTTCCAATGCCATGAAGGTCCTAATGTAGATTGGTTAATTTAGTGACTAATGTGCTTAACCAACTAGGGTCTCACATTAAAGTCATAAGCTTAAATTTCATTATAGTCATCTACATGCATTCACATGTCATAACTAACTAAAGATAATCATAATTAACTATATAAAACAAGATAATTAGTTAGGAAAATAAGGAGTCACTCACCTCTTGAAGATAAATCAATGAGTCAGTTAACAAAAATCATAAAAAACAAATTGGTTTCCTATAAACCTCATAAATTTTTAAGCTTTTCCTTAAATTGGAATAAGTGCCATAGATAATTTCTTAAGTCAATAAGGCCAAATAAATGAAAAACTTAACCAAATTATAAACCTAAACATAAGATGAATGAGAAAAACCCTAATATATTAATTGAAACTTTAATTGCGTATAAAAACCTTAAACCTTATATATGCATAAGTACAAGAGATGGAACCCTGACTTGACAAAAACCTAAAACCTTAAGTTTATAAAACATATAAATTTACCCTAATGGTGATAAAACCCTAACTTGGAAAAATTATCGATAAGCATATGTAATCGCATAAAATCACTAACAAATGAGTATAGATGATTTCTAAATATTAATAAATAAAAAGAATAGCAAATTAATTAAATTAATTAACAAGATTCCAAGTTGTACCCTATGTTCTTTATAGTGTCACATGTATGTATACACATACACACACACACACATATATGTTAGATATTATATTGATTTAATTTTATTACATACTTTATGTTTATGTATTATATAGCGTACATTAATTCTATATTCTATATTTTTCCTATAGTTACATTATAGTCCTTCCAATTTTGTTCCTAAAATTATTCAATTATCTATAATTAGACTATTTTACTATAAAAATGGAAGAACTTTACAAGGAAAAGTCAAAAAGCAACTCTATAATTCTTTCTTTCTTTCTTTTTTTCTTCTTTTCTTTTCTTTCATTCTTTTCCTTTTTCTTTCCTTTTCTTTTCGGTTACACAAGTGTCCATTGTATTATCCCATGTGAACAAATTTGTTAAGACAAAAGAAAAGTCAATTTATCACTTCATCTTTTTCTCCATTTTCTTTTCTCCACCATTGACCAAGTATCCCATTTAGAACATACTTCAATATTCTTTTCCTTTCCCAACTTTTAAGCTCAAATCAAGTCTTTTCTTTTCTCTATTTTGACCGATACACATCTCTCTTTCCAATCTTCCATTTTCCTCATTTTTTCTCCCTTCTACTCCATCATCTATCACCTTTATATTTTTTAACATATTATCCTATCTTCACTTCAAAGGAGTTAAGAATTCCAAGGGGAAAATAAGGAGGATTTCTTTCCAAAATCTTCAAGACAAGTGTAATTAAAATACTATTTTATGTTATATTTATTTCTTTCCTTGTAATATGAATTTTTATGTATTTCTTTAATCTTAATATGTATGTTGTAGTATTTCTTGTATTAGAAGTATATTAGTAGGAGTTATATGTACTTTTTAGTACCTCTTATAATAGGAAATTATATGTACATGTATTTAGTTTTATGTACTAAGTAATACAAAATACATATTAATTTAAGTGCATAATTCTTCTTCTTAATTATGTATTCATGTATGTATACACTTAAATATATTTATTTATATGTACATATATACATTTCTATATATATAGATATATAGTACATGTAAATATATTTAATATTAAGTATACTTACTTCAATATTCATATGAATAAAAATATTAAGAAATAGTATAAATACATATATAGATAAGTAGTAAAATACGGAATTATATGTATATGTATATATATTTTTCTAATTTTATGAGATTCAAATACATATACATGTACTATAATATAATTATTTATATATGTGTATATATATATATAATACCTATACATGTAAATAGGTATTCTATTTTCCTAAAAACATATGTTAATAAATAAACATATATATATATATATGTATGTGTGTATGTACTGGACGTGAGTATTAAAGAAAGATAGGAAATAATTTTTTTTCCAACATTTAATTATGTATGGTATTATATATGTATGTATTAATATTATAAATTATTAAAAATACAAAATTGGATTAAAAAAAAAGGAAATTATATCATGAACAAATAGAAAACTAGCACATTAGCCTTTCTAAATTTTTTTATTTAAATTGCAATTTATAAAAATAATAAGAAATTAATTGGGAAATTATGATTGTAATAAGAAGTAAGGAAAATTATAACTACTTCGGTGGATTGGTTATAACTTAGCTATTGGTCTATTGATTAAACTATTTTCTAAAACGGTTTTTTTGAAAACCAGAGATCTAGATTCAAAGGTTAATAATCTTTAAACCCTTATAGGTATGATTAATTTTTCAAATTTAAAATTAAACTTAAAATTACGTTTTAATTTCAAAAACTCAATCGTAGATAACTTAACTAATCTAAGAAAAAGGAAAATTAGTTTTTTTTTTTTCTTATCGTCACCCTATATGTGCCTACATACCCGCTATTTGAGATCAAACGTATGCAGTTCTTTTTCTAAAACTTTAGTAGGTTGGTTTTGTTTCAATTTGAAAACGATGAAGTTTACGTTTTACTCAATTTGATTTATTTAGGGAAATTTCAAAAAAAGAAAATCCCAAATTGGATTTTTATTTTCTTGGAAAATTCTAAAATGTCTTAACTTTAAAAGGAATCTAATTATATTTTTCTTATTTTGGAAAACCTTATTTTTCTAAGTATTAAAAGGCAATCTTTATTCCTTAACTTATTTATTTATATTTTATTTATTCTATTAATTTTTAATTTTATTGAACTAAAAAATAAATAACTAAATAAACTACTTTTTCTTTTTCTTTTTCCCTCTTTTTTTTCTCTATTTTTTCTTCTCTTTTTTTTTATTTACATAAATAATTATATATATATATAAAGACAAAAAAACAATAACAAAATAATAAAATAAGAAGAAATAAGAAAAAAATAACATTAAACTTGAGCTTCGATTGCAATGAGCGCTCGTGGGTCAAACTTGGAGATTAGATCGGGTTGTAGGTTGAATTGCTAGATTGGGTTAGGTCGTCTTGAAGCTCTCTTCCAACAGCTTGTCTGGGTTGATTTAAACTGATTTGGCCATTGAATCAAGTAGGAAAGGTGGTTTTCGTAGATATTTTATTAGGGAATGGGGGATATTTTTTATGCCACAATGTTTAGAGATCGTTTGGTGGTAGTCAAAGATAAGTGGTGGCGGCAATGGTGTTCCTTAGCATTTTAGGGTTACTAAAATCAAGGGAGGTACAAGGTTGATGTTTTTGGGTGGTGGTATAGTTGGTTGTAGGATTAAGTTAAGCTTAGGTTAATGGTTCGAGAGTGGATCATAATGGTGATTAGGGTTTGGGTCTTAGTAGTTTAGTAGCGCTACTAAGGGGCACGACAATGGATGAGGGTTGTTGTGTTGAAGAGCTTAAAGTATAGGGGGTGATCCTAAGGTGGTGGTACAATTTGAAATAGAGTAAAGAGAGAGAGTTAAGGAGAAAGAAAGAGTTCAGTAGAGAGAGGGAGCAAGTGCTCAGAAATTAGAGAGAAAGTGGTTGTACGTAAGATTGTCTAATGAACTCCCTAACATCCCTTTTATAGATGAAATCAACTTAAAAAACAAGGAAAGCTCGAATTCGGATTAATTGAGCTTTCTAAAATTTCAGTTTTTTTTTCGAATTTTGGAGATCAATTTGAATGTGTAAATGCACGAATTAGGATGTGTTAATGGGTACAATTCGAAGTAGGCTATGTCTAGAATAAGATTAGAGCAAGAAATCAAGTGTGTATATGTGAATTTTGTGCAAAAATTGGATTTAAAGTGAAGGGGGTGGGTTGTTCTTGATTAGGGAAGAGGAGGAAATCAAGGGAAAGGGAAAGAAAGAGAAGGGAAAGAGAGAGAAAATGCTGACGTAGTGCTGACGTGGCACCAAATCAACCATGCTGACCAACCAAACATTGCTACTTGTCCTTACGTGATACTAGCTACTGACGTCGCATGCTACCTAGTACCACATCAGTACGTGTCCAATCTGATGTTGCCATGTGTGAGGATACGTAGCGTAATGAGATCTTGATACGTGGCTGTTCTTAATTATCTGAAAAAATAAAAAAAAATTGTATACCTTCACTAAGATTCAAACCCCTGACCTTATGCCCGAACCCAATGCCAAGTCCATATCCTAATCCGTTGTACCGTTAGGCTGTACCTTATCAGCCTTAGCTAGATTCAAATCAAAGCTTGGGCCCAATGGCCTGATGTTTAAACTTATTTTAAAAATTAAAAAATCTATCCTATTAAATTGTTATTCCCTAAAATCTTCTATTTTTTGTGACTTTTCAATTTTCCAAATATGTTTATTTTCGAAATTTCTTATTTTTTATGATTTCTTCTTACTTTACCATTTTTTATATTTTCCTTAGATTTCTTATTTTTTTATGCTTTTTCTTACTTTTCTATTTTTTGTATTTTTTCTTAATTTTTGTATTTTCTTTAATTTTCTATTTTTCTTTTGTGTTTTCCTTGATTTAGAACCCCTTGAGAAAATAAAACAAATGGGGTAAAAATTAGGTATTTACAATTACTCCTCTTTATGGCGAAGTTTAAATAAAACTTTGCAATAAAGACAAAGAGACACTATTTTTCCCTTAAGGTAGCTTTGAAATGACTAATTAGCTATCTTAGACTTAATCTATTGGGGATTTTATGAAGAAATAAAACCTAGTCATGTCTCTCTAAATACACTAACATAGGTGGGAATATCTCTAAGGGATAAGCAGTCCTACGTTGGAATTGATTTAGTAAAGAGTATCTCTTAGGGACTAGCAACCTTAAGTTGTGATTGATCTAAAGAACCTGGTCGTACCTCTCTTGGCTTACTAACCTAGGCGGGAATGTCCCTCAAAGATTAGCAACCCTAAGCTAAGATTGACCTAAAGGTCCTAGTCATACCTTACTAGCCTCCCTAACTTAGGTGAGAGCATCTCTTAAGGACTAGTAAACTTAAGTTTGGATCGATTGAAAGGACTTAGTCATGCCATACTAGGATTACTAACCTAGGTAGGAACATATCTCAAGGACTAGCATCCTTAAAATGGGATCAATTTAAAGGACTTGGTCATGCCTCATTGAACTCACTAACCTAGGCAAGAATGTCTCTCGAGGACTAGCATCCTTATGTTAGGATTGATCTAAAGGACCCGGTCGTACCTTACTAGACTCACTAGCCTAGGTAGCAGCATCTCTCGGAGACTAGCAACCCTAAGCTAGGATTGATCTAAAGGACCTGGGCATACCTCACTAGGCTTACTTACTTAGGCGAGAGCATCTCTTGGAGACTAACAATCCTAAATCGGGATTGATTTAAAGGACCTGGGGGTCCCTCATTAGGTTCACTAACTTAACTAAGCGCATCTCTCAGGGACTAGCAACCCTAATTTTGCATCGATTTAAAGGACTTAGTCATGCCTTACTAGGCTTACTAACTTAGGCAAGAGTGTCTCTTAGGTATTAGTAACCTTAAGTTAGGATTGACCTAAAGGACTTAGTCATGCCTCACTAGGCTCACTAACTTAGGCAGGAGCGTCTTTTGAGATAACCACCTTAAGTTAGGATTAATCTAATAGACCTGGTCATGCTTCGCTAGGTTCACTAAGCTAAGTAGGATCATCTCTTGAGGACTAGTAATCCTAAACTAGGATCAATCTAAAGGACCTAGTCATACCTCACTAGACTCGCTAACCTAGGTGGGAGTGTCTCTCGAGGACTAGCAACCTTAAATTAGGATCGATCTAAAAGACCTGGTCATGCCTCACTATGCTCACTAACCTAGGTAGGAGTATCTTTTAAGGGTTAGCAACTCTAAGCTAGGATTGATCTAAAGGACTTGGTTATGCCTCACTAGGCTCACTAACCTAAGTAGGACCATCTCTTAAGGACTAGGAATCCTAAGCTGGGATCGATCAAAAAGACTTGGTCATGCCTCATTAAGCTTATTAACCAAGGTGGGAGCATATCTTAGGGACTAGCAACCCTAAACTAGGATTGATCTAGAAGAACTATTTATACTACACCAGACTTACTAACTTAAGTAGGAACATCTCGGGGATCAGCATCCTTATGTTGGGATCAAGCTAAAGGACCTGGTCATACCTTACTAGGCTCACTAACCTAGGTGGGAGCGTCTCTTGGAGACTACTAACCCTAAGTTAGGATTGATCTAAAGGACCTAGTTGTACCTACTAGGCTCACTATCCTAGGTAGGAGCATCTCTTGAGGACTAGCAATCCTAAGTTAGGATTAATCTAAAGGACTTAGTTATGCCTCATTAGACTTACTAACCTGAGAGGGAGTGTCTCTCTAAGACTAGTATCCTTATGTTGGGATCGATCTAATGGTTCTAGTCATACATCACTAGGCCTACTAACCTAGGTGGGAGCGTCTTTCAAGGACTACTAGCCCCAAACTAGAATCGATCAAAAAGACCTAGTTGTACCTCACTAGGCTTACTAACTTAGGCGAGAACGTCTCTAAGGGACTAGCAAACCTAAGCTAGGATCGATCAAAAGGACTTGGTCGTGCCTTACTAAGCTAACTAACCTAGGCGGGAGTGTCTCTCAAGTACTAGCAACCTTAAACTGGGATCTATCTAAAGGACCTAGTTGTGCCTCGTTAGACTTACTAACTTAGGAGAGATCATCTCTCGAGGACTAGCATCCTTTTGTTAGGATCAATCTAAAGGACCTCATTGTGCCTTACAAGGCTCACTAATCTAGGAGGTAGCGTCTCTCGGAGACTAATAACCCTAAGCTAGGATCGATCTAAAGAACCTAATCGTACCTCACTAGGCGTACATACCTAGGCACGAACATCTTTCAGAGACTAATAACCCTAAATTAGATCGATCTAAAGGACCTAGTCATCCCTCACTAGGCTCACTAACCTAGGCAAGAGCATTTCTCGAGGACTAGAAACCATATGTTAGCATCAATCTAAAGGACCTGGTCGTGCCTGACTAGGCTTACTAACCAAGGTGAGAGTATCTCTCAGGTACTAGCAACCCTAAGTTAGGATCGATCTAAAGGACTTGGTCATGCCTCACTAGGCTCACTAACCTAGTTAGGAGCATCTTTCAAGGACTAGCAACCTTAAGTTGGGATTGATCTAAAGGATCTAGTCATGCCTTGCTAAGCTCACTAACCTAAGCATGATAATCTCTCGAGGACTAGCAACCCTAAACTAAGATCGATCTAAAGAGCCTAGTCATGCCTCACTAGACTTACTAATCTAAGTGAGAGTGTCTCTCAAGGACTAATAACCTTAAACTAGGGAACGATCTAAAATACTTAGTCGTACCTCACTAGACTCATTAACCTAGGTTGGAATGTCTTTTGGGGGCTAGTAACTTTGAGCTGGGATTGATCTAAAGGACTTAGTTGTACCTTACCAAGCTTACTAACTTATGCAGGAGAGTTTCTCGAGGACTAACAACCTTAAGTTGGGATCGATCAAAAGGACTTTGTCATGCTTCACTAGGCTCACTAACTTAGGTAGGAATATCTCTCGGGGACTAACAACCCTAAACTAGGATTGATCTAAAAGACTTGGTCATGCCTCACTAGACTCACTAACCTATGTAGGAGCATCTCTCGAGAATTATCATTCTTATGTTAGGATCAATCTAAAGGACTTGGTCATGCCTTACTAGGTTCACTAACTTAGGCGGGAGTGTCACTTGGAGACTAGCAACCTTAAGTTGGGATCGATCTAAAAGACTTAGTTGTGCCTCACTAACATGGGTGGGAATGTCTCTCAAGGACTTGCTACTCTAAGTTGGGATTGATCTAAAGGACTTGGTCGTGCCTCACTAGACTTACTATCCTAAGTGGGAGCATCTCTCGAGGACTAGCATCCTTATGTTGGGATCGATATAAAGGACCTGTGTACGCTTCACTAGGCCTACTAACTTAAGTTGGAGCGTCTTTCAAGGACTACCAACCCCAAGCTAGGATCGATCTAAAGGATCTAGTCGTGCCTTACTAGGTGTTACATCCTAGCATAGCATAGGATATACCATCACATAAGAATACCTATTGAAAACTTAACTCAACCTGCTCATTCATCAAAAGATAACTTTGTTTACATAATAAAGGGGTTGCTACATCAGAGTTCAGTTGGACATTCTACTATAACTTAGGTGTACAACATAATATTTACATCAAAATATGAACCAACTTTTTGTTTCCTTTATCATCTTCATAATAATAGGATTCTTGACATAATATAGGTTCTATACAACTGTCACTAACTTTGACTTATGCTCTTTGTATACATATTCCCCCTAAGTGTTGGGGCCTTCATGATGTAGTTAACTTGAGGATAAAACATTTTGTCTCCTCAACTACTAAAGTTAAGTGAGAGTGGATAACAAATAACATAATATAGACAATAAGATAGACAATACTACATATCACAACAGAAACTTTTCAATCATAACTCGTAAGTTCAACTTCACATATGCATTCACCTAACTAGGCACTTACTGCCAATATGCTATGCTTATGCACGTGGCATGCATTGGTATTGATATCTTATACCTTCCAAACTTCTTCCATTTAGTCGACATAGCTAGTCATCTAGATACAACGTCTAGGAACCTAGGGCAATAAGGAGCTACCTAGGAGTAGGACCCCCGACTTTACAAAATTAGATTACATACTGTAGTTTACTAAATCAAAATGGTAACACTACCAAATTAGACCACACATTGTAGTATACTAAATTTGACTATCAAAATAGTCACAATGTTCAGGCAATGCAATCAATATGCTTCCAAAAACTAAGTTCATAAAGCCATGCTTTTTCCATAATCATTTAAAAGCCTCATTCTAAAAGTTTTGACTCGTAGGTTCCTTTTGTGCCATACCGTGCCATGATATACATTAGCAACTCAAGAATATCAATCATCACAATCAATCTCCCAATTTTAGTCAACCTAGTGATTTGATTCTAGTTTTCGAACTCTTTTTAGCGGAATTCTAGTATCTTACTTAGGGTTCACTTAAGTGAACACTCAGAAGATTGAGTTAGCAATTACTCAACTTCCCTAGTTAACACAATCATTCGTAAGCACAAATCATCGCTAACATGGCAACATAACAATTTAACTAGAATATAGTTACTATCATTCAAAATCAACACATCAGCATCCACTATAGTAGTATATCCATTCACCCAAGACATACTCATATTTAATTAACACAGTTTCAAATAGCACACAGTGTTATAAGTAGCAGTATATCTATTCCAAGCATGGGTTAGATCCTTACTTATCACACCTATGAAAATATGATACAGTCTTCAAATCAAGTATAGGTTAAACCCAAACTATTATAAGTTTTCAATCCTGCATTTTTAAACTTTAGCTAACCATATCTTATTCATTTATTATCCGATTTCATTAAGCTTTATATCATCATAATCACTATTTTGAGTGCCATTGATATATAATTAAGAATCAAGACTAATCAATATTGCTAAATATCCAAAAATACCCTTTCGTATTATGACTCAATTGTATGCTATCTTAACTCCGAAATTGACTCGAGTAAGCTTTAGTACTAAACTAAAAACCCTAAAAATTATACTTGCTAAACTCATCCAGCAACACTTATTATACCCTACAGTGTTCGTTTTACGTAATTTGATGGGTATCTTACTAATACTAATTGCTATGTTACATATTAAGCCAGTATATAAGCTTATATTAGCAAAATTTGAATTAAAGGGTATACAAGCCCGATTAATTTCACAAAAAATTCTATAGACCTAGAAAAATATGTAAGTTAATTATTGATCATCAATTACATTAAATTGGCTATTATCTATTTTTACAAAAATAGGGTTTTAGCTTACAATTACACAAAATTAAGGAAAATAAACAAATCTAAATGTGAGATAAAAACTAAGTATTCCAAATATCATTATAAGCATATAGAAATCAAAACATGTGAGGCATATTCATTAATTTCATCAAAAACTAATTATTTTAATAATTCCGTAAAACTAGCAGTTTTATTCAAAATAATTATAAAAAATAGTAAAAATGCTTAATTTAAAAAATTATTACTACGAAAATTATATATATATATATTAGGTATATTACATACAAAAATTGAGCTTGAAAAAACATCATATAATATTTATAAAAATTTATTCAATTTTCGTCCAAATAGAGTATTTTCTTAAGGAACCTATATTTACACTAATTATGTAATTAAAATAAAATTATTAATTTAATCTACACCTAAAATAATCCTATTAAACCAAATTTCATAATTAATGGATAACATGTGATACTTTTAGCAAATTAAACAAATTATAGGAAAAATTTCGGTTCACTTGAACCGACCGGCTTCAACCACCTCCTAGCTATCGTACCTTGTCGGAAAGCCTCCTTCAACTACCCTCTGTTGGTCCTCTAAGCCACTCTAACTCAAGTATTGGTTTGGTACACGAACTACCTTAGATCGATCCCAACCCTATACTTTGTTCTATTTTTATTATTTTTTTCTAACTTTTCTAAATTGTTTTCTTTCATTTTTAGAGTTCTACAATATTGAATTTGAGCGTTTGGGTCCTATTTATTTTCTTTAACTTTTCATAATCAAATAAAATTTGGACTTATGTATGACACATGTCAATTTTCAATTTTCCTAAAGGACATGTGTCATTTCCTCATCATATAAGTATTGACTCACCATTTCCAATTAATACCAGCTTGACACATCATTTGATGACTCATCCATGCAATTTTTTATTAATTTTTCATTATTTTAATAATAATTTATTATTATATATATTTAATACATATAATGCATATCACATGTATATCATGTATAATTTAACTTCATTTATTATTTTTGTAAGTTAATTAACTTATCTCTAATATTTTGCTATATCTAAAATCTTGAATTTTTCATTTTCAATAATTATCAGTTTTTAGCGATAAATTGATGTTTTTCTTAAATTAATATTTTTATATAGCTTATTTTGAGAAATTGACTTTACTTAAATTGCTTCATCTAACTTTTCTAACTTTACTGTAAAATTTAAAATAAAACAGATATTATAGCTCAATGCCCTAAATTTAAGGTCTCAAATCCTAGAGTTATTAAACTAGTTGGAAAAACTCGAGGTATTACACTAGGCTCACTAAACTAAGCAAGAGCGTCTCGCAAGGTCTAGGAAACCTACGCTAGGATCGATCAAAACAACTTGGTCATGCCTCACTAGGCTTACTAACCTAACCAGAAGTGTCTTTCGTGGACTAGTAATCCTAAACTAGGATTGACATAAAGGACCTAGTAGTACTTCATTATACTTACTAACTTAGGCAAGAGTATCTTTAGAGGACTAGCATCCTTATGTTAAGAACAATCTAAAGGTCCCGATCATGCCATACAAGGCTTACTAACCTAAGTGGCAACATCTTTCAAAGACTATCAACCTTAAGTTGGGATCAATGTAAATGACTTGGTTATGCCTCACTAAGCTTACTTACCTAGGTGGGAACGTCTCTCGAAGACTAGCAACCCTAAACTGAGATCCATCTAAAGGACCTGGTCGTCCCATACTAGGCTCACTAACCTAAGCAGGAGCATCTCTTAGGGACTAACAACCCTAAGTTAGCATCGATCAAAAGAAGTAGCTCGAGGCTCACTAACCTAGGCGAGAGTGTCTCTTAAGTATTAGTAACCCTAAGTTAGGATTGATCTAAAGGACTCGATCGTTCCTCATTAACTTAAGCAAAAGCGTCTTTTAGGGACTAATAACCTAAAGTTAGGATCGATCTAAAGGACTTAGTTTTGCCTCACTAGGCCTACTAACATAGGTAAGAGCATATTTTGGGGACTAGCAATCCTAAACTAGGATCAATCTAAAAGACTTGGTCATGCCTTATTAGACTCACTAACTTAGGCAAGAGTGTCTCTCGAGGACTAGCAACCCTAAACTAGGATCAATCTAAAGGACTTGGTCTTACTTCACTAGAATCACTAACATAGGTAAGATTATCTTTCAAGAATTAGCAACTCCAAGTTGGGATTGATCTAAAGGACTTGGTCATGCCTCACTAGGCTCAATAACCTAGGTTGGAACTGTCACGAACTGAGGATGGCCTAGTCGTAGTAGATGCCGTATACTGTATAAAGAACCCTTGATTGGTTACCCTTCCAATCAAGAACTCTTCATACAATATATAAGGCTCTACAACCACTAGTCTCCCAAGAACACACAGATTCACATGATACCATCACATTAACATATTTATAAAAAATTTAAACTACCAAGCTTACATTATATAGTAAGGGAGTACATTTAAGTCTACAATACTAATAAAACAAAAGTACATGAGTAAATATCTACATCAACTGTTCTCTCAACATATAGGATAGCTCGCTCTTGCCTAAGTCCCCAAGCTAACCTGTGGTATTCCTCGACTAGCCTCTATGAACAGGCTTTCCTGCAGCAAAAGTCTAAAGGGGTGTAAGCCTAAGCTTAGTGAGCAAAACCTTCAACCGTACTACAAGCAAGTTATAAGTACATTATATTCACGCATATGAATGAATGATTAAACAGCATGCCAAAAAATATGTATACTTAAATAGTTCATATACGTAACTCGGATTTAACACCCTCCGAAGTCAGGGTTGGAGTATATACGACACCAATCAGATCCAGGTATTATAATAGAACTTTCTTTACTACGAAACTCCATGCTCCATATTCAAATCAAATAAGTCTTTTATTTTCATAAAAACCAAGTTCTAGTATAATCGTGAGTAGGCCCCCGCAGTCCACACTCACCTCTAAACGGAGGGTTCTAGACTTGTCCCTTAGCCAAGCGGTTGGCGCCTCCAACACCTAATGTTCTTACGGGCCAGGGTAAGGTCATTTTGTACGAGTGCACTATACAGAACCAATAAATGAATAATAACAACCCCGAGTGGCCTCTCTTTACCTCCGTGTGATGTGACGGCCGGAATTATATTTATGCAATGCATGTTAATACATGTTCCAGTTTCTTTTTATATGCCGAGTATACTTAAGTTCAAATTATGTTATAACCATCCAATAGTACACACAATCGCTTTCTATACTATCATGCAACAACAAAGCATTCTCTATACTTAAGATAAGTTCACAATTCAACACATAAGATCATACACAAGCATTTCCCAAACCCCACACAATAGTCAATTAATAATAATATTTAAGTCCACTATTTACAATCACAAACAAGTATGGACTCATAGGGTAAATACTCACTCAACCATAGCGATTCACCCTAATTGTAGTAATCGATCAGGAGGTCCTTGCTCACCTTAGGATCACCTGATCATTTTGTGATAATAACGCTAGTAAGTAACTGAATTAACTAATAATTCTGGTTCTTTACTTCTACTCCATTACCTCAATTTTTTTATCCGGTTAGACTTTATTCTTAACTATTTGTATCTTTTTCGTTTTATTTTTGATATTTATGAATTCATAATAGTTTTTCATCGTTTTCGAACGTAGGTTTACACGGTAATGTCCGTTTTGGACGTTACGACCCGTGTTTTACAATATGAACTAAATTTAGAGAAATTTTAATTATGAACACTTAATTGCTCTTATTACTTATATTTTTATCTTTTGTTTATACTTAATGAGACATAATGAGTTAGTTAACCCTTAAATCTTTATACTTAGAGGATTTTACTTTGCTATGACTAATTCATGTACTTAATTAAGTATAATCCATTTTAGAAAGTGTATTAGGGTTTACTAATTTAGGTTCCTAATTATGATACACTTTTCTTATTTTCTTAGTTTCTAATCTATGCTTATGTCATCGCTTACATCATCATTTGCTTAGGTCATTGCTTATGTCATCACTTGCTTATGTCATGGCTTATGTCATCATGTGCTTACCTCATCACTTACTTCATTACGTGATTATATAAGCCTCTCCTCATGCTTATGTCATATGTACATTTTATTCCTTTCCTTATACTTATGTACATATACCTTATACATATATATACTTATACATCTCCTTAGGCTTATACCGTATTTATCCATTTATACATACTCATATACCTATATGGTTGGATACGTATTTTTTTACACAAATTCGTATGCCTAATCTTTTCCTTAAGAAAAGCTTCATAATTCCATTCTTTTGTGTTTTTATGTAATTAGTACAATATAAGTAGGTATAGTTAGGTATTGTCTTAATTTGGTTATGTACATGGTTAATACTCATGTACAAAGGTTCTCATACAAGTATTCCTTTGGTATTTCCTTATGTACACATACCTAAGAGCACATACACATGTATTTCTTCCCTCTCCTTCATGGTTCCTCACTTTCTACACTTAAAGATGAGGACTTGATGCCCTCTTCTTCATGATCATAATTAACACAAGCCTACTTCTCTAATCTACCTAATTGCCTAACTAATGAAAAAGATAAAACAAGAAGATGAAACAACATAAAGTAACTTAGATACATACCTTTGCTTATGTTGGAATTAAGGAGACAAAAAGTAAAGTGATGAAAATGAAAGAGGAAGAAGAAGCTCACGGCAATGGTGGGGGATTTTTTATTTGTTTCTTTTGTCTTGTTTTCATTATGGAAGACAACAAATGGTGGGGTCAAGATGAAGAATAAGTGGACGACAACACTTAAGGAAAAAGAAACAAAGAAAAAAATCAAGAGAAAAGATAAGAAAAGCCATTATGAAGGAGTATATATTTTCTTTATCTCTTAATGTCTTTTGTTGACTTTTTAAATTGTTTATTTTGGTCAACATGTATTGACTTGGTCAACCCTTTGACCTTGGTCAATATGTGTTGACTTGGTTAACTCTCCTTAAGCATATGTAAATTTGTGCACATAATGTAGTAATTAAGGGAAATTAAGGGAAAAATGAAGGAAATGAGAGGAAATGAGCTAATTGGTAAATTGATTAGTAACCATTGTTGATGAGGTCTTACTTTAGGTATTTATAGCCTATATATCTCATTTGATAAACTACTTTAGATAACAAGTGCAAAAAGTATTAATTCGGGTATTAAAGTTTACTACTTGTAACCTAATCTTCAACTATACCCCTAACTCTAAGTAAGACTATCTTAATCATATGCTTAAGAAATAAATGTAAGCTATGAGTTATTATCTTAGTTTCTAAAGGACTACTTGAGGATTCAACACATATATGCATGATTGTAAGTTATCTCTAATCTTTTCTAATGATTTGGCAAAATATAAGTGTTATGTTATCAATTCAAGGTTTTAGGGTTTATTATATTGAATTAGTGCACATATGTCTTTAAAGTGATCATTTTAGCGTTTCTGTCACTTTTGAGTGGAATCTTTAACATTTAGATGCATTTAGGGTAGTAAAGTTTCTTATGCGATTAATGAATTCTTTTAAGGTTTTCTCTTGGTTTTCTCTTTCATTAGCCTTGTCGACTCCTAAATTGTCTAACATAATTGAGTCTATTTAAAAAACTAGATCGAACATTTTAGGGGTTTATAGGAACGTCTCTCGAGGATAAACAACCTTAAGCTAGGATCGATCAAAAGGACCCGGCCATACCTCACTAGGCTTACTTACCTAAGTGGGAGCATTTCTCAAGTACTAGCAACCTTAAACTGGGATTGATCTAAAAGACTTGGTCATACCTCATTAGACTCAATAACCTAAGCAAGAGCATCTCTCTAAGATTAGCATCCTTATATTAGGATTGATCTAAAGGACCTAGTCATGCCTTACTAGGCTCACTAACTTAGGTAGGTACGTCTCTCGGAGACTAGCAACCTTAAGTTGGGAACGATCTAAAGGACCTGGTTGTACCTCACTAAGCTCACTAACCTGAGTAAGAACATCTCTTGAGGACTAGCATCCCTAAGTTGGGATAGATCTAAAGTACTTGGTTGTGCATCACTAGACTTACTAACCAAAGTGGGAATATCTCTCGGGGACTAGCATCCTTAGGTTGGAATCGATGGCCTACTAACCTAAGCAGGAGCATCTCTCGGAGACTTCCAACCTTTAGCTAGGATTAATCTAAAAGACTTAGTCATGCCTCACTAGGCTTACTAACATGGATGGGAGCGTCTCTCAAGAACTAGCAACCTTAAGTTCGGATTGATCTAAAGGACTTGGCCATACCTCATTAAGCCCACTAACCCAAGCTGGAGTATCTCTCAAGGATTAGCAACCCTATGTTGGGATTGATCTAAAAGACCTGGTAATGCCTCTTTATGCTCACTAACTTAGGTAGGAGCATCTTTCAAGGACTGGAAACCCTAAACTTAGACTTAATGTTGTGCCTTATAGGCTTGCTAAAAGGAACTAATGAAGAGAAGTGCCTTACGGGCTTTCTAAGAAGAATATGGTGAAGGGAAGTGCCCTATGGGCTCGCTTGAGAGAATTTAGTGAGCAGAAATACCTTACTAAAAGAATTTGGGAAAGAGACCAAGTTAAGTTTGCATCTTCAAAAGCTGGCTAAACACTTAAATGTAGAGAGTGCCTTATGATCTAGCCAAAAGATGTTGATGAAGAGAAGTGCCCTACTTGCTCGCTAAGAGAAACTTGGTGAATAAAGGGGCCTGATGGGCTCACTTAAAGAAATCAAGTATCCTATGGGTTCACTAAAAGATGTTTGAAAAAAGAAGTGCCCTATGGGCTTATTAAAAGAACTTGGTGAATGGAAGGGCCCTATAGGTACACTAAAGGTAATTTAGGAACAAAAGTGTTCTATAGGTTTGCTAAAGACCTTAAAGAGAGTTGAATGGGTGGAAGGAAGGATAACCCATTTGAGAGCTGGCTAAGATTAAAACTTATCCAAAACACTACCTAATTTTGAGGAAAATATTTATAGATAAACTCTTTGGTGAAAACCATTTATGTTAAAAAAGACGTTGGGGATAATTTCCTTTATTTTAGGAAGAATGAGAAAAGCCTTGACTATTGTGATTAACTTTTTTTTTTTAGAATGGATTGAAAACTTGGCTACTTAAGCCGACATGGACTTATAATAAAGATACTTTCTCTTACTTTTTCTTTTTCTTTTTATTACCACCCCACCCCCTTTTTTTCTTCTCTCTTTTTTTTTTTTTAGTTTGCTAACAGGTAAAGAACCCTTCATTAATAATCATATGGGGCCTCTTATGTTCTTCCTAACTTGGATGCCTAGCCGTTTAGTAGGGCCTTATGATTTTGAATATCCTTTTTTCTTTTAAGGAAAAGGTAAGTCATGGCTAGTTTAGTTGAAGAAGACTTTCTTGCAAACTCTTAGTTCAGATTACACTCTTGACTATAGTCCTAAAATTATAGTCCATTTTACATGTGATACACCTTAATCAATCCATTAAGTATTTTTTGGTTTAACATTATGAATTTAGGCTTTTGGTCTAAGGTTTTCAAAAGGAATTGCTGAAGAATTTTATTTTGAAATAAAACCTTTATTAACCCTAGGTATACAAGTTGAGAACCTCAGGAATAAATTAGAAATATGCTTACCCTAGTTTCAAAAACAATTTTTATTATAGATAAATTATCTTTAAGGATCGGAAGAGCTTTTACTTATGCAAGGGTGGTATTGTGAGTGGGAAAGACTATTGCGATTCAACATAAGAGAGGCTTTAGAGCAGATATAGAGCTTTTGGGTTTCTAAGCTCGGACTGTAATTTAGAGCTCATCATCTTTGGAGCTATTTAGGCTTTGACTTTTTATTTGACTACCCTTACTAGGATATGATATAGTTTTTTACTTTCACTTGGCTTTTAACTTACACTTAGGCCCAATTTTCCAACCACTTTTCTTCATCTTTTTCTTTTATTTTTTGTTATTATTACTTTGCCCGACTATTCTCTTGTTGTTCTTTCTTTTCTTTTGGCCCCAAGAATCTTTTTCTCCATTGCCAAGTTTTTGCTTTTTAAGCGATTTAGGGCCCTAAATTCATGTATGAGCTAGGGTAAGGTAAGTGTAAGCTTAAGGTGTTTAAAAAAGATATGGCTCTTCTTCATTTCAAAAGAAAAATAACTTATCTAAAATAAAAGTTGCTTTTGAATTTAATATTACTGAAGCAAGCATAAACCAATTTTATCTTTCTTTCTTCATTAATGACCCTAACCTTCAAATTACCCCATTGTAGGGCGGTTCTCAATAGGGTTTAATTTGAAAATTCTTCAAGTAGGTCCAATGGGGTGAACAAGAGATAATCGTGTTTAGAAGTTGAAAATGAATGGCTAATTTCATTTTAAGTTTTTTTATCACATTCAAAGTGGACCTCCTTTAAGGAATGAGTTCGAAGTATTCTCACCATTATGTCGCTTAGCACTCAAAGTGTTCAAGTTAATATGTGGAAAATATTTTGCCACTTTTCATTCTAAACCTTTTAAAAGTAAGTTACCGATTTTTTAAGGAGGAATTTATTTGCTCCAATAACATTGCAATCATCCAATAGAAAAGGCAATTATATTATTCCAGTTATTACAAACTTTATTGAAAAAAACAACTTTCTTTGACCTTATCTTAATAAGCATCCAATTACTTAAAACAACTTGTGAGCATATCAGAAGGCATTGGTATACTCAAAGGGAATGGAGTTTTAGGTGACTTAGTTAAACTACTCCCTTGATCTAAAGAAGGACCAACTTGTTATAGCTCTAGCTGAATGACATTTGCATCAATCAAGTCTTGAATCTTGTTTTTCAATCTCCAGCATGTTTGAGTTGAATGCTCCTTCTGACCCATATGATAGTTGCATCATACTTATGGATCAAAGCTACGTGGTTTGTAATTCGAATTAGGGACTTCACAAGCTACAAACCTTGCTGCTTTCAAATGATTAAAGATTTAGGTAATTAAGATCTTCAATTGAGTGAATTATCTCCTCTAAGTCCCTAAGGCTTGTTTTTCCTCATTCCTCCTTGGCTTTTTTCTTCTTGGGCCTCCATCATTACTTAGGCTTATTGACATTTGATCAATATTGATTGTTGGGTGTTGAAATCTTATAAGCATGGGGTTTATTGCCATTTCTTAATCTATAATGCTCTTTTGTAGTGTAGCTACCTTTTCTTCTAGATTCAAGAGTCTCCTTTCCAAGCTTGAATCTTAGAATATGTGGACAATGGTGATCATTAAGAACAAGACCTGTTATTTTTAGGTCATCTGATGCATTATCCATTTTAAGGAGGCAAGTCTATCATCGGCCATATGAACCCGGTTAGAAGAATTCTTTTTTGGTTAGCAACTTTTCTTTTATTTTTTTGTTTAAGTGAGAGTGAACAATAAAGTTTTATTTTATAGAAACTAAAAAAAAAAAATCCAAATAAAGATGGCAAGTTTTATATTTTGGTTTTTTAATTACATTTTATTAAGTGAGAGAGAATGAATGGCTAGATAAATTCTATTAAGGGACTATTTACAAAGAAGGAAAGAACGAAGAGTGATAGACTAAAGACAAAAAATTTATTTTGGAAAGATTAGAGTATAGAGAACAAAATAGAAGGGAGCTTAACAATTATTCTTCACAAAACTTAAAATTTATTCAAAGCCCTTTAACTACATCTAAAGTTTCTAATTTAACTCTCACAATTGGGCTTTAATCTTATCCAACATTTCTAAGGCACATTTCATGGTCCTCTTACTTTTTTCAAATTAAGCTAATAAGGCCCCGTTGAAGGTCTCGACATGCCTAGCCCTCTACTTCCGATAGTTAGCTTCAACTTGCAACAGCTGCTCATAAATTCCTAAGACATCTAGTAGTCTATTAGCTCTTAGATAATTCTCTTGTTGATTACCCACCATTCTTAGGCCTACATATTTCATGGATAAGAATTAATCATCAATGCAGTAAAAAGAAAGCATATGGAAATATGAAAATGTTTAGATCGTTTGGGTTAAGACATTACTCCTTTAAGTTGCAACCCTATTATTATTTTCAGAAACTTGATTGCATTAAAACTCTTAAACAATTAGTAGGATTGCAATTTCTTAAGGGTATTATATTAACTTAAGCTTAGAGGGGAGTATATGCAATTAGGATAGGTTTTGAAAAGGTCTTTAAGTTTTATGACCTCTTGTTAAAAAACACTTTCATTGGTTACATTGAGCTTAGGTAAGGTGGCCTAATCAACCTTGAGCAATGGTTACACTATAGTACTCGAGGCCTACACAATGGTTCCTCTCCTAAGGTCCTAAGATGGCCTAGGTCTGACTATATCTACCCTACATCTTTGATGTAACAAATTTACCCCCCCCCCCCCCCCAATATCCCAATGTGTATGGTATGCTAGATAATAGTATAGACAGATAAACGAAAGCTAAGAGTGAATTCTAGGAAAATATAAGGAAAGAAGCTTTAAGTTTGTCTTTTCTTTTTCTCTTTAATAATAATGTTGCATTATTAGTTATTTGTCAAACCCCAAAGAATGTATGTAAGAAGGGTAGGTTCTAGAGGTCCTTAAACTCTGTAACCACACACGTTTCTAAAAAATGGTTCCTTGGTCACATCAAAGTTTAAGTAGGGTAGCTTAATTGGTCTTAAATGGTAGTTGCCCCACTATGCTTGGAACTTACAAAATGGTTCCCCATCCTATGGTCTTAAGATGGCTCAAGTTTGATAGTATCTATCATGCATTCATGATACGAGAAATAAATTCCCCCCCTTAAAATAGTTAAAAACTAAACTTATAAAGACGTTAGTATAGTTATGATAAAATAAAGAGTGAATATGTAAATAAATTACATTAAGGTGATTTTTAGAGGTTAATTTTAATTTTGGAAAGTTGAGTGGCTAACCATCTTGAAGTCCCTAGTAGAGTTTCCAAGTTGTCAAGCTTGGTTTTTCAACTTCCAGTTTTTTTAAAATTAAATCTTCTTTAAATTGATTAGTACTAAGCCTTTACCCATTTAGTACTAACCCTCGACTAAGGTTTAAAGAAAACCGATCCTTTTCACACTTTTAATGTACTTTAGAATTGCCACCCAACTAAAGTTAGGATAAAGAGTTAAGTTATAACCAATTAAGTTATAGCCAATTAGATGAATTCGTTATAACTTAGCTATTAGTCTATCAATTAAACTATTTTATAAAATGGTTTTTTTTTTTAAAAACCAAAAATCTAAATTTGAGGGTTAATGAACTTTAAAACGTTACCAGTACCACTAACTTTCTAAATTTAAAATAAAAATTAAAATCACCTTTTAATTTCAAAAACTCAATCATGGATAACTTAAGTAATCTAAGAAAAAGGAAAATTAGATTTTTTTTTTATTGTTGCCCCATAAGCGCTTACATACTCGCTATTTGGGATTAAACGTACGTAATTCATTTTGTTAAACATTAGTGGGTTGGTTTTGTTTTAATTTGAAAATAATCAAGTTTACATTTTACTCAATTTGATTTATTTAAGGAAATTTCTAAAAAAAAGATCCTAAATTGGATTTTTATTTTCTTGGAAAATTCTAAAATGTCCTAACTTTAAAAGGAATCTAATTATATTTTTCTTATTTTAGAAAACCTAATTTTTTTAAGTATTAAAAAGCAATATTTATTCCTTAACTTATTTATTTTTATTTTTATTAAACTAAAAAATAAATAACTAAATAAACTACTTTTCCTTTTTCTTTCTTTCTTTTTCTCTCTTTTTTTTCTTTGCTTTTTTACTTCTTTTTTGTTTTACTTACATTCATAATTATATATATAAAAAAATAGACAAAAAAAAAACAACAAAATAATAAAATAAAAAGAAATAAGAAAGAAAAAACATTAAACTTGAGCTTTGGATGCAGTAGGCACTCACAGGTCAGACTTAAAGATCGAATCAAGTTATAGGTTGAATTGCCAGATCAGGTCGGGTCATCTCCAAGCTTTCCTCCAATAGCTTGCCTGGGTTGATTCGAACTGATTTGACCACCTAATCAAGTGGTAAAGGTAGTTTTCATGGATATTTTATTGGGAAATCAAGGGTATTTTTTATGCCACAGTGTTTGGAGCTTGTTTGGTGATGGTTGAAGATGAGTGGTGGCAGCAGTAGTGTTCTTTGGCATTTTAGGGTTGCTAGAACTAAGGGAGATGCAAGGTTGATATTTTTGAGTGGCGGTGTAGTTGGCTGTGGGGTTACATTGAGCTTAGGTTGGTGGTTTGAGGGTGAATCACAATGGTGGTTAGGGTTTAGGTCTTGGCGGTTTGGTAGCATTATTAGAGGGTACGGTAGTGTATGAGCGTTGTTGTATTGTAGAGCTTAGAGTGTAAGGGGTGATCTTAGGGTGGTGGCGCAGCTTGAAATGGAGTAGAGAGAGAGTGGTTATGTGTGTGATTGTCCAATGAACTCCCCAATACTCCTTTTATATACGAAATCAACCTAGAAAACAAGGAAAGCTCAAATTTAGAATAATTAAGATTTCTAAATTTAAAAATTTTTTTTTTCAAATTTTGGAGCACAATTGAATGCATAAATGCATGAATTGGGATGCAATATTAGGTATAATTCGAAGTAGGTGATGTCTAAAACAAGTTCAGAGCAAGAAATCACACGTATGTATGTGAATTTCATGTGCAAATTGGATCCAAAGTGAAGGGGGTAGGCTGTTTTTTATTAGGAAAGAAGAGGAAATCAAGGGAAAGGGAAAGAAAAAGAAGGGAAAGAGAGAGAAAATGCTAATGTGAAGTTAACGTAGTACCACAACAGCCTATCAACCAGCCGAACGTGCTATGTGTCCTTACGTGATATGTAACAACTGACATAGCATGCTACATAATGCTACATCAGCACGCATCGAATTCGATGTTGCTACGTGTCAGGGCACATAGCACAATAAGATCTTAACACGTGATAGTTCTTGATTATCCAAAAAAAAAAAAAAACTTTATATGCTCTCACCAAGATTCAAACCCTAGACTTTATGTCTAAACCCAATGCCAAGTCCATATACTTATTCGTTAGGCCATTGGCCTATACCTTGTCTATATATGCAATTAAATTGCACATATGGCCTAGGTAAGATAGATTTAAATCTAATCCTAAGTTCAATGGCTTGTCTTCTAAACTTATTTTAAAAATTAAAAAATCTATCATATTAAATTATTATTCCTTAAAATCTTCAATTTTTTCAATTTTTTTCTATTTGTTTGTGACTTTCCAATTTTCTAAATTTCTTATTTTTTGTATTTTCTTCTTACTTTACTCTTTTTGATATTTTTCCTAGATTTCTTATTTTTTTTTATACTTTTTCCTACTTTTCTATTTCTTGTATTTTTCTAAACTTCTTATCTTTTCTTAATTTTTGGATTTTCTATTTTTTTTTATTTTCCCTAATTTAGGACTCCTTGAAAAAATAAATAAGAGGGGCAAAAATTTGGTGTCTACAATTATTTGATATTTTGATGCTTGGCATTAATTGTCTATTAAGTGACTGGTTATTTTATACGCCAACATCCATGTAATAGTCCTATTAAATTGGAAAGTTTAAATATTTGGCCAAAATAAGTGGATATACTTATCTCATTTCTATTATCTATTTACTATGGATTGAGATGTCTATAGCTTCACTAAGTTTTCTGAAAAATTTGCAAAAATGCAGTTTTGAAATGTTTTATGATTCAAAGAAATATTTATCAACTTAGTAAGTACTCATAGTAGTTACTTGTGGCATTTTACATGTTGAGGCAAAGTTAGTAGACCATCTTTAATTTATTAATAGCGAATCGCTTAAGCTAGGACTCATATGGTTTAGCCGGTAGGGTATTATATGGATTTGTTGATAGTGGGCTAGTGGGGTGTTGTATTTACTATTGATAGATGAGATCCACCTAATTGATTAGCATGGTATTCTTAACTAAGGTAATAATCAAGTTCTGTTTGTTAGAAATGGTACTTACAGATAGCCTCATGAAGATAAGGTAAGGTGTCATATGCTGTTACATATAGGGGATAATCGACTTATAGACGACATAAATCTACACTTTCCATAGTTCTAGAGTTTTATGGATGTATTTCTTACATCCACTATAAATACATTCATTTCATATGTATAAACTCTGCAAATTTAGCCTTTTGAGTATAGAGTTAAACTTGAGTATTATAGGTAATTTTCATAAGTCAATAGAGTCAATAAATTTATAATTGAATAAAATTTTAAATTCAAAATCTAAAATGAGCATGAAAAGCCCTAATATATTGTTCGAATCTCAAATTGTATATAAAAACCTTAAACCCTAAATGCATGTAAATATTAATGATTAAACTTGAATGTGATAAAATTGTGAAACCTATATACTCGTAAATATAAGAGATTGATTCCAAACTTAATAAAAACCCTAAGACTCAAACCTTAAGCTTAAAAATGTACTAATTTATTATAATAACGATAAAACCCTAATTGGGTATAATAATTGTACAATACGCCACATCGCATGAAATTGCTAACTAACGATTAGAGAAGACTCATAAATGTTATTAAATGTGAAAGTACTATATTTATTTATAAAATTGATAATATTATTGTATAATTATTAATAACTACATAAATAAATTAATGACATATGAATTTAATTATTTGAATCCAATATTATTATTAATTGCTATTTATGTGTCATATAGTTTATATTTATTTTATATTTAATAATTTTCTTTATAATCATAATATATATTATTATTATTATTAATTATATTATTATAAATATTTAGAGAAATTCAAAAAATGATTTATTAAATTATTTCTCTATTTCCCTTATTTTCCTTTCTACCTTATTTTTCCTTTTTATCTTCTTTTTTCCCTTCTAAATTATAATGGTTACATGTACATAATATTATTTTAATTTTAAACAAAAGTCAAAAAGGTCATTGTTAATGTATTAAATTCTCTTTTCTCTTCATTATCTTTTTTTTTCTTTTTCTTTCTTTTACCCATTCCCTTACCATTAGCCATGTATAGCCTCTAGAATCATCCCTAAATCTATAAATTTAAGGCACTAGGCTATGATATTTGTTTTAGTTCAAACTTCACAATAATATTAGAAAAGTTAGTTGAAGTAATTCAAGTAAAGTTAATTTCTCAAAATAAGCCATACAAAAGGATTAATTTAAGAAAAATATCAATTTATCAATAAAGCCGATAATTATAAAAAACGTGAAATTTGAGCTTAAAGTTATAGCAAGATATTAGAGATAAATTATTTAACTTATAAAAATAATAGATGACGTTGAATTATATATAACATACATATATTTACATGTAATAAACATTATAAATATTAAATACATATATATTAATAATAAATTATTAAAATAAGGGAGATTATTATAAAATAATATAAAATTAATAAAATAATGAAAGGATGAGTCATCTAATGATGTGGTAGCATAGGTTCAATTGAAAATAATTAGTCAAAAGCTAAAATAAGAAATTGGCACCTCATACTTGAAAAAAAAAATGACATATGCATCTCACATGTCTAATTTTTATTAAATCTAATCTATTTGGAAATTATAAATATGGCATGTATACATAAAAAAAAAACCATTTTGAAAATCCAAAAACACAAGAAAATTGCTTAAGAAAATTTAGAAAAAATCAGAAAAAAATAGAGCATGGATCTAATCTAAGTCGGTTTAAAGCATTATAAAAGTTCTATGGTGGTGGCCATTTGGGTCAAAGAAAATACCACTAGGGAAGGTGATCCAATAGGGTTAGGTGTCTAGTTCAAGTGAATTAAATTTCTTCTAGAAACTTTGTAAATTTTCTAAAAATAACAATTAATGTTAGTTAATTATGAAATTTAGTTCTCTAGAGTTATTTTATGTGTAAATTAATGTAGTAATTTTATTTTAATTAAATAATTAGTGGAAATATAGCATGCTTAAGAAATAACTTTGTTTGGACAAAAAATAGATAAAATTTAGATATTTCAAATATTATCCTTTTAAGCTGAAATTTTGTACATAATATACTTAATATATGCATTTAATTGAAATCACAAAAATTTTTTAAAATAAGCATGTTTACTATTTATTGTAATTATTTTGGATAAAATTGGCTATTTTGATGTTTTATTGAATTAATTAGTTTTTGACAAAATTAAAGTATGAGCCCAATGTATTATGATTTCTAGAAATTTATAATGATGTTTGGGACACTTGAATTTCATCTTGTGATTAAATTCACTTATTTACTTAATTTTTACTAATTTTGAGTTAAAACTGCTATTTTTGTAAAAATATATAATAGCTAGTTTAGTATAATTCATAGTCAATAATTAAACTAAATATTTTTTTGAGTCTATAGGATTTTTCGTGAAATTAATCGAGCTTGTATACTATTTTTTATGTATTTTCATATTATAAACCTATATATTAGTCTAGTATACGATATAGTAATTAATACTAATGGGATATTTGTTAAATATGTAAAGAATTAGTATTTTTTGGTACATAATGAATGCTGACGAGCTTACGAAATGACAAATTTTAGGATTTTTAATTTAGATTTAGGGTTTATTTGAGTTAATTACGAAGTTACATAAGGATATACAGTTTATTAAAATTGGATAAGATATGAATAAGATACAATTGGAATAAGCTTAGAAACGTAATAGTGAAAGCTATGAGAATTTGGAATCCACCTATAGTTAACTTGGAGTCTATACATATTTCCTAGGTATGATAGATGAGGAAGGACCACATCATGAAGCATAGAATTTTGCACTACTATCAAGCTCAGGCAAGTAGATATTTCTATTTTATTGCAAGTAGAACTATATTTACTTAACTTAGAGTTAGTTGTATTGTAAATTGTAATGATGTGCTGGATGGATTGGACACATGATTCTATTGAATGTATGTGACTAATTGAGATGTTTCCTTATATATGATTAATTCATCGATGCATATTTCTGTTTGGACTACTTAGAAACTAAATGATCTTTTAAGGTATCCACCTAAAGTGAACCCTATATGAAAGAATGTATTATAAAGTTGAGAAGCAAAGTTAAAGTTGAGATAGTCGAATTATTATGAAGCAGGACTTGAGATTCATGCTTGTTACTAGGTTACCATGTTGTTTACTACATTCATAGCATGGCATGAAAGGAGCTATGGGTAAAGTTTCTAAAATCTTGAATACTACTAAGTTGGGTTTGAGCAGATAGAATTACATTACTCAAGTTATTCTATCTATAATGTGCGGTTATAGCTAGATCGACTATGTATTAGATTTTTAAATCACAGTGGGTGGTTATTATTTGGGGTCCTAATCTCAGGTACCTCTTTATTGCCCTAAGTTCTTAGACGTTTTATTTAGATGCTTGGGTTTATTGACTAATTGGGTGAAGAATTGGAAAAGTATATGATATCGATACTGGTGCATGTTACATACATGAGCATGGCATGAATATCTTGCATAAATAGTTTGTATTGATAACTTAGATTATGAAATTGAATATTTTATAGTATTGATCTAAGTGAATGCATATTATGCTTGTTCTATGTTTTGTTTTATCTACTCTCACTTAGCTCACAGTGACCTGAGGGGATACTTATGTATCCTTAAGTTCTGAAGAGAATTGATTAGGCATTAACATCAACCAGGGAAAAGTCTTTTGAGAGTATGTAAAATGGAGTCAGCCACTTTTGAGAAAGTCTTATTGTATTTTGATCTTAGTTCCATAAAGGATCTATAGATATGAAAAAAAAAGTATTGTATTTTATGTTTGGTAATGTTTGACAAATGTAATCTTTTACATAAATAGGTGTAAAGCTGAGCTCCATTGTAATATTGTTTTGCTCTAAATAGTACTTTTGTTAAATATAAATAAGTATTCTTGTGTGATGGTACATCATGTACTATGTTGAGATGTGACATCCTTTAGGTGGTATCATAGCATAATTTAGGGACCACAGCGTTAGATGCGTACGAGGTGTGCAGGGTAGCTAAGTACCATATGAACTTAACTTTGTTAGTAGAGACCAATATAAGAAAACTGACTGTACCAATTGTGTTTGCTGTTGTCCAAAAAATGGTGTAAACACATGCAAGTAGGGATCCTGGTTCATTAATTGTCCTAAGAGACAGATTAAGGAAGAACAACAACCTTAAGTAAATCAAGCTTCACTTATACAAGTAATGGATGCGGTACAACAACTTGCGATTACTTTAGCTAGGGCTTGTAGGGCGAATGGGGATAAGTTAGCTTTGATGTAACATATAGTGAAACCATTTGATGGGAGAAAAATAGACCCTTTAGTTATGGAAGAATTGATTGATTAGTTGGAAAAAGCTTTTGAAGTACACGGATTGAAGATAATAGAAGGGTAAGGATTACTACTATTTTATTAGATAGGCGTTCAAATAATTGGTGGAGAAGTAAGAAACAAACAATGGCATAACCCATAGATTGGAATGCCTTTAGGGATGCATTTCTGGGGTAGTACTTCTTTGAATGTGCAAAGGAGAAAATTTATGTGGAATGTTATAAGTTGAGGCAAGCAAGAAGGACTATTGAAGAATATGAAGGGGAGTTTAATAGATTGTTGAAATTTGCCCCATAAGTGGTATGGAATAATGAACTTACTAAGGTTGATCGATTTAAGGCTAGATTTAATCTTTATTTTCAAGTTGAGTTGAAAAGGACAAGGCTGGTTCAATATGCTAATATGATCAATGTGACTCATTTGATTGAGCAAGCTCGTGACTTGCGAAGGGCAGCTGAAGAAACAAAAAGTAAGAAGAGGGAATTTATGGGGAGTTCTAGTAGTAGCCATAAAATGATAAGAGGAAAAAGGGCTTATCAACCCCTTAACATGAATCAAAGGCTGGGTGGAGCTATGCTACTTTACTAGAAATGTAATGGTAAGCATTGAGCTATGTAATGTCCAGAACTACAAGGGAAATGTTTTAGGTATGGAGAAGATGGGCAGATGACTAGGCAATGTTAGAACAGAAACCATAGAATTATATATGCTATAAGTGTCGTCAAATGGGATATAATGCCACTTGATGTACTATAGATCAACTAGCAAGACTAGACTAGACTCAAGCAAATAGGCTAGAACCCGCTAATAGAAATAACCAATCAAGAGAGGTTGGAGCTAGACTTAGAGTTCAAGGAAGGGTATATGTGATCCAAGATAAGGAAGGAAGGGATGACAACGTTGTTGCAGGTATGAACCCTGAACCCTATGATTTTTAAGATTTCTTTATATGATCATGTGTTGTATGTTTACTTGAACTCTAAACCCTAAAGTAATGATATAATTGTGATTGTTATTTTAGGATTTATTCACTTAGAAGATAATATGCTTATACATTGTTTAATATGGGACCAATACACTCGTAAGTATCCAAGGACTATGTTGATAGGGATAACTTTCAATAAAAATTCTAAGGTATGATCTGATAGTAACAACTCCTTCTAGAGGAGAGTAAGTTGTGCAACAAAAGTTGAAGGGAGGTAATGTATGTGTAGATCTATATAAATTGCCTATAGAATTAGTAGTATTGGATATGAAGGCATTTGATACTATATTGGGAATGGATTGGCTAATTGAACATTAAGTGAATGTAGATTGTAAACGAAAGATGGTAGTATTTAAGAAGCCTAATGGAGAAGAATTTCACTTTAAAGGAAGCTCTCACAAGGTAACCCCTTGAATAGTCTTTGTAAGTAAAGCCTGAAAGCTTATAAGAAATGATAACATAGGATTTCTAGCTTCAGTAGTGGATACCCAAGTTCAAGAAGTGAGATTAGAAGATATACCGATAGTGTCTAAATATCTTGAGGTTTTTTCTAAGGATTTACCTAGACTACCACTAGATAGGGTGATCGAATTTACTATAGATCTTATACTAAGTACTACACCTATTTCTAAGGCACCCTATTGAATGACTCTTATAGAATTGGTGGAATTAAAGAAGCAACTGCAAGAGCTACTAGATAAGGGATTCATAAGGCTAAGTACATCTCTATAGGGTGCACCTGTGCTATTCATTAGAAAGAAAGATGGAAGTCTCTAGTTATGTTTAGATTATTGAGAATTGAACAAAGTGACGATGAAGAACAAATACCTACTTTCTAGGATTGATGACTTATTCAATTAGCTAAAGGGATCTATAGTATTCTTAAAAATAGATTTACAATTTGGTTACCATCAGTTGAAAATTAAGGAAGAAGATGTACATAAGAGTGGCTTTAGGAGTAGGTATAGGCATTATGAATTTTTATTGATGCCATTTAGGCTAACGAATGCTCCTGTTGCATTATGGATACAATGAACAATGTCTTTAAAAAGCACATAGATGAGTCCATAGTTGTGTTTATCGATAATATCTTAATATACTCAAGGAGGAAGGAGGAACATGTAGATCACTTGAAGATTGTGCTTTAGACTCTTAAAGACAACAAACTTTACGCAAAGCTAAAGAAGTGTGAGTTTTGGTTGGATCAAGTAAGATTTCTTAGACACATAGTATCTACTACAAGAATAGTAGTTGGGCTTACAAAAGTGATAGCAATAATAGAATGGACAAGATTGACTAGTATAGTAAAAGTGAGGAGTTCCTTAAGAATGGCTTGTTATTATAGGAAATTTATATAGGAATTCTCCAAAGTAGCTATGGCATTGACCCAATTGACATGAAAGGGTATTAGATTTGATTGGAATGATAGGTATGAAGAGAGTTTTCAAGAACTTAAAAGAAGATTGGTAACCGCTCTAGTACTAATGGTACTAAATGGATCTAGAGAGTATGCGATCTATTGTGATGCTTCTAAAAGTAGATTAGGATGCATGCTGATGCAAAATAATAAGGTGATTGCCTATGCTTCAAGACAACTTAGACCACATGAGAGGAATTACCTAACTCATGATTTGGAACTTTTAGCTATAACATTTATTTTAAAAATATGGAGGCATTACTTATATGGGGAGAAATGTAAGGTATGTACCGATCACAAAAGTTTAAAGTATATCTTTACACAAAAGGAATTGAATTTGAGGCAAAGGCAATGTTGGAATTACTAAAGGATTATGATCTTACTGTTGTTGGTGAATTTTAGGGTCAGGAAATAGTCCTACAAAAGAGACTAAAAATATTTGCTACTAGAGCTAATCCAGTGTGACCACTCCAATGCCTAAGTTAAAATGGTGATTTAGTGTAGTAAGTATGAGAATGAGAAGTGTTCAAGCCATCTTATCGAGTTTCTTTTCAGTATTTATAGATGGTTGTTGTGTCTAAGGTAGTTGCCGAGGTAACTATTAAGATAGGTAGAGCACTCTTAACTTGACATCTCCCCTGATATGTAGGGATAGTAAGCGGTTGTAAAATATAACCATACTTATGATAACTGTTCACGCTATAGATTTGAATTCAAACTAAGAGCGATTCTTCTACTTGGCATAATTGCTGAGTGTCTTCTAAAGAGTAGGAATGCCGAGATATTCAATTACTCAACCTCTTGGTCAATGAAAGGACGAGTGTAAGTTGAGCGAAAATTGATTATCAACATTTTCCCTCTAACTCCTATGCTCGAATAGATGACACATGGAGTTACATATATATATTACGGTAGAGGCTGAGTGGGGGGAGACTCTTTGAATTTATATCGGGTAACATGGGAAGTAAGATGAATCATATCCTAGTCGAAACGTCACCATTTCAAATCTCTCAGTTATTTGGGAAACCAAAAAGTTGTAGGCATGACATCTATCACCTAGGTTATCATTTTGTTGCAGGCCTCATAACCGTTAGAAATTTTTCAGCCGTTAGATTTCTATTATGAGACATACGTCAACAATCTACGGGAATATCATATCAGTACATCAATACTTTCCAAAGTAGATTTACAGTTATGAGAACAGATCGTCCATATATAAAGCACTGTTCACAATCAGGTTTTACTCCTTTGGTTGCATCTAAAAGTTTTGTTCGTTTTCACATCGTCAGAATCTCACTCTTCAACTCCTATTATTTCATTTCATACAATCGTCCATGTACGGTTCGCAAAGTTTCACGTTAACTTGTTTTATTTGATTTCGAGGTAATGGAAACTGAAGCTACTCTTCCCCCCAAAATAGGAGTAAGGTAGAGTGTTCTTTGGGTGATTTGGCCGATGGTATGGAGGCAAGGTGGGATCAACTTGCTCGGATTAATGAGCTTCCTATGATAATTATCTTGAGGATAAGGAAGGGAGGTCGTTAGCAAGGTATTTATAGAACATAATAGCCTACTTTCATGATTCTCCTGATATTACCACTAGTTCCATTGACAGAGTTCTCGTTACAAAGTATAATAAGTACTGGTGAGATCTTCTTGGAACATGAAAATTGAGGAGGCTAAGAGATGGAGAGAGAGTATGCTTTGCATGAGAGTACAAGTTCCATATATACCTCAAGTATTTGGATTTTGGGCTGCGCTTTCGTTTCTCGGCTTTTGTTCGGGGCTTCTTTAACTATTTCAAAGTCGCGCTAAGTATGTTCTTGCCCAACACATATCGGCTTCTAACGGCTTTTAAGTTAGTATGTGAAGAGGTAGAGGTCAGGCTACAACTTAGCTTTTTAGATTTTTCTTCACCATCCATAAGCAACCTGATGGGTGGTACTTTGCTGCTACAAAGCATAGGTGTAAGTTCATAGACGAGTTAGAATCCAAGATTCACAAAAAGCATGACAAGTTTGTATTAATAGTTTTTTATGAGACCTTGGACTTCTAAACCCAATGGACTGAGCCGATGTCATGAACTGAAGATAACCTAGTCGTGGTAGAAGACATATATTGTATAAAGAACCCTTAATTGGTTACCCTTCCAATCATGAACTCTTCACATAATATACAAGGCTCTATAATCACTAGTTTCCCAAGAACATACAGATCCATATGATATCATCACACAAACATATTTATATAAAATTTGAACTATAAAGTTTATAACACATAGTAATTTAGTATATCTAAGTCTATATTACTGGTAAAACAAAAATACATAAGTAAGAGTCTACATAATTCATTCTCTCAATACACTAAATGGCTCACTCTTGCCCAAGTCCCTAAGCTAACCGATGGCATTCCCCGGCTAGCCTCTACGAATAAGTTATCCTATGGCAAAAGTCTAAGGGGTTTTAAGCTTAAGCTTAGTGAGCAAAACCTTCAATCATACCGTAGGCAAGTTATAAATACATTATGTCCATGCATATGAATGAATGGTCAAATAGAATACCAAACAATACGTATAGTTAACTAGTCCATATGTGCAACTCAGATTTAACGCCCTCTGAAGTCAGGGTTAGAGTATACACGGCACTAATCAGATCCGGGTATTATACTAGAACTTACTTTACTATAGAACCCTGTGTTTCGTACTTAAAAGAAAAAATTCTTTTATTTTCATAAAAATCAAGTTCTAGTATAATAGTGAGTAGGCCCCCACAGTCCACACTTACCCTTAAATGGAGGTCTCTAAACTCGACCTTTAGCCAGGCAATTGGCGCCTCTATTACCTAATATTCTCACGGGCCAGGGTAAGGTCATTTTATATGAGTGCACCGTATAGAACCAATAAATTAAGAATGACAACCTCCAAAAGGCCTCTCTTTACCTCCGTGTGATGTGATGACCGGAATTGTATCTATGCAATGCATGTTGATGCATATACCAGTTTCTTCTTATGAGTTGAGTATAATTAAGTTCAATTATGTTGTGACCATTCAATAGTACACACAATCATTTTCTATACTATCATGCAACAATGAAGATATTATTTGTACTTAAAGTAAATTCACAACTCAATACATAATAACATACACAAGCATTTCTTGACCCCATACAATAGTTAATTAACAATAACATTTAAGTCCACTATCTACAATCACATACAAGTACAGTATCATAGGGTAAATACTCACTTGACCATGACGACTCGCTCTAGTCATAGTAATCAATTGGGAGATCTTCGCTCACGTTGGGATCACCTGATTATTATGATATAATAACGCTAGTAAGTAATTGAATTAAATAGTAATTCTAGATATCTTCTTTTCCTAATTTAACTTAGATTACTATCAACTTTTATCCGGTTAAACTTTATTGCTAATCGTATATAACTTTTTCATTCTATTTTTTATATTTATAAATTTATAGTCGTTTTTCATTGTTTTCGGATGCACGTTCACACGGTGATGTCCATTTTGGACATTAAGACTCGTATTTTAAGATATGGACTAATTCGTATACTTAATTAAGTTTAATCCAATTTAGGAAATGTATTAGGGTTTACTAATTCATATACCTAATTCTCATGTACTCTTCTTATTTCTTATTTTATAAACTTATACTTATGTCATCACTTATGTTATCAATTGATTGTATCATTACTTATGTCATCATTTGCTTAAGTCATGGTTTATGTTATCATGTGATTACATCATTACTTACATAAGCCTTACCTCATGCCTAAGTGTATTATGTACACTTATACAGATGTTAAGTGTATATTTATACATTTACATTACTTATATGTATACTAGTATACTCATATGTATACTTATACTTATATCGTATTTATACTTGTACATATATCCTTATATAGATATAGTCACATACGTATTTTTATATAAATTTCGTATGCCTAAAATTCCTCTTAAGAAAGCTTCTCAAATTTCATTCTTTTTGTGTTTTAAAGGTGTATTTATCATGGTATATGTATGTATAGTTAGTATATGTCTTAGTTTAGATTATGTACATAATAAATACTTATGTAGAAAGGTCTCTATACTTGTATTTCTCTAGTATACCCTTATGTACATATACTTAAAAACATATACACATGCATCTTCTTCTACTTTACAATAATTTCTACTCTTCTACATATAAAGATTGAAACTTTAAGCCTTCTTCAACATAGATGTACATAACACATAACTAGTCAAACTAACCTACCTCTTCATCTAATTAGTGAATAGTATGAAGCAATACATAATAACATAATAACATACCATAGTTTACTCTTGAAATATGAGTGCAAATTTAGAAAATTTGGAAAGTTAAAGGGAAAGGGAAGGTTACGGCTATGGAGTTAGGGTAAGCAACTTGATTTTGTTTTACTTTATGTTTGAAAACAAGAAGAAAGTTGGGTTTAGAAGGGAAAAGGAGTAGATGGCAAAATGGAAGACGATAGGGAAGAAAAAAGTTAAAAGAAAAGAAATCATTAGAAGGAAGAGATATTTTCTAAAGTGAAAGTGACCTTATGTTGAATTTTCTACATATTGACTTTAGTCAACATGTATTAACTTAGTCAACCTTTTGACCTTGGTCAACTTTCCAAAAGCATATGTTATTTAGTATACATAATGTAGTAATTAAGGAAAATTAAGAGAAAAAAATAAGGAAATGAGACATTTGGTAAATTGATTAGTAAAAATAAATGATGAGATCTTACTTTAGGTATTTATATCCTATATGCATCATTTGGTAAGCTACTTAGTATAATTAAGATGATAAGTGTCATTTAGCGTATTAATATTCACTATATGTAACCTAAGCATCAACTAAATCCTTAACTCTATTAAATACTAACCTAATTATATACTTAGAAGATGAATGTAATCTATGATATAATATCTTAGTTTCTAAAGGATTACTTAAGGATTCTAAATATGTATGCATGATTGAAAGTTATCTCTAATCTTTCACTAATGATTTAGCAAAATACGAAGGTTATATTATCAATTAGGGGTTTAGGGTAAATTATGATAAATAAGTGCTCGTATATCTTTAAGGTTATAATAGGGTTTTTATTACTTTCAAATGAAATCTTTAGTGTTTACATACATTTAGAGTAGAAAAATTTTATATATGATTAACTCGTTATTTTAGAATTTTTACTTTCATTAGTCTTGTCAACTCCTAGATTATCTAACATACTTAAGTCTACTTCAGAAGCTAGATTGAAAAATGTAAGGGTTTATAGCCGATACATACAAAGGATGTAGATTTAATGCCGAATGATGTAGCAGCAGCGAAAAAGATTCAAGAGAGAAGGAGAAACAAAATGGTCTTCTAGGATACCAAGAGAATTATATGGCATTATGAAAATGGCGAACCAATATTTTCTAGAAAAGAAGGTATGCTAATGTATTGCTATAGTGCCGAGTATAGCCATGAGGAAAGTCGTTCTTGAGACTTTAGGGGAGAATAGTGACCTTTGAGTCTTGCTTGCCATGGAAAATGTAAGTTCATATTTTTTTTACCTGTTTATATTAATTGATTTACTCATCTTGTAGATATGGGTGTTGGAGCGGTAGATCCTACAAAGTTACTTGCTTAGGCCAAGGTTAAGAAGTCTAAGGCTGATAGGAGGGGGATCACCTCTGTAAATACCATATAGCCTACTGTCACAAAGAAACCACTAAAGGAGGCTGCAGTAAAGCATCCAGCTATGCAGATCTCTTGTCTTTGATGAGCAGGATGAAAATGCAATTGCTATGGAAGGCTCATCACAAGTGATTGCGGTGGCTCCAAGCGGTGAAAAAAAACTAGGGAAGGAACTTACCAGCCAGCTACCTATCAAGATATCTAAGGGCTTGGGTGAATAGGCGAAGGAGGCAATGCGTGCTAAAGCTTTCAGCATCAGTAGCACTGAATTCATACCAAATAGAGAGGTTAGTGAGTACTTCATCCCTTGCTGGAGCCATCAAATTTTGGATACTGACTCGATCTTGAGAGATAAGATGAAATCATTAGCTTTAATAGAAGGGGTTATTCTTCTAAAAGACAAAGATATCACCAAGAAGGATGTTAATAGGGTTGGTGGTTGTAATAAGGCCCATGTCACAGCCAAATTGTATGATTTGAGTATCCATAAATATCTTATTCCTCCAGCTCCTTTGGATAATTAACACATTTCTTCTTCTAGATAAGCAACTACATCCTTACAGCTTTGGATGAGGCTAATAGAGAGGCAAAGAAGGTAATATCCTTTGCTATATCTATGTAATATCCAATCATTCTTAATTATAATAACTGAATTTGTTGTAGAAAGTTGAGGATGCATACAATGCATTAAAGGCCTAAACTGTTGTGGCTAAGAATATGAAGATTAGGGCTATGATGGAGGCGAAAGAGCTTAAGGAGGAACATGTTGTCGAGAAATTGGCACAAGATTTTGCTGCTAATGAAATGTCTAGCTTAAAGGACAAAATGGAATAATAGTACAAAGTGTCTGAAAGCCTAAAGGACAAACTGCAAAAGAAAAGGTAAGAGTGTTGGGGCTTTGGCTAGACTATTTGCATGATGAGCAATGATGAAGATAAGCTTAGGATGTAGATAAAGGAGTTGTAAACTAACAACTTAAACTTATAGAGTCGTGTGGTCGAATTGTAAGAGGCTATGAAGAAGGAACCTTTAATTGAAGAGGCTCTCGATATAGTCACTCTTAATCGATTATATGAGAGGTTTCTATGCAAGAAGTTGTTGGAGGGGGTTCAAGCGAAAAGGGAAGAGGTCTTGAAGCTTCATCTCGATTATGATATCTTGTGTCTTGACTTTGCCGATGTTGATGACAAAGTTAGTAGTGCTGATGAAGACAAAAGTGATGAGACGAATGCTAAGAGTATAGATTAAAGTGATAATGAAGCTCAAACCAAGGAAGTTACCCCCTCCAAGAAACCAACTTCCAAGTAAGCCTCACCGAAAGATTTAAGAATCACTTCTACTAAATTTGAGAATAGGTTGTAGGACTTATTGTATTGGCATATTACATTCTCTTATAATTAATCATTGGAATATAATCAAGGCAATGCCGAGTATACGTGAATTTTACGTAATTAAGCTTTCATAATTTGTTTAGTTTATGCATGTTGCTTCATACTGTAAATTGTCGAAATACTTTAATTCACTTCATTTATTTCTTAGCATGTTTTAATTCACATTCCCTATTATCCTTCTACCTGTTTCATTTCACAAGTCTTGACATGTTTTATTTCACATGCCCATTTTTTCTTAGCATGTTTTATTTCATATGCCCATAGTTCCTTATCATGTTTTATTTCATATGCCCATTTTTACTTGACATGTTTTATTTCACACACCCATTATTCCTCATCATGTTTTATTTCACAAACTTATTTTTATTCGACATCTTTTATTTCATACACCCATTTTTATACCGTTTGTTAACTATTTAAGGTATGGATTAGCCACATTACTCAACCATATAGTTAATTTGTATAATTCTTCTACCACGTTAGACTAGAACATAGATCAATTCATTTGCCATATAGCCTATAACTCATTCATTCGGCAATTATAACCAAATCATAAAGACATCAAATATATAACTATCATAAATACATCTTACAAGCATGTTGGCCACCGTTGATGAGTGATGGCAGATATCATCCAACATTAATTGAAATAAAATTTCAGATTCTTGATGTTCCAAGCTCGTGGGATGATGGATCCATCCAACCTTTCTAGTCTATAGGCCCCCTCGCTAACGACTTTGCAGATTCTCGCAATTTGTACTGAGCTTTCCCTAATTTGCTCTCATTCCTAGTGCTTCCATCATACGGCAAACCAAATCTCCAGCTTAGAAAACCTTATGCTTTACTTTTTGATTGTAGTATCTTCCTGCTCTATGCTGGTACGTCGCAACCTTGGCTTTTGCAATGTCTCAGATTTCCTTAATAGTATCCAAATTCTCAATCAATCCAAACTAATTAAGCATAACGTCAAAATTATGTATACGAAGATTAGGTAAGTCCAACTTAATCGGCAATACTGCTTTACTACCATAGGCTAACTTAAATGGTGTCTCTCCTGTTGAGGTTTTATGAGTAGTTCTATATCCCCATAGGACATTCGATAATTCCTCAACCCACTTTCCCCTAACTTGATCCACTTTTTGCTTCAAGCTGTGTAGTATGATCTTGTTTACAACTTCGACTTATCCATTTATTTGAGGATGCACTACAAATGTATAGTTCAGCTAAATTCCGTGCTTTTGGCAAAATGGTTAGAACTCGTTATTGTCAAACTGCAGGCCGTTATCTGTAATTGTCATGTAGGGAACTCCAAATCTAGATATGATGGAGTTGAAGATGAAAGCTTCTACATTCTGATCAATGATCTTTGCCACAGCTTCGGCCTTAGCCTACTTAGTAAAGTAGTCTACAATGACACTGACGAATTGTTGTTAGGCAGTAGACTTAGGAAAGGCTTCAAGAACATCTAGCCCCCATTAAGCAAAAGACCAAGGATTAGTTAGGCTACATAATTCGCTTACAGGTTCTTTACTCGGCAACTCGTGCTTCTGGCATTGAGGACACTACTGGACAACGTCCTTTGCATCTTCTTTGATAATCAGCTAATCATAGCCAAGTCGTAGTGCTCTAATATATAGTGTTTGTGCCTTCACATGATTACTGCATATGCCACCATGAAGTTTAGATAATACTATCTAGGCATCAAAGGTATGGTTAGGATATGCTATGCTTGTACAGTTGACCATCAATTAGTATATAGTTCGCAGCTTGATAAGTTAATCTTTGTGCCCCCTTTTTGTTGTCGAGGATAGAACCTTCTTTTAGATAGTTTACTATGGTATCCATCCATGATTCTTGTTTTGGGCAAGGAGCTAACTTACAGCTTTGCGAGAGATTAGATAAGCTTTTATAAGGGAGAAATTTGGCAAAATGTTTCTTATTCAACACAAGGAATGCTACATTAGCCAACTTTGACAGCAATATTCTTACTTCTTGAAATTTTGCGAATCGGGAAAGATAGAAATTCTTCTACGAACGTTTATACCCCCAATAGGTACTTACTCATCTCTTCTTCTCTTGCTGCATAACTTCTGGTGACTTGATTTACCATTAGCTAGGAATCAGAGAACACTCCAAGTTTCTCGGCACCAATTTCTTTAGCCAATTTCAATTCGACAATTAGAGCTTCATACTTTGCTTCATTGTTATTGGCTAAGAATCTAAATTTCAAAGTGCAATGAACTTTGACATTAGTTGGTCCTTGGAGAACCGGGCTTGTACCACTCTGTTCTCATGTTGAAGAACCATCGACATAAAGAACCCAAATAGCTTTCTTGGCAATCTCTACACAGTCTACGCTCGTTATGAATTCAGTTAGAAAATCTTCCAGTACTTAGGCCTCTAGTGCCATTTTGGGTTTATATTGTACACCATAGGCACTAAGCTCCAAGGCATATTTCATCCTCCTCCTTGAAGAATCGGATCTCTACAATGCTTACCGTAATGGCTAATCAATAAGGATAATAATTTGGTGAGCTTTAAAGTACAGCTTTAATTTTCTTACTAAGAGAACTATTGCCAATATAAATTTTTCTATCTTTGTGTACCAAAGCTTTGGCCCTTGCAAAACATGACTTACGTAATAAACGGGCTAATGAACTTTGCCATCAATTCGGACTAACATAGAGGAAAGTGCTCGGCAGCTGACTGATAGATAGAGATATAAATTTTCTCTAGGAATGGGTATCGAGAGTATCGAAGGTGATACAAGAAATTCTTTGAGCTTGTTGAAAGCTCTTTTACAATCTTCAATCCAAGTGAATTCCTTTAGATTCTTCAAAATTTTGAAGAATTTCATATACCTATCCGTACTTCTTAGCATGAATCTATTAAGGGTGGTAATTCACCTTATGAGTTCCTATACCTCCTTGACTGTGTGAGGTGACTTCATATTCTTTATAGCTTCAATCTTTCTCGGATTGGCCTCAATGCTATGTCATGTGACCATATACCCAAGAAATTTTCCTAACATTACACCAAAAACGTATTTCTGTGGGTTGAGTCTCATGCTATATCTCCTCAATGTAGCAAACGTCTCCTCTAGATTAGCAAAATGATGATCTTCTTTCATGCTCTTCACAATCATTTCATCTACATATACTTCAACATTCCTATGGATCTAAGATTTGAACATCTTTGTTACCAATCTTTGGTATGTGGCACCAATGTTCTTCAGTCTAAAAGGCATTACCGTGTAATAGTATGTTCCAAAATTGGTAACGAAGGATATGTGGACTTCATTGGCCTTATCCATCCTAATTTGATTGTAACCAGAGAAAACGTTTATAAAAGAAAGAAACGCATGTCTTGCGGTTGCATCTACCATCTGATCGATCTTTGGTAGTAGAAAATAATCCTTGGGATAGGCTTTATTGAGATTTATGAAGTCTATGTACATTCGCCATTTGCCGTTAGATTTCTCAACTAGCACACAATTTGCTAGTTAAGTCAAATAAGGCTTTTCCCGAATGAATCCTGCCATCAACAATTTCTAGACCTCCTCTTCTATTGCCGCTTATCTTTCTAGTGCAAAATGTCTCTTTTTCTATTAGACCACCTTTACATTTGAGTCAAGCTAGAGCTTGTGCACCATAACGTTTGTTGGAATACTGGGCATGTCAGATGGTGACCATACAAACATGTCAGCATTGGCTTGTAGGAAGTCAATCAAACTAAGTCGGACATCAGCTGGCACGGGTTTTCTAATCCTTATCATCTTCTCGAGATCGTTTCCTAAAGGAATTTCCTCTATATCATTCTCAGCATTCTCTATGTTGACTAACTTGCTTTTTGGGCAAAAAATAAATAAATTCGTAACATTCCCAACCCATAATAGAAAATGTAAATTGTAATATCCAAAACGAATCTTGCTATGTAAAAGTATGTCTAAAAATGATAAAGATCAACTCTATGATCATAAAAAATCAAAGTTAAAATGAAAAAGTTATATGTGATTAAAGATTTAAAATAAACTGAGAAAGTTATGTAAGATAACTAAGTTAATGGATACTATAAACTAATAATTAGGATAAACCCACAAATTAAATAAATAAATACAAAAGATATAACTATTTACAAATGTACACATGTATTTCCTATTTACCCCAATAAATAAGTTAAACCATATTCATACCATGCTTGAGTTATAGTGGGAAATTAGGCAAACTATACTAGAAATTTAATTAATTGAGAGGTTTAGCATTTCCAAATACTTATAAGTTTTATTATCTTTTAGGTATTCAATCAAACAAGTTTTAGAAATTCCAAGGGCCTATGAAGTAAGCATTAATCTAGGTAAGTGAGCTCTAATGATTTACTATTTACTTATATATGATACTTACTTGATGTTTTGCTGGTTGTTATTGCTTGTATGTTTGAATGACTGTTTTGCCCTATATATTATCATCCATATGATTACCTCCTTAAATTGGTAAATGTAAATATCTGACCAAAATAACTGGTTATATTTGTCCAATGTTTATGACTTAACCTACATACTAATGGAGCATGCTAACCTACATCCTAACATCCATTGATGATAGTTTTATCATTGAGGAGAAGCTAGCATGATATCTCTAATTGATTGATAGTGAGAGGACTCGCATAGTTGATTCTGTAGGGCTTTAGATTGAATTTATCAATGTTGAGCTTGTATGGCCTTAGATATGATTCGTTAACGGTGGATAGCCTTAGTTAGGGTCTACTTATTTGGATGGTGTTTCTTTCTCGATTAGAGTAACAGTCGAGTATTGTTTAGAGGGACAGTACCCTCAAGCAACCTTATGCAGTTAGGTGAGGTATCCCGTATAGGTAAGTATAAAGGATAATCTACATGTAGAAGATGAAAATCTACTCCTTCTATTGTTTCGAATTCCTATGGATGTGTTGCCTACATTCACTGTATATACATCCATTGTATATGTACAAAATCTTACATGTGTGCAAATAATATTTGTTAACTTGCTTGAACGATAATGGTGAGAAGCAAATTCACTAAGCTATAGTTTGTTCATTCCCTTATAGCTTCTTTTGCAAATTTGTTTAAGCTAAGACTAAGATAAACCTCAAGTGTAGAGTGCAAATCAAAGATATGTAAGATAATGCTAGAGTTAGTTGAGACGTATATAGCTGGTATAGAAAGATCCTATGTGGAAAATGCTAAGGTTCCATATAATTTAGTATTTCTTATAATTTATAAAGTTGACTTACCTTATTTTATTATTTGGTAGGGGATACTGATTCTCTATAATTTTGATGGAGTGTAGGATATTGGATATCCATAGTTATTTATATTTTATAATAAGTTAATAAAATAAAAATCGAAAATTTTAATGACTAATTATTTAAAGTCTTACTATCTCTAACTTGTAAAATAGTTTTCATATCATGAGTGTACACATGATATGAAAATTTTAAGCTATCCTATTAGGCCCCTTTTAAGGTCCTGATAGATACCAATTGTACGTCTCATGTAAGATATCAAGAAGGGTAGGGTAGGGAAGGGAGAGGGAGTCAATTGATATATTTAACAAAACTTAAATCTTTTTCTATTAAAAATGAAAACCCCTTTTAATACTTAATTATGGCATATAGCCGTAGTTTAAGAGTTTAATACTTAGACGCAATAAACAATAATAATAGTAAATGTATTGGAAAGTAAATAAGGGAGAGAGAAAAAATCAAGTAGTGATTTAAAGAGCTTCAACCTTGTACCTACTACTCTCTTCTACCTCCATTACTAGGGACCTAATCTTCCTCACCAGTGTTCGTTCTACAAATCTAAATCCAATAAGTAAATCAATAAAAGAGGTCATAGATAGGTAATTGATAGGAATCAGGCTATGGGCCTCTGACACGCAGCCAAGCCGAAAGATTAGAAGCGCTAGCAAGGTAGATCCACCTGTTCTAGCTAACTCCTATCGAAGCCAAGTATCTTTTTGCTGAATCACTCTGTATACCGAGCCGAATGACTGCCCATTTCTTTGGAGTATGCCGAATTATAGATTACTAAAATAACAACCAAGCTATTCTCTAGTGCTCACTCACATCTGAGTCAACCAACTACTTAGCCACATCTTTACTGAGGTATTAAGAGAAAGCCCCTAAACTGATCCTTAGTCACCCCTACTTGGAATAGCAATCTAATCATACTCTTTTGCTTGCATCCTCTATTAGCCTCGCTAATGTATTGTCACTACGTGTAGAATCTGCTACACTAATGATTACTTTTCTTAAATATTCATTTTTACCCTTTTATATTCTTGTACATTACTTTCTTAAGGTAATACCATTTTTGTCTTTTACCTTTTAGGCAATTTGCCCTTACTTATTAAGTATAAATACCCCTTCCATTTACAATCATAATCAGATTGAACATTAATATACTTGACATTTTCCTGTCGTAAACACTACTTTGTTTACATTCATTTCACTCTTATCCTAACCCTTAAGCAAGCTAAGTGGTGAGTAACCTCATCAGACCATCTCATTGTCATATCGAGTTGCGTCATGAATCCTCGAAAGTTCCATTTGAGCTATTCATGGGTTTTGCTTACTTTTCATTTTTTTTTGTTCTTTTGTGCATTTCCCTATCACCTCTTCGGGCTTTTGACAAGCTTGGATTCATTCAATGACCAACCTTATTTTTTTTTGTTCTTTTGTGCATTTCCCTATCACCTCTTCGGGCTTTTGACAAGCTTGGATTCATTCAATGACCAACCTTATTTGTTTTTTGTCACGGTTTACATCATCTTAGTATTAGAATGAAGGTTTTGTTTGAGTTGTAGTTTGTATTCGAAGTTTTGTTTATACTCTGTTTTATGTGTGTGAAACAGAGCAAGTTACTATGTTCATTTGATTGCTGTGCTTATTAGTTATTACTTTTTTAGTTTGTGAAAGTGTTTGCTAAAACACCTAGTTAAAGAGTGCGAACTTTGAATCTATGGAGAAAATGACCAACCCAAGTATAAACGCTAGTGTTAGAGATGACAATCGTAGAGTTATCTACCATGGTTAATAGTCTCCAGGAACCCCTAAGAGCATTGATAAGAGACTTGATGAGGTAGCTAACCTCTTGTAGATTTGACTCAAGCTATTCATATGTTGTCTTATCGACCGATTAAGGCCATGCAAAACACCTCATAAGCTGCTCAACCTGTAGAGGAGTAATCGAACAAGTAAGACGAAGGATAGACCTAAGGGAACTGGATGAAGAGGGTAAGGAAGAGTATTTTGAAGAAGAGCGAGCTTCAGTCCCTAGAGCATTTAACCATGTGAAGCTTCAAATTCCAAGCTTTAATGGGCTTAGGAGTGTTGATGAACATGTAGAATGGTAGGAGAAAGTGGAGTGTATTTTTTACTATTATCAGTACGAAGATTACGAGAAAGTGAGAACTACTACTATTGAGTTCTCTAGATATGTTGCCATGTGGTGGAAGAATTTATAAGTTATAAGGAGGAAAAAAGGCTACCAAGAGATTAACACTTGGCTTGAGATGAAGAGAATCCTCAAAAATAGGTTTGTGCTGGATACTTATCTAGAAGATAGTTTTACTTGGCTTTAGGAGTTGAGATAAGGAGGCCAAACAATTGATGAGTATGTTCGAAAATTCCAAATGCTCATGATCCAATGTATAGTAGAGGAACCACCAATGTAAACAATCTCTAAGTTCCTTATTAGGTTAAGAGGTGACATTCGAGACATTATGGAGCTCCAATGATTTACCACAATAGATGAAGCCATTAGGATAGCCTAATAAGTAAAGAGACAGAGAAGAAGTTGAGTACCGACCAAACTATTGACTAGCTGACTAGGATAGGGAATTCATCGAGCTCAGTCAAGTATTGAGCCAATCTAAAAATTGGATGATAGAACCGAGCAGAAAGGCTAACCTAATAGTAGCGTATTCATCCAAACTTATGAGAAAGGGCAAGGATCTGGTAAGAAGACAAGCTAATCAAGTCTTTTAAGTGCCAAGGGTTCAAACATATGGCTGCTCAATGCTTATATTGAAGGACTATGATCATTAAGGGAAACGTCCCCAAGCTAGAGGTAGAAAGTGCTAATGAGGAACCTAAGGAGGAGGAGAGAGAGCTAATTAAAGAGGATATGTTTGTTGAGGACTTAGATCAGTTGATCATGGTTATCTGATGCACAATGAACATGGAACCCTTACGCGAAGAGGAGCAGAGAAAGAATTTATTTCATACCGCCTATAAGGTAAATGATCAAGTGTATGCCCTCATTATGGCTAGTAGTAGCTATACCAATGTAGTATTAACCGATCTTATTACAAAATTGCAGTTGCGAACTGTTGCACATCTAAGGCCATATAAGTTGCATTGGTTAAGTGAGAAAGGAGCATTACATATCACTCAATAAGTAATACTATCGATCACTATTACAAATTACTCTGACTAAATTCTCTATGACATACTACCTATGTACACTTCCTATATATTGCTAAGTGGACCTTGGCTGTTTAACATGAGAGTTATCCATGATGGATACCAAAACATTTATATGTTCGAGAACGATAGTAAGATGATTACATTAAACCCAATGTCATTGAGTGAAGTTAATAAACTGTAGGCTAAACTTGCTTATAGATCAAAGAAGACTTTGGTGATGAGTAGAATCGAGCTCCGACAGACCCTTAAAACTGATGCGTCGACCCTCATGTTGGTTAAGCAACTATAACAGTTAAAGGTAGGGGGTGAATTACGCTAAAAGGTAAAGGAGTTGCTAGATGAGTACGCCGACCTATTCCTTGAATTATTACTTGAAGGATTGCTCCTACTGTAAGGCATAGAACATTACATTGACTTAATACTCAGTGCCGCCTTGTCAAATAAACCTGCTTATCATTTAAGTCCTGAGCAGGCTTTTAAGCTCTAACGTTAAGTCTATAAGGTACTAGAGAGAGGGCATGTTATAGAAAGTCTTAGCCCTTGCGTTGTGCCAACTCTTCTAGTGCTGAAAATGTATGGAACCTGATGGATGTATGTAGAAAGCTAAGCCGTAAACAAGATTACGATGAAATATAGGTATTCTATTTTGAGATTGGAAGATATGCTGAATGAATTGAATAGAGCCAAGATCTTTAGCAAGGTTGATCTCAAGTCTGGCTACAATCAAATTCGCATGAGGCTTGGAGATGAGTAGAGAAATATGTTCAAGACTCAACATGGACTTTATGAATGGATGGTCATGCCCTTTGGCTTGTCGAATACCCTAAGTACTTTTATGACTAATGAACCATGTGTTTAGACATCTAATAGGGAAGTATATCGTTGTGTACTTTGACGATATCCTAGTCTATAGTGTTGATATGCCGAGTTATTATGAACATCTCCATACCGTATTGAACGTCCTCTATACCGAGAGATTATTCAACAATCTCAAGAAGTATTACTTTTGTTGAGGGGAAGTGGTATTCTTAGGCTACGTAGTAAATAAAAGAGGCTTATGAGTGGACAATGAGAAGATCTAACTAATCGTTGAGTAGCGAACTCTTACTACTTGTGTTGACATAAGAAGTTTGCATGGACTAGCTTCATTCTATGGAAGATTCATCATAAATTTCAGCACCCTCGCTACACTAATTTTTGAGCTAATAAAGAAGAACACTAACTTCCAATAGAGAAAAACGGAGGAAAGGAGTTTTGCCAAGATAAAGGAAAGGTTGACTTCCACCCCTATACTTGTTCTACCTAACTTCAACAAAATATTTGAGCTGGAATGTGATGTGTTGAGCATTGGAATAGGCACTATCTTAATGTAGGAAGGTTGACCAACTGCCTATCATAGTGAAAAGCTTAGAAGACCTCAACTAAATTACTCTATACATGACAAAGAAATCTTAGCATTGATTCGAGCACTATAAGTATGATAGCATTATCTATTGCTAAGAGAATTTGTCATCTATACTGACCATAAGTCCCTGAGGTACCTCCGATGTCAGACCAAATTGTCAAAGTTGCAAGAGAGATGGATTGACTTCCTTGAGGGAATTAATTTCATAACAAAATAAAAGCAGGGATAGAGTAACATAGTTATAGATGCTCTTTCGAGAAGGCATGCACTTCTAAATGAACTATAAACCAGAATGTTTAGGTTTATGAGTATCAAAGAATAGTAGTCTAAGGATCAATACTTTAGGCCCATACTTATGCATTGTGTCAGTGGAAAGATAATGAATGAGTATCTAGAGGAAGCATACTTATTCTGGGGAAGGAAATTATGTATACAAACTTGTTCACTTCGGGAGCTGCTGATTAGGGAAGCCTACAATAGAGGACTATCTAAATATTTTAGGGAGAAAAGAACATATGAATTATTGAGTGGCTGATTCTTTTGGCCGATAATGAGGTGAGATATGCACTAAGTTGTTGAAAGCTATACTATGTATAAAAGGGCTAAGTGTTGAGCCAAACAAGGAAAAGTGATACCTATGCTTATTCCAATAAACCCATAGACTGAATTAAGCATGGACTTTGTTATCGAACTACTACGAACTGTCTAAGGCAAAGATTCGATAATGGTTGTCGTAGATAGGTTCAGTAAGGTGGCACACTCCATGCCCTATTCCAAGACTAACGATACTTTAGGCATTGCTTTTCTTTTCTTATAAGAGATTGTACGGTTATACGACGTGTCGAGGAGTGCAGTCTTTGACAGAGACCCAAAGTTCTTAAGGCATTTTTAGAGGCCCTTATGGTATCGGATGGGAACTAAACTATTATTTAGTATTTCCTATCACCCCCAAACTGATGGCCAAATAGAGGTGGTTAGTCGTACTTTAGGATCACTACTTTGAGTTGCATTGGGCAAGAATTTAGTTAACTAGGATGTTTGCTTACTAGTGGTAAAATTCACTTACAATTAGATAATGCATGACACTACTAAGCAAACCTGCTTTGCAGTAGTCTACTGTTTTAATCCCCAATTGCCCCAAATCACACCTTTATACCTGTACCTACGTAAGAGGACCTTGACACAAGAGCTAGAGCATAATCCCTTTAGTACGTCTATGACAAAATCACTCGACACATCAACTAAGTCACTATATGTACGCGAGAGAAGACCAAGAGCAGGATGACCAAACATTTTCAGCCAGGAGACTTAGTATGGCTACACCTAAGCAAAGAGAGGTTTCCAAGCAAGGGGAGGAACAAATTATCCTTAAGGGCTGAAGGACCTTTTAGAATCCTCTAGAAGATTAATGATAACGCCTATAAATTGGAGTTGCTCGAGGACTATGGGGTTTTTGATACCTTTAACATTACTAACCTTAATCCATATCACCCCTACAAAGAGTTAACCGGAGACCTTTCAGATTTGATCTCAAATCCAAATCAACCTGAAGGGAGTGATAGGAATCAAGCTATTGGGCCTTTGACTTGCAACCAAGCTTGAGCATTGGAAGGGCTAGCATGGTAGATCCTCCTACTCTAGTCGATGCTTGTTGAAGCCGAGTATCACTTTGTTGAGTCACTTTATATGCAAGTCGAATGACTTCCTATCTCTTTGAAGTATGTCAAATTGTAGATTGCCAAGATAATAGCTAAGTCGTTCTCTATTACTCACTCACATTTAAGTCGACCAACTACTCAACCTCACCTTTGCCGAGGTGCCGAGAGAGAGATACCAAATTGATCCTTAATCACCCCTGCTTAGATTAGCACTCTGATCATACTCTTTTACGCGCATCCTCCAATGTCCTAGCCAATATATCGCCACTATGTATATAGGACCACTTGTAGAATCTACTACACTAATCATTGTTTTTTTTGAATATTTATTCTTACCTTTTTGTATTCTTGTACATTACTTTTTTAAGGTAATACTCTTTTTCTTTTTTCCCTTTTAGGAAAATCGCCCTAACTTATTGGGAATAAATACCCCTTGTATTTGTTGCCATAATCAGATTGAACAATAATACACTTGACATTTTCCTTTCGTAAACACTACCTTATTTACATTTATTTCACTTTTATCTTAACCCTTAGGTAAGACTATATGGCAAGTAACCTCACCATACTATCTCATGTGCTATATCAAGTTGTGCCATGAGTCTTTGGAAGTTCCATTAATGCATCATATCCATTAGAACTGTTTATAGGTTTTGCTTACTTTTCATTCATTTTGTTTTTTCACATATTTCCCTATCACCATTTCAGGCTTTCGACAAGCTTGGATCCATTTAATGATCGACCTTATCAGTTCTTGGTTACAGTTCATATTAGGTAATAGTCACCCTCTACCATATCTCATTAGCTTGTCCATAAGCTACTCGTAGGCCTACAGATAACTTCCTAAGCCTCTCTTAAGCTTAAGCACAAACTCTTGTAAATAATTATAAATATATGAGTAATTACAAAGTTATAATCCTCTCAATTTGATTAGCACAAATAGAAAGATAATAAAATGAAAATCTTTGTTGTGCATAGTTTTTTATTCAGTTTCTAAGATAGTCTTTGAGTGTTGTTGTTGATCATGAATTTTGTAGAAAAATTATAATCTTTCTTAGTCTTCTACTTTGATCATGTTGCATGAAATATATTGACATAATCTTCAAATAACGGCTAGTTGAAAATAATAAGGAGATATTTTCTTTTGTCATTATCTTGGCCAAGCACTTTGTATCTAAGTGGAGAATATCTCTCATGTGGTTGTTATCCTTCAATTTTGATTTGAATTTGATGTTGCTGCAATGACAAACTTTCACCAAATCAGGACACAAATCTTATTGTGACTTTTATCTTAAAAAATTCGTCCTAAACAAACAACCATATTTTTCTCTTTGTAAACTCCATCATAAAGCTTAAATATTTACTAAAAACATATCCTTTCCATAGATAGATATATCCCACTCATTTTGAAATCGAAATCCTTTCAAAATCTCCACTGAATCTTCATAATTTGAAATTCAAATTGGATAATCCTTGTAGAATTCGTTCATAATATTTGGCCAATTTTTTCTCCTTATAATCTTCACGGAAAAGCTTAAAATATTTGCTCAAACTCCATCTCATGATAGATATACATATCCCACTTTATTTGGAAGAGCAATCCATTGTAAATCTCTTTCAAATTTTTAAAATTTGAATTTGAAAAAAATATCTTAAAAAAAATTTGCATATATCTTTCCATCTTATCCATATCTTCATCTTCTTTTATTTGAAATAATATCTCCAATTAATTCTCCAAAAATATTTCATCAAAATAACCAATATGATCCATATCTTGTCTCTCTTATCCTGAGATACAAATTTAAATACCATGTAAAATCACCTATCAGCTTCTTTATGTTGATAAACTTTGAACCAATATTAATCCCATAGCAATAATACTTTGTTATTCACGTCCTCGAGTTGTCTATGTGAAATGAACCAAAGCTTTACGCGAATAAAATTTGCTAAGCAATTGATAATCTTAATGACCTGCTAATTAACTTAACAAATCCCCTTGCCATGTTAAGACGAAAAATACCTGGACACCTTATGAAGTTATTCCACGCAAATGATGATAAAACTAATCACAAGCTTCTTGTAGAATATCATCTGAAAGTGTGATGCTATAATTGAAACATGCTTGGTTAAATATTTAACTTATTTGCAGCCACCATGCGATGAATCCACCAAAACTATAATTAGGAAATGTAATATGCTACTCGTTGCTCCAAGACTTTAATGATAAATTAATTGTTACAGCTTCCACGAGTTTTGATAAAGTTGGATCGTGAACAACTTAATATGTTCATTGGTAAAAGAATATTCCAATACCACTGAACACGAACCAGTATTTATTACCACAAGATAATATTTATTGAATAATGAGCTACCATATAAATTTTTCTCAACCAGATAGTAGAATTCAAGGCTTTATTCCAAATCGGTTAATCCAATTGAATACGTCAAAATTTTCCAATTAATTAAAATTATCCTCCTAAAAAATCTCTATGGATATAAATTACCAACTTCAATAGAATGGTTCTGAGCATATTACCCATATACACTTAATAAAATAGAGTTAGGTCTTCATGTCGATTTATCCATCTTAAATAATCTATACACTAAGTAAATATATCAGTGATAACTTATTACGTGTTTTGTTATTATCAAAGTCAAATTAAGAGACTTGACAAGCGTATGGGATATATTTTGCCTTTTTTCATTCTGAAGTTTTTAATGGTGTGTTACCATTGCCCTAAATAGGAGTTTGTGCTTTGCCTTAAGGTAGGGATTGACTTTGGTTCCCCTTCTTAAAGCATCTCCCAATGTGAAAAGACATTTCACTCGATTTGAGTTTAAAATTATAAATACTAATGATACCCTCTTCTTCATGTCCACCTTCCCCAATCTAATTGGCTTTGGCCTTTTAATTCAACATTATTAATGGTATGCTCCTAAATTATGCTCATGTCCTGATGGACCTTTCATGTTCCTATAGGTCAAATGCCCGTTAACTTTTGAGTTCATTCAACCCCTTTTGTACTTGACCTTGATTTATTCCCCGAATAGGGGCCTACTTCTTTAGAGTCAAGTGGGCTAGTATTGATGTCCTCTAAACTTCATATTTGAGGTAAAAGAGTTTCAAATCACCTCTTTGTCAAGATTGGGCTTCTTTACGTTCAATCATGTTTAACGAGATTGAGGTTATATCTAGCTTTATGGTTTAAATATATCGGTGGTTTGCATTTGGGCTTAGCTTCCTTAATAGGTTGAGGGTCTTCGGTTGGTTTTGATTGCTTAACGTATCAAGGGCTTGTGTTATAGGTTGGTTGCCTTAATAAGCTAAGGTTCTTTGGGTTAGCTGCCTTAATGGGTCAAAGGTTTATGTTTAGATTGACTGTCTTGATAGGCTAAGGTTCTATATTTAGGACGGCTATCTTAAAGGGCTAGGCTTTTGTTTTTTGAATTGGTTTCCTTAATTGGCCGGTAGGTTTGTGTTTACATTAGTTGCCTTAATGGGCTAAGGCTCTATGTTTCTAGTTGGTTTGTGTTTAAGTTAGGTGCCTTAACGGGCTAAGGTTTTTGGTTTGTCCTGAATCCTATAAGAACTTATAATCATTAGTAACTTTTTCTTTTTTTGTAAGAGGGAAAGATAAGGCCTTATTTTATAAAAACCAAGTGATCAAATTACAAACAAGGATGGAAGGAGATTTTAGGGCTCTATTTACAGGCTTATAAAATTTATTTACAATGCTTGGATGAATGTTATTGAAGGTCTATTTACAAAAGGGGAATACTAAATAAAGAATGATAGCTTATATGAAATAAGTTCTTTTTATTATCTTCACAGCATTAAGTACAAGAAAAATAAAGAAAAGGAGCCTACATTTATTCTTAATTATTATTCAATGAAACTTAAGATTTATTCCAAGCTCTTTGATTATATTAGAAAACTTCCATAACTAGCTCTCAAAGCCAAATTCTAATATGCTCCAGCATCACTAGTGCTCCTTTAAGGAACTTTTCTATTTTTTTTAGGTTGGGCTACTAAGGCTCAATTATGAGCTTCAACAAATATAAGCTTCTCTTTCAAATGAACAACCTCATCTTTTAGTAGCTATTCACGAATGGAAGGAAGATATGGTGGCCTATTAACTCTTTGGTTGTTAACTTATTGATTACTTACCATTATCTCTAAGCCTGGATTTCATGGATAAAAATCTTTTATTAATGAAATAAAATAATGCACGTAGAAGAATACATATTGCAACCTTATTAATGATTCAATATTTACAAAATACCTTCTGTTGGTGGTGAATTTTGGGGGTCAGGAAATGGTCCTGCAAAAGAAAGTAAAAATACTTAGTACTAGGGCTAGTCTGGTACGACCACTTCGATGCCTAAGTTAGAATAGTGATTTAAAATAGTAAGTATAAGGATGAGAAGTGTTCGAGAGATCTTACTTAGTTTCTTTCTAGTATTTATAGATGATTGATGTGTCTAAGGCAGTTGCCGAGGTAACTGTTAATACACGTAAAGTGCTCTTGACTTAACATCTTCCATGATATATAGGGATAGAAAGTGATTATAAAATATGATTGTGCTTATTATAACTATTTGCGCTATAGATCTGAATTCAAACCAAAAGCGTTTCTTCTACTTGGCATAATTACTGAATTCCTAAAGAGTAGGAATGCCAAGAGATTCGATTACCTAGCTTCTCGGACGATGAAACAACGAGTGTAAGTTGAGCAAAAATTAACTATCAACATTTACCCCCTAACACCCATGTTCGAATAGACAACAAAAGGAGTTATGTATATATATATTGCGGTAGAGGCTGAGTAGGGGGTCTTTGAATTTATGCCAGGTACCATGGGAAGTAAGATGGATCATATCCTAGCCAAAATGTCGCCATTTCAAATCTCTCACCTGTTCGAAAAACCAAAAAATTGTAGGCACGACATTTGTCACCTAGGTTATCATTTTGTTATAGGCCTAATAACTATCAAAAAGTTTTTGACCATTAGATTTCTAACATGAGACACGCATCAACAATCTACGAGAATATCATATCAGCACATTAACACTTTCAAAAGTAGATTTGCAATTATAAAAATGGATCATCTATATATAAGGCACTGTTCACAATCAAGTTTTACTCCCTTGGTTATACCTAAAATTTTCATTCGTTTTCAAATCTTCAGAATCTCACTGTAAACCCTACTTTTAGTGAGCCTAAGATTTGAGTACGAGTACTTTCCAAACATTCCCAAAGATCAACTAAACCAAAAACTTAAGTTTATATTTAGAAACGAATTAAATTTTTCTAATCCAAAAACCAATTTTCGATAAAACCCGAGCTTGAAAAACTGCAAGCTTTAAAGTCACTTAAAACGCTAAGCCTTAAAATAATTAAGGAATTTTAACCTTAAGTAATTAATTAATAATTTAATTTGAATAATTTCATTCAACTTTAGAAAATTTCACAATTTTATAGGAATCGAATCATAAATTATGAAACAATGCAAAATGAAAACCCTAAAGCAATTTCCTATAAGGTCATGTCCTTATCTTTATGTATAAGCTTTACACATAAATAAGTAGACCAACCAATCACCTTAGATAACTTATCAATTGAGAGTTAGAATCAATTATCAATTGATAACTTATCAAAATCTAGTGATAAGACAATTTCCTTATCACCTCTTCACTTATACTAGATATGGATAATTTTTCACAAGAGTTCATAAGCTTAATTTTAATAAATGAGACAAGACCACTCCATAACCCAAAAAGCATTGTAAATGGCAGATTTAGACAAGGGAGAAAGGGGGCCCATGCTCTTGTCTTTCAACCATCAATCACTTTCTCTTATACATCACTATTCACCCCTTAATGCTTACATCATCAATAGTTGCAATTGTTGACTTTTGTGTAAGCTACAAAACAACGCTTTCAAGACATTTAAACACTCATTCTCTCTCTATTCAAACCGGCCACTTTCTCCACTTTTTCTCTCACTTTCAATTTCACTTTCACTTCATCTTTCTCTCATTTGAAACAAACATAAAAGGGAGAAACCACCTTACCCTACAAAATCAACTTTTCTTCCATTTTCTAACTTCCCTTCTTGTTCTTGTGCTATTTTCTTTCACCATCTAAGATCTTTTAGAGCCATTAAAACCTTCCATAAACCCCATTCCAAAAGACCAAAAGATTCGAGTTCCAAAAGGTTGCAAAAGAGGAAGCAAAGTTGAGAGCTTAAGTGGAACCTTTGTGCACAACCACCATATTTTACTTTAAGGACAAGTAAGTATTTCTTGTGATTGTGGGTTAGTGTTTATGATTAGGAGACTTTGATTTCTTGAAGTTATAAGTATGGTTTAAGTTGTTATAACACCAAAAATCATTTTAAGAAACAAATCATAAAACCTTTATATGAAGTTGAAACATGACCATGTAAAGTTAGTATTTTGTAAAGATACTTGTTCAACACTTTGAATGGAAGATTTTAAGTTGAGAAAGTCTTGAAACAAAAACTTGAATGAAGGATGAGCATGTTGGATGTGAGGATTCCATAGTCATTTGGATGTTGATTTTGTTTCCATTAAGTTAAACATACTCAAATCTAGACTTAAGTTAAGAAAAAATCCATCACATGAAGTTTTATAAAGAAACCAACTTTGTATGACATGACCTATAATATGGAGGTTATATTAAGTATAAGATCTTTTATTTATTTATGTGGAGCATGAGTTAAGGGAACATCTTATGGAGGAGAACTTAAGTTAAGATTTGGATACAAGTAGTTTAAGTGCATAATCTACCACCTAAACTTAAGGAAATGATGAAACAAGTTGAAAAACCAAGCAAGAACCCCTTTGAATCATCATGAACAGATCTAGAACGTGAGAAAAAGGAGCTTAAAAATATGATAAAAGTGAATGAACAAAGTGTAAAGATTAACCAAAGCAAGTATGATAAGTATACATAGCCTAAAACTCAAAACTGAGCCTAAAATACTCAAAACAAGTCTAAAACTCTAAGTTGGGCCTTCAATGAAATTCTAACCAGCACCTTAAGATATCAAGAAATGTTGTTTTGAAGCCCATAAGAAATCCACCTAAGGCCCCACAAGCCCACTAAAGAGTCAATGAAGTGGTTGTTAGCCTTAGGAATATAAATAAAAGTTGCAAATCTGATCTCGAAGAGTATTTTAAGCTTAGGATAAAATCTTAAGACCAAGCCCAAAGGATTTCTTAAGTTATCAAAAAGCCCATTTACCATATAAGGCCTAAAAACACTCTAACACATGAGGAGCACTACTATTCTGACCCATGGACAGAATTGTATACCTCATTTTGAAAATCTAACCTCACCACGTTAAAGTACACTCGAAAATGATGAAGATTGACTATAAGATCATAAAAATCCGATTTAAAACAAAAAAGTTATATGCGATTGAACTTTAGGCAAAAACCGGGAAAAATTTCAAAAACTAGTCAAGAGTATAACTTAAGAAAAATTTACTTAGTTCCCTAAGTTTATTCCAATCTCTTATAAATATTATTTCGATGACCAGGGGATACCGTGTGCGGAGATGACTTGCCTTCGAATTACTCTGACTGACCTACATGGTAGAGTGAGTAAATTCCCAATGACTCTTTACTTGATTATGCTTGTAAAACAGATGTACTTAAACTTATATATATAAATTTAGATGCTTATAGGATATGGGAGATGCATGTGTATGGATTTATAGATGAATGTGATGACTTGTTAATTATATATATAATAATGGGAATTGTTTGTATTACTATATACATGTGAATTGTATGGAATGAAATTGTTTGATCACCAAAAAAATCGAGTTAATCACTTATACGATTAAGAAATCAAAATGAATCATGCATTCCCCATATTGCATACGAATAACACCAACTACCGCTTCACATAGAAGATAGGAAGGGACTCACAAGAATACAAGTTTCCTGTAGGATTGGGCACTAGCTATGCCATCATATATATTGAGTCTCTATCCTAAGTTGATGGGCTTACTAAGCGCTGAGAGACGCTAACCGTCGGTGAGGGGTCAAGTCCTATAGCTTTTGCTTAGGGCATGTATTTGTGGATTGCGCGGGCCACCACACCACTAGACTTGGGATTTTAAAAGATATGATTTGACTTTAGTAAAGGAAGTATACATATATATATATATATAGAGAGAGAGAGAGAGAGAGAGAGAGAGTTTTGTTTTGGGATGAGCACGATAGTGCAAATGAAATAAAACCAAGGTCTAGAACCTAGATTTTGGTTTGAGTCGATTAATTATCTCCAAACCCCAACTTCAGGGGGCATAATTCTGAGTTATATGAAGTTCCTAGGTTACTGCATGTGTTGTTTGGCATACTGATTGTTCATGCATTCATATGATTGTGCATCTAATAAATTTCTATCATGTAGTACTGACGAGGATGTTTATCTCACTAAGCTTAAGCTTATACCCCTATAGATTTTTGTTGATGTAGAAAAACCTCTTCACTAATCCAGGCCGAGGCATGCACATAGTAAGTCTCGTGTAGGGACGGGTTGGAGCGATCAGAGAGCAAAGAGGACATTTTGTAATAAATTTGTTGACATTTAGATACTTTTATGTTTTTGCTCATAATACAGATTTAATGCAGTTCCGTTATGAACTGTATTTGTTTGTAATATTTTTTTTTTGGTATGGGTCCCACGAGCCTACACAATTAGTTAATCTATAACATAGAAGTAATTTTAATTAAATTGCTCTATATTACTTGTTTATGGGCCTAGAGGTAACATAGAGTGGAAGGAGCCTTGTATGTCATATGAAAAACCTATGATCAGCAAAAGGGTTGATAATAGACCTTTATACGGTACACGGCGACCTACCACAACAACGATACTGTTGGGTCATGATACTCACTCTTCGACTTCTGTTACTTTATTTCATATAACTGTCTAAGTATGGTTTACAAAGTTACTCGTTAACTTGTTTTGTCCAATTCCGAGGCAATGGAAAATGAGGCCACCCCCCTCCCCTCCCCAAAAAAAAAAATAAGAATGAGGCAGCATGTTCTTCGGATGGTTCAGCCGATAGTATGGAGGCAAGGTGGGATAAACTTGCTCGAATTAACAAGCTTCCTATAGATAATTATCTTAAGGATAAGGAAGGGAGGTCATCATCAAGGTATCTATACAACACAATAGCCTACTATCATGATTCTCCTAATGGAACTGCCAGTTTCTTCGACAGAGTTCTTGTCATAGAATACAATCAACACTGGTGAGATCTTTCTATAACATGGAACATGAGGAGGCCGAGAGATGGGGAGAGAGTATGCTTTCCGTGGGCACGAGTTCCATATATACCTAAAGTATCTGGATTTTGGGTTGTACTTCCCTTTCTTAGCTTTTGTTTAGGGCTTCTTCAACTACTTCAGAGTCACACCAAGTATGTTCTCACCTAACATATATCAGCTTCTAGTGGCTTTTAAGATATATGTGATGAGCTTGAGGTCAGGGCTACACCTCAATTGTTTAGATTTTTCTTCACCATTCGTAGGTAGCCTAATGGGTGGTACTTCATTGCTGCAAGGCATAAGCATAAGTTCATAGACGTATTAGGATCCAAGATTCACAAGGGGCATGATAAGTTTGTGTCAATAGTATCTGATGAGGACTTAGACTTCTAGACCCAATGGATTGAGCTGATACATACAAAGGATGTAGATTTAATGCCGAATGATGCAACAGTAACAAAGAAGATTCAAGAGAGAAGGAGAAACAAAATGTTCTTCTAGGATGCAAAGAGAATTATAAGGCGTTATGAAAATGGTGAACCAATATTTTTTGAAAAGGAAGGTATGCTGATGTATTGCCATCGTACTGAGTATAGCCATGAGGAAAACCGTTCTTAAGACTTTCGGGGAGAATAGTGACCTTTGAGCCTTGATCGGTACGAAAAATGTAAGTTCATATGTTTTCCTTGTTTATATTAATTAATTTACTCATCTTGTAGATATGGGTGCTGGAGAGGAGGATCCTACAAAGCTACTTGCTCAGGTTAAGGCTAATAAGTCTAAGGCTAATAAGAGGGGGACCACTTCTACAACTACCATACGGCTTGCTATTGCAAAGAGACCACCAAAGGAGGTTGCAGCAAAGCATGCAGTTGTACAGATCTCTCGTTATGTCAAGAGAGTGAAGGGGAATGAGAATATATAGCCTACTAAGGTTCGTTTTGAGGAGCCTCTGGTCATGATCATTCAAACTACTGTCGAGCCAAGTTGTAGTGAGCGTTGAGAGACATACCTCGACGAGTAGGATGAAAACACAATTGCTGTAGAAGGCTCATCATAGGTGATTATGGTGGCTCTAAGTGGTCAAAAAAGACTAAGGAAGGAACTTACTGGCCAACAGCCTTTCAAGAAATCGAAGGGGTTGGACGAACGGATGAAGGAGGCAATGTGTACTAAAGCTTTCGGCATTAGTAGCGCCAAATTTGTGCCAAACAGAGAGGTTGGTGAATACTTCATCTCTTGCTAGAGCCATCAGATTTTGGATACCGACTTGACCTTAGGAGATAGGATGAAATCTTTGGCTTTAATGGAAAGAGTCATTCTTCCGAAAGACAAAGATATTGCTAAGAAGGATGTTAATAGGGTCGGCGGTTGCAATAAGGCCCATGTTACAGCCAAATTGTATGATGTAAGTATCCATAAACATTTTCGGATAATTAACACAATTTCTTTTCCTAGATAAGCAGCCACATCCTTACAACTTTAGACGAAGTCGATAGAGAGGCAAAGAAGGTAATATCTTCTACTATATCTGTGTAATATCCAATCGTTATTAATTATAATAAGTAAATTTGCTGTAGAAAGTTGAGGATACGTACAATGCATCCAAGGCCTAAACTACTGCAATTGACAATGCGACAATTAGGGCTAAGATAGAGGCAAGAGAGCTTAAGGAGGAACTTGTTGCCGAGAAATTAGCACAAGATCTCGTCATTGATGAAATCTCTAGACTGAAGGCCAAAATGGAACAACAGTACAAAGAGTTCAAAAGCTTAAAGGAGGAACTACAGAAGAAAAGGGAAGAGTGCTGGGACTTGGGCTGGACTATTTGTACACTAAGCGATGATGAAGATAAGCTCAGGATGCAAATAAAGGAGCTGGAGACTAACAACTTGAACATGTAGAGCCGTATGGCCGAATTACAAGAGGCTATGAAGAAAAGACCTTCAATTGAAGAGGCTCTCAATATAGTCACTCCTAGTCTGCAATACAAAAGGCTTCTACACAAGAAGTTGTTGGAGGGGGTACAAGTGGCAAGGGAAAAGGTCTTAAAGCTTCATCCTAATTATGATCTCTCATGTCTTAACTTTGCTGATATCAACGATAAAGTTAGTAGTATCGACAAAGACAAAGGCGACGAGATAGGTACCAAGACCATAAATCAAAGTGATAATGAAGCTTAAGCCGAGGAAGTTTCCCCTTCTAAGAAACCAGCTGCTAAGGAAACCCTAGCGAAAGATTTAAGAATTGCTTATGCTGAATCTGAGAATAGGCCATAGGACTTGCTGTATTTGCATATTACATTCTCTTGTAATTAATCACTGGAGTATAATCAAGGCAATACTGAGTATATGCAAATTTCATGTAACTAAGTTTTCAAAGTTTGTTTGGTTTATGTATTTTGCTTCGTGCTCTCAATCGTCGGAATGCTTTAATTCACTTCATCATTTTTCTTAGCATGTTTTATTTCACATGCCTATTTTTGCTTGGTATGTTTCATTTCACATGCCCATTATTAGACCGTCCGTTAACCATTTCAAGTGTGGATGAATTACATTACTCAGCTGTATAGTTAATTTTTATGGTTCTACTACATTAGGCTAGAAATTAGATCAGTTCATTTGCCATGTAGCCTAGAACTCGTTCATTCAGCAATTTTAACCAAATCTCAAAAAAATCAAATATATAACTATCATAAATACATCTCACAAGCATGTTGGCTATTGCCAGATGAGTGACGGTAGATATCACCTGACATTAATTGAAATAAAATTTCAAATTCTCAACTTTCTAAGCTCGCAGGATGGTAGATCCATCTAACCTTTCTAGCCTATAGGCTCCCTTGCCAATGACTTCCCAGCTCTTGATAGGATCCTCCTAATTTGCACCGAGCTTTCCCTGATTTGCTCGCGTGCCTAGTGCTTCCATCTTACAATAAACTAAATCTCTAGATTGGAAAACCTTGTATTTTACTTTCTAATTAAAGTATCATGCTGCTCTATGTTGGTACGCCTCGATCCTGGCTTTTGTGATGTCTTGGATTTCCTTAATATTGTCCAAATTTACTGTCAATCCAACTTAATTAAGCATAACGTCAAACTTGTATGTACAAAGATTAGGTAAGTCCAACTCAATTGGCAATACGGCTTCAGTATCGTAGGCTAACTTAAATGGTGTCTCTCTAGTTGAGGTTCTGTGAGTGGTTCTATCTCCCGATGTTTAGTAGTTTATCAGCCCATTTCCCCCTAACATGATCCACTTTTTGCTTTAGGCTATGCAATATGATCTTGTTTACAACTTTAACCTGTCCATTTGTTTGAAGGTATACTACAAATATATAGTTCCGCCGAATTCTGTGCTTTTGGCAAAATGTTTGGAACTTGTTGTTATCAAACTACAGGCCGTTATCTGTAATTATCGTATAGAGAACTCCCAATCTAGATATGATGGAGTTGAAGATGAGAGCTTCCACTTTTTGCTCAGTGATCTTTGCTATAGCCTTGTCCTCAGCCCACTTAGTAAAATAGTTTATAGCGACAATGATGAATTATCGCTGGGTAGTAAACTTAGGAAAGGGTCTAAGAATATCTAGCCCCCACTGGACGAAAGGCCAAGGACTAGTTAGGCTATATAATTCTATTGCAAGTGCTTTACTCGACAACTCATGCTTCTGGCATTGAGGACACTGCTAGGTAACGTCCTTCACATCTTCTTTCATAGTCCACCAATAATAGCTAAGTCGTAGTGCTCTAATATATAGTGTTTTTGCCTTCATATGATTACTGCATATGCTACCATGAAGTTTAGATAATTCCCTTTGGGTATCCCTTGGGGAAAGGCATCGAAGGTAGGGTTGGGATATCTTGTACAGCTTACCATCAATCAGCGTGTAGTTTATAGCCTGGTAAGTCAATCTTCGTACCTCCTTTTTGTTATCGAAGATAGAACTTTCTTTTAGATAATTCACTAAGGGATCCATCCATGATTCTTCTTTTGGGCAGGGAGCTAATTCATAGCTTTGTGAGAGATTGGATAAGCTTTTCTACAAGAGAAATTCGGCAAAAAGTTGCTCGTTCAACTCAGGAAATGCCATACTAGCCAACTTCGATAGCTTATCGGCAGCAATATTCTTACTTCTCGAAATTTTGTGAATCAAGAAAGATAGGAATTTTTCTGCAAGTTTTTGTATCACCAATAGGTACTTGCTCATCTCTTCTTCTCTTACCGCATAACTTCCAATGATTTGATTTACCACTAGCTAGGAATCTAAGAACACTTCGAGCTTCTCAGCACTTATTTCTTTAGCTAATTTCAATCTAGCAATTATAGCTTCATACTCTACTTCATTGTTACTAGCTGGGAATCCAAATCTCAATGTGTAATGAACTTTAACATTATGGGGGCCTTACAGAACCAGGCTTGTACCACTCCATTTTTGTGTTAAAGAACCATCAACATAAAGAAACCAAATAGATTTCTTGACAATCTCTTCATAGTCTTCTTCCCTTGTGAATTTAGCTAGAAAATCCGCTAGTACTTAAGCCTTTAGTGTCATTCTAGGTTTATATTATATACTATGGGCACTAAGCTCCAAGACATATTTCATCATCCTCCTCAAAGAATTAGGTCTCTACAATGCTTACCACAATGGTTGATCGATAAGGATAATCATTTGGTAAGCTTTAAAGTATGGCTTCAATTTTCTTACCGAGAAAACCACTATCAATACAAAATTTTCCATCTTTGTGTACCAAAGCTTTAGCCCATGCAGAATATGACTTACTTAATAAACAGGTCAATGATCTTTACTATCAATTCAGATTAACACAGAGGAAAGTGCTCGACAGCTGACAAATAGATATAGGTATAAATTTTCTCCAAGAATGGGTGTCGAAAGTATCGGAGGTGATATAAGAAATTCTTTGCTCTTTTGAAATCCTTAGATTAGTTGAATTCCTTCAGATTCTTCAAAATTTTGAAGAATTTTATGCATCTATCTGCACTTCTCGATACGAATCTATTGAGGGCGGCAATTCAACCATTGAGTTCTTGTACCTCCTTGAACGTATGAGCTGACTTGATATTCTTTATTGCTTCAATCTTTCTCGAATTGGCCTCGATGCCTCGTTATGTGACCATATACCCAAGAAATTTTCTTGATGTTGTGCCAAAAACACATTTTTGTAGGTTGAGTTTCATGCTGTATCTCCTCAATGTAGCAAATGTCTCCTCCAAATCAACGAGAAGATGATCTTCCTTCATGCTCTTTACAATCATGTCATCCGCATATACTTCAACATTCCTATGGATCTGAGATTTGAACATCTTCATTACTAATCTCTAGTATATGGCATCAGTGTTCTTCAGCCCGAAGGGCATCACTATATAACAGTACATTCCAAAATTTCTAACGAAAGATGTCTAGACTTTATTGGCCTTGTCCATCCTGATTTGATTGTAACCAAAGAAAGCATCTATAAAAGAAAGCAACACATGTCATGCGGTTGCATCTACCATCTGATTGATTTTTGGTAATAGGAAACAGTCCTTAAGACAGGCCTTATTGAGATCCGTGAAGTATATACATATTCACCATTTGCCATTAGACTTCTTGACTAGTACACAATTTACTAACTAAGTCAAATAAGGCTCTTCTCGAATGAATCCTGCCATTAACAATTTCTAGACTTCCTCTTCTATTACCACTTGTCACTCTGATGCAAAATGTCTCATTTTTGTTGGACTACTTTTACATTTAGATTAATTTAGAGCTTGTGCTCCAAACATTTTTTGGAATAACGAGCATGTCCAATGGTGACCATGCAAGCACATTAGCATTAGCTCGTAGGAAGTCAATTAGACTTTACTAGACATCAGCTGACGTGGATTTTCCTATCCTTGTCATCTTCTCGAGATCGTTTCTTAAAGGAATTTCCTTTGTATCATTCTCAACATTCTCCATGCCAATTGACTTGCTTTCCAAGTAGGTCTCGACTTGAAATACTTTCTCTCAACTCAAAGCCCTTATATATAAAGAGCATGCTAATTGCTGATCCCCTCTGTACGCATCGACCCCTGTAGGAGTGGAAAACTTAGCTTTTAGATTTACCATTAAAGGGATGATACCGAATAAATGTTGGCATAGCTGTCACATTATCATGTTGTAAGGGGACCAACATTTGACGATGAGAAAATCTACTTTGTCCTCAGCAATATGCTCATCATCGTCGATCTATATCAGCAAAGAGATAACTTTGGCAACTTAGACGGGTTAATTATTGAAGGCATTGAGGTCATACTAGTAAGACAACATTTACGCTTTGATCTTGGGCATCATTTGATTGAAAGCATGTTGAAAAATGATATCGACTAAACTTCTCGTGTCAGTGAGAATCTTCTTGACTTCAAAGTTGGTTACTTTCATGTTGATAAAAAGTGCATCGTCATGCAGCCTCTATATCCCAAAAAAATCCTCTTCCCCTAAAAGATATTGTATTATCAATTCTGACTTTCTTTCTATAAATATTGCAAACGTAATTCCTAGCGTTAACGTAGTTTGAAGAACTCGATTTGCCTATACTAAGTCTACTAATAATTGTATTAATTACTTTGTTAGGTACTCTGTTGGGATTAACATCCCTTGCATCTCTTACGGCCATTGCTGGCTGAGTGTCATTTTCGTGTTCCTCTCTTCTCCTCTGAGACGGTCTTTTGATTCTCTCGGCATTCTTTCTAGCCATTAGAGGACACCTCTCTCCCTATGGACCTCCATCAAAATATCTGATATTAGACGATTGACAAGCGTACGAGATGAGAATGTCGAGATCTTTGGTCTCTTCCTCTTGGCGTCTGAGTCATTGTCGTTGTTAGTGCCAAGTTTATCGTTAGCATTTTTCCATTTTTTAGACTTTCCGTCTCCTCTGCTTAGATTAGCTGCTCGCAGTACCTTTATGTTGTCTTCTTGTTGGATGTATGAGATGGCTTTAGCCTTAAACTCAATGAAAGTTTTCAGCTTGTTCTATGTGAGAGACTTGAAAAAGTCTGCATGAGACTTGACTCCGTCAATTACGGCATTGAAGGCCATACTCGTATCTAGTTCTGGGAGTTAGACCATCTCAACCATGAATCTAGCCAAATAATCCCTAATTTATTCATCAGACTTTTGTTTGATTGTGTTCAAGATTGAACAGTCCTTAAGAGGAAGCTTGCTAACAAGGAAGTATTGAAGGAACACATCTGCTAGTTCATCAAAACATGATATAATATTTGGTTTGAGGTGTTTGCACCATGTGCTGGCTACATTTCTTAAGGTTAAGGGTAAAGCTTAACAAGCCACCGTGTTACTTAAACCATGCAACTTAGCTAGTGTTCAGTAGTACTCTAAGTAGTCTTCGGGGTCCTTCGTCCCATCATATGTTTCAAATTGAGGTAGCTTGAGCTGAGGTATTACTACCTCCAAAATCTCTAGGACAAAAGGACATTTCTTGATTTGAAACTATTTAGTTGCTGAAACAAGTGTGTTGACATGCGAGGGTCCCATATGATGCATGTGTTGCGATTGCTTGCCCTTATCAATCTTTTTGAAAGCAGGAGCTGTGGGTCGTGTCGGAACCTCAGCTTACCTTTTTGGCAATTCAGGTGAATAAATGGAATTGTCAGTACTGTTGGCATCATCATCACCATGCTCTTTTTCTTGATTCGGGTGAAAATTTTTATGGAGAAGGTCAATGATTTATTCATGTTTTTTGTTTAGCTTGAAATTTTCTTTAGCTAAATTAAGACAGAGCTGCTCGAGTCGAGCCAATCTTTGTTCATCAATAGGCCGACTCCCTCCTTCACGTTTTTAGGAAGAAGTACCCATACCTACAATTCGTGTCATCCTAGTTCTAGCCATGTAGTCATGTTTAGAGAAAAACAGACAACGCTAAATGTTATTGGTGAATTTTAGGGGTCAGGAAATAGTCCTACAAAAGAGAGTAAAAATACTTGGTACCGAAGTTAGTTCATTGTAGCCACTCCGATGCTTAAGTTAGAATGGTGATCTAGTAGAATAAGCATGAGAATCAAAAGTGTTCGAGAGATCTTACCAAGTTTCTTTCCAATATTTATAGATTGTTATTGTATCTAGGGCAGTTATCGAGGTAACTATTAAAACACGTGGAGCACTCTTGACTTAACATCTCCTTTGATATGTAAGGATAGCAAGTGGTTGTAAAATATAATCGTACCTATGATAACTGTTCGCGCTATAGATTTGAATTCAAACCAGGAGTGTTTCTTGTACTCAACATAATTGTTGAGTGTCCAAAGAGTAAGAATGCTGAGAGATTAAATTACTTGACTTCTCAATTGACAAAACAATGAATATAAGTTGAGCGAAAAATGACTATTAACACCTTCTACAAAAGAATCTATGTAATTCTAGTAAATATTAGAACGGTAAAAAAATATTCACAAAGAACATGTATAAAAATTGATTACATTTTAAAGACACTCAAACATTGTAGGGTTTCTAGCAAAAAAAAAAATTAAAATTAAAAAAAAATAGTAAGGTTACAACATTTGGAAGTGGTGTATTAACTCATGGTTAAGGAAGGTATATGCAATTAAAGTGGGTTCAAAAGGTCCTTAAACTCTGTGACCTTATGTGTTTTCGAATAAATGATTCATTGGTTACATCAAAGTTTAAGTGGGGTAGCTTAATTAGCCTCTAATGGTGGTTACCCTACAATATTTGAAGCCTACACAATGGCTCTATGTCTTAGGGTACTAAGATAGCTTGGGTATAACATATCTACCTATACATTGATGATGCAATATATAAACCCCCCTATATCCTAAGTATTGAGTGCATAAAAGAGTTAATATGACAATTAAAAAGAATATTTACAAAGAGAGAATTATAAATTAACATGGTTACTTTGAAAGATACATCTAATTTAGAAAGGTTTAAGTGGCTATCCCTCTTAACGGTCACTAGTGAAGTTGTTAAGCTGTGAAGCTTGACTTTTCAATTTTCGTTTTCCTTAATTTGATTAGTATTGAACTCTATCCTATTTAATACTAACCTTCGACTAGAGATTAAGAAAAACCTGATTTTTTTACAAGTTTAACTATTTAGAGTTGCCACCTAACTTAGGTTAGGAAAAAGAGTTAGATCAAAATCAATTGGGTGGATTGATTTTAATTTAGCTACTGATATCTGAGAAAACTACATTTGAAAACTAGAGATTTTGAATTTGGAGGTATCCTATTAAACTTTAAACAATAACTCTTTTAACCTTCCAAATTTAACTTTATTTTCAAAATTACCCATTGATCACAAATATAAATCCAATTTATAATAAAATAAAAGAAGAAAACAATTAATTTTATTATTTGCACAAAAGGGGAAAAAGAAAATTTTTATATTTTAAGTTGCCCCAAAAGTGCCTATGTATCTATTATCTAGAATTATATAAAACATTATTGTTGGTTTCTTTTAATTGAAAAAAAAAAATTGGGTTCATGTTTTTTATCCATTTTTTTATTTGATAAAAAAGATAAATAAAGGATGGGTAGGACTTAAAGCTTCTATAAGTCAGACATTGGCGAAGGGCCAGTTATCTAGGTTAGAACCGGGTCACTTGAGTTGGTCACATGCGTAGCGCATGATAATCAACAAAGGAGGAGGAAGAAATGGCTAACAAGGGTAGTTCAAGTAGTTCTAGCCACTACTTCAAGGGGGAAACGCTGGTTTCATGTGGATTTTATTTGGGAAAGTAGGTATAAGAGTGGTGCCTTGGAGTTTAATGGTGATTTGAGGGATATTAGGGGTTAGGTCAATAGTAAAAATGGTGGTTAGGTATAGAGGCAATTGTTGGAGTTCAATGGAGGGTACAGTTAGGGGTTTTAAAGATTAATGGTCATGGTGGTGTTGTTAGATTAGTTTGAAGTGGTGATTAGGTAACATTTCGAAGAGAACAGCTGTGTTGGTTAGAGTTTCATGATCAAGGGTGTTAGAAAGTAGCTTAAACAATTAGGGGAGTTGTTTTTGAAAGCCTTCGATTTGGGGATGCTTCTAATGGCAGTAGCCCCCTTCAATTGCTAGGAAGAGAGAAAATTTAGAGAGAGAAAGTAGGTCATAGTTTTGGCTCTAGAGTGAGAAAGTGCAAATTGAATCTCCAATAGGTCAAGCTTTACCTAATGTTGAGATGCTCTAAGAGATCTTATTTATACTTCCCAAGCTCGATTCATGCTTAGCAATGGCTAAATCATCTACGGTCATATAGCTAGGGGATCTTCGACTTTCCTAAAAAGAAGAAAATAACATGATTTGGGTGATTTTAATCATAAAATTGATGATATTGTTCCTAAAAGGTCTAATAGAACCTTAGATTACTTCCTTTATTGTATAGATTTGCCAAATCGCATCAAGAGGGAATCTTGGACAAAATATTTTTCCAATTTTTAAGTTAATTTTCTAATACGAAAACAATTGAATTTTGTCATAGACTTAGTATGGATTAGAAGACGCCCATGTAATCTTTATGATTTTGCCATTACAGTGGTAAAATTGTATAAAAAATTCAATTAAAAATGGCCAAGAATATAGGGTACTGAGCTAGGAATGCTTGAGAGAGGGAGAGAAAAAGAAGAAAAGTAGAGGCAAAAAATCACATCAACCAATGAATGGCTAACACGCGTCCATGTGTTGTAGAAAAATATAAAAGGTGCTTACAACCTTCAGTACGATTTGAACTCTAGACTTGAAGGACCAAATATACACCCTTTACCACTAAGCTAGTAACTAAAAGGTGTAGATTTTATTTGTTTCTTTAAGCTTTCATGAACCATCAAGGATCAAGAATCTAGTTCATAACTAGTTCTCTTTAAATTAAAAATACCTACTTTTTAAATAATTAACCAACTATGCATATGTATGAAAAAAGTAAAATTTGATAGAATTTTGAGCTTCGATTTTTTATTCATTCAGTTAACTAAAAATTGAACTTTTCATAACTTAATCAACTTAAACCTAATTAAGACCCCATTTGAAGCCATAAGTAACCAAAAATGACTACTATTATATGTAAGAATAATTAGCTTGGATTTGAATTAGAATATGAAACCATAATTAGCTAAAAATGATTCCATGTAAGAATAATTAGCTTAGATTTGGATTAGAATATTAGGTCTTATGAAAAACCTAATATTTTCTAGTGTAGCTTAGAAATTGTCTAATCATATTATCATGTTTGACATTTTTGACCTTGTAAATGAAAATACCATCTTCATGAGACCCACGACCCTAAAAATAACCTTAGACTTTTACTTCCCTAAACAAAATTTTGAATTTTGAATTTTTTTGTATTTTCTAATTTTTTAAATATTTTTCTAAATTATGATCCTTCTCCTTATTATAAAAATTCTAAAACAAATATAGAGAGAAGGCAAAAATGGGTATCTATAATAACCAATGGACAAGATGAATGTATATATATATATATATATATTTAAAGGGATACAAATGCAATAAAGTTTTACTCATATTATATGTATATACATCATTATGTTGTATATCATATAAGTTATGTAAAGCTTGGAAATTTCTTAAATCAGAAGCTAAAAGTTAATAAGATTTTCTTGAAAAATAGCCTTAATATTAGCAAAACAACTAACCCTAAACCTTAGAGACTTCACTCAAAGACCTTAACTCAAACTCCTAAAACCCTAGATGGCAACCTGAAACCTAGTTTGAATCTTACACTCAAAGCCCTAAAATTTTGTAAGGAAATGCCAATAACTAATGTTAACTATTAGAGTCAACCTAATGTAATGAAACTAACCACAAACCTCAATAGGAAAATGATTTAAAGTCGAAGCCTATGAAAGCTCCCTAAAACTAATAAAGGGTAAGCTAAGCTAAAAATGAATATTGATATAGATAACCCTAGCAATGGATTTAAAACCTTAAAATGAATACCATAGCCCTTAAATGAACCTTTAAACACTAAAATCCTAATACGTACAAACCTTTAAAATGATCGTAAAACCCCTATCTAGTGTTGAAAACCCTAATCCAACTATTGTGCTCTAATTAAATAATAAAACTATTCATTAATCGGAGACTAATTGCTTAATTTCACTAAAACCTTAATTTACCCTCTAAAACATACTCAAATAACAATAATTGTCTCAATTCCTTAAACTAATTAGATAATATTACCCAATGGACTTATCTAACTTAATGTGACACATTAAGCCTTAAAATATGCCTAATTTGTGCCAAGTGTACTAACAATTAAGATTAAGAAACTTAATTACACCTTGATTTGCTAATTAGGTTTTATATCATAATTTACTACAAATCAAGAACAATTAATCATATGAAACTAAGGTAATAATATGAAAATATCTCCTTGAGAATGCTAGTGTTACACTTAAGGAGACAATATGAAGCTAGTAAACTTTTAGGTCCAAATTTAGAGTTGGATATAGGAGTTCATAGACAATCCCTAGGATTGCTCAAGATACAATAATAAAATTCATAAAGCAAATGATTTAACCTTAAATAATAAGTCATAAACCCTAAGTAATAAGTCACAAAACCTTAAAGAGAGTAAAAGCCTAAACATTAATCGCACACATAAAACCTTAAAACCCCTAATACGCGAGAAAACTTAAAACGATTGGAAAATATCAATAGAGTGAGTAAAACCTTAATTGAAAGTCGAAAAGCCTAATTCAACTAATAAACCCTATGTATATCCCTAAACTATTCGCTAATCACAAATAATTTCTCTAATTACTAAGAAACCCTAGATTGCTAACTTCGTACATGATCTGAAAATCCTAATCGGTCCCCAATAATAAAGGATTATAACAAATAAAGTAATATAGGTCAACAAACTTAATTAAAATGATAAACTATGGCAAGAACCTAGTTATACCATAATTAGACCTAAATTTCTTACCCAAGTACAATTGCGATTACTTAGCTTAATTACCATTTAATCCATCTACCAACTCTCATGACATCTTAATTAGTAACAAATCAAACTCAATTAAAAACAAATGACAAAGGATTAATTGAGAATTAAAGGATACTTATCCTTAAGAAGACAAAATCCTTCCTCATTTGGCAAAAAGCAAACAAGGTACAATAATACCAAGAGGGGATAATGTACTCTTTTCTTAAGATTGCCACCTCTTGTTCCTTTTAATCCACCTCTAATATCTTCCATTTCACCTGTTCAAAACCTCATTTGACACCATTCTTCATGTATAGATAACCCTAGGAAACACTTTCAACAAACCTAAACAAAAACCAAAGGAAAAAGTGAAGAAAACAAAAGGAGTTATTAGACCCCTTTGTACACCTCAACACCTTTTGGCTTTACCGCCACCATATGCTACCAAATGACAAGCCACCACCACAAAAATATCACACATACACCCTAATTTCTTGTCAACTAGCACTTTTCCTTACAGGAATAAGTTTCGACTTTGTTTTTAAGTGCAAAAATTGGAACTCATGTAGACCGGTTTAAGGTAAAACTCACCTAACTTGGGTTTTCTATTTACACTAGTTTTACCTATGATATCTTGAGAGTTTAGAAATCGAAATACTAGATAAACATGTTATAATCATGAACATGTCATTTTAGAGTCATATAATCACACCTTCATTCATGTACTTAGCAAGTTTATTACTTCCATTCTAGAAGTGTAAGAGATAGTTTTATGTAGATAACTTGAAAAGATGTTAATAAAACTTCATGAAATCCTAAGTACCATCCATGCTGCCCTCCATCCTCTTTATGTATCCATCTTGTTTTCGCCAAGTTAGGTGATGTTATTAGTTTAAAATAAGTAGAAATGTGATTAAGATAAGGAAACACACTAAAATAAGTGTTGAATGGAAGAAGTTGAAGGAAAGCCTAGAAGAACCCTACTTGGCCATCGCTTGCATGAAAGTTTCATATTTGCAAATTTTGATTTATTAGCTTAACAACACGTTTGTTTAGTGTTAAGTATAATCTACTATGCAATTAACCTAGTTAAGTAAGGTAATGATAAGTTAATTACCTAAACTAGTCAAGTTAGTGATTAAGGCCTTAGAAATAGTATTAGAAACTCCATTAATGAAATGGACCAGATCAAGAACACTTGATAAAATGGGTTATTTAGTGGACTTATTAGGATATTTGTGCCATTGGAATAAGTTAGAATCAAGTTTAAGGTCCTAAAATACAAATTAGGCTTAAACTAGCTTAGTTAGTTATTAAAGCCTTAGAAATTTGATTAGGAGCCCAATAAATGAAATTAACCAGATCTGAATCTTAATAGAAAATAGACTTATCTTAATGTCTTTAGTGCGCTTAAGCCTAAAATAATAAGTGGAGTTGGGCTTAAAGCCCTAAAACGTGAGATAAGCCTAAAAAGCCCTTAAAAGAACAAAAAATAGAGCCCAATAACTTATTGACCAAATCTAAACCCTAATAAAAGGCTCATTAAATAAAATATAAAAGGTCTATTAAGTTTAAAAACCCATTAAAGCCATCCCCTACAGGCTAAGGCCTTAAACTAGTAAAAATGGCTCATTTAGGCCCACAAGAGTAACATTAAGGCCCAAATTAAAAGTTATGGAATTTGATAAAAAAAATTAAACTTAAAATACCTAAGTAAAGGCTTAAAAGGTCAACTGTAGGGCTCAACATCCAAAATTAAGCCTAAAGCCCAAAACTAGGCCTAAGTTCTAAAGTAGTCAAATGAACACCATTGACCAACGGACTTATTTGACCCAAATTAAATTATTATAAGTCCGAACACCCAAAAAAGACCTAACCAAATGAAACAACACTAAAAAACAATGAAATCAACTACAAGAGCATGAAAAACATATTTAAACTAAAGAAGTTGTAGTGAAAACAAGTTTTAACCGTACTTAGAGATTAAGGCAATCTTTAGTGATTTGATAGACTTTTACATTCTTAAAGAAACCCTCTTCTGATTACTTACATATACATTATTATTATGTTTTAGGTGGCTTAATTTCTAATTTAGGAACCCCAAAGTTCAGGACAAATAGGCAAGCAGGCCAAATGATAAAGTTTCGATGAACTGCTACTTATTTGTGTTTGATAATTGTTTAAAGTTCTATTACTTGACCTTAGTTATTTGTTCAGTGACTGGTTATTCTACATGCCAATATCTGTGCGAATGCCTTATTAAAATTGGTAAGCTTAAATGTTTGACCAAAATAACCGAATATACCTATCACATGTCTGTAATCCATTAATTACGAATTGTGATGTCCATAGCTTTGCCAAGTTTTTGAAAAATTTGCTAAAATACATTTTTGAAATGCTTTATGATTCAAAGAAAGATTTATCAACTTAGTAAATACTTATAGCAATCTCCTATAACATCTTACTTGTTAAGGCAAAGCCTATAGACCATCTTGAGTTGTTTGAAAGTGAATAGCATAAGTTGGGACTCGCATGGTTTAGCCTATGGGGAATTATATCAATTGTTGATAGTAGATAGCCCTAAATAGGGTCCACTTAATTGATTAGTATGTTATATTTGACTAGGGTAATAATCGAGTTCCGTTTGTTAGGACAATACCCATAAATAGCTGTATGTGAGCAAGGTGAGATGCCCCATGTAATTAAATACAGGGGTATAATTGATGTATAAACCACGTAAATCTACACCTTTCATGGTTCTAGAGCCCCATAGATATGTTGCTTGCATTCACTGTATGTGCATTCATCTCATTTGTAGCTAAACTGCATATTTATTAATAACGCTTGATAACTTGCTTAAGTGATAGTAGTGAGAGACAAACTCATTGAGCTATGGTATGCTCACCCCCCAACAGTTCCTTTTTATAAGTGACCAAAAGTTGGGAATGGGCTAAGATTAGAGTATAGAGTGTTCCTTAAGTAGTTGGATTAAACGGATAAGATTTCTTTATTAGACTATATTAGTTAAGCTAGATCTTTATAATATTTACCAACTCTCTACGGTCTTAGTGGACTATGGATTGTTAGGTTACCTTAGTTGTTTATATAAATAAATAAAGGTAAGTAAAATAAACAAGCAACCTTAGAAACTTAATAGTTAAAGTCTTATAACCTCTGACTTGTAAGCCGTTCTTTATATCATAAGTGCACACGTGATATAAAGATTTTAGGAAAAACTACTAGGCTGCCTTTTGGGGTGCTATAGTTTATAATATAAAACGATATTCCAAGTAACATATACTGTAGTTGAGCAAATATTACATAACATATAGTAGGGGTAAGCAGGTATTCTTATTGTACATGATACCTACTCAAACCCTACTTAACTAGATAAGTTCTAGATGGGTAATTAAGGTTACATCGTAGGTTACAGGTAGTAATTTTCTAAAACTTGTAGGTATGAGTATGAAGTTGAGGTACCCTATATTAGAACTTATACTTTCAAGCTTACAAGGTATAGGAAGGTACTATGTATCAACCTTTTAATAGTTATTAGATAAAATTAATAAATAAAAAAGATTACTATCTCATTAAAATAAAATAATGCCCATACCATTAGAAACCCTAAACTAAATGCTCACCATCTCTTCCGTTTCATCTTTATTATTTAATCTTTACTCCATTGTCATTTTCTTTCTACACCTTCCTCCTTTACTAAATCTATCATCTATCAAAGTTCGAAAAAGGGTATATGAGTTTTTTAGTTCTTCTTCTAGTGCTACCTCTAAGCTACAAGATACATCCATTACTTATTTTCTATAATGGAATAGGTTTTTTGCTTTATATTTAACAAAAGAATTGGTATTATTATTAAAGCAAAATCTAATTTTATTAATGCATGTATCTTATAAAAGAAGAATATTTTAGTTTAAAAGATCGGTTAAATTGAGCAATTGCTTTTGAAGAAATAAAGAGCAAGGTTCTATAGAGTACCTCATACCTTGTACAATTTATAGGATATAGAGTGGTTCCAAAGCACCACAAGATAGGGTATAGGTTAATAAAGTTTTGAAACCTATACTCAAAAGATGGGGTATAGATAAGGTTGCAAACCTTACTTACCCTTTATCTGCTCATCCCAAACATATACCATTATGCTCATAATGTACATAAATTTTATTCGCAATACACACTTAAGTTTCAGATTAATCTCCATAAGACAACGTTTTCTTGTATTTATTATAAGCTATTGGCTTCATTGCATTGCAAAAATTACTCATATTAATAATATCATTCGATTCATAAAACTCAACAATACTGAATTTGAGTTTGATTCTCAACTCTAAATTCAAGAAATATCCTTTTCATGCCCATCCATGTATAGAGATACTATTTTTATATTATCTTTGTAACAATCTTATGAATTTCCACATGTTACGGCAAAATCCATCTAGCATACTTGACCAAATTAAGCCTATATGTCTATATATATATGTATATGCTTAAGATTTCAGAGGTTGTTTAACAAATTGCACAACTGCGTTTTATATTAACATGATTTAATATAAAAATGCCTCGATGTCATCAAAATAACACATTTAGCATTATTATAATTAAGCCAAATAGTCATTTGAGCCAATTACGGGTTCTCTACGAAATAAATAGCACAAAAATAATTGCTATCTTAAAGTAGAACCATATGGTGCGTACCTTACGTTTATGAGAATCAACTGAGTAACTTGATATTCTTTTTGAATTCTTCGTTGTTCCGATGGTGAAAGAGTGAGCTTTGTTAAATTTATATAAATTCCTTCTTGGTTTTATATATTCCTAGAAGAAAACTCCTAAAATTTAGTTTTGAGAAGTATAAATATATGAATCCTAACCGGTGGAAATGGATTACTTGTCATCAATCTAGGTATCCTTTTGATAAGTTATATTAAATTGATTCATCCTAGCATATTTTATTGTAGTTCAATTATTCTAACAACATGAAGAGATAATATTTAGTCCTATTCCCTTGGGGCAGCCATGGAGCTTATGTGTTGCATAAACTCATGGCCAATTTACTTTTATTTATTTATTTTGGGTGTCTTCCTCCCCAATTGAAGTTTAGAAAGCTTTTCCATCTTTTGTTAGCCCCTTTGATCATGTCTAGGTCATTGCCTAGAATTCCTAAGTTTGTTTTGTTAATTTAAGTTATTAAATATGGTATATTAAGTGAATACTTCATATATTTAGTAACCATGCCAATGGATATGTATATGTGTAAATGTTACGGACCTCCCAAAATAGGCCATTCTTAGGAGGTTCCTAAAGCCCAAAGACAAAAGCCCAAGCCCACTAAAAGCTTCTAGATGATGAAAAGCTCTAGAAGGTTTTAGAGAAGTCCAGAATCTTGTATAATAGTAGGTGGGGTAAGTGAATGTAGTAGTTGAGAGTCAATTGTAACCATTAGATCGAATTGATCTTAACCATTAGATTGTAAAGGCTTTTTGTATATATAGGGGTATTCTTCTTAGATGTAACACGCAAATTATTTAAGTGAATACAGTATACTATCAAAGTTTCTCTCTCTACTTTCTCTCTCTAACATTGTGAGTGTGTTACAGGCTGACTTAGCCTTCCTTAGTGAGGTTAGGAACGCCAAGCCCGAACCTTTCAATGGGATACGATTTGCTCGGAAGGTGGACAACTTCCTTTAGGGAATAGAACAATATTTCAATGCTGTAAGAATCTTGGATGACCTCGAAATAGTACGTACTGCTGCTATATATTTGAAAGATTTTGCTGTGGTATAATGTCATAGGAGGGCAAATGAAATCAATACTTAGGGTAGCTTTGTACATGAGATCAAGGGGCAATTCTCTCCCCAAAATGCTGCTAAAGAAGCGAAGGTGAAGTTGCGTTACCTAACTCATATGGGTAACATCAAGCAATATGTGAAGGAATTCTCAGAACTAATGTTGGAGATCCCAGACCTTAACCAGGATGACGCTCTAGTGATGTTTTAAGATGGTCTGGAACCTTGGGCAAAGTTAGAGCTAGATAGAAGGGGAATAGAAGACATCTCTATGGCCATAGCAGTTGCTGAAGGCCTAATAGAGTTCAAGAAGACAGAACATAAGATCTCAATAGGAAAGCGGAAGGGGGGTGTTGAGAAGGAAAGGAATGGGAGTTCCTCAAGAGGGAAGCCTAAGATAGAAGAGAGAAATAATAATCGGGGAAGGACTCATGAAGGAAAAGATGGGGAACGATGGAAGCCTCGAGAATTGAAGTACTATTTTTGCAATGGGCCCCATTATGCTAGGGAATGCCCAAAGAAAGATCGGTTGGTAGCAATTATGGCAGATGAAAGCTCTAGTGAAGAGGATGAGGCCAAACTGGGTTTGGTACGACTACTTAGTGCTATGAAAATACAGGGAAGCGAAAGGGGTTGATGTACAATGAGGTAATAGTTGTTGGCAAGAAGTTAAATGCCCTTATTGATATAGGGGCATCTCATCTGTTCATCTCCAATGTAGCAGCAAGTAAGATTGGAATAGAGGTAGAGAAAACCAAGACATGGCTCAAGACGGTAAACTCAAAGGAAGTCCTTACTACTGGAGTTGCCAGGGAGATAGAGCTCCATATGGGAGGGTAGAAAGGGAAAGAAACCATCGAAGTAGTACCTATGGATGACTTCGAATTTGTGATTGGGAAGGAATTCTTAGATCATATAAATGCACTTATTGTTCCTCGTGAAAATTGTATATGTATTCTCAAGACCAACTCTCAATGTGTGGTGCCCGTTACAAGGAAAGCTGGTCAAGCCACAAAATTCCTTTCCGCTATGCAACTAGCGAAAGGCTTAAAGAAGAATGAAGTTACGTACCTAGCTACATTAAAGGGGGAAGAAGAGACAAGGGATCAAGAGGTAATTCCACATCGAGTAGGGGAGTTGCTAGAAGAATTCAAAGACATCATGCTTAAAGAGTTGCTAAAGAAGCTATCACAAAAAAAGGAAGTAGATCATGCGATTGAGCTAAAACCTGGTACAAAAGCCTTTGCTACACTGTTCTTTATCGCATGCCCCCAAAAGAATTAGAAGAATTGAGGCGACAATTGAAGGAGTTGTTGGAAGCTGGATTCATCCAATCATCAAAGGCACCTTTTGGAGTTTCAGTTCTCTTCCAGAAGAAACACAATAGGCCCCTCTAGGTGTGTATTGACTATAGGGCCTTGAATAAGGTTACTAAGAAGAACAAGTACCCTATTCCTGTGGTATCAAACTTATTCGATTGAAGGGGAGAGGCAAGATACTTTTCAAAATTGGAGCTACGACTAAGATATGGAGATGAGTCCAAAAACACTTGCGTTACAAGGTATAGTGCATTTAAGGTTCTTGTTATGCCATTTAGGCTCATAAACGCCCCAGCTACTTTTTGTAGTCTTATGAATAGGGTATTTGCACCATTCTTAGATCATTTTATTGTGGTTTACTTGGATGACATCATGAATTATAGCAAGCCTATGGAAAAGCACCTAGAGCATCTTCATAGAAATTACTTAGCCTTAAGGGAAAACGAGTCATATGTAAAGTTGGAGAAATGTGCCTTTGTAAAGAAAGAAGTGACCTTTTTAGGGCATGTAATAGGAAAGGGGAAGATCAAAATGGACGAAGAGAAGATATAGGCCATTCGAGAATGGAAAGAACCTACTAAGGCCACCAAATTGAAGTCATTTCTTGGCTTAGTAAGTTATTACAAAAATTTCATATGTGGATACTCTCGAATGGCTACCTCCTTAACGGATTTACTCAAGAAAGATGTCTTATGGGTATGGAAGGAAGATCGATAGAAAGCATTTGATACCTTGAAGGAAGCAGTCATTAAAGAACAAGTTCTTATGCCCTCTAATTTTGGTGAAGTATCTGAAGTATGCATGGATGATGGTGATTATGCCATTGGTGATGTTTTGATGCAGGAAAATCATCCAATAGCCTTTGAGAACTGAACGTTGAACAATATAGAGAGGCGATACCTAGGATATGAGAAGGAAAAGACAGCTGTAGTACATTGCCTTCAAGTTTAGAGGCACCTTGTAAGTACAAGTCAGTGGGGCTAGTCTAAGTTATTGGATGTCATACAGCTATCTTTCAATCTATAGAAGAATGAGTCCATCGGATAGAGTCCTTTCGAGATCATCCTGGGAAGGCAACCCTTAACTCCTTATACAGTAGCAATAGGATATACAGGGTCCAGCCCTCCTGCATATAAATTTGCAAGGGAATGGTAGGAAAATCATGACTTAGCTCGAACATACTTAGGCCGAGCTATCAAGAGAATGAAGAAGATGGCAAACAAGAAAGGGAGGCCGATGGAATATTAGGTAGGTGACCAAGTGCTTATTAAGTTACATTTGATACAATGTACGAAGGGATAACTACATAAAGGTCTAATGAGTCGCTACGAGGGTCCATTCCCAATTGTGAAACGAGTGGGGCAAATATCTTACAAGTTAGAACTTCCATCCAAACTGAAATTCCACCCGGTTTTCCACGTGAGCATGCTAATACCATTTCACAAAGATGAGGAAGACCCTATAAGAGCTATATCTCAAAGGGCCCCAATAAGAGTACGGGATTCATTTGATAAAGAAGTGGAAGGGATCATAGCTGAGAGACATGTGAGGAGACGTGGACGAACTCCTAGACATAAGTATATGGTAATGTGGAAGGGAAGACCAGAGAGTAAGGCCAGTTGGGAACCAGCCAAAGCACTGAGGCAATTTAAAGACAAGATTCGACAACTCCACGATGAAGGAGCGACGAGGGCATCGCTGGATTGAGCGGGAGAGAATGTTATGGACCTCCCAAAATGGGCCATTCTTAGGAGGTTCCTAAAGCCCAAAGACGAAAGCCCAAGCCTACTAAAAGCTTCTAGATGATGAAAAGCTCTAGAAGGTTCCAGAGAAGTCTAGAATCTTGTATAATAGTAGGTGGGGTAGGTGAATGTAGTAGTTAGGAGTTAATTGTAATCATTAGATCGAATTGATCTTAACCATTAGATTATAAAGGCTTTCTGTATATATAGGGGTATTCCCCTCAGATGTAACACACAAGTTATTTGAGTGAATACAGTATACTATCAGAGTTTCTCTCTCTACTTTCTCTCTTTAACATTGTGAGTGTATTACAGGCTGACTTAGCCTTCCTTAGTGAGGTCAGGAACGCTAAGTGCCGTACAGGGTCGAGTAACGAAATCCGCCCATGACATGTATATGTATATAATGAATACTATCACCGTATTCCTTTAAGTGCTCTTTTTCTTTTGGAGCAAATAGGTATTTTAGATGCATATTGATTATAGGATATTAACTTGGAGCATCGGCTTTTGTTTAGGTTACAACTCCTACAAAATACCAAACGGTCATGCTTATATCTTCTCTTTATTGTCTCACTAGGGTATTTTTCATGTCATATAAATGTACATCCTTCATTCTATGAAATGCTAATTCACACTCACATAATATAACCCTAAGTAACAATAATAAGTATATAACTCATAATTATCTTTATTCACCTTATGATAGTATCCTTATGGCCCTATTATTGTAGCCTTTAAGCTTCCTCAATTAATGCTTAGGTAACTCTTTTATGCTTGTTGTATCTATTTCATTAATGCTAAGCTTAATAATATGTAAGCTAAATTACATAAATCCTTTTACCTTTTGTTGTGCTTAACATGGCTCAAACTACTAAGATAAGGAAATCTTTTGCTCTAACTCTTAAATCTTGTGATCTTAAATTTATAAGGTAAAAAAACCTCTATTTTAGCTTCCATGTTTCCATACCGATATCCACTCAATCAATTCTACTTTCTATCTATGGTCTTAACTTAAGGAATAGATTATACCTTCTTATTTATCTTCTAACACATCTTCTACATTATCCATTCTCAACACTTAAGGTTAATAATAACAATTTTGTCATTACTTTTTTTTAATAAGTAACTTGCTCATTTCCGTCCATCTATGTACTATATTTTTTAGTTATTGTGTCATAATTATAGAATTAGTATGTCCCATAGCTTAGCACAAATAGTAATAGGAATAGGTTTGGCAAATGTGGACTTTTTACCAACTCGAACTCAAGTGAGATACTTGATGACTCAAATCAACTTAACTTGTCTTAACTCAACGAAAACCAATGGGACTTTCGATAAATAGGGTTCATAAAAACATTGAACGCTTGCTTAACTCATCACTTGACATGGCATCACTTGACAAGATCAGTAAGAAAGATAAGAGACTTAATAGGAGAGACAAGAGAGTCATAGATTTGCCATCCTTCTCTTGTTTACCCATATGTGTTAATTTGCATATGGAGAATATTACTTCATAATATGTTAATTATATCTCGTATTCTAATTACCAATCTCCCCATTTAGTAATTGTTGTTAGTTAAAGTGTTGTAATGCCCCACCTACCTAAGCATTTGCTTTTTTTCTTTTTTACCCTTATAACGATCTTCTAATACTGGGGAGTAGGGATGTAGCTAGGGTAGGTTTAAGGCAAGTTTTGTGAAACCTAAACCTATCCTTATGGGGTTCCGCATTTCCTAAAACCTTATAACAACCCTATAAGGTTTTACCCCTTATTTCTACCTTATAGGGGCTACTTTTTAGAAGATTCAATAGACCCTATTAAGAAGGTTTTTTATTAGGTTTGGATAGGATTAAGGAGAAAACAGAAGGGAAAGAAGTTAAGTAGGATTAAGGTACGTTTACTAACTCACACAATAATAAAATTTGAGAATCAAATGTGTTATATAATATAAAACCTGCATAAGATATGAATATGCATAAATTAAAAGTAAATATTTTTATTAATATATATTTCTTTACTAAGTTGGGTTTCCTATCAAGTTTTTTTATAACCCTAAAACTTGACCCTAAACCCTACAGGGTTTTAAATCATATCCTTAAACCCTATAAGGTAATACTCAATAGGCTTTTGATCAAGTTTAGCAAGTCAGGTACCCTTTAATGACCCACCTAGTTACATCCCTATCAGGGAGACAATTTGCTATATGTCATCCTTAAGATATCGATAAGGTAGAGTCAACTTGTTTTGACTCTAAAAAACTTTAATGTACAAATGGAATCGTCATACTTCTCTTTATTGATAATAGATATCACTTGTGAAGACTTAGCAACATAGGCCCACTGTGATGTATCACATGTTAATTTTTCCAGAAACTTTACATAATCCAATTCAAGACTACAACATTACACTCAAGTCAATTCATCAAAACCTATTAGGTAGAATGGAGATCCTCTTGAGTGTTCACATCATGATATCTACATATAATCTTCTAGCTACACGCTCTCTTTACCCTATCTTAGTTTCCCAATTCTACAATTTCTTGTCTCCTATGACCTATGACAAAGATGTTTAAACAAATATCTCGTCAACTCTCTATGAGCTAAGTAAGAGTAAATAACAAACATAAGATAACATAATCATATCCAAGAAATATTAATCAAGCTAGCTCAAGGGTACTTTAGTCACGTAATAGATAGCACCAAGCTAAGTTAGCTAGTGCAAAAATGTGTACCATGCTTATGTACATAATGAAATGCATCGATATTGGTATCCAGATTCCCAAATTTCAAGTGTTTTGAGCTTCTAAGCTTTTCATTCGAGTGGTTGACTCAATTGGGCATCTGCATACAATGTCCAGGAATTGAGCGAGCAATAAGGAGCTGCCTCGAAGTAGGACCCCCAAATTCTAAGTTACAGTCAATCGTAGGAAGTAGTCAAAGGGCTTAAGTAAATGTGATTCTATATACTTCAAATTCAAGATTTCCAAAACCAAGAGAACTGAGCTTTTTCAAAATCAAGTACTTGTTCAAAAAAACACTTTCCTTTCAAATATCTAACCCGTAGGTCCTTTTTGTGCTATGCCATACCATGAATGTACCAAGAAATAAGTTAGCATGACACTAATCACAATTTCTAAGCGACAAATTTAAGTTTCATGTCATATGTCATTCAATTAACTTGATCTTTCTTCGATATACTTTATCATTATAAGCTAAAGCCTTATATCGGGTTTACTTAAGCGAACACCTTGAAGATTGAACCATTTTCCTAATACCTTCCAAGGTTAGTATATGTCTTAGTAAAATCTTACGTGATCAGCAAATCATACAATTAAGCTTCACAACTAGGTTTGGCTAAGTTTAGTCAAACAATTACCAAACTAACTTTAATCAACCAAGTACACAATCATCTCATTTTTAGGAAGCAACATTTCTATGATCTAATATCAAATCTAAACATCTAAGCACATTGTAGTAAAACTACACAAACTTATAATCTTATGAATAGAAATAAGTCTACTCCTAAACATACAATATCTACTTACTTAAAGCTACCACTCCTCATACGTCAATTATCCTCTTCGAGTTCCAAGTTATCACAATGACTTATAATTGAGATTCATATTTTAGTTTCTAATTATGCTTCATGAGTACTATAATTGATCTTAAAGTATCTTTCTAGTTAAGGATGCACACCATAGGTGTTTAGATACTAATACTTTTTTTAGTACATCATAGCTTCTACATAACCTTCTATATGATCCTTTTGTTAAGGTTCTTACTTCTATACAGCCTTCTACTAAGGTAGTGTCCTCATTTGCTCCATCAACAATACCTTATACTAGGAGAAGGTTCCTATTTACTTCATTACATATACCTTTTATCAACCTTCTACTTACAGTGGGTTCTTATTTACTTTGTTACTTATATCTTCTACTAAAGGTTAGTCTTTAGATTCATGGTCAAGGAAACTTCTACTTAGATTCATCTTTAACTCTTCATTTGATCCCTTTCTAGGAACCTTCAACAAAAACATCTACATACTATCTCATTAAATTTTTCATTATATTATATTTTATTCCAAGTCATTTTCCCTTCTTAGTCACAATCAACATTCTATAGAAGCTTCCATAGGGTTAATTAACACCTAAACTTACTAAAACTCTATATAACCATTATGACTCATCAAGTTTCAAACACAATCAGTAGTAAAACCGTTTTAAGGAACAAATCTTAGATTCATAAAATTTTGTGAAAACCCATGTATGCTCATTTTTTCAACACATTACCATTCTGATTTTACAAAAATGACACTTTTCAGTTGTAAAATGCGATAAATCACATGCTTAACCACTTTTTTATTCGAAAACTCATGTAGCAATATAAAATATCATTTTAAGACCAATAACATAAATAGAATTCATATTTGACTAAAAATACTTCAAAATCTACTAATTTTTGGAAATTTCTAAATTTGATAGTTTTTGGTAAATCAAAATTAATAAAAATCTACCAAGTAAATTTGGGAAAACTTTTGACATAACTTATAAATAAATATTATAGGGAGTCAACAAGAAAAGTTTTAGCTTAAAAATGTTGTTTTCCTTTTCAAAAATCAAATTGAAAATTTGCTCAAAATGACCAGTTTCTTAAAAATGATACATAAAACATGCATATTTGAAAAATTGATATTTTTCCATAAAATTAAACTAAAAATAACTAAGGAATACAAATTTTCATAATTTTTAACCTCAGCTTACTATTTTTAAGAATTTATCGAAAATAGCATAAAAATCAAGACTTACCTACGTAATGTTTTCTATTGACCAAAAGGTCTCCACTCTATGTCCACACTTTAAGGCATTACTTCTCCTTTCTTATGGTGGTAGTCGTTGGTTGTAAAGTTGTCAGTTGATCTAGGTTCCTCATATGCCTAGACTCCATACTATTTTTTATTATTTATCTTCATGTCTATAAAAACCATTAGTTTTTCCTCCATGATTTTTCCTAAGCTCCTCATATGACCAAAGAGTGTAACTAATGGAGGCTTGAGGCTTTTATAGATAGTTTGGGAAGGAAGCAATACTACCAAGTGTTACTTGGCTCTAAAATCAAGTTCAAAACCATGTGCCAAAACCATTAACTCCCTTTGTTTTGCAATTCAATTCCATTGATGCCCACAGTTTATTTCCTTTCATTTATAAAAATCATTTGCAGCCCTAATTTTAGGTTTAAATCACATTGAAGATTTTATTTATTTATTTATTTCCTTGATTAATTAATATTTAAACCATGTAAGTGCAAACTTCTATAAGGGGGTTTCCATGCTTCTATAAGACTCCATTCTAAATCACATTCCTTATATATTATGTATTAAATATATAAAATATTATTTGCTAAGCATATATCACCTTAAATAATATTCCAAACCTAATCATAAGCTTCATTGTTTAAATGACCTTTGGTTCCAATTAACTCAAGACTTTATTTAATTATTTCACATATACGTATCAATTTAGCAATCCGACTAGACATAACAACTTCTTCTAATTTTTGTAACCTAACCATGAAGTTTTGCTCAATTCCGTTGACATCGCTCAATGCCCTAAATTTAAGGGATTCAAAACCTTAGAGTATTACAAGTATACAGTATAGCCTTAGGTATTCTTGCTTTCACATCAGTTGCTTACTGTAAGGATTCAAGTGAGCTAGTTGATAATTTTAGGAAAATTCCATTGTTACTATTATTAATGTCGTCAACATATTTCTATTGTTCCCTATCGGCATTGTTGTCTTTGTGTTTGCCAATTTGAGACATATTGGTGGTATGTTTGGTATTTTGGTTCAGATTCTATGTTATAGTTGTAAACCTCACAAATTTAACCTCTTGAGTATAGAGTCAAACTTGAGTCCTATAAATAACTTTCCTATGTCAACAAAACCATTAAATTTAAAATTGATTAAAATTTTAATTATGAAACCTAAAATGAATATAAAAAAACATTAATATCCTCTTTGGAACCCTAATCACGTATGAAAATCCTAAACCTTATTATGTGTAAATATAAGAGATAAAACTTGAACTTGATAAAAGCCCTAAAATTATAAAACATACAAATTCATCCTAACAATGATAAGACTCTAATTGGGTACAATTATTGATAGACATGCATAATAATGTAAAATCGTTAACGAATGAACAAAAATGACACTTAAATGCTAATAAAAATAAGAGTAACAAATTAATTAACCAAAATTAACAAGATTACTAATATAGTTATGATTATTTGTAACTTCATATATATTTATATATGTGTACCAATATTATATTGATTTAATTTTACTACATATTTTATGCTTATGTATCAAATAATATATATTAATTCTACATCCTATATTTTCTTTCATAATGATGTTATATTTCATTCTAAATATTACTTAAAAGTTGGAATTACTTTTAGAAATGTCAAAAAATAAATTTTTATTTTTGCTTTTTCTTTCTTTCTTTCCTTCCTTTTTCTTTGCCTCTCTTCTTTTTCCCTTTTCCAAATCATGGCTGCCAAATGTCCTAATAATTGACATGTGAGAAAATTTGGAAGTTAAACCTCATCTCATTCCTTTCTCTTTCTTCCTTTCCTTTCATTCTTTTTCCCCTCCACCATAATGCCACCTACTCCTCTATAATTCTCTACAAACTTTCTTTATCTCTTCTTAATTTTACACAAATAATTAGTCTTTCATCTCCCCAATTGCATTGTCAACCTCCCTTCTTCCTTAACCTTCCATTTCCTTTTATTTTCTTCTCTTTATACTACTATCCATAATCTCTTGTAAACACCCAATTTTTACCCCCTTTATTTTATTTTATTTCATTTCGATAGAATAAGGGGTCTTAAATCAAGAAAAACACAAAAAAACGGAAAATTTATAAAAATTGAAAAGTCACAAAAGAATAGAAAAATTGAAAAAAATAAGAAATTTAGAAAATAATAAAATTTTTAAGTAGATTAATAAAATAGATTTATTAATTAAAATAAATTTAAGGAAAAGATCGTTGGATTTGGACTTGGACTTAAATTTAAATTTCACTTAGGTTAACCTAGTCCATATTTGCACATATAGACAAGGCATAGACCAATGGCCTAATAGATAAGCACATAAATATAGCATTGGGATTAAGCATGAGGTTAGGTATTCAAATCTTGGCAAAGGCATACAAAGCCTTTTTCTTTTCTTTTTTTTTTTTTATTTAGAGGAAACACACTACACTACCAAGTGTCAGTGTTTCATTATACCACATGTCTTGTTACGTGGTAGCCTTAGATTGGCCAACACTAATGTAGTGCCATATGGTAAGCCACGTATCACTATTAGATACGTAGCACACCAAGACTAGATTATGTAATTGATGTAGTGCCACGTCAACTAACTTTCTCTCCCTTTCCCTTTTTTTCCCTTAATTTCCTCTACTCTCTCAACATAAAAATAGCTAATACGCCTCACTTTAAATCCATTTTTGACACATATACACATGATTTCTTGGTCTGATCTTATTTTAGACATGGCCTTCTTCAAATCTAGTCCAAAAACAAGACCAAGTTCAATCAATTTCAAGCTTAAATCAAGATCCGAAAATCAGAAAAAAAAAAAAAACATGAATTTTAGAAATTTTCATTTAATCTGAATTCAAACTTCCTCGCTTATTGAGTTGATTTGGTATATAAATAGAAGTCTTAGGTTTGTTTCACAACACACACAATTACATACAAGCATCGAATTCACTCACAAACATTTTCTCCCTCATTTTCAATCACTCTCTCTCTCTCTCTATACCCATGACCACTCTCTCTCTTTGACTCTCTCTAACCTCCCTCGAAGCACACCACCACTATAGTTAAGCTCCTCAGGCTACCAGCCTCTAGATGTAACTACCCCCACCTTTTTCCATAGCTCGAAGCCCCTTCGCCATTAAAGCCCTAATTACCCCCCTTTACTCCAACAACTGCCACCAACGGCTTAGTTAGGACATAACAATTGGCCTACCCCCTCTAACTGCAATAAAAAAACTAATGAATCTTCTTTTCCCAGCTCGCTTTGGCCACCAGATCAACTCGAATTGTTGTCATTGTTGTTACTATTATGGAGGATCTTATAATTGACCCAATAACCTAGGACCAACTTAACGACCTGACCAAGATCAGTGCCTATGACCTAAGTCAGACCTAGAACCCTAACTTATCTAGGCCTTGCTTGTATTTTTCTATCTTTAATTGTTTTTTTATTATTTATTTATTTAGTTTACTTCCTATAATATTTAAATGGAAATGTAAAATGTAAAAAAAAAAAAAAGAAGAAGAGCAAAAGTAGGAAAAGGAAAAAGAGAGAACCGAAGAAAAGAAAAAAAAATTAATTTTTTTAGTGGTAATTTAATCAAAAGAAAATAAAAAAAGGGGTATATAGAATTAAAATGAGGATATAAAATAAATAAATAAGCAAATTTTTAGCCACTTAGAAAATTGTCTTTTTTTAAATAAATAATAAGTCCACTTTTTAAAAAAATTAGTGCCTTTTAGGATTTTCTAAAAATAAAACTCCCGATTTAGTATCTTTTAGAATTTGTCTTTAAATTGAAATGGGTTAAAAACATAAATTCGGCATATTTTCAAATTAAAACAAACCCAACCTACTAAAGTTTTAAAAAAATGAACTATGAAAGTTTGATCCCAAATAGCGAGTATGTAGGCACTTGTACGTAAGTATAGGCGACTTAAAATATGAAAAGCTTTATTGTTTCTATCTTTGTATATATTTGTTGATATTGATTAGATTAGTCACATGTGATATGTTTAGTAGTTGAGAAATTGAAAAAAGGGTATTGTTGGAAAGAAAATTTAAATTTGGAAAGTTAAAAAGTAGTACCCGTTTAAGGTTTAATATGATAGCCCCCAAATCCAGATCTTTCGCTTTAGAAAATGTAAAATTGGTTTTCTCGTTAAATCAATAGATAAGTTATAACCAATCCACCCAATTGGTTATAACTTAACTCTTTTTCCCGACTCTAGTCAGGAGGCAACTCTAACATGTTCTTTAAAGTTAAAAAAAATAAACCGGTTTTCTTTAAACCCTAATCAAGGGTTAGTATTAAATGAGTAGGATTTAATATTGATTTGTTTGAAGAAAACTAATTTAAAAAAAGAATCAGGAAGACAAAAACCATGCTCTATAGCTTAGCAACTCTACTAAGGACAATAAAGAAGCTTAGCCATTTAACTTTCCAAGATTAAAATTAATCTCTAAATATTACCTTAGTGCAATTTATTTACTTATTTGTTCTTTGTTAATTGTACCATAATTGTACTAATTTTTTTCAAGTTTACTTTTTAAGGGGTTAATTTATTTTATGTACCATGATTGCATAATAGATATGGTCAAACTCAAGCTATCTTAAGACCTTAGGATAGGGTGCCACTGTCTAAGTTCTAGGCATAGTAAGGCAACTACCGTTCGGGGTCAATTAAGCTACCCTACTTAAACTTCGATGTGACTAAGGAGCTGTCTTTTTAGAAACGCATAAGGTCATGGAGTTTAAGGACCTCTAGAAGCTACCTTTCTTACATACATTCTTCAGGATCGGTGAATAACTAACAAAGCAACATTGTTATAAAAAAGAAAAAAAGAAGACAAAAACTCCAAGTTTCTTTCCTTGTATTTTTTCCCAGAATTCATGTATATAGGAAGTCTTTTGTAATTTCTTGTGATGTAAATAGTCCTTACTTTGTAATTTATGTTTTCCTTATAATCTTTTATAAATGACTAGCTCATCCAACGCCAAGTCTTCGCCAAAGAAATCATGTCCACCAGCCTACAAACCCAAAGCCTATACTCAATCAATGGTTTCAAACCTTCAACCTAAGAGAATAAGAGTTCATTACCAATAAGATTAGGCCCATACTTTTACTATCCAAGGTGAATGTTAACATCACACTAGTAAGGGCCTAGGTCCATTTTTGGGAGCCTAAAGAAGTTGCATTCCGTTTTGGGCCACACTTAATCAGCCCAACTCTAGAATAATACACCCAACTACTTCAAGCCCCTCCCTTAGATGAAATATACGTTTTATAACTTAGCTTCGGTTCGGCCTACATTTTTTCAAAATAAATGAAGCCCTAAATTATTGCACAAATATGTAAGATATAATCCGTTAGTTCTATAATGAACCCAACCCCAACAAATAGGCTCTATTTGTTGGTAATTGGAGGGAGAATCGAATCGAATCGAATCAAAGCCTACATGTTAGTAGTATTTACCACCATCTTATTTCCAAGCAGGCCTTTTCTTATACACTTTAGGGTGGTAGAATTAGTAGCTCAATTTTGGGAAAGGAAGTCTTATATTCCTACCATACTTGCTGACCAAATAAGGAACCTTCATTTCCTTAAGAATAAAGGCTATAGGGATCTCAGGTTAAGCATCACATTTTTAATGGTATGGTTTGTTAGCTACATCAAATGCTTTTGGGTTAGACTTGATAAGAGGTGCATTTACTAATAAGATTAATCTTATTGACTTTTTCGTTGATAGGATCAAATTACTAGAAGATATCCCTACCTTGCTCTAGATAGAAGTTCTATAAGATTTTCGAGTTGAGGACATACTATAGACCGTTAGATTGAGCAATTACACTAAGGTATACTAGTTTGTAAACATTATCATGTTGTACCATTAATTGAAATAAGCTGGTGTATAAGCTACCATCTAAACAACATGGTAAGGCAATTTAAGGGGATTTAAGACATAGTTCATAAGCCTTCATTGGAGCCATTCACCATTAACCTTAAAGAGCCTTACTCTATAGAAAAGGTATCTAAGCTTAGTGGGATACTAGGACTAAAACCCCAAACATCGATTTGAGCAAATTCATAGGAGAAGTAGACAAACACCAGGTCACTAAAGAGTACTTCTATGATCAACTTCATAAGGTACGCATGATGTAGTATTAAGCACCAGAAGTCCTTTAATCTTCCCCTACAAATGCTAGCTTCGAAATGGTGACCTATATGGACTAAGTAAAAGCTCATGTGGAGGTCCTCGACAATGAAAAAGACAGGGAAGAAAACCCCTTCTAGGAGTCTGGGCAAAGATCGTGTGCCCTGGAGCACCAGTTGGAGATGGCCCAAAAGAAAATCCAAGAGTTTGAGCATAGGCAAAAGTAGGGTAAAGCAGTAACCGTCAAACCCAACATCCAAGACAAGAAAAGGTTATCCAGCCCATAGAAGAAAAGAAAAATAGTTTAGATGAATTTGTACTTTTCTCTTCTTTCATGTAATAAAACTCTAGGAATTGAAGAATAATAAATAACTTACCATTTTGTTATATTAATTGCCGATCCCCTCCTTTTCATCTATGTAGTACACTTGCATTTCATTTATTCCATATTAATATATTTATGTGCTAACTTATTGAGAAGTGATCCTAAACTAAGTTGTTAAGATAGCTGTTAAGTGTCACATCGTTCAAAGAAGTCCCATCCAAACCTACTCTTAAACTAGAATGGCCAGCCGAGGAAATGACAACACCAACACCAATAACAGTAGCGTCAAGCTAGAAGTTATAGACCCCACTAAGTTGAGGTTCCACTCTTTGGAATGAATGGTAGGGAAGATTATAGATCAACTGAGTTTCCTTGTTGATAGCATCACCCTACTCAGGTCTACAGCTCTAGAAAACAAAGAGAATTCCAAAGTATGGTATGGAAAGAACATTGATGCTCTGCTTCTTGAAGTAGAAGAAGCTTACCCCCAAGCTAACCAGGCCTTTGAAACCTTTGAGAGAGCATATTTCTCTCACCTAATTAGGTAAGCCTCTTCTAGTTTTAAAGAAGTAATCGCAGTTGTATGCTAGATTGAAAGTGCCATCTTCTCCAACAAGCTACAAGAACCATCAAATAGACGACTACCCTTTACTAAACCCACTACCAGTAAGCCTAAAGAAGCTCCTGTTAGCATAGTCAATTCAAATACTAGATCTAACACCTAGGTTTCTTTTAGGGAAAATCTTCCACTAACTCAACAACAGTGTAGAAGCCAACCACAAGTTAGCAGGCCCCTAAGGCAGTTAACCAAAATACCTGTTTCACTCAATCAAGTACTTAAAAAACTAAGAAAAGATAATCTGCTCCATTTTGAGGCTCTTAATGAAAGGTACAAGCTAAGATTTTTTTTCCCAATGCAAGGTGTCAGTATCATCTAGAATAAGTAAGCCATTCAACAAACTCATATTGGAGATTAAGAAGTAAAATTCAAGATCTAATCGATGAAGGTATAGTCTAACTAGACTTCGTAAAGGCTCCAATTCCAAACATAAACAACAATCCCTTACCTAACCATGGGCCCATCATCAATATGATATTTGATAACTTAGATCCCACCATCAACATGATTGGTTCCAATCGAGAGCCTAAGGTCTAGATTCTACAAACAAGAGGAGAAGCAAATTCCATAAACCAAAAGGTACACCTTCCATGTGCCTATAGTCCCTGAAAATTATAAAACTACCCCTCTCAACTACCAGGTAGTAAATCAAGGGCAATTAAGCTCACTTATAAGAGGGATTACCTACTTTGGTAGAATATATGACTTAAGGGAAGACCTGAAAAGGAAGGTTGTGCTAGAAAGGCTAAACAATGAACTAGCTAAACATGAAAGGATTGTCTGCCTTCACCAAAATAATCAAGTCTAGCGAGTATAAAGTAATGGATCAACTCACTAAGACTCTAACTCAAATATCTCTCATGAGTTTATTGATGGCATTAGAACTGCATCGAGAAGCTTTGTTTAAAACATTGAGGGAAGTTGAAGTCCCTCGTGAAATACCGGTTGAAATAATAGGATTTGTCACCTACGTTATCTTTATTATGGATCAAATTTCTTTCTCTACTAAAGAATTAGGCGAAGAAGGTAACCAATAGACCAAACCTTTATTCATAATAGTAAGGGTAAATATCATCATCACAATAAGAGTCCTCATTGACAATGGGCTATCCTTAAATGGTTGCCCTCTAGCCACCCTAGATCTATTGGGCATTGATACGATCATCATCAAGCCAAGTTCAACAATAATTAGGGCTTTTGATGGATCTAGAAGAGAAATTATAGGAGAGATCAACTTATTAGTTGATATTGGCCTACAGATGTTCAACATCCAGTTGCAACTTTTAGACATCCTAAGGACCTTCAACATATTATTAGGAAGGCCTTAGATATACTTAGTAGGGGTCATACCTTCAAGTCTTCACCAAAGGGTTAAGTTCATCTCTAATGGCCAAGTCATCACGATTTTGGATAACTAGGATTATGAAATATATAAAGAAACGACCATACCCGATATTAGCATTGAGGAGAAAGAAGACTTTGGGCTTCAAATGTTTGAAGAGGTATGCATGATTACTAATCAAAAGAAAGATGAGAGGTCGAAGTTCAAAGAGGGATGGTTTAGAACCTATGGGATAAGTTACATCTTAACTTCGATGGAAGATTTACAAAAAATGCAAGCCAAGGGAAAAAGAGGTGACAAGTTGTATCACGCTCCCATGATATTCCCACTATTATCATAAACTTTCATCTAGGCCAATGTCTAGAATTTAGAACCTACCAAAGAGGACACCTTTACTATAAATAAAACTGCTGGTCCATCCAACAAGTCCTAGCATCTGAATAATTGGTTCTCCATCCTTATGAATAGTAATAAGTCTTCTCTAGGCTAAAGGATGAATCACAGTATAGTATTTTACAAAGTTTTGTAATAATTACCTTTGTTCTATAGCATTATACTTAAAAGAATTTCTTTTAAATAAGAAATCAGTTCCCTTTCTCTTCACTTTTTCCTTACTTATACTCTCTCCTTTACATACTTTTTGCTAAGATCTAATGCTTTGAATAAAGGCCATAGATACCTTGCGTAGATAGGTGATGAAAATATTGATATCACCTCTGGCCGTACTGTGTTAGTCGACAGGAGTAATGTTAATGACCATAGTGACGTATAAGAAAGTTAGCAAAAACATGAAATGGGTAGAATTTCCATTGACAAGCCAATTGAGATGACTAATGTTAGGACTGATGACAACACCAAAACATTGAAAATTGTAAGGAATTTGAAAGAAGAAGAAAATACTACAATGATGGCACTACTATCTGAATACCAAGATGTATTTGTATAGTCTTATGAAGATATGCCCGAATTAGATTTATCAATCATGGTCCATCGCTTACCCACAAGAGAGGATATCAAACCTAAGAAATAGAAGTTAAGAAGGTTCTAACCGAATGTCTTATTGAAGATTACGGAAGAAGTTAGAAAATTACTAAAGGTTGGTTTCATTGAGGTTTTTGATTATCCCAAATGGGTAGCCAACATAGTGCTAGTGATGAAGAAGAATGAAAAAAAGTTAGAGTATGCGTGGATTTTCAAGACCTTAATCAAGCAACCCCTAAAGACAATTTCCCCTTGCCCATATTAATGTCTTAGTCGATAACACAACCAACTTAATTTCTATGAAGAATAATAGCTTCGATCCATAAAAGTTCCAATAGTAGGTAGCATACTATATCGGGTTAATTTCCATGATTTCTCTAAAAAAGCTAGCTAAGTCTAAGTGGTTCTGTATCAGTTGGGTTGATAACAAAGGATCAAAGAATGAGTTGGTCGATTTTGATAGGACTTTCCAAGAAAAGGTTTAATAGTTTAGGTACTATCAACAAAGATAAAGTAAGTACTTCCACATGATGTTAGCATACCGATTTTTGAACATTGCATTTGCATTTAAACTATGACCAATTTTTACTCCTAATAGTCTTTTTACGCTAACCTATAAGGCACTCACCTTCTACATTTAGTGCTTAGCTAGCCTTTGAAGGCATGATCTTAACTCAGTCTCTTTTCAAAGTTCTTTTAGCTAACCCATAGGGCGCTTTTGTTCACCAAATTCTTTTAGCGAGCTCATAAGGCGCTTTTGTTCTTTTAGTGAGCCCATAGGGTGCTTCTATTCTTTTAGTAAGCCTATAGGGCTCTTCTATTCACCAAGTTCTCTTAAGAAAGCTTAGTGGGTGCTTCTCCTCCTCAATTTACTTTAGCAAGCCCATAGGGCACTTCTATTCGCTAAGTTCTTTAAGCGAGCCTATAGGGTGCTTTCTTTTTTCGATATTCTCAAACGAGCCCATAGGACATTTGATTGATTTCAACTTAAGGTTGCTAATCTTTTAGAGATGCCCCTACCTAGATTATTGAGCTTAGAGAGGCATGACCAGGTTCTTCGGATTATTCCCAACTTAGGGTTGCTAATCCTTAAGAGACGCTCCTTCCTAAATTAGTGAGCCTAGAGAGGCACGACTAGGTTCTTCAGATCGATCCCAATATAAGGTTGCTAGTCTCCAAGAAACACTCTCGCTTAGGTTAGTGAGCCTAAAGAGATACGACTAGGTTCTTCACATCAATCCCAACTCAAGGTTTTGAATTCCTAAGAGACGCTCCTGTCTAGGTTAGTGAGCTTGGAAGGGCATGACCAGGTTTCAATTCTTCTTTTCAACTCTTAGAGAACCTCCTCTCTCTTTAACCATTTCACCAAATCCCTAGTAAACTAAACCTAGGATAGCTAGCTAAAGTACTCTATAGGACAAATTTAACCATTGGGGCAAAAATAGTGCCTCTTTTGTCCTTGTGACAAAGTTGTGTTCAAACTTCACTATAAAAAGGGATAGCTATAAATATCTAATTTTTGCCCCTTATATTTTATTTCATTTTAATAAGATAAGCGGTCATAAATCAGGAAAAACATAAGAAAATGGAAAATTAAAGAAAACCGAAAAAAAATAAGAAATTTAGAAAAGAAAAGTTTAGAAAAAATGAAATGTAACAAAAAATAGAAAAAATAAGGAATTTAGAAAATAATAAAATTTTTAAGTAGTTTAATAAAATAGTTTTCTCAATTTAAATAAATTTAAGGAAAGGACCATTGAACCTAACTTGAGATTTGAATATAGCCCAAGCTGACTTAGTTCATATGTGCAATTTAATTACACATATGGATAAGGCACAAGCCAATGACTTAATGGATAAGCATTGAGATTAAGCATGAGGTTAGGGGTTTGAATCTTGGCAAAGGCATGAAAAGCCTTTTTCTTTTCTTTTTTTTTTAGAGGGCATACACTACATTGCCATATGTCAGGGTTTTACTGTGTTACATATCCTGACACATAGCAGCCTCGTAAAAGCCCTATGGTAAGCTATGTAGCATACTACGTCAGCTACCACGTATCACTATTGGATATATGGCACCCTAGGACTAGACGATACGGCTAATGTAGTGCTACGTTAGCCAACTTTCTCTCGCTTCCCCTTCTTTTTTCTATTAATTTCCTCCACTTTCTTAGCATAAAAACAACTCATACCCCTTACTTTGAATCCTTTTTTTATACAAATTCCTCACACAGATGCATGATTTCTTAGTCTAATCTTATTCTAGACATGACCTTCTTTGAATCTAGTCCAAAAACAAGACTAGGTTCAATCAATTTCAAGCTTAAATCGATTTGCCAAAATCAGGAAAAAAAAAACAAGAATTTTAGAAATTTTCATTTAATCTGAATTCAAACTTCCACGCTTGTTATGTTGATTTGGTGTATAAATAAGGTTCTTAGATTTGTTTCACAATATACACAATCACACACATGCATTAGATTCACTCACAAACACTCTTTATCTTATTTTCGATGACTTTCTCTCTATATACCAGTGATCACTCTCTCTCTCTCTCTAACTTCCCTGGAAGTACACCACCACTCTAGTTATGCTCTTCAAGCCACCAGCTTCCAAATGTAACTAACCCCACCTCCTACTGTAGCCCGAAGTCCTTCTACCATTAAAACCCTAACCACCCCCCTCCACTCCAATAACTACCACTAATGGCTAAGTTAGGTTGTAGCACTTGGCCTACCTCCCCTAACTCTAATAAAAAACTCATGAATCTTCTTTTCCCACTCAATTTGGCCACTAAATCAACTCGAATGGCCATCGTTGCTGTTGTTGCTATGGAGGATCTTAGAATTGACCTAACAACTTGCAACTAACTCGACGACCCAACTAAGATCCATGCCCTTGATCCAAGTCCAACCTATATCCACAGCTTATCCAAGCTTGGCCTATCTTTTTCTTTCTTTAATTATTATTTTTTGTATTTCTTTATTTATTTAGTTTACTTCCTATAATATGTAAATGCAAATGTAAAATGTAAAAAAATAAAATAAATTTAATTTTTTTAAAGGTAATTTAATAAAGAGAAAATAAAAAGGGGGTGTAAATAGAATTAAAATAAGGATAGAAAATAAATAAATAAATAGATTTTTAGCCACTTAGAAAATGTTTTTTTAATAAATAATAAGTCCATTTTTTAAAAAAATTAAGGCCTTTTACGATTTTCTAAAAATAAAACTCCTGATTTAGGATCTGTTAGAAATTTTCTGTAAATTAAATTGGGTTAAGAACATAAATTTAGCATATTTTCGAACTACAGAAGTTTGATCTCAATTAATAGGTACGTAGGCACTTATACTTAAGTACAAGGCGACTTAAAATATGAAAAGTTCTATTTTTTCTATCTTTGTAAATATTTGTTCAAATTAATTAGATTAGTCGCATGTGATATGTTTAATCATTTAGAAATTGAAAAGGGGGTATTATTGGAAGTAAAATTTAAATTTGAAAAGTTAAAAAGTAGTACCCATTTAGGGTTTAGTATGATAGCTCTTGAATCTAGATCACTCATTTCAGAAAACTATTTTGTAAAATTGGTCTTCTCGTTAGACTAGTGGCAAAGTTATAACTAATCCACTTAATTAATTATAACTTAATTCTTTTTTCCTGACTTCGACCAAGTGGTAACTCCAATACGTTCTTCAAAGTTAAAAAGAATCCATTTTTTTTTAAACCCTAGTTGTAGGTCAGTATTAAATAGGTAGGGTTTAATATTAATTGATTTAAAGAAAACTAATTTATAAAAAGAATTAAGTGGACAAAAACCAAGCTCGACATCTCTATTTTATAAAAATTACACCTCTTCTCTAATACTAGTTTTCCTATCAATTTCATGAAGGCCTAAAGAGGATTTCATCCCCAAAAATGCCCAAGAATAAAGTAATCACATAATACGTTATATTATACTAGTTTTGTTTTTCTTATGTAATTTAACTCTTTGTATATTTCTGGCATGTTAATATTTATTTGTTAGTATTGTATGTCATAGGAGTATGTAATTAGAGTTAGATGTATTTTTATTATCTTTTGTAATAAAATTATATGTACATGTATTTTATTAAATGTACAATTTGTTTTCTTCATGTTTATTTATTTACGTATGTATATATTTAAATATATTTTATTATATGTACATATATGTTATATTCATTTAGTGATATGTATCTATATATATTATATATATATTTATCTATATGGTTTACATATATAGTACATGTCCATACATATAATATTAAGTATAATTACTTTATCATACACATATGTAAAATATATTATGAAATAATATAACTAATAAGTAGTAAATTATGGATATATGTATGCATATGTATGTATACATATAGTATAATATACATATAAGCACATGTACATACCTAAAGATACAAAATAAATGTATAATAATACCATAATTTTTTCAAATAAGTTAACAAGTAAATATATATATATATATATTATATACATATGTTGGACATGAACATCATAAGGGAGATGGACATGATTTTTCTAATATTTAACTACTCTATGATAGAATATATGTATATATTAACATTATAAATTGGTAAGAATACAAAAATTAGGAAAAATATGAAAATTATATTTTAAGCCAATCAATAGTTGTCACACTAGCTTCTCTTAAAATTTCCAATTAAAACTGCAATTATAAAATATAGGATAATAATCATAATAAATCAATGAGAAGAATATAGATATAATAAAAAGTAATCTTATTATTGATTTAAGCTTAGAATCATAAAAATAGTGAAATTATTACAGGATGGACATAAAAATAAAGATATTTAAAATGCATACAAATTTAGAAATTAATTAATTCATAAAGTTAATAAAGAAAAGCTTAAAAGGATAATTTAAAATATTTGGTCCAAAAAAACTAAATTCGCAATATTTTAGGCTCATAATAAAAAATGCGAGTTCTAACATCAAAAATAGATCTCGTTATGTGGAAATATGTCTAAAAACGATAAAAATAAACTATAAGATCACAAAAATCGGAGTTCAAATAAAAAAATATATGCAAATAAACATTTAAGATAAACTAAGAGAGATAGATAAGAAACTAAGTTAATTGGCCCTATAAACAAATAGTGATGAATAAATACATATGATTCAATTATTTACATATATACACATATATTTTCTATTTACTCCAATAAATAAGTTAAACCAGGTTCATGCCATACTTAGGTTATTGTGAGAAATTAGGCAAACTACAATAGATATTTAGTTAATTAAGAAGCCTAACTTTTCCTAAATACATATAAGTCTTATTGTCTTTTAGGTACTTAATTGTCAAATTCTAAACATCCTAAAAGCTTGTAAAATGAGCATTAATCTAGGTGAGGGAGCTTTAATGATCTACTATCTACTTATACATGATAGTTGCTTGATGTTTGCTAGTTGTTATTGCTTGTATGTCTAAATGACTATTTTTTCTTTTTTCTTTTTTTTATGTTATCATCCTTATGATCACCTATTTAAATCGATAAATATAAATATCTTACCAAGGTAACCAGCTTATTTGTTGCATCTCTACGACTCAACCGGTATACTTACAAAGAGTGCTAGCTTTGCAAATTTTTTAGAAAAGTATTTTTGGAAACATTTTTCCTAATCTTAAACAGGTTTTTGTGTACTTTCTATGAGGGCAAAAATCATTTGTTAATGATATTTTTACCATTAAGGCAAAGTTAGCATGATATCTCCAATTGATTAGTAGTAGGAGGACTCACATAGTTATGTCGGTAAGGCTTTAGGTATGATTTGTCATTGGTAGATGGCCCTAATTAGCATCCACTTGTTTAGATTGATATTTTTTTCTCAACTAGAGTAATAGTTGAGTGTCGTCTAGAGGGACAGTGCCCCTAAATAGTCTCATGAAGGTAAGTTAAGGTACCTCATGCAGGTAAGTACAAGTGATAATCAACGTGTAAGCAACGTAAACCTATACCATCCATAATTTCGAACTCCTATAGATGTATTGCTTGCATTCATTTTGTACACATCCATTTCATGTGTAGATGAACTTGCATGTATGCTAATAATATTTAATAACTTACATAAATGATAGTGGTAAAGAACGAACTCATTGAGCCATAGTTTACTCATTCCCTCTATAGCTTCTTTTGTAGGTTCATTTGAGCTGGGACTAAGATAAATTTTGAGTGTAGAGTGCAAATTCAAGATATGTATGAAAATTTTAGAGTTAATTGATAAGTGTATAGCTAGTACAAAAACATCTTATGTAGAAAATATTTGTTTGTTAAGGTTCTATATAATTTAATATTTCTTGCAATTTATAAAGTTAACTTACCCTCTCTTATTATTTAATTGGGGATACTAATTCTCTATGGTTTTAATGGACTATAGAATATAGGATATCCATAAACATTTATATTTTACATTGTTACAACCCGGAGGGGGTCGAGTCATGGTAGTTCCCCCATGTAATAAGGGAAGATTTGAGATCAAGTACCATCATTAATTAAGGACCTTCGGTGTACTACATAAGGAATTTCACAACTACAACTCCTTCTTAGTAACTAACATTAAGTAATAGCTAAACACATAATTTAAAATCAAAACATCCAATTAAAACTAACACAAGCATAAATGAGAGGGAATATAAGGTTTTCCTTTAATAAAAGTCATAGAATACTGCGATAAGATATCAATAATAGTCTAAGTTACTTAATAAACTAAGGATACTTAATGATTAAAAATGGAGGGTTCAAATATAAATAAAATTGTTTACTTGAGCTCTCATTTTCTTTACACTAATCAACCTAAGTTAGTACAACTAACCTTGAGCATCTATAGCCCAAGTTCAACCAAAGATCTTGCTGTAATAAAAAAGTATTGAGGGGGTAAGCTTAACTACTTAGTAAGTAACCTTCTTACTTTACTAACAAATAATATCAAACAAGTTATTAATCAAGTATATGAATGTGTGAATAAGCATATGCAATGCAACAATATATACAATCGGCTGGTAACTATATATACCACAGTTTTAATGCCCACTGTTTACTTGAGTTAGGAAGCCAGGTATCTATGTCTAATGTGAAGCTCTTATATTACCCTTAGTAGTAAATGCGGTACAGCCTTAAGTAAAAGGTGATACTCCCTAGAGCCAAGTAGTTCCCAAAGTTAAGCCAAGAACATGTCATACGAAATACATTGTATGATAAGAATCACAATACACAATATGTAATATAAATCCAACTATGCATGATCTCCTATTCTACTGCATGATGTTGACACCCTTGATTTCATGTTATAAGATGCAATGCATGTCTGATTTAATTAAGGGTTGACTATTTATTATCTCAAATTCATAGGTGGCCAATCAATTATATTAAGACACTCCAATATCCTAAATTTTAATGCAATAAGCACAGATGTTCATAATAACTTAAGATGTTTTGCAAGCAAGATTAATCATAATAAGTACATACAATATCTTATATGCCCTAACATGCAACATGTTTAATTGTCTGATGTAATTAGATAATTCACAAGCTACAAGCACAAAATAACTAAAGCAAGAAGGTGGTATACTTACTTAACCATGGCACTCAGCAATCCTAGTAGTTCTCAACTACATCCAACTTAGTATCCTTATCACCTGAAGAATACAATAAGGGTCTATGAGTATTTTATTTGCATTAGCTCACTAGGCTTATTGTTCACTACCTTATTTTAGTTGTTTTCATAATTCGAACGTATCTCCTTCATTTTAACTTCATTTTCTATGATCTTATAGACGTTTTCATCATTTTTTAATGTCCTTTCATTTGGTAAGGTTATTTTTTTAGTTTTTAGGTCAGTAAGTTTTCGGTTTGGGCCTTTCAAGGTCGTAAGCTTAAATGGTGAGTTAGGTTACTTTAGAGTTTGGGCCTTAGGCATGGTTTTTGACCTTAGGCCTTATACTTAATAATTTGGGCTTTCTTTTAAGTATTTTAATTAGACTTTTTTTACCACACACTTTAAAATTTTAATATAGGCCTTAGTGATATTCTTATAGGTATCTTAGATGGGCCTTTGGGCTTAGTGATCCTCTTAACTAACCCATTCTAAGCCCTTCAACCTATGGTTTAGATCTGGTCCCTTATCCATATGAGCTCTAAAGTTAGTTCTTTTGGGCTTTTTGAGTTTAAAACACCTTTTAGGGCCTTGGGCCTAAACCCACTTACCTTTTAGGGCTTAAATCCAACATTGGACTTAAATTTAGCTCACTTTTACTAGGTTTATAGATCTAGGCATTAAAATTATAGTGGTTATTAAAACCATTTTTAAGCTTCCAATCACTAAAGTTAGTTTAGGGCCTTAGTTACACTTTAGCCAACTTAACTTGATTAATTATATCTTAAATCATAATTAACACTAAATAATCATATTATTAAGTTAATAAATTAAATTTTATAGATGTAATGGGTTCATGGAAGTGGCGACCACTTAGTGTTCTTAGGGCCATTTCATCCATTTTCATGCAACCCTTGTTTTTGTGGTAACTCTACTTAAGTAACCTATGTTTTCACTCATCCACAACCACAATCATAATATAAAAATATGTAGACATGTAGGGTTAGAATTGTTGATAATCAGTTTCCTCTCATCTAACACTCGCCCTTTTGTCAGTCAAGATGCTGGGTAATCAACTCTCTTGGCATTCACATTAGATAGATGATACACGGCATTTATGCTAAGTATATGAAGTGCTCCTGGTTTGAGTTTAAGTCTATGGCGCAAACAGTTATCATAAGTACGGTTATATTACACAATCGCCTGCTATCCCTACATATTAGGGGAGATGTCAAGTCAAGAAACTTCCATATGTCTTAACAGTTGTCCCAACAACTACCTTAGACACTATAACCATCTATAAATACCAGAAAGAAACTCTATAAGGTCTCTTTGATACTTCTTATTCACATACTTACTATATTAAGTCACCTTACTAACTTAGGCATTAGAGTGGCCACACTGGACTAGCCCTGGTACCAAGCATTTCACTCTCTTTTACAGGATTTTTCCTCAACCTAAAATTCATCAACAACATTTGGCGCCATCTATTTTTCTCTAAATATTACTACATGGCTAGAACTAGGATAACCAGAAGTACAGGTGCTAGTACTTCCTCCTAACACCCTGAAGGGGGGAGTCGGCATGCTGATGAATAACGATTGGCTCGACTTGAGTAATTTTGTCTCAATTTATCCAAAGAAAATTCTAAGTTAAATAAAAAACATAAGCAAATCCTTGACCTTCTTCATAAAATTTTTCACTCAAATCAGGACAAAGAGCATGGCGATCATGATGCCAACAGTACTGATGATTCCATTTATTCACCTAAATTGCCAAAAAAACAAGCTGAGGTTCTAGTGAGACCCTCAGCTCTTACTTTCAAGAAGATTGATAAGGGCAAGCAACCACAGCATATGCATTATGCGATACCTTTTCATGTCAACACCCTTGTTATAGTGACCAAACAGTTCCAAATCAAGAAAAGTCCTTTCATCCTAAAGATTTTGGAAGAAGTAATATCTCAACACATTAAGCTACCCCAATTTGAAACATATGATGGGAAGAAGGACCCTAAAGACCATTTGGACAACTACCGTACAATGGCTAAGTTGCATGGTTTAAGTGACACGATGACCTAACAAGCTTTTCCCTCAACCTTGAGGAATGCAGCTGTACTTGATTTAAACACCTAGAACCAAATACCATTTTATGTTTCGATGAACTAGCAGAAGTGTTTCTTTAACACTTCCTTGCTAGCAAACTTCCTGTTAGGGACTCTTCAATCCTTATCACCATCAAAAAAAAGTTCAATGAGTCAATCAAAGATTATTTGGCTAATTTTATGGCCAAGATGATCTAAATCCTAAAACTAGATATGAGTTTAGCCCTTAATGCTCTAATCGACGGAGTCAAGCCTCATTGAAACTTTTTCAAGTCTCTTACAAAAAACAAGCTAAAAACTTTCGCTAAGTTTAAGGCTAAAGCCACCTTATACATCCAATAGAAAGACAACATGAAGGCACAATGAGAGGCTAATCAAGGTAAAGGAGATGAAAAAAATGATAAACGAAAAAATGCAAAGGATAGACTTAGCACGGACAATGACAACAGTTCAAATACCGAGAGAAAGAGATCGAGGATCATGGCATTCTCATCCCACATGCTTGTCAATCGTCTAATCTTGGATATTTTGATGGAAGTATGTAGGGAGTAAGGTATCCTCTAATGGTCGGAAAGAATACGAGGGAATCTTTAAAGAAGAAATTCGAATAAGTACTGTAATTTCCACCATGATAAGGGCTACAATACAAATGAGTGCATTTAACTCAAGAATGCAATTGAAGATGCAATACAATGCGGGCACCTATGAAAATTTGTAATCCACGATGCCGAAAGAATCGAAAGATCGTCTTTAAGGAGAAGAAAGAAACAAGAGGATGACTCAGCTAGCAATGGCCATGAGAGATGCATGGGATGTCAATCCTACAAGAGCAACTAACAGAGTAATTAATACTATTATCGGTGAACCTAATATATGCCAATTAAGTTCTTCAAACTTGATTAATGCCAAGAATTACGTTTGCAATATTCATAGAAAGAAGGTTAGGATTGATAATATAATATCTTTTGGAGAAGAAGATTTTGAGGGTATCTAAAAGTCGTACAATGATGCTCTTGTCATCAATGCAAGAGTCACCAACTTTGAAGTCAAGAAGATTCTTGTTGATATGGTGGTCTGTATAGGAGCTCAATAGTCACTATGACTTACCAAGGCATATTTCAAATTGAAATGGGTCCTTCGAGATATTAAAGAAAATTATAGGGAAATGGTCCACAATCGAACAAGAGTAGCTAACTTGAAGCTGCTCAGAGGATATGACTTACCAACGAACACAATACGACTTAATACCACACTTGATATGACGCACAAGTTGATGTTAAGGTCCATTGGCCACCAATCTTAAGCTACTCGATAAGATTAGATAAGAGTTTGTAAAATGTGGACTTGGAAAGGGTTTGATACACTGTTAGCCAGTGGTCCCATTACTCACGCGTGCCTCCAAAGCCTCTAAAGCCTCTAATCCCTCTCTTGAAGAATTCTCTCTCGATAACATGCTGACGATAAGAAACTATACATCGAAGAAGGTGATTAAACTCCTTGAGCTCCCCACATTGTTATACGTTGATCTGTACACTCGATAGTGATGATGTCAACCATTCCCTTACCAAGGACCTTATGACGAGTACTCCGACCAGCTACTACCGAAAATCTCTTGTTAAGTGATGAGAGACTCACTTAAACAGTCGAGTAATTTTTCTCTCAGCATACCACCATCTCTCTCATCCCGACCCTTTTAGTGCCGCAACATTTTGACCCTTCCCGCCTGCTGCGCTCAAAGAATATTCACACAAGCTCAATTCTATACTGCCAACTATCTACCTCGTTTGACATTTAACTACTTTTCCATTTTTAGTTTGTTTTCCTTTTTACTCTTTTCGTATGTATTAGGAATCCCCTTTTTATAAATGCTTTCTTATAATTTCTTTATTTGTAATGCTGCCTTACGGACTTACTATAAATAGTTCTTTTCTCTTGTAAGCTAGAGATAACTTACATCTTAATACTAAATACTTTGTTCTTATGAGACAATCCTCTCCAAGTCCATACCCCTTACAATTTTATTTAATCTTTCCAAATAGCTCAGGATTAGTAGCGGGTGGAATTTGATATCAACTTGTACGTCATACCAAGTGAGGTATCAATTTGTATTGTATTCATTAGTGAATCACATAATTCGAGCAACTTCACATTAGCTACTCTTGTTCGACTGTGAACTATTTCCCTCTAATTTTCTCTGAGCTCCTAGGTACACCAGGGTTGTCTCACTAAAACAGAATATTCAATATTAAAATGTAAGTTATTTACGACTTATAAAAGAGAAGAACTATTTATAGTAAGTCCTTAAGGCAGCATTTATAAATAATGAAATGACAAGAAAGTATATATAAAAAGGGGATTCCTAGTACGTACCAAAAAGGGTAAAAAGGACAAAAGACCAAAAATGGAAAAGTACTATAATGTCAAATAAGGTGAATAGGTAGTAGTGCAACATTAGTCATATATGAATATTCTCTCAGCACAATAGGCTAGAAGGGTCAAAATGTTATGGCAATAAAGGGGCCGAGATGAAAGAAATGGTAACATGTCGAGGGAAAACTATTCGGCCATTTAAGTGAGTCTCTTATCACTCAGTAAGAACTTCTCAGCAGTGTTTAGTCGAGTTACTCGACACAAGATCCTTAGCAAGGGAATAGTTGGCATCATCATTATCGAGTGTATAGATCAATTTATGATAATTAAGGGAGCTCAAGGAGTTCAGCTACATTCCTTCGGTGTAAACTTTCTTGTCATCAATGAGTTTTTTAGAGAGAATTCACTAGGTGAAGGATTGGAGTCCTTGAAGCCTTATGTGAGTAATGGGATCGTTGGTTAGCAATTCATCACATGGGAAGTTCGACTGATATCATTTTTTAGCATGACTTCGATCAAATGAGGCCTAAGATCAAAGCACAACTGCAGTCTTACAGGTATGACCTCTATGCCTTTAATGATCAACTCGTCCAAGTAGTTGGGGTTATCTCTTTACTGATATAGATTGTGGATGATGAGCATGTTGTAGAGGATAAAATAAATTTTCTTGTAATCAAATGTTGGTCCCCTTACAACATGATAATGGGACAGCTATGCCAACATTTATTCAACATTTTCCCATGAACGGCACATCTAAAGGCCAAGTTTTCTACTCGCACGAGGGATAGTATGTGCAAAAGGGATTAGCAATTGGCATTGTCCTTATATATAAGGGCCTTGAGATGAGAGGAAGTATTTCAAGTTGAAACCTGTCTAAAAGGTAAGTCAGTTGATATAGAGAATATTGAGAATGATAAAGAGGATAGTCCTTTAGGAAATGATCCTGAGAAGACAACAAAGATAAGAAAACCCATGTGAACAGATGTGCAGTAAAGTTTGATTAACTTCCTGCAAGTTAATGCGGACTAGTTTGCATGATCACCTTCTAACATGTCGGGTATTCCAAGAGATGTTATGGTACACAAGCTCCAGATTGACCCGAACGTAAAAATGGTCCAACAGAAAAAGAGACATTTTCCACCAAAAAGACAAACGGTAATAGAAGAAGGCGTCCAAAAATTATTGAAGGTAGGATTTATCCGGGAAGAGCCTTATCCAACTTGGTTAGCAAATTGTGTATTAGTCAAGAAATCTAACTACAAGTGGCGAATGTGCATATTCTTCACAAATCTCAACAAGGCCTATGCCAAGGATTGTTTCCCACTACCAAAAATCGATCAGATGGTAAAAGCAACCGTAGGACATGCATTGTTTTCTTTTATGGATGCTTTCTTTGGTTACAATCAAATCAAGATGGATAAGGTGGATGAAGTCTACACATCTTTCATTACCAATTTTAGAACGTGCTATTATACGGTGATGCACTTTAGGCGAAAGAACGCTGGTGCCACATACCAGAGATTAGTAATGAAGATGTTCAAATCTTAAATTTATAAGAATGTTGAAGTATATGTAGATGACATGCTATGAAGAGCATGAAGCAAGATCAGCATCTCGCTAATCTGGAGGAAACATTTGCCACATTGAGGAGTTATAGGATGAACCTCAACCCATAGAAGTGCGCCTTAGGTGTTACATCAGGGAAATTTCTAAGGTATATGGTTATATGATGCAGCATCAAGGCCAATCCAAGAAAGATTGAAGCCATAAGGAATATAAAATCACTTCGTACAGTCAAGGAGGTATAGGAACTCACCAGGTGAATTGTTGCCCTCAACAGATGCAAATAAGTGTGTAGAATTCTTTAAAAATTTTAAGAATCCAAAGGAATTCAATTGCACCATCGATTGCAAAAGTGCTTTCAACAAGCTCAAGGAATTTCTTGTATTACCCCCAATATTGTCAACACCCATTCTAGGAGAAAATTTATACTTATATCTATTAGTCAACTGCCAAGCACTTTCCTCTATACTAGTCTGAATTGACAGCAAAGAGTATCAACCTGTTTATTACGTAAGTCATGTTCTGTAAGGACCTGAGCTTCGGTACACAAAGATTGAAAAATTTGTATTAGCAGTGGTTCTCTTAATGTGAAAGTTGAAGCCATATTTTGAAGCTCAGCAGATTATTATCCTTACTGATCAACCATTGTAGTGGCCTAACTCCTTAGGGAAGATGATGAAATATGCATTAGAGATCAGTGCCCACAGTGTACAATATAAACCCAGAACGGCAGTAAAGGCCCAAGTACTAACGGATTTTGTAATCAAATTCATTGGAAAGGAAGACTATATGGAGACTACTGAGAAACCTATCTAGTTTTTTTATGTCGATGATTCTTCAACACAAGAAGGAAGCAATGCAGGCCCAATTCTTCAAGGACCCCATAATGTCAAAGTTCATTACGCTTTGAAATTTGGATTCTTAGCCAGTAACAATGAAGCAGAGTATGGAGCTCTAACTGCTGGATTGAAACTAGCAAAAGAAATTAGTGCTGAGAGACTAAAGTGTTATCTGATTCCTAACTGGTGGTAAATTAGGTCATCAGAAGTTATGTATCAAGAGAAGAAGAGATGAGCAAGTACCTATTGGTGGTACAAACATTCATAGAAGAATTCCTATCTTTCAACATTCACAAAATTCCGAGAACATGATTATTGCTATCGAAGTTGGGTAGTATGGCATTCCTTAAGCTAAATGAGAAACTTTTCATTGAGTTTCTCCTACAAAAGAGCTTATCCAATCTCTTACAAAGCTATGAGTTAGCTCCTTGCCCAAGAGAATAATCGCGGATGGATTCCCTAGTGACTTATCTAAAAGATGGTACTGTCCCTAACAACAAAAAGGAGGTACAAAGATTAGCTTACTAGGCTACAAACTATAAACTAATTGATGGTCAACTGTATAAGCATGGCATATTTCAACCTTACCGATGATGCCTTTCCCCGAGGGACGCATAAAGGGTGTTATCTAAACTACAGGGTAGCATATGCAGTAATTATGTAAAGGCGTAAACACTATACACTTGAGTACTGTGACTTGACTGTTATTGGCTAACTATGAGAGAAGATGCAAAGAACATTATCTAGCAGTATCATTAATGCCAGAAGCACGAGTTGCTGAGTAATGCACCTGCAACTGAGTTATGTAACCTAACCAGCCCTTGGCCTTTTACCTAGTGGGGGCTAGATATTCTCAGACCCTTTCCTAGGTCTACCACCCAACGATAATTTTTCATTGTCGCTATGGACTACTTTACCAAATAGGATAAAGCCGAGCTGTAGCAAAGATCACTAAGTAGAAAGTAGAAGCTTTCATCTTCAACTCCATCATATCATGATTCTGAGTTCCCCACATGATAATCTAGACACTATTGAGGAAATTTGAGACATTACAAGAGCTAAGGTTACAGCATACCAGCATACCAACAGTAAGATACTACAATCAAAAAGTGAAGCACAAGGTTTTCTAATCTAGAGATCTAGTCTGCTATAAGATGGAAGCAATTGGTAAGTGAGCAAATCAAGGAAAGCTCGACATGAATTGGGAGGATCTTATCAGGATCCTGGAAGTCGTTAGCAATGGGTCTTATCGACTAGAAAGGTAGGATGGATCTATTATCCCTTGTGCTTAAAATGCCAAGTATCTGAAATTTTATTTCAATTAATGTTGGATGATTTTTGCCATCACTCATTTGGCAGTAGCCAACATGTTTATAAGATTGGAACTTGTTTATGAGAATTATATATTTAAAGTCTCATTATGTTTTGGTTACAATTGTCGAAGTAACGAGTTCTAGGTTGCACAACAAATGAACTGATCTAGGTTCTAGCTTAACATGGTTAACAATATATTCAAATTAACCATATAGCCGAGTAATGTGGCTAGTCTACACCTCAAACGGTTAACAAGTAATATAAAATGATAGGCATGTGAAATAAAATATGCCGAAAGATAGTAAGGCATGTTAAATCAATCATGTCAAAAGATAATTGGCTGTATGAAATAAAACATGCCGAGAAACAAATAGCGTGTGAATAAAACATGTTGAAAGATAGTTGGGCATGTGAAATAAAACATGATAAGAAATAAATGGCATGTGAAATAAAACATGTCAAGAAACAAATAGTGTATGAAATAAAACATGTCGCCAAATGAGAGCACAAAGCAACATATATATACCATATAAATCGAGAAAGTGTAATACATGAAATTAAATGTCATAAGCACTCAGCATTGCCATGACTATATTCCTATTAATAATTATACAAGAATGTAACGTACTAATACAATAAGTCCTATGGCCTATCCTCAGATTCAGCAGAAGTAATTTTTAAATCATTGCTTGGGGCTTCCTCGGCAACTGTGTTCTTAGAGCGGGCAACTTCTTTAGCATGAGCTTCATTGTCACTTTGATTCATACTCTCGGTACCTATCTCATTGCCTTCATCTTCATCGGTACTACTAACTTTATTGTCGATGTCAGCAAAGTTAAAACACGAGAGATCATAATCAGGATGAAGCTTCAAGACCTCTTCTCTTGCCACTTGAACCCCCTCCAACAAATTTTTGCCTAGAAGCCTCTCTTATTGTCAACTAGGAGTCACTACATGGAGAGCCTCTTCAACTGATGGTCGCCTCTTCATAGTCTCCTCCTTTATCTACATCTTGAGCTTATCTTCATCATCGCTCATCATGCAAATAGTTTAGCCCAAGCCCCATCACTCTTCCTTCTTCTTCTACAGTTCCTCTTGTAGGCTTTTAAATTTTTTATATTGTTCTCCCATTTTGGCCTTCAAGCTAGAGATTTCATCAACGGTGAGGTCATGTGCCAATTTCCAAGTAGCAAGTTCTTCTTTAATCTTTCTCACCTCCATTTTCAACCCTAATCCTCACATTTTCAGTACTAGCAGTTTAGGCCTTTGATGCATTATACGCATCCTCAACTTTCTGCAACAAATTTATTTATTGTAATCAAGAATGATTAGGTATTACATAGATGTAACTGAAGATATTGCCTTCTTTGCCTCTTTGTCAGCCTCGTCCAAAGTTGTTAAAATGTGGCTGCTCATCTGGAAAAGGAAATGTGTTAGTCACCCAAACGAATTCAATAATTAAAAACAATGGTTATGGATACTCACATCATACAATTTGGCCATGATATGGGCCTTATTACAACTGCTAACCCTATCAACATCCTTATTAGCGATATCTTTGTCTTTTGGAAGAATGATCCCTTCCATTCGAGCTAAAGGTTTCATCCTATCCCCCAGGGCCAAGTTGGTGTCCAAAATTTGGTAGCTTTGACAAGGGACGAAGTACTCATCGACCTCTTTGTTAGGGATGAATTCAGCGCTACTGATGCCGAAAGCTTTAGAACACATTGCCTCCTTCATCCTTTCATCTAAGCCCCTAGACTTCTTGACAGGTGGTTGGCTAGCGAGTTCATTCCCAAGTCTTTTCTCACCACATGGAGCCACCGCAATCGCTAAAGATGAGCCTTTTATGGCGATGGCATTTTCATCCTCCTCGCCAAGGTATGTCTCTTGACGCTCACCATTCTTTGGCTCGATAGAAGTTTGAATAATCATGATTGAAGGCTCCTCAGAACGAACAACCTCTATCGACTGTATTTTCTCGTTCTCCTTTAACCTCTTGGTAAGACAAGAGATCTTCTATGTAGCCATTTGCTCTACTGATTTCTTTACAACAGTAAGCTAAGTGGTAGCTATTGAGGTGGTTACCCTCTTATCAACCTTAGATTTTTTAGCCTTACCCTGAGTTAGTAGCTTTGTCGGATTCACCTCTCCAGTACCCATATCTACAATATGAGTAAACCAATTAATAAAAACATGGGAAAAATATGAACTTACATTTTCCGTATCGAGCAAGGCTTAAAGTTCACCATTCTCCCCCTAAGTCTCAAGAACGGCTTTCCTCATAGATGTACTCAGCACAGCAGTAACATAATAGCGTACCTTCTTTTCCAGAAAATATTTGTTCTCTATTTTCAAAATGCCGCATAATTCTTTCGGCATCTCAGGAGAACATTTTACTTCTCCTTCACAGTTGAATTTTCTTCGCTGCTACTGCATTATTCAGCATCAAATCTATCTTTTGTATGTATCAACTAAGTCTATTGGATCCAAAAGTCCAAGTCCGCATCAGGTACTATTGATACGAACTTATCATGCCACTTGTAAATCTTGGATTCCAACCCATCCATGAACTTACGCCCATGCCTCGCAACAACAAAATACCACCCGTCATGCTACCTCTGAATAGTGAAGAAATACTGAAACAGCTAAGGTGTAGCCTTGACTTCGACTTCTTCACAAACTATCTCAAAGGCTGCTAGAAGCCGGTATGTATTAGGTGAGAACATACTTAGCACAACTCTAAAATAGTTGAAGAAGCCCTTAACGAAAGTTGAAAAGGGAAGAACAACCAAAAATCCAAATATTTCAGGTATATATGGAACTCGCATTCCTTGGGAAAGTACACCCTCTCCCCATCTCTTGGCCTCCTCAAGTTCCATGTTTCAAGAAGATCTCACCAACACTGATTATATTTTGTGACGAGAACTTTGTTGATAGAACTGGCGGCTCCATCTGGAGAATTGGAAAAATAAGCTATCGTGTTGAACAAATATCTTGCCGAAGACCTCCTTCCCTTATTCTTGGGATAATTATCTATAGAGAACTCGTTGATCAGAGCAAATTTAACCCATCTTTCCTCTATGCTATCAGCTAAACCGCCTATAGAACAAGCCGCCTCACTCCTTATTTTTTTTTTGGGGGGGAAGTGGCCTAAGTCTCCATTGCCTCAGAATAAAAAATGCACAAGTCGATAGAAAACTTTGTGAACCATATCTAAATGGTTATGTGAAATGAAATAATACAAATTGAAGAATTTGAGTTAAAGATAAGGAAACAAATGAAAGTTTAAGATGCAACTAGAGAAGCAATTTTGATTGTGAATATTACTTTATATAAGGATAATTCATCCTTATAACTACAAATCTACTTCTGACACTAATGACATGCTAGTATGGTAATCCCGCAGATCGCTAACGCATGCTTTGTGATAGAAATCTGACGGTTGAAAACTCTTTGCAATTATTAGGCTTGCCATAAAATGATGACCTAAGCAACAAATGTAATGCCTCCAATTTCTTGGTTTCTCGAATGGAAGGGAGTTTAGAAATGGCAACCTTTCGGCTAAGATGTGATCCATCCTAGTTCCCATATTACTCAGCATAAATCTAAAGAATCTCTCCCCCATTTGGCCTCTAGCGCAACATATATATAACTCCCTTTGTCAACTACTCGAATACGGGAGTTAAGAGGCAAATGTTGATAATTATTTTTCACTCATCTAACACTTGACTTTTCATTGGCCAAGATGCCAAGTATTCGACTCTCTTGGCATTCACACTGGATAGATGACACATAGCATTTATGCTAAGTATAAGAAGCGGTCCTAGTTTGAATTCAAGTTTATGGCCCAAACAGTTATCATAAGCATGATTATATTACACAACCGCCTATTATCCCTACATATTAGGGGAGATGTCAAATCAAGAAGCTTTTACGTATCTTAATAGTTATCCCGAGAATTGCCTTAGATGCTACAACCATCTATAAATACCAAAAAGAAACTTTGTAAGGTCTTTCCGACACTTCTTATTCACATACTTACTATATTAAGTCATCTTACTAACTTAGGCATCGGAGTGACCGTACTAAACTAGCCCGGATACCAAGTATTTCACTCTCTTTTGTAGGATTTTTCCTCATCCCAAAATTCACCAGTAATAGGAGTGGTGGCATGTAAAAGAAAATGGGGTTTCATTACACTTCGTATTGATCTAAACCAAAAATCAATACTATAATATACTATCTTACTTATTAGAGTTATAACTCTTACTAAAGTGTGTTTTCTTTTACTAACCTTTACTTGTTCTTCATGAAATACCTTAAAATATTTAGAAGATTGTTGTGAAGTAAGATTCATCCAAAAATATAAAAGTTCTTAATACTATTCCACAAGAAAAACTAACCTAGTCACTTACTAGAGCAAGAGTGTGGATGGCGTCCTAGTATGTTTGTGTCGTAAACTTTGTATCTATGCGTAAGGGTATGTGTATATGTTAAAGGGCTAAGGGAATGTGTGTAAGTGGCGTGAGGCTTAGTGGTGGGTAGTTTAGCATGGTGGTGGCGATGGTGAAGTGGTCAACAGTGGTGTGTGTATGTATAGTCAAAGGAAGAAGATCAAGGGGGGTTTTAGGGTTTAACCTTTTGAGAGAGTTTGTGAGGGTTTATGTGTTTAGAAAATAAGATGAATGAGGGAATTTTGGGGGGGCGGGGGGGGGGGGGGGGTTGTGACAGGGGAGGTGGTGGGGGTTTGGCCAACAAAATGGGGTGGGAGAGAGGGGACTAAGTGTGGGTTTTTTAGGTAAATAAGGGCATGGCTAAAAAAGAGACCATGTACTCCCATAATTTATCGCCACTTAAGGAAAGATCTTATCCCCTTAAGGTACAAGATATTTTAGGGTTATTAGTACAGTTGTCTCTTCATCCTTAATTATGTCTAACTTGTAGTTAATTAAGATGTAATGATAATTAGTTATGGATTAAAGTTTGATTAGGGTAATTGATAGTGGTTGGGTACAATTAGGCTAGTTAACTATAATTAGGATACATTTAGGGTTTTGTTGAATCTAGATAATAAACTTTAATTAATTTTAAGCATTTGCACATATACCTAAGGTTTATTTATGGTTTGATGTCCATTTATAATAATTTGGTTCATGTATAAGCTCAAAAGTTAGTGTTTTAGTTGATTAGTGATATCGATCACTTTTGTCATTGGGTTTAAACTTATTATTAGTGTTCATTAGTGATGTTAAGATATTTGATCATTAAACTAGGGCTTAATGATCATTTTAGGGTTTCATTATCATCCTAGGTTTTTCAAGTATTAAGGTTCCTAGGGTTCTTGCTTGTTTAGTTAAGGTTTTAGGGCTTACTTCATTTAGGGTTTTGGTTGAACGTTTAGGATTTGATTCTTTTACCAAGGGTTTTATTATTATGTCTAGGTGGTTCTAGGGACTATTTGAAGACTTTTTCATCCAACTTCTTTTTTGGGTTGCTAAAATTTCATAGGGTTTACATACATTAAGTTAATAAATTAAAAATTGGAAATCCTAGCGATTAATTAATCAGAATCTTGTAATTTTTAACTTATAAGGCAACTTTTGTATCATGACTGCACATGAGATATGAAAATTTTAGGTAATCCTACTAAGCCTCCCCTAAGGTCATGACAATAGTCTAAGATCCTTATTTACTAGTGTTTTAATTAGATCATCTATGGTCATACTAAGATCTCAAATTAGCTAACACAGTAGGAGTATATTTCATCTAAGGTCACTTCCTAGATTAGCTACCTATTATATTATCCCTAAATGAGGATATTATATCAAGATATTTTGAACTTTACTTTTAACATAGGTATTGAGGTAGAGATTTATTGTTTAGGGTAGAGTTATAAGCAGTAGATACGTTATGGAAGAACTTTTCTCCTGAAGTAACGGGTGGTAGCTTACAACCTAGTTTTAGGTTATCTCCCGTTGTTTCTTATTTCAATTTTGTATATGTCATAGTTTAATGAGGTCATGCTAGTCAGTCCAATAGTTATATTTTATTAGTAAACTTAAATGGTGAGTACGATATACATGTAGTTCTACTGATACCAATTGCTAGATCAATATATAATAAGCAAGCTATATTCTTCTCTCATAATTCAACACATAAAGCATTTTAGGATTTTCAAAGTATTAGCTAAATATGTATGTAGAATCTAGCCTTATAATCATTGTTGATTATGTTCAAAAGACAAAATGCTTAGATTCTAGGTTACAATATTACATTCTTGGTAAATACTTAGAGTTTCTATATTTATTAAATCTAATATAGCCAAAATACACATATGTACAATCACACTAGCTTATCATGAATGGACATCATGTATACAAATCTAATTAATTAACAACCTTTTTCCATTTCACTTACAAATATCTTGGAAACATAGTCAAGTTATTATCTAAGTATGGTTACACCTTATTATACAATATCCCTTAATGATTATAAAGTTCAATTACACTAAAAGAGTTTAAGATTTGAACATTCCATACATAATTAACAGCTTATATACATGATGGCTTATACAACTCATTTCAATTTCAAAACTCATAGAAACACATTTATCCATGTAATAATACAAGTATAATAATAGTAGATGATACATTTAATTTAATTAATAATAGGTTTTGTACTAATCTATGTCCATTTCGGTAACATTTCTAGGTTACAAGGCTATAGGTTTATGGAAACATAGATACATCTCAAGATAAACAGTACTATGTAGTTTAAATTTTATTAGAGGACCTATTCTTGTTAGTGTTAAACTATATCAAATCATAGAGAGACCATAGATTCAACCGAAAATACTATAGCGCTTTAACCTCATGGGGTCTAAATGAGGTCATAATGTCATTGCAAAGGTATATTACTAGCCTATCATTTTTTCCATCAGTTTGAATTAGTAGAAGTTATTAGCTCTTACACTTCATCCCCATCTACCACATAATCTTCCATGACAATCACCTCAAAATTAACTTTATTATTATCAACAAATTGATCCTCCATGTTCGCCTCATGGTCTTTTGCTTAACCCTCTAGGTTAAATTTTGCTATTTTATTCTGAGTCTTCTACTTATTACTTTGAGTTCGTCTAACTCTATATCTAATAATTCAGTTGTAGCCATGTTTTGTACTTACATTTCATGTCAAATCACCACTAAGGTCCTTAAGGTCCTACTTGTTAACTACTTTTGGACTCTCATGAATTTCTTTAGATATAATTCTTTGTAATTCTATAAGTGGTGATTTAATACAATATGTAGTTTTCTAACAAACTCAGGCTCATTGTGTAACGACCCTAAAGGGGGTCTAGTAAGATTATCTAAAATCTTCATATCACATATCCATCCATAATACGAAAACCACTTTGCAAGTCAAAGATTGCAAGACTTTGACTAATTAATTGCTATGGCTTTCAACACATAATTTATTAATTTAACTTAGAATATAAATGACTATGGATACTCAATATTCTATAGTCCATTAGAACCATAGAGAATTAGTGTCCCTTAGACAAGGAATATTAATTTTATAAATTACAATAGTTACTAAATATTGTAGAGCCTTAACAGATAAATACTTTATGTTTCTACTCTACTATTATTATACTGGTTAGATTGCTCTACAGTTAAGTCCTAGCCTAAATCCTAGCTCTCAGATAAACTGCAAAAGAAACTATAAGGGGGTAAACTATATCCAACTTAGTGAGATATTTCTCCTATTATACTTTTCAAACAAAAGCAAGCAAGTTAAATTAATAACCATATGAATGCAGATAAATCATTTATGATGTAACAACCATGTATATATAGCCATCAGGAAACTGTGTATAACTCGAATTTCTACCCTTCGTAGCTAAGGTTAGAGATGATGGTCCATTAAACCTAGGTTCCAGTCACTCTAGCATCTAATCCACCAAATAGCCTCACATGGAAATCAATATTTTTCTTTCTCTTATTATAATTATTATTATTGGTTAGCCTATGCCATAAGTGTAGATACGAGTAGCACATGCAGTCTAATCAACCCTAAGGGGTAGACTCTAGGACTTGGCCCATTGATATGTGATTGGCGTCTCTAGTGCCTAGTAAGCCCGCAAGTTAGGTTAGGGCCATGTTGCACAAGTGCATCGTATAAAAAAACTCAAGTATAATAATCACAGCCCTTATAAGACCCCTCCATCCCAGATGCTTAGTGTGATGGCCAATAAGTCCCTACTGATGTATGGTATGCATAACCATTTAATTTATTGAGTCAAATATAGTTAGGTTCATTTTATTTAAGTGGCTAAACAATCATCATATCAATAAGATACTATTAATTTATCACTCAATTCCATTCATATTTCCTATGATATTTTGGCAATCAAGACAAGCAATAATCAATCACATGCATGATTCCTAATTCCCCATGCAACTAGTTAATGGTAGTTAGACAATTAAGCACGACTAATCTACAAGCATAATCAGGTATAACAGTCATCAGAATACTCACCTAGTCAAGCCATCCTATAGTTGTAACAATCCAAGATCAAGTCCGTATCAAGGTTGGTATCGCCTAATATTAATATAGGAGAATACCAATAAGTGTTTGAATAACTACCTATTAAATTGCCTAAATTTACTATAATTCCTTACTACCACTAAAACTTATTTTTGTTATAACTTTCTCATTTTAACTCCGATTTTCGCATTCTTATAGTCATTTTCCATTATTTTTAGATATAGATTATCATGGTGCAATCCATTTTGGTAGATTACAATTGAAATTTCAATTTTTGGTACTGGACCATAAAAGTTACAAACCTTTTAATTATTGGGTTTATTGGTTCTATTTTGCATGATCTTAGTCTTTTACTTCTATTGCTCCAATTCTTAATGGGTTCTAAATTCTTATTTAGGCTTTAGGGTGTATTTAGGATTAATTCCTTATGGGTCCGAGTTCAATTATTGATCTAACTTTAGCCTTTTATTATTGGTGTCTCTTGGTTGGGCTTTTGGGCTTTGTTACTAAGGTCACTTAAGTTGAGCATTCTCTTTGTTCTTTTAGGATTTTTAATTGGTTATGTTAGGCCTTGAATCTTATTCATCAAATCTAGAAATGCTGGTTCTTTAACTCTTTAAGCTCAAAGCTTTACCAGTTTGGTCCGTTTTGTAGTTTTCGGTTCATTTCAACCATTTAAGGCCTATGACTTTGGCCCAACATGCTTGTTCGTGTCTCAATATCATTTAACCATGTTTTTAAATAACTTTTCAAGTCAGGTTCAGTTCTTTCCAAATTTTTTTTAAGGCTTGTTATGGTTAATTTTGGTCCCATAGCATGTTTTTGGCTCGGTTTCGCCTTTTAGTGTTATTGTATGATGGTTACACTACTTAAGAGAGTCTTCTGTCACTTTAATCTTGTCTAAAACATCATTATAAGTTAATTTTAATGTGTGGTCAAATTTTTAATGGTTTCATTAAGCTTCCAAACGAACATTTTTCTCAAGATTTTTGCCTAACAATACATATACATACTAAAGGGAATATAAGGAAGTACTTCTAAGCTAAGGAACATAGAAACACCCCTAAAATTGATCCACGTCCAGCATCTCTCATGAGTTTGATGGGGTTTTATTTTGATCCTCTTTTGAGTTACAAGCTCATACCTTACTACTATGGTATACATTCAAATGTTTGTACCATACATGGAGGAGTCTAATAAAGCTCACTTCTATAAATTTTATAAAATGTAAAACATAAATAATAAGTATATACATGGTTATATTTCTCATTTTAGTTCCTAATACAACAAGGTTTAAGGCTTTCCTAAGTATAACCTGTCACATGAAGAAACAAGATTTCATGTCACCAACCAAGGAATGAAGACTTGTTACAAGGTGGTAGTGAAGTCCCTTCAACTCTTACTTGCCCTCAATTTTGTTTTTGGTCCTCACTTAGTGCTTCTAGAAAGTCCTTTAGCTCACTCAAAGGCTCCTCTTGGTTGCTCCTTAAAGTGGTCCGAATGGTGGTGTTGGAATCGTAAAGATGGGTTGTGTGGTCTTTTTAAGTTCTTAGGAAGGTGTAGAAATTTGGATGGGAGTATGGTTGGTGTTCCTTGTGATTTTAGTTGTGAAAATGAAAGTGAAATGAAGTATGTGTGTTCATGAAAGATGGATGGCTGGTTGGGGAAGAAAGTGGACAAGTGTTGTATGTTTTTCAATTGTGAAATGTGATAATGCACAATGAAAAACAAAGTGAGGGATTTGGAGAGAGACATAACCGGTTGGAATAAGAAGAAATCAAGGGAGTTGAATCATCAACTTTTGTACTTTGATAGGATGGATTAGCATGGTGAAAAGACAAGTAATATAGGGTATGGGCATGATGATCTTAGATTGACAAATAAGGAGGCTAAGATGTGATGGTCTTTGAAAGGAAAATTGAGTGAAGAGTTTGAAATTTAGAGTTGGAATTGGGGGAAAGGGATTAGGATGTGTTGCCTTCAACATGTAGTAGATTTTCTTCTTCTTCTTTTTTTTTTTTCCTTCATTGTTTATTCACTTATGTGGTCATTTTGTGGTTCATTTATTCTCTTTGTTTGTTATGTATAGAGGCTACTAAGTTAGAGGCCTATTTGGTTGAAATTTAAAGTTGAATTTAGGAGTTTATGGAAATGAAAATTTTTTACTTACATAGTTAGTATTTTATTTTAATTATCTCTAAATTTCTGAGTGCTAAAATATTAAGGATTTAGAGTTTTATATTTGGTAAGCTTTACATACATTTTAAGACTCCATTTGTTGCTCTTTTTCTAATATTACAAATTCAATTTTATTGAGGGAAATTTTAATTATTTTGCTTGTCAACTTTATAGAATATCGGAACCATTTAAGTACGAGTCCAAGCATTACTAAAACTTTTACGAGATTTATAGTATTTGTCTCTTAGAATTGCAAAATAGAAAGAAATAAAGATCGATTTGATGTTGGCATTACAAGATGTGAAAGGTAAGGAAAAATGATGATTTAAAAACTCTTATACTTAGTCAACTTTAATTATGTGGTGATCCTTGATTTGGGGGATATTTTTATGTGTGATGAGATTGGAAGAAGATACAACAAACTGGTAGTAGATTTGTTTGCTTCTTAGGTTTGCCAAAAGTGGAAGATTTAGGGGATTTGAGTTGCCCTTGTGTCATGTGAAGTAGGCCTTAGGTGTAGGGGATGATGACTCCTCTTGTCTCATCATATAAGGGTTAGGCTTAAACTTATAGTATAAGTAAGAAAGTGACAATTGTTTAGAAAAGGGTTTTAATTAAATGAGATCCAAATTAGTTATTCTAATCACTAATAAAATATAATATGCTAGGTAAGCACTTAAAAGATAAGGTAACATAAAATAAAATGAAATATAATATTTTATGATATATATTAGGAAAAGAAAAGGAAATTACTTAATATAAATGCACATATATATTAGCACCACGTAAATACACATGTATGATTTTTTTTTTTAATTTTATTAATTTATTATTATAATTGAATAAGCTTGGTCAATTGTTACTATAATTTAAAATTATCTCGAATCGTTCGTACCAATTTAACACAATTTCACATACTTAGTGATAATTTTGTTGATTTGGTGTTTTATTAGCATTAGGATAAATTATTGGGTTTTACAATCTTAGATTGAGTGTTTAGGGTTTTTATTTAGTTCGGGTTCAAATTTTTATGAGTATGCATACGTAAGATTGAGGGTTATTCTTGCAATTAAGATTTTTAAATCTTATACTAGGGTTTTCCATCATTTTTGGTTGTCAATTTAAAGTTTTATCGATTTTAATTTTATGTTGTTTTGTTGACTTAGGAAAATTATCTTTAGTACTTCATTTCGATATTATATCTAGAATGCTAAATTTGTAAGGTTTACACATTGGATCTTAATGATATGTCAACAATACCTAAAGGACAATCAAGCAATAAATGATATACCATTGAATATAAGACCTATGCCTACTAGATAAGGCTTATTAGGCCTACCTCCAATCTTTTGTATTGTAGCTACCTTTTCTTCCAAATTCAAGAGTTTCCTTTCTAAGCTTAAATCTTAGGATATTTGGAGAGTGGTGATCATTAAGAGCAAGACTTTCCATTATTAGGCCATCTGATGCATCATCCTTTCCCAAGAGGCGAGTCTGTCACCAACCATGTGAACCTGGTTAGAAGGATTCTTTACCAGTTATCAAGTTTCTTTTTTTTTTTTCTTAAGTAAGTGAGAAAGATAAAGCTTTATTTTATAGAAACCAAATAAAGATGGCGGATTCTTTGTTTTTGGATTTTTAATTGTATTTCCTTAAGTGAGAGAGTGAATGGTTAGATAAACTCTATTGAAGGACTATCTACAAAGGAAGTAAGAACAAAGAAAGAGAAAAAGTTATTTTTGAAAGATTAGAGTATAGGGAACAAAACAAAAGCAAACCTAACAATTATTCTTAATGAAACTTAAAATTTATTCAAAGCCTTTTAACTCCATCTAAAGTTTCTAATCTAGCTCTCATAGTTAAGCTTTAATCTTGTTTAGCATTTTTAAAACCCAATTCATGGTCCTCTCGCCTTTCTCAACTTGAGCTAACAAGACCCTGTTAGAGGCCTCAGCACGCCTAACCCTTTGCTTCCAGTAGGTAGCTTTAACTTGCAATAGCTACTCATGGATCCCTAAAGCATTTTGGCAATCTATTAACTCGTTGATTATTCTCTTGTTGGTTACCCACCATTCTTAGGTCTACATATTTCATGGACAACAATCAATCATCAATACAAAAAAGAAAGCACATGGAAATATGTAGGTATTGGGATCGTTTAGGTTAACACATTACTCTCTTAACTTACAACCCTACTTTTATTTTTAAAAACTTGATTGCATTAAAACTCTTGAACGATTAGTAAGGTTGCAATTTCTTTAAGGGTATTGTATTAACTCAATCTTGGAGGAGAGTACATGCAATTAAGGTAGGCTTTGAAAAGGTCCTTAAGTTTTGTGAGCTCACTTGTTAAAGAACACTTTCATTGGTCATAGTGAGCTTAAGTGAGGTGACCTAATCAACCCTAAGTAGTTGTTATACCACAACACCCAAAGTCTACACAATGACCCTTCTCCTAAGGTCCTAAGATGGCTTAGGTCTAACCGCATCTACCTTGCATCTTTGATGTAACCAATGACTCCCCATATCCTAATGCTTGTAATATGTAGGATAATGGTATAGATAGATAAACAGAAGTTGAGAGTGAATTCTAGGAAAAATACAGGGAAAGACTTTAGGTTTGTTTTCTTCATAACAATGCTACCTTATTAACTACTTGCTAAACCTTGAAGAATGTATACAAGATGGATGGGTTCTAGAGGTCCTTAAACTTTATGACCTCACTCATTTCTAGAAAAAACCATTCCTTGTCACATCAAAGTTTAAGTGGGGTAGCCTAATTAGCCCCGAATGGTAGTTGCCCCACTATACCTAAAACTTACCCAGTGGCTCCCCATTCTAGGATCCTAAGCTGACCCAGGGACAACTGTATTTATTATGTATTCATGGTACTACAAGTAAATTCCCCCCTCAAAACAACTAAATAAGACTAAACTTACAAAGATGTTAGTACATTTATGATACAAATGAAGAGCGAATAAGTGCATAAATTACAATAAGGTGATTGTAAACCCCGCAAATTTAGCTATTTAAGAGTAGAAATAGATCCTAATACTATAGATGACTTGAAGAGTCATCAAAGTCAAGCAAAATAAAAATTTAATAAATCATAAATTTAAATATATTATAAGTAGTAAAAACCATAAGAATTGATTGCAATCCTAAATCACATACTAACACCTTAAAACTGCTTTAAGCACCATTAACCAAAATTTAACCCAAATTTGATCGAAACCCTAAAATTATAAAAATAAACCTATAAAATAATTAAATATTACTCAATAATTATAAAATTATAGTCGATTGTAATTTTTGACTAAAACGTCTATTTGTACGAAATTGTAATGAAATTACCACAATAACTTGTAAAAATTATACTTGTAACGAGTACCAGTTAAATTGATAAAATTTTACAAAAATTTGAAAATTGATTTACGAGGAGAATCGTATTAATTTATATGATTCGAAAAATTACACATCTTTGTTAATAATTTTCATTTTCCTTCTTTTCTATTTCCAATTTATCTCATTTTCCTGCTTCCCTTTCCCATTTCAATCTCTTCTCCTGTGTAACAAAAGAAAAATCAATATAATGAAAGCCAAAAGAAGCAGCCTACGTGATGTTCTTTTTCTTTTGTCTTATTTACATTAATGAAAAGTAAACTTAGCTTAAAAATTAAGCTAACAATCACATGAGCAAAAGCAACATATAAATATGGAAAAAGAAAAAAAAATTTTGCACAAATACACACACATAATCTACAAACCGTGAGGAAAAAGATAGAAGAAAGAAAGAAAGAAAAGAGAGAAAGAAGGAAGGAAAAGAGGAAGGAAAAGAAGAAGAAAAATACAAATTAATTGGTAGGAGATTTATTTTAGAAAGTATATATGTATATGATAGTATACACGTGTAGAATTATAGTATTTTTATGGTATTTTTGTGATATTTTATGGTTTTTGTACATATGACACTAATATTATATATTTATATACATGAATACCCAAATTTAATTATACGTGTAAATATAAGATTAGGTTGTGTATACATGTATGTATATAAGTATATGGTATGTATTATGTATTTTTTTTTATACATAACTATAATATACATATATATGTATGTACTGTAACTTTATATATATATGTGTGTGTAGTGGTATAGTATATAGTGGGGTAATTTTTATAAGTATGTATATAAGATATATGAAAATATATATATATAACAGTATACGGCATATTATGTATGTAATATATAGTATACATATTTTATGATAAATACCATATATGTTATGATAAATGATAAATACTATATAAACATATATATACCAAACATATATATATGTATTTATAGCTATGTATGCCGAATATATATATATGTATATATATATACATGTATGTATTTATATGAATGTATGCTGAGTATATATATTTATATATATAAATATATGAATATGTATATAAGAGTATGTTTTAAATAAATACATATACAAATATAATACGTGTAATATATATAGTGTATATATGTATATATGATACCGTAATTTAAGAATTTACAATAATATAAACCATAAATTATATATTATAAGTATTGGAATATTTATATATGTATAATCGTGAGGTATATAAGAAAAATAAGAAAATGAGAAAAATAAGAAAATATACCCAAAATAATAAAAATAGCAAACGTATGATTTAAATAATTATTAAATTATAAATATGTTACGAAAAAGCGAAAATTAATATTTTATAATATTTAAATTTAAATAATAATTTTTGTGAAATTTTTGTATCACAATTTTAATTACGAGTCACAACGTCCAAAATGGACCTCGTTACGAGAAAATACGCTCGAAAACGATCAAAATGGACTATAAGTTCATAACAATCCAAGTTAAAACGAAAAATTTACACGCGATTCAATAAAAAGCTCGAATCGACCATTTCACGTAATTAAGTGAAATAAACCTTACACATTATATCACTAGTTAGCTTTAAATTCTCAAGCTTACAAATTTTCCTTATTCTCAAGTGATCTCGATATCGACCTTGAGCTGCCCACCGACTATTACGATCCCTGAACTAGCCATGGCCGAGTGAGTTTTTCCTTATGATTCCATACTTATTTGTGCTTGTAATTAGTGAATCTAAATCACGATGTATAAATGAATGTGTATAGGGATGGGTTATGCTTGTGCATGATAATTGTTGTGAATTGTGAATCTACTTTAAAGTTCAATAATATAATGTTTGATGCATAGTAGATTCAACAGATTGATTGTTTGTGACTTGGAATGATCACTGATTAAATATGACTTAACTTTTATTCGACTAGAAAAGTTAACTTGGATCATTCATGAATCATGCACTACATAACTATTTCCGGGCAATCACCTTATATGGAGGTAACAAGAGGCCATACTTGGGTTGATTATTGAATGTTATTGATTTCGTACGGTGCACACATGCCATATGACCTTACCTTTGCCCGCGAGATGACTAGGCGTTGGAGGCGCCAACCGCCTGGCTATGGGTTGAGTCTAAAGGCTTTCGTTTAGAGGTGAGTGAAGGCTGCATGAACCTACTCACAATCATATGTAGAACTCGTTTTGATAAAGCTGGTAATGGATGTACCATTACATTTTAAATACGAAATGTGGAGTTTCGTTATGAAATAAGTCCTAATATGATACTCGGATCTGACTGTACCGATGAATCTCTAACCCTGACTTCGGAGGGCGTTAAATCTAAGTTACATGCAGTACCTGGTCACCTGCATGTATTTGTTTGGCATACTGCTTGTTCATGCATTCATTTGGTTGAACTTAATTGTGGTATAACTTAACTGTTGTGTGGTTGAGGGAAATTAACTCACTAAGCTCTTGTAGCTTACTCCCCAATAGATTTCTCTTGCAGGTTGCTAGATGATCAGGCATGGGTTAAGAATTGAGGGTTGAGTGCCAACATCGAGATGCATATAAGTTAGACTCTGAGGACAGACTATATGGTTCATTGGAATTATTGTATACTACATTTAAAGTTTGTGACTTTAGTAAGTTTAAGTTTTAGAACTTTACTACCCAATTTTATTATTTGGTTGGGGATACTGATTCTCTACGGTTCTGTTGGACTATGGCTTATCAGATATCCATAGTCACATATATGTGATCGTAAGATAAGTAAGTTAAATAAATAAAAACTTTAGTGATTAATTATTTAGAATCTTGCAAACTTTAGTGATTAATTATTTAGAATCTTGCAATCTCTAACTTGCAAGATGATTTTCAAATCATGGGTGTACACATGATGTGAAAATTTTAGGCAATCTTACTAGGCCCCTGTTAGGGTCATGATAGTGATTTTCAGAGTCTAATTTTAATTATGGAAAGTCAAATGATTAACCCTCTCAACATCCCTAGTAGAGTCGTTAAGCTGTTGAGCTTGGTTTTTAACCTCCTAGTTTTATAAATTAAGTTTTCTCTAAACTGACCAGTATTAAACCATTACCTATTTAATATTGACCCCCGACTAGGGTTTAAAGAAAATCTGTTTTTAATAAGAAAACATATTAGAGTTGCCATTCAACTAAATTTGGGAAAAATAGTTAAGTTATAACTGATTAGGTAGATTGGTTATAACTTAGCCACTAGTTTGCGATAAAACTTATTTTTGAAATAGGTTTTGAAAACTGGATATCTAGATTCGAGTGTTAGAAATTTTAAACCCTTACAAGTACTACTGACTTTCCAAATTTAACCTTAATCTTAAAATTCACCCTTTTTTTTAATTTCATAAAACTTAATTGTTAATTACTCTAATTGGATGACTTAAGTAACTTAGGAAAAAGGAAAACTGGATTTTTTATTTTTATCATCACCCTATAAGTGTTTACGAACCCGCTATTTGGAATCAAACGTACGTCATTGTTTTTGTAAAGCTCCAACGAGTTAAGTTGATTTTAATTTTGAAAACATGCTGAATTTGCGTTTTTAATTCAATTTGGTTTATTGAAAAAAATTTCTAAAAAAGGTCTAAAATCGAAAACTTTATTTTTTTTAAAAATCTATAAATAGTTCCAACTTATAAAGGGTCCATTTATATTTTATTTTATTTCATTTTTGAAAACTTGATTTTTTCTAAGTTAAAAAAAAACAGACAATTTTTATTTTTTAACTTATGTAATATTTATTTTTTATTATCTTATTTATTTTTTTTATTTTTATCTGTTTCTACTATACTAAGAATAAATAAATTATGCTTTTTCTCTTCTTTTTTCCCTTCTTGTCTTTTTTTTTCTTTTATTCCTTTTTTTAATTTTTTTAGTTTTTATTATTACATTTACATTCACAAAAAATAATAAAATAAAAAAAACTGTATTTCAAATGTAGTGCACATACATAGGTTAGACCTAAAGTTAGTTTAAGTTAGACTTAGGTCACAGATCGGATCTGGTCAGTTGGAAAAGAAGATGGCCGTCGCTTGGAGGGGCCTGTAAGCATGATCAAGGGGTGGACAGTTGCTTCAACTAATCACAGGCATGATAAGGGGGTGGATGACTGCTATCTTCAACCACTCACAGTTGTGATTGGGGAGTGCAGTGGTTAGGGTTCCATAAAGGTAGCTCGGTAGGAGGACTCAAAGGTTACAGTGTTGCACTAAGGTTATCGAGTTGAAAGCTTAGAGCTTCGCGATGTTAGCCATGTGGTTAGCTTTGCTCGATTTCCTTTAAGCATAGCTACAAGTTAAAGAGAGAGAGTATGGCTTCGGGTAGAGGGAGAAAGAGTGGTAAGGGAGTGATTGTAAGTGGATTCACTACTCGTGAATGATTGTATGTCTTGCAATGAGCCCCCCAACAGCCATAGCAGTGGTTGTCATTGGGAGTTTTGAACTTTTCACTACAAACACATGTTCCAAATGATTTCTTGATAGTTTTAGTTCCAAAATTGGTGGCTTCTCTTTGAAAGATTTTAACCTAAGATCCTTTGGCTTATGGAGTGGATCAATCCCCTTCTTATCCACAATGGATTCATGAACTCCTATTTAATCTGCCACTTCTGTACAATTGTGGTTGGTTACCAAATTTTCATCTCCCTTATGCAAGCAATAGCTTAAGGAATCTTTGGCAAGCGTTTCCTGCACACATGTAGATATAACAACATTAGTGGCATTAACATTGTGACATATGTCTTCTGAGTCAAGAAATTTGTTCATTGCCTCTGGAGTTTTAAAAACTATTTCATCATCCCTGACCCGTAATATCAACTTATGCTCACTAACATCAAAAACAGCCTTAGCAGTGGTAAGGAAGGGTCAACCTAAAATGATTGGCACCTCAATATCTTCATCTATATCAAGTATAACAAAATCCACAAGAAAGATGAATTTGTCTACTTGCACTAAAACATCCTCTATGATGCCTCTAGGGTATGTGATAGACCTATCGGCTAATTGAAGACTCATGTTCGTTAATTTAGGTTCTCCTAACCCTAGCTTTTTGAAAAATTTATACGGCATCAAATTTATACTAGCTCCTAAGTCTGCCAAAGCATTATCTATCAACGAATTTCCAAGCATACAAGGAATAGTGAAACTCCTTAGATCCTTTAATTTTTGTGGCAGCTTTTTCTGGAGAAGTGCCGAGCATTCCTCATTCAATGTGACGGTTGTAAGCTCCTCTAACTTCCTCTTGTTCAATAGAAGATCTTTTAGAAATTTCGCATACTTTGGCATCTGCAAGATGACATCAACAAGAGGTAAGTTAATGTGTAATTGTTTGAAAACATCAAGCAATTTACCGAATTCCTTATTCTGATCAGTGTAACTTTCCTTAAGGCGCTGCGGGTAAGGGATGGGAGGCTTATACTGCTTCACTTTCGATGATTCCATACTTTCTTTTGATTTTAGTGGCTTTGCATCTTCCTTACGGTTGATTTCCACTTCTTTCTTAACTAATTCCTTACCATCCTTCTTCTCTATTTGCAGTTTTCTACCACTTCTCAAGGTCACAACATTAACATGTTCCCTAGGATTGACCTTGGTGTTCCCTAGGAGTGTCCCTTGTTGCCTCTCAGAGATCATTTTTGTAAGTTGGCCAATTTGATTCTCAAGATTGCGATTGGAAGCCTCTTGATTTCTCAACGATGATTCAATGTTGGATAGCCGAGCCTCATTGCCTTGAATATATTTGGTGAGAAGTTCTTCCACACTGGGCTTCTTTTCTTGAGGAAGAGGAGGTGGGAATGGTCTTTGAAATCCAGGTGGGCCAAAGTTGGTCTTCTGCTGCCCTTGGTTTTGATTTTGCCAATGAGAAATTAGGGTGATTCCTCCAGCCTGGATTATAAGTGTTGCTATAGGGGTTATTTTGTTGCTTGGATGGATTTGCTAGATAATCTACCTGTTCCAATTGTTCTTGTGCTCCATACCCCTACATACCAAAGTCACTTACATCTGATTGCACTTAATGACGTCCAATAGAGAGTACATCAATCTTCTTACTCAATAGGTCCACCTTAGCTGCCAGAGCAATTGTCGAATCCACATCACAAATTCCCATAGCCTTTTGCTTGGCTCTGGTGCTTTCCCACTGATAATTGTTCATCGCTATTCCTTCAGTCAAGTTTTATGCTTACTCAAGTGTCATTATGTTCAAAGTATCTCCTGCGGATGCATCAATCATCTGTCTTGTAGATAAATTGAGACCATTATAGAAGGTCTAAATCTGCATCCATAATGGAAGGCCATGATGTGGGCACCTCCTAAGCAAGTCCTTAAATCACTCCTAAGTGTCATATAGAGTCTCCGCTTCCAATTGAGCAAAACAAGAAATATCATTCTGAAGTTTAGTAGCTTTGCAGGTGGGAAATACTTCTCCAAAAATTTATCTACCAATTCATTCCAAGTTGTGATTGAATTTCGTAGTAGAGAGTTCAACCACTGTTTTGCTATACCCCTTAAGGAGAAAGGGAATAGCCGCAGTCGGATGGCATCATCCTTGGCTCCGTTGATTTTAAATGTATCACAAATCTCTAGAAAGCTAGAGATGTGGGCATTAGGATTTTCATCTTGGAGACCGTCAAACTGAACATATTGTTGCACCATTTGTATAATTTTAGGTGCAATTTGGAAGTTGTTAGCCACGATGGTTGGTCTTGCGATGCTAGAGTCAGCTCTAATAAGTATAGGCCTTGAATAGTCGGACATGGTCCGAGCTTCATTACCAATGTTAGCCATGTGTGGTGGATCTTCTTGCTCAATGAATTGAGTGTTGGTCTCTTCAACGTCTTCCTTAATCTCAATGATTGACTCATCTTCTATGGTAGCCACAATTTGTCTAGGTCACACTCTCAAATTTTGAAGGGCAGTTCTCTCAATTTTAGGATCAAGTTCTACCAAATCTTCCGGGTTACTTCGAGTTATGCACTGCAAGGGCAAGAAATATATAATCAATTGCAGCTCTAGCTAATGAAAATAAATAATGAAAACAAAAGAAAAAAATGGTTAAAGTAATAAAGAAACTAATGTTCTTAATATTGAAAATCCCCGGCAACGGCGCCAAAAACTTGATAACAGGTAAGTGCACCTATCAGTTCTAATATAGCGGATGTAAGTCCAAGTCGATCCCTCAAAGACTTCGAGTACTAATATTAACCTTAGCTTTATTATCTAACCAGAAAATTATGAAAGTTTGAATTAGTTAAAAATACTAAAATTAACAAACATTTTAATTATACGACTTGATTAAGCAATTGAAAAAGCGATAAAATTAAGAACGACTTCAAGAAAGTAGTAATTTATTTAAGAATTATTTCCCCTAGTGTTTAACATGTGACCGCTTAAAATATATTCAATTCAATTTCTATTATTCTTTACCGGAGGGATTCACAACTAAAGATAATACCTTTCTCAGGCATATTAACTCTAATCCTAAATTATTTACCATAATCTCTTGATTTAGTAATATAATTTAGAATTGCATTAATGTATAATGAATTCCCATACAAATAATTAACATTCCGGAAGAAACATGTATCTTATCTCTAAGTGTACATGTAATTCTCTCCAATTATGTAAAGATCTAATTATACATGTAATTTTTCAATCAACATGTATAACATCATATATTGATATTCGAGAAATATCAATTAACAATTAAACGACATAATTGAATCAAGTAAAGATAGAAACTTTATTGAGAATTATAAATCAACCCAAGAGTCACATGAAACCCTAGGTTTCATAATCCTAAATATACGAATTCTAAGCTATCATAATGAATCTAAAAACGAGTTCCATCAAAAACATAAAATAAAACATGGAAAACCTCTTTGATTGATGAAAAATCTCTCCGATCTTGAAGTCGGTGTTGTTCTTGCCTTTTTCTTCTCCTTCTCCTCGAGTCTTTTCTCTTCTCTAATGTCTCATATCTCTTTTGAAACCCTAATATGTCCTTTTATAGTGTACCAAAAGGTTTTTGTTTTCTTTACCAGATACAACCTGGGACATGACCGTGTCCCCAGGTCGTGTAACTTTCTGCCCCTGGCCAATTTCCCTACATGGACACAGCCTAGGACATGGTCATGTCCTAGACTATGTAACTTCAAAACTTCATAACTTCTTCGTTTGAACTCCGAATTAAGTGAAATTTGATTCTTTTTCTTCGTTTTCAATCCTAAAATGCATTCAAACCTTGAAATCAAAATTTTGCTTAATTAAGTATCAATTTCTTTAAAGAAAACCAAAAATGTAAGGAAAATTCTATAAAATCACCATATGAAATATCTTTAAAATCAGAGTTATCATTATCCAATCTGATGATGTCACATGTTAGGATACATGGCACAATCAGATCCTGACATGTGGTAGTCCCTGATGTAATAAAAAATGAAAAAAAAAAATTTCTTTACCCCTACCAAGATTCGAACTCCTAACCCCATACTCATAGCCAATACCAAGTCTAAGTGTTTTCTATTAGACCGTTGGCCTATAACTTATCCATATGTACAATTAAATTGCACATATAAACTAGGTCAGCCTAGGAGAAATTTAAATCTAAACTCAGGTTCAACGGCCCTACTACTAAATCTATTTCAAAACTAAAAAAAACTACCCTAATAAAAGGTCATCCTTTGAATTCCCTAAAATCTTCTTTTCTTATTTTTCAATTTTTTGTAATTTTTAAATTTTATAACTTTTTCCAAATTTTATTTTCTAAATTTCTTCTTTTCTTATGCTTCTTTCTAGATTTCCCATTTTTTATATTTTTCCAAATTTCTTATGTTTTTCTACTTTTTCTTATTTTTGTATTTATTTTGTACTTTTCTAAGATTCTTATTTTTTTCTAAATTTCTTTTTTTTTTGGGTTTTCTTTAATTTCCTTTTTTTCTTGTGTTTTTCCTAATTTAAGACCTATTTAAGAAAATAAAAATAAAATAAAGGGGACAAAAATTGAGTGTCTACATTACTAATTTATAATGTTAGTGTATACATATATTACATCCTAAAATAGATAAATATTAGAAAAATCATTTACATCTCCCTTATGATGTTCATTTCCAACATATGTACATATATATATATATTTATGTATTTACTTATTGGCTTATTTTAAGAAATTAGGGTATTGTTATACATATGCTCATATCTTTAGGTATGTAGATGTACTTATACATATATTATACTATATGTATACTTATTTAAATCTTTGAAAAATAGAGTATGTATATTTATACATATGGGTGCATACATATACCCACACTTTACTACTTATTTATATATATGTATTTATACTATATTGTAATATATTTTACATATGTATATGATAAAGTAAATATACTTAATATTATATGTATGTACATACATTAAGATGTAACCCATATATATATATATATATATATATGTGCACATAACTAAATGAATATAACGTATGTGTACATATAATTGAGTATATCTAAGTACATATATATATAAATATGTAAATATAAATAAGAGAAATTGTACATATACATACAACAAATACATATTCCTCTCATTTCATTTACAAAATATTAAGAGTACATATATTTTCTACTAACATGTCTTTTAATACATAAGGTGTTAAATTACATATTGACATTGAAAAAATATACAAAACTTATATTACAAAGAAGACTAAAATACATAATAGAGTTTTAGTTACTTTGGTCTTGAAATACTTGAAGTTGAGCCTTCTTACTTCCTCTTGAAATTAATAGTAAGGAGATGAGAAAAATAAAATAAGGTATGGAAGTTCTAATTAAATGGCAGTTAAAGGAAAAGAAGAAAACAAAAGAAAGGGAATTGGAAAGAGGGTAAGAGGTTGTTGGCCTAAATTGGAGGAAGACAAAATTCAATTTGTGTTTATAATTTGTACAAGAAAGAGAAAGACAAAGTGAAGTCTGGAATTCATGCTTAGCATATAAGAAGAAGAAAGAGGAAAAGAAGGAAAAAAGTAAAAGTAAAAGCAAGGAAAGAAAAGAAGAAAGATGAGATTAGAAAAAGTAGATGTTATTTACTTTTTTACTTTTCTAAAAATAATTGCAACTTTTAGGTAATATTTAGAATAAAATATGATGTCATTTAGGAAGATAATGTAGGATATAAAATTAATATATATTGATAATATAGAAACATAAAATATGTAGTAAAATTTAATCGATATAATTCTAGCATGCATATATACGTATATATGAAGTCACAAATAATATAAGATAATATTGGTAATCTTGTTAGTTTAGTTAATTCATTTCTTACTCTTTATGTTTGTTAGTCTTTAGGAGTTATCTCTATTCGTTCGTTAATGATTTTACGGAATTAAGCATATCGGTTGATAATTGTACCCAATTAGAGCTTTATCACCATTAGGGTAAATTTGTATGTTTTATAAGCTTAGAGTTTTGGCTTTAAGGTTTCTATTAAGTTTAAGTTCAATCCATTGTATTTATGCATATACAAGGTTTAGGGTTTTTATATGCAATTAAGGTTTTGATCAGTATAATAGGGTTTTTCTCATTTAGCTTAAGTTTAGGTTTATAATTTAGTGAAGCTTTTAAATGGTTTGGCCTTATTAATTCATGAAGTTATCTAAGGCAATCGGATCCAATTTTAGGGTTCATCTTGAAAATTTACAAGGTTTACATCCTTCCCCTATTCAAATAAGTTTTTTCCTCAAAACTTCAAAATGGATACCTAGTATTTCAAACAAATGTGGATATCAACGCTTCACTTCATCTTCCGCTTCCTAAGTCACTGATTCTTGCTCATGATTTCTCCATAATACTTTAACATACCAAATCTCTTTATTCCTTAACTTCTATACCCTATGGTCCATAATCTCAACTAGGTGTTCCTCATATGTCAAATTCTCTTGTAATCTTACTAGTCTTAGCTCGACAATACGGTTGAGATCGAGAATGTGCTTTCTTAAAATGAACACATGAAACATATTATGGATTCCCAACTGATTAGGTGGTTAGGCTAACTAATAAGTCAAATTCTTAACTCGCTTTAAGATTTCAAAAGGACTAATATATCTTAGACTCAACTTTCCTTGAGCTCTTACACGATGTATACTTTTAATTTTGTTACTTTAAGGTACATGTGATCCCCCACTTAAAATTCTAATTCCCTTATCTTCAAATCAGCCCAACTCTTTTGTCTATCTTATATCTCTTTTATATTTCGTTTAATAATAGCAACCTTGTCGACTACTTCTTGTACTAGATCCAGTCCTATTGTTGCCTTCTCTATATCATCCCAAAACAACGATGATCGGTACTTTCATCTGTACAGGGCTTCATAGGGTGACATCTGAATAGTGGAGTGGTAGCTGTTGTCATAAGCAAACTCAACCAAAGGTAAATAAGCATCCTAACTCCTCTTAAATTCAATGATTCATGTCCTTAGAATATCTTTTAAATTTTGTATGGTCCTCTTAGTTTGTCCATTAGTTTGAGGATGATATGCTGCATAGAACTGTAAATTCATCCCCATGACTTTTGTAAACTTGTCCAAAATTTCATCACAAATCAAGGATCTCTATTTGATACAATTCCTCCTAGTACACCATCTAATCTCACTATCTCCTTTATGTAAATTCAAGCCAACTTTTCTAAAGAAAAGGTTATGTTAATTAGTAGAAAGTAAGTTGACTTAGTGAGTCAATCAACAATCACCTAGATCACATCAAAACTAGTAGTTGTTCTTGGTAAACTACTTATGAAATCCATGGCTATTTGATCCCATTGCCATTTAAGGATAGGTAATGCTTGTAACAATTCGCTTAGTTGTTGATGTTTAGCTTTTACTCTTTGGCAGGTTTTACACTTCCATACAAAATCAACAACATCCTGTTTCACACCATTCCACTAGAAGTTTCTTTTTACATTGTGATACATTTTCGTTCCTCTAAGGTAAACAGCATAACAAGAGTAGTAAGCTTCACTTAAGATTTCTTTTCAGAGCTTTGAGTTATCAGGTACACATAACTTGTTATTCATACGAAGTGCTCCATGCTTATCTATTTTGAAACTAGCATACTTCTCACTTGCTATTTCTTCTCTTACTCGAATTAAAACAAGATCATTCTACTATGCTTCTTGGATTCTTTCCATCAAAGTCAGCTCAATCGCTAAATTTGATAATTCTACATCTACTTCAGGGCATGAAAATTCCAAATTCAACCTTTCAAATTCTTTAATTAGTTCTTTCTGATTAGTGGGAAGAGATGCAACTTCAACATGATTCTTTTTGCTTAAAGTGTTAGCAACTATATTCACTTTGCTAGGACAATAATTTATTCCTAAGTCATAATCCTTGATCAACTCGAGACATCTCCTCTATCTCCTATTTAATTCCTTCTGAGTGAACAGATACTTAAGGCTTTTTATGATCTATGTAAATCCTACATCTTTGTCCATATAAGTAGTTTCACCATAGTTTTAAAGTGAACACTATAGCTGCAAGTTCAAGATCATGTGTTGGATAGTTTTGCTCATGTGGCCGTAATTGTCTAAAAGCATAAGCATTCACTTTTCCACCTTGTATTAGTATATAATCCAATACATTCTTGGAGGCATTACTATAAATTATGAAAGACTCATTATTATTTGGTACTATGAGAATCAAGGCAAATATTAACCTCTTTTTCAACTCTTGAAAACTCTTTTCTTGTTTTCCACTCCATTTAAACTTCCCATTCTTTTGGGTCAACTGAGCGAGTGGTCTTGCAATGTTTGAGAAATCCTTAACAAACTTTCAATAATATCTAGCCAAACTAAGAAAACTTCGAATTTCTGTCATTGTTTCTAGCTTTTCCAGTCCACTATGGCAATAATCTTTTTTGGATCAATAGAGATACCATTACCTATTATTATATGTCTAAGGAAAGATATCTCTTTCAACCAAAAATCACATTTAGACAATTTGGCGTATGATTTGTACGCTTTGTAATGTTTGTAACACCGTTCTTAAATGTTCCTTATATTGTTCAGGTGTAGCAGAATATACTAAAATATCATCAATAAATACGATCACATACTTACCCAATGATGGTCTAAATATATGATTCATCAAGTCGATAAATGCTGTAGGTGCATTCGTTAGACCAAAAGGCATTATAAGAAATTCATAATGGCCATACTGAGTTCGAAAAGCTATTTTCAGAACACTATTTGATGTAATTCTCAATTGGTGATAGCCTAACCTCAAATCAATTCTATAAAAAGACACTTGCACCTTATAATTGATCAAACAGATCGTCAATCCGTAGAAGTGGATATTTGTTCTTAATGATCACTTTAATTAGTTCTCTATAATCAATATAATGCCTAAGTAATCCATCCTTTTTCTTAATAAATAAAACTGGTGCACCATATGTTGATATACTGAGTCTTATAAATCCTTAGTTAAGTGGCTATTGTAATTGCATCTTCAATTCTTTCTATTCAATCGAAACCATTTTGCATAGGGCTTTAGAAATTGATTCAGTTCCTAGTAATAAGTCAATGACAAAATCAATTTCTCTTTCTAATAGTAACTTAGGTAACTTGTCAAGAAATGTATTCATTACTCGAATTTCCACAACATTCAACTTCTTCGAATCAATTTCAAGAGCATTCAACCAACTAACATCTGTCATCAATTTTAGAGTACTTAATGCTTGTATTTTGTTATAGTAAAGTCTCCTTTAAATTCAAATTTTATCCCTTTAGAAGTTTTAAACACTATCTTCTTTTCTTGACAATCAATGGTTTCTTTAACATCTATCATCCAATTTATTCCCAATATAGCATCACACTTTCCCATCTCAAGAAGAATCATATCTACTTTACTGTCAAAGTCTTGAATCCTCAATGGACATCCTTTTACTATTTCTCTTATGATCATAACACTTCCTATAGGAGTTCTTACCCTAAGATAAGATTCAATAGCGTTTGTAGTCAAACCTACTCACTTTATCACTTCAAGGTATATAAAGGAGTGTATAGCTCCAATATTAAACAAAGTATACACAGAGTGCCCATCCATATTAAAATTCCCTAAATCATGATTATATATCTTACTCTCATGTTTTAACAATATAACATTTACACTCTTAAATTTTGTTATTTACTATTGCCTTATCATAACTTATACTACTCAATATATCTGTAGCAACTTAACATAGTAGTTAAAGTGCATACATGCTATGAGCTCAGAACCAATAGAATCCTTAGCTTCTTCAATTATTTCTTAGTTTTCACCTAAATAATCTTCATAACTCCAATCGCCGTCCAAATTATACACTCTAATGGTATTAACTACACTTGGGTGAGTCATTCCTATACTTGATCCTCTAATAGCTTTTCTAGTAATAGGGAGTCCAACAGCTAGTGGTGTGATAAGAATCAATCCACGACGATCCTCAGGTCAAAGCTGACCCATCAAAAGCTAGTACAGGGCTACCAGAAGCTGAAGCTAACCTATCTTAACCCAAGACTGACTTGCTCTTGTAGAAGCTAAAACAATACCCGATTGCCGAGGGGAGGAAGGGAAACAATTCTGCGTCAAGTTTGTTGTCTACCAAGAAGACAACAGATTAAATGGCCAAAGCCTCACAGCTAAAGAATAGTTTAGCATAGCACAGAAAAACTAATGCTAAGCAATCCATGAGTGTAGCAACCATAGGTCAACCTCATTGGGAGCTCACCCAAGCACAATAAGACTTCCAAACATCCTACCACTACTTGGACACCCAATTGCCAACTAGCCCCTGCTCGAGTCCAATCCCACAAATAGCTTAGATGACTACATGCCGACTACTTTGTTAACTGCACAGTTTTGTATACTTTGTAAATATTTTTCTTATTTCAATTGTGGGCTATTCTTTAAGGTTTAAGGTTTTGTATATTATTTATAGTTTTGCCACTAGGGTTTTAGGACTTACTATGAATAGCAACATTTGTAATTATCAAACATTGAAGAATATACACACAATTAGAATTTTCCTCTTTAGGAGCAAAGTCATTCTTGAGCTCTTCAAGCTAGCATTGCTAGGTTATTGAGTGTCGAATAACTCTTCAATGTTTCTTGCATTCTTATTAATCTTGTCTTTAAGATTGTATCGAACCCCTTCATTTAAGCGAGTTAGTGACTCACATCTAACATCTCATTTAAAACCTGAGTGACATTTAGTGTTCGTGAGTTGCATCAAACTTTATTTAGAGCTCAACCGTTGATTGTGTTTGTGTCTTAGCGTAGATACCGACACACATTTGCAGTCAAAAGCCCCTTCTCATGCCTTGTTCCTTTTTCCCATTCAAACCCCGAAAGCCTCATCCTTAGTTTTCAAGACTCACTGCGTGGATTCACATTAGCTTTGCTAGTATCAGAGCTTTAAGGAGATATGTGTATTAGTGTTCTCCAAAGTTTGATTCATGGTTTAGACATTTCTATGAATCATCGTTTTGTAGTGTAGTGCGTTGTTTGTGTTCTTAGTAGTTATGGTATTATATTGGTTGTATTGAGTTATAAAGTCAAGTAGCAGTAGTTTCAATAGTTATCTCTAGTTGTAAAAGTGTTTATCTGTAATGGGTAATTGCAGATATCAAGTAATAGAAATTTGTAGGTCATTGTTAGTTGCATTTTGTTGCAGTATTATTTGTGGAATTGTCTTAGAGTGGTTCTAAGTAAAGTATAGGTAAGTGTGTTACATGTTTGTTAAATTTTCTCTCTCTAGAATTTATTGTAAGGACCATAATGTCGGAAGATAATGTCAATAATACTAGAGACAATCATTATGGAAGCTTCAGGAGACGTGTTGATAACATGGAATATCAAATTCAGAATCTCGTTGATTCTATCCAGGAACTTACTAAATTAGTTAGAGACCATAGACATATTAACCCAAGTGAAGGAAGGAAATGAGCACTTACTAGTTGAAGTGGTTCCAATGAGCTTGATAATGATGAATGATAGCTAAGAAGAGCTGTTGAGCCGATGAGAAGAGAAAATCAACTTGAGCCAAGGAGAAGCAATGACAAGAGTATTGACTCCAAAGTGAACCAAAGAGCTCAAAGAAGAAAGCTAAGGCCGAGAAGAGACATAGTAGAGTAGAGCTCTAATAGAAGTGGCTAATTTGAGGTGAACTGAGCAACTCAGAATGCAAAGGATAAACCTCGAACACATAGCTAAGGACTTGATAACATCAAGCTTAAGCTACTAACTTTCGGTTATAGTAGCTGACTTGAAGAGTACCTTAACTAGGTTCCTCGAGTAGAGAAGTTGTTTGAGTGCTATGAGTATGATGACAGAATCAGAGTCAAGCTACCTTCGTTGGCCCTTATTGAATATGTAAGTCTTTGGTGGGATAAATTAGTCACCAAGTAAGATGCCGAAGAAGAACAGTCAATTAGAACTTGGAGGCTTATGAAGCGATTAATGAATAAGTACTTTATGCCAACTTACTTTAAGTAAGAGATGCTCAATGCTTTTCAGCACCTAAGGCGAGGTCAAAACATTGTTAAAGAATATTTGCAAGAATTTGAGACCTTGATGACTAGATGTGAAATTACTAAGCCACAAGACTGCACTATTGCCAAGTTTCTAAGTAGACTCCAAGATGACATTGCCAACATAGTTGAACTGCAACCATCCAACTCATTAGACAAGCTAATCAATTTGGCATAAGAATGGAGAGATAGAGGAGCAGAAGGCACTAAAGGCTGACCATTTGACCTCAATAACGTAGCCCTAAGCCTAAAATGTATGAAAAGAAGAAAAAGCCCAAGAAAAGGATGGAGAAAGGAGAGCTTAACCAACTTAACCAAATTGAGACTAAGAAAGTAGAGAAGGAGAAAGTGCCTAATACCAAAGCTTGAGAGGTTAATTGCTTCAAATGTTTAGGCTTTGGACATATTGCTTCTTAGTGTCTAAACAAGAGGGTAATGATTTTGAAAGGTAAAGGACCTGACACTCATGTAGAGAGCCATAGTGATAAGAGCATTGAGAGTAAGGAAGCAATAGACGTTTAACCTGAGACGGGAGAACCTTTAGCCTTGATGAGAAGATGAGACGACATGAAGGAAAACTGAAGTCAAAGGGAGAACTTATTTCAGATCCAATGTTTAGTAAATGCAAAGACCTATTCCTTAGTAGTTAATGGAGGTAGTTACACCAACATCTTTTATGTCAAACTAATAGAGAAGATGAGATTGCCAACTTACCCACATCCCTGACCATATGGACTAAAGTGGTTCAATGATAAGGGTATGGTCCATATACATGAAAGAGCTTAGATGGCATTCAATGCTGGATAATATGAAGATGAGGTTGACTTCAATGTAGTGCCTATAAATGCAGCAAATTTGCTTCTTCGTTGACCTTAGGAATATGACCAAAAAGTGATCCATGACTACTTCCTCAACACCTACATGATTTAGAAGGATGGGAAGAGCTACTACTTTACCCCCATAAGCATTGAAGAGATTTAGAATAGCCTAATGCCAATGGTAAAGAGAAAGGGGAAGAGAAGCCTATTCGGCATCCTGGCCTACACCCGTAATCTAAAGTCAAGGACGTATTCTTTTCAGCCCCACAGTGATGATAGGAATAAGTCTACAACGATCCTTAGGCCAAGGCCGACCTATTAGAAGCCAACGCAAGCCTACCAAAAGCTGAAGCTGACCTGTCCTAACCTAAGACCGACCTACTCTTACCGAGGTAGAACCAATACTTGATGGTTGAGGAGAGGAAGGGAAACCATTCCGCATCAAGTCTATTGTCTATCGAGAAGACAAGAGATCAAATGGCCAAGGCCAAAGAATAGCTCGACATAACATGGAAAAGCTATCTACAAGTGTAGTAACTGTAGGTTAACCTCCTTAGGAGCTTGGCCAAGCACAATAAGACTTTCAAACATACTACCTTTACTCAAACACCCACTTGCCAACCAACCCTTGCTCAAGTTCGATCCCATAGACAGCTCGGATGACTACTTGTCGACCACTTTGTTAAATGCACAATTTTGTATACTTTGTAAATATTTTTCTTATTTCAATTGTGGCCCATTCTTCAGGGTTTAAGGCCTTATATATTATTTACAGGTTTGCTACTAGGGTTTTAGGGCTTACTGCAAATAGCAACATTTGTAATTATCAAACATTAAAGAATATATATACACTTGGAATTTTCCTCTTTAGGAGCAATGTCATTCTTGGTCTCTTAGAGCTAGCATTGCTGGGTTATTGAGTGTCAAATAACTCTTCAATCTTTCTTGCGTTCTTATCAATCTTTTCCTTAAGATTGTAGTAAACCCGTTCATTTGAGCGAGTTAGTAAGTGACATCTAACCTCTCCTATGAAACTTTAGTGACATTTAATGTTTGTAAGTCACATCAAACTCTATTTTACGCCTACCTGCTGATTATGTTTATGTCTTAGTGAGTGATACCCATACATATTCATAGTCAAAACCCCCTTACGCCTTATTCCTTGCTCCCATTTGAACCCCGAAAGCCTCATCCTCGGTTTTTGAGACCTACTATGTAGATTCGCATCATGGTGGCTTGGTAGCTTGAGTAGTGGCAACTGCGCATTATGGATAAGTAGTAGATAAATGTCTAACTTTATTGCAATGAAGCAAGTGATAATGTTTCTCTTAGGACAATTAGTCACTTAGTACGAACCTTCACCATAAAAGAAACACCTACCTTATAATTAAGGACAGTCTCTAGGGTAATAATTTCCCTTACATCTCCAACACTTTGCTACTTCACCAGTAGTTTTCTTTTAAAGTGTCCTTTATGGTTTCATAAATCTTCTTATTTTACTACTATTGCTGCCACTTAGTCCTTCAAAAGGTCTTTTACCAAATACATTGACTTTGCATTTATTGATTTCTTCACTTTGTCTTTTTGAATTATCTAATACTCTTGCTTTTTCTATCATATCAACAAAATTTGTAGGCTCAACTTCCAAAAGTCTCCTTTTCATATTCGCATTAAATCTTCTGGAAAATATCTACATCTTCAACAAATCATTGGTCTGATAGTCTGGAGGTGTAAACTATAACAGTCTGTTGAATTCAACTTCATGCTACTCTATAATATGTGTCCCTTTCACAATATCAAGTAAATCTTCCCTATACTTTATCCTTAAACTTCCTAGAAAGCAGTATGCCAAAAACTCACATTTGAAGTCTTCCTAGGTGATTGGGTTCTTAGATTCTATTGCGTGGATTCCTAATAGGTACGTGATCAGATCTTTAACAAATAAGTACCATAAGTAAGTTTGAGATGTGGTAGTACCTTAAATGTCTCAAATGACCTCTCTATTTGATTAAACCAATCCTTAACCTCATTAGGACAACTTGTAGCACCTTTAAAATACTTATTACAACAAATAAATTCTAGCAGAATACTATGCCACTATCTAAAATCAAGGGGTGCTAGAGGTATAACTCCTGCTAGACTAACTAGTGGTGGAGGAGTTGGAGGCAATGAGGGTAGCTATGGCAAAGGAATCTCTCAAATAGCTATCGGGGGTAGAGCTTAAGCAGGTAGAGTACATTCCCAATCTAAGTATGCCCTTAACAATTCAATCTATGCATTAATTGTAACTAGAATTTTGCTAGTACAATCCCGTAGTGCACCTAGTTCTTCCTCTTAAGCAAATGGGCTCAATTAACTAGGAGTCTCCCTCTATGCTAGTTTCAACTTAGAAATCCATTTCCAATTTTAAGTTAGAAATAGCAAGTTGTATTTAAATAAACTTAGACAGTTCAAGCACAAAATTAAAAGAAGACATAAACATCTATAATAACAATAATAAAGAAGGCTATAATCTTTCATTTCTTGTCAACAAAATGAGGTTACATCTATTTAGTGATCACTTCTAGTGAGTGAATTCCAATTTAAGTATATAATTGTATAAACCTAGATCAAAAAATAGGGTTTTTAAGTATAATGAAGCTTCCCTCAATACATATGTCCTCACCATACAAGGAGCTCTCAAAAACATCAAAACTCTTAGAAAACATCATAAACTCACTATAAGAAAACTTTCAAAGTACAAAATGATCATACATGATCCTTAAATATACAATAAGAGCATGTATGATCACTCTAGTTCCATACAGCAACTCCAAAAAGCCACCTATAAAGATAAACATCTACAATATTTACAAAGGGTGGAAAGATGGTCTTATACTAGCGTCACCTGAAGGTCTAAACCTAAAACAGAAAAAGTAGAACCAATACTGGAGTACATGCCTGACTCTTTACTAGTAGCCTATCAAGCCCACTCCCTCAGTAATAAAAAATCTAAGGGGTTTGTAAACCTTGCAAATTAAGCCTTTTGAGTATATAATTAAACTCATGTACTGTAGATGATTTCCTAAAGTCAATAAAGTTAGTAAAATTTAAAACCGATTAAAATTTCAATTTGAAATCTAAAGAGAATATAAAAAACCCTAACTTATTAATTGAACCATACAAAAAAAACCTTAAACCTTAAATATATGTAATTATAAGAGATTAACCCCGAACTTGATAAAAACCTTAATCACATATGAAAACTCTAAATTTTATCTGTGCATACATATGAGAAATCAAACCCAAACCTAATCAAAACCCTAAAACTAAAACTTTAAGCTTATGCATACACCAAATTGCTACAAAGGCAACAAACCCTAATCAAGTATAAATATTTAATGATATGCTAAATCACGTAAAATTACTGACCAATGATTAAAGATAACTCTTAAATGCATAAGAATATGCATGTGCTAAATTCATTTATAAGAAACTATAATATTATTTTAATAGTAACATTAACTTTATAATTACACAATTAAGCTAGTGATATATAAGTTTAAATATTTAGTTGGAATTCAAATCGTATAAAGTGATTGTTAATATTATAAATCATACTTTTCACGATAGATATCTTAATTATTGTACTAAATATTATCTATATTATTATGAATGAGGTTCAATTAATTGTTTTTCTATTTATTTCATATACTTCCTTATTTTTCCTCTTTTCTTAATTTTTCTTCTAATTATGTTCATTTCTAAAAATATATAGAATAATTACTTGTAAATGGTAAGAGTAGACTAAGTCAACATTTGACTTTGGTCAAAATGTTGATCAAGTCAAAGTGTTGACTAACATCAATACATGTCCTTTTCACCTAGAATCATCTTTCATTTTCTATGGATTTCTTCTCTTTTCTTTTGATTTTTTTTTTCCATTTTCTTTTCTCCCTTTTCCATCCATTTGTCCCCTTCTAGAACCCCCTTCCTTTTTTTTTATTACACATTCAAGACACAATAAAACACACTTTTGTCTCCCCTATCCAAAATTGTGACCCATTTTCTCTTTCCCTTTCTTCTAATTTTCAATTTTTACTTCCATATCACCGACTAATCACTTACCAATTACTATATTATATACTTGCACTCCTCTTCCATATTTGAAAAAACAAAGAGGTACATTTTCATTTCATCTTCTAATATAATAAGTGAGTAGTTTGTTTGCCTTATGTAAATATTAAAATTCTTATGTGATATGTACATATATCTTAGTACATATGGGAAACTTTATTCCCATATATATAAGTGTAGAAATAACTATGTACATGTGACATATGGATACACATAAAGTGTGTATGTACAACTTTAGAAGGATACATAGTATAAATATATATATATATACATAAACAAAATCAAGAGAACATAAGTATATGTAGGGAAGATGTACATAAAGATTTTAGTAAAAACATAAAGTATAAATACATGTACATATGTTTGGTTTCCTTATAAATGGGTATTCTTTATGTACATAATCAAAAATAATGAAAATACTAAGTATATATATATATAGCATACTAACCGAACCCATAGACATGCATAAATATGAATTATATGAGAAATTTCGTAAATTATACTATGGAAATATGAAAATACATATAAAATACTTATATAACCGTATGTACATACGTGAATAAACATACATATAATAGTACTATACATATAGGTATATTTACAAGTACATGTATTAATAAACTAAAAGTATATATTCATAAACATACACATAAGATGTTTAGGCACATAAGTATAAAATTAGTACATTTGCATATTATAAAGCAAATATTTAATATAAGATAATATAATATAATAATTACATCTATGTATATATGTATGTATTGGCCGAAACCCATAATAGGTCCATAATGCATATATTAATTCATATTAACCTTATATGAGTATATGTAATAACAATAATAATAGTTTAAATTATAAGAAAATAAAAATTTAGAAGTTAATTAGATTATACATTAACAAAAAGGAAACGCAAAATTTATAAACAAAAACATTTAAACTAAAATAACAAAATTTATAATATTTTGAACCCACATCATAAGACACGGGTCTTAACATCCAAAACGGACCTTATAGTGCATACGTATGTTCGAAAATAATGAAAAATGACTATAAGTTCATAAATATTGGAAATAAAATAAAAAAGTTACATACGGTTAATGATAAGGTTCAACCAAAATGAAAACTAATAGGAACTTAAGTAGAAATTGGTGAACAAATACCTTAAAATAATTAGTTCATTTAGTTACTTACTATCGTTTTTATCTTACAATAATTAGGTGATCCTGATGAGGGTTGGGATCTTCTTAAGGACTATTACAATCAATGTAAGACATCATAGTCAAGTAAGTACTCTCAATGACTCTATACTTGTTTTTTGCTTGTAGTTAGTGTACTTAAATTGAATATTAATAACTTGATGCATGGGGGTTTAGGATATGCATGTACCTGATATTGATTGATTAATGTGAAAAATATTATTAAACACGATAATTGAAGATTTGATTATATGATTAATCATTACATGATTTAGATGGTTTGCTGATATTGATTGATCACCACCTAATTTGACTTAATTATATTTAGCTTATCTTAAATTAAAAAGGGTCATGCATCAACCATGTATTGCATTTCTTATTCCGGCCATCACTTCATACGAAGGTAAGGAAAGGTTATGCAGGGGTTGTTTATATACATTGAATTAAAGTGTTTAGTACGGTACACCCATATAACATGACCTTATCCTAACTTATGGGCTTACTAGGTGCTAGAGACATCAACCGTATGGTTGAAGGTCGAGTTTAGAGACCTCTACTATAGGGTATGAGAGTGAATTGTGGGGGTCACCTCACCGCTAGGCTTGGGATTTCATGTACTACTAGATTTCTTGGAAATGGAAATGTATTTTGTGAAATACGAAATTCAAATTACAGTTAAAAACTAAGGTGCTAGAGCTCAATTGTAATTGATGTCGATGTATCTCCAACCCTTACCTCGGAAGGCATTAAAATCTAATGTCATATGCAGTATTGGTCAATTACATATATTGTTGGCATGCTGTGTCTACATGTATTCATATGGTTAATAATTTGTTCGATAACTGTTTGCCAGTATAGTATGAGAGATAACTCGCTAAGCTCTTATAGCTTACTCCCTAATAGTTTTTCTTTTGCAGGTTGATAGATAAGTAGGCATGGGTTAACAACTGAGTGTTGAGTGCAAGTATTGAGATGTTTTAGAGGTTAGAATTGGAGAAAGATTGTATAGCTCATTTGAGATTTTAAATGTAACTACCACTTATATATTTTGAATTAGAAACCCCGATAAGTTTAAATTTTAAGTTTATACTACTTGATCTTATTATTTGTTAGAGGATACCGATTTTTTGCGATTATGAAGAACTATGGAATATTGGATGTCCATAGTTATTTGTATTTTACAATATGTTAATTAATTAACAATTTAGAAACCTTAGTGATAAATTATTTAGAGTCTTGCAATCTCTAACTTGCAAAGCGATTTTCATATCATAGGTGCACATAAGATATGAAAATTTTAGGCAATCCTGCTAGGCCCCCTATAAGGTCCTGACAAGGTCTAAGCTAATAGTAAGTGCATTAGTGAGATCACCTCCAACTACTACTATAGGAAGGAGTTCAAGGTTAACTTGATACTACTCAAATTCCTTAATAGGGGGTAACTCTCGAATAGGCCTGATATGAGAAATAAGAGCATCCATATGTACATCAAACTCCTTAATCCCTATACCCTATCTAGGTCCATCAACCTTAATCTCTTATGGATGATTAAACCAATGCTCAATATTAGCCCAAAAATTAGCCGTTGCTCTAGCATTATATTAGGTAATGATCTAACCATGATTGATACAATAATCTGTAGCTAGGGCCATGTCATGACTGACATCTCGCTAGTAGGTAAATGAAAGGGGCACTAGTTAGGGCTCAACATGGACTAGCAATACCAACTCACAAGCATGCCTAGCATTTTCCTTTTCTTCTAATTGGTAAATGATCTCTTCATCTATCAATATCATACCTAGTATATGGATAGTCTAGTAAATTCTTCAATCTAGCCAGTAGGTATTAAGACTTACTCCTCAAGTCGTGAAAACCCTATCTGAAGTACGCGACCTACCTACTAGCGCTAAATCCTTACCTAAAATTTGAAGTTGCCACCTATAATCGTATAATGTCTCACTAGCTTGGAGACATAACAAGACCCAATTAGTCAATAATTTGAGACCTGACATCAAAGTCAACAAGACACATAATTACTTCCATTATTATATTGGTCTAAAGTTCATTAGCAACTTAATTAATTTCTAAATTTGTATACTTTTTAAATATCTTTATTTTTATGTCAATCTTATAATAATTTTACTATTTTTACTATTCTAAGCTTAAATCAATAACTATATTACTTTTTGTTATATTTGTAATCTTCCAATTTACTTATTATGATTATTATCCTATATTTTATAAATTGCAATTTTAATTGGAAATTTTAAGAGAAGTTGATGTGGTAGCTTTTGATTGGTTTAAAATGTAATTCTCATATGTTGTTCAATTTTTGTATGTTACCAATTTATAATGTTAGTTTATACATATATTACATCCTAAAATAGTTAAATATTAGAAAAATCATTTCCATCTCCCTTATGGCATTCATTTCCAACATATGTACATATATATATTTATGTATTTACTTATTGGCTTATTTTAAGAAATTAGGGTATTGTTATACATATGCTCATATCTTTAGGTATGTAGATGTACTTATAAATATATTATACTATATGTATACTTATTTAAATCTTTGAAAAATAGAGTATGTATATTTATACATATGGGTGCATACATATACCCACACTTTCTACTTATTTATATATATGCATTTATACTATATTGTAATATATTTTACATATGTGTATGATAAAGTAAATATACTTAATATTATATGTATGTACATGCATTAAGATGTAACCCATATATATATATATATATAATATGTGCACATAACTAAATGAATATAACGTATGTGTACATATAATTGAGTATATTTAATTACATATATATATATATATGTGCACATAACTAAATGAATATAACGTATGTGTACATATAATTGAGTATATTTAATTACATATATATATATATAAATATATAGATATAAATAAGAGAAATTGTACATATACATACAACAAATACATATTCCTCTCATTTTTGTTACAAAATATTATGAGTATATATATTTTCTACTAACATATCTTTTAATACAAAAGGTGTTAAATTACATATTAACATTGAAAAAATATACAAAACTTATATTACAAAGGAGACTAAAATACATAATAGAGTTTTAGTTACTTTGGTCTTGAAATACTTGAAGTTGAGGCTTCCTACTTCCTCTTGAAATTAGTAGTAAGGTAATGAGGAAAATAAAATAAGCTATGGAAGTTCTAATTGAATGGTAGTTAGAGGAAAAGAAGAAAACAAAAGAAAGGGGATTGGAAAGAGGGTAAGAGGTTGTTAGCCCAAATTGGAGGAAGACAAAATTCAATTTGTGTTTGTAATTTGGACAAGAAAGAGAAAGACAAAGTAAATCTAGAATTCATGCTTAGCATACAAGAAGAAGAAAGAAGAAAAGAAGGAAAAAAAAAAAGAAAATAAAAGCAAGGAAAGAAAGGAAGAAAAGGGAAGATGAGAAAAAATAGTTGTTGACTTTACTTTTGTCTTATAAATTTGTCATATGGAAAACCTTTTAAGCACTTGTGTTGCCATAAGTTTGTAAGGGAAAAAGAAAGGAAGAAGGAAAGAAAAAAAAAATAAGAAGAAAAAGTTAATTTTTGACTTTTCTTAAAGTGAATTCCAACTTTTAAGTAATATTTGGAATGAAATATGATGTCATTATGGAAGAAAATGTAGGATGTAAAATAATATACGTTAGTTAGTACATAAGCATACAATATGTAGTAAAATTAAATCAATATAATTCTAGCATGCATATATACATATATATGAAGTCGCAAATAATCATAAGATAATATTGGTAATCTTGTTAGTTTAGTTAATTCATTTCTTACTCTTTATGTTTGTTAATATTTAGGAGTTATCTTTATTTGTTCATTAGCAATTTTACGTAATTACGCATATCAGTTGATAATTGTATCCAATTAAACCTTTATCACCATTATGGTAAATTTGTGTGTTTTATAAGCTTAGAGTTTTGGCTTTAAGGTTTTTGTCAAGTTTAAGTTCAATCTCTTATTTTTACGCGTATATAGGGTTTCGGGTTTTTATACGTAATTAGGACTTTGATCAATATATTAATGTTTTTCTCATTTAGCTTAAGTTTAAGTTTATAATTTAGTGAAGCTTTTAACTAGTTTGGCCTTATTGACTCATCAAGTTACATAAGGTACTTAGATCCAATTTTGGGGTTCATAGTGAAAATTTTTGGAGTTACTTAAGATTTTGAATATTGGGCTTTCTTTACACACATAAAAAGATACAAAAGATATGGATAAAAATAGAAAGTTTCCCTTTTTTATTTATATACCAAAAGTTAATGATGTGGTTGATTGGGTAGCTTTTATCATAAGTAACAGGATGCATCCTTTGTATTGGTGGTTAACTCCCCATCCTATCTAAAAAATTCTTATCCTTAATGACTATGTTTTTCTTATGTAAGGATTTGGATCCCTTAAATTTTTTATTTTTAACTTTTCTCAATTTAGAAATCAATGATCAAGATTGTCTAGATTTTTAGAATACCTTATGAATGTCATCATAACATTATTTTTTTAATTATGATTTCAACTGTTGATTACACATAATAGCGTTTTACAAAAGCAAATTAAGGACAATTAAGAGAAAGTAAAACGGGATGATCCATTTCTAATCAAGGTAATATTACTAGATACTACATTCGCTATACATATGTAAATTTAACATTAATGTGTAAAACATTAATAGTTTTATATATAATTATTATTTTACAAAAATTTTATATAATATTAAGAACATTACAAAGGTGATTAAGAGGCTTCTATAACCATAAACTAATATATTAATAAATTAAAAATGTTGGATAGAGAAAATGATGAAATCAGTATACTTAAGATTTTGGTTAAAAAAATTAACACTACTTTGATTTTATATATTATTAACTTATAAAAATTCTATATGAGTAAGCGATTGGGGGAAGAGATAAAAAAAAAGGAGATGAACAACTAATCTGAAAAAATAATTTTTTTAACGACAATCAATTAAATGCAATATAATGAAAAGGAAGGAGTTTAAATAAGGGTGGGAGTAATGCAACTTTTATAAAAATAAAAAGAAACACAAATTTGAAAAGAAAGTATAGCAATAAGAAGATATTCTGCCATAAATGAGCTGCAAATGAGAGAGAAAAGGAGAGATTTAAGAATATCACAACCTTGTCCACGATATTATTAACCTAAATTTTCATACCATATGTTTTGTTAGTTATTTCTAATATATTTTGTATGACATCATAAAAAATTAAATAAATAAAGGGAATAATATAAAGGAAATAATTAATATATTAGATGGGGTAGAAAAGTTAAAAAAAAAAGTTATTTAAGGAATAACGAGGTCGTTTCCACCCTCAAATGTAAATAGACTTGGTAGAAAACCCTAAGACTCTTTTGCTTCATTGTGTATTACAAAGTCCTCTCTAAGTGAACCTCAAAAGAAAAGTTAAGATAAAGCTATATTTAGGTAATTCTTTTATTTTTGACACTTGAATCATGTTATTCACTAACATCAAGGAGTGTTGCATCATTATGGAAGCATATGATTTGGGTTTTACAAGGCAAAGTAAGGAAAGAGTGGAGCCCTAATTCAATAAGCAAGTTGTTAATTATTGATTGAAAAGAGATTTTGTTGTTGTTTTAGTTAAGCATAATAATTGTTTGTAAACCTAAGCATGTCGCTTAAGCATTTTGTGGCGAGGATTTCAATTGCTTTTCAATCCCTAACATAAGGTATGTAATATTCTTATCATTGATTTTGATGTTGTATTTAGGGATCAGAACATATCTGAGTGTTCCTTGTTGTTAATGTGGTAAAGAGAGCCTAAAGCTATGGTGAATTTATGTGATTTATGCATTATGAGACATTGTGGGATGGATTGGGATAGGTTCGAGTTGAAAAAAAGAAGAGGATTGTCAAACAAATGGAACACGGTTGAGAACTACAGTTGTAAACCTACACATGTTCCCCTCATTGAGAATTTTGGTTAGAGCATGATAAGAAATTTTTGTCCTGGAGGAACATGCTTGAGGACCATACCTTAATACTATAGCCATAGATCCTAGCCGTAGTCATGCAATATTGATAAATCATGGGTATGAATTGAGGAGTTCAACTTAGTGAAGGATCATAATCTAAGATCACTATCGTGTTCCTCAAGCATGATATTGTACCTTCCATTTCTTTCTGTCTCTTGTTTGTTACCTTCATAAACCATAATTTAACCAATCCTAAACGCATCTAAAGATCTAAGTTGAACGTAAAACCTTAAAATAAGCTACAATCATGATTCAAGAACTTAGAAAGATAATTAAGTGAACTTAACTAGGAAGAGATAATAAGAGAATAGAAACTAAAAGGAGCAATTTTGTGAATACTTCAAGTGTTGATGTTAAAGAAGCTTTTGACTTAGAGATTTTCCATTGTTCTAAGGACTTAGGTATGTACTTCCCTTACCTGTTGATTGTGTTTATATAGGTTAGTATAACTATAACCTGATTAAAGAATATTTGGACTATTAATTTCATGATGATTAAAGACTATTTACATGAAATACTCTAAGTTAGGGTTAGTCGTGAATGATCATAATTGTGTTATATTGCAGATATTAAATAAAGAGATGTGAACCGATGGTGTACTATTTATTATTGACTACATTATTGCATGTGACTTTGTATATTTCTTAACATGCGTATGTGTTTGTGGGTTGTATGTACTCGGCTCTAGTTCATTCTTTTCTTTTTCAACTATAGGAACTCTAGATGAGCTAGAAAACTATGATGAAAACAAGGATGCGTACTATTATTATCAAGATGAAGATTCAAGAGAATATTACTATTATTATGAGGATGAGATATGAGAAGCTTGATCTAGTCATTTGAAGAGACTTTTTTATTTGAGGAGTTTTGTTTGGTCATGTGACTTTGAATATTTTGATTAAGTTTTTTAGTTTTATTTATTGAGGAGATTAATTGTTACATGCAATTACTTTGAAGAATTAATTATTATGAGAGTTTAAGGGGTTATTTATTTTATTTGTTAAATATTTTAGTAGCTTGTTTAGGTTAACGTGTCAATAGATTTCTAGGGACATGTGGAGGTCTACAATGCTCTTAAGCCTAAGGGTGTAACATATTAAAGTGGTATCAAAGCTAAGATATATAAATCTACAAAGGCTAGGCAAATAATCCATAGGATGGTAAGCCATGATGAATGAGGGTACTTAAATGGGAATCCTTAGTAATAACAATATCTCAATAATCCTTGCTTTCTTTTCTTTCAGTTCTTTTCCTTGCTATTTCTTCTATCAACCTTAGCTTCTTTTTATTTTGCTTTTAGCTATAGAATGCCATCAAGAAAAAGAGTTAATTTGGGAGGAATTGCAAGAGCTACTCATGTAAACCTGGCAAATTTCCTAGAACAAGGGTTGGAAGTTAATAAATTCTCTTGAAAGATACCCTTACTATTGGCAAGATAACTAATCCTAAACACAAGAGGCTATGCTCAAAAACCTTAATGCAAACCTTTAAAACCCTAAATGGCGGTTTTAACCCTAGTTTGACTCCTATACTCAAAAGCCCTAAAATCGTATAACCAAAAGCCAATAACTAATGTTAACTCCTAAGGTTAATCTAATCTAACAAAATTAATGCCAAACCCTTATGAGAAATAGACTAATAGTCGAAGTCTAAGAGAGCTCCTCGAAAACAATAAAAGGCAAGCTAAACCAAAAATGAATATTGGTTTAGATAACCCTAACAATAAATTCAAAACCTTAAAACAAATACTTTAGCCCTTAAATGAACCTTCATATACTAAAATCATAATTAAAACCCTAATATATGTGAGCCTTTAAATTGTAAAACCCTAATCTAACTATTGTACTATAATTAAATAGTAAAGCTATTCATTAATCGAAAACTAATCGCTTAATTGCCCTAAAATCTTAATCTACCCTCTAAAACATATTCAAACAGCAATAATTGTCTCAATTCCTTAAAATAATTAGACAAGATAACCCAATGGGCTTAACCAACTTAAGTTGACACATTAAGCCCTAAAGTGTACCTAATTTGTGTCAAATGTACAAGTAATTAAGATTAAAAAAATTAATTATACCTTAATTTGCTAATTAGGGTTTTACATCATAATTAACTATAAGTTAAGAGCGATTAATCATATAAAGCCAAAGGGATTCTATGAAAATATCTCCTTCATGATGCTAACCTTACACTTGGGGAGACAATATGAACCTTGTAAACTTTTAGATTCGAACTTAGAGTCAAATATAGGAGTTAATAAGTAATCCCTAAAACTACTCAATATATAATAATAAATCATATAATAGAAAAGGTTAAAACCTAAATCGTAAGTCATAAACCTTAAATAATAAGTCAAAAACCTCACAGAAGATAAACCCCTAAAACATTAATCGTACGTGTAAAACCCTAAAAACCTTAATATGTTAGAAACCTTAAAATGATTGGAAAATATTAATAGATTGATTAAAACATTAATTGGAAGTCCAAAATAGTAATTCAACTAATAAAACCTAAGTATATCCCTAAGCTATACGCTAATCGCAAATAATTTCTCTAATAGCTTAGAAATCCTAAATTGCTAACCTAGTACACTGTTAGAAAACCCTAATTGATCCCAAATAATAAAGGACTCAAACAAATCAAGTAATATAGATCAATGAACTTAATTAAAGAGATAAAATATGGTGAGACAATCATGATTATTTAGCTTAATTACCCTTAAATCCATCTATCAACTCTCATTACATCTTAATTACTAGTAAGTCAAACTCAATTAAAAACAAAAGACACATGATTAATTGATAATTAAAGTACATTAGTCCTTAAGTAGACAAAATCCCTCCTCATTTGGCAATAAACAAACAAGGTATAATAGTACCAAGAAGGGACCATGTACCTTCATCCCATATTAGCCACCTCTTATCCTCATTAATCAACCTTCAATATCTACCATCTTACCCCTCTAAAACCCTCATTCGACACTATTCTTCATGCATAGAAAACCTTAGAAAACATTCTCAAGAAATCTAAACAAAAACTAAAGGAAAAAGGAAAGAAAACAAAAGGAGTTGTTAGATACCCCCTCCCCCCCTCTCCTCCCTATGTACCTTAATGCCTCACTCCACTCCACTAAATGATAAGTCATCACTACCAAAAGATCATATACATACCCTAGTTTATTGCCGATAAATGTTTACCTTCAACAGAGTAAGTTTGAATTTCATTTTTTAGTGGAAAAGTTAGAACTCGTGTAAGCCAGCCTAAGGTAAATCTCACTTAACTTGACTTCCTTGTTCACATAAGTTATAGCTATGGTATCTTGAGAGTTTGAGATTAGAAATACTATATAAATATGTATAATCATGTGTAGACTCTGTAAATTTAACCTTCTAAACCTAGTATTTGACTCGATTATTTTAAATATTTCCTTAAGTTGATAAGACCACATAAAATGAAAACCAACTAAAATTTAAAACTCGGAATTTAAAACGAGCTTGAAAGATACTATTATACGATTTGGAAACCCTAATCATGTAAGAAAACCCCAATCCTTACATATGCGTATTTTTAAAATATATATATATAAACCTAAACTTAACAGGAACTGTAAATACTAAATATAAAAGAAAAAATTAAATTAAATTAAAACAATAAAATTATCTTAATGCTTGAAAAGCCATTAATCAATAAAATTATCAATAGTTTTGTGAAATCATATGAAACCAATAATGAACGAATCAGGGATTATTTCAAGCGATAATAAACAACAAAACTAAGTTAGTTAAAGGAATAAATTAATAAATTTACAAAAAAATTTATTTTACTTGTGTACATAAGTAGCCCCATAATATGTATATACATATAAATATATTAATAAGTAATTTCCTTCTCTTTTCCTAATCTATCGTATGATATATATATGATATATATATATGTGTTGCATAACAAAGCGATATTCCTAAATAATTCAGCCAATTGAACCTTAAGCTCCTAAGTATAATTCAATTATTCCCGAGCTGGTGAAAAACCTTAAAACAATTAAGGACTTATAACCCTAAGCGGCTAATTGAGAATTTAATTTGAACAATTTTATTCAACTTTAGAAATTTCCATAATTTTATAAGAATTAAACCATGACTTACAAATCAATTTAAGAGATAAACTCCAAAATAATTTCATATAAGACAATCTCCTTATCCTCATGCATAAGATTTGTGCACACGAATAAATAAACCAACCAATCATCCTAAATAACTTATCAATTGATAAATATAAACCTTACTTTTAGTGGGCTCATGATTCAATTAAAAGTACCGTCCGAACATTCCTAAGAATCAACAAAAATAAGAATTTAAGCTTACATTTAGAAACAAATCAAATTTTTTCCAATTCAGAAACTAATTATCGATAAAACCTGAGCTTGAAGAATTACGAGCTCTAAAGTTACTTAAAACCCTAAACCTTAAAACCATTAAGGAATTTTAACCCTAAGTAATTAATCAATAATTTAATTTGAATAATATCATTCAACTTAGAAAATTTCACAATTTTATAAAAATCAAATCATAAATTACAAAACAATGCGAGATGAAAACCCAAAAACAATTTCCTATAAGGCTATGCCTTTATCTTCATGTATAAGCCTTATACACAAATAAGTAGACCAACCAAACACCTTAGATAACTTATCAATTGAGAGTTGGAATCATTTATCAATTGATAACTTATCAAAATCTAATGATAAGACAATTTCCTTATCACCTCTTCACTTATACTACATATGGACAATTTTTCACAAGATTTCATGAGCTTAACTTTAATAAATGAGACAAGACCACTTCATGGTATAAAAAGACTTCAAATGGCAGATTTGGACAAGGGAGAAAGGGGGGTCATGCTCTTGTTTTTCAACCATCAATCACTTTCTCTTACACATCACTATTCACCCCTTAATGCTTACATCATCAATAGTTGCAATTGTTGACTTTTGTGTAAGCTACAAGATAATTAATTAAAGCTTCTTTCACACACTTCTTTCCTCATTCAAAATCTACCACACTTTCCCTCTTTCACTCACATTTTCACTTCCTTTTCTCTCACTTTAAACACAAATCAAAAGAAGAAATCAAACTCCACAAATTCTTAACATTGCCGCCACCATTTTGCTTCCATACTCACGGCAATTTCTCTTCTTATTCTTGTGTCATTTTCTTTCACCATCTAATATCTTTTAGAACCATTAGAACCTTCCACAAACTCCATTCCAAAAGAACAAAAGATTCGGGTTCCAAAAGGGTTGCAAAAGAGGAAGGAAAGTTAAGAGCTTAAGTGGAACCTTTGTGTACAACCACCATAATTTGCTTTAAGGACAAGTAAGTATTTCTTGTCATTGTGGGTTAGTGTTTATGATTAGGAGACTTTGATTTCTTGAAGATATAAGTAAGGTTTAAGTTGTTATAACACCAAAAAATCGTTTTAAGAAACAAACCATGAAACCTTTACATGAAGTTGAAATATGAGCATGTAAAGTTGGTGTTTTGTGAAGACATTTGTTTAATGCTTTGAATGGAAGATTTTAAGCTAAGAAAGTCTTGAAATAAGAACTTTAATGTAGGATGATCATGCTGGACGTGAGGGTTCCATAGTCATTTGGATGTTGATTTTATTTCCATTAAGTTAAACATGCTCAAATCTAGACTTAAGTTAAGGAAAAATCCATCATATGAGGTTTTATGAAGAAACCAACTTTGTATGACATGAGCCATCATATGGAGGTTTTATTAAGTATAATATCTTTTATTTCCTTATGTGGAGCATGAGTTAAAGGATCATTTGATGGAAGAGAACTTAAGTTAAGATTTGCACATAAGTAGTCTAAGTGCATAATCTACCCCCTAAACTTAAGGAAATGATGAAACAAGTTGAAAAACCAAGTGAGGACCCCTTAGGACCAACATGAACAGATCTGGAACATGGGAAAATGAGGACTAAAAATATGATAAAAGTGAAAGAACAAAGTGAAAAGATTAACTAAAGCAAGTATAGTGAGCATATAAAGCTTAAAACTCAAAACCGAGCTTAAAACTCCTAAAACAAGCCTAAAACTCTTGGATGGGCTTTCAATAAAAATCTGATCAGCACCTTAAAGTACCAAGAAAGGTTGTTTTGAAGCCCATAAGAAATCCACCTAAGGTCCCATAAGCCCACCAAAGTCATAAACCTTAGTTTGAACTAAAAACAAGCCCATTTGATAACTTAAGCTCACTAAAGGACCCAAGAAGTAGTTGTTAGCCTTAGGAATATAAATTAAAGTTGTAAATCTGATCTCAAAGAGTATTTTAAGCTTAGGATAAAATCTAAAGACTAAGCCTAAAGGATTCCTCAAGTTATCAAAAAGCCCATTTACCAAACAAGGCCCAAAAACACTCCAATACATGAAGAACGCTACTGTTCTGACCCATGGACAGAATTGTATACCTCATTTCGAAAATCTAACCTTACCATGTTAAAGTACACTCGAAAACGATGAAGATTGACTAAACAAAGTTTTAAATCTGATCTCAAGGAGTATTTTAAGCTTAGGATAAAATCTAAAGACCAAGCCCAAAGGATTCCTCAAGTTATCAAAAAGCCCATTTACCAAACAAGGCCCAAAAACACTCCAATACATGAGGAACGCTACTGTTCTAACCTATGGACAGAATTGTATACCTCATTTCGAAAATCTAACCTTACCATGTTAAAGTACACTCGAAAACGATGAAGATTGACTACAAGATCATAAAAATCGGATTTAAAACGAAAAAGTTATACGCGATTGAACTTTTAAGTAAAACCGGAAAAATTTATGAAACCAAGTCCAAAGTATAACTTAAAGGGTTTTAGCTTAGTTTTCTAGGTTTTATTTCAAATCCTTATAGTATCATATTTGCGATGTCCAGGAGACCCGACTTTGGGGAGACGACCTATCCCGGATTATTTTGATTGATCCGCATGGCTGGGTGAGTAAATTCCCAATGACTCTTTACTTGATTGTGCTTGTAGGATAGATGCACCTAAACTATATATATAAATTTGGATGCTTGTGGGATATGGGAGATGCATGTGTTTGAATTTATGGATGAATGCGATGATTTTTTTTAATTATATATAATAATGGGAATTGTTTGTAATGCATATATATATGTGAATTGTATGGAATGAAATTGTTTTGGTCACTCTAAAAACCAAGTTAATCACTTGTACAGTTAAGAACTCAAAATGAATCATGCATTCCCCATATTGCATACGGATAACACCGACTGCCGCTTCACGCAGAAGATGGGAGGGGACTCATAAGAATACGAGTTTCCTATAGGATTGGGCACTAGCTATGCCATCATATATATTGAGTCTCTAACCTAAGCTGATGGGCTTACTAGGCGCTTGGAGACGCCAACCGTCGGCGAGGGGCCGAGTCTTGTGGCTTCTGCTTAGGGCGTGTGTTTGTGGATTGCGGAGGCCACCACACCGCTAGACTTGGGATTTTAAAAGATATGATTTGATTTTAGTAAAGGAAGTATACATACATATATATATATTATATATATATATATATATATAGAGTTTTGTTTTGGCATAAGCACGATAGTTCAAATGAAATAAAACCTAAGGTCTAGAACCCGGATTTTGGTTTGGGTCGGTTAATTATCTCTAAACCCCGACTTTAGGGGGCGTAATTCTGAGTCATATGCAGTTCCTAGGTCACTGCATGCGTTGTTTGGCATACTGATTGTTCATGCATTCATATGATTATGCATTTAATAAATTTCTGTCCTGCGGTATTGATGAGGGTAATTATCTCACTAAGTGTAAGCTTATAACCCAATAGTTCTTTTCCTTGCAGGTTGATCAATAGTTGGGAATGGGATAGGAATCGAGTGCAGAGTGCTACCATTGAATCAGTATGATGAAAAGCCTATGTAGTTAATTCGGAATGCTCCGAAAAACGACTAATGTCTCAATTAAGTTTAGTATCTTTAGTAAGTTTAGAATTGTCTATCTTATTTCACTATTTTAGTAGGGGATACCGATTCTCTGCGGTTCTAAAGAATTGTGGAAAAATAGATATCCATAATTATTTATATTATATAATGAGTCAATGAACTAAAATTGAAGACTCTAGCAAATAATTATTTAGAGTCTTACAATCTCCGACTTGCAAGGCGATTTTCTTATCATGGGTGCACACGTGATATGGAAATTTCAAGCAATACTACGAGAACCCTCTTAAGGTCGCTACATCCTGTACATATCATTTTAGAGCCTTCTAATTACACATTCATTCATGTACTTAGCTAGTTTGTTATTTGTATTCTAGAGGCCTAAGAGATAGTTTTATGTAGACAACTTGAAAACATGTTGATCAAACTTCAAGAAACCATAAGTACCATCGATGCTACCCCCCTGCTTGATATGTATCCATCTTGTTTTTACCATGTTAGGTGATGTTATTAGCTTAAAACAAATATAAATATGATTAAAACAAGAAAACATACTAGAATAAGTATTAGATGAAAAAAGTTGAAGGAAGGCTTAGAAGAATCGTACTTGGCCAATACTTTCATGAAAGTTTCAAGTCTATTAATTTTGATTTATTACCTTAATAATATGATTATTTAGTGTTAAGTATGATTTAGGATGGAATGAACCAAGTTAAGTGGGGTAGTGATAAGTTAATGGCCTAAACTAGTTAAGTTAGTGATTAAGGCCTTAGGAATAGTGTTAAGAACTCCCTTAATGAGATAAACCAGATCTGGAACACTTAGTAAAATGGGTTATTTAGTGGACTCATTAGAATATTTGGCCCATTGAAATAAGTTAGAATCAAGTGTAGGGTCCTAAAATGCAAATTAAACCTAAACTAGCATAATTAATTATTAAACCCTTAGAAATACTATTAGAAGACCAATAAATGAAAAGAACCAGATCTGAATCCTAATAGAAAAATGGGCTTATCTGAAGGCTTTTGGTAGGCTTAAGCCCAAAATAATACGTGGAGTTAGGCTTAAAGTCCAAAAATGCAAAATAAGCCCAAAAGTTCTTAAGAGAACAAGGAATAGAGCCCAATAACTTAGTGAGAAAATTTGATCCCTAAATTAAAAGTCTCATGAAATAAAATATAAAAGGTTTATTAAAAGTAAATTAAAGCCATCCCCTATAGGCCCCTTAGTAGGCAAGGGTCTTAAACTATTAAAATGATCCATTTAGGCCCATAAGAGCAACACCAAGGCCTAAGGTGAAAATTTAAAGTGTTAGGTAAAAAAGCCCACTTAAAATACCTAATAGGAAGCCCAAAATATTAAGTACACGGTCCAAGATCAAAAGCCAAGTCTAAAGCTTAAAACTAGACTTAAACCCTAAAGTGACCAAACTCACCTTGTGGGCCTACGAACTTATAAGGCCTAAAACGAAACCTTGCTAACCCAAAAGCCTCAAATAACCCCATTAAATGAAAGAACACTAAAAAGCGATGAAAATCAACTATAAGAATATGAAATTTCGACTAAAAACAAGAAAGTTATAACAAAAATACGAAATAAGCAGAAATAGGGAAATTATAACGAAGCTAGCGAATAAATTACATTTAAGATGAGTCTTATTTACTTTAGTTACCTTACTCAAGTGATTTAGGATGCTAAGCTTGAGACTACAAAGGACTATTGGGAATACTTAACTTCAAGGTTAAATGAGTATAATGCCCCTATTTTACTTTGTTTTGTACTTATATTTAATGTACTATCTAATTATATTTTATAATTAAACTTGATGCATGTTAGGGTATATAGGAATTTGTGTGTACCTACTTTGGTTGAACTATACTTGCAAAATATCTTAAGATATTTCAAACACTCTTGTTTACTGCATTAGAACGTAAGGCGTTAGAGTGTTCAAAATATACTTGCTTCACTACCCTATCAATCTAGAATTAATAAATATTCAGCCTTTAATTAAATTGGACAGGCATTACATCTTACAACATGAGTTAAAGGGCATTGATACCACGTAGTAGAGCAAGAGATCATGCTTGGATGGATCTATATTGATATTATATATTGTGATTGTTTATTGTACGACATATTACGTGCAACATATTCTTGCCTCAACCTTTGAGAACTACTTAGCTCGGGGGTGTGTCGCCTTTTGCTTGAGGCCAAGCTGTATCTACTATTGAGGGTGGTTATATTGTTAAGAGATTTCACATTGAATATGGATACTTAGGTCCTAAAGTACCTAAATACTTCCCAACTCAAACAATGGTGTGTGTTAAAACCATGTCGTATATAGTTACTGCTCGATTTTAGATACTTTTGCATTGTATATGCTTGTACATACATTCATATGTTTGATAAATAACTTACTCATTATTGTTTGATGGTAAACTAGGAAGGTTACTCACTAAGTTGAATCCAGCTTACCCCCCAATAGTTTCTTTTATAGGTCTTACAAAGTTAGGGCTAGGCAAGGATTTGAGTGAAGAGTACTCCATCAAGTAGAGCAAGTAGAATATAAGTTGAGGAAAGCAAGCGTATAGTTGACTTAAACTTTTAAGGTATTTAGTAGCATTATGATTATAAAGATATAGATACCCTTTCTTATTGTTTGGTGGGTGATGTAAACCCTACTTTTAGTGGGCCAAAGATTTGAGTATGAGTACTTTTCAAACATTTCTAAAGATCAACTAAACCAAAAACTTAAGTTTATATTTAGAAACGAATTAAATTTTTCCAATCTAAAAACCAATTATCGATAAAACCCGAGCTTGAAGAACTGCAAGCTCTAAAGTCACTTAAAACCTTAAACCCTAAAATAATTAAGGAATTTTAACCCTAAGTAATTATTCAATAATTTAATTTAAATAATTTCATTCAACTTTATAAAATTTCACAATTTTATAGGAATTGAATCATAAATTACGAAACAATACAAAATGAAAACCCTAAAACAATTTCCTATAAGGCCATGCCCTTATCTTCATGTATAAGCTTTACACATAAATAAGTAGACCAACCAATCACCTTAGATAACTTATCAATTGAGAGTTGGAATCATTTATCAATTGATAACTTATCAAAATCTAGTGATAAGACAATTTCTTTATCACCCCTTCACTTATATTACATATGGACAATTTTTCACAAAATTTCATAAGCTTAATTTTAATAAATGAGACAAGACCACTCCATGGCCCAAAAAGACTTTAAATGGCAGATTTAAATGAAGAAGAAAGGGGGGTCATACTCTTTTCTTTCAACCATCAATCACTCTCTCTTACACATCACTATTCATCCCTTAATGCTTACATCATCAATAGTTGCAATTGTTGACTTTTGTGTAAGCTACAAGACAATACTTTCAAGACATTTAAACACTCATTCTCTCTCCATTCAAACCAGCCACTCTTTCCATTATTTCTCTCACTTTCAATTTCATTTTCACTTCGTCTTTCTCTCATTTGAAACAAACATAAAAGGGAGAAACCACCTTATCCCATAAAATCAACTTTTCTTCCATTTTTCCAACTTCACTCACGACAACTTCCCTTCTTGTTCTTGTGTTATTTTCATTCACTATCTAGGATCTTTTAGAACCATTAGAACCTTCTACAAACTCCATTCCAAAAGACCAAACAATTCGAGTTCCAAAAGGTTACAAAAGAGGAAACAAAGTTAAGAGCTTAAGTGGAACATTTATACACAACCAACATATTTTGGTTTAAGGACGAGTAAATATTTCTTGTGATTAGTGGGTTAGTATTTATGTTAAGAGATTTTGATTTCTTAAAGATATAAGTATGATTTAAGTTGTGATAACGAAAAAGACCATTTTAAGAAACAAACTCAAGAAACCTTTACATGAAGTTGAAGCATGAGCATGTAAAGTTGGTATTTTGTAAAGACACTTGTTCAACACTTTGAATGGAAGATTTTAAGTTGAGAAAGTCTTGAAACAAAAACTTGAATGGGGGATGAGCATGTTAGACGTGAGGGTTCCATAGTCATTTGGATGTTGCTTTTGTTTCCATTAAGTTAAACAAGCTTAAATCTAGACTTAAGCTAAGGAAAACTCCATCACATGAAGTTTTATGAAGAAACTAACTTTGTATGACATGAGCTATGATATGGAAGTTGTATTAAATATAAGATCTTCTATTTCTTTGTGTGGAACATGATTTAAAGAATTATCTTGTGGAAAAAAAAAAGTTAAGTTAAGATTTGGACATAAGTAGTTTAAGTGCATAATCTACCACCTAAACTTAAGGAAATGATGAAACAAGTTGAAAAACCAAGCAAGAACCCCTTGGAATCATCATGAGTAGATCTGGAATGTGGGAAAAAGAAGTTTAAAAATATGATAAAAGTGAATGAACAAAGTGAAAAGATCAACTAAAGCAAGTATGGTAAGCATACAAAGCCTAAAACTCAAAACCGAACCTAAAACTCTCAAAACAAGCCTGGAACTCTAAGTTGGGCCTTCAATGAAATTCTGACCAGCACCTTAAAGTATCAAGAGAGGTTGTTTTAAAACCTATAAGAAATCCACCTAAAGCCCCATAAGCCCACCAAAGTCACTAACTTTAGTTTGAACCAAAAATAAGCCCATTTGACAACTTAAGCCTACTAAAGGGCCCATGAATTGGTTATTAGCCTTAGGAATATAAATCAAAATTGTAAATCTGATCTTCAGGAGTATTTTAAGCTTAGGATAAAATCTTAAGACCAAGCCCAAAGGATTTCTCAAGTTATCAAAAAGCCCATTTACTATACAAGGCCCAAAAACACTCCAACACATGAGGAACGCTACTGTTCTGACCCATGGATAGAATTGTATGCCTCATTTCAAAAATCTAACCTTACCACATTAAAGTACACTCGAAAATGATGAACATTAACTATAAGATCATAAAAATCGGATTTAAAACAAAAAAGTTATACGTGATTGAACTTTAAGCAAAAACCGGGAAAATTTTTAAAAACTAGTCAAGAATATAACTTAAGGAAAATTTACTTAGTTTTCTATGTTTATTTCAATCCCTTATAAATACTATTTCAATGACCAGGGGATACTATATACGGAGACAACTTGCCTCCGGATTACTTTGATTGACCTATATGGCAGAGTGAGTAAATTCCTCGATGACTCTTTACTTGATTGCGCTTGTACAATAGATGTACCTAAACTTATATATATAAATTTGGATGCTTGTGGGATATGGGAGATGTATGTGTATGAATTTATAGATGAATGTGATGACTTTTTAATTATATATATAATAATGAGAATTGTTGGTATTAATATATACATGTAAATTGTATGGAATGAAATTGTTTGATCACCTTAAAAATCGAGTTAATCACTTATACAATTAAGAAATCAAAATGAATCATGCATTCCCCATATTGCATACGGATAACACCGATTGCTGCTTCACATAGAAGATGGGATGGGACTCACAGGAATACGAGTTTCCTGCAAGATTGGGCACTAGATATGCCATCATATATATTGAGTCTCTATCCTAAGCTAATAGGCTTATTAGGCACTGGGAGATGCCAACCGTCGGCGAGGGGCCGAGTCTTGTGGCTTCCACTTAGGACATGTGTTTGTGGACTGCGGGGGCAACCATACCGCTAAACTTGGGATTTTAAAAAATATGGTTTGATTTTGGTAAAGGAAGTATACATATATATAAAGAGAGAGTTTTGTTTTGATATGAGTACGATAGTGCAAATGAAATAAAACCCAAGGTCTAGAACCCAGATTTTGGTTTAGGTCGGTTAATTATCTCCAAACCCTGACTTAGGGGGCGTAATTCTGAGTTGTATGCAGTTCCTTGATCACTGCGTGGCATACTGATTGTTCATGCATTCATATGATTGTGCATCTAATAAATTTCTATCATGTGGTACTGATGAGGGTATTTATCTCACTAAGCTTAAGCTTACACCCCTATAGATTTTTGTTGATGCAGGAAAACCTCTTCACTAATCTAGGCTGAGGCATGCTCGTAGTAAGTCTCGTGTAGGAACGGATTAGAGAGTAAAGTGGACATTTTGTAATAGATTTATAGACGTTTAGATACTTTTATGTTTTGGCTCATAATACATATTTAATGCACTTCCGTTATGAACTGCATTTGTTTGTAAGATTTTTTGGTATGGGTCTCATAAGCTTACACAATTAGCTAAATTATAACATAGAAGTAATTTTAGTTAAATTGCTCTATCTTACTTGTCTATGAGCCTAGCGGTAACGTATAGTGGAAGGATCCTTGTGCGTCGTATGAAAGGCCTATAATCAGTAAAGGGATTGATAATAGACCTTCATACAGTACACGGCGACTTACTATGAAAACAATATTGTTGGGTCGTGATAGGTGATTTTGACTCTCTATAGTTTTAGTGACCATGAATTGTTGAATCACATGTAGATATATATATATATATATATATAATTAAGCAGATGTATATAAATTGAATAAGCACCGTTAGAAAATTATTAATTAGAGCCTTGCAATCTCTAACTTGTAAAATAGTTTTTATATTATAGGTATATATGTAATATGAAGATTTTGGGCAAAACTATTAAGCCCCCTTATGGGGTGTTACAAGAGTGGTATTAGAGTTCTAGGTTATTAGAGATAGGATTAGCCTACCAAATGGTAAAATGGGGTAGAACCTAGGTAAAAGGAATAGAATAATAAATTAAAGTCTTGGACTTTAGGGTTATATATATTTATCTACTTATATTTATCACCTTAAGATCTTTAATATTTACTAAAAGAAAACTCTTACAAATGAGTCTCATAAACATGCAAAGATGATGTAAAATGTTGGAACTAACACTAATAATAATGTCAAAGATGGTGATAAGACAATGCATGACAATAAAACATTCTAAGGAAATCGTAATAAAGACTAGTAGTCACAATTGAGTCTTAGAGCTAAACCTTGCTTGAGAGAAAGATGGAAGTGAAACACCAAAAGGGACATTGACACTAAAAGAAAATCCCACCCATACGTATTACAATACAAGTACATAATTAACAGTTGTATCACCTTCATAAAGGTCACTACATACCCAAACCTTCTACCTAACACTACAAGCATCACACTAAAAGAAGAAAAGGGCAATAGTAGAACCATGAAGAATTAGCAAGCAACTACGTGAAATCTTTAGATGGTTCAATAGATAATTTACCCTTAAGGTTGCCTAGCTATAAGTCAAAATGTGTGGAGTTACCAGTAGAAAAGTGGACATAGCATGTGTAAATGAATGGAATCAAATTTAATTGAAGGATGACGCACTTAGTAAAGTAGGTATACCTAGTGTAATGTTTGATGATTGGATAAATGAATTGTTGGATGATATTAGCACGAATCAAAAATATCTTGATAAGATCATGGGTAATGCAAATGAAAAAGGTTACCACGTAACACCAACAGATGAAGGTAGCTTAAACCATATGAAGGATATATCAAAGGAACTAGAACCATTAAGGAAGAAGTTTCATGACTTTGTCTAAGCAAATAGCTTCTTCATAGGAAAGAGAAATGACCCCCATGAGGCATAACACTAGCTAGCTCAAGTTGAGCTATCATTTGAGACTTATGAGACACTTAAAGACTTGAAATTGATCTATGGCACCTTCATGTTGTAGCATGGTGCTAAAGTGTGGTGGAACTTTAAGGAAAGAGCCTTACCTAAACCCATCACTTAGAGTAGGTTCAAAGGATAACTTCAAAAGGAATATAACCCAAACCACAAAGGCAAAAAAATTGATTAAGGAATTAGGGCCATCAGTAAGTGAGTCAACTACAAAGAAACCATTCCAAGTAAGTTGCTGGAAATGGGGCAAAGAACATCACATAAATGATTGCCCACAATTAAAGGGCAAGTTTTCTTACTGTAGAAGAGGTAAGCATAAAGTGAAAATGTGTTTTAAAAGGAGGAATACATTAGTGTATCGCAATTGTAAGAAGCATGGTCACAACATCTCTAAGTGTTACTAGAAGTAGGGGGCTTAAGAGAAAATTAACAACTCTAGAAGGAACCTAGTAGATAAATATAATTATTATGGGAAACCTATATGTTTCCTCAAAAATTATATGAACTTACCGTAGCAGTTGGAAGTAGTGAGCATAATCAAGACTATGTATTCTACATGGCTAAAAGTTCGATGGTAATATAAATAAATGCTTATTTAGATCTAAGAACTAAGGTCTCATATACATAAAAGAAGGATACCATAGAGTATTGGGATGAGAGATCATTATTGTCAAGTTTCAAGGACAAAACTTATTATAAGGGGGAGGAAGATATAAACCCCGTAAATTTCCTAGAATAGGGTTAGAAGTTAATAGATTCTTCTGAAAGATATCCTTAGTGTTAGCAAGATAACTAATCCTAAACCTGAAAGGCTATGCTAAAAAACCCTAATGCAAACCATTAAAACCTTAAATGGCAATCTTAACCTAAGTTTGACCCCTACACTCAAAAGCCCTAAATCCTATAAACAAAATCCAATAACTAATGTTAACTCCTAATGTCAACTTAATCTAATGAAACTAACCTTAAACCCTAATGGGAAAGAGACTGATAGTAGAAGTCTAAGAGAGTTCCCCAAAAACGATAAAGGGTAAGCTAAACCAAAAATGAATATTGGTATAGATAACCCTAACAATGAATTCAAAATCTTAAAATGAATGTTGTAGCCCTTAAATGAACCTACAACACCTTATTGGAGGGCCCAGTAGTTTTTTCTAAAATCTTTATATCATGTATACATTCATGATATAAAGAACGCCTTATAAGTCAAAGGTTGCAAAAGTCTACCTATTAAGTTTTCAAGGGTACTTATTCATTTTACTTACATTCACTTATTTATATAAGCAACTAGAGTAACTTAGTAATCTAGTGTCTACCAAGACCATAGAGAGTCAGAATTACCTACCAAATAATAAGATGGAATAATTAAACTTTTACGACATCAAGAGTTAATAAATATTATAAAAATCTAGCTTAACTAATACAATCAACTAAAGCAATCTTATATGTCTAATCTAGTTGCTAAGGAACACTCTTCACTCTAATCTTAGCTTATTCCCAACTTTTGATTTCTTGCAAAAAGGAACTATTAGATGTGAGCATACCATAGCTTAGTGAGTTTGTCCCTCACCACTATCGTTCAAGTAAGTTATCAAGCATTATTAACAAACATGTAGTTTAGCTACATACGAAATGAATGCACACGTGGTGGATGCAAGCAATACATCTATAGGGCTTAAGAACTATGGAAGGTGTAGATTTATGTCATCTATACATCAATTATCCTCCATACTTAATCACATAGATCACCTCACCTTACTTACATAAGGCTACCTACCGGTACTGTGCCAACAAATGGAACTCAACTATTACCTTAGTCAAGAATATCATACTAATCAATTAGATAGATCCCATCTAGAGCTATCTACTATCAACAATCAATACAAAACCCCATCATCTTATTATCAACAAATCCATACAATGCCCTACAAGCTAAACCATCCTAACTGGGGCTACTCATTATTAATCAATTGAAGATGGTCTACTAGTTTTGCCTTAACAAGTAAAATGTCATATGAGATAGCTATGAGCATTCACTAAGTTGATAAAACTTTCTTTGAATCATAAAGCATTTCAAAAATGCATTTTAGCAAATTTTTCATAAAACTTGACAAAGCTATTGACATTATAATTCGCAACTAATGGATCATAAACATGCGACAAGTATATTTGATTATTTTGGCCAAATATTTAAACTTACCAATTTTAATAAGGCGATTACATGGATGTTGGTATTCAGAACAACCAGTCACTCAACAGATAACTAAAGGTAAGTAATAGAGCATCAAGCAATTATCAAACATAAGTAAGTAGCAGTTTATCAAAACTTCCTCACTTGGCCTACTTGCCTACTTGTCTTAAACTTCAAGGTTCTTGAATTAGAAATTAAGCCACCTAAAACATAATAATAATGTATATGTAAGTACTTAGAAGTAGTTTTCTTCAAGAACCTATAAGTTTACTTAATTACTGAAGCTCGTCCTAATCCTCAAGTACAGTTATTACTTGTTTTCACCTTAACTTCTTCATTTTAAGTCCATTTTTCGCATTCTTCTACTCGATTTCATCGTTTTTAAGTGTTATTTCATTTGGCAAGGTCATTTAAGGGTATTAAGGTTAGAAATTTTTCCATTTAGGTCTTATAAGTTCATGTACCCAAAAGGTTAGTTTGGTTACTTTAGGGTTTAGCCCTAATTTGGGGCTCTAGGCTTAGTTTTTGATCTTGTGCCTTACACTTGATATTTTGGGCTTCCTTTTTAAGTATTTTTTTAGTGAAATTTTTCTACCCAACACTTTAAATTTTCATCTTGGGCCTTAGTGTTACTCTTATGGGCTTAAATGAGCTCTTTTCTTAAGTTTAAGGCTTCAACTCATTAAGGAGCCTATAGTGGATGTCTTGAATGGGCCTTAGGATTTAGTAAGCCTTTTGAATATCTTCCTTTGAGTCTTTTTAAGTTAGGTTCAGATCTGGTCATGTATTATTTAGACTTATATTTTGGTTTTCTTAAGGCTCTTTAGGCTCATTTTGCAATTTAGAACCTTAAGCCCAATGTTTCTTACTTTTTTAAACTTAAGCTTATCATTGGCCCTAAGTTTAGTCTACTTTTCACAAAGTTACAAATCTGGTCATGAGTGATTAAGTAGACTCAAGGCTTGATTTATGGGCCTTTTAGTTAAATTTATGCCTAGTTCATGTCTTAAGGCTCATTTCTTGACATTTTCCTAATCTAATAGGCCTAATAGTTTACTAAAATAATTGAATGACCCATTTTATCATGACTTCTAGATCTGATACTAATGGTTCATTGGATCTCAAGTGGATTTTTCTAAACCTAATGTCCATTTTAAGCCTAACTAGTTACTATAGACCTTATTTAACCTCTTATCTTACAAGATTAAGTCCTAAATCCTAATTATTTTTAATTAACATGTGATTAGCCCATTTAATAAACATTTTATAGCATGTTTTTCAACATGTTTGAGGTGGTTTAAGATGATTTCTTAGAGCTTTCTATACATCATGTACTTAACTTGCTAAAACCTGCATCAAACTACTTCTAAAATGCACCTAAAGCAATTTCCTACCAAAATAAACATGAGAAATAAAAAAATATAGGGGGAATACACATACAGATGTTTTGGCCCTAGCATGGGAATGAAAATATGATGATGATTCTTCTACTTATCTTCAAGCTATCATCTTACTACAAATTATGTGCTTCTAAAGTTATATGTAACATATTTACTATACTAAAAATCTAAGAAAATGCAAATGTATAAGCATGTAAATATGGTAAACAAATGTGGAATTTTAATAATTGTTTCCTTATTTTTTTAGCCTAAGAACCATGCTCATAAACTTAAACTAGAAGGAAAGTTGAAATGGTACAAATTTACCTCGATGGAAATTCTAGGGGTCCCATTTCACTTCATTTTTGGAAAATAAAATAAACTTCTTTAGTGAAGGATGTTTGTCGGCAAGAAAGGGAGATGGAATAGGATTCAAATGCAAGTGGTTTTGTGTTGTTTAAAGGTGATGGTGGAGAGTTATAGCTTGGGATGTTTAGGTGTTCAACCAGGTCTGAGAAGCTTACTATTGTTTCATTCCTTTATGTTTTTCTTTTGTTTTTGGATTGTGCATTTAAAGTGTATTTCTAGGGAAGAAGATCGAGTAAAATGAAGATTAAGGGGTCAAAGAAGGGGTTGATTATGAGTAGGTATGGTAAGGAACAAAACGCTTCCATTCCTAGTTGAATGGTAAAAATGTAAGTAAGGATCAATTTGCTTTTTAGGATTTTTACCAATTATAGCAATGGTTTGTCTACTAAAGGTGAGTGATCCCTTGTTTCTCCAACTAATTATCTTGTCCTATATAGTTAATTGTGATTATCTTTTGCTAATCATGATGCATGGACACATGTAGGTGATTAAAATGCAGTTTAAGCTTACAACTTTAAATACTAGCGTAGATGACTATAGTTAGACATAGTTTAGGGTGTTTCATATGTAATTAAGTTAATCAAGCCTATTAGATCACTTTATCTAATTAATTTAGGGTTTTTAAGAGTTGGAATTGATTATTGCTAATTGATTACAATTTCAAAAGGTAAATTGGGATTGTTCCAGCAATTTAGTGAATTATTAGTAATTACTTAATCATGTGGTTATATAATTAGAGTTTATTAATTAAATTAGGGCTTTTGATACTAGACTAGAGTTTCTAATTCATTTTAGGGCTTCTCTCATTTTAAGGTTTTATGAAGGTTTAAGAGCTTTAAAGGTATGCTTACGATTCTAGTGTTACTTTTGGAGAAACTATATCATCTGAGGTAAATTAGTAATTCCATTAATTTATTATCTTCATTAACTTAATTTGATTGATTGTTATCTTTTGTAGATATCTTCTAATATCCGTTATTAAGTTTATGTGATTTGCATAATTTAAGTTAAATGTTTGAAGTTAGGATTTTCATTGCGTTTAAAGTTTAATCTAAGGTTTTGCATCTTTAAGGTTTAAGGTTTAGAGTCTTTGTATACTATTAGGGATTATAGAACTTTATCTCTATTTCAAGTTAGCTTTTAAGGTTTCGATTTAAGATTTTTTTGGTTTTAATTTCTTCAATTTGATTGAGCTTAGGGAATATCATTGGTTCTTCAAATTTGATTCCAAGTCTAAAACGTAAAATTTGTAAGGTTTACACTCTCGCCACCTTAGAAAAAGTTTTGTCCTTAAAACTTAACCGTATGGGTTCTTTGTATTGAATTCCAATTTTTACATTGATTCCTAACTTACAACCTAAGGACAAGCATATTATAAGGATCTTTTAGTAAATAGGATGTTATATTAATTGAATAGATCTAATCATAAATTTATATATAGATCTTTATCTTAAGGTTCCTTCCTTTATCACCACCTTGTGAGCAATCACATACAAAACCATTAACTTCCTTAACTAACTCAACACACAATTTTTAATAATGACACTATCTTTTAAACATTGTAATAAGTCCATGAAATCTTCTTTTTAGAAATACATAATCTTCCCATAATGATTATACTAATTCTTAAGGTTCCTTTAGAAGTCATTAAGTTTCTCCTAAGCCTTTCACTTCTGGTAGCACTTGGAGATGTCATGTCCACGCTTCCCACAATTGTGACATATGACTACATTCTTCCTTTTAAAACATATTTTCACTTTATGCTTGTTCTTTCCACAATATAAACACTTACCCTCTAATTGTGGGTAATTTTTGGGGTGATGTTCTTAGCCACATTTCTAACAACTTACTCGGTAAGGCTTCTTTGAAATCAGTTCATTCGCTTGAAATTCCAACATCTCACTCGGTCTTTAATAGCCCTCATCAACATCTTCCACTAGCTACATATTTGATTTAATGATTCCTTCCTCTTCCTTCTCCTGCCATTCTAAGAACTCCATTTTCACATATTTTATTATTCTTGCCTTCTCAATGACTTCATCAAAAGTCCTTGGTTGAAACTCTTTCAATTTATGTTGAGTTTCTAGATCTAGTCCTACCATGAATACTCTGATGCAAAAACTGCCATTGCCTCTTAATTCAACAAGAGTAGGGTTTGTAAGGTGCATCAATCTTCTAAACTTACATTCATATTCACTGATGCTACTATTCCCTCTCTATATGATGAGCAAGTCTTTATAGAGTTTCTCTTGTAGACTATCTAGGATGTACTCTTTCAAAAACTCCTCTCTAAATCCATCCCAGGTGATAGGTTGAGACATGATCCTATTTTTGAAGTCCCACCATATTCTTGCATCCTTATATAGCACAAAGTTCCATAGGTTACCTTTAAGTTCTCTAAAATTTCATAAATCTTAAAGGATTGCTCAATCCAAGCTAACTAGTCTTCCATCTCAATTGGATCATTGGATTTACCTTCAAAGTACTTATTTACCATGATGAACTCAAAAAGCATCACCCTTGGAGGTTCCATTGTTCTAATGTATTTTTAGGTGAGTCCTTTCTTCCTTGATTATGCAACAACAGTAGGGAATCAAGATCTTGTTCAACAGTCATAGCCTTGTCAAGATAATACTTTTATAGGTTAGTGTCATTCGACCAACTCACTTATTCATATCATATAACACCTCATCCATAAACTCTCAAATTATTATAATTTCCCATCTTACTAGATGTGGTCATCTTTTAAGTCTAAATTTGACTTCTTGATGTTATGTCTACTTTATCATAAGCTATTTCCTAGTTTTGAATTCATAAGCATTCGGGCATCTATTAATGTTAGGGTTTGTCTATTATCATAACTCAATCATCTTTGTACATCAATTTTACACTTCACAATCAATGGTAAATTATTCTTTTAGGATCTTAATTATCCATTCTTTCAGTCTTCTAACATTCTTATGGTTATCCCAAGTGTAAAGTTTATGAATAGGTTAAATATTGGAATTCGAGGTTTTTGCCACGTACTTCTCCAAACTTATAGAAGACTTGAAATTCTCATCCATACTCCAATTCTTTAGTTTCTCTATTTATATTCAATTGCAATTGGATTCTAACTGGAGGTTAATTTGTCCTTATCTCGATATGACTTCAGATATCTTAGCTTGAAAAGATCCTATAACTATTGCTCTACATCAATTCAAGTGTTACTATGAGTTAATTCAACCATCTCCTCCTTTCTTACCGATTTTCCATCTATAGCTTCTCCCTTTTCTCATTATCGTTATCCATCAAACCAGAGGTTATTCATATGTTAGCATTTTTTAAATGTATTATATCTACTCCTAATTTCCTTCATATTACCTCATAACTAAATTTCATATCTTAGGGGTCAATAGTTCATATGGACTTCTAGTTCCCACTGAATATATATCAAATTGTAAGGTTAAGATCTCCTAAATATAGTCCAATAGGTTTACTAAAACAATTCTTTAACATAACATTTGTTAACCAATATCATTATTCATCACAATTTTCTAAAGTATCAAGGTAAATTACATTGTTATAACATCACCTCATGATCCTTACTTTCTAAGCTATTTAATTGCTAATTAGCAAATCAATTGTCATAACACTCCAAACAATTTCCATTCTCAAGTTTAATTTTCCTACTCAAAGTCGTCATTGTGATTATCAAGGTTAATACTTCTAAATTAGTATCCTCTTCTTTTGATATTAAATTAAAATGCTTTTATGCCCCCATATAGTTTTTAATACTTTGCCCCTTACATCCGATGGTTCAATGTTTGAAACATACAACATGTGAGTCTCAAGGTATGTTCATCGAGGGTATCTTAATTGGGGGGGTTAACAATTAATGGGTTTACATATACATATACATAGACATAAATACATATAGGTATTACCACATATAGCATATATAATCTAGAAGTCTATGTCTTTTATTCTTCCATCCTAATCCGACCTAAGTTCTACCTCATCTCATAATTTGGTAGGCTAATCCTATCTTTAACAATTTACAGCTTTGATACCATTTCTGTAATGCCCCATGGGGAGGCCAAGTAGTTTTTCCTGAAATCTTCATATAATTTATATACTCATGATATAAAGAACAACTTGTAAGTCAATGGTTACAAGACTCTAACTATTAAGTTTCTAAGGGTACTTATTCATTTCACTTACATCTACCAACTTAAGCAACTAGGGTAACTTAATAATTTACAATCCACCAAGAATGTAGAGAGTTAGAATTACCTACCAAATAATAAGAAGGAATAATTAAACTTCTACAACATCAAGAATTACTAAATATTATAAAGATCTAACTTAACTAATATGGTCAACTAAAGCAATCTTATCCATCTAATCTAGCTACTAGAGGCACACTCTACATTTTGATCTTAGCCTATTCTCAACTTAATTATCCTTTAATCCATTTACCAACTTTCATTACATCTTAATTTGTAGCAAGTCAAACTCTATTAAAAACAAAAGATGAAGGATTAATTGATAATTAAAGGACACTTGTCCTTAAGGAAACAAAATCCTTCCTCATTTGGTAAAAAGCAAACAAGGTATATTATACCAAGAGGGGACCATGTACACTTATCCTAAAGTAGCTACCTCTTATCTACCTTTAATATTTACCATTTCACCCCTCCAAAACGTTCATTTAACACCATTCTACATGCATATAAAACCTTAGGAAACACTTTCAAGAAACCCAAACAAAAGCCAAAGGAAAAAGGGAAGAAAACAAAAGAAACTGTCGATTGCCTTCTGTACACCTCAATACCTTTTGGCCTTATTGCTTCCATACTCTACCAAATGACAAGCCATCACCACCAAAAGATTACACACACACCCTAGTTTCTTGCCAACAAACATCTACCCTCAAAGTAGTAAGTTTCAACTTCATTTTTGAGTGGCAACTTTGGAACTTGTCTAGGCCAACCTAAAGTAAAACTCACCTAACTTGACTTCCTTATTCACATAAGTTATACCTATGATATCTTGAGAGTTTGAGATGACAAATACTATATAAAGATGTTATAATCATGTACGTGTCATTTTAGAGCCTTATAATTACACATTCATTCATTTATTAAGCTAGTTTCCTATTTATATTTGAAAGGTGTAAGAGATAATTTTATGTAGATAACTTGAAAAGATGTTGGTTAAACTTCATGAAACCTTAAGTACCATCCATGCTGCCCCCTTCCTTGATATGTATCCATCTTGTTTTCACCATGTTAGGTGATATTATTAACTTAAAACAAATAGAAGTGTGATTAAAATAAGGAAACATACTAGAATAAGTGTTGGGTAGAAGAAATTAAAGGAAAGCCTAGAAGAATCCTACTTGGCCACTAATTTTGTGAAAGTTTCAAATCTGTAATTTTTTATTTATTACCTTAATAACATAATTATTTAGTGTTAAGTATGATTTAAGAAGTAATTAACTAAGTTAATGACTTAAACTAATTAAGTTGATGATTAAAGCTTTAGGAATAGTGTTAGAAACCTCATTAATGAGATCAACCAAATCTAGAACACTTAGTAAAATGGGTTATTTAGTGAACTTATTAGGATATTTAGCCCATTAGAATAAGTTAGAATCAAGTTTATGGTCCTAGAATGCAAATTAAGCTTAAACTAACTTAGTTAGTTGTTAAAGCCTTATAAATATGATTAGGAGCCCAATAAATGAAAAGAACTAGATCTAAATCCTAATAGAATATGGACTTATATTAAGGCTTATAGTAGGCTTAAGCCCAAAATAATAAGTTAAGTTAGGCTTAAGGTCCTAAAATGTAAGAAAAACCCAAAGGCCCTTAAAAGAACAAGGAATAAAGCCCAATAACTTAGTGACTTGATCGAATCCCTAAATTAAAAGACTTATAAAATAAAATATAAAAGGTCTATTAAGTCTAAAAGCACATTAAACCCATCCCCTATAGGCCCCTTAGTAAGTAAAAGCCTTAAACTAATAAAAATGATTTATTTAGGCCCACAAGAGCATTACCAAGGCCTAAGGTGAAAATTTAAAATGTTAGGCAGAAAAGTCCACTTAAAATACTTAAAAGGAAGCCTAAAATATTAAGTATAAGGTCCTAGATCAAAAGCTAAGCCTTAAGAACAAACCCTAAAGTGACCAAACTCACCTTTTGGGCCCATGAACTTATAATGCCCAAACCAAAACCTTGCTAACCTAACAACCTAAATATAAGCTCACTAAATAAAAGAATGCTCAAAAACGTTGAAAATTAACTATAAGAAAGCAAAATTCTAACTTAAAATGAGAAAATTATGACTAAGATATGAAATAAGAGAAATAAGGAAATTATAGTGAGGCTAGTGAATAGATTACATTTAAGATGAGTCTTATTTACTTTAGTTACCTAACTCAAGTGATTTAGGACACCAAGTTTGAGACTATTGAGGACTATTGGGAATACTTGACTTTAAGGCTAAGTGAGTATATTACCCCCTATTTTGCTTTGCTTTATGCTTGTATTTAATGTACTATCTAATTATATATGATAATTGAACTTGATCATGCTAGCATATATGGGAACTTATTTGTGCCTGTTTTAGTTAAACTATACTTGCAAAATATTTTAAGATATTTCAAACACCCTTGGTTGTTGCATTAGAATGTAAGGCATTGGAATGCTTGGAATATAGTTACTTAACTACCCTATGAATCCAAAATTAATAAATATTTGGCCTCTAATTATATTGGACATGCATTACATCTTACAACATGAGTAAAAGAGTGTTAGCACCACATAATAAAGTGGGAGATTATGCTTGGATGGATCCATATTGATATTATGTATTGTGATTTTTTATCATACGACATATTTCATACGACATGTTCTTACCTTCACCTTTGGGAACTATTCGGCTCTAAAGAATGATGCTTTCTACTTGAGGCCTAGCTGTATCTATTGTTGAGGGTAGTTATATTATAAAGAGATTTCATATCAAACGTAGATACCTAAGTCTTGACATACCTAAATTCTTCCTAAACTAAGCAATAGTAGGCACTAAAATCGTGTTGTATGTAATTACTAGCCGACTATATATACTATTTTGCATTGCATATGGTTGTACATGCATTCATATGTTTGATAAATAACTTGCTTGTTATTATCTAATGGTAAGGTAGGAAGGTTACTTACTAAGCTAGATGTAGCTTACCCCCAATAGTTTCTTTTACAAGTCTTATAAAGTTAAGGCTATGCTAAGATTCAAGTGTAAAATGCTCCTTCAAGCTAAGCAAGTAGAATATAAGTTTAGGAAAGTATGTAGTATAGCCAAATTAAAATTTTAAGGTATTTAGTGGCACTATGATTGTTAAGATATAGATATCCTTTATTATTGTTCAGTAGGTAACTCCATCTCCTTGCAGTTTTCGTAACTATGGATTATTGAATCACTTGTATATATATATAGTTAAGCAAATGTATGTAAATTGAATAAGTATCCTTAGAAACTTACTAGTTAGAGCCTTACATTCTCTGAATTACAAGGTGGTCTTTATATTATGGGTACACACGTGATATGAAGATTTTAAGCGAAACTATTAGGCCCCCTTCTAGGGTGTTACAGGTCAAGGTGATGCTCTTAAGGAAGTTGACCTATAAGGGGGTTAATAGCAATAGCTACCACAAACTGAAAAAGTACATATTATTAAGATGATATTAATAGGCTAATAACTACTATTAACAATTTGCTAAGAGTGATTAACAAGCCCTACAATCAAATTTAAAGGTATCATGAGCAACTATAGTAGCAACAACAACAATTCATGACTCAAATAATAATGGAGCTAAGTATAGGAATGGAGTCGTTCCTGAAGCTAAGAATGGTATGGCTATAGGTGTAGGTGGTGGATATCCATTATCCTTAAGAAATTTGCTAGATTGGCAGATGAATTCTACCCTTAAACTAATGACACTATAGATGTTGAGAGGTGGATAATTCAGATTGAGAGAGTCTTTGAAGGTTTTAAAGTCCTTGACTATAGGAAGGTGCTATTTGCTACTTATATGTTAAGGGATATTGCGGCAAACTGGTGAGAAGGGGAAAGAGCATTCCCAAATGATTTTATTACTTGGGTAATGTTCAAAGAACTATTTTATAAGAGGTACTTCCTTAAGAGCCTTTGGGAAATATTGGTGAGTCAATACTATGATTATAGGTAGGGAAACAACACAATGGATTAGTATGAGGCTGAACTTAACTGCATGCAAAAATTCTTACCAGAGGCTTAGGGAGCTAACGAAGGGTTTAAAGTACAACGATTTATTAAAGGCTTAGGAGTGACTTTGCACCATGAGGAAGGGGTCCTTTAAGTTGGAAACCTATGCTATAATTGTTAATATAGCTAAGAAAATGAAAAATATTAGAAAGGAGATGCTAAAAGATGAGGTTAAGTCTTCTAAAGGAAAGGTGGTTCTTAGGAAAATACTTACACCAGGTATAGTAATTCAAGATAAGGGAAAGAGATCTTTCCTTCAATAAGCTAAACTTGTAGGTAGGGTTGTTAAGCCTCCACTTGCTAGACCTATTCCTTTATTAGCAGCATTACCTCCACTGATGCTAGCTTTAGGGCTTAAGTGTATTGAGTGCAAAGGCCGACATGATCTATCAGAATGTAGGTGGCTAAATAGAGCATGCTTTTATCATAGTAAGGTAGGGCATGTTAGTAGGGAATGCTTAGAGAAGGTGAAGATTCCTTAGACCTTTTGCTTTACTTATAGATAGAGGAGGCATTGAACCTTTTAATGTAATGCTACTATGTAACCAACCCCAGCTCAGTAGCAACACCACGGTAGAATGTCAAGCCTCAAGGTAAAGGTCAAGGAGTCAAAGCTACTACTACAAGACCAAGATAGAGAACTTCTGCAAGAGTGTTTGCACTTGAACAATAGTAACCAAATTATCACATAGACTAAGGGAATGATACCGTGGGAGGTACGCTTCTGATGAATTCTACTAAAGCATATGCATTATTTAACACCGGTACCACTCATTCTTGCATATTTGAGTCTTTTGTGTTTGCTTATAATATAAAACCTGAATTGTTGTTTTATTCTCTATATGTTGGGTCTCTTTTAGGAGTTGGTAAAATGTTAAACCAGATTTGTAAATATGTAAAAATAGAGATTCAAGGTTGAATTTTGCTAGTTGATTTGTATGTGTTAGAGATGTCAGACTTTGATGTAATCATGGGAGCAAATTAGTTGGCAAGGAGTTATGCTATAATAAACTGATATAAGAAGTTAGTTTATTTCACTCCTGAAGATAAAGAGACTTTAGTTTATAGTTAGAAGATCAAAAGCTATCATAGTTCACCTCGTATGAGTTATGGGGTAGTAGTAGATTAGCAACCTTGACTACTAGCTTAAGCCAAATTAGGGAGTTAGAAGGGGTTCCAATAGTGAACGAGTTCAAGGATGGTTTTCCAACGAATTTGCTTAGGCTGCCTCCAATAAGAGAATTTGATTTTATAATTGATCTAGTATAGAGATAAACCTATCTTTAAAGAAACTTATAGGATAGCTTCAGTAGAATTGGTAAAATTGAAAAAGCAATTACAATAATTGCAAGAGAAAGGGCTTATCAGGCCTAATATGTCATCTTGGGGTACTCTAATTCTTTTTATGAAGAAGAAAGATGGCAATATGCACCTCTGTATTGATTATTGGGTTCTGAACAATAAAACAATCAAGAACAAGTATCCTCTCCCTCGTATTGACGATCTATTTGATTAGCTGCAGGAAGCCTGAGTCTTCTCAAAGATAGATTTGAGATTAGGGTATTATTAGTTGAGGATCAAAGAAGAGGACATACACAAGACGGCATTCAGAACATAAGGTCGACCGTATCAGTTTCTGGTTATGTTGTTTGGGTTGATGAATAAGTCGGCCACTTTTATGGATCTCATGAATAGGTTAACAGTAATGTTTGTCAATGTTATCTTCGTTTACTCTAAAAGTGAAACAGAGCATAAAGAGCACTTAAGGCAAGTGTTAGACATATTGCGAATCAAAAAGTTATATACTAAGTTTTCTAAGTATAAGTTTTAGCAAAAGAAAGTTTCCTTTCTAGTCAATAAGGATGGATTGTTAGTAGAACGAAAGAAGATAAAAGTGATACTTAACTAGCCAAGACTAAAGACAATGATAGAATTTAGGAGTTTTTGGGGTTAGCTAGGTATTACCGGAAATTTGTCAAAGGTTTCTCTAGAATAGTAACCCCATTGACAAGATCAACACCAAAAGGAGTACAATTTGAGTGGGATGAGAACTGTGAGAGCAGTTTTCAAGAATTGAAGAGAAGACTAGCTACCATGGTTGTCAAAATCAATAGAATCATATATAACCAGTAAAATTGTAAGTTTGTAGAATCGTACGTGAAAGTTCATAATTTTATTAAAAGTTTTCACATAAACGATTTTACATCCATTTTAACTGAGAAAAACATTATAAAATTATGAGCTTGTGGAATCATATTTTTTACTCATGATTTTAACAACCATACTGGTAACAGCTGTAGTATTAGCATTACCCTAAAGCAGTAAAGAGCATGTAATATACAGTAATGCTTTACATCAAGGCTTGGGGTATGTACTTACGTAAGATGGAAGAGTGATAGCATAGGCTTCTCATTAGTTAAAGCCTTATAAGAAAAATTACTTGACTTATGACTTAGAGTTAGTAGTAGTAGTTTTGGCACTTAAGCTATGGAGACATTATCTTTATGGTAAGAAATGCAATATCTTCACTGACTACAAAAGTTTAAAGTACTTCTTCACTTAGAAGTGAAACATGAGGCAAAGGAGGTGGTTAGAACTTATAAAGATTTTGACATAGACATTCAATATCAACTCAGCATGGCCAATGTTGCTGTAGACACATTGAGTAGAAAGAGATAAGGTAACTTAGTCATTTTGATTACTACCTAGAGGCATATATTGGAAGACTTAAGAAGATTAGAAATGGAAAACTTGACTAATGAAGTGGGAGCGCAATTGGCTATGCTATGTATATAGTCCACTTTGATTGACCGGTTGAAAGTTGCCTAATTATCTAATATGGAAATACAAGAAATCTAAGATAAAGTGGCATAAGGTAAGGCTACAAAGTTTAGTGTAGATGTTGAGGGAGTACTTAGATTTGGAATCAAATTGTGTATGCCTACAAATTCAAAGTTAAAGAAAGAGTTACTCAGGGAAGCTTATATACTCAAGTAGTGTAAAAATGTATAGAGACTTAAGAGAGTACTATTAGTGGAATCATATGAAGAAGGATATTCTAGAGTATGTCTCTAGGTATTCTGCATATTAGTTGGTCAAAGCTGAACACCAGAGGCCGAGTGGTGAACTTAGACCATTACCAAGACTAGGGATTTTGTCACACTTCATACCCAAAGGCTGACTTAGAAATGGGAGCACATCACTATGGATTTTGTTACTCTTTTACCCAAGACTAAGGATAAGCATAATGTAGTATAGGTAGTGGTTGATAAATTAATGAAGATAGCACATATCACACTAATAAATGTGAATTATAGACTAGAGAAGCTAGCAAGGTTATATATCCAAGACATAGTAAGGTTACATGGAGTATCAATTACCATCACTTCCGATCAAGACACATGATTTGTAAGTAAATTTTGGAAATATTTGTAGCGAACTTTAGGTATGAAGGTACAGTTTAGCATGCCATTTGGTGGGAGTTGGGATGAGTACTATGGATATATAGATTTAGAAGACATGTTTTGAGCTTCTATGCTAGACTTTGGTAGGAGTTAGGATGAGTACTTACCTTTAGCTAAGTTTCCCCAAAATTAATAGTTATCAAGCAACCATTCAAATGGCACCTTATGAGACTTTATATGGTAGGAAGTGTCAATTGCCTTTGCATTAGGATGAGGTAGGAGAAAAGTAAGTGTTAGGACTAGAATTAGTTAAGAATGTAGTTGACAAGGTGAGAATAATTAGGCAAAGGATGTTAATAGCTCAAAGCTAACAAAAGAGTTATGCCAACAAGAAGCAAAGATGTGTAGAGTTTTAAATTGGTGATCAAGTGTTATTAAAGAGTTCAACCACAAAAGGATTAGTAAGATTTAGCTTAAGAGGACAATTAAGTCTTTGCTCCATAAGGTCATATATAGTACAAGAGAAAATTAGAGATGCAACATATCGACTAAAGTTACCACCACAATTAACAAGTATACATGTTGTCTTTGTCGGGACCCTATAAGGGACCTAGTAGGATTATCTAAAATTTTCATATCACATATATACCTATAATACGAAAACTGTCTTGCAAGTTTAAAATTGCAAGACTCTAAATAATTAATTGCTAGAGTTTTCGATTTAAAATTTATTAACTCATTGTAAAATATAAGTAACTATGGATATCTAATATTCCATAATTCCTTACAACTGTAAAGAATCGATATCCCCTACCAAATGATATGATGAAGGAGCAAAGATAAAAAATTTAAGCTCACTAAAATCATAAAATCTAAGTATAAGAACAATAATTATGTATAATGTTTCAAACCAACTATATAAACTATCTTCAGATTCTATCTTCTAAGATATCACAATACTTGTACTCAACGTGCAACTTTTAATCCATACTTGGTTATCTATCAACTTGTAAGATAAAACTGTTAGGGAGTAAGTTACATTAGCTTAATAAGATATCTCTCATATTATACCGGTAGACAAGTTATCAAGCATTTAATTAACAAATATATGAATGTATGAACAAGTAGTATACCAAACAATATATACAATTGACCGGTGTTACATATAACATCATATTTAACACCCTTTGAAGTAAGGGTTGGTGATTCATCAGCACCAATAACAATCGAGTTCTAGCACTTGGGGTTTTAGCCATAAATTGAAATTTTAAATTTCACAAAATATATTTTCATTTCTAAGGAAAAATCTAGAAACTTACAAATTCCTAGGTCTAGTAGTGAAGTAGCCCCCACAATCCACTCTTATGCCTTATAGCAGTAGCCTTATAGCAGTAATCTTTAGACTTGACCCCTAACTACTTATGGTTAGTGTCTCCAACACTAAGTAAGCCCGCGAGCCAAAGGTAAAGTTTTGTTGTACTAATGTCCATGCATTGTAATAATCAAATCATATGGAAATCTCATCCTTACAAGGGCCTTCATTACCATCCGCATAAGGTGACTGCTAGAACATTATATGCAATTTTCATGCTTATGCATGATCCATTTAATTTATGCTAAATTGAATATGATTAAGTCAATTTATTAGTAATTAACCAGTATCAACAAACCATTCAGGTCATGCAAAAAGCAATCATACAATCAATTATTCAGTTACCGTATTTAACTACATTTTACACAACAAGCAAACAATATTCAACCACATACATATTGCTGAACTTCAAGCATCAATTTATTAATATATAAAATTTAGATATAGTAACTATAAGTGTAAAATAAGTATAGAGTTATCGAGAGTACTCACTTAACCAAAGTCGATGTAAATCCTAACAATCAACAAGTAGCTTACCTTCCCAAACAATATTTCTTGATAAATACAAATAAAAAAAACCTAATAAGTATTTAGACATAATGCTAAATAGCTTAACCAGCTCACTATCTATCTTATGATTGCCCTTTTTCGTTTAAGTGTTTAATTGCATATAGGTTTTTTTTTTTTTATCTTTACATTCTTATAGTAGTGATAAAGTTTGATTAAAATTTTTAGTATTATTTCACATGATTTAAGTTATTTATTATGATAATTAGAAAGTATTATTTTATCATATGAGTAATAACTTACAACTTAGTAACTATTATATGAGTTCGAATCTTTCTTACTTTTAGTAAGTTTTATATTAGAATATTATTATATTATAATTTAATTGTAATTTTCTCACATAGTAAGATAAACAGTAATATTCTAAGACAAGTTAGATAAGGCAATGAACTAAGTGGAAATGTTGAAATCATATATTTATATAATTAAAAACTTTAGCTTCATCATATTATAGTATTATTTTAGAGTTATATTATGCTTGTACGTATACTTATATTTAATTTATTTCTTGTAAATGTATAATTTATTATTATTATTAGCATATATCATTATTACATATAAAAGCATATCTTCTTCAAAATATTTGATTTTTACGTACACATGTGCACGTATAACAATTTGACTTTCTTGAGAACTTTGTACCTTATAGTTATACCTTATTTGCACTTTATGATATGTATTTGTCAGTTTTCTTTTGTAAGAAATTATATATGCATCCTTATACCTAATTGCATTTAAATATTTCTTTATTTAGTTGGAGTTTTATCTTAATTATTTATTTTTATGATCATATTATTTAAATAATGTAACCCATTTATTTACATTTCTCAGTTTTCTCTTAAATTTTAAATCATGTATAACCCTTTTTTATTTAACTTTGATTTTTATGAACTTGTAACCGATTTTTATCATTTTTAGATGTACTTTTGTGTAGTACGATTTTCTCATAAATTTTAAATTGCGTATAACGTTTTTTTATTTAACTTCGATTTTTATGTGTAGTACAATTTTCTCTTAAATTTTAAATTGCGTATGACCTTCTTTTATTTAACTTCGATTTTTATGAATTTATAGTTGATTTTTATCGTTTTTAAATATACTTTTGTATAATAGGGTCCGTTTTGGATATTAAAACCCGCAATTTCAATATGAGCCTAAATTGTTATAAATTTGGTTATTTTGATCCAAACAATTTTATTTATTAATTTTGGGCCTTTTCTTATTATTTTATAATTTAATTGATTTCTAAATTTCATATTTTCATGATTTCTTATTTTTAAGCCCAATTTATGTAGATTTCACTATTTTTCCATTTTAAGCTTAATTTGTTCATTATTATAATTTTATTATTATTGAAATTTTCCTTATTTAATTCATTATTACTATTTTTGTAATTATTTTGAAATTTTTTATTTAATTAATTATTTTTGATAAATTGCTAAGGTGACATAATTCAATTGGTTTACGTAGCAATTCATTGATTTTTTCTTTATTTCTATATTCTTTAAATTTTATATTATTATTATTATTTATACTTATATATTATTATTATTATTATTAATTATTTAGTATGTATGTAGGCTTTTTCTTAGTTTATGAGTTTTGGCCCACTATACATAATTACATATATATAGTACTTTATTAGGTTATATTAATTAAATGTAGTATAATTATATTTGTACTTATATTTATTTATAAATACATATGTATCCTTAAGTATGTATGTATACTTAGTATATTAGTATACATACTTGTACATATACTTATATATGTACTCATATTATATTATAATTATATGTTACCTATACATGTGTACATATGCATATAGACACGTATTCATACTTGTAGTATACTACTATTATACATATTTCTATACATGTACATGTATTTATACTTAATTTTATATGTACTTTATATACATATATTTATACAAATTTTTATATTTTCTTAATGTATTCTTAAGAGAATTTTCAATGTACTATATATACATATATATATATATATACGTGCATATGTACTTTCGGTTTTTTACATATATGTATAAATACCTATTATTTCTTATATACATATTTACATACATATTACATATATGTATATTTGATTTATTAATATTCCATAATCTTTTATTATTCTAGCCTTATTGACTTATTGTATAGTTTAGGACACTCAGACTTGAATTAGGGTTCAACTACTAATTTCCTAGGGTTTACATTTTATGATGAGAATTTCAATTACTTTGTAATCCTTAGTGCAAGGTATATAATGTTCTTGCTATAGATTTTGATTTTGTATTTGGAGATTAGAACACATCTGAGTGGTCTTTGTTTTTCATGTGGTAAAGAGAGTCTAAACCTAAGGTGAATTTGGAGTGATTTATGCATTAAAGTCATTGTGGAATAGATTGGGTAAGGTTAGAGTTGAAAAAAAAAAAAGAAGAAGAGGATTGTCAAATAAGAGGAACATGGATGAGAACTACGACCATAGGCCTACTCATGTTCCCCTCATCAAGAATTTTAGTTAATGCATGGAAAAGAAATTTTTGGCTAAGTGGACCATAGCCATAAACCCTAGCTATGGGTATGTAATACTGATAAATCATAAGTGTGAGTTGAGAAGTTTAGTTTAGTAAAAGATCAAGATCCAAGATCACAGTCGTGTTCCTTAAGTGTGATCTTATAACCTTCCCTTTTTATTTCTATTTCTTGTTTCTAACCTTCTTAAACCTTAATTCAACCGATTCTAAACACATCTAAAGATCTTAGTTGAACTTAAAATATTAGAATAGGCTATGATCTTGATTCAAGAACTTAGAAAGATAATTAAGTGAACTTAACTTGGAAGAGATAATAAGAGAATAGAAATTCAAAGGAGTTATTTTGTGAATACTTTAGGCATTGATGTTAAGGAAGCTTTTGACTCAAAGATTTTCCATTGTTCTAAGGACCTAAGTATATGCTTCCCTTGGTTTTTGCTTGTGTTTGTATAGGTTAATATAACTATAACCTGATTAAAGACTATTTAGATTATTAATTACATGATGATTGTGTTTGGCTGGACTTGGGGGGTGAGGGGGTCTAGGGGGGTTTAGCACTAGTGTCCCTATGGTAGCAGCTTAATGATCCTTAGAATACGTTTATCCTTGTGGAGTCTTATTTAGAAATGATATGAGATAGAGTAGGTTGGTGTTTAAGGGTTGTACTACTAATGTCCCAATGCTGATTTAGATGGGATTCATAGTATTAGTATCCCATTTAGGAATTTTGTTGGGAGTCATGAAGGGTTAGTCGCAAATGATCCTAGTTGTATTGTGTTGTAGATATTAAATAAAGAGACGTAAACCGGTGGTTGCGCTATTTATTATTGATTATATTATTGCATGTGACTTTGTATATTGCCTGGCATGCATATGTTTTTATGAGTTGTACATACTAGGCTCCAACTCACTCATTTCATTTTCAGTTGTAGGAACTTTAGATGAATAGGTAAACCATGATGAAAATGATAATGCATACTATTATTAGCAAGAAGAGGATTTAGGGAAATATTATTATTATAAGGATGAGATATGAGAAGTTTGATCTGGTTAGCTAAAGACGCTTTATTATTTAAGGAGTTTTGTTTGGTCATGTGATTTTGGATAATTTGATTATGTTTAATTTAGTTTATTGGAGATTTTAGTAGCTCATTTAGCTTGATATATTAATAGATTTCTAGAGAAACGTGATAATATGTGATACTCTTAAGCTTGAGGGCATAATAATTTTGGAGATATTTTAAGGAATATAAAATAGATATCAAATCTCCATGTCTTTTACTTTAATAATATAGATATAAATAACATAAATCCTTTTTTGGTAAAAAAAAAACACTCACAAACTATAACAAAATTAGAAAAGGAAATTATCGCAAATTACTTCAAGATGGGTAAATAACAAAATAGGCACCCATGGCTTTTTCAATTTGGGTACTCTTGTATTTTATTTTATAAGCTTTAGGTGCCCCAATTTTGTAAATTTGAGAAAAATAAACACCCTTAGTTTTGAAAAAAGAATCCAAATCCTAAATTCAAAACTAACCGGTGGCCAATATGTAAATATATTCTAATCTTCATCATGTTTTGTATGTTTTTTTTTTTAAATCTATAATTAGTCATCACGTAATATTTCAAGTCTCCTGTGTTTGTTATTCTCTTAAGATATTATGTTTGTTATCCTCTTATGTTGGCTACTAATGATGTTATTAGCTGTGCGCTCTCTCTCCCTCGCACTCTCTGGGTGTAAATCTTAAGCTTACTATTTTTTATTCACGATCGAGTATACTGTGTTAAAATGACCGGTTGTCTCTTAAAGCTTATGACCCGAAGCTTTCACATGTATGTGTCAAACAAATTGTGAGGTGTCATCAATAATAAAAGGGATAATGGTGTCTGTAATGAAAATGGGTTGTAATTGATTACATTTTCTTCTTCTTAAGGCAGTGATTTACAGCTAAAGCACTTCCCCTTATTTTATGTTTCTTTTTTTTTTTATTTCTCATAAGTAACAGTGGAACTTACAGAGTTTATTTTTCTCAAATTGCCAAGTACAGGTGCCTAAAACGTAAAAACATAAAACCACGGTAACAAAATGAGAAAACACAAACATTGTATAATTTACCCTTACCGAGAAAAATCCACCATGCAATAGGAACCAATCCGAATGTGTCGGAAAATTGGTTCGTTTGATCGTTCCGGTTGGATTTGGTTACTCCACATTGTCCGGTCCGGCGGCGCAAATTCGTTTCTCTTGCTGGTTGCTTGTCCCCTTACCCGTTTCGTAGGATCTATGCTTGAAGAAACTCGTCCCTTTTGCACTTACGATTGTTAAAACCCTCCCGACTGCATTCGTCTCATACCTACCATAATAAACTCAAACGGAAGCATGCTCAGAAGCAACGCTATGCTATCAAATTCCTCCAAGAAGATAAAACAAGACCCCAAAACCAAACGCATATCGAAAAACAAAAGAAAACCTGATTCCAAAACCCAAATCTTCTGTTCCACGGGAGAACCAAAATCCTTATCCTTAGAACATTTCCAACCATTAGAACAGGAAGATGGTGATGATGATGATGATGATGATACAGAAGTAGGTTTTAGCCTCAAGAACTCGTCCTTATCGCATACACAAGGAGTCCAACCTCTAGGAAATCTCTACCTAAGTCCAAACTCCATTAATTCCAGAAACACTGGCCTAGGTAAGCTTCAGATATTATCGGATGAGTTTATTCTTGATATTCTAGGACTTTTAGAAGGAAAACAACTAGGGGTTTTGTCCACTGTGAGTAAATCCTTCTATGTGTTTTGTAATCATGACCCTCTTTGGAGAAACCTTGTATTGGAGAATCTTCAAGGTGGGTTTTCGTATAATGGGTCATGGAAATGTACTTATGTTAGGTCTTGTTTTCCTGCTTTTGCTTTTGAAAGTGTCCATGGTGTTTCAGGTTTGAGAGTGAGGGATTTTTTTTCTGATTACTTGTTTCAGAGCTGGCTTTGTGCTAATTTGGAAATGAAAATGGAGTGGATTCAGAGAGACAATATAGTTAGGAGAAAGGACATTTCTGTGGAAGAGTTTGTGAGGGATTTTGAGGAACCGAATAAGCCCGTCTTGTTGGAAGGTTGTATGGAGAATTGGGTTGCATTTGAAAAATGGAGTAGGGATTATTTGGTCAAGGTTTCTGGGGATGTTCGGTTTTCAGCTGGTCCAGTGGAGATGAAGCTGGAGGACTATTTTAATTATTCTGATCAAATGAGAGAAGAGAGACCTTTGTACTTGTTTGATTCCAAATTTGCAGAGAAAGTACCAATTTTGGGTTCAGAGTATGAAGTTCCTTTGTATTTTCAAGAGGATTTGTTTAGTGTTTTGGGGAATGAGAGGCCTCATTACAGATGGATTATAATTGGGCCTGCTGGATCGGGTTCCTCATTTCACATTGATCCTAATTCTACATCAGCATGGAATGCAGTGATCAAAGGGTCTAAGAAATGGGTTTTATTTCCTCCAGATGTTGTTCCACCTGGGGTCCATCCGAGCTCTAATGGTGCTGAGGTAGCATGTCCTGTTTCTATCATGGAGTGGTTCATGAACTTTTATGGGGCGACAAGAAGTTGGAAAACGAAACCAATTGAATGTGTATGCAAGGCTGGGGAAGTGATCTTTGTGCCTAACGGTTGGTGGCATTTAGTGATCAACCTTGAAGAATCTATTGCCATTACTCAAAATTATGTTAGCAGGTATTTTGTTGGCCTATTTTGACATTCACTGATACTTTCCATTTATTGTTTGTAAAAGAAGTTAATCATATTTACTTGACTTTTTGGCTTATTGGCCGCTGGATCTTGTATTTCTTTGCTTTGCTATCACTGCTAAAGTGCAGTTCAATATTTGTGAAACTTGGTTTTTAGACCCATTATAACAAAAAACGCATTTTCTGTGTCGCCATGAATCTTTGATTCACTTCTCTAGTCCAGTATTCGGTGTCTGTTGACTGGGTTTTTCTTCTGTCAAGGAATGCAGCATGATGATGGAAGTTTTATCTGGCTTCATAGATGCTGTTTACCATGTAGCTCTCTGTGTAGAGTAGAAAAACAGTCTGCAGCTCATTACTCCTTTGAGCTCATCTATGATCTGCTTGCTTATCGAGATATTATTTGTGCTTAATGAAGATAAAAGCTAAGAGAAGCTAAGGACCAAGTCGTTGTGATGGTAGTGACTGAATTCTTTCTTCTTTGAAGGAATGTTGGTTTCATATGTGATCAGTACTTTGAAATGCCTTAGTTGTCATACCTCCACAGAAGACTTGTTATTTGTCTTGGGTTTACTTAATGATGTTTATGTTCCATATTTACAATTGGGTTTGGTTTATGTAGCTGTTCCAATATAAAATTGGATTATGTAGGAGAATGTCATTTTTGATTTACAAGGAACTTTTTCACCATACAAACACTGATCCACAATTCTGTGAACTTCATTTTGTTCATAAACGTGTGGTTGAAATTGAAAGGATTGCCCTCTGCTACATGGGATTGTTCACATACTTTTTGCTTGGTTGATGCAGGAGAAATTTATTGGATGTATTGGATTTTCTCAAAAACCCAAACGCAAGCATGCTTGTCTCTGGAACAAAGGACCGAATGAATCTGTATAATAAGTTTAAGACAGCAATTGAAGCATTTCTTCCCGGATCAATTGACGAGTTGACCCAAAAAGCAGAGGCAAAGGCTCAGGAGAAGAAAAAACTCTCCTTTTGGGATGCAGCGATGGATTTAAATGCTGGTGCTTTCAAGTTCTCTTTCTGATTTCACAATTCCATGTGTTGTCACCTTGTAGGACAACCTCAGCTACCATTGCTAAAGAGCAATACTTTCCTTTGGAGGCTATTGAGCAAAACCATTTCTCCTTAGCTTTTCACCTAAAAAATCAATATAGCTTGTTCTCATTGTTTTCGCATTGTGGGGCCATAATGCTTTTTTCACTTTGTTTTAGCTGATCGTTGAGTGTTTTTAGTACCAGTGAACGACATTAGTAATGCTACTGATTTGTTTGTCAAATCACTAGTTCAAATGATTGTTCAATTTTATTTTTACTTTCAGTATGTATAGTGGTGTATCTGGCAATTTGTTTTAAAGAAGATAGACGAAGGAAAAGTTTTGATCGGTCGTTCGTTCTTAGTTCTGAGCATGTGTCGTTTTTCTTCGTAATTTTGGAGGTTTAGTCAACGAAATGCATTACTGGATTCTGAGAAATACAAGGCTGCGTCCTATTTCAAGATAAGCCTATATGAGCCAAATTTTTAATAAAGATCATTTTGGAAGTGATCTTAGTCTTGTACTATAGTAAGTCACAGAGCTCACACTATGGCAACCTGTGTCTTCTTTTTTTGACTTTTTCTTAGGTAAGTCATTTTCTTCTTTTTTTATCTTCTTTTTTTTTTCTGTTGATTATTACCTACTTTGATTATAATAATAATTGGTAAGGGAAATATATATATATATATATATATATATAAGAGAAGCTTATTTTACGCTACTGATATTCTTAATAGATAATTACGCCATAAAACTTGATCAGATAAAACAGGAATTATAAAGTTCTATTTCTATTAACTATTATAAAAGAGCGGTAAGGAAAAAAATAAAAAAGGGGGATAATAGCTACTGTAGAAGAGTCTGAAGGAAAAAACTATTATAATAGAGGGAATAAAAAAATTTTGTCACTCATTGAAAAAAAAAAAAAAAAAACACTTGTTTCCGAATAGTTATTTTCTACTTTTCTTTTTGTTCTTTATGAAAAAGCCCTAATTGCAATTCGACTTGAAAACTTAGCTAAATCGAGTGATTAAAGCCGCTGATACATGATTTATTTTAAAAAAAAATTTCAAAAATTCATGAGTGGTTTAGGTTGTACAATATATTAATAGGATTGGTTAGAGGGATCATATTCACAGAGTGCGGTACTAGCGAGAAGTCATGCTTTCCTTACTCTTATCGAAACAATCGCAATATAGTTCGCAAGCAATTAATAAAACTAAATTAATATAAAACTAAAGATTAGTCGTTGAAAACTTAAGGCTCAAGATTCAATGTTATAAAACATAGTATTTTGATTAGGCATTATCTCGATAAATTAACATATGCTCACAATACATACTAAGGTTAATTATCGGTTTTTAACCATGTTGAGATCAATCTCCTTTCCTTTGAGTCTTCTAATCTTAATAATATTAACTTTACTCTTGACTTGTCTAAATTGTAATCTACAAATGACTTCACCGCCACTGGTTTTAAAGGGTTAATTAATCGATCAAATACTCAGTTAACCATTAACCCTCTTCGAAACAATTGACTCACCTATTTGATCATTGCTCTCCAACTAAGTGCATTTGGTCATTATTAAGAACCCATAAGTTGATAGGTTTGTACTTTAGAAGGTACTATAGAAAATCAACTCCTAGATGTAGGTTTATCGACCTATAATACAATTAGGCATTTGATAATTATGAAATGAGTTTGTATTAAGCATTGATTATTTGCTCATTTAATTTGAGCATAACAAGTTACCTAGGTATGTGATTTGGATTTGTTTGTTGATTATGTTCATTAAGCTAGAAATTGAATGAACATAAGTATATTGGAACCTTAAATGTTTGTAAGGCTAAATGACCAAGGGCTACCGATTAATTGAATATAAAGTTGTATCACCTTGACGAACACCAAAATTTTGGATGAGCTAGTATATTAGATGCTAATGTTATCACATGTGTGCATTATAGGTCAATGGGCTATTAACTATGGTGTCCTTGAGACATAGGTAAGTCTACCGAAAGGAAGCTATAGTTAAGTCATACTATTAGTATGGATGCTTTTATGGATGATTTTAGTAGACCATAATGCTAATGGCTAGTCCAATAATGGCTTTAGGATGAGATGTCAATGTCATTGGTTTCTTGGGCAATGGGAAATACCTAAACCAATGGTTTATTTATACAAAGGAATCATTAGTTGTCTAAGTCTCAAGGACAATAAGATTGTGCTACTTTCTATTTTATTAGTTATCATAGTAATATTAAGTATGCATGTCAATTTGGGATGGCTATCATATTGTATGCTTATAGTGATTACATATTAAGCTATGACTAACCCTTGTAGGACCTTGTTTTTCTAGTACAAAAGATGAATGCTTATCTTATTATGACTATAAACATGGGATAAAGATCGACTTTGGTACTCCAAAAGAATTTAATATGCAAGTTGATTCAATGTAATTTTAAGTAACTTAGTATCTTAATTGTTTAATGCTTGTAAGGTTGTGGACCATTATAAATAGAAAATATTATTGTGAGAATTTGTAATACATAGTAGTTGTATAGATTGTGGATTTATGATTTGTTATGAGCCTCATATGATTGTGATGCAATATAAGTATACAATAGACTATGCACATCACTTAATTTTGAACAATATTTTATCTTACTTTTTAAACAAATTCAATGTTTAATCTTCTAGAGCTAGGAAGGCCCTTATAACTCTTCTATTATCAACCACAATAAATATTCTTTTTAATTGAAAAAATTATGCCCTTGAAAAGGAAAAAAAAAAAGGGCTACATAGGATGAAGGATAACTTGGTGGTTGGCGGGGATATGCTTTGCCCTATTTGCTTTTTCCAACTATAAAGAGGATAATCTACAATTTGGTGGAGTTATGATTGAGCTCTCTAGTTTTTAGTATCTTTAAAATGGTTGATTTCCAACTCTTCTTAATTTTGGTAGTTTTTCTAGAAATTTTATCACATGTGGGAAGGTATACTATGTAAATCTCTTTTTTCTTTTTCCTTTTTGCAACTTCAAGTGCATAATTTGCTACACCAAGAGCAACACGTGTAAAAAATCTTATAGTAGCTATCGATTATGTCATGTAGACAAAGAAAATTTATCATGCATAGAAACATGGAGAACATATAGTTTTTTTTTTTTAATAATCCAAAATATTGCATAGCAATTCTAATTCAAAATAGCATAAAAGCATAAGAGTAGGAAAAGGTAAATAGTTGTAACAACCATGAAAAGAACTATAAATAAAAAATGGAAAAAGAGAAAAGGTTATGAACCTCACTTAAGAATATCTTGTGTTTCTAGAGTTAAGATTAACTTGAACAACTTAGTTTTCCTTCATCAACTTAGCACAATCATGAATAGAGTAACAATTAGTAAACAAATCTGCAAAATTGTTTAAAAAAAAGCACATAATAAGAATGTGTGAACTTGTGAAGGATTAGGGTTTACTTCACCTTAAGGAAACCTTAGTCAAAAGAGAGAAAACTATATCAAAAGAATTATTGATAGAGAGACTGAAGGTTGTTTCATCAAACCCATTCAATCGAGTGTTTTCTCCATACTAAGCTTTAAGCTTGGGCTATCCACAAGCCTAACAATGGTACTCTCATTTTCTTGGCAAGAGGACTTGGTAAAACATTCAAGCAGCTAACTTATAGAAACTATAGTTATTAGTATATTCATTAGCTAGTACTATGAAAATCATGCAAACCCAAATGCAAGAATCTTTGAAAGCTAATACACAAATGCAAGAATCTATTAATTTCTTAAATTCATCTATGCAACAAATTTAAGAGAAAACTGATGGGGTTAACGAGAATCAAAATAAGAATTTTAAGCAATATCCTAATCAGCATGATTTAAACAATTCTAAACAATCTCATTCATAATATTCTAAGATAAATACTTTACTGAAGGGGATTAAGCTAGAGATTCCCAAATTTTTTAGTGATGATCCTTTAGGGTTTATTTTTAAAATAAGGAAGTTTTTCAATTTTTATGGCATTCCCTTGGATAAGAAACTTACAATTGCATCCCATAAGTTGGAATAATATTGTTGGACTAAATATCCAATGCTAATATGACATAATAACTAGATATGCATGTGTTGTATTATGTGTTTTATCCTCTCACTCAATTCACAATGAACTGAATGGATATGTTTGTATCCGCAAGGGCAGGTAATATGGGATTCAGACATTATAGACTTGGATACGACATGATACGATTTGAATAGGTTAATGAATGGAAAAATTTAACACAAGACCTAAATCAGTCAAACCTGTTCAAATATGGTGAAATTCATATCCAGGTTTAGGTTCAAACACCAAACTCATTTGTGGACCTATTTAAATAAACAAGTCTCATAAGCAGATATAGGTTTAACCCACAAACTCATTATATTTAACTTTGAATTTATTTTTCATCTAATGAGAGTCTAAGGGAAATAGTGAAATACCATACCAAAAGATTAAAAAATATATAGTAAGTCTTTTCTTTTCTTTCAACTTAAATAAACCTAGGGTTTTAACTTCCATTATTTTGATTTCCACCCACTCTTCATTGCAACTTCATTGTTGTCTCTTTGTTTGAACTTTTTTATTTCAATTAGTAAGACAAAGACATCCTCTTTGTCAACTTAAAATGTATGTATTTTGATTTTTGGTTTGATTTTTTTTTCTTTTCCTTTAACTTTTGTTTTGCTCTTCTTCCTTTGATATTCTTTTATGGTGAGAATACAAATTTTTTGTTTAAGGCTTAGACCTTCATAGCAAATCACTTTGATAGGCATTATTGTGGGAAGTGTTGGTTAACTTACGTTTATCAGGTAGTTGGTGGCCATTAAGAATTTTATGACATGTTGGATTTTTATTATGAATTTTTGTTTTGATTTAAAATACTTTCATAATCAACATATTTAATTTATAAAAAAATAGGTAGAACAAAAATTTTTCTTAGTGTTGACATTCTCTACTAAAAATGCCACAATACTAGGATTGTTTATATTCTAGGAAACATTACAAATGCTAAGATGGAAGAAAGTAGTACTCAAAATTTTTTAAGAACTTACACTTATCCTATCCTAAATTATTAAATTACTAATATGGGATCCATATTAATGAACATCTAGAATAAAAAAGATATAGATAAAATGTTAAGATCAGAGTTAAAAAAAAAAAAAAAGAGAAGGTGTTTTTACAATATGAATTTGACCCTATTTGAGTTCAAATTCATGAATTAGATTATGTATTAACTGATCTAGCCATATTGAAGTAAGAATGGTGAAAAAAAAAAAGAAGTTGGTAAATCATATCAAAGGGGAAATAACTATAATTGTTTTAAACATATATAGATAATACTTATGTCATTGTCACCTCGCCTATTAATATTAATGAAAAAGAAATTTAATTGACTTTTTAACTTTTTATGAGTTTAGTTGCTTAATTTTTCATCCATTATCTTGTTTGTTTGCATCACAATTTTATTAGGTTTTGTTATACAGTTCATAATGGATTTTTTTTTTTTTGCTATAAAAGAAAAAACTATATTAAATATAATAAAACTTGAATATAAATGGAATGATAACGGAAATAAGTTTGCTTTCATGATTAGTTCATATGTCATTGAACACATTCATTTATCTTTAACCTTAGATAATGAATGTTAGAAAATATATGTACTCCATAATTCAATTTAGATAGTGAATGTTAGGAAATACAAGCACTCTATAAAAATCTTCTGTATTTTTCTAGAATCTATACAAGTTTTTCTATCAAAATTGTAGAAATATATATATAAGTTCAGTATAAAGTTATGATAAAATATATAAAGGCTGACCATTGAAAAGGTAAAGAATAACTTTTTTTTCGATTTATTTATAAATTTTTAAGTGATATACGGGTTTAACTTGAACATAATACATGTTTATTAAACAAGTCGAGTTACAAGTTTAAGTTTTCTTATACGATTAATAAACCGGTTATATTATAACTTGAGGTTTTCTAAACACAAATTCTTTTAGGCACGGACACTAGATATGACACGACAACACGAATTGTTGACCTTATCTACACGTCAAGACATTGCTTAAGTGAGGCGACACCATTATTAGAGGAAGACTTTTTTAAAGGACTTTTTTTTTTTTATGATAGATAGTTGTTATGTATAAATGTTGTAAGAAGAGTTTAAAAGATTGTTATAAGTTAGACTTGTAGAATGTTGTATGCATTGATGTTAGCACTTGTAGAGTTGAACTCCAATGTAATACTTTTTGTAAATAAGTCATTATGTGTACATAACCTTGTCCTCTAAATTGTTATAGGTTATTTTTGGTATTGCATTTAGGGCTAAGTTGGGATATGACAACCTTGTTCTTCATCTATTGTATAGTTTGATACCATCAAGTTCCTTTACCTATTATTGTACATATTAGAGCTTTATCGAGATTGCTTATTCCTTTTCCTTATACTTTTCTCATAATTATCTCTTATGTGCAACTTAAGTCATTCTCTTGGTCATGCGTAACACGATTGTCATGCAGCAAGCATGTGACTCTTGCATCCATACCCTCACACTAACTTACCTTAAAAGTTTGTTTGCTTACTAGTCATTAATGTTTTGTTTGTCTCCTTTGACTATCCCTATACATGTATGCAATTGACCAACTTTATTCTTCATACAAGACATAATATTACAATAATTGATTCATATTATATGAATTAAGTTGTTTTGACATTGATTTTATAGTTATTTATATTTAGAGGGTGAGGGTTTAGAGTTGGTCATAAGTGATTTCGTCTATAATATCCCTTGAGTTATGTTTTGAGCTAAGATAAGTGTGGAGATTTTAAGTAAGGAACCTTCTGAGCTACCCTTTAGGTCATATTGAGGTTAAATTTTATACCAATTTACCTTCTTATTTTGCCTCTAAATCTAATTAGTTTTAAGTTTATTAATAGAATATCATCTAAACTATCCTTTAAGCCTAACTAACCTTAAAATCCATAAAAATATATCCTCCGACTTAGTCTCTGAAACTCCCTTGCTTATAGTTGTCATAGAAATTTCCTTTTACTATTAGCTTCTATGTATTTAGTAGGATTTTTTATTAACAAAATCTCTTGAGTTATCCTCTAACTCTATTCATGTCTCCTTATAACCAATTGATTTGTTCACTCTTCCTCTCAATTTTAGTTAAAGGAACTACATTAACACTTTATTCTATTCCACATTACTCCATTACTCCACAAAACTCCATTTAACTCCTCATTTACATGAATCCATAAGATAACATATTATAAATTAACCAATAAGCCATATATTCACAAAAATTATAACTTTTAGCTGTAATATTTAACCCAACATCACCAATCTTCATTAAATTACATCACAAATCATTTTAAATCAAAAGCTAAGTAAGACCATTAAAGAAAAAAATCATTAATTTACTCAAAAATACTAATTTAACTATAATTGATGGGCTCAAAAATTAAGAAAACTATAGGAAGTAGCTTTGGTAATGATGTTTACATAGCATTATTGTATCAATAATGAATAGCTTACATAAAAACATTGGAGTTCAAAACTACATTATTCAAGTGTTTTAAAACAAGTTCGATATCTATCCGACCTTAGTGATTTCTTATGGACATATTATGTAGCTAATGAATTTCAACAATATAATATTTTTCCTAGATTCTACTTGTAAAAATACTTAAGATCAATTTTTCCAAAATTTTCTAACCAAATTTAGTATTTCTAGTTGATAAATGAAAATCGAACTAATTTTAGGCACTCACTAGAAGTCATTGTTTCAATTACCATTAAAGGGAACAGCTTGTCAGCTAGACTAATCAAGTAATTTCTTATTGTTGAGTAGTGGTGCTTGGCTTTTAGCACTTGCCTGTACCTTTGAACTATCTAGAACTTAGTTTTGCACTAATTTTTCTATAATCTTTTAACAATTTTCCTATTTGATTTCTCCACCCTTCTATAATTTTATAAGCTCTCATTTGCATGAAGAAGTTTGTAGAGAGGTTTATTCTAGATTTCCAAGTGAAAAATATGGAGTTTGGTAATTTTCTTTCTCCTCGCCACTTAAGTCTACATTAATTTTAGATTAGTTACAAAATGGCATTATCTTAATTCACTGTCCAACAACTATCCATCCATACTTTTCCTATTTTTTCCACATTTTTTTAATATTTAATTATTATTTTTCCTTGTTAATTTTAGTATTCAATATATTTGTGGGTATTTTAAATAATTATAGGTATATGTTTGTACGTAATAATTATGCATAACGTAAATACATGTATTCTACATATTATTTCATCTCATTTGATATTTTTAATGTCCATATAATTTGTCTCTAAAGACTTTGTTAATTGTTGTTGCCCATTTCGCATGTTTAAGATATTTATATAATAGTACAATAAAATTAACTACTTAAGCTATATTATTATTTTATTATATTTTTAGGATCCATGCCTTCAAGGTTTTGTTGATTAATATTCCTAGCTTACACATAAATTTCTAATTCAATCGAGCTACCTTTATGCATCATAAATCAACTATTCGAAAACTAATTGCAAAACCACTAGGCTTATCCATCGCCATTCAAGACAAGTTTTATCCTCAAAGCATTCAAGGTATCTAAATCATGATAACCAACTAATTAAGTCCTTATAGTAATATTTACCAGCATGTCTCTCAAAAGAGTTCATGATAACCTTTTTCCATTGTAGCCTTTGGCTCTTATGTTGCTTCTACTATTAAGTTACTACCCTATAGAATCTTTACATACTTTACTTCACAATTTGCTAACTTTTAAATCTTAATCTAGCATCTTGATTGGTCTTTCTTCAACTGTATAATCTTTACAAAGATATACTAGATTCAATTCTGCTACTATATTTGAATTCTTCACAAATCTCATAACATCGATACATGAAATAGATCATGATATCTATACAAGCTTAATAGTAAAGCAATCTAATGCATTACATTGCCTACTCTGTCTAACACCTAAAAAGGTCTAATATATGGGGGACTTAATTTTCCTATGGTATTGAATCATTTGAATCCTTTCAATTGACTTATCGTAAAATATACATGATTTCCTAGTTCAAATTCTAAATATTTTCCTTTAAACTTACCTAACTTTTATGGCGATCTTATGCTACTTTCATCCTTTGCCATATAGTCTTCACCTTTTCATTCATTTGATGGGTCATATCAAGTTCTTTCATTACATGTCCATTACTTTCCCAATACATTAGCGACTCATATTTCCTTCCTTACGAAGATTCATATAGGGTCGTCTATATATTTTTTGATAACTGTTATTTTAATTAAATTCACCAATGGTTGATACCGATCTTGATCACCTCCGAAATCTAATATATAACCTCTCAACATGTATCTACCATCTGAATTGTCTTTTTCAACTATTAATCTATTTGTGGATGATAGGCTACACTAAATTGTAACTTAGTACCCAAAGTTTAGTGTAAACATTCCTAGAACTTCCATACAAAGTCATTATCTCTATTTGAAGAAAATATTTTTCAATATACCATGCAATCCCATACACTATGAAATCTAACAATCTCTTGTACATATAGTCTTGCTAATTTTTCCATTAAATCACCAATTAGGTAGGGAAAAAATTGGGTACACTTCATTAATTTATCAGCAACCACCCAAACTGAATCATAGCCTAATCTTGTTCTTGGAAGTCTTACCATAAAGTCTATGGTGATACCACCCCACTTCTATTACGGTACTTTTAGTGGCTTTAGCAAATCATTAGGTCTTTGATGTTTTACCTTCACTTGTTGGTAGGTAGTATATCTTACCATATACTATTGAACATCATTTTTTATGCCTTTCCACAAAAACAATATTTTCAAGTTACTCTACATTTTATTTCCACTTAGATGTAAAGTATAACAAGTATGTGCCTTGTCCATGTTCTCTTTCTTTTAACTCCAAGTTGTGAGGTACATAAACTCTAATACCTCAGCACCCCTTTTTCATCAATTTGAAAATTAGATACATCACCAGTATTCAACTTTCTTTTGATTTCTTTCAAACTTAGATATTCATCTTGTTGTAATTTAAATCTTTCCAACAATATTGGTTGTATTACTAAATTTATTAACTACGCATCGGTTTCTTGCCATTTGAATCTAATCTCCATTTTTTTAAACTCCTAAACCTACTTGCATTATGTGGTGAGTAAGGAGACCACTTACTCATAGTTTGTATGTATAAACGCTACTTTTAGTGGGCTTAAGATTTAAGTACGAATACTTTCTGAACATTCCCAAAGATCAACTAGACCAAAAACTTAAGTTTATATTTAGAAACGAATTAAATTTTTCCAATCTAAAAAAAAAATAATAATAATCGATAAAACTCGAGCTTGAAAAACTGCAAGCTTTAAAGTTACTTAAAACCCTAAACCTTAAAATAATTAAGGAATTTCAACCCTAAGTAATTAATCAATAATTTAATTTGAATAATTTCATTTAACTTTAGAAAATTTCACAATTTTATAAAAATCAAATCATAAATTACAAAACACTGCGAGATGAAAACTCTAAAACAATTTCCTATAAGGCCATGCCCTTATCTTCATGTATAAGCTTTACACATAAATAAGTAGACCAACCAATCACCTTAGAAAACTTATCAATTGAGAGTTGGAATCATTTATCAATTGATAACTTATCAAAATCTAGTGATAAGACAATTTCCTTATCATCCCTTCACTTATACTACATATGGACAATTTTTCACAAGATTTCATAAGCTTAACTTTAATAAATGAGACAAGACCACTCCATGGCCCAAAAAAACTTTAAATGGTAGATTTGGACAAGGGAGAAAGGAGGGCCATGCTCTTGTCTTTCAACCATCAATCACTTTCTCTTATACATCACTATTCACCTCTTAATGCTTACATCATCAATAGTTGCAATTATTGACTTTTGTGTAAGCTACAAGATAATCAATTAAAGCTTCTTGCACATACTTCTTTCCTCATTCAAAATCTACCACTCTCTTCCTCTTTCACTCCCATTTTCACTTCCTTTTCTCTCACTTTAAACACAAATCAAAAGAAGAAATCAAACTCTACAAATTCCCAACATTGCTGCCACCATTTTTGCTTCCATACTCACGAAAATTTCTCTTCTTATTCTTGTGTCATTTTATTTCACCATATAAAATCTTTTAGAACCATTAGAACCTTCCACAAACCCCATTCCAAAAGACCAAAAGATTCGGGTTCCAAAAGAGGAAGCAAAATTAAGAGCTTAAGTGGAACCTTTGTGCACAACCACCATAATTTTCTTTAAGGACGAGTAAGTATTTCTTGTGATTAATGGGTTAGTATTTATGTTAAGAGACTTTGATTTCTTGAAGATATAAGTATGATTTAAGTTGTGATAACGACAAAAACTGTTTTAAGAAACAAACTCATGAAACCCTTGGATGAGGTTGAAACATGAGCATGTAAAGTTGGTGTTTTGTAAAGATACTTGTTTAGCACTTTGAATGGAAGATTTTAAGTTGAGAAAATCTTGAAACAAGAACTTGAATGGAAGATGAACATGCTGGATTTGAGGGTTCAGAGGTCATTTGAATGTTGATTTTATTTCCGTTAAGTTAAACATGCTCAAATATAGACTTAAGTTAAGGAAAAATCCATCACATGAAGTTTTATGAAGAAACCAACTTTGTATGACATGAGCTATGATATGGAGGTTGTATTAAGTATAAGATCTTCTATTTCTTTGTGTGGAGTATGAGTTAAAGAATCATCTTATGGAAGAAAAGTTAAGTTAAGATTTGGATACAAGTAGTTTAAGTACATAATCTAATACCTAAACTTAAGGAAATGATGAAACAAGTTGAAAAACTAAGCGAGAACCCCTTAGAATCATCATGACTAGAGCTGGAACATGGGAAAAAGAAGCTTAAAAATATAATAAAAGTGAATGAACAAAGTGAAATGATCAATTAAAGCAAGTATGGTAAGCATACAAAACCTAAAACTTAAAACCAAGCCTAAAACTCCTAAAACTCTTAAAACAAGCCTAGAACTCTAAGTTGGGCCTTCAATGAAATTCTGACCAGCATCTTAAAGTATCAAGAGAGGTTATTTTGAAGCCCATAAGAAATCCACTTAAGGCCCCATAAGGCCACCAAAGTCACTAACTTTAGTTTGAACAAAAAACAAGCCTATTTGACAACTTAAGCCCACTAAAGGGCCCATGAAGTGGTTGTTAACCTTAAGAATATAAATCAAAGTTGTAAATCTGATCTCAAGGAATATTTTAAGCTCAGGATAAAATCTTAAGACCAATCCCAAAGGATTTCTCAAGTTATCAAAAAGTTCATTTACCATACAAGGCCTAAAAACACTTTAACACATGAGGAATGCTACTGTTCTGACCCATGGACAGAATTGTATGCCTCATTTTGAAAATATAAACTCACCATGTTAAGTTACACTCGAAAATGATGAAGATTGACTATAGGATCATAAAAATTGGATTTAAAACGAAAAAGTTATACGCGATTAAACTTTAGATAAAAACCAGGAAAATTTCGAAAATTAGTCAAGAGTATAACTTAAAGAAAATTTACTTAGTTTTCTAAGTTTATTTCAATCCCTTATAAATATTATTTCAATGACTAGGAGACACCGTATACGGAGACGACTTGCCTGCGAATTACTTTGATTGACCCACATGGCAGAGTGAGTAAATTCGCAATGACTCTTTACTTAATTGTGCTTGTAGAATAGATGCACCTAAACTTATATATATAAATTTGGATGCTTGTGGGATATGGGAGATGCATGTGTATGGATTTATGGACGAATGTAATGACTTGTTAATTATATACATAATAATGGGAATTGTTTGTATTAATATATACATGTGAATTATATGTAATGAAATTGTTTGATCACCCTAAAAATCGAGTTAATCACTTATACGATTAAGAAATCAAAATGAATCATGCATTCCCCATATTGCATACAGATAACACTGACTGCTGTTTCACGCAGAAGATGGGAAGGGACTCACAGGAATACGAGTTTCCTGCAGGATTAGATATTAGCTATGTCATCATATATATTGAGTCCCTGTCCTAAGTTGATGAGCTTACTAGGCGTCGGGAGACGCTAACCGTCGGCAAGGGGCTGAGTCTTGTGGCTTCTGCTTAGGGTATGTGTTTGTGGATTGCAAAGGCCACCACACTGCTAGACTTAGGATTTTAAAAGATATGATTTGATTTTGGTAAAGGAAGTATACATATATATATATATATATAGAGTCTTGTTTTGACATTAGTGCAATAGTGCAAATGAAATAAAACCCAAGGTCTAGAACCCGGATTTCGGTTTTGGTCGGTTAATTATCTCCAAACCCTGATTTCAAGGGGCGTAATTCTGAGTCGTATGCAGTTCCTAGGTCACTACATGCATTGTTTGGCATACTGATTGTCTATGCATTCATATGATTGTGCATTTAATAAATTTCTATCATGCGGTATTGATGAGGGTAATTATCTCACTAAGCATAAGCTTACAACCCAACAGTTCTTTTCCTTGTAGGTTGATCGATGGTTGGGAATGGGATAAGAATCGAGTGTAGAGTGCTACCATTGAATCAGTATGATGAAAAGCTTGTGTAGTTAATTTTAAATGCTCCGAAAAATGACTAATGTCTCAATTAAGTTTAGTATTTTTAGTAAGTTTAGAATTTTCTAGAATTGTCTATCTTATTTCACTATTTTGGTAGGGGATACTGATTCTTTATGGTTTTGAGGAATTGTGGAAAAATGGATATCCATAATTATTTATATTATATAATGAGTTAATGAACTAAAATTGAAGACTTTAGCAAATAACTATTTAGAGTCTTGCAATCTCTGACTTGTAAGGCGATTTGCTTATCATGGGTGCACACGTAATATAGAAATTTTAGACAATACTACTAAGCCCCTCCTAGGGTCGCTACAGTATGACTTAGCACATTTGCTATTACATTAACTTTACTAGGGTGGTAATTGATAATCAAATTGTAATCTTTGATTAGTTCCTTCCATCACCTTTTTTGCAAGTTTAAGTCCCTTTGGTAAAAAAATATTTTAATCTCTAGTAAGCCGTATAAATTTCACAAAGTTTTCCATGAAAAATATCTCCATATCTTTAAAGTGAAGACTATTGCTTCTAATTCAAGATCATGTGTTGACTAAATTCCTTTCATGGAGCCTTAGTTACCTAGTTGCATAAGGAGAGGCATTACTATAAACACCATATGATTTGCTTGGTGCTAAAATCAAAATTCCTTTAACTCTTGGAAACTTTGTTCATATTCATCATTCCACTCAAACTTAAATTCCTTTTAGGTTAATTGAGTTAAAGGTCTTGTTATCTTGTAGAAATCTTTTATAAATTGTATGTAATATCTTGCCATTCCTAGGAAGCTCCTCATTTCTCCAACAATAGTTGGCTGCTTCCACTTAGCTACAACTTTAACTTTGTTAAGGCTTGCTGAGATTCCTTCTCCACACTATATGCCCCAAAAATGAAATCTTATTCAACCAAAAGCCACATTTACTCAACTTAGCATGAAGCCTGTTATCTCTCAACTTTTGTAAAACCAACCGAATATGATTGGCATGTTCTTCCATAGTCTTTGAGTAGATCAAGATATCGTGAATATAAATAACAACAAACTTGTCTAAATAGGGTTGGTAAATTTGATTCATTAAATCCATAAATACCATTGGTGCATTAGTCAATCTAAAAGGCATCACTTAAAACATGTAGTGCTCACATCTTGTTTGAAAACTAGTCTTTGGTACATCATTGAGGCTTAATTCACAATCGATAATATTTAAATCTTAGATCAATTCATAAAAACATAGTAACTCCATGCAACTAATTGAACAAATTGTCAATTCATGGTAATAGGTAATTATTTTTAATAGTCACTTTATTTATCTCCCTATAATAAATACACAATCTCATAGTTCTATCTTTCTTTTTCACAAACAATATCAATGTTCCCCATGGAGACACACTAGTTCAAATGAATCCTTTGTCCAATAACTCTTGAAGTTATTTCTTTAACTCTTATAGGTATGGGGGTTTGAGTGTGAGTGTTACGTGTATGATCTGTGATAGAGGCACTATGTGTTACTAGGGAAATGACTTGAGTGACTTGTGTAGGATGATTAGGAGAGAAGTATAGATATGAGGGTAGGTGATCTCAATGAGGCTCTAACACTTGTAGTGACATGTGGAGGAGTATGAATGCATTAAACTCTACTATTGATGAATAGTATGGAAGTATTCTTGAAATATTCAAGTGTTTGATTTTTCACTTCGAGAATCTAGCAGAGTAACAACGTTCATGCCAATTCTCTCTTATCCAAATGAGGGAAAGAGAAGGGTATTTATAGAGGATGGCTATTGATCTCATCCATTGGATCATGATAATGATTAATGGTTAAGATTCATTTCTTCCCTTAATAGACCTTAGGTAGTCATCTATTATGAATTTAGGCCTAATGAGGCCTTACTCCCTTAGCATGAGCCAATACTAAGAAAGGTTGGATCGAACAGGCCAATTCAATAAGCCTTACTTCAATCCCATAATACGAAATCTCCTATTATCATCCCATGTTTGATGGGCTTGACTCCTTAGACCCTGTCACCTTAGCTAAAGAAGTCAAATCTACCTTAACTATTAGGCTCGACGCTTATGAATTGAATTTAGCCTTCTACAATTTTCCCCTTAACTAAAGTCCTTTGGATGAAATTGAAGGGGTTTGGCCATCAAATGAGCCTTTCAAGAGGTCAAGTTGTTGCTTGGCGCCCGCTTGCTATAGAAAAGCTGCATTGCTATCACTATGTCTATATAGTTGAAGAATTTATTTGCATGGTGATTCATGGCATAGATGCCTAGTGAAATTGATGTTGGATAATCTAAGAGACTTCTTAGTGTAAAGGTTGCAACATCAAATGATTGTGCGTGTCACTTAGGCAGGATTAGGCTGTACGTTACCTCTATGCAACATAAATTAGCTGAATCTTTGTTAATACAAAACTTCCTTTATGTGAATTGGTTTGCCCCCTTCATTTGACTCACGCAAATTATCGTTTACATGGAATTGTCCTTCGTATTGTAACTCTACATTAGTAATTTAAGCTAATTTCTCTAAAATTTTTATCTATTGAGATAAACTAGTAGATTCATATGCCATGCACATGCTTGTTCTAAAGGAAGCAAAATTCTAGAGAAGATCAATTTTGTTGCAATTGCTACCACTCTATTAGGGCCAGATTTCATCAATAGCTATGATTTTAATCATCTCAAAATTTTTCTTCATAATCTCTCTTCCTTTATTTTTCTCTTTATAATGATCCAAACATATTTGCAATTTTCTTCTATTGTAAATTGATTTAGATATATATAATCCATAACAAATTGAAATCTCTAGACATCATGCCACATATCTTTTTAAGAGATCACATCCATGATCATTTCAAAATATCACGCATTTCAAACTGAAATAGAACTATAACTTAATTCTCCATGACCAAATGGAATCATGTCCATGTGTAGTGAATCCCTGTGGCCCACGATTCATGCTAGTCCTCATCATGTCTTTATGAAATATAAGTGGTCAAAGCAGCAAATTCAAACATAGCCAGGTCTCCTTTAAATGCGACCCAACATTCACTATTGATGAAGCCCGAAGTCAAATCTTTATATTAAATCCCTGTCTGTTCTCTTACATTTATAATAAAAGAACCCCTTTCTTTTGAGCTTGCCATCTATGATCATTAGGCTGCACACCTGTGAGCTTTCTTAGGATGTATCCTCATATTCTAAATAGAAAATATCATGTTGAGTTTTCAGTTGGCAAAGCATAGTTGTGTGTCTTTCATCCATATATATTTGAGTTCGAATCTACGCAATGCGCTCATGCTCCTTTTGCTTTTTTTTTTTTTAATTGAAATATAGTGAGACAAGTAATCATATTCTTGTTTAGCTACTTTAATCCTAAAGGCCCCAAGGCTTGGTATAGTAAGTTTGAATATTACCATTCTAAGGCATAGTACAATAAACTTGAATCTGGTATAGAACCTATTCTCCATAAATAATGAGTCACATGAGAGATGTGGTAGGAACAATTTGAATTTGATATGACAATTTTCGAACCATTGGCAATATAATATATATATATATATATATATTTATATACATGACTATAGTTGATAAACACAAACACTATATATTTCACTAGTTGCCAGCTTGCATATCAATAGCCATTTACACATAATTCTCACAACCTCCTTTTTGGTGCTATTAAGGTTATACATATTTTAGGCCATCCCTTCACCATAACAAACGTATAGGATTGTCCTTCTAAGGACAGTTGTCACAGTTGTGTATTGAGAAATTATCCCCATTTTACAGTGGGAGTACCAATTGTACAAGCACATGGGGCATGCTTTGTCCTTAGATAGGTGCACAAATTACCAGAGACAATTTTGGTAGCTGCATGGTAGAAGGAAAGGAAGTACAAAAATCAGACCTTCCATTACAAATGGTAAAAACTTTTGTCCTACTTATATTTTCTTCTCTCTTTTCACCCTAAGCATTCATTATTAAGGACCAAATGCTGAAGACCATCAGGGAAGGCTGAAGAGAGGAAACGGTTAAGCCATTAAAGGAAAGTGAAGACTAAGTGTTAGCAACTATAAAAAGAAATCTCGAAGTTGTTATTGTGAGTAGCCTAATATTCAACTGCGAAAGGTAATACAACTTAGCCGTGTCTTCTATTCTTATGCTTTTCATTTACTTTTCATTTCACAATAGACAGGAGACCTGTAAAAGCCAATCCTTCATCCATCATTCTTCCTTCCTCATTCTTCTTTTCTTCTTCTTCTCTTTTTTTTTTTTTTTTTTTTTAATCATTTCTCTTTTTTCATATTATTTTGAGATTCTGTATCTTGAACACCTTCATACATTATTAACCATCCTCTTTTCATCTCTCTCTTCTATTTTATTCTAACACTTGTTTTCTTGTTGCTCTTGCTCGAAGCTATGGAATGTTGAAACTGCTGTTGGAGTCAGAAGAGTTTGGTGCTTAAAGTAGGACCAATATTTGAAGGCTATAGCACGAGACTCGGACTCCGTCAAGACCATTGGAGCACACAACTTACTACTCTTCTTTTTTTTCCCCTTTATGCTTTGGGTTACTGCTACTGCTTCTTTTTAAAGCTTATTGCATCCGTCTTTTTCTCTTTGTGCTTGTTGTGTTGCAATGCTCCTTTGCTTGGACAATAATGTGTCTTTGTTTCTTTTTGCATTTCTCACCTGCTCCCAATAACTACCACTAGTCATTGCTATTTACTTTCTTGTGTGTATGTGTTTACCATTTTGTTTCTTTGAGAATAGTCTTGTGGACATTGAGTTGTTGGTATAAAATCCCCCTCCAATATTAGCACCCGATTGCAACACACAACGGGTAATTACAGTTGTATCAAAATAAAGAACTACTCACACATCTCTTGCATCACCAACATTGTGCATCACTAGAAAAACAAACCCTTTTGTACCTACTAATTAGAAATTTTCATACAAGATGATTGGAATATGTGTTGTCGCAAATTCATAGAACATCCATGTACACTCCAAACCCGTACATGATTAGGCACTTTTGACATCAAATATCACTCATCCATTGTACGAGTTCCTAGCTTCATCAATTTCCTTGCAGACTCCTATCCTCATCTTGCCACCACAATCAAAAGTACATGTGAACCATAGCATTCTCCACAGTAAATAATAAAAAAAAAAAAACCGAGCAATCTCGCACTCCCTCTCATTTTCATCTGTTTGTTTGCTTTGATATTTCAATAACCATTAATTGCTTCATCTGAGATGTTAGGATTCTTGTGTACAACCTGAGCTCATGCATTTTTCTTTAGCTCTAATCTTTCTTCTCGATGTGATGAATAACGAGATGGTTTCCATTACTCAATACTCTTGTTCTTATAACTTTTGCATTTATGCCTTCGTACTTGTCTTTATGCCATCGATTCTTATATCCTTATATCTCACACCTTTGCACAATACTTCCTTTCTCATCTTTCTTCATCAATTTTTTTTTTTTTTTTTAGGCGAAGGAGACAAATCATTGAAGTGCGGCTATCTACTCAATGGCTGTTTGGTTCTCCCATCTTCGAATTTAGTAGCTCAATGCTCGGGTGTGTAGAAGAAATCTGCTCGGCTTGGTTCTCTTTCATCTATTGTGATTGTGCCAAAGGTTTAAAACATGCTTGACTTGGCTTTGTTCATTGAAAAGTAGCGGACATGGCAGTTCTTTATGTTTATCCTTGTTCTTCTTTCCTTTGATTGGGCAGTTTCTAAAATGTATATATTTGCTTATGACCCTTCTTGTTGTCATAATCTTCAAATTACTTTTATAGGAGCTAAGAGCTCCTAGGAAATCGTTAGGATTCCAAAGTAATTTGACATGCACTACCTCAAATCCCAATATCATTCCTCCATTAAAGGCTCTCCATGCATCTACGTTTCAGGCTCTTGTCTCTCTTTCTAGCTTTCTTTTTTTTTTTAAGCCAATATTGAATATATGTTGGACCATTGCCTGTTCAAGCATTTGCACGTAAACTTCGAGCATACTGGCTTCATGAATAACACCAATAGTAGCTGGGCTGGACTTTTTTCTCTGAAATCGAACTTAAGACATGTTCTCTTCCTTTAAGTTGAGCTCTCTTGTCACATCTGAGTTTCTAATCCTTTGGTGACTTCACATGTGAAGAATATGCTTCCAAATGCTTCTTGGTAAGTAGAAATATAACTTCTTTCAATTTACAAGCTCTTTTAGATGCTGTTGTCACTTTGCTACTCTAAACATGACAATATACCTCAACATGCTCAACATGATTGTTAGAGTATTAAGAATAATAATGTAAGGGTAATTTTGTTATTCAAACTCATATTATATAATAAACTTGTGTGTGCTAGGGTAGTGTGAACCTTAATAAACTTTATTCAATTATTCTTAGCATGGTATTAGAGTAGGAATCACTACCATCATAGACAATAACCTCATCATCGCTAACCGGTTGTTGCCACCACCATATCCTTGTCAAACCAAACCCCAGTAGCCATCCCTACTAAACTAAACCCTAGACGTCATCACCAGCACTAGGAGCTACAATCCATCTCACCTCTCCAGTCATCAACGATCAGCCATGTATCACCAACGAAACCTTAAATCTCTAACATCGTTGTAACCTTTTTTTTTTAAACCCTAGCTATAAACACCAACCACCTAGATGCCATTCTAATGTGTTTTTAAACCCTAGCCACAAACATTAGTTGCCTACATGCCATTTCAACTTGTTTTGAAAACCTTATGTTTGCCATTAAGTCCACCACCATGTTCAATCTGATGCAATAGTCATTTGGTATGATTTTTTCTAGTTACAAATGATTTAATAGGTAGTTTAGAGCCATCAAGTTTATATATAGTCTGGTTATCATACTTTCCTCTATCTCGAAAAGTGAATTACTGAATTAATCCTTATGAAGTCTAAGTCTATCATTACAATACTTGCATCTTCTGCTTCAGCACTTACCTTTGTCAAATTGAATGGTAAGAATTATTTTCAATGGCTACATATGGTTCAAGCTTTTTTTCGCAGTCAAGGACGTCTTAGAATTTTGATTGATTCACCTCATCAAGAAACTAATAGCAAATATGCTGAATGGGATCAAATTGATCAAGAGTATCTTCATTTGTTGTAGAACTTGATTGAACCTCAAATATTTACTTAATGCAACAATTTCGGTACCTATAAAGAAGTTTAGGACTGTCTTAAATTCTTATACGCCTCGAATGATACATGTATGTATGATGTTTTGGTTAATTTCTTTCAATTGCAATAGGGAGATAAAGATTTTACCAAATATTATGGAGAGGTTAAAAAGTGTCTAGAGGAAATCACTGATGTAATACCTCTTAGTACTAATATGAGGGAGATGCAAAAACAATGTGATCATCTTATAGTTGTTAAACTTCTTTAAACTAGAATTGGAATCAATGAAATCTTAAATTCTTAGATTGTCAGAGCTTCCATCTTTAGTTAATGTTTATTCTCACATTAGTCGGCTTTCTGCACAGTTTACATCATCTCTTAATTCGCCCATTGACCATTTAGCTCTTGTTAATTAGATGCCTAATGGTAGGCATGGAGGATCTTTTGGTAGAGGGGTAGGTCGTATAAGTCGTAAAGGGTTAGGCCATGGATTACGTCCTTTCTATGATCATTATCGTTACCCAAGTCATACTTGAGAAACTTGTTGGAATTTACATGGATGTCTTCCTAAGGCCCATGTTATTCAGTTTGGTACTTTTACACTTGTACATGTTACTTCAAATTCAATGGATGCAATGCCTATTTCAAATGTTTGTGGTGAAGAACCCAAGTCATCCGTTCTTACTTTATCATAGGAAGAATACATTAGACTCTTGCAACTTCAAAATACCTCACAATCATCTGCTTCTTCTTTGGCATTAGTCTAGTTAACTAATCTTACCATTTGCATTACTCAGCCTTCTCCACAACCCTGGGTGATTGATTTTGGTGCTACTGATCATATGTCAAGTACATTGAGTTGTTTTTCACATATTAATTATTGTTTTACATTACCTAATGTCACTTTTGCTAATGGATCCACTTCACTTGTTAGTAGGATTGGCTCTACTTTCCCTATTCCATTGTTTCCTTTGAAGTCTATCTTATGTATACCTCAGTTACCTTTTAATTTACTATCTGTTAGTAAACTCACATCTTCTTTAATTGTTCCATCACATTCTTTCCTTCTTCTTTTATGATATAGGATTTGAGAATGAGGAAGATATTTGGTGGAGGACATGAGTCTCATGGGATATATTATATGGACCTAGTACCCACTGCTACTACTTGCTCGATTACTATACTAGATCTATCGCGACCCGAGGGGTTATTCGTGGCAGTCGCCGTATACCATACAAAGGATTTTAGATTGAGTTCCCTTACAATCGACAACCCTTTTATATAATATACAAGGCTATAACTACTACTAACTACCAAGAGTGCACAAGCTTAAGCAATATCATTTCATGACAAATAATAATATAGTAAAACATAACACATAATTTATGTGTATAAAAGTTTACAGATATAGAGTTTGAAACATGTCTAAAGTCAGACTAATATAAAAATTACATATTCAAATCTACATTTAATCAAAAGTACTCTCTATCCTCAAACAGCTCCCACATTAGAGAAAGCTAACCTTGGGCATACAACGGCCTGACTCCACGAATAAGTCGGCCTGCAAGAGAAGTCTACAAGGGTATAAGCTTACTAGCTTACTGAGATATTTTCCCTCAACCATACAACAATCAAGTTATACCACAATTAAGTTCAACCAAATGAATGCATGAACAAGCAGTATGCCAAACAAATACATGCAGGTGACTAGGTACTGCGTGCAACTCAGATTTAATGCCCTCCGAAGTTAGGGTTAGAGATTCATCAGTACAGTCAGATCTGGGTATCATATTAGAACTTATTTCATAACGAAACTCCGTATTTCGTATTGAAAATGTAATGGTACATCCATTACCAGCTTTATCAAAACGAGTTCTACATATGATTGTGAGTAGGTTTATACAGCCCTCACTTAACCCTAAATGAAGGCCTCTAGACTAGACCTATAGTCGGACGATTGGCGCCTCTAACTCCTAGTCATCCTGTGGGCTAGGGTAAGGCCATATCGCACGTGTGCACCATACAAAATCAATAACAATCAATAATCAACCTACGTATAGCCTCTCGCTATCTCCGTGTAATGTGACTACCCGAAATTAGTTATGCAGTGCATGATTTATGCATGGTCCAAGTTAAATTTTTCTAGTCAAATAAAAAGTTAAGTCATATTTAATCAGTTATCATTCCAAGTCACAAAAAATCAATCTATTGAATCTACTATGCAACAAACATTATATTATTGAAATTTAAAGTACATTCACCATTCACAATAATTATCATGCACAAGCATAACCCAACCCCATACACATTTATTTATAAATCATAATTTAGATTCACTAATTATAAGCACAAACAAGTATGGAATCATAAGGAAAAACTCACTCGACCATGGCTAGCTCAGGGATCGTAATAGTCTGTGGGTAGCTCAGGGTCGATATCGAGATCACCTGAGAATAAGGAAAATTTGTAAGCTTGGGAATTTAAAGCTAACTAGTGTTATAATGTGTAAGGTTTATTTCACTTAGTTACGTGAAATTGTCGATTCGAGCTTTTTATCGAATCACGTGTAAATTTTTCGTTTTAGCTCAGATCGTTATGAACTTATAGTTCATTTTGATTGTTTTCGAGTGTATCTTCTCGTAATGAGGTCCGTTTTGAACGTTATGACTCGTAACGTAAATTATGATATAAAAATATCACAAAAATTATTATTTAAATTTAAAAATTATAATATATTGATTTTCGCTTTTTCGTAACATATTTATAATTTAATAATTATTTAAATCATATGTTTGTTATTTTTATTATTTTGGGTATATTTTCCTATTTTCTCATTTTCTTATTTTTCTTATGTGCCTTACGATTATACATATATATCTATTCCTATACTTATAATATATAATTTATAGTTTATGTTATTGTAAATTCTTAAATTACGGTATCATATATACATATATACACTATACATTACACGTATTATATATGTATATGTATTTATTGAAAACATACTCTTATACACATATTCATATATTTATATATATTTTGTATTTATTTTTTTATATGTCTTACATGTATACATACCTATAAATACATACATATATATTTTCGGCATATATATACTTATATAGTATTTATCATTTATTATAAAATATGTATACTATACATTACATACATAATATGCCGTATACTATAATATTCATACTCTATATTATCTATATATATATATTCATATGTCTTATATACATACGTATAAAAATACCCCACTAGATATTATACGACTACACACATATATATATATATATAATCATACATGTATACCCATATATATATAGTTACGATACATACATATAGATTTATAGTATAATTATGTAAATTACTAATTTGATGTATAAAAAAAAATACATAATACATACTATATACTTATGTACATACATGTATACATATCTAACCTTATATTTACACATATAATTAAATTTAAGTATTCATGTATATGGACATATACTATTAGTGTTATATGTAAAAATACCATAAAAATACCATACAAATACTATAATTCTACATGTGTATACTATAATATACATCTATACTTTCTAAAATAAATCACTTACCTATTAATTTGTATTTTTCTTCTTCTTTTCCTTCTTCTTTTTCTTCCTTCTTTCTCTCTTTTCTTTCTTTCTTTTTCTTTCTTTTTCCTCATGGTTTGCTTGCAAATTTGGTGTGTATGTTTGTGCAGATTTTTTCTTTTTTTTTTTCCAGATTTTATGTGGCTTTCCTTTGCTCACGTACGTTTAGCTTAAATTGTAAGATAAGTTAACTTTTACATTAATGTAAATAAGACAAAAAAAAAAAAAATAAAGTAACATCAACACATGGCAATTTGGTTGATCACATGGCTACTGATTTTTTGTCTTAATTTGCTGACTTTGGTTCATGTTTTGCGTAGGAGAAGAATTGAATTGGAAATGGAGAAGGAAAATGAGATAAATTGGAAATAGAAGAGAAGGAAAATGAAAGTTATTAACAAATATATGTAATTTTTCGAATCATATAAATTATAGCAAATCTCCTCATAGATTAGTTTTCAAAATTTTGTGAAATTTTATCAATTTAACTGGTACCCTTTACAATTATAATTTTTATAAGTTATTATGGTAATTTCATTACAATTTCGTACAAATAGGCAATTAGTCAAAAATTATATTCGATTATAATTTTATCACTATTGTGTAATGTTTAACTATCTTATAGGTTTATGTTTATGATTTTAGGGTTTCGAGCAATTTTGGGTTCAATTTTGATTAATGGTGCATAAAATAGTTTTAGGGTTTTAGTAAGTGATTTAGGGTTTCGATAAATTCCTAGGGTTTTGTTATCGGTGTCATATTTGATTTATTAAACTTCATATTCTTTTATTATTATTAGCCTTATCGACTTATTGTATAGTTTAGAACACTTGGACTCAAGTTAAGGTTTAACTACTGTTTTTCCTAGGGTTTACAAGATCCTATGGAGATCCATTGCTGGTTTAGTCATCCATCATTGAAGATTTTTCATCTTATGTATCTTAGTCTATAGTCTTGTCCTAGTCTCCAGTGTCAATCATATCAGTTAGGTAAGCAAAGTTGTATTTCATTTAGTCCAAGATTTAATATGCAAGTAACTGCTCCATTTCATTTTGTTCATTCTAATGTATGTGGACTAATAAGTATCAATTCTCTTTTTGGTTTTAGATCCTTTGTTACATTTATTGATGATTATTCAAGAATGACATGGTTATATTCAATTAAAAATTGTTCTGACTTGTTTGATTTGTTTTGTACATTTCATGTTGAAATTCAAACTTAGTTTAATTCCTCCATTCATGTTTTTCGTACGAATATTGCCAAGGAATACATGTCTAATGGTTTTCAATCTTATTTGCAAAAGCATGGTATTATTTATCAAACTTCATGTGTTTATACTCCACAACAAAATGGAGTAGCTGAATGTAAGAATCGTCATCTCATTGAACTTGCCAGAACATTATTGATTCATATGAATGTACCCAAACACTTTTAGGCCGACGTTGTTCTCACTGCTTGTTTCCTCGTCAATAGAATGCCATCTACATTGCATGGTAAGGTTCCATTGCATCTTCTTCTCCCTCGTCAATCACTTTTTCCTTTACCTCTTTGTGTCTTTAGTTGCTTGTGTTCAGTTCATTAACTATCCCTAGGAACTAACATGCTTGATCCTCGATCAATTCATTGTATTTTCCTTAGCTACTCTTGAAACCAAAAGGGGTATTGTTGTTATTCTCTTGAACATCACAAGGTTTATGTTTATCTAGATATGTCTTTCTTTGAGTCTACACTATATTTTTCTGCATCATTCATGTCTTCTAAAGATACATCTATTGTGCGCTATATTCCTCATACATTGCCTTTCTCATCCTTCCATGATCCATTCCCTATTGACTAAAGTTCCTCTAGTACTATATCATTTTCTCAAGATGAATCTACCACTTTGGCATCATCTTAAGGATTCTCTTACCTTAATCGGCCAGATATGTAAGCTTATGTATATCACCAGATTCGAATCCTCCTTCACCTAATCTTGATCTTCTAATTGCACTAAGAAAGAGTAAGTGTATTATTCGTCCCTCTACTTGACATCCTCTCTCAAATGTTCTTACATATTCTTTTCTCTCACCATCTTATGCCTCTTTTGTTACATCATTATCTAGTATTTCTATTCTAAACTCTGTTCTAGAAGCTCTATCTTATCATGGCTAGCTAGTAGCTATGCAAGAAGAAATATTTTCTTTACATCATAATGATATGTAGGATCTTGTATCTCTTCCTATTGGTAAATCAATAGTTGGTTGTTGATGGGTATTCTCTATGAAAGTCTTTCCTAATGACACTTTTGATCGGTTAAAGGCACATTTAGTTGCTAAAGGCTATATTCAAATTTATGGTGTTCATTATTGGGATACCTTTTCCCCAATTGCTAAGATAACCTTAGTATGTCTTTTAATCTCACTTGTTGCTACTCATCATTAGCTATTGCATCAACTAAACATAAAAAATGCCTTTCTCTATGGTGATCTTGACAAAGAGGTATATATGGAACAACTACTAGGTTTTGTCATTTGAGTGGAGACAGGGTTAGTTTGTCACTTGAAGAAATCTCTATATGGGCTTAAATAATCTCCATGTGCTTGCTTTGGTATATTTAGTTCAGTTGTGATTGAATTTAGTCTTTGTTTGTGTAATTTTGATCACTTTATGTTTTATTGATTGTATAATGGTAAGAAAAATATATTGCTTATATATGTCGATGATATTGTGATTTCAGGAGATGACCATATAGGCATTGAGAAATTGAAGGACTTCTTACAACAAAGATTTCAGACTAAGGACATGGGTAACTTGAAATATTTCCTTGGAATTGAAGTTGCTCGATCTAAGCAAGGTATATACGTCTCCCAATGAAAATATATGCTTGATTTATTGTTTGAAACTAGTTTAACCAGAGCAAAACCTCTTGATTCACCTATAGATCCTATTGTGAAGCTCTTACATGATGAAGGAGATCTTTTAGATGACCTAAAGAGATATAGAAGGTCAGTTGGTAAACTCAATTATCTCATTGTAACACGTCCTAATATATCATTTGTTGAAATTATTCCCTTTATTGGACATCCTATTATACGTTTCTTGTATTGACATTGCATAATCCTCATAAGTGCAGTTTCAGCCTTAAACTAGGCGTCTTAATTAAAACTGAGAAGAATAAAGAAATTTCAAACATTAGCAGTCTTTTACAAGGCAAGGATAATGTTATCATCTCCACTTTCGTCAACTTCAAGTTCTTCACCTCTGTCTTCGTACACATTAGTTGGTCATATATTTTGTCTTTATGAGGTCATAGGTAATAGCATTCACTACAATACGTTGAGCGTTAAGAGTTGGAAGTAGATTATTCCTAACATCATTGTCTTCAACAATCGATTCCCTGTTCTGAACCAGTTCATTAAATATCTTCTTTAAAGTCCAACAATCTTTTATAGGATGACCTATACTCCTATGAAATTTGCAATACTTAGGGTCATTCTTCTCTTCATTTGTTGGTAAGCGCTCAACCCTTAGGAGTTTGATGCTCCCATCATGAAGCTATTGTTGGAGGAGTGCATGCACTTTTCCCATTGAGCATGGGTATGCTAAGGATGAATTGTTGCTCGTAGGCTTCTCACTTCTAGATATCTTTACTCCTTTAAGATTCTTCTCTTGGGTTAAGTTCACTGACAGTGTGCTCTTGTTAAATCTTAAATCATTGCCTCTTTGTTATGCTATCGAGTTGTTAGTCCTTCTTGCATTTTTAACCAATGTGTAAAATGAGGCTAGGGAGAGATTCTCTAAGAGCACTGCATATTCAGTAAACATCCCTTAGATGCATATCTTGACCAACTCCCTCTCACCACAAACATCTTAGATATCTAAGGCTCATTCTCTAAAGTGCTTAATGTAATCTATGTGGTCTTCCTTAGCCTTTTATCGAATCTGAACCATGTTGGTAAGGGTGATTCTTTCTTTAGTAGAGAAGAACTTCTCTAAGAGCATCTTGTACATACTTTCCCATGAATCAATTGACCTTGAGAAAAAGGTTGACATAACATGTGTATGCCTTTTTAGTGAGTGACTTAGAAAATTATTTTAGCTTCAAATCATCATTTAAGCCATATACTTCTAAGGTCTTGATGAACTTTAGTAGGTATTCTTTAAGACTTCCCTTCTTTCCATTAAATAACATGAATTTCAAACTTACATAGTCCTTGGGGTATGGCTTTATGGCAATGCATTGATGGAAAGGAAGTTTCAATTCTAGTATCCCAATTATAGACCTTTTTTTTTTATCTCCTTTAATACATGTTTAGATCTTCTTTAGTTACAAATGAACCTCTTTGGGTAGATGCCTCTACCTTCATTAACATTACAAGGGTAGGTTGCATGGGTATGAGATTCATCAGTGTAGAGCTTGTAAGCATAAGGTTCTTTGGTATTGGTTACATAAAGTCAACAATTGTGACACGTAGTATAGCATGTGAGGATGATGAGCCCCCAATCTGATCTCCCTGATCCCTTATTTTAAGCAATGAATCTTGTGTAGCTATAGGTTCTACTGTAGGAAGTTGCTCCTCAACTCTAAGAGTCACTTACTCATTGACAATAAGGGGATTAAATGGCTAAAAGTCTTCTGAAGTGAGTTATTACACTAACTTAGAAGGGTTCGAAGCAGTTACTCCCTATTGTATAGTAGCAAAGGCAACCAAAGCAGGCCCACATTGAGTGAACATCACCATGAGTTCACCTAGGTTGCAATTAGTCTCTTACAGCTCACGTGTTAGTTGCAAGTTATCAAGGACACCTTCTTACATGCCATCTCCTTGATTAATACTTCTAGTTGGAGGTCGATGTTGGTCATTGGTCACAATAGGTGCATCTTGCTCTTGATTAATTCCATTAGTAGGATTTACTTATCTTTACCTTGGAGGTACCATGATGTGAGTATTAAGTTTTTCCTCCCTAATAGAGTTGCCAAAAATTTGGTTGTAAGGGTTCGAGTATCAGGGTCACATACATGCTACGTGATAGACGAGTTACGCATTACTAAGAAAATAACTTAAGTGACTTATATGGGATGATTAGAAGGCAAGTATAGGTAGGAGGATAGGTGATCTCAATGAGACTCTAGTAATAAGTAGAGGAGCATGAATACATCAAACTCCACTATTGATGAAGAGTAAGGACTTGTTCTTGAAATATTCAAGTGTTTGATTTTTCATGGCAAGAATCCGATAGAGTAACACCATTCATACCAATTCTCTCTTATCCAATTGAGGGACGGAGAGGGGTATTTATAGAGGATGGCCATTGATCTCATTTGTTAGATTGTGATGACGATCAATGGCCAGGATTCATCTCTTCCCTTAATGGACCTTAGGTAGTAATATAGTAAGAGCTTAAGCCTAACGAGGCCTTATTCCCTTAGTATGAGCCAATATTGAGAAAGGTTGGATGGAATGGGCTAATCTAACGGGCCTTACTTTGAGCCCATCATGCCAAATATCCCATGATCATCTTAAGTTTCATGGGATTAACTTCTTATGCCTTGTCAACTTAGCTAAAGGAGTCAAATCTGCCTTAATTATTGGGCTTAAGGCCTATGAATTGAATTTTTCCCTCTATAACTCCTAAAGCTCCATTAGTGACATCCTGTATAGAGTTTTAATATTGGTTTAGTTGTTGGAATAGCCTTATAGTAATGTCCTTCTTTCAATGTAAAGCTAAGCAAGGTAAATCATCTATGAAGACATTTAGAAATTCACATACTATAGGAATCTCAATTATGCTCGGAGTCTCCTTCTTTCCTTTGACTACAAATATCTAATAGAATTGCCACTCCTTGGTATCTTTATCCATTTCTTCACTCACTTCAACTACTATTAACCTCATTCCACCTTCCTAGTCTTCCCTTGAAATATGACTTTTTATTCATCTAAGGTTATAGTCTTATCTTGACATTCTACCTTAGCTTTATGTCAAGATAGAACCATCATAACCTTACAAGGCATAACCATCAATCTTATAAAAAAATCTTTCCCTTATTGGTTATATCTTATAAATATATCTAGAGTTATCCATTATTGACTATTTTCCAAGTTGTCATTGGCTCTTTAGTTGGTGTTCTTCCCTTATAGGTGGTTTTAACTTTAATAGCATCGATTTCATTTCGTAACATAAATTCTTGACTAATGAACGAATATGAGGATCCCATATCAAACGAAGTATATATGTTTTATCCATTATAATTACGTTTCTTGAAATAAATACTACTACTATGGTTACTTACCATCCATAAAATATTTTACTAAAGAACTATCTGTCATGCCTTAAACCAAAGAGTTATAATAGTCCTACTATATAAACCAACCTAAGTTAGAAGCTAGTTATTCTAGCTGCTAACAAAGGTATAGTTCACACTAAGCCTTTACTGCTCCATAGTTTTGAGTCATCTAATTCAATACCTATTTGGTATCAACTTATGGTGCAACATTCTAAGATAGCTTTTGAAAGAGATTCTATGGTACAAAGGCTTAAGAAGAAAACAAGTTTTAAAAAAAACTTCTGAAAAACAATGTAATAAGAATTTATAAAAGTCCATCGATTTGCAGAACAAAGTACAAGTAATAGCAACTAAAAACTAGAGGGTCATTTGAAGAGACCATATTAGATTTTTTAAAGATTAGTAAATCTGATAAAAAAAAAAAGTAGGAATCTAGCCAATTGGTCTTAAATCTCATTCCCTAACCTTATTCTCGACACTTCTAGAACTTAGAGTAGTATTGGTGTATCTATTGAGTAACCTACAAAATAATTATTAGGAAATGAGCGATAACTTACTCAGTAAGTGAAACAGAGACAATAGCATGTATCTAACACAAAAAACTAGGGTTTTTAAGTAAGTTTAGTTAGATGCCATATGTCACATCCGAGGCTTTCTTTAGTACACAAAAAGACCATGTGGCACTTACTATCCTACCTTTACAGTAGTAAGCAAGCCTAACTCATACACAATGCTAGCCAATAAGGCCTAAACCTGTAAGCAATATAACCAAGGAAGAAAGCCAATAGATTATAAGGGAAACAGACATGAATAGAAAAAGGAATAGCACACTTTTATTAATTCTGATAGTAATACAAGGCTATAATGTATGTACCTGTGGGTATAGTGTATGTAACAAGTGCCGCCGGTTGTGATCAACCAACGTAGTAAGTAAAAGCTTTAATCCAGAAGAGTACTCACAACCCCGTAAAGAGCTTTACAAACATTATTGGGCCTGGTTGGAGGAGACATTAAAACTGGTGTAATAACACCACTTTCTAAAAGTGGAAATTTCTAATAATAGTAAGGCCCTAACTACACAAAAAGAATGTCCCCCCTTCTGTTACAATATGTACAAAAGAATAACCCCTTGTAGGTATAAGTATCTTATAAAAAGGGACCTTAACACCCTCCCCTACTTAATTCTATTGACGTCCTCGGTAATATGTACTAGAGCTTGGATCCGGTGGTGGAGGTCTTCTGGCTGGAAAGGCTGACTTTCTCTTGGATAAGGGCTTCGGATCTTCTTTAGTCTCCTAGCTAGTATCTTCTTCTCCTCGATCTCCCCACTTGACTAAATATTCTTTTTGTTCTTCTCCAGTAAAGGGATCTCTAACTTTTCGCTCTGCAAGGATGTCTTCCATGGCTTGACTTAAGTTGAACTTAATCTTGACGTATAACCGTTAGGACAGATTGTGAGATGAGTCTTCCATGTTTGGATAATATGGCTTCAAAACCATGACATGAAAAATTAGATGGACCTTTAACCATGTAGGAGGCTTGACCTTGTAGGTTGTTCTTCTAATCTTCGATATGATAGGAACTGGACCAATGTACCTTTGGATTAATCTTCTATCCTTGTTCCTCAATGATCTGACCTGTTTTGGAAGAAGCTTTGTGAAGACCTAATCTCTAACATTGAATTCTCTAGGTCGGCAGTTCTGATCTGCACATTTCTTCATTCTCTTGGAAGCCTTTTCAAGGTATGCTTTTGCTACTTCTGAACTTTGCTTTCAATCCTTGGTGAACTGATAAGCTCTTGAGCATCTCTCGGTGTATGGTGCTGCTACTGTATGGGGTAACAGTGGTTGTTGACTCGTAATGATCTCTATAGGGCTCTTGTTAGAGGAACAGCTTTGCTGGATGTCGAAACAGAACTGGGCGATATCCAGCAAATCAATCCAATTCTTCTTGTTAGCACTGACAAAGTGCCAAAGGTATTCCTCTAGTAACCTATTGAATCTCTCTGTTTGTTCGTCACTCTATAGATGGTAGTTGGAGGTCATGCTTAGCTTGGAGCCCAGGAGTTGAAACAACTCTGTTCAAAACTTCCCTGTAAACCTATCATCCCTATCACTTACAATATTTTGGGGCATACCCTAGAATTTCACCACATGCTTAAAGAAAAGTTGGGTTGTCTCTTCTACGCTTGAACTCTTTGTGGTAGGACTGAAGGTAGCATACTTAGAAAACCTATCAGCAATAACAAAAATGGATGAGTACTCCCTTACTTTTGGTAGGGAAGTGATAAAGTCCATGGAGGCGCTCTCCCTTGGGCGAGATGGAACAAGAAGTGGCTCTAAGAGGCTTGCCATCTTTTGCCTCTCAACTTTATCTTGTTGGCGGGTTAAGTAAGTCTTCGTATAAGTCATTACATCCTCCTTCATATCTGACCAGTAATAGCCCTGCTTCAACAAGCTCTATATCCTCTACCAGCCTGGATGTCTAGCCCATAAAGTATCATGGCACTCTCTCATGAGTGCCCTTCTCAAGTTGCTTGCCTTCGGGACATACTCGACACCCCTTTGTATAAATGAGGTTGCCTTCTACCTAAAATCTACATGTCTTCCTTTCTTTAACCAATTGCTTAAGATTTTTGGCCAATAGCTCTTGACCTATGTGTTCCTTGATCTGCTCTTGAATTGAAGTCGAGATTTGACTCATCGACTGGTGTGCAATCTGTGCTAAGGATGCTAAATCAGCTTGCTTACTTAAAGCATTTGCCACCTGATTGGTCTGTCCACTACAATACTCAATCTCCATATCAAACTCTGCAAGAAACTCTTGCCATCTTGCTTGTTTGGCTGAAAGCTTCAGTTGAGTCAATATATGGTTGGCAGTAAAATTGTCTGTCTTCACTAGAAACTTGGATCCTAGTAAATAATGTTTCTAAGTCTTCAGATAGTGAACAATTGCAAGTAACTCCTTCTCTTGAGCTAAGTACCTGCATTTTGTTTGATTCAGCTTCCTACTCTCATATGCTACTAGATGACCCTCTTGCATCAACACTCCACCTAATGAAATGTTTGAGGCATCCGTGTATACTTCAAAAGGCTTAGAAATGTCAAGAAGTGCAAGTACTAGCTCCTTCATCACTACACACTTCAACTCTTCAAAGGCACCTTGACATATCTCATCCCATGACCATGCTTGGTCCTTCTTCAATAGATCTATGAGGGGTGTAACTCGATGGGAATATCCCTCAACGGATCTTCTATAGTAATTTGTGAGTCCAAGGAAGGACTGCAACTCTAGCCATTGCCCGATTGCTTCCACCTTTGCCATATCCATGTAGATCTACCCTTCTTCAACAACATGACCTAGGAAGTTGATGCGCTTCTAAGCAAAAGTACATTTATCATGCTTTACATACAAATGATTCTCATGCAGCTTCTTAGAAACCATTCGTAAGTGCTTCACATGGTCCTATAATGTCTTACTACATACAACAATGTCGTCTAGAGCGACGACTACAAATTTGTCAAGATATTCATGAAATACATTATTCATTAAGGTATAAAATGTTGTAGTAGCATTAGTGAGACCGAAGGGTATCACTAAGAACTTATAAGCACCATACCGGGTTACACACGTTGTTTTGGGCTCATCCCCCTCAGGTAATGCAAACCTGATGATAACTGAGCGAAGATCCAATTTTGTAAAATACTTGGCCCCACTCAGTTGATCAAACAAATCAACAATTAGAGGAATTAGTTAATGGTTCTTCACCGTCAACTTGTTTAGGGCCTAGTAGTTAATAGATAATCTGAAACTCCCATCCCGCTTCTTTTGAAATAGAACAGGAGCCCTGTATGGTGCTTTTGAGGGTGAATGAATCCTGCCTCTAACAACTCATCCAATTGCTTCTTCAATTCGGCAAGTGGGGGAGCCGACATTCTGTTAGGAGCTCTGGCAGGTGGTTTAGCACTAGGAATCAACTCAATCTCGTGATCCACCGACCTTTTAGGAGGTAATTCCTTTAGGAGCTTGTTAGGCATCACATAATCGTACTCCTTTAGGACCCTCTCTATTTCCTCTGGTATCTCCATCTTTCTTGCTTCCTCTGTCTTCGTAAGGAAAGCCAAGAAAATTGGCTCTTGATGTTTGAAGCCTCTCCTGAAATGGAACATTGATAACATCATAGCCCCAATATTCTTCCCTTCCTTACCATTGCTGTTTGCCCTGTTCCTCTGAACTGTCACATAGCAAGGCTTTTCACCTATGAATAACACCAATCTACTGCGAGCATGGGAGCAACTCTGGCTTGTCTCAAGAAATCTATTCCAAGGACTATGCTGAAGTCATCCAATGGAACAGCTATGAAGTTGATATTTTCACTCCAATCTCCAACCCTCACTTTCACTCCTCAAATAGGGTGGGCCTCGGAGTTAACAACTTTAATCTAGCTAGTGTCTTCAATAAGCACTAACCTCAACCTTTCTACCTCAAGTACATCAATGAAGTTGTGTATAGCACCGGAGTCTACCATTGCACTGATACTCTTGCCATTGATGTTTAACTGGACATACATCAACTCATTATTGTTCTTAGGCTTATGTCACACTGAGGAACTCTTTCCAATAGTTGATAACATGTGCAATGCGCCCATTTGGGGTTGATTCTCTCCATCACTCCCCGACGCATCATCTTGGTAGACACTCTCTACTTTTTATGCCATAGCATTGAGTGCTGCCCTATGCAGACATTCAGCTACTTTGTATGGGCCATTACACAAGAAACATGAGAATGAGGGCTTCTTACCTCCATTGGTTACCCTACTCTTTCCAGATTGGTGAGAGTTATAGGATTTCCTTTGACTCCTTCTAGTATTATTACTACTATTACTTGAACTTGGGGCTCCCCCACTCTTGGGTTTGCTTGACTTGACTGACTTTCCACCCTCATGTCCTATTGACACATTCTTCCCTTTAGCTAAGTTAATAACTTATTGCCTCTGCAACTCATTCCTAGCATAAGGCTTCAGTCCTTCTAGGAAATAGAATAGCTTATCATCTTCAACCATGCTCTTGACGTCCAACATCAATGTCGAGAACTCACAAACATACTTTCTAATGTCATCACCCTATCGAAGTTCCCTCAACTTCTTTTAAGCATTGTCCTCAACATTCTCAGGGACAAACTGAGTCCAAAACTTAGCCTTCAACTCAACCCATGTATTTACATGAGTGTTGCCATTTTCAATATCCTCATATTTGGTGTGCCACTACAGTTTGGCATCACCAGTTAAGTACATTGTAGCCATAGTGACCTTTGATCTCTCATCATTTATCACCACAGCAGTAAAGTACTACTCCATATCAAATAGAAAGTTCTCTAACAACTTATCATCCCTCACGCCAGTAAATGCCTTGGGCTCAGGCATCTTTAGATGTCCTACATGAGCAAGAACATGAATGGGGGCAGGGATAGGAGCATTTCCCATAGCTTGAGTTAAAATAGCTACTTATGCCCATAACTCTTCAACAGTCTCGATTGAGGCACAAGTAGTAACTACAACAACCCAATAGTATCGTTGTTGTGATAGGTCGCCGTGTACCGTATAAAGGTCTATTATCAACCCCCTTGCTGATCATAGGCCTTTCATACGACACACAAGGCTCCTTCCACTTTACGTTACCACTAGGCCCATAGACAAGTAATATAGAGCAATTTAACTAAAATTACTTCTATGTTATAAATTAACTAATTGTGTGGGCTCGTAAGACCCACACTAATACAATATTACAAACGAATACAGTTCATAACGGAACTACATAAAATCTAAGTTATGCATAAATACATGAAAGTATCTAAATATCTATTACAAAATATCCTCTTCGCTCTCTAATCGCTCCAACCCGCCTCTACCCAAGACTTACCATGGGCATGCCTCGGCCCGGATTGACGAAGACGTTCTCCTCCACCAACAAAAATTTATAGGGGAGTAAGCTTACGCTTAGTGAGATAAATGCCCTCATCAGTACCACACGATGGAAATTTATTAGATGCACAATCATATGAATGCATGAACAAGCAGTATGCCAAACAACGCATGTAGTGACCTAGGAACTGCATACGACTCAGAATTTCGCCCCCTGAAGTTGGGGTTTCGAGATAATTAACCGACCCAAACCAAAATCCGGGTTCTAGACCTTGGGTTTTATTTCATTTGCACTATCGTGCTCATACCAAAATAAAACTCTACATATATACATATATATATACTTCCTTTACCAAAATCAAATCATATCCTTTAAAAATCCCAAGTCTAGCGGTGTGGTGGCCCCCGCAGTCCACAAACACACGCCCTAAGTAGAAGCCACAAGACTTGGCCTCTCGTCGACGGTTGGCGTCTCCCAGCGCCTAGTAAGCCCATTAGCTTAAGACAGAGACTCAATATATATGATGGCATAGCTAGTGCCCAATCTTGTAGGAAACTCGTATTCCTGTGAGTCCCTTCCCATCTTCTGCGTGAAGCGGTAGTCGGTGTTACCCATATGCAATATGGGGAATGCATGATTCATTTTAAGTTCTTAATCATATAAGTGATTAACTTGATTTTCAGGGTGATCAACCAATTTCATTCCATACAATTCACAAGTATATATTCCTGCAAACAATTCCCAATTATTATATATAATTAACAAGTCATCACACTCATCCATAATTTCATACACATGCATCTCCCATATCCCACAAGCATCCAAATTTATAAATATAAGATTAGGTGCATCTACTTTACAAGCACAATCAAGTAAAGAGTCATCGGGAATTTACTCACTCTGCCATGTGGTTCAATCAAAGTAGTCCGGAGGCAAGTCGTCTCCGAAAACAGTGTCCCCTGGTCATTGAAATAATTTTTATAAGGAATTGAAGCAAACTTAAGAAACTATGTAAATTTTCCTTAAGTTATATTCTTAGCTAATTTTCGTAATTTTTTCCGGTTTTTACCTAAAGTTCAATAGCGTATAACGTTTTCGTTTTAAATCCGATTTTTATCATCTTATAGTCAATCTTCATCGTTTTCTAGTGTACTTTAACGTGGTAAGGTTAGATTTTCAAAATGAGGTATGCAATTCTGTCCATGGTTCAGAACAGTAGCATTCCTCATGTGTTGGAGTGTTTTTGGGCCTTGTTTGTTAAATGGGCTTTTGATAGCTTGAGGAATCCTTTGGGCTTGGTCTTTAGATTTTATCCTAAGCTTAAAATACTCCTTGAGATCAGATTTACAACTTTGATTTATATTCCTAAGGCTAACAACCACTTCTTGGGCCCTTTAGTTTGCTTAAGTTATCAAATGGGCTTGTTTTTAGTTCAAACTAAGGTTTATGACTTTGGTGGGCTTATGGGGCCTTAGGTAAATTTCTTATGGGCTTCAAAGAAAACTTTCTTGGTACCTTAAGGTGCTGATCAGATTTTTATTGAAGGCCCATCCTAGAGTTTTAGGTTTGTTTTGGGAGTTTTAAGCTCGGTTTTGAGTTTTAGGCTTTACATGTCTACTATACTTGCTTTAGTTATTCTTTTCACTTTGTTCTTTTACTTTTATCATATTTTTGGGCCTTATTTTCCCATGTTCTAGATCTGTTCATGTTGGTCTTAAGGGGTCCTCACTTGGTTTTTCAACTTGTTTCATCATTTCCTTAAGTTTAGGGGGTAGATTATGCACTTAACTACTTGTGTATAAATCTTAACTTAAGTTTCCTTCCATCAAATGATCTTTTAACTCATGTTTCACATAAAGAAATAAAAGATCTCATACTTAATACAACTCCCATATCATGGCCCATGTCATTCAAAGTTGGTTTCTTCATAAAACTTCATGTGATGGATTTTTCCTTAACTTAAATCTAGATTTAAGCATGTTTAACTAAATGGAAACAAAATCAACATTCAAATGGCCATGAAACCCTCACATCCACCATGCATATTCTCCATTAAAGTTCTCGTTTCAAGGTTTCCTTAGCTTAAAATCTTCCATTCAAAACATTAAACAAATGTCTTCACAAAATACCAACTTTACATGCTCATATTTCAACTTCATGCAAGGGTTTTATGGTTGGTTTCTTAAAACGATTTTTGGACATTCTAACAACTTAAACCTTTCTTACATCTTCAAGAAATCCAAGTCTCCTAACATAAATATTAACCCACACATCACAAGAAATACTTACTCGTCCTTAACGCAAAGTTTGGTGGTTGTGCACTAAGGTTCCTCTTAAGCATTTAACTTTGCTTCCTCCTTTTTGCTTACCTTTTGAAACCCGAATCTTTTGGTCTTTTGGAAAGGGGTTTATGGAAGATTCTAATGGTCTTAAATGATGAAAGAAAATGGCACAAGAGGAAAGCAAAAAAATGCCGTGAGTTGAAGCTTTAAAATAGAAGAAAATGGATTTTGTGGGGTAAAGTTGTTTCCCCCTTTTATGTTTGTTTCAAAAGAGAGAATGATGAAGTGAAAGTGAAATTGAAAGTGAAAGAAATGGGGAAGAGTATGGCCGGTTGGAAATGGAGAGAGAAGGAGTGTTTAAATATCTTGGATATGTTGCCTTGTAGCTTACATAAAGTCAACAATTGCAACTCTTGATGATGTAAGCATTAAGGGATGAATAGTGATGTGTAAGAGAAAGTGATTGATGGGTATATGACCAATGCATGGACCCCCTTTCTCCCCTTTTTAGATCTGCCATTTTAAGTCCTTGCATGCCATGGAGTGGTCTTGTCTCCTTTATTAAAGTTAAGCTTATTAATTCTTGTGAAAAATTGTCCATATTTTGTATAAGTGAAGAGGTGATAAGGAAATTGTCTTATCACTAGATTTTGATAAGTTATCAATTGATAATTGATTCCAAATCTCAATTGATAAGTTATCTAAGGTGATTGGTTGGTCTACTTATTTATGTGTAAGGCTTATACATAAAGATAAGGACATAGCCTTATAGAAAATTGTTTTAGGATTTTTATCCTACATTGTTTTGTAATTTATGATTTGATTTTTATAAAATTGTGAAATTTTCTAAAGTTGGATGAAATTATTCAAATTAAATTATCGATTAATTATTTAGGGTTAAAATTCCTTAATGGCTTTAAGGTTTACGGTTTTAAGTAGCTTTAGAGCTCATAGTTTTTCAAGTTCAGGTTTTCTCAACAATTAGCTTTTGAATTGTAAAAATTTAATTCGTTTCTAAATATAAACTTAAGTTTTTTAGTTTAGTTGGTCTTTAGGAACATTCGGAAAGTACTCTTAATTGAGTCTCAGGCCCTCTAAAAGTAGGGTTTACAGTAACTTGTCTTCTCACGTCTTCTACTTGAGTCTCCAAGTGTTGTCTTACCTCATCGATCGTTACGTACAATTCCTCTCTGAGGGTTTGTATTGTAACATCAAAATTCTCAGCCATCTCGGTTATCTTAGCATCTATCTCTTAATGATTGGCCTTAACTTCAGCCACTCTTATCGACAATGCGACCAAATCATCTATCCACTTAGATAATCCCCTGAGGATTTCCTTAATGCTATCTAACCTCTTTCTGACTTTCTCTTGTTGTGTCATGGTCGTTCCCGCTGGAATAACTTGGCTCTGGTACCAACTGTCACGGTTCATGGCTTTCTTTAGTACACAAATAGACCATGCGTGCTTACTATCCTGCCTCTATAGTTGTAAGTAAGCTTAACTCTTACGCAACACTAGCTAACAAGGCCTAAACTTGTAAGCAACACAACTAAGGAAGAAAGCCAATAGATTATAAGGGATACAGGCACGGATGGAAAAAGAAATAGCATACTTTTACTAATTCCGGTAATAATACAAGGATACAATGTATGTGCATAAGGGTATAGTGTATGTAACAGGTGCCACCGGTTGTGGTCAACCAACATAGTGAGCAAGAACTTCGATCCAGAAGAGTACTCATACCCTTGTAAAGCTTTATGGACATTATTAGGCCTGGCAGGAGGAGACATTAAAACTTGTGAAATGGTATCACTTTCTAAAAGTGGAAATTTCTAATAATAGTAAGGCCCTAATAACATAAAAATAAAGTCTCCCCTTATGTTACAATATGTACAAAAGAATAGCCCCTTATTAGTATAAGTATCTTACAAAAAGGGACCCTGACACTATGCATGTGCAAGCAAGTGCTATTGTACGACATTGTTTGGTTTGTTGGAAGATAAGAGAAGTTGCATCCACTCTAATCTGGATTGTGGAGTTTCATGTCGTATACTTTGCAGATCAGAACCAAACGGGAGCTTGTACAATAGAGAACTATGCCCCACTCGAGACTTCACTTTGAACCATAATCTCTAACCTTATTATGATCTCCTCTCTTGTCACTTAGTTCAACGAAAGGTAGGGAAATGATCATTTCAACTATCTTCGTCGAAGGGTCTATGTTTGGCTCGGGGAATCCTAGTCGTTTCCCCTAATTGGTTACGATGTATGATTCATTAGAAGTTAGGCCAAGTTTAGTTAGATTTCTTTTAGGGTGTTCAAATAATTTCAAATAGTTCAATCAAGCAACATCATAAAGTAGCCATTACTTAAAATCCAACACTCCTAATAGCAAAACATTATTCAAGTGCACACATTGCATACGCGATGACATAAGCATAGGTTTAGAAAATGAGAAAATAAAAAGAGTGTATAATAATTAGGTACCTAACTTAGTAAACCCTAAGACACTTTCTAAATTGGATTATACTTAATCAAGTACATGATTTAGCAATAGTAAAGTACAATTCTCTAAGTATAAGAATTTAAGGGTTAACTAAATCATTAAGTATAAATAAAGGATATAAACATAAGTAATAAAAGAATTAAGTTTCCATAGTTAAATTTCTATAAATTTAGTTCATATCATACAACATGGGTCTTAATGTCCAAAATGGATATCACCATGTGAATGTATGTCCGAAAATGATGAAAAAAGGCCATAAATTCATAAATATCAGAAATAAAATGAAAAAGTTACATACGATTAAGAATAAGGTCTAACCGGATAAAAGTTGATGGTAATTTAAGTAGAATTAGGTAATTAGATGTTTAAAATTATTAGTTAGTTCAATTACTTACTAGCATTATCATATCATAATGATCAGGTGATCCCGAGGTGAGCAAGGATCTCCCGATCGATTACTACGATTAGGGCGAGTTGCCATGGCCAAGTGAGTATTTACCCTATGACTCCATACTTGTTTGTGATTGTAGATAGTGGACTTAAATATTATTGTTAATTGACTATTATGTGGGGTTTAGGAAATGCTTATGTATGATATTGTGTGTTGAGTTGTGAATTTACATTAAGTACAAATAATGCCTTGTTTGTTGCATAGTAGTATAGAAAATGATTGTGTGTACTATTGGATGGTCACAACATAATTTGAACTTAACTATACTCGACTTATCTGGAACATGCATTAACATGCATCACATAGATACAATTTTGGTCGTCACATTACACAGAGGTGAAGAGAGGCCATTCGGGGGTTGTTATTATTAATTTATTAGTTTTATACGGTACACTTATACAAAATGACCTTACCTTGGCTTGTGGGAACATTAGGCGTTGGAGGCGCTAACCACCTGGCTAAGGGTCGAGTCTAGAAGCCTTCGTTTAGGGGTGAGTGTGGACTACGGGCGCCTACTCATGATTATACTAGAACTTGGTTTTTATGAAAATAAAAGAATTATTTGATTTGAGTACGAAGCGTAGAGTTCCATAGTAAAGAAAGATCTAGTATAATACCCGGATTTGATTGGTGTCGTATATACTCCAACCCTAACTTCCGAGGGCATTAAATCCGAGTTACGTATATGAACTAGTTAATTATACGTATTGTTTGGCATTCTGCTTGATCAATCATTCATATGCGTGAATATAATGTATTTATAACTTGCTTGTGGTTTCGCTGGGGGTTTTGCTCATCAAGCTTAGGCTTACACCCCTTTAGACTTTTGTTGCAGGATAGCTTATTCGTAGAGGCTGGCTTAGGGATGCTACAGGTTAGCTTAGGGACTTGGGTAAGAGCGAGCTGTTCTATGTATTGAGAGAGAACAGTTTATGTAGACTCTTACTCATGTACTTTTGTTTTACTAGTATTATAGACTTAGATGTACTCAATTACTGTATAATGTAAGCTTTATAGTTTAAATTTTATATAAATATGTTAGTGCAATGGTATCATGTGAATTTGTGTGTTCTTGGGAAACTAGTGGTTATAGAGCCTTGTATATTATGTGAAGAGTTCTTAATTGGAAGGGTAATCAATCAGGGGTTCTTCGTACAGTATACTGCATCTGCCACGACTAGGCCGTCTTCAATTCATGACAACTTTACTGTTGGGGACATAGTCTTCTTCACTAGTGTCATTCCATTAGTCTAATCTTTTTAATAAACAACAATCAAAGAGAGATTACAAGGATATTTAGTCACTTCTCTATCCTATCTAATTGGCTTCTTCTTAAGCTATACATAGGACTCAAAGAACTCCCTAGTCCTCTCACACTCAAAACATAAAGTTAGTGAAGTTTACAATGAAAGTGAAACAATAGAATAAAAAACTCTTTACAACTTTTGCACAAATGTAATAATAGAGAATCTTTAAATTCAGTTTTGATATTGAGTGTATAGTATCCTTGCTTAAATAGTATCATCTTTTAAATTAAATAAACCCTTGTCTAATAGCAAAAACTGGTTGGCTCTTGATTTTTGTCCAAGAAATATCCCATAAAAATAGGAACCAAATATTTAAATTTTTGAAAACTTGAACCAAGCGAATCCTTATTTGTTTCTTTGCCAAGTTTGAGCTATTTGATAGTTGTTGCACGAGGTGATAAGTTCCAATCCTTTGTGGACTTTATGGAAATTGAAAAACACACTTCAAATATATAAAGATAAGGATGAGAAGATATGAAAAAATCTTCATATATCATAATCCTCAAGACAATGTCCAGTATTTCTTGTCTACTTACTGCAAACAAGTTTTCTACATCAATAATTCCATTTGAATTTTTCCACAAAATTCTCCTTAAAGATCAGGTTAGATTTTTCAAAGATATTGAGTCTTATCTTTAAGCAAGATATCCTCAAATTGAAGAATTTGAATCCAACAAACTAACCTTATCTTGAGAATTTGCTAAGAGCTATACCTAACTTTTCAAACTCAACTTGTTTAATAAGTCCTTATATAGAGATAAAAAAAGATTGAACTTAATAAACTTGAATCCTCTTTCGGTTAATAACCTTACTGTTTTTTTAATCCTTGAACAATCTTACCAAGACTATTAGAAAACATACTACTTAAACCTTAATCATTCAATTTTCCAAATTTGAATCTTTAGTATCTTTTTTTTTTTAAAAAAAAAAATACACCAGCTTAAATCCCTATGGACTTTACCATCTTAGTAGAACAAAATTGAGTATATTTTCCTAATATAGCCAATAAAGTAGAGCTAATCCTTCTTGCAAAATTGTCCAACTTAATATGTTCAAGTTAATTAGAGAAAGACTTAGAAACAATAGTTGAACATATTATCGAACGTAAACTGTGATGTACTATTCATTTGCTGATATACATTCTGATAAACTCAAGCTTATATTCTTCTAAACACTTCTTTTCTTTAGAACATCTTGCATACTTAAAAATCTTGTTAGGTTCATATACATCTTTTTGTTATCATCAAAATATATTAAGAGAAAACTTAACATTCTCCCCCTTTTTGTTGATAACAAAACAACATTTACACAAAAACATGTATCAGCACAAGCATAAATAGAGATTTAAACTTTCTAACTTTAAGATGTTTTTGTGCCTAAAAAATTCTCCCCCTTTTTATTATCATATAGAAGATTCAAGTGCTCCCCCTAAACATAAGATAGATAATATATAAAGAAAGGAAGAGTGCCATTAACTAAGGAAGCATAGTACATAAGTTCTGATAAGATAAGAAACCTATGGAGATAACTAACTAACTAACTAAAATGAAAAAGATTCAACTTGTTAAAGAGAACAACTGACACAACAAAAAAAAAAAAAAAACAATTGAAAGGATGACATCTTCTTTTGTGGTTTGGTTTTCTTGTGAGCTATTGTTTTTGTACATTTGTATTACTTGGTTGGACTTTCTTGAGTTAAAGAAAATTGCTAAACAGATTTAGTAAGAATAGATGGAGGAATAGAGATTGGTACATATGGTACCAAAGCTAAAGAAATTTCTAGAGTAACAACTATTGTAGGCTCAAGTACAAGAGAATGATATGGAGGAACTAATTTTTCAGAAGGTATTGAATCATGAGTTAGGGACTTATGAAGTGAGACATTTTGTGAAGAGTCGATATTTTCGTGTGTCTTTTATTCACTAAGTTTTTCTTCAATGATTTTGGAAATCATATTCTCCAACTCTATCCTAGTGAAATTTAGAGGATCAGAAGAAGTTTGATCAGGGTTAATCTAAACAGGTTCTGAGTCACTTCTTGACTTAGTTTTTGACATTGTTCTAGCCTTTTCTTTTATTTTTTCTAAGATTGAGATCTCCTCCAGTCATTGGTACATACTCCTTATCAAGCTTGGTTTTTTACCTCTATTTTTTTTAATTAAATCTTCTTTAAACTAATCATTACTAAACCCTTACCCATTTAGTACAAATCTTCAATTAAGCTTTAAAGAAAATCGGTTCTTTTCACATTTTGAAAGTACTTTGGAGTTGCCTCCCAACCGAAGTCGAGACAAGAGTTAATTTATAACAAATCGTATAGATTAGTTATAAGTTAGCTACTGGTCTATCGATTAAACCATTTTGTAAAATAGTTTTTTTTTTTTTTTTTAAACCTAGAGATCTAGAACTGGGGGTTAATGATCTTTAAACCCTTACGGGTACCACTAACTTTCCAAATTTAAAATTAAACTTAAAATCACCTTTTAATTTAAAAAACTCAATTGTTGATAATTTAAGTAATTTAAGAAAAAGGAAAATTAGATTTTCTTTTATTTTTATCATTGCCTCTTAGGTACTGACGTACTCGCTATTTGGGATTAAATATACGTAATTATTTTTTTTGTAAAACTTTAGTAGATTGGTTTTATTATAATTGAAAACGATCAAGTTTACGTTTTACTCAATTTGATTTATTTAAGGAGATTTGCAAAAAGGAAGATCCTAAATTGGATTTTTATTTTCTTGGAAAATTTTAAAAAGTCTTAACTTTAAAAGGAATCCAATTATATATATATATATATGTATTTTTTTATTTTGGAAAACTTGATTTTTCTAAGTGTTAAAAAGCAATCTTTATTCCTTAACTTATTTACTTATTTATTTTTATTTTTCTATTTATTTTTATTTTTATTAAACTAAAAAATAAATAACTAAATAAACTACGTTTTCTTTTCTTTTTCTTTCTTTTTTATTCTTCTTTTTTTTATTTACATTCACAATTATATATTAAAAAAAAGACAAAACAACAATAATTAAATAATAAAATAAAAAGAAATAAGAAAAAAAAAGTTAAACTTGAGCTTTAAATGTAGTAGGCACTTGCAGGTTGGAACTTGAGATTGAATTGCATCGCAAATTGGGTCGTGTATTGAATTGTTAGATTAGGTTAAGTCTTCTCTAAGCTCTCCTCCAGCAACTTTCTTAGGTTGATTCGAATTGATTTGGCCATTGAATCAAGTGGGAAAGGTGGTTTCCCTAGATATTTTATTGGGGAATGGGGGGTATTTTTTATGCCACAGTGTTTGGAGCTTGTTTGGTGGTAATTGGAGATGAGTGGTGGCAGTGGTGGTGTTCCTTGGCGTTTAGGGGTTGCTAGAACCAAGGGAGGTATGGGGTTGATGTTTTTGGGTGGCGATGCAGCTAGCCATGGGGTTAGGTTAAGCTTAGGTTGGTGGTTCGAGGGTGGATCGTAGTGGTGGTTAAGGTTTGGGTCTTGGCGGTTCGGTAGTCTTGCTAGGGGGCATGGTAGTAGATAAGGGTTGTTGTGTTGAAGAGCTTAGAGTGTAGGGGGTGATCCTAGGGTGCTGGTGTAGCTCAAAATGAAGTGGAGAGAGAGAGAGAGCCAAAGAGAGAGAAAGAGTTTGGTAGAGAGAGAGGAAGTGGTCGGAAATTAGAGAGAGTAGTTGTGTATGAGAGCTGTTCGTATGTGATTGTCTAATGAACTCCCCAACACTCTTTTTATACAGGAAATCAACTTAGAAAACAAGGAAAGCTAGAATTCGGAATAACTGAGATTTTCGAAATTTCAGTTTTTTTTTTTTCAAATTTTGGAGCTTGATTTGAATTCGTAAATGCACGAATTGGGATATGTTATTGGGTACAATTTGAAGTAGGTTATGTTTAAAACAAGATTAGAGTAAGAAATCACACATATGTGTGTGAATTTCGTGCAAAAATTGGATCTAAAGTGAAGGGGATAGGTTGTTCTTGACTGGGAAAGAGGAGGAAATCAAGGGAAAGGGAAAGAAAGAAAAGGGAAAGAGAGAAAATGCTAATGTGGAGCCATGTCAACTGTGTCGACTAACTAAACATTGCCACGTATCCTTACATGACATGTGGTAACTAATGTGGCATGCTATGTGGCGCTACGTTAGTATACGTCCAATTCGATGTTGCTACGTGTCAGAACATGTGGCACAATGAGATCTTGATATGTGACGGTTCCTGATTATCTAAAAATGTAAAAAAAAAAACTTTATATGCCCTCACAAAGATTTGAACCTCTAACCTCATGCCCAAACCTAATGCCAAGTTCATATGCTTATCCGTTAGGCCATTAGCCTGTACCTTATCTATATATGTAATTAATTGCACATATAGACTAGGTTAGCTTTGGCTAGATTTAAATATAAGCCTAAGCCCAATGGTTCAACTTCTAAACTCATTTTAAAAATTAAAAAATCTATCCTATTAAATTGTTATTCCCTAAAATCATTTGTTTATTTTTTTTTACGACATTTCAATTTTCCAATTTTTTTTTTATTTTCTAAATTTCTTATTTTTTGTGTTTTCTTCCTACTTTACTATTTTTTATATTTTTCCTAGATTTCCTTTTTTTTTATGTTTTTTCCTACATTTCTATTTTTTGTATTTTTCTAAACTTCTTTTTTTTCTTAATTTTTGGATTTTCTTTAATTTTCAATTTTTTTTTCTGTTTTCCTTAGTTTAGGACCCTTTTATAAAATAAAATAAAATAAAGGTGACAAAAATCGGGTGTCTACAACTACCCCTCTTTGTGACAATGTTTGAACAAAACTTTGCTATTAAAATAGAGAGGCACTATTTTTGTCCCTAAGATGACTTTGAAATGACTAATTAGCTATTTTAGACTCGATCTATTAGGGATTTGGTGAAGAAATGAAACTTGGTCGTACATTTCTAAGTTTACTAACCTATGTGGGAGTATCTTTAAGAGACAAGTTGTATCGACCCTAGGAGGGGCCTAGTAGTATTGCCTAAAATTTCCATATCATGTGTGCACTCATGATAAGAAAATCGCCTTGCAAGTCAGAGATTGCAAGACTCTAAATAGTTATTTGCTAGAGTCTTCAATTTTAGTTCATTGGCTCATTATATAATATAAATAATTATGGATATCTATTTTTTCACAATTCCTTAGAACGGTAGAGAATCGGTATCCCCTACCAAAATAGTGAATAAGATAGACAATTCTAGAAAATTCTAAACTTACTAAAGATACTAAACTTAATTGAGACATTAGTCATTTTTCGAAGGCTTCGAATTAACTACACAAGCTTTTCATCATACTGATTCAATGGTAGCACTCTTCATTCGATTCCTATCCTATTCCCAACTATCGATCAACCTGCAAGGAAAAGAACTGTTGGGGTGTAAGCTTATGCTTAGTGAGATAATTATCCTCATCAATACCGTATGATAGAAATTTATTAAATGCACAATCATATGAATGCATGAACAATCAATATGCCAAACGATGCATGTAATGACTTAGAAACTGCATGCGACTCAGAATTACGCCCCCTGAAGTCGGGGTTTGGAGATAATTAACCGACCTAAACCGAAATTCTAGACCTTGGGTTTTATTTCATTTGCACTATCATGCTCATGCTAAAACAAAACTCTCTCTCTCTTTCTCTCTCTCTATATATATATGTATACTTCCTTTACCAAAATCCAATCATATCTTTTAAAATCCCAAGTCTAGCGATGTGGTGGCCTTCGTAATCCACAAACACACGCCCTAAGTAGAAGTCACAAGACTCGGCCCCTCGTCGATGGTTGGTATCTCCCAGCGCCTAGTAAGCCCATCAGCTTAGGATAGAGACTCAATATATATGATGACATAGCTAGTGCCTAATTCTACAGAAAACTCGTATTCCTGTGAATCCCTTCCCATCTTCTACGTGAGGCGGCAGTCGGTGTTATCCGTATGCAATATAGGGAATGCATGATTCATTTTGATTTCTCAATCGTATAAGTGATTAACTTGATTTTTAAGGTGATCAAACAATTTCATTCTATACAATTCACATGTATATATGACAACAAACAATTCCCATTATTATATATATAATTAACAATTCATTACATTCATCCATAAATTCATACACATGCATCTCCCATATCCCATAAGCATCCAAGTTTATATATATATGTTTAGGTGCATCTACTCTATAAGCATAATTAAGTAAAAAGTCATCGGGAATTTACTCACTCAGCCATGCGAATCAATCAAAATAATCTGGGATAGGTCGTCTCCCCAAGGCTGGGTCCCCTGGACATGATAAATATGATACTATAAGGATTTGAAATAAAACCTAGAAAACTAAGCTAAAACCCTTTAAGTTATACTTTGGACTTAGTTTCATAAATTTTTCTGGTTTTACTTAAAAGTTCAATCGTGTATAACTTTTTCGTTTTAAATCCGATTTTTATGATCTTATAGTCAATCTTCATCATTTTCGAGTGTACTTTAATGTGGCAAGGTTAGATTTTTGAAATGAGGTATACAATTCTGTCCATGGATCAGAACAGTAGCGTTCCTCATGTGTTGGAGTGTTTTTGGCCCTTGTTTGGTAAATAGGCTTTTTAATAACTTAAGAAATTCTTTAGGCTTCGTCTTAAGATTTTATCCTAAGCTTAAAATACTCGTTGAGATCAGATTTACAACTTTGATTTATATTCCTAAGGCTAACAACCACTTCATGGGCCCTTTAGTGGGCTTAAGTTGTCAAATAGGCTTGTTTTTGGTTCAAACTGAAGTTAGTGACTTGGTGGGCTTATGGGGCCTTAGGTGGATTTCTTATGGGCTTCAAAATAACCTCTCTTGATACTTTAAGGTGTTGGTCAGAATTTCCTTGAAGGCCCAACTTAGAGTTCTAGGCTTGTTTAGAGAGTTTTAAGCTCGGTTTTGAGTTTTAGGCTTTGTATGCTTACCATACTTGCTTTGGTTGATCTTTTCACTTTGTTCATTCACTTTTATCATATTTTGAAGCTTCTTTTCCTCATGTTCAAGATCTGCTCATGATGATTCCAAGGGTTTCTTGCTTGGTTTTTTTCAACTTGTTTCATCATTTCCTTAAGTTTAGGTATTAGATTATGTACTTAAACTACTTGTATCCAAATCTTAACTTAAGTTTTCTTCCATAAGATGATCCTTTAACTCATGCTCCACATAAAGAAATAAAAGATCTTATACTTAACACAACCTCCATATCATAGCTCATGTCATACAAGTTGGTTTCTTCATAAAACTTCATGTAATGGATTTTTCCTTAAGTCTAGATTTGAGTATGTTTAACTTAATGGAAACAAAATCAACATCCAAATGACTATGGAACCCTCACGTCCAGCATGCTCATCCTCCATTTAAGTTTTTTTTTTTCAAGGCTTTCTCAACTTAAAATCTTCCATTCAAAGTGTTGAACAAGTGTCTTTACAAAATACCAACTTTACATGCTCATGCTTCAACTTTATGTAAAGGTTTCATGGTTTGTTTCTTAAAACGATTTTTGGTGTTATAACAACTGAAACGTTACTTATATCTTCAAGAAATCAAAGTCTCCTAATCATAAACACTATCCCACAATCACAAGAAATACTTACTCATCCTTAAAGCAAATTATGGTGGTTGTATACAAAGGTTCCACTTAAGCTCTTAACTTTGCTTCCTCTTTTGCAACCTTGTGGAACCCAAATCTTTTGGTCTTTTGGAATGGGGTTTGTGGAAGATTCTAATGGTCTTTAAAGGTCTTAGATGGTGAAAGAAAATAACACAAGAACAAAAGAAAAGAATTACCGTGAGTGAAGCTTCAAAAATGGAAAAAAAGTTGATTTTGTGGGGTAAGGTTGTTTCTCTTTTTTATGTTTGTTTCAAAGGAGAGAAAGAAGATGTGAAAGTGAAATTGAAAGTAAGAAAAATGATGGAGAGAGTGGTCGGTTGGAATGGAGAGAGAATGAGGGTTTAAATGTCTTGAAAGTGTTGTCTTGTAGTTTACACAAAAGTCAATAATTGAAACTATTGATGATGTAAGCATTAAAGGGTGAACAGTGATGTGTAAGAGAAAGTCTTTTTGGGACATGGAGTGGTCTTGTCTCATTTATTAAAGTTAAGCTTATGAAATCTTGTGAAAAATTATCCATATGTAGTATAAGTAAAGGGGTGATAAGGAAATTATCATATCACTAGATTTTGATAAGTTATCATTTGATAAATGATTCCAACTCTTAATTGATAAGTTATGTAAGGTGATTGGTTAGTCTACTTATTTATGTGTAAAGTTTATATATGAAGATAAGGGCATGGCCTTATAGGAAATTGTTTTAAGATTTTCATCTCGCATTGTTTTGTAATTTGTGATTTAATTTTTATAAAATTATGAAAATTTATAAATTTGAATGAAATTATTCGAATTAAATTATTGATTAATTACTTAGGGTTAAAATTCCTTAATTATTTTAGGGTTTAGGGTTTTAAGTGATTTTAGAGCTTACAGTTCTTCAAGCTCGAGTTTTATCGATAATTGGTTTTTTTTTTTTGGATTGGAAAATTTTAATTCATTTCTAAATATAAACTTAAGTTTTTGGTCTAGTTAATCTTTAGGAATGTTCGAAAAGTACTCGTACTCAAACTCAAACTCAAACTCAAATCTTAGGCCCAATAAAAGTAGGGTTTACACAAGCAATCTTACGTTGGAATTGAATTGGCGGACTTGGTCATGCCTCTCTAAGCTCACTAACCTAGGTGGGAGCATCTCTCGAGGACTAGCAACTAGAAGCTGGGATCGATCTAAAGAACCTAGTCATGCCTCACTAGGCTTACTAACTTAGGTAGGAGCATCTCTTAGGTACTACTAACCCAAAACTAGGATTGATCTAAAGGACCTGGTTGTACCTTACTAGGCTTATTAATCTAGGTAGGAGTGTCTTTCGAGGACTAGCAACCTTAAGTTAGGATCAATCTAAAGGATTTAGTTATGCTTGACTAAGCTCACTAACTTAGGCGGGAGCGTCTCTCGAAGACTAGCAATACTAAACTAGGATCGATGTAAAGGACCTAGTCATGCCTCATTAGACTCACTAACTTAGGCGGGAGTGTCTCTCAAGGACTAGTAAACTTAAGCTAAGATCGATCTAAAGGACTTGGTTGTGCCTTACTAAGCTTACTAACCTAGGCAAGAGTACCTCTCTGGGGCCAGCATCCCTAAACCGAGATCAATCTAAAGGACCTAGTCGTGCCTCACTAGGCTCACTAACCTAGGTAAGAGCGTCTCTCGGGGATTAGAAACCCTAAGTTTTGATTGATCTAAAGAACTTAGCTATGCCTCCATAGGCTCATTAACCTAGGCAAATTCATCTCTCGAGGACTAGTAACCTTAGTTAGGATCGATCTAAAGGACCTGGTTGTACTTCACTAGGCTGCCTAACTTAGGTGGGAGTGTCATTTAGGGACTAGCAACCCTAAATTAGGATTGATTTAAAGGAACTGGTTGTGCCTAACTAGACTCACTAAACTAGGCGGGAGCGTTTCTCGAGGACTAGCAACCTTAAGTTGGGATCAATTTAAAGGACTTGGTCATGACTGAATAAGCTCACTAACCTAGGCGGAAGCGTTTCTCAAGGACTAGCAATCTTAAATTGGGATTGATTTAAAGGACCTGGTCTTGACTCTTAGGCTCATTAACCTAGGTAGGAACGTCACTCGAGGACTAGCTACCTTAAGTTGGGATCAATTTAAAGGTCTTCCCCATACGTCACCAGGCTTACTAACCTAGGTAGGAGCATCTCTTGGAGACTAGTAATCCTAAGATAGGATCGATCTAAAGGACTTGGTCGTGCCTCATTAGGCTTATTAACCAAAGTGGGAACATCTCTTGTGGACTAACAATCCTAAGCTAGGATTAATCTAAAGGACCTGGTTGTACCCTATTAAGCTCACTAACCTAAATAGGAGTGCCTTTTGGAGACTAACAACCTTAAGTTGGGATTGATCTAAAGGACCTGGTCGTGCCTTACTAGGCTCACTAACTTAGGCAGGAATATCTCTTGGGAACTAGTAACCTTAAATTGGGATTGATCTAAAGGACTTGGCTGTACCTCACTAAGCTCACTAACCTAGGTAGGAGCGTTTCTTATGGATGAGCAACCTTAAGTTAGGAGTGATCTAAGAGACCTTGTCTTACCTCACTAGGCTCACTAACCTAGGTGGGAGCGTTTCTTGGGGACTAACAACTTTTAGCTAGAATCGATCTAAAGCACCTGGTGATGCCTCACTAGGCTCTTTAACTCAGGTGTGAGCATCTCTCAAGGTCTAGCAACCTTAAGTTAGGATCGATCTAAAGGACTTAGTCATGCCTCACTAGGCTCACTAACTTAGGTGGGAGTATCTCTTAGGGACTAGCAACCTTAAGTTGGGATTGATCTAAAGGACCTGGTCATGCCTCATTATGCTCACGTACCTAGGTAGGAGCATCTCTTGAGAACTAGCAACCCTAGGTCGTGATCGATCTAAAAGACTTATTCATACCACTTTAGGCTTACTAAGCAAGGTAGGAGTGTCTCTTGAAGACTATCAACCCTAAACTTGGACTTAATGCTGTGCCCTATGGGCTTACTAAAAGGAACTAATGAAGAGAAGTACCCTACTAACCTTTTAAGATGAATATGATGAAGGGAAGTACCCTATGTGTTCGTTTGAGAGAATTTAGTGAATAGAAATGCCTTACTAAGGAATTTGGAAAAGTGATTAAGTTAGGATCACGTCTTCAAAGGCTGGCTAAACACTGAAATGTAAAGAGTGCCTTATGGGCTGGCTAAAAGAAGCTAATGAAGAGAAGTGCCCTATGAGCTCGTTAAGAGAAAATTGGTGAACAGAGAGGCCTGATGGGCTCACCTAAAGAAATCAAGCATACTATGGGTTTGCTAAAAGATCTTTGAAAAAAGAAGTGCCCTTTGGGCTTGTTAAAAAAACTTGGTAAACTGAAGGGCCCTATAGGTATGCTAAAGGTAATTGAGGAACACAAGTGCTCTATGGGTTTGCTAAAGACCTTGAAAAGAGTTGAATGGGCAGAAGGCGGGATAGCCCGTTTAAGAGTTGGCTAGGATTAAAACTTGTTCAAAATATTGCCCAATTTTGAAGAAAATATTTATAGATAAACCCTTTGGCGAAAACCATTTATGTTGAAAAAGATGTTAGAGATAATTTTCTTTATTTTGGGAAGAATGAGAAAAGCCTTGACTATTGTGATTAACCTGTTTTTGTTTTTCTATAATGGATTGAAAACTTAGCTACTTAGGTCGACATGGACTTTGAATAAAGATACTTTCTCTCTCTTTTTCTTTTTCTTTTCTTTTCTTTTATCACCCCCTTTTTTTTCTTCTCTTTTTTTCTTTTTTAGTTTGCTAATAGGTAAAGAACCCTTCATCAATAATCACATGAGGCCTCTTATGTTCTCCCTAACTTAGATGCCTAGCCTGTTTGGTGGGGCCTTGTGATTTTGAACATCCTTATTTTTTAAGCAAAAGGTAACTAATAGCTAGTTTAGTCGAAGAGGACTTCCTTGCAAACTCTTAGTCCATATTACACTCTTAACTATAGTCTAAAAATTATAGTTTATTTTTGCATGTGATATGCCTTGGTCAATCCATTAGATCTTTTTCAGTTTAGCATTATGAATTCAGGCTTTTGGTCTAAGGGTTTGAAAAGGAATTGATGAAGAATCTTATTGTGAAATAAATACTATATTAACCCTAGGAGTACAAGTCAAGAACCTTAGGAACAAATTAGAAATATGCTTACCCCAGTTTCAAAACCAATTTTTATTAAAGATAAATTATCTTTAAAGATAAGAAGAGCTTTTACTTATGTAAGGGTGGTATTATGGGTGGGAAGGCCCGTTGTGATTCAACATAAGAGATGCTTTAGAGCGGATATAGAAATTTTGGGTTTTTGAGCTTGGACTGTGATTTAGAGCTTTTCATCTTTGGGCCTATTTGGGATTTGAATTTTAATTTGACTACCCCTGCTGGGATATGATATAGCTTTTGAATTTCACTTGGCTTTTGACTTACACTTGGGCCCAATTTTCCAACAACTTTTCTTTATCTTTTTGTGATTATTGCTTTGCCACATTGTTCTCTTGCTATTCTTTCTTTTCTTTTAGCCCTAAGAATATTTGTCTCCATTGCTAAGTTTTTTCCTTTTAAGCGATTTAGGGCCTTAAATTCATGTATGAGCTCAGGTGAGGTAAGTGTAAGCTTAAGGTTTTTAAAAAAGATGTGGCTCTTCTTCATTTCAAAAGAAAAATAACTTATCCAAAATAAAAGTTGCTTTTGAATTTAACATTACTGAAGTAAGCACTAACCAATTTTATCTTTCTTTCTTCATTAATGACCCTAACCTTCGAATTGCCCCATTGTAGGGTGATTATTGATAGGGTTTAATTTGAAAATTCTTCAAATAGGTCCAACAGGGTAAATAAGAGATTATCATGTTTAGAAGTTGAAAATGAATGCCTAATTTCATTTTAATCTGTGTATCACATTTAAAGTAAACCTCTTTTGAGGAATGAGTCTAAAGTATCCTCATCATTATATTGCTCAACTCTCAAAGTGTTTTAGGTTAGTGTCTGGAAAATGGTTTGTCTCTTTTCATTCTAAACCTTTTAAAAGTGAGTTATCGATTTCTTATGGAGGAATTTATTTTCTCTAATAACATTGCAATCATCCAATTGAAAAGGTAATTGTATTATCCTAGCTATTACAAACTTTATTGAAAAATAAAACAGCTTTCTTTGCCCCTATCTTAACAAGCATCCAATTACTTAAAACAACCCATGAGCTTATCAAAAGGCATTGGTATTACTTCAATTGAGTGAATTGTCTCCTTTGAGTCCTTAAGGCTTGTTTTTTCTCATTCTTCCTTGTCTTTTTTCTTCTTGGGCCTCCTTCATTACTTTAGCTTACTAACATTTGATCAGTATTGAATGTCGAGTGTTGAAATCTTATAAGAATCGGGTCCTTTACCATTTATCGATTTGTAAGCTCTTTTGCAGTGTGGTTACCTTTTCTTCTAGATTTGAGAGTCTCCTTTTTAGGCTTAAATCTTGGGATATTTGGAGAGTGGTGATCATTGGGAATAAGACCTATCATTGTTGGGCCATCTGATGTATTATCCTTTTTAGGGAGACTAGTCTATCATTGGCCATGTGAATTTGGTTAGAAGAATTCTTTACCAATTAGCAACTTTTCTTTCCTTTTTTTTTCTTTTTCTTTTTTTTTTTTTTGTTTTTAAGTAAGAGAGAAAGATAAAGCTTTATTTTATAGAAACCAAAAGAAAAAATCCAAATAAAGATGGCGACTTTTTTTTTTTGGTTTTTTAATTGCATTTCCTTGAGTGAGAGAAAATAAATGGTTAGATAAGTTCTATTGAGGGACTATCTACAAAGCAGGAAAGAATGAAGAATGATAAACTAAAGAGAAAAATTTTATTTTGGAAAGATCAGAGTACAGTGAACAAAATAAAAGGGAACATAACAATTATTCTAAACGAAACATAAAATATTTAAAGCCCTTTGATTGCATCTAAAGTTTCTAATCTAACTCTTACAGTTAGGCTTTAATCTTGTTCAGCATTTTTAAAGCCTAATTCATGGTCCTCTCACTTTTTTCGACTTGAGCTAATAAGGCCCTATTAGAGCCCTCAGTACGCCTAGCCTACTGCTTCCAATAGTTAGCTTCAACTTGCAACAATTGCTCATAGATTCCTAAGGCATCTGACAATCTATTGGCTCTTTGGTTATTCTCTTGTTGGTTAGCCGCCATTCTTAGGTCTACATATTTCATCGACAAGAATCAATCATCAATGCAGCAAAAAGAGAGCATATGAAAATATGCAAATGTTGGGATTGTTGGGGTTAATACATTACTCCTTTAAGTTGCAACCCTACTATTATTTTCAGAAACTTGATTGCATTAAAACTCTTAAATGATTAGTAGGGTTGTAATTTCTTAAGGGTAGGTATTGTATGAACTCAAGCTTGGAAGGAAGTATATGCAATTAGGGTAGGTTTTGAAAAGGTCCTTAAGTTTTATGACCTCACTTGTTAAAGAAAACTTTCATTGGTCACATTGAGCTTAAGTGAGGCGGCCTAATTAATCCTAAGTGGTGGTTACACTATAGTACCCGAAGCCTACATAATGGCCCCTCTTCTAGGGTCCTAAGACAGCCTGAGTCTGATTGCATCTACCTTACATCTTTGATGCAACAAATGACCCCTATATCCCAATGTGTGATTTGCAAGATAATAGTACAGATAGATAAACAAAAGCTAAGAGTGAATTCTAGGAAAATATAGGGAAAGAAGCTTTAGGTTTGTCTTTTCTTTTTCTCTTTTATAACAATGTTGCTTTATTAGTTATTCGTCAAACCCTAAGAATGTATGTAAGAAAGGTAGGCTCTAGAGGTCCTTAAACTCTATGACCTCACACGTTTCTATAAAACGGTTCCTTAGTCTCATCAAAGTTTATGTAAGGTAGCCTAATTGGCTCCGAACGATGGTTGCCCTACTATGCCTAGAATTTACACAATGGCTCTCCATCTTAAGGTCCTAAGACGGATCAGGTTCAACGTATCTATCATGCATCATGGTATGAGAAATAAATCCCCCCCCCCCCTCAAAATAGTAAAAAACTAAGCTTGCAAAGATGTTAGTACAGTTATGATACAAATAAAGAACGAATATGTAAATAAGTTACATTAAGGTGATTTTCAAAGGTTAATTTTAATTTTGCAAAATTGAGTAGCTAACTCTCTTGAAGTCCCCAATAGAGTTGCTAAGCTATCGAGCTTAGTTTTTTACCTCCCATTTTTTTTTCTTTTTTCATTTTAATTAAATCTTCTTTGAATTGATTAGTAATAAGCCCTTACCCGTTTAGTACTACCCTCGACTAGAGTTTAAAGAAAATCGATTCTTTTCATATTTTAGAAGTACTTTAGAGTTGCCACTCGACTAGAGTCGGAAAAAAGAGCTAAGTTATAGTTAATTAGGTGGATTGATTATAAATTAGCTACCAGTTTATCTATTAAATCATTTTGTAAAATGTTTTTTTTTGAAAACTAAAGATCTAGATCTAGGGGTTAATGATCTTTAAACCCTTATGGGTACTACTAACTTTCCAAATTTAAAATTAAACTTAAAATCACCTTTTAATTTCAAAAACTCAATCGTGGATAACTTAAGTAATATAAGAAAAAGGAAAATTAGATTTTTTTTAAAATTTTTATCATCACCCCATAGGTGTGTACATAGCTGCTATTCAAGATCAGATATACATAGTTTTTTTTTTGTAAAACTTTAGTGGGTTAGTTTTGTTTTAATTTAACAATATGACTTTGTAGCCCAGAGTTGTTGGTCTCCAGTTTCTTTATTTGCATCCTGAGCTTACCTTCCTTATCACTCAATGATCTAAGTGTTTGGCTTAAGCCCTAGTACTCTTGCTTCTTTTTACGTAGCTCCTCCTTCAGATCTTTGTCCTCCTTATACTTCTCATCAACCTCAGCCTTAAGGCTTGAGATTTCATCAGCAACTAAAGAATGCATCGATTTCTTGCCTACAAGTTCATCTTGATACTTTCTAGCCTCCATCTCAACCCTTCTTCTTACGTTCTCAACAACCACAGTTTGAGCTTTTGAAGAGTTGTATGTGTCTTCAATTTTTTGTAACAAATCAACATGGAATGATGAATTTTCTAGACCACCTGGTAGAATACATGAAAGATTATTATTTTTATTACCTTTTTCATTTCGTTATTGGCTTCATCTAAGGTCTCATAACGTGGTTGCTGATTTATAAGCAAATGAGAGAGTTAGCTATCAAACACACCTAACAATTGAAAGGATTCAGTTGATACTTACATCATATAGCTTAGCCACGATGTGTACCTTATTACAATCGTCAACCCTATCGACACCCTTCTTCACAGTCTCCTTATCCTTAGGAAGAATAATGCCTTCTATCAAGGCCAAGGATTTTGTCTTATCACCCAAGGCTCAGTCAATGTTTAAGATGTTGTGGCTTCAGCATGGAATGAAGTACTTGCCGACCTCTATAGCCACCTTTACCTTTTCATCCAATTCCTTAGACCTTTTTATAGGAGGTTAGCTAACGGGTTCCTTCCTACTTCTTTTGTTTGTACTTAGTACAACCTCCATTGGGAGTGATGACCCTTTGATGGCATTAAAATTAGTGACTTTAGCTTCGTTTTGGAGTTCGATTTCTTGGCCACTCTCTCTTGACTTTGCAATATGAGGAATATTTTCAGTTAGAAGGCTCTTAATCCATGCGGCCTTGATTAAACCAAAATTTTCACTCCCTTATCGCTTCTTAGTTGGATAGGAGGTCTTCTGTTGGGCCCTTGCTTGTTTCATTATGCCCTCTTTTACTACCTTCTTAATGATAGTCAGTCAAGTAGTGGCAATCGTAGAGGCTATATGTTTATCGGCTTTTGATTTCTTGGCTTTTCCTTGGGCCAACAACTTAACAAGGTTTACCTCACCAGCACCCATATCTGTAATACAAAGTAAATACATTAATACTATAGCGAGGAATAAGAAAGAACTTACATTCTCCATACCAAGCAAGGCTTAAAGGCAACAATTCCTCCTTTAAGTCATGAGAACGGCTTTCTTCTTGTAGCTATACTTGGCATGGTCATTACTTAATGGTATACCTTCCTTCTCTGAAAATATTGGCTCTCCATTCTCATATTGCCTTATTATCCTCTTGGCATCTTAGAAAAACATTTTTTTTTTCATTCTTTCTTGGATCTTCTTTATTGCAATAGCATCATTTGGCATTAAGTCAATGTCCTTTGTATGGATTGGTTTAGTCTATTAAGTCCATATATTTAACTCTTTATCTGGAATGATAGACACGAACTTGTCATGCTACTTATAAATCTTAGACTCTAGTTTGTCCATGAACTTCCACCCGTGCTTAGTAGCCACAAAGTACCAACCATCGGGCTACCTCCTATTCATAAAGAAATATCGAAATAATTAAGGCATAGCCTTGACTTTAACTTCTTCACAAACTATCTCGAAAGCTATGAGGAGACGATAAGTGTTTGGTAAGAATATACTAGGAATAACTCAAAAATAGTTGAAGAATTTCTTGACAAAAGCTGAGAAGGGGAAGCATAGTTTAAAGTCAAGATATTTCAAATAGATATGAAACTTGTGTTACTTTAGAAAACACACCCTTTCCTCTTCTCTCGGTCTCTTAAAGTTCTATGCTCTGGGAAGGTCTTGTTAATATTTGTTATATTTTCAAACAAGAACTCTACTAACAGCATTGACCGCTTCATTTGGTGAATCATGGACGTAAACTATATTATTAAACAGATACCTAACTATAGATCTTCCTTCCTTATCATTTGGATAGGTATCCGCTGTAAGAAAGTTAATTTAAGTAAGATTCTCTCACCATTCTACTATACTATTAGTCGAACTACTTGAGGAACTAGCCATTTCACTTGTATTTTTAATTTTTTTTTGGAAGGGGGAGGGGAGGTTAGGGGGAGTACCCTTAATCTTAGTTGCTTTAGAATCTGAATGGATAAGTTAATGAATTATGTTGTGAACCATACTTGATTGACTATAATGAATGTCATAGAATTTGAAGAATTTGAAAGTAAAGATGAGATGTTGAAAGCAAACAAAAGCTTATGGATACGACTAAAGAAATCTGTTTTTAGTATTGAAAAGTTCCTTAAATATGGATAATTGACCCTTATAACAATATCAAGTCTTTAATGAAAATGATGCATTGCTTTGATGATGGAGTAGATTATAGATATGTGTTTTAAGGTTGAAATCCAAGGGGTATAAAGGATCCAACAGTTATTAGTGCTTGCAGTGAAATTTTGGCTAGTGTAACAGCTGTTATATGTCCTACCAATTAGTCTTCTGACAAGAAGGAAAATTGAAAAGTTGTGACGTTTAGGATAAGATGAGAGTGGTCCTTCTAAACAAAAATCAAAAGACCTTTCCACATTACTCAGCATTTGGGAAATTATTCCCCACTCAACCCCCTATAGAGAATATTAAAATATTTACTTCTTTAGTTGAATCCTTGAACATGGGAGTTGGGGGGAGAATGTTAATAGCTGAATTTCATTCACTTGGCCACTCGGTTATTAATATGTTGATAACTCAATTTTCGGCTAATGTCGAGTAACATAAATTCGTATCTGATTTGAATTTAGGGAATGTAACACAAACAATTATCACTTAGGACGGTTATATTACGTAAGTATCCACTATTCCTTTATTTCAGGAATGTACCTAATCAAGAGGCTTCTACGTATCCCGATAATGTCTCCATTAACTGCTGTTTTGAGATACAACATTCATCTATAAATAGGAAGAAGAAACACTATAAGAGATATCTCATAACTCTTCACTACTTAGTTTTTTACAACAATAACCGACTGACTTAAGCATTGGAGTAGCTATACTGAGCTGTCCCTCGGTACCAAAAGCTTTTTTCTATCTTTGCAGGACAAAGGTTCTAACCTAAAATCACCTAACAACAAATACGTTCAGTCCTTAACTAGTAGTAGGTGCATGGTTTAACTTTACCTCAATCCCTTCAACTCCAAATCATATCATATAGCAAAACATGGCTCATATGAACTCTAGAATTGACAAAAATTGATTTCCTCAAAGCTAATTACACAAATCTCCCAAAAATAGAATTTTTCACCAAATTTGGAGGCTTAAAAAATACCAAAAATTATGGAAAATATTTTTGCTCGAATTGTTTTCATAGATTCATAAATGTAGTATTATGGAGTTATCGAAAAAATTTGGTTTCAAAATAACAACAATTAAATTATTTGAAACAACATCGAAAATTGTTCGGTTTCACGTGATTTGTCAAGAGGGTCATATGTCCGTTCAAAATTTTTGCAATTTGACATTTTTTCCCAAATAGTAGGTACAAATTTTTGCTTTTCAATTTTTTTGGAACTAACTTAATATGTTTAGGAAATACAAGAAAATTAGAGCTCACCGTAAATTGGCTGTCTAGCCACCAATAGTAGACACCACCATGTAGGTAGCCCTAGATGCTATACGGGCTCCCTACCCCTCTATTGATTGGTGGTGGTGGTTTGCGCCTAGATCACCAATAGATCCTTGATCCACAATCTCACTCAGTTTGTGCCTTTTTCTTTCTAATTTTTCTAGAATTTTCCTTTGAGCTTTCTCTTTTTTTCCATAATTTTCCTAGAACTCTAACACTTCAAATAAATCATAAAGAGCATTTCTAAGAATTTATTATGCTTGCATGGTTAGATATGGCTTATTTTCTCTCTCGTCACCCCATTTATATCCTCTTAAAATGCATCGCAAGGTGCTATAACATAAAAAAATTCATTAACACCTATTCAAAGATGTTGCCATGCCTCAATCCATATAATCCAAGTTGTTTAGAAAATTTTTTTTATTAATTTTTAATATTTTTCTTATTAATCTTTAATTAATTATACATATTTTTAGGTATTTAAGCATTTTCGGGTATATAATTATATAATAATCACGCTTAAGATACACCTACTATTTTTATATATTATTTTCTATCACTTTATAATATTAGTGTCAAAAAAATTAGATTAAGGCAATAGAGTGAGAGAGTGAAGGCACAAAAAATTGGGAAATTAGTGTGTAAAATAGGGGATATTTGTGTTCTTAAAGATGATGACCATCTAGAAGCAAGGTTGGACCACCACCTGAACGAGTAGCCTGTGGCTAAGCGAGTTGAAAAACCTCCCCCTCCCTAATGATGGTTGAAGCTTAGGTTTCCGGTGAGTCGTCAATTCCCTTGATTTTATCAACATGTTGGGAAAATAGTAAACAAATACTAAAAATTTTGAAATTGGATTTTCCTTGGTATTTTTGTGAGGGAATTCAAATTTCAAATCGGGTTTTCAAAATTTTGAATACTAATAGGAAGTGGTTAAATATAAGTTTAGGAATGAAATTTTTTTAAGTAAAATGGGGTATTTAGTGGTTAAGGGTTGATTACCTAAGTTTTTAATACATTTACAAACTAATGGATGTTATAATGGAGAGAGGATATAGATGGTTGAAGTACTAGTTGATACTTATTATTTATGTAGGGTTTGGAGTTTTGGAAATGCAAGAAAAGTTGGAGTATATGTTAAATAGTAAGATATACCAATAGTAGCTAGCTTATAAACTATGTCAAAATATAGTTTGTTAGTGAATAACTTGAATACAATATCAAAAAGTGGTTTATACTTGGACTCTATAACTATCTTGAAGCTAGAATGTAAGTTATAAACTTCTTAAATAAAACCTAATTTAGGATAGTGTGTTAGAACCTTAGTCGGTAACTAAGTCAATACCTTAGTTAGAAACTAAGTCAAAACCTATCTCACTTACCTAAAACTTAATACATAACCAAAGAACCTACCTAACTCAAAATACAAACATACCTAATATTGAAAATGAACTCTTACTTCATATGTGGATTAAAAATTGAAGTTGTGTATTATTGTAGACACTTCATTTTTGCCAATTTTTATTTTTTGCTAATTGAGCTAGGTCGATGAATAAAAATAAAAATGAAAAAATAGAAAAAAGAAAATCAAGTTAGGTCATAGGAAGTTGAGTCAAGAGTCAAGTTGTGTCAAGTTAGATAAAGTTGAGTTGTTGGATCAGTTATTAAGATGGGTTGAATCAATTAGTTTTGGGCCAGACCAATTTAAGGGGCTTAACATCAAGATTTATTAAATTAATTGAGCTAAATTAGATTAGGCTAGGCCTTAAAAGAAATGATTAAACTAACTAGGGTTTCTAGAAGTTAAGGTGAATCTAGGTTAAATCACAAACAAATATTTCATATCTTTGATATGAAAGATTCGATCTTTGAGCTTATAAAAATCATATCGGTTAGTAATTCAAGGGAGGTTTTTTTTTTTTTTTTTTTTCTAATCACATGTGCCCTAACACATCACTACATAAGCACCATGTGCCACCCCAAGCCCCTACAAGCCCCTACCACACCACATATACCACGCCCCCTCCCCTCCCCCCCCACACTGTTGCACAAGCACCATGCGCTACCTTAACACTACAACACCTTAGTACCATTGCACTGTACCGCCGCCTAGATCCATGCTGTCGCCACATAGCACCACCACCTAGGCATCGCCTAGATCCTCATCCGAAGTATCACCCATTACTACTTAGGCATCGCCTAGATCCTTGCTGTGCATGCCCAATCCATCGCTAAACACCAGCCGTACTCACCCACACCCTCGCCCATACCAACGATTACCTGCATGCCCAAGCATTGCCTACTCGTGCAACAGTATCGCCTGAGCTCTCGTTTGTGCTATCACCCTCGCCTACCTGAGTCATCGCCCAGTTGAACACCGTTGATGCCCATTGCTCTTGCCTAGTGTTGCTCAAGCTCTCGCTCATACCATTACTAAGCTCTCGCCTGTATGTAGCCTGAGCTCTCACCCATACCATTGCCAACCTTTCGCCCAGTGTTGCCGGAGCTTTCGCCCGTGCTATTGCTCACTCTCGCCTAATCCTCACCTAGTGCTGTTGCTTACGTCGCTCAAATCAATTCCTAACACTGACGGTCTAATGTTAGGTAAATTTTATTTTATTTTATTTTCTTTATTTTTAGTAATTTTTATTAATTTTCTTTATTGGTTATTATTTTTATTATTAACTAATTTTTTGTGTTTAAGTGCAAGTTTTTTCTTATTATTATTTATCTTACAATTTTTGTTAAATTAGGTCTTTCTTGAAAAATCATTTTTTTAATAAAAATATATTTTTGGCACTTAAGGTTTTAAAAAAGAATAAAAAATCTAAATTGAGTTTTTTTTTTTTAAAAGATAGTCGGTTAAGGTTTTTTTGTTTAATTTAGAAAAATTAGATATTTTATGTTTTTTTTAAAAGAATAATAAATTTATAGAAAACGTAAACCTAGCTTAGTTTTCAATATAAAATTAACCCACCTACTAAAAATTTTATAAAAAAAAAACTATGATCGGTTTAACCCCGATTAGCGGGTATATAGGCACATTCGGGGTAACGGTTAAAAAAAATAAAATTTTTCCCCTTTTTAGAAATTAGTAATAATAATTAAAAGAATCATTTTTAGTTACTTTTGCTTATTTAGGTATATTTTAATATTTTTAGAAAAACTTAAAAAAAAATAAAGCCCATTAATTTTTTTTTTAATTTTCACATGATGATTTAGTCTTAATAGGTTAGCTCCCTGAACCCGATTTTTTTAGTTTAATTTTCTAAAAAATCAATTTTTCTAGAATACCTAAGGACTAATAGTCAAATTAAGGTTTTCCCACTCGAGAACCCTAATTTATTTTTTATCGGTTGAACTGGTTGGCAGCTCCATTTTTTTTAAAAAAAATAATAATTTCTTTTCTTTAGTTTAATATCGGGTAATTTATATTAAGCGGACTGGACTTAATATACATTAAATTAAGAAAATCGAAATAAGGTTCAATAGAAATGTCAACTTTATTGGGGACCATTAGTGGGTTAGCTATGTAAAAATTAAAAACTTAATTGATGGGCTTTTTCATTTTTTTTTACTTTTTTTGTATTATAGTAGTACTAATTTTTTTTAGTGATGTAGGCTTAAGAACAAAGCCTGGCCTAATGGGCCTTCTAGGGGATTAGGAGGAATTTTTTTTTTTTTTTATAATCATTTGTGTGTTTAGATGTGGTCAGACCTAGGCCATCTTAGGACTCTAAGATGGGCCGACATTATGTTACCCTTCGATCGTTGGGGTCATTACCCCTACTTGATAGTGATAGGTGAGCTTATTTAAGCTTCGATTAAACTTACTAGGCTTCTCTTCAGAAAACCTTAAAGCTGCAGAGCTTGGGACCTATAGACACCACCACTAGCTACCACCCTAACCTACCTACCCCCACCCCCCTTGCATCATTTTTTTTTCGAAATAGGGGTAGTTATTTTTTTTTTAAATTATAGGAAAAGTTTGATTTAACTTGCGATCAACTCATCGTTAATTTTCAATTAAATTTTTTTTAATCCTTATATACAAGTATATATGAGCTTCATTTTTATTAAATCATATTTTGAATATACTTGTATATAGGGGTGCTCTTTGACTATGGATTTATCATAATTCCTATAATTTATAAATTACCGACTCCTATTACATTGCATGTGCATGTAACATATTGCATTTATATATATATTTGATTACGTTTGTTTTTTCTATGAATATTTTATTTCTAATGTTATGTGTGTCTCATTTTTTTTTATTAACCCTTAGTTAGTGAAAGGCTGTGCAATTTCTACCGAAATCATCATTATTAACTTCTAGAAATCATAATACATAAGGCTCATACTTTGATTTTGTTAAAAATTAATTAATTCACTAAAATAGAAGAATTGCTAATTTTATCCAAAATAATTAAAATAAATAGTAAACATGATTATTTTAAGAAAGTCTTATTACTATAATTAAATACATATATTTAGTATGTTACGTACAAATTTTCAACTTGAAAGAACATTTTTTGTATTTCAAAAATTTAATTCAATTTTCATCCAAATAGAGCCATTTCTTAATGACCTTATATTTCCAATAATTATTTATCAAAAATAAAATTACTAAATTAATGTACACATAAAATAACTCTAGAAAATCAAATTTCATAATTAAATAATATTAATTGCTATTTTTAGAAAAATTACAAGGTTTCAGCCATGAATTTGGTTCACCTAAACTGACCACCCAACCTTATCAGAACACCTCCTCTGGTGGTGTTTCCTTTGACCCCAAATGGCCACCACAATCGAATACCAACGACCCATTAAACCAACTTGATCAGATTCCATACTTTATTTTTGCTTTAATTTTCTTTTTTTTTTCGAATTTGTTTCGAAATTTTCTTGAGTGATTTTCTATTTTTTTCAAACTTCTAAAATGTTGTTTTTGAAGTGTGCATGCCCTATTTATAACTTTCAAATGGATTAAGATTAAGAAAAATTGGACATTTGGCTTACACATGTCATTTTCTTGATTTTTCAAAGTATAAGGTGTCAATTTCTTATTTCTTACCTTTTGACTCATCAATTGTAATTCATCCTAAGTTGCCACATCATGGGATGACTCATCATTTCATTTTTTTAATTAATTTTCCATTTTTTTATGTTAATTTACCTTATTTTAATAATAATTTCTTATTATATATGTATATTTAATATAAATAATGCATATTCTATGTTAATACATGTATATTATGTATAATTTAACTTCATTTATTATTTTTGAAAGTTAATTAACTTATTTGTAATATCTTGTTATATCTAAAAACTTGAATTTTACTATTATCAGCTTTATCGATAAATGAATGTTTTTCTCAAATTAATATTTTTGACTTTACTTAAATTACTTCATCTAAATTTTCTAACTTTATTGTTAAGTTTGAAATAAAAATGATAATTTAGTCTGGTGCCTTAAATTTAGAGGCTAAGATCCTAGGGTTATTAAACTAGCTTGAAATTCAAGGGTATTGCATTGTCTGAGGGAAAATTATGTACATGACTGATAATTTGTTTTGTAACAAGAGTTAAACTCCTTGACGTACTGCTTTACTTGATTGTATACTACTAATTGGTTTGAACTTGTTTAGCTACCCAAAAATGGAAAATAATAGAAATCTGATTACTCATTTAACTGGGTATGCATAACAACCCATTAGGGGAATAATCAACTATGTCAAATTAAATACCTTCCCCTTCAATGAGGATAACAAAAATGATTCTTTCCCTACCCTTAGTCAAACTAAGTGACGAAAGAATGTCATGGCAAGGTTGGAGCCTATTGCTCAAAGTTAGTTTAGGGAGGAGAGTATTCTCTATTGCATAAGCCTAGGTTTGATCTGATTTAAGTTGCATTGATACTCCTTAATCTGGGTTAGAGAGAATGTAATTTCTTTAACCTCACAACGGTTCGGATAATATTGTATGATGTTTAATATGTTTGATTGGCTACATTGCATTTTGTTAAATTAATAACTTTATTTGTGTTTATATTACACTTTTCATTTTTCGTCTTACTTATTGAGCTAGTTGTGCTCCCATTCTTATATATTTTATTACAGGTACCGACTAAAGAGCAAAGATACAATGATATAACCAGCTGTAGGTTAGTATACTAAAGATTAGGGAGTGAGTAGATATATGAAGCCTAATGAAACTAGAATACTTGTGAAGTCTAGGTCTTTTGGGAAAATTCACCGGTTTCCTTAGGCGACCGTTAGTTTTTTAGTGAAGTTTGTATATCTATAGGTGTTAGAACTTGTGACTAATGAAACTATCTTTTCAAAATGTACTTTTTAATGTAGATGTTGTTATGTAAATATACATTAAGTACTAAAGTTATGTACTACGAGATTTCTTGCAAATGTTTTTAAGGAAATATTGTAGGTTCTACTTACAACAGGTATCCTGTTAGATGCTTCAAACTAGTTGGGTCATCAACTTATGTAGGCTATATCTATGATAACAACTATGAGGTTAGCTTCTGTCTTAAAATAGTTTACATGACGGGACTGTTGTTCGGAGTGTAACACAAATTTGAGAAAATAACCAACATTACATTAAAAAAGGCTAATGTAACATCAATTTTGGAATGCCTTGAAGATGTATTGCCTATACAGCTCAATAGTAATGAAATCATTAAATGTTGCAAAGAAAGTTGATTAAAGGCAACACTTTTAAGCAATAATTTAAAAATGTTACAATATTGGGTGTAATGCAAGGATATGGTAACAATTACATCATGTTGCTATAACGTTTTAGAAAAAGCCAACAATTTATACCAACCATAGCCTTAAGTCTAGAACTTTAGGCAACCATTTCTATAATTGTTGCTTTAGTTGCTCATATCAACAAAGTATGTAACGTTAGTAAAAAAATTATTGTCTTAACAAAGTAACCAATTCAAATAGTCGTAATTTCAATTCTTATATTCAAAAATTAACTTAAGCATTACCTAAATTAGGGTCTTTTCTAGAGAAAATATAATCATTGAAGTTAACTTTTCTTAATATATTGAATCTCTACTGGTTTTTACTAAGAAAACAAAGACAAATAAAGTTATTTTATTTCATATAATAAAAAAATCTTAAACTCTTCATCTCTTAAACTACTTATTAATATTATGTGAAAGACTCAAATTAATAGGATTTCGCTTAAGTATATGAACTGTAAAAAGATCAATCTACGACCTAATCAAAGTTTTCGATTTCACTTATATTGCCCTACTTAAATTGGTTACAGTCTATTAGTAGATGTGAATCCTACGACTAACCACAACTTAACTCGTGTATAGATATTGACACATTAGACAAAAGGAAAAGAATACAAATAAATGAAAAAGTTATATAATAAAAAATTTGGAAACTAAAATTAAAATTTATTCGATAATATATATACATATATGTTAAAATTAAGACAATAATATGTTTTATTTATATATTATTTAAGCATATTAATAAAAATTTAAGAGAAAAAAGGAAAAAACTAAAAATTAAAACAAGAGAAAATTTTGACCATGCCCTAGCCTTTGGGTAGCCCCAAATAGTCGCTTTAAGTGAAGTAGATCATTTGATCTCGTGACCACAAAAATGAAAAAGAAAGGAAAATTAACTTAATTAGGTTAAATTTCAGTTGGATGACTCGATTTTAAGTTGATCAAGTTTTCAACTCCCGTTTTTTAGTTTTTGCTACTGTAGATGGTTGCTTAACACCTCTATGTAAGGGTAAGGGGTTGTGGCCCACTTTGCCTTAAGTACTCCTTGACTTTAACATGAGTGGAATTGTTTTCTTTTAGTTTTTGGTTTCTTCCCTTTTCTACTTTTCTTTTTTGTTAATACACTTAAAATAATATATATCATCTTAATTTTAATTTTATTTTCTAGATTTTTTAAGAATTTGCTTCATTATATAACTTTTTCTTTTATTTTCATTCTTTACTTTGCCCAATGAATTAATATTTATACACATGTTAAGTTGTGGTTGGTCATGGGACCAACAAATGCCTACAGGTTTTAATAAAGTTAAGTCAATTAGTGCAAGTGATTTCGAAAGCATTTATTATATAGTAAATTTATTTTTTTAAGATGAAAGTATAAATTTAAGACTTAACTTTTTGCACCTCTTTCCATTTGAATTCTAATCATCTCAAAATTTTTATTTGAGTCCCTAATGTTTGCAAATGTATTTATTGTAGGTAATTCTTTTTAAAATTTCATAATTTAAAATATGAATAATTAATTTTTTATTTTTTAAAAATTTTACTTTAATTGTAAATAATGATCAAAGTTTTGAAATTTCTAATAATAAAGCATTAAATAATAAAATGTTATGATTTCTAAAAAAGACAATTATACATGAACCTTCAGAAAATCACATTTAGTGCATTCATCTTAAAAAAATAAAAGTATTGAAATTTTTTAAAATATTCAAATTTAACAATTAGATTCCTATTTTGTTCTTTGGAATATATCTAGCTTTAGTTGAATAAAGATCGAAGTTTTAGTAGAAAACATGATTAAACTCTAGTTTATAAACCAGATTAAATGTACTGGTTAATATATTGACTTATGTTTTTATTAATGAGATGTTTACTTTTCTTAAAAAAAATTAATGTTGTCATCGTAGAATATTTTTGACTTGTTAATTGAATAATTTAAATAAAATACCACAAATACAGGCATTGTAACATCAATAAATAAATAAATATTTATATAATTTAATATTTGAAAATATCAATATTATTTTACCATCTCATTCTGAATTATCTATATCTTCTAGTCATATCATTAGTATCTATTCGACTCACAATTCTATATAATACTTAATGATAAAAAAACAGGCTTATCTTGAAATAAAAAAAAAATAACAAAAATAAAGATAAAAATCTAAAGCATAACTTATTGATGCAATTCTATCCTAGACAATAAAATGCATTAGAAAAGTTATCCTATATGAGATGTGGTTTTTTATTTAGCCAAGGATTTATAAGTTTATTTCTTTTAACAAAAATGAAAGAAAAAAAAGTGAAGAAATTAGAAGGGTCAAAATAGAAAAAAAAAAAAAAAGAACCAAAACCTTACAATTTGCTACCAACAACATTGGCATTAGAAGGTTTTTTAATGCCTTAGTTAGAACCAAACCCTCCCTTTTTCCCCCCTAATGCTCTACATTACTTCCCCTTCTTTATTTTCTTCAATCTCTTTCTTCTTCCCTCTCCCCCCTTCCTTTTTCTTTTCTTCATTTTTACTTTTTTTTTTATTGAATTTTCCCTAAATCTCTTTGCTTACCACTATTATAATAGCGCTTGTTTTTAACATCTATCTCTTCTTTTAGATTTGTAACTCGTTTTTTCATTTCTTTTTGCTTACCATTTATTCTTTAGTAAAAATTTGTTTATCCAAAATCAAAGAGTTAACGAGCCGTATATCATCCCTTTTATGCCATGTTATTGTTACGATCATTAAGTTTGTTTTCGTATCCCTCCTTCTCTCTATATCTATTAAAAGATTCTTATGAAATTCTTGGTTTCTTTTGCTATTTGATTAATTGGAACCAATTGTCCCTAATTTGCTATTGACTTGTGATTTCTTTTGTTGTTGTTATGATTTGTTTAATTGGATTTAATTATCTTGATTCGCTGTCGAATTATTAAAATCAAGGTTATTCTGATTAAGACTTTTATAATTTTAGGAAGAGGTTGTAAATAATTAATAAATTGTTAAAGTTTGACTATTTGGTTTAAGTGTTAATTTATTATTGATTATAGTTGAGATAGCAACTTGAAATATGAAAATTAAAGCCTAAATTTGATAGCATTCGACCACTTTATTCATTATTGAGTAATCATCCTTCATGTATAGTTTTTTATGAGTACTAAAATTAATTGATCTAGTATATAAAGTATATTTTTTTTTATTCTAGGAAATCAATTGTTAAAATTTTAATTTCTTATTTCATTATTCCATTGAATGAATTGGGGAAAAAAAAATCAGGTATCTTATGATAGTAAATTAATTGGGTTGAATTTTTTCTTTATATTTTATGTTAATTAATATGATAAAGAGTATGAGTTTGAAACAAGTTGAGGAGACCAATGGTAGGGAAAAACTAATGGAAGTTCATGTAAGTTCGAGCTAATAATGATAAAATATTGTAATATTTGTTGCTAAACATTTGGTATATTATATTTTTGTCGTCATTGCTTGAAGAGACACTATGAAAATGTGAATGATATCTTTTTACAAAATGGCATATGCTAATAATATTTGATTTCTAATTTAAATGCTAAAACTTGCGTTTGAGAAAAACATATGGACACATATAGTTATCTAAATAGTATGCATGAAAGCATAAAGAAAGAAAATAGGAAAGTAGGCTTTTTTCTTAAATCAATCCAACTTATAATTTTTAAACAAATGGCTAATCAATTTAGAGAAAGTACTTGGGTTTCCTTTGAAAATAAAATAGAAATTCAAAATTATTCAAATTACAAAGTCTTTAAATGAATAAGTTGCATCATGAAACTTTATAAATGGAGGATTAAAAGAAACTAAAGAGAAAAACATATAGGAACCATAGACCTCCTAGGAGATTCGATAATAGAATTTCGAAAAGATGTAAGACTTGCCTTTCGTGTGATTGACCATGGAAAGATATATGATTTCAAGCATTTAGATATGCCTCTCATGATTTTCTTTGTTGGGTATCAACTACACTGTATGAACCATATGAACCTTTCACATTAAACTCATTAGAGAAAGACTTCTTAGTTATGAACTAATTTAATTTTGGTAAAAGACTCATGTACTATAGTTTTCCATATACTCCTTAAAGTTGTAAGAAGTGCAATAGCTTTTAGGATACTTTTGTTCTTAAGGCTACTATTGGAACATCAATAGAGGTACAAAGATACATCAGTTAATAAAAATCAATAATAGGTACAATTTAGAATCTAAATCATTATAAAAAGATCTACTATCCTTATGATCTAGAAAGTTGATGGTGATTAGGAGTTTTTTATTCCTTTTTTTCACACCCTTCCTTTATCTTATACAATAATTTTAGTTGAAAAATACTCACAACATGGTAGTGATGGCTAAAGTCTCAATATGTTTTCCATGTTACAACTACTAGGAGTGACATTTTAGTTATTATACTTCCACAAGAGTTACCTCACTTACCTCATCATAGTGTTACAACCAAGTTTTTCATTTATTCTAAATACAAAATTTCTAAAAAGCAACTAACAAAATTAACCTAATTTAACTATTAGAATATAAAGAATGGGAAAATGTTATCTTTCCCATATGTGAAGTAGACAATACTATATTAAAGATATAAACCAATTTAATGGAAAAGTTGTGAGATCATTTTAATTGAGAGATTTTATACTAGTTGCTACATCTTTTTTTTTTCTAGTTCAATGATTCATTATGTGTAAATTTAGTAACTTTGGAATTCTAAATATCTTGGTTGAAGTTGTGAATTTTGTAACTTTATACATGAGCATTAATTCCTTTTTAAGTGATCGTATAGGTTTATTTAGTGTTCTTATTGTATCTTCTTTACTAGGTTTTCAGTAATGTATACTTTGATCTTATGGTGTTAGTTATCTAATACGCTACCCTAATATATGGAGTATTAGTATTGGTCCATTAGAAATAAAATCTTTAGATTTCCTTTTCTTCCTTTGATAAGGAGAAAATTTCCATTCAACATCTATAAATAAAACTACAGGTGTACAATTATGGGTATGTCAATTGTTGTGGCTTCCATGAATTGGTTCAAGGCTTCCAATTATTTCAAGAGGTTTGTTTCTTTTTATTATCTCTAGTTAAAGATTTAGTTTTCATTGATAATTCTTTTCCATATATCATTATATTTTATTTATGTATTGAGATTTTTCTTGGAATTACAGTACATTAAGTTAATCAGGTTGCAATTTTCATTACAAGTTCTAATTATATGATAGTGTTTATATGTACTGTTATTTCTTTATAGGAATTATGGCATATGTAACCAATCAATTTGCAATTTTTCTTACAAGTTCTATGTGTATGATTGTGATTACATTTAAGAACTCTTTATATAAATGATGCTATATGTTTAATTTTGTTTTTCTTTTCCTATCTTGCTGTGATTGTATAATAGTTAAAATAGCTTATTTTGAGATTTAAACTACTTTAGTTGTCTTAAACATTATTTTATATAATTGATTAAATAAAAAAAATTCTACTTAGGTTTAGAGTTATTTTTTCCCTTTCATATGAGTAAAGTATATAGAACAAGATGAAATAATAATTTGAAGTTAACCATATTGTATGACTGAAAATAAAAAATCTAAAAGCTCTTATTTTTGCTATTGGAATTGGACTATGGATTTTTCTTCAAGGTAATATGTTTATTTAATTAACTTATTTACCTTTTTAAATTATATATTACTCTTTTTTATAGGTTTTGTTAATATATATTTATAATATTTTGTAGGAGTGAGACAACAGTAAAAGACTTACGAAGAGTTCATTTGAAGATGAATGATCGTAGATCAATGAAAATAGTGTTAGTGGATAGAAATAATAACAACTTTTCTATGTAATTGCCTTTAATGAAATATTTTGTGTACATAGTTTATATTCATTGTAAATACTCTCTCTTATTTTATATGTTCATAAAAATCATTTTTATTGAAATTATTATACTGTGTTATACATTGTTTTTAATAAATTTGTTGACAAAGATATATACTATGACATTACTATAATCCTATAACCTACTATTCGGAATTATTTAATGACTATAAAATTGTTTCTAATGAAGATAATTCTTTACTTCATTTGATAAGTGTAATAACATTAATTTCTATATTTGTTTAAAAAAATTGCAATAAAATTTTAGTTTAAAATTATTTATTGAATATGAATATTTATTACTATATGTGGAAAGAAAAATGTTAAATCAAAATAATTAAGTGTTACATTTAATATTCGAAGGTGTTGCTAAATAGAAAATAACGTTGCTTTTATAGTTATAAAATCCTTGCATTTATTTCAAAATTTTGTTAACTTATGAAGAAAATTTCTTGCATTTATATTTTGATATATATGATATTCAATGTATTAAGCAACACCAATTTTCATTACATAAAGCCTTTTAACCATTGCCTAATAGCCTATGTAATGAGGACTTATAGCAAGGATTAATTTTTTTGTTACCTTAGCCTACATGCAATAAAATTATGGCTAGAGGCAACAAATTTTATTGTTACCCTAGAGTCTTTTTGATATAGTGCAAAGAAGGATGATGTACATACCTTGATGTCGTGATCTACAGTGTCGGATTGTCATGTTTTGTTTTGATTCCAAGGGTGTATATAGAGAGAAATAGAAGGATATGGGCAATTAGAGAGAGAATGTGTATTGTAGAGTAAAGATAAATTGTTTTTGCCATAGTCTTTGAATCTATAGTAGACGATGGGCATGGTCTATGACTATTTAGTTTGGCAATGGTCCATGTTGTGTTTAAGTTTTGCATACCTAGGCACAACCATGGGCAAGCTCCGTAGGCATGATCCTTACCTATGGACTTCTTATCCTAAAATTCATTGCAATTTTTCTTCAAAGTTCTTTACAAGGGGAAACAGTCCATCTCCATAAGCATGGACCTTGACCATGTTCTTCTCCAACTCTTGAATTGGCATAATTTTGATTCCTTTGACTTGATTTTTGCAATTACTTTAGAAAGACTCAAATTTAGAATGAATTGAAACACAAGAACAGACCAAATACTAATTCAATTAGACTAGAAGTTTTAACTTTGCATCAATGAACTGTTTTTAGATAAAGTCAGATTGTTTAAGGTGAGATGACAATAACTGTTCAAAATTTGATACTTGAATTGACTCATGATAAAATAACAAAATAAATGATAAACCAATAAAAATAACAACAATTAAAATTGGCTAAACCAAACATTGGGCTATCTCTTAAAGAGCGTTGTTGTTTTATACCATTAGCTCACTAGTTGAATCCATTCCTTAATTCAATTCCCTAACTAATATTTATAACACTCAATTAGTTAAAAGTGTGCTAATAAAGAAAATACCAAAACAATTATGGGAAAAACTATTATAAAAAATGTTAAAATAATTGGAAATTAGGGTTTTTGCTAATTCTAACTAGGTTACTCTTTTTGGTTCCCTAACAACGATGCAAAAAACTCGATTGTATGTGTCATATGTATCAGGTAAGTACACCTAGGCAAATTATAGTATAGTTAAAATGAACGTGAGTTTGAGTGATGATCCTGTAAGGAACTTGTGTGTGAGAACCTAAGTTACTAGCGTTTACCCTAGAATTTCCAATTACCTAACTTAACATTACAGGGATGATTGTGATTAAATAAGGAAGATGAGTAAGGATTGATGAAATAAGAATAATAAAGTAAATAAGAACAAGTAAAATAACAAAACTAATTAAAACTAAAACTAATTAACAAACATGATTCGATCAAAATAAAGAGCACATGATCCTTAGTAAATTGTTATTATTTACTTTCTAGTTCCATGCAACTATTCAATCTCAATTATTCATTAGACTGTGGAAATTCCTAATCCTATTCCTATATACATTAGATTTTGAATTGGCCGGACTAGTATCTTTAGCTAATTCCTAATTTTAAAGCCCTCTTTATCTAAATCGCTTCTAAATAGTTCGTCGTAGAATTGCATTAAGAAATTGGATCCTACTATTAGGTTGTCTTAATTTGGAAAGATTTAATACCTAATCTCTTAGTATGCTCAACCTCTTTTAATTACATTTGTCCTCATTGTTAAGTGTCCCACATGGATTATGGGAAGTTATAGTACTAGTTTATAAGGTTATGGTCATAAATACCTTATCAACACAAGCTTGAAACTTTTAGGCTAAGTAGTTGAAATTGGCCTATTAGTGTTTGTTGGCTTACCTATTCATTGCTTTTGGCTTGGGGAGTTCCAAATGGTATCAAAGTGGATCCCCTACCAGTAGGTGGATGATTCAGGTCTAGCTCTAGTTTAAAGAAGAGGTCCGATGAAGGTGAGGAGTTTCACCAAGGTGTAACTTCTTACATATTTCCAAGATCACTTATAGATAATGGGTAGCTCAAATCATACACCAAAAAGGGGGGAAGATATAGGCTTAATTGTAAGGTCTCATGATGAAGACATTGTATGTTTGAGGGGGAGAATAGGAGACCCTATGATTAAGTGTCTTATATGAATTGTAGAAAATTGTGGTACTAGTTTATAAGGCTATAGTTATGAACACCTTATTAACATAAACTTGAAACTTTTGAGCTAAGTTATTGAAATTAGCTCGTTAGTGTTTGTTGGCTTGTCTAAGATGCATTAATTTAGAAAGATTTAACACCTAATCTCTTAGCTTACTTAACCACTTCTAATTACACTTATCTGTTTACTGCGGGACTTGTAACTATATAATGAACTCTTACATTAAATTAGCAACTTAGATAAATACTAATTGATGACAATAAGCTCTACATATTTAGATCATTGAAGAATAAAATCATAAAAATAATATTAAATTGTTGTGAGAAGAACTAAATTTCAATAATAATTTACTAAGAATGTCAAAAGAAGAAGAACATAACCAAAAGAAAATGAGAAGTGATTAAGAGAGCCCCACTAATATTTAAGACTACAACTTTATCCTAAGGGCCTTTCTTTCAAAACCTAAGCCTAGGGATTTATACATAAAGACTAGGGTTAGGCTTACAAAGAGAGACTTGAAAAAATAAAAGATTCACTACAAAAATAGAAGATTCATTCATCATAGGATGACCATACCTAAGTACACAGTTGTAGAGTGTGGGCGTGTTCTTATTCTTTATGTGAAATCTTGAAATTTGATGAAATTGATTGACTAATGGAACACATGTAGGGACCACAACTATGGTCTTGGGCCATAGTCCTTTTTAGACTTCTTTCTTCACTTGATTCTCGTTTGAACTTCTTTCGTTTCATTCTGTGATAAATGCTTTTACCTCAAATTACTCTAAAAATTGCTAAAAATGTTCAAAACTTTATAAAGTGTTTAGGAAGTCATTGAAAATGAAATTTAATTAGATCAAACTCAAAATAACATAAAATTGACTTGATTAACACTTAAAATAACAGAAAATAATCATAGAAAATATATGTTAAATTTGTGTTATAAACACTCAAATGAGGACTAAAATCAATAGTTCATCAGTTTAGAGAAGATGATGACTTACAATGATGGAGTATTTATACCTACATGGCTAGGACAACATTGCATCAATTGTATTTGCTAAAAGGGTAAAACAATAAAGCTAATACACCCATTATGTTACAAGAAAGAAAAGGGTAAAGTCATAATCATGTTGAAAAGAATATCTTATCATTAGATTTGTATGAATCAGGTAATAAGACATACGTGACTCGGAGAGAGGTTTGAAGATACGTTACACAATAGCCTTTGATTAGTCTGCATAAGGTTGGTAATAACTAAGACTTTGAATAGCTCGATATTTACACTTCACAGTCAGTTGGGATTATTTTACAAAAGTTAGATATGAAACCACAATACAAAGATACTGGGAAGTTGGACATTGGGGTAGGCTCTTGACTATCAATGAGTCAATGAATAAGGAGCTTACTTTAGAAGTCCTTAACACCCTTACCTTGAACTTCTAGCATATAGAAAACAGAACTCAAAATACCATGAGGTTTAGAGTCAATGAGTAGCTAGTAGAAATGCATTTTAATAAAATACTAAGGGCCTTTTTCCCATATTTTAAACAATATGTCGTATGGTCAAGTATTGTAAACTACCATTGAAGTTGCTTATAAGGGTATATGACGCTCAAGTTTAGGCTAGGTTAAGCTCTAATGGCAAGGTATACAACCCAGGCAAGTCAAAAGCCTCAACCCCAAGAGATCTAATTCTAAGAATTGTTCTATAAATTCTTGCAAGGGGTGATGGGATGGAAAAATAGCATGGGGGTTGTAAATTTAAATAATACTATTTTCGTACATAGCTAAGTGATGCAATGCCTACTTAATTTGGGCATTCACATGGCTTTCTCTTTTATAATCCAAGCCATCAAAAGAGAGCTAGGTTTATCTTTGCAAGACCTTCTATTACTTGACTAGTGAAGGGAATTTGCATGTTTGATTGCCTCTCTTTAATGGAATTGATCCAATATCTTACCCCAATGAGCTTTGAATCAATTCGTGCCATGAAACTTATGCTAACACCTTTAGTACCCTAAGTGGAAGAATTTTAGGATGAAGCACATGATGCTCTATTACCACCATTGGAGAGAAACAAACCCTCTACATCATCATCATTGGGAAAAATTGAAAAGATGATGGGGAAGTTAATCAAGAAGCAAAAGAGGCTAGAGCATGAGCTATGGCATATGAGCTCATGTATTGAGGTGATTATGGAGCACTACCTCATCCCTTCGCCACCATATTACCCCTTACTCAAGACTCCGATGATGAAGGTGAAATGGAAGAGATTGAAGAGGATTTTTTTTACCCATAGCTAAAGACTTAGTTTTTTTTTTTAATTATTGGATGGCTGTAATATTCAGACTAGTTTTTGTTTTCTTTATGTTGAAATTGCTTAATGCATACTTACTAAGATCATGTGATAACTCTACAAGAATACGTTATTGAGCATTTTAGGTTTTGTAGCAATTTAGTTTTTCTTTTCTTTAACGTTATCTCTTTTACAATTTGTTTTCTTTTCATGCTACAAGGAATCATCAATTTTGAATGGGAAATTTTGCAACTGAGAAACCAAGGAGGTCTTAGTTATCTTTTACTTTTCTTTTCCTTTTCAGTTATGTTATACTTTGAAGATAATGGACATTAAGGACAATATATAATTTAAGTTTGGGGGGGGGGGGGGGGGGAAGAATAGGAGATGTTGAATTATATACATATATATATGACCGTATTTTGATTGAATATCGTACATTTAAGTTTTCTTTTTAGTTTTATTAGAAATAACTTTAGAAATTTGCATCCACCATATAAGTAAGAAAAATTTTTTTCCCCAAAATCTATCCCTAATTTTCTATGACCTTAGTCCACTTTGATAAATTTAAGCAATCAAATCCCTGTGATCCAAAGTTCCTTAGTACTTAAGCTCAAACATAGACTTAGGATCAAGATAGATATTGATAGTTTAAGGGCTAGGTATCTGCATTCCTAAGCATTATAAATTTATATTTTTCTTAAAAATGCATTTTCAAAGTAAATAAACAAATGAGATTTATCTTTTGAAAGTCTCCTAAAGGAATAAGAAGTAGTTGGAGGCAAAATAAAGAATTAAAATAAAATAGAATATAAGTTGGTAAGGATTGACCTTGGTCTCTTAGAAGAGCAAAATTCTTTCTCGTTGCCAACCTAAGGAAATTAGTAAAGATTGGTAAGGATCATCCTTAGTTGGTCAGAAGAGTAAGGTTCTTTCTCGATGTCAACTTGAGAATTAGAATGATATGGATTGATCTTAACCTATCAAAAGAGTAAGGTGGTTTTCCGTTGTTGACTTGAGAATTAAAAAGGTATAGATCGATCTTGGTCCATTAGAAGAGTAAGATTCTTTCTCACTACCAACAAAATTATGCTTAATTAGAAGGAATAGATTGGATCAAAAGGCCTCCTTACAAAGAAATATAAAATAAGGAACAATCAGAGAATGAGTTGAGCTAACATGCATCTAGTCTAAGTCTATGTGACAAAAATAGTACAAGGAAGATGTCTCTCCTCTTGCGTTAGAGTAGTGAAATTCTTATAACTCTTTCTTAGTTTATTAATGATTATTTTGGTTTCTAGTTTAGTTTCTATTTACATGACAATGTTAACTCTGGATTATTTGGATTGATTGTTAAAATTTAGTAACTCTTCAATGATAAACACATAAATGTTATAAGAGCATTTCTAATTAAAGAAGAAAGGGTGATTGTAGATACCTCATTTTTACCCCTCCTTGCAATTTTAGAAATTCTTAGAATGATGTAAGGGGTCATAATTTAGGAAAAAGTACAAGAAAATAGAAAATTTAGAAAAGTGTAGAAAAAGAAGGAAAAAATAAAAAAATAGAAAATAGTGAAGAAATGAAGAATTTTTAGGTAAAGTAGTCTTTTAGGGTAAATAAATTGTCTTTAGGAAAAAAAATATTTACAGTTACGAATAATTTAATTAAATAACACTTTATTTTATAGGTATTTCAGGTTTTTCTTATAGAATAAGTACTATTTAATTGCAAAATATAACAAGGCATAGGCTAATAGCATATTGGTAAGGCACTTTAACTAAACTTGGCATTGGAACTAAAGGTTTAGGGTTCAAATCTTGCAACAAGCACAAAAGTGCCTTTTACTCTAAAAAAAATACATTTGGAAATAGGACAAGGTGTGCTATTACGTACACATTTAATTTGCAATGTGGCGTGGCACATGCTTAACATGTGACTTAATACCCCTCCTTTATCCTTTGCATGACCTGCAATAAGAAAAAAAACGAATAATTAAATCCCCACGAGATCCCTTCACTTCTTGACCCAGTTGAGCTGATTTTTTAGTGAAATTTTATCAAATTAATTACAGAAATTCAACGAACACTTGAAATAGTTCACATCAAGCCTAAAACTTATCTACAATTAAACATTAAAGGGGTCAAAATCGGTTAGGAAATTAGAAAAATAAAACATAATTACCCATTAACACAAAACTTTGATTTTAGGGTTTTCCAATTGAATTCGAGCATGTACAAGTATAGATAAGGGAATGGGAGCTCTTTTAGGACAATCGAGCTTGATAAAAGTTACTCATATAAGCTCGAATCTAAGCTTTCTCTCTTTAACCATGAGCTTCACTCTCTTACTCTAAAATCACCACTCTATGGTGGCTTTCAAGCAAATCCACTAACTTTACTAGCTTCATTTCCATAAAAAACCTAAGAGCCAACACTTGATCGGCTAAACCAACACCACTCTATGGCTAAACTACCATCACCAAGCAGTGGTCGTTTCTCAACCACTACCAAATGGCCACCATTCGTCAAGGTATTAGTCTTATACCCCCTAAATCAATATAAATCACTCAAAAACATCCTTTCCACATCAAATTTAGCTTGGAATCACTTAGAAGTACCCTTTCAATAACCATTATTCTCTACGTCAAAGTTTGGATCCGACCTATTGAGCTCTAAGAGACTCAATCTAACTTGTGACCCAAATCCACCTGATCCGACCTGTGCCCACTACATCTTGGTTCAATTTTGCTTTGAGTTGTATTTTTTTCTTTTTTTAATTAATTAATTAATTTTACTTTTCTTTGCAAGTAGGAACTTATAATTGAAAAATAAAGTGAAAAATCGAAAAGAAAAAAATCAAAAAGAAAGAAAAAGAAGAAAGTGAAAGAAAAAGAGAAGAAAGAAAAAACGAAAGAAAATAAAAAGAAAAAAGAAGAGGAAGAAGTCTTGCTTTTATTTATAATGATTTATTTGAAAAATAATAATAAATAAATATATATGAATGATAATAAAATAAAGAAAAATTAAAAATTATTTTATAACTTAGAAAAAATTTGTTTTCTAGATAAATAAAAATAAGCAACCCTTTTTTTCAAAATTAGTTACTTTAAAATTTTCGAAAATGTAGTAAACAAAGATTAAGACCCTTTTTTTTTTTTTTTTAAGTTTTCTTAAATAAACTGAATCAAATAAAAAATGTAAACTCAACCGTTTTCTTAAAATAAAATCTACTAACACACTAAAAGTTTACAAAAAAGAAGAAGAAAGAATTACGTACGTTTGATTCTGAATAATAAGTACATAAGTATTTTTATGCCTTTGTCAAGGATAGAAGGAAGATTATGTTGCAACCCTTGACCCCATCCTAAGTAAATGAAACCCACAAGCAGCTCGCCTGAGTTAGTAAGAAGAGGACCTTAGTTATGACCCAAAGAGAGCTTCGATCTACTAAGACAGTTAACGAGCCCATGTTTCTGTTGGTTAGGAGATTGTTGGAGATGAGGGAATTACAAGATGTCCTAGAAGATATTCGAAGCTTGCTAGATGGGTTTTATGACCTGTTCTTAAAAGAACTGATTAGAGGACTATCATTAGTTTGAGGCTTAGAGCATTTTATTGATCTACAGCCAGGCATTGCCCTACCAAATCGACCTGCATATAGGATGAACCCTAAGCAAGCTACCGAGCTAAAGAGATAGGTAGACAAGCTCATAGAGTGAGGATATGTGAGGGAGAGCATGAGTCCTTGTACTATACTAGCTCTGATCGTTCTAAAGAAAGATGGTTCATGGTGTATATGCATTAATAGTTGAGCAATCAATTGGATTTTTGTTAAGAATATATCTCCAATACCGAGGCTTAATGATATGCTAGATGAGCTTTAAGGCGCCAAGATAATTTCAAAGATTAACCTGTGAAGTGGTTGCCATTAAATTCATATGAAACCGTGGGATGAGTGGAAGACTGCCTTCAAAACTAGGCATGGACTCTACGAATGGCTAGTTATGTCGTTCGGACTTATTAATTGTTAAGCCTAGTTTTTCACCCTTCCAGTTCTTTTTTAGAAAATTAGGCCTTGTTTGAACTGACTAGTACTAAACTTTACCCATTTAATACCAATCCTTAACTAAGGTTTAAGGAAAACTGTTTTTTTTTTTTTTTCAATTTGAAATGTATCAGAGTAGCCACCCGACTGGAGTTGAGAAAAAGGTTAAGTTATATCCAATTAGCTAGGTTGGTTATAACTTAGTTATCGATTAAAAAACTAATTTATAAAATGGCTTTTTGAAAACCATAAATCTAGATTCAAGGGTTAATTTATTAAACCCTAATGGGTACCACTTTTTAACTTTCTAAATTTAATTTATCTTTTCAAATATACCCTTTTTAATTTCTAAAACAACTAATAATATTACACGTGACTAAAAATTAATCAATTTATATGAATATCTAAAAATGGAAAAAATAAAACTTTCCAAATTTTAAGTCATCCTGTATTGATATATAGGTGCCTACGTACCCACTATTTGGGATTAAACTTTCATAGCTCATTTACCAAAAACATAGCAGGTTGATTTAATTTTAATTTTGGAAAAACAGCTGAGTTTACTTGTTTTACCCTTTTTGAGTTCATTTAAGGAAATTTTCTAAGGGTCTTAAATTGAATCTTATTTTTTGGAAATTCTAAATGACCTAATTTAGAAAAGATCCATTTATTTTTATTTATTTTTGAAATGTGGATATTCTAAGTATCAAAAATAACTTTATTATTTTTATTGTTATTCTATTTTATTATTTTTATTATTTATTTATTTACTTTCTATTGTTTTTTTTTTCATTTTTTGTTCAAAATATAAAAATAAAAATACTTCTTCTTCTTCTTTTTTCTTTCTTTTCTCTTTTGTTTTCTTTTTTCTCGGCTTTCTTTTTATTTTTATTTCCTTTTTTATTTTTTTTCTTTACAATAAACTACAATAATGAATTAAAATATGATAAATAAATTAAATTAAATTAAAAAAATAATAATTAAACTGGTAAAGGACTGGACCTAAAACTATAGGGATTTGGATCGGATTATATTAGAAGTGCAGGTTAGAGTTAGGTCAAATGTGGAGCACGGGTTTAGATGCAGGTCATAAGTCAGATGGAAGCTCTACGAGTCAGGTAAATTGGAGCTTTGACAACAGTGGATGAGGGGGGCTTTTTTGGTGATTCTAAGTAGATTTTCAAGTGGGTAAAGGTGGTTTTGTGAATTCGGTATTGGACTTTAGGGGTATTTTTCAATGCCACTGTGTTTAGTGGTTGTTGGTGGTAGTGGTCGTATTTGCTTGATAAGTACGGCAGTGTATGCAGTAGGGTGGCTATGCATGAGAGAGAGGAGATCGAAAGTGAAGGAGTAGGTTCGTGCAAGGGGGTCGGTTCAGTAAGTAGACTTGGTGGTGATGTGGTAGTAGATGTGCTTTGTATGTGTATAGGTTTGGCTCGAAAGGGGATGGTGGTTGCGAATGGTGTTGGAGCATGGCTGTTCGCTGGCGGTGGGTTTGTGCTTAGGCATGTGAAGGCAGCATCTAGGGTGTGTGTGTTTGGTTCAGAAGTAGATGGGTTCAATTCAATGAGAAAGTTCGGGGATAGGGGTATCAGGTATTGTGTGTGTAGGTTTGGTTAATATATAAGTGGGAAGTAGTTTGCATGCATTGTGCATGTATAGGGTCGTAGGGTTTGTATATGGTTTGGTCATATGTTTAGGTCGAAAGAGAGAGGGAGTAGGTCAATGTTGGCTAAGAGTGGGGGCTTGGAGAGAGAGAGAGATTTATGCCATGGACAAAGAGAGACACCAAGAGAGAGGGTAGAGAGAGAGAAAGTGTGGTTAGGAGAAAAAGTGGTCATCGAAGGTTAGTGTATGTGTGTTTGGCCTGAAAATCAAGAGAAAGAGGTATGCTATCTTCTTTTTCGTGGACCATACCCCCCACTGTTTTTGTTTTTTGAAAATTCCTTCCCCTCTAATGTGCATGTATTAGTGTGTTTTTCCTTTATATTTGTGTGTTTTCTTTTTTGAACAACAAACCCCCCTACCCTCCTTTGCACTATTTTACAGTGATTTAAAATGAGAAAGTAAAGGAAAAAAAAAAAGGAAAGGGAAGAAGGGAGAAAAGGAAGAAAATTTTTTTGCTTAATCCAATCACAAAACACTATATGTCAATTTCAGACCCATGGCCCAGTAATAACCTGATATGTGGCAACACATGGATTTTGAAAAAAGAAAAGTACAAAAAGGCATTTTTATGCCTTTAGCAAGTCTCAAACCCAAAATCTCTAGCCAAACCCAATTGCATTGTCCATGTGTTTAACCATTGGACCGTTGGCCTATGCATTGTTCATATGTGCAATTAAATTACACATATAAACTCGGTCAGCCTGAGCTAGATTTAAATCTAAGCCCAAGTTCAACGGCCCAACTTCTAAACCTAAATTAAAATTAAAAATCCACCTTAATAAAATTTTATTTTTCAAATTTCTAGCTTTTCTTCCAAATGTTCTTCTTCCTTTTTTCTTTTAAATTTCTCAATTGTTTCTTATCCAAATTTCATCATTTTTTATGCTTTTTTCTTATTTTTCTTATTTTTTTGTACTTTCCTAAAATTTTTATTTTTTCTAAATTTCATAATTTTTTGGGTTTTCTTTAATTTCTTGTTTTTTTGTTTTTTTTTTTCTAATTTAGGGCCTAATGAGAAAAGAAAGAAAAAAAATAAAGGGAGCAAAAATTAGATGTCTACACTAATATGCTGAGCATAGTGATGATGCGCCTTCTGATTAGAAGATTTGTTATCGTATATTTTGATGACATATTGATATATAGTGCCAACCTGAATGACTATGTTCAATATCTTCGTATAGTATTTGATATTTTGCGAGCTAAAAAGTTGTATGGGAATGTGAAGAAGTGTTTGTTTAGCTAAAAAGAGGTGATTTTCCTAAGGTTTATAGTGTCAGGGGAAGGGAATTGAGTAAATGAGGAAAAGATCTGAGTTGCTTTAAAATGGCCAACAACGAACAATGTCACTAAGGTCTGAAGTTTCCATGACCTAAATTCTTTCTATAGGCGATTTACTAAGAACTTCAGTATAATAGCCGTACCCTTGACTAATTGACAAAGAGGAGTGAAGGATTTAGGTGGAATAACTGAGTTGAATAGAGCTTTAGAGAGATTAAGGAAAAACTCACTTCAACACCTGTCCTATCATTACTAGATTTTAACAAGCCCTTCAAATTAGAATGTGATGCATCAAGAGTTGGAATTGGTGCTGTATTGATGTAGGAGTGACAACCCGTTGCCTACTATAGTGAGAAACTTAATGGTCCTACCATGAACTATTCTGTATATGAGAAGGAGTTATACTCTCTTTATTGAGCCCTTACTGTCTAGCAACATTACTTACTATCATGAGAGTTCATTATTTATACAAACTATGAGTCTCTAAAGCATCTTGAGAGCTTATACAAGCTTTTAAAGAGGAAAGCCAACTAGTTAGAGTTTATGAAGGGATTCTTGTAAGTCATTTGGCACAAGAAGGGAAGTGCAAATGTGGTCCTTGATGCCTTGTCACGACGGTAAACCTTACTGATCACTTTATAGATGAAATTATTGGGATTCTTACTCATCATTGAGTAGTATGCTAATAACCCTCACTTTGGTCTCATTGTTGAACAATGTTGAGAAGGAATAGTTGTTGGAGGATATTATCTTAAGGACGACTATCTATTCAAGGATCGCAGCTATGTATTCCAAACTATTCCACGCGTGAGCTATTAGTCAGGGAAGCTCATAACGGAGGAATATCTAGTCATTTTGGGGAGACCAAGACAGCAAATCTATTGAAAGATAACTTTTATTGACTTGATTTGGCTAAGGATATCTATAAGGTAGTTGGTTGTGGTGAGATGTACAAGCGAGCTAAGGGGAAGAGAGAACCCCATGGAGAATACTTACCACTGCTAACACCAACCTTACCTTAGGCTGACCTTAGCATGGACTTTGTCTTAAGATTGCCTTGATCATCCAAAGGGAAAGATTCTATTTTTGTTGTAGTGGATTGTTTTAACAAGATGGTGTACTTCATTCCATGTCATCGGACTAGTGATGCTTTATATATTGTTGATTTGTTTTTGTAGGAGGTTGTCCAACTGTATGAGGCATTGAAGACTATTGTCTTAGATCAGGACATGAAATTTTTGAGCTATTTTTGGAAGACTCTTTGGAGTAGACTTGGAACTAAACTTATATTCAGCTCTAGTAGCTACACTCAGATTGATGGCCAAATTGAAGTGGTAAATAGGACGCTAAGTAATTTGCTTATAGCTATCGTGGGAAAGAACTTGAGGGATTAGGATCTATGCCTACCAGTTGTGGAATTTGCATACAACCAGACTGTCTGCAACACTACTAGGAGAACCCCATTTAAGGTCATCTATAGCCTTAATATGAAAGTTCCCCTAGACATGATCAGTGCCTTAGTAGTTACTAGAGTGAGTCAATCTAGAGTCGATCGATCTTAAGAATTGCATAAGCTACATTAGTCTGTAACTAGGAAGATCGCCAAGTTCAATTAGAGACAGCAAGAAATTGGTAGCCTAAGCTACTAAACTATTTCTTTCTACCCAGGAGGCTTGATATGGATACATTTCAGTAGAGAATGATTCCTACACTTGAGGTTGAATAGGCTATCTCCTTATGCTGATGGTCCATTCAAGAACCTGAGGAAAATCAACTGCAACGCTTACTAATCTAGTTGCCTAATGACTATGGAGTTTCTTCTACCTTTAATGTATCTAATCTAATCACTCACCATCCAATAGAAGAAGATTCAACAAGCACCTTAAAAGAAAGAGTAGAGATCGCTCCAGATTTGAGAAAAAATCTTTTTGATCCCCAAGCAGATGATAGGAATCAACCCCTTGGACTGATCATGGACAACCGAGTTAGAGGACTCCAAGGACTTAATCGAAAGATACTAGCTCTAGATCATAGTTTACATAAGGAATCCTCTCTTGAGCTGATCTCTTGCTGAATTGACTATAATATCCTTACATGCATTAGATCCATCCTTGTTCAATAGTAATGCTTTATCCTAAGAGATAGCCTAAGAGTAGCCGAGGCGAGCTTCTAATCCAACCATAAGCATCATATCTTAAATCAAGCTAACTTCTCTTCAGAAAAAATAATTGGTCCTCGACTTGATCCACATCTGTAAACCCCTAAAATTTTCAATTTAGCTTTTGAAATAGACTTAACTATGTTAGACAATTTAGGAATTGACAAGGCTAACAAAAGTGAAAACCCTAAAAGAACTAATCAATCGTGTAAGAAACTTTTCTACCCTAAATGTATCTAAATGCTAAAGATTTCATTCAAAAGTGATAGAAACCCTAAAATGATCACTTTAAAGACATATGTGCACTAATTCATCATAATATACCTTAAACCCCTAATTGATTATATAATCCTCAAATTTTGCCAAATCATTAGTAAAATGTTAAAGATGACTTGCAATCATGCATATATGTTTTAAATCCTCAAGTAGTCCTGTAGAAACTAAGATAATATCATAGATTACTTTTATCTCTTAAGTATATGACTAAGATAGTATTACATAGAGTTAGGGGTATAGTTGAAGATTAGGTTAAATGTAGTGAACCTTAATACCCTTATTAGTACTTTCATACTAATTACACTAAGTAGTTTATCAAATGATGTATATAGGCTATAAATATCTAAAATAAGACCTCATCATCTATTTTTACTAATAAATTCATCAAATACCTCATTTCCTTAATTTTTCCCTTAATTTTCATTAATTACAACATTATGTGTACAAAATGGCATATGCTTAAGGAAAGTTGACCAAGTCAACACATGTTGACCAAGGTTAAAGGGTTGAGTAAGTCAATACATGTTGACTAAAGTCAACAATTGGAAAAGTCAACAAAAGATACTAATGCATAAGGAAAAATATCTTGGCACCTAATGATTTCTTTTCTTTTCTTTTCTTTTGGTTTTTCTTTTCTTCCTCCTATTAATTTTCATCCATTCATTTCCCCTTCTAGACCCCACCATTTTTTTTCTTCCATAATCAAAACAAAGAAAAAAGAAACAAAACAAAAAGCCTCTCCATTGCCGTGACTCTTCTTCCATTTTACTTTCAACACTTTCCTCTTTATCTTTATAATTCCAACATAAACTAAGGTATGTAATTAAGTTACTTTATGTTGCCTTATATTATTCATTAGTTAGATTAGATAGGTAGACATGTGTTAAGTGTAATCATGAAGAAGAGGATATAAAGTTCCCATCTTTAAGTGTAAGAAGTTAGGAATCATGAAGACGAGGAAAGGAATATATGTATATATGCTCTTAAGTATGTGTATATAAGGATATACTAAAAGAATGCAAGTATGGAGATCTTGGTACATGGGTATTTACTATGTGCATAACCTAAATTAAGACAAATCCTAACTATACATACCTATACTATACTAAACACACACTTAAAAACACAAAAGAATGAAATTAGAAAGATTTTCTTAAGAGGAAAATTAGGCATACGAAAATTATACCAAAATACGTATATGACCATATGGGTATATGAGTATGTATACAAGTATAAATACGGTATAAGTATAAGTATATGTATAAGTATGCTAGTATACATAGAAGTAGAGGAAAGATATAAGTATATGTACATTATGTATAATTGTACATAAGTATACATAAAACACATAATCATGAGATAAGGCTTGGGTAAGTAAAGGATGATGCAAGTAATAATGTAATCACATGATGACATAAGCAAGTGATGACATAAGTAATGATAGAAGCAAATGATGATGTAAGCGATGACATAAGCATAGGTTTATAAAATAAGAAAAATAGAAGAGTGTGTAATAATTAAGTACCTAAATTAGTAAACCTTAAGACACTTTCTAAATTGAATTATACTTAATTAAGTACATGAATTAGTAATAGTAAAGTAAAATCCTCTAAGTATAAGAATTTAAGGGTTAACTAAATCATTAAGTATAAACAAAAGATATAAATATAAGTAATAAGAGAATTAAGTTTCCTTAGTTAAATTTCTATAAATTTAGTTCATATCATAAAACACGGGTCTTAACATCCCAAATGGACATCACCGTGTGAACGTACATCCAAAAACGATGAAAGTTACATACAATTAATAATAAGGTCTAACCGGATAAAAGTTGATAGTAATTTAAGTAAAATTAGGAAACTAGATATTTAGAATTATTAGTTAATTCAATTACTTACTAACGTTATCATATCATAATGATTAGGTGATCCCGAGGTGAGCGAGGATCTCCCGATCGATTACTACAATTAGGGTGAGTCGCTATGGCCGAGTAAGTATTTACCCTATGATTCCATACTTGATTGTGATTGTAGATAGTGGACTAAAATATTATTGTTAATTGACTACTGTATGGGGTTTGGGAAAACGCTTGTGTATAATATTGTGTGTTGAATTATGAAATTATCTTAAGTACAGATAATGCTTTGTTTATTGCATGGTAGTATAGAAAATGATTGTATGTACTACTGGATGGTCACAACATAATTTGAACTTAACTATACTCGACTTATAAAAAGAAACTGAAACATGCATTAACATGCGTCGCATAGACATAATTCTGGCCATCACATCACATAGAGGTAAAGAGGGGCCATTTGGGGGTTTTTGTTATTAATTTATTGGTTCTGTACAGTGCACTCATATAAAATGACCTTACCTTGGCTCGCGGGAATACTAGGTGTTGGAGGTGCCAACCGCTTAGCTAAGGGTTGAGTCTAGAGGCCTCTATTTAGGGGTAAGTGTGAACTGTGAGGGCCCACTCACGATTATACTAGAACTTGGTTTTTATGAAAATAAAAGAATTATTTGATTTAAGTATGGAGCATGGAGTTCTGTAGTAAAGTAAGCTCTAGTATAATACCTATAAACCCCGCGAATTTAGCTTCCTAAGAATAGAAACAAACGTCCAAACTGTAGATGATTTCCTAAACTCAAAAAAGCCAATGAGATTTAAAATCGATTAAAATCTCAATCCAAAACCTAAAGTGGATACGAAAAACCTTAAATCATCAATTGAACCCCTAACCGCATCCAAAGACCCTAAAACCTCGAACCACATCAAAACCCTAAGATAACGATCAAAGATTTAATCGCATAAGAATATATGAAACCCTAAATGTGGAAAAACATTAGAGATTGTGCCCTAAAGTAATAAAAACCCTAAAATTTTAACTTTGAGGATACAAAAGCACTAATTCACCATAATTTACCTTAAAACCCTAATTGATAATATAATTCTCATATTTTGCCAAATCATTAGTAAAAGGTTAGAGATGACCCTCATTCATGCTTATATGATTCGAATCCTCAAGTAATCCATTAGAAACTAAGATAATGAGTCATAGATCATATTTATCCCTTAAGTATGTGATTAAGGTAGTCTCACTTAGAGTTAGGGTTAGAGTTGAAGATTAGGTTACATGTAGTGAACTTTAATACTCAAATTAGTACTTTTTGCATTTGTTATCCAAAGTAGTTTACCAAATGAGATATATAAGGGATAAAGACCTAAAGTAAGACCTTCATCAACCATACTTACTAATCAATTCATCATATACTCATTTCTTCTCATTTCCTTCATTTTTCCCCTAATTTCCCTTAATTACTACATTATGTGCACAAAAGTACACATACCTAAGGAATATTGACTAAGATAATGCATGTTGACCAAAGTCTAAAGGTTGACCAAGTCAACACATGTTGACTAAAGTCAACATTTTGAAAAGTCAACAAAAGACTAAAGAGATAAAGAAAATATCTCTTCCTTAATGATGGCTTTTCTTTTCTTTCTTTTTGATTTTTTTCTTCTCCTTTTCTTCTCAATTACCGTCCACATCTTCTCCCTTCTAGACCCCACCATTCTTCTTCTTCCATAAGCAAAACAAATCAAAAGAAACAAACCAAAAATCCTCCTCCATTGCCATGAGCTTCCATCTCCATTTTACCTTCAACATCTTCCTTTTTGTCTCCTTAATTCCAACATAAGCAAAGGTATGTATCTAAGTTACTTTCTCTTGTTTTATCTTCTTCATTAGTTAGTTAATTAAGTATATTAGATAAGTAGTTATGTGTTTAGTGTTGTCTTGAAGAAGAGGAAACAAAGTTCCCATCTATAAGTGTAAGAATTAGGAATTATGAAGAAGGAGAAAGGAAGACATGAGTATATGCTTATAAGTATATGCACATAAGGGAATACTAAAAGAGTATAAGTATGTGAACCTTTGTACATGAGTATTTATCATGTACATAACCTAACTTAAGACCATATCTAACTATACATACCTATACTACACTAAATACATACATAAAAACACAAAAGGATGAAATTAGGAAGCTTTTCTTAAGGAAAGCATTAGGCATACGAATTTTTATATAAAAATACATATCTAACCGTATAAGTATATGAGTATGTACACACGTATAAATACGGTATAAGTCTAAGTATAGGTATAAGTATATGTATGTATAAGGTATATATACATAAGTATAAGAGGAGAGGTAATATGTACATAATACATGTACATATGACATAAGCATGAGGAAAGGCTTATGTAATCATATGATGAGGTAAGTGATGACATAAGCACATGATGACATAAGCCATGACATAAGCAAGTGATGACATAAGCAAATGATGATGTAAGCGACGACATAAGCATAGGTTTAGAAAATGAGAAAATAAGAAGAGTGTATAATACTTAGGTACATAACTTAGTAAACCCTAAGACACTTTCTAAATTGGATTATACTTAATTAAGTACATGAATTAGCAATAGCAAAGTAAAATCTTTTAGGTATAAGAATTTAAGCAAAAGATAAAAATATAAGTAACAAGAGTACTTAAGTTTTCATAGTTAAAAAAAAAATTGCAATAAATTTAGCCCATATTGTAAAACGCGGGTCTTAACGTCCAAAACGGACATCACCGTGTGAACGTGCATCCGAAAAGGATGAAAAACAAATATAAGTTCGCAAATATCGGAATCAGAATGAAAAAGTTACAAAATACAGAAAGGAAGCCTCATACCTTACTAATATAAGAAAATAGTTACTATTAATCTCATGGGATATGGTAACCTTATACACACTATACTCGGGTTAACCTTATATACACTATACTCGGGTTATATTGGAGGAAACTAGATAAACTACAATAGACTTTTAGTTAACTAAGGAGTCTGAATTCTCAGAACACTTATAAGTTTTACCATTTTGATTTAGGCGTTCAATATCGAGTCCTACAAACCCTAAAGGCTTGGAGAATGAGCAATAATCTAGGTGAGGGAATTCTGATGACCTGCTACTTGCTTGTGCGTGTTACTTGTATGATGTTTTGATGTTTTCTATTCCTTGTATGTTTGAATGACTATTCTGCTTGTATGCTATCATCCGTGTGAGCACCTTTTTAAATTGATAAATATTAATATCTGCCTAAATAACCGGTTCTACTCGTCGCATGTCTATGACTTGGTAAAGGTATGAATGGAGAGTGCTAGCCTTGCAAAAATCTTAAGAAAAGTATTTTTGGAAAAAGCTTTTCTATCCGTAAACAAATTTTTACATGATCGCTATAAGGGCTTAAGGAGCCATAAAGAGTATTTTTAACGTTAAGGCAAAACTAGCATGGGTTCTCCACTTAATAGCGAGAGGACTCGCTTTATTGTGCCTGTAAGGCCTTGGTTAAATTTTGGTTACGAGAGGACTCGCATGTTTGTGCCCGAGGGGCCTTGGAGGGTGGATAGTCCTAGTTTGGACTCCCCCTATTTGGATTGAAACTCTTTTCTCGGCTAGGGTAATAGTCGAGTTTTGCCTAGTGGGGTGGTGCCCCTAGGTAGCCTCATGTGGGTAAGCTGAGGTGCCCTGTGCGGGTAAGTACAGGGGATAATCGAAGTGTAGACGATGTAATTCTACACCTTCCATAGTTCTGGACTCCTATGGATGTGTTGCTTGCATTCATCACGCCTTCATTCATTATGTATGTAGATAGCTTGCTTGCATGTGTGATAATAATGTGTGAAAACTTGCTTGACCGGTAGTGGTGAGGAATGAACTCACTGAGCTGTTTTATGCTCATTCCCCCTTAATTTCATTTGCAGGTTTACATACGATGGGATTGGGATATGTCTCAAGTGCTGAGTGCGAGATAAAGATATGTACATTAGTATTAGAAGTAGCTAAGTACTTTTTAGATGATACATAGACATCGATTGCAGAAAATATTTATTTATTAAACCTTACTCTAATGTTAGTATATCCTGTCTTATTATTTGGTAGGGATACCGATTCTTTGCGGTTTTGAGGAACTGTGGGATATCGGATACCCATAGTTATTTATATTTGTATTCTACAGTAAATTGATTACTTAAAAATCACTAACCTTAGAGATTAATCATTTAGAGTCTTGCAACCTCTAACTTGCAAGGCGGTTTTCATAGCATGGGTGCACACATGTTGTGGAAATTTTAGGTAATCCTACTAGGCCCCCTTTAGGGTCCTGACAATACCCGGATCTGATTGGTGCCGTGTATACTCCAACCCTGCCTTTAGAGGGCATTAAATCCGAGTTACGTATATGAACTAGTTAATTATACATATTGTTTAGCATTCTGTTTGATCATTCATTCATATGCATGAATATAATGTACTTATAACTTACTTTTGGTGTAGCTAAGGGTTTTGCTCACTAAGCTTAAGCTTATATCCCTTTAGACTTTTGCTGCAGGATAGCCTATTCGTAGAGGTTGGCTAAGGAATGCCACAGGTTAGCTTGGGGACTTGGGCAAGAGTGAGCTATCCTGTATATTGAGAGAGAACAGTTTATGTAGACTCTTACTCATGTATTTTTGTTTTTATTAGTACTATAGACTTAAATGTACTCAATTACTGTATATTGGAAGCTTTATAGTTTAAATTTTATGTAAATATTTTGGTGTGATGATATCATGTGAATCTGTATGTTTTTGGAAAACTAGTGGTTGTAGAGCCTTATATATTGTATGAAGAGTTGTTGATTAGAAGGGTAACCAATCAAGGGTTTTTTGTCCAATATATGGCGTTTGCTACGACTAGGCCGTCTTCTGTTCGTGACAACATCAAGTCGGCCCCTGACCACTAGTGTTACTTTGTTCCCACCTACCTTGTACCATATTTCTCCCATCCAAATGCCAAGCAACAGGTGTCTTTTGACATAGTATTCCAGAATGATTCTTTTCTTTTTTTTTTTTTTACAATTGAATATTCTTTATCTTTTTTACCCTTTTTAGTATGACTTATGAAACCTAGTTGTAGAATATCCTTTTATCTTTTCATACATGTAAGTAACCCTAGTAGATGAGTATATAAACCATACTTTCTTATATGCGAACATTCATATCATCAATATCAGATTAATCAAGTATCCTTTGAATAACCTTAGTGTTCTCATTACCCTTCAACTCTTATTTATTCCCTTTAGTAATGAGTAGTGATAAGTGACCCTTCATTTCTGACTAATGTGTCATATCCGGTGGATTGTAGGCTAAGTAAGATCGAGTGGTGCATCATATTCATTTAGTATCTACTTGGATTTTGCTAGCTTTTCTTTTGTTTCTTTTTGGTCCATTTCATTGTGGTGCCTCTTTGTATGTCTGACCTCAGAGACGCATCACAACATCAAGCTTAAGTTACTAACCTTTAGTAGAAGTAGCTAACTTAAAGAGTTCCTTGAGTCAAGATGTTGTTTGAATGCTATGAGTGTAATGACCAAACAAAGTTAAGCTGGCTTCATTATCCCTTATTGAATATGCAAGCCTTTGGTGGGATAAGTTAGTCTCTAAGCAAGATACCGAAGGAGAGGAGCCAAGAACAAGTTGGAGACTTATGAAGAAGTTGATGAATTAGTGCTTTGTGTTAACTTACTTTAAGTAGGAGCTGCTCCATGCTTTCCAACACCTGAGATAGGGTTGAAAAACCATTGAGGAATAGTTACAAGAGTTTGAAACCTTAATGACAAGATATGAGATTGCCAAGCCACATGATTGCACCATTGTTATGTTTTTGAGTGGTCTCCAAGATAATATTGCCGACATAGTTGAATTGTAGTTGTTTAACTCATTAGATGAGCTGATCAATCTAGCATTGAGAGTAGAAAGATAGAGGTAAAGAAGGCATCAAAGGCCAACTAACCAACCTTAACAAGTTATCCTTGAACTTGAGAAGTATGCTTAAAGAAGAACAAAAAAGAAGTTGGAGAGAGGTAAGTCTAGACAACTAGATCAGGTTGAGACGAAGAAGGTAGAGAAAGAAAAAGCACCTAGCATTAAGGCCTCACAAGTTAAATGCTTCAAGTGCTGAGGCTACGGCATATTGCTTCTTAATGTTCGAACAAAAGTGTCATGGTCTTAAAGGGCGAAGGAATGGAAGCTTAAGTAAAAAGTTAGAGGAACAAGAGTTCAGAAGATGAGTTGATAGAAGAGAATGTCTATGTTGAGAATTTAGATGAACTCTTAATCATGATGACCTGATGAACCATCGTGAAGGCTGATCCTAAACAAAGGGAAAATTTATTTCATATTGGATGTTTGATAAATGGGAAGACCTATTCCCTAGTTGTTGATGGAGGAAGTTGCACTAACGTCATTTCTATCGAGTTAGTAAAGAAGATGAAATTGCTGACCTACCTACATCCCGGACCTTATGGATTGTAATGGTTTAATGACAGGGGTATGGTCTATGTGCATAAAAGAGATTGAATAACATTCATGGTAGGGCAGTATAAGGATGAGATTGAATTCGACGTGGTCCCTATGAATGCTGTGAACTTACTTCTTAGTTGACCATGGGAGTATGACTAAAAGGTGATCCATGTTGGATTCCTTAACACTTACATGGTTTGGAAGGATAGGAAGAGCTATTGCTTAAACCCTATAAGTGTTCAAGAAATCTAGAGCAATTCGGTACCCATGGTGAAGAGGAAAGGGAAGAGAAGTTTATTTAGCATCTTGGCTCGTGCTCATTGTTTAACGTTGAGGACAACTTTTTTTCGGCCTTATTGTAATGATAGAAATCAACCATGACTATCCCCTAGTTGAGGCCAACCTATCCTAAGCTGATGCCGACCTGCTAAAAGCTAAAGCCTAACCTTGTTAGGAATCAGCCTTTGATTACATCTAAGTTGAGGCAGACTCGTTTGAAACTAAGGCTTGTTAATGCTTGCCGAGGCCAAGTTGCAGCTAGAAGGATGAGAGGAAGGAAGATAAACATTAGGTATCAAGTCTGTCATTAACTAAGGAGTCGGGATACTACAAGGCTAAGTACTCGAGACCAAAGAACCACTAGATACAGCACTGAGAGACTTGTGCTGACAAATTATAGAAATCAACAATTATGGGCCGACCTTTCTAGTATCTCGACCAAATACTATATGACTTCAGGGACTCCTTCCCAAACCCGTACATCTAACTGTTGACCCTATCTGGTTCGGATAATACTCCTTCTAGGACATACCGAGTGATTGCATGCCGACTTTCCCTATAAAACGTAAAGTTTTGTAATCTTGTACATGTTTTCCTTTATTTTATTTATAGGCTCAATTCTTTAGGTTTTAAGGTCTTATACATTACTTACAGTTTTGCCACTAGGGTTTAGGGACTTACTATAAATAGCAACATTTGTAAACATAAAAAAGGAACATATATACAAAAATTAGATAAAGGTATATCCCTACATCTTGGAATCTTTCCCTTTTTGAGTAAGGCTACTCTTAAGCTAGGATATTCCAGATTATCGAGTATAGATCAAGCTATTTAATTTCTCCTACGTTCTTATTGATTTTGACCTTAAGATTGTACTGAACCCTTTCATTTGAACTAGTTAGTGAGTTGTATCTAACCTTCATTTGAATCCTGAGCAACATTTAGAGTTCATGAGTTGTATGGAATCCTATTTCAAGCTCAAACCCTTAACAGTGTTTGTGTCTTGGTGAGTTATATCCATTTACATTTACCTTCAAAATTAACCATCTCACTTTCTGTTCGTTAAACCCATTTAACCCATTCTAGGTTTTTTAGATCTACTACCATTGATCTGTATCACCTTGGTATCAAAGCTTTAGGGAGACATGTGTGTTAGTGTTCTTTAGAGTTTGATTTTTATTTTGTTCATCTTTGTTAATAATTATTTTGTAGTATAGCATGTTGTTCATAGTAGTCGTGTTTGTTAGTAGTGGTAGTTGAAGAAGTCGAGTAGTAGTTGTTTCTGGGTTGCTGTAATTATGTGTCGTTGTTTGTTCGATTTTTCTATAAGGACAAGAATGTTGGAGGATAATGTCAACAACACCCATGATAGTCCTTACAGAAGCTTGAGGAGATGTGTTAATAACTTGGAATATCAGATTCAGATCTCATTGACTTTATCTAAGAACTTACTAGATTAGTCAAGGCCGTAAACTTGATGGTCGATAAGAAAGAAGGGAGTGAACACCCACTAGCTCTAATGAACTTGACAACGATGAGCGACAGTTGAGAAAAGTTGCTAAACTAAGAAGAAGAGAACACTAACCAATGCCGAGAAGAGGTAACGATAGGAGTGTTGACTTCGAGTTGAACCAAAGAGCTTGAAGAAGAGAACCAAAGCCAAGAAGAGACATTACTGAGTGGAGCTTTAATAGAAGTAGTTGAACCCAAGTGAATCGACCAACTCGGAATGCAAAGGATGAACCCCGAGCACTTGGCTGAGGACTTAACAATGACAAGTTGAAATTGCTGACCTTCAGTGGAAGTAGCCGACTTGAAGAATTCCTTGACTGGGTTTCCTAAGTCGAGAAGTTGTTTGAATGCTACGAGTGTGATGATTGAACAAAGGTTACATTGGCTTCATTATCCTTTATTGAATATGCAAGCCTTTGGTGGGATAAATTAATTGCCAAGTGAGATGATGAAAGAGAGGAGGTGATAAGAACTTAGGGGCTTATGAAGCGATTGATGAATCAGCGCTTTGTGCCAACTTACTTTAACCAAGAGATGCTTCATGCATTCTAGCACTTGAGATAAGTTTAAATTACTATTGAAGAGTACTTGTAAGAGTTCGAAACCCTAACAATGAGATGTGAGATTTCTAAGCCATAGGACCACGCCATTGCTAGGTTCCTGAGTAGACTTTGAGATGATATTGCTGACATAGTTAAATTGCATCCATTCAACTCTTTGGATGAGCTAATTAATTTGACATTAAGAGTAGAGAGATAGAGGAACAGAAGGCATCAGAAGCTGACTAGCTGACCTTAATAAGGTAACCTTGAGCTTAAGAGGTATACTGAGAGAAGGCAAGAAAAGAAGATAGAGAAAGGAGAGCCTAGCTGACTTGTCCATGTTGAGAAAAAGATTGCTAAGAAAGGGAAGGGGCTTGACAACAAGGCCTGAGAAGTGAAGTGCTTCAAGTGCTTAGGCTATAGACACATTGTTCCTTAGTGTCTAAATAAGGGGATTATGGTCTTAAAAGGTGAAGGACCTAACTTACAAATGGAGAGTTAGAGTGATAAGAGCTTGGAAGATGGATTGATCGAAGAAGATATCTCTAGGGAAAATCTAGATGAACTCTTATCCTTGATGAGCCGACTAGTTAAGCAGAAGGTAGATCTTGGGCAAAGGGAAAATTTATTTCATATGCAGTGCCTAGTGAATGGGAAGACCTGTTCCCTGGTTGTTAATAGAGGTAGCTACACCAACATCATTTTTGCTGAGTTAGTAGAACAAATGAAATTGCTGACCTACCTATACCCCTAACCTTATGGATTGAAATGCTTTAACGACAAAGGTATGGTCTATGTGCATAAAAGGGCATAGATTGCATTCAAGGTAGGACAATATGAAGATGAGATCGACCTCAACATAGTGCTTATGAATGTTGTGAATCTACTTCTTGGTCGACCATAGGAATTTGATTGGAAAGTGATCCATAATGGATTCCTCAAGACTTATACTGTTTAGAAGGATGGGACTATCACTTAACCCTGATGAGCATTGAGGAAATCTAGCGACACTCGGTACCCATGGTAAAGCGAAAAGGGAGAAGGAGCTTATTTGGCATCTTGGCCCGTGCTCAACACTTAACGTTAACAACAACTTCCTTTTAGACCTATGGTAATGATGGGAATTAGCCTTTGACTACATCCAAGCTGAGGCCTATTAATGCTTTCTAAGGTCGAGCTATAGCCAGAAGGATGAGAGGAAGGAAGATAAACACTCGGCATAAGTCTTTCATTAGCCGAGATACCATAAGGTCAAGTTTTCGAGACCAAAGAACCACTTGGCACAGCACTAAGAGACTTGTGCTAACTAATTCTAGAACTCAGCAATTATAAGCCGACCTTTCTAGTATCTCAACCAAATACTACAAGACTTCAACGACTCCTTCTTGAACCCATACATCCAACTGCCAACCCCATTAGGTTCAGATACTACTCCTTTCAAGACATACTAAGTGACTACATGCCGACTCTCCTTATAAAATGCACAATTTTGTACTCTTGTCCAAGTTTTCCTTTATTTTATTTATGGGCCTAATTCTTTAGGATTTAAGGCCTTGTGCATTATTTATAGATTTTCCACTAAGGTTTAGGAACTTGCTATAAATATCAACATTTGTAAACATTAGAAAAAAGACTATATATATGAAAATTAGACAGAGGTACATCCTTGCATTTTGGAATCTTTCCCTTTTTGAGCAAGGCTACTATTGAGATAGCATTTACTGGATTATCGAGTATAGATCAAGCTCTTTAATCTCTCCAGCATTCTTATCAATCTTAACCTTAACATTAAGGTGAACTCCTTTATTTGAGCTAGTTAGTAAGTTGCATCTAACTTTCATTTGAATCCCGAGCAACATTTAGTGTTCATGAGTTGTATCAAACCCTATTTTGAGCTCAAACCCCTGATAGTGTTTATGTCTTGGTGAGTCATATCCATTTACATTTACCGTCAAAATTAACCATCTCACTTCCTATCCGTCATTCCCATTTGACCCATTCTCGGTTTTTGAGATCCATTGCCGTTGATCTGTATCAAACCTGTTCTAACCAGAGGTTGAATTGTTTCAGGCCGAAGCCGAACAACTTTTATTGTGGCCAAGCTAATACCAGATAGCAAGGGGAAGAAAAGGAGATACCTGGTATTAGGTCTATTGTCTACCGAAAAGCTGAGGAACCATACAACCAAGGACTCAAGGCTAAAGATCCTCTTAGCATAGCACGAAGAGACTAGTGCTAACTAATTCTGGCACTTGGCAATTGTGGGCTAATCTGTCGGTTATCTCGGCTAAGCACTATGAGACCTTAGGGACTCCTCCTAGAAACCTGAACAACTAATTGTTAACCTCGTCCAGTTCAGATCCTACTCTTACCAGGATAGGCCAAGTGACTGCTTAGTAGACTATACTGTAAAATGGACGATTCTGTATTTTTGTGAATATTTTCTTTATTCTTAATTATGGGCCAATTCTTTAGGGTTTAAGGCATTGTACATTATTTACATTTTTGCTACTAAGGTTTTAAGACTTGTTATATATAGCAATATTTGTATTTAGCAAAGGATATAATGTATAGAGTAAGGAATACACCCACACTTGGAACTTTCCTCTTTTTGAGCAAAGTCATTCTTGAGCTCTTAAAGCTAGCATTACTGGATTATTGAGTTTTAACTAACTCTTTAATCTTTCTTATGTTCTTATCAATCTTATCCTCCAGATTGTGGCAAACCCCTTCATTTGAGTAAGTTAGTAAGTCACATCTAACTTCTCATTTGAAACTTGAGACACATTTAGTGTTTGTGAGTCATATCGAATCTTATTTTGAGCTTAAACCCTGATTGTGTTTGTGTCTTGGTACATGATATCCATACACATTCATCATCAAAACCTCTCATTTTACTTCCTATTCTTCATACCCACTTGAACCTTGAAGAGCCATTCTAGTTTCTAACCCGCTAAAGCAACAGAGATTCATCTCTACTAGGAAGAAGGTAAGCAAACCATGCATTTCGTCAAGCTATCGATGTTAAACATAGCACTCTTGAGAGGTAACCCAAGTTGATAGGTAATGTTAGCAATTTTCATTGTTTATTTTAGCACTTTAACACATTCATTTTTCATTTCAGGGTTAAGTTCGCTTTTATGTTGCATTACGCATATGGTAAGGGTTAAGGGTACAGTGTCACTTATAAGGTTTCCAAGGCAATGCCCTGGAAGTTAAACGAAATTTGAAAATCAATAAGTGCAACATAATAAGTTTTCCTTTTAGTTTAATCTTTTCATTACATTTCTATGATTCATTTTTTGGTTTAGTACTTTTGTTTCTTTAAGTTTATTTTATTTATGAATTCATGCATTTAGGCTAGGCATACATAAATTAAAATAAAAATAATAAAAGTTAAAATCTAGAAAAAAAAAAGCAAAACAATGTACTACATGGTCTAAAGACACTATTATGTCTTAGACAATGTCAATTCCAGGTGATGCATATTTATATATCACAAAAGAGAATATGATCATGAGACATGATCGTATCTTGGACTGAATTGTTCTTAGGAGATGAATTTAGATGCATGATAGAAAGTTACATGATCGTAAGACATGGTCTTATCTTGAGTCGTATCACATCTAGTATAAAAGCACACAACCTATATCCCCTTTTTCTCTCACCTACTTTTTCACTCCTCACACAAACATTGACATGATTCTCTTTATCTCATCTACTCACTCACTTATGTCCAAACATACAACAATAAACACTTACAATCATCTTTGATTTACAACCCATCACTTATACTAATTTACGTTTTCCCAAGTGCACTCATGCAACTACTCCGGTAAGTTCTTGATATGTCTCGTTTTCTTGAATTTTTCATGGTAGAACTCATCTAGATTTCACTTTTTCTTAGGGCTTTTGAGTGATTCTGTTCATTTAATGTGGGTTATGGTGGATTTTATTTGTTTTTGTATTTTAGTAGTAAGATGCATGAAGAGCACAATCATGTTCTTAATTAGGCAATAAACTTAAGTTTTAAAAGACACAATCATTGAAATGATCTTATTGATTATTATGCATGCTAAGGGGTGGGCAATTGCCTCTTCTATGATAGGGCTTTAATTTCTTTTGCACATAGTAGTGATTCTTACAACTTCTTTGGTTAAGGTTTTGAATTAATTTCAAGATCTTTCTCTTTGGAGGTTAGAAACTATAGGAATCATCCATTCGTCATGCTTAGGTGTCTTTGTGTAATATGAGATTGTGTGATTATGAAACTGTTTCACATGCTAAGCTCCTATTTATTATGAGCCTACACTCGGGTTTCTTTGCATGGTCCAAATGTATAAGCTTTCAAATAATTTTGGATCACAACACAAACTACATTTTCGAATGAACAACCACTCATATTCAACAATGGTTGTTGAGTTTGGAGCTTGTTTAGGCCTGTACTCAAAAGAGTATGTAGGAACTGAGGAGTTTCTTAAGTTCCTGACCAAGTTACTTCATGGAGTTTCTTAGTTCATGTTTTAGCAAAAATATTGCTTATGGAAGACCTTAATAAGCTAAGTCTAGTAAAGCTTCTTGCTTGTAACATCCCAAGTACTACATAATTGACTAGCTAATATCGCATACGATTGCGGGTCGGGGGAAGAGCACTGGCATAGTTAGTAAACTTAAGCAGTTGGCTCTTTATAGTACAATTGAGAAGTATCCCATTAATGTTGCTATGCTGTTATCAAATTACTTATTGAAGCAAGTAACTAGCATTCATGTGCATAGGAAAATATGTTGTAGATCTTATGTCACTTTATTAACTCATGGGATAGGGGTTTTGACGAGAAGATTGTTTGACATAACTCTAGTTAGGGAAACAAGGCTAATAAGGAAAGAGACATTGAAGAACATAAATATGAACTTGGATGCACTTGAAGGACATATAGGAGTAAGTTTAAGTGCAAGCCAAGGGTTCGGCACTTAGCTTAATTGGATTGAAAAAATGTTCAAAGATATTAGTGTTTGCCAAGACAGGATGAAGCATGAGATAGACAAGATAATGATTAAGCAAAATTGTGTTACGCAATTTTTTTGCATGATTGAAGAGAGGATTATATACATTTTAATTAAGTAGGTTAAAATTTTTATGACTCTTTTTCAATTGGCAAGACATTAAATATGATCTCGAGTACGGAATCCTTGATTAAATGATTCGGTTAAATTTCAATTTATATAGATTAGCTTGTGAACTCTGGTACTTTGTGTCCTTTGGACATTGGAAAAAAAAGATTGAATATAAGAGTTAAGGAAGTGTTTTAAAGAAAATTGATTGGATTTGTAAGTTGAATCTTTTTGAGTAAAGTGTAAATTTTGGCCAATTTCCTAATAAGTGATGTTTTTTAATTTAAGAACTCTTGCCCTAATTTTTCTTTAAGTTATTTGCTTGAGGATAAGCAAATTCTTAACTATGAGGAAGCTTGATGAGACTAATTACACATATTTTACATGGTGATTTTTTATGCTTTTCCTTGAAATTTGAGTTTATTTTTTAGATAAGGTACTTAATTAGGTAAGTTTTTATTTTTAGGTTTTGAAACACTCTATATGAGAAAACGAGAAGATATAAAGAAATTTCACTTAAATCAAAGCTAAAATGAGTAAGTTATGATGGTTTGAAGATTGATAAAATTGAACACATGACTATGTCATTTCTAAGAAAATTTGGAGCTTGTTTTCAACTATTCCATCCTACGACATGACCAAAAGACACAACCATGTCCTCGATTGTGTCATGTCTAGTTTAAAAAAAAAAAAGAAATAGAAACAACGTATAGCATAGTCAAGTACACGATCAAAAGATACGATTGTGTCCCTAGTTATGTTGTAAACCCTACTTTTAGTGAGCCTAAGACTTGATTAAGAGTACCTTCCGAACATTTCCAAAGATCAACTAAACCAAAAACTTAAGTTTATATTTAGAAACGAATTAAATTTTTACAATTCAAACGCCAATTGTCGATAAAACCCAAGCTTGAAGAACTGCAAGCTCTAAAGTTACTTAAAACCCTAAACCTTAAAACCTTTAAGGAATTTTAACCCTAAGTAATTAATCAATTATTTAATTTGAATAATGAAATAATTTCATTCAACTTTAGAAAATTTCACAATTTTATAAAAATCAAATCATAAATTACAAAACAATGTGAGATGAAAACTTAAAAACAATTTCCTACAAGGCTATGCCCTTATCTTCATGTATAAGCCTTATACATAAATAAGTAGACTAACCAAAAACCTTAGATAACTTATCGATTGAGAGTTGGAATCATTTATCAATTGATAACTTATCAAAATCTAGTGATAAGACAATTTCCTTATCACCTTTTCACTTATACTACATATGGACAATTTTTCACAAGATTTCATAAGCTTAACTTTAATAAATGAGATAAGACCACTCCATGGCCTAAAAAGACTTGAAATGGCAGATCTAAACAAGGGAGAAAGGGGGGCCATGCACTTGTCATTCACCCATCAATCACTTCTTTTAACACATCACTATTCGCCCCTTAATACTTACATTATCATTAGTTGCAATTGTTGACTTTTGTATAAGCTACAAGACAACACTTTCAAGACATTTAAACCCTCATTCTCTCTCCATTCCAACTGGCCACTCTCTCCATCATTTCTCTCACTTTCAATTTCACTTTCACATCTTCTTTCTCTCCTTTGAAACAAACGTAAAAAGGAGAAACAACCTTACCCACAAAATCAACTTTTCTTCCATTTTTGAAGCTTCACTCACGGAAATTTTTCCTTTGTTCTTGTGTCATTTTATTTCACCATCTAAAACCTCTTAAGACCATTAGAATCTTCCACAAACTCCATTCTAAAAGGCCAAAAGATTCGAGTTCGAAAAGGTAGCAAAAAGGAGGAGGCAAAGTTAAGAGCTTAAGTGGAACCTTAGTGCACAACCACCAAACTTTGCTTTAAGGACGAGTAAGTGTTTCTTGTGATATGTGGATTAGTATTTATGTTAGTAGACTTTGATTTCTTAAAGATATGAGTAATTTTTAAGTTGTTATAACACCCAAAAATCGTTTTAAGAAACAAACCATGAAACCATTACATGAAATTGAAACATGAGCATGTAAAGTTGGTGTTTTGTAAAGACATTTGTTGAATGCTTTGAATGGAAGATTTTAAGCTAAGAAAATCTTGAAATAAGAACTTTAATGGAGGATGAGCATGCTGGATGTAAGGGTTCCATAGTCATTTGGATGTTGATTTTGTTTCCATTAAGCTAAACATGCTCAAATCTAGACTTAAGTTAAAGAAAAATCCATCACATGAGGTTTTATGAGGAAACCAACTTTATATGACATGAGCTATGATATGAGAGTTGTATTAAATATAAGATCTTCTATTTCTTTGTGTGGAACATAGGTTAAAGAATCATCTTGTGGAAGAAAAGTTAAGTTAAGATTTGGACATAAGTAGTCTAAGTACATAATCTACCACCTAAACTTAAGGAAATGATGAAACAAGTTGATGAAACAAGTAAGGACCCCTTGGAACCATCATGAACAGATCTGGAATGTGGGAGAAAGAAGCCTAAAAATATGATAAAAGTGATAGAACAAAGTGAAAAGATTAACCAAAGCAAGTATGGTAAGCATACTAAGCCTAAAACTCTCAAAACAAGCCTAGAACTCTAAGATGGGCCTTCAACGAAATTCTGACCAGCACCTTAAAGTATCAAGAGAGGTTGTTTTGAAGCCCATAAGAAATCCACCTAAGGCCCCATAAGCCCACCAAAGTCACTAACTTTAGTTTGAACCAAAAACAAGCCTATTTGACAACTTAAGCCCACTAAAGGGCCCAAGAAGTGGTTGTTAGCCTTAGGAATATAAATCAAAGTTGTAAATATGATCTCAAGGAGTATTTTAAGCTTAGGATAAAATCTTAAGACCAAGCCCAAAGAATTTCTTAAGTTATTAAAAAGCCCATTTACCAAACAAGGCCCAAAAGCACTCCAACACATGAGGAATGCTACAGTTCCGACCCATGGACAGAATTGTATATCTCATTTTGAAAATCTAACCTTACCACATTAAAGCACACTCGAAAATGATGAAGATTGACTATAAGATCATAAAAATTGGATTTAAAATGAAAAAGTTATACGCGATTGAACTTTAGGTAAAAATCGGGAAAAATTACGAAAACTAGTTAAGAATATAACATAAGGAAAATTTACTTAGTTTCTTAAGTTTGTTTTAATTCCTTATAAAAATTATTTCAATGACCAGGGGACACTGTTTACAGAGACGACTTGCCTCCAGATTACTTTGATTGACCCACATGGCAGAGTAAGCAATAGATTAGAACGTTTAGGCTTAGGTATAAGCCTACTAAGGAGGAGATTCAAGACTTGAAAGCTAAAATTAGAAGCATGAAAGGAGATCTGCAGTACCATGCTCACATGGACTTTTCGGACATCCGCTAGACGTTTCTAGTACTAGCTAGTGTTTAAGAACCTAAAGTGGCTAGTTTATCCAAGGCTTTGGCTTAGCAATGCAGCATTGGTCCAAACGAGAATGAAGATATTGACTACTAGTTTCCTTGTATAACTGGTTTTCCGTTCCCATTAATAGGTCTCTTTAGAAATGCAAAATTAGATTAATTAAGAACATTCAATTTTGATAATTAGTTCAATTAGTTAGACTTTTCCTTTCAGACAATTTAAATTCATTCATTCAATAAAATTCATTCCTTTCTATCAATTCTTCTTTATTATTTATTCATTGTCTTTTTTACTTTTTCCTTTATATTTTAGATCTGATAAAAACAATGAACGTAATGGATATCTTGCGCATGTAAACAATGAAAGTACTAATATCACCTTTAGCCCTGTTAGGTCAGACGTCGAAGATGATTTTTAGACTCTAAAGATAAATTCAAGAGAGTTGGCCTTGATATGAATAAGGTATAATGATTATTGAAGAACTAATAGTTATGATTAATTTAGGGATAGAGGAAAATCTACGAAACTTGAAAATTGGTGGTGATTTAACGGATGATTAGAAACAGGAGTTGTTACGATTTCTATCAGAATACTTAGACATATTCGCTTGGTCTTATGAAGATATGCCCGGTTTAGATTTGTCTATTATAGTTCACAAATCGTTAACTAGGGAGGAAATCAAGCTGAAAAGTTAAAAGCTTAGACAATTTAGGCCAAATATACTCCTCAAAATAAAAGAAGAAGTGAAGAAGTTACTAGAAGTCGGGTTCATAGAAGTATTGGATTACCCTGAATGGGTAGCCAATGTGGTGCCAGTGCTGAAGAAAAATGGGAAAGTTAGGATTTGTGTAGATTTCCATGATTTAAACCAGGCGACACTAAAGGATAACTTTCCTTTGTCGCATATTGATGTATTAGTGGATAACGCAGCCAGGAACTATCTTTTCTCATTTATGGAAGGTTTCTCGGGGTATAATCAAATTAAAATGGCAAAAGAGGACAAAATCAAAACAACTTTCATTATCACTTAGGGAACATTTTGTTATCATGTGATGCCTTTCGGGTTAAGGAACACGGGGTCAACTTATTAGTGTGCTATGGTAACTTTGTTTCATGATATGACGCATCAGGAAATCGAGGTTTATGCAAATGATATGATTGATAAGTCTAAGGAGGATGGAAATCATGTGGATATTTTACGAAAGTTATTTGAGCGATTAAGGAAGTTTTAATTGAAGCTGAATTTAAAGAAGTACACCTTTGGAGTGACTTTGGGTAGATTCTTGGGTTTTATAGTTAGTAGAAAAGGAATTGAAGTAGATTCAAATAAAGTCAAGGCAATCGTAAACATGCCAGCACCTAAGACTGTAAAAAAAGTTCGAGGACTGTTGGGAAGGTTGAATTACATTGCACGGTTTGTATCGCAATTAACTAATAGATGCAATCCGTTATTTAAACTTTTGTGGAAGAATGCAACCATCGAATGGGATGAAGAGTATGAGTGAGCATTTGCTGAAATCAAAGAGTATCTCATGAATCCTTCAATACTAGTCACTCCCATACTAAGATAGCCCTTGATCCTTTACTTAATAACCCTTCCAAAATCGATGGGACGCATACAGAGGCAAAAAGACGAAACGGGAAGAAAAGAGCATCCTATATACTATTTAATAAAGAAATTCGCAAAAGGCGAGCAAAAATACTTAAAAGTGGAAAGAACGTGCTATGCCTTAGTATGGGTGATGTATAGGATCAGGCAGTACACTTTATATTATTCAATAGAGTTGTTGACAAAACATGACCTATTAAGGTATTTAGTAGAAAAGCCAGCATTGATTGGAAGAATATCAAAGTGGTAGATGCTACTCTCTGAATTTGATACCAAGTATGTAAGTCAAAGTTTAGTTAAAGGGCAGGTAGGGGTTGATCAATTGGCAAAATACCTATTAGAAGATCAAGATGATGGTTTAGAAGCATAATTTCCCGATGAAAATGTGGTGATGGCAAATGAATTGAGTGGTGAAAAACTGAGATGGAAAATGTATTTTGATGGAGCAACCAACGTGTTTGGATGTAAGATAGGAGTAGTATTGGTATCATCTGAGGGTAACCATTTCCTTATTGCAACATGATTAACATTCCCATATACCAACAACATAGCAAAATATGAAGCCTGCATTTTGGGGCTCAAAATGGCACTAAATATGGGAATATAAGAGCTTAAAGTTTATGACGATTCTTCCCTTATAATTCTCCAAATCTTAGGAGAGTATAAGATGAAGGACGAGAAATTGACACCTTATCATGAGCATTTAAGAAAGCTAATTGAAAAATTCTAGAAGATTTCATTCACTTACATTCTAAGGATCCAAAATCAATTTGCTGATGCATTGGCTACATTAGCATCAATGGTAAAGATCACGGATGGGATAGAAATTTAACCCCTAAACATTGAAGTGGAAGAAAAACTGACTTTTTGCTTTGCAGTTAAAGAGAAGGGAATAAAAGAACCTTGGTATCATGACATCAAAAAGTTACTTTAAATGGAGGAGTTTCTTGAAAATGCTAATCAAAATGATAGAAAAACTTTAAAAAGGTTGCTAAATGCAAAAGACCCTAGGGGCAAGTTTGCTCCAAATTATGAAAGCCCTTATGTAATGAAAAGGATATTATTAGTAGGTGCATTAGTGTTGACAGAATTAGATGGCCTAGAATTAAGGGGACTAGTGAATTCAAACACAATCAAGTTGTACTATCCATGAAAACTAAGTTCAATGAAGATTTAATTTTTCTTGAATAGTTTGTGGTTAATCTTTCATCGTTTATAAGTAAAGTTGATATCTATGACTGTTCTCAAATTCAAATGGTCATTGACTGATGAACACTTCACCAATAAACCCTTGAGTACCTTGTTTTTATAGCCTCATACATTTACATACCAAATCCTTACCAATGAATCCGAGTCACAAAATGACATGAAATCGAATGTTCTTAATAATTTAATTTTGGTTCTTTCAAAAAGAGATTTACCGTTCAGAAGTCATGAAGAGTGGAAACTGAAAGTTGGTGTCAAACAAAGCAAATTCAAAGTATGAGCATAATCCAGTTACAAGACTAAAAAGTTTAGGAGATTTTAGAAAAAGAGAAAAAAGGAAAAATAAAAAAAAAAAGGAAAGAAGAAGCAATTACAGTCCTCTGGTGAAATTCTACAGATTGAATGAGTGAATATCGAGAGTTGATGTAAGCATGCCAATCAATTACTATCTAAGAAATTCTTCAGTCTTAGGAAAAATAATCTTAAAAGTATTTAGAAAGAGATATTTAGAACAATTAAGTTAGCTTTTGAAGCTAAGTCGAATCTTGAAGAGATTTATCCTCTTCGAGTTAACCAAAGCCAATCTCGAAGAGATCTATCCTCTTCAAATTAGTTAAAATCAATCTCAAAGAGATCTATCCTCTTCGGGTTAACCAAAACCAATCTTGAAAAGATCTATCATCTATGGATTAGCTAAAACCAATCTCGAAGAGATCTATCCTCTTCAGTTTAGCCAAAACAAATCTCGAAGAGATTTATCCTTTTTGGATTAACCAAAAGGAATCTTGAAGAGATCTATCCTCCTCGGATTAACCAAAACGAATTTCAAAGAGATCTATCCCCTTTGAGTCATCCACCAACCAAAACAAAGCAAGATTCAAAGAGATCTATCCTCTTCGGGTCACCAAAGTGAAATTAGTTTTTGAAGAGATCTCTCTTCTTTAGATTACACATCAAAACGAATCTTGAAGAGATCTATCCTCTTCGGATTAAACCAAAAGGAATCTTAAAGAGATCTATCCTCTTCGAATTATTTACCAAAATAAAGTTTTAATCTTGAAGAGATCTATCTTCTTCGTATTATCCACCAAAACAAAGTTCTAATCTTAAAGAGATCTATCATCTTCAGATTATCCAAGTCAAGTTTGGCAAAATTGTATATCTCTTTTGTCTTTGTAGCAAAGTTCTAATCGAACTTTACTATAAAGAGGAGCAATTGTAGACATCTCATTTTTGCCAATTTTTTAATTTTTAATTTTTATTAATTGAGCTAAGTTAATAAATAAAAAGAAAAATAGAAAAAATAAAAATAAAAATAGAAAAATAAAATAAATGGAAATCAAAATAAAAATGAAAAAAATAAAAAATAAAATCAATTCAAATAAGAGCAAGTTGAGTCATAAGTCGAGTCATGTTGAATTGAATTGAGTTGAATTGTGTTGAATTGTTGGATTAGATGATGATATGGGCTTAATTAATTAATTTTAGGCAAGACCAATATAGAATAAGCATTTATCTAATTTAGGGGCTTAAAATTAGGATTTATTGAGCTATGTTGGATCAGCTCGAGCTTGGAAAGAAAAGCCCGAACTAACTAAGGTTTCTAGAAGCTAGGGTATTAGCTTAGGTAAATCTTAAAAGAATTGCAATCGTATCTTTCGTATCAAAGATAGGAAAGATTCGACTTTGAGCTTATAAATAACACATCAACGGGGGATTTATGGGATGGTATTTTTTTTTTAATCTTAATCACACTGCTTAAAAAACACCATGCACACACCCTACGTGGCACCATACGCACTACTGTACACCACTAAACAACTGCCACAGGCACCACTGTACGCCACTACCCCACCTCTAAAAGCTTTCATTCGGTCACTGCCACAAGCACTCACCCGTGTAGCTCATCGCTTTCATTAGTAGTGCCTAGATCCTCGCCCAGTCCATCATCACTGTCACCCTCACTTGCCCAAGCTTTCACCAGAATCACTATTCATGCACACTCCCATGTCACCCATCGTTGTTGCATAGGTTGTCACCCTCTCTTGCCTAAGATCTCACCTAGATCCTTGCCCTCGCTTACTCGTGCGCTCACCTATAGTCTCAGCCAATAGTCGCCTATGTACTTGCTCGGAGTGTTGCTTGAGCTCTCGCCCGTATGCTTGCCTAACTATTGCCTATGTGCTTACCCACGCTTGCCCACAATATCACTCATCTATCGCTCAATGTTGACGCGATTTGATGCTAGGTAAATTTTTGATATTTTTATTTTATTTATCTCATTAATTTTTATCAATTAGTTTTTTTTTTCTTAATTAATTTATTTCTTTTGTTTAAGTACAGGTTTTTTGTTATTATTTATTTTGTTGCAATTTTTTAGTTAAATTAAGTTTTTTGAAAAATCATGTTTTTTTTTAAATAAAAAATATATTTTTGATATGTAAGGGTTTTTGGAAAAATAAAAAAATCTAAATTAAGTTTTTTTTTTTTTTAAAAAAATAGTTAGTTAGGGTTTTTGTTTAATTCATGGAACTTAGATTTTTTTTAGGATTTTTTAAAAATAATAAATTAATAAAGAAAGAACTTAAATCTGGCTCAGTTTTCAATATAAAAATAACCCACTCACTAAAAAATTTATAAAAATATTTACAGCCGATTCAATCTCGATCAATGGTTACGTAGGCACCTTTGGAAACAACCGTTAAAAAAATAAAGTAATAAAAAATCATTTTTAGTTACATTTTGTGAACTTAGGTATATTTTTTATGTTTTTAGAAAAATTATAATAATAAAGCCCATCAATTTGTTTAAATTTTTACATAGTGATTTATTTTTAATAGGTTAGCTCCTGAACTCGTTTTCTGGTTCAATTTTTAAAAAATTAATTTTTTTTAGAATATTCGCACACTAGTGATCAAATTAGGGTTTTTTCATCCGAAAACCTTAATTTTATTTTTTTTACTAGTTGAATGGTTTGGTGACTCTATTTTTTTTTAAATAAACTTTTTTTTTCTTTTTCTTAGTTTAATGTTGAGTAATTTATATTAAGTGGACTAAGATTAATATAGGTTAAATTAAGGAAATTAAAATAGGGCTCAACAATTGTTTTTATCTTAAATTTTGTAATAGAATTAAATAATGTTTAAATTTTTTTATATTTTTTAAACATTTTCATCGTTGGGTCTATTTTACATTGATTTCTTTATTTCACTATTTTAAGCCTAAATCGTTATTTATATTTTTAATTTTTTAGTTTATTTATTATAATTATCATCATCTTATAATTTTTATAATTTGTGGTTTTTAATTAAAAAAATTGTAGAAGTTGACTGGTAGCTCTCTATTGGTCCATGTTACAATTTCTTAATTCTTCTAATTTTCACGTTTGTCTAATTTGTAATATTAATATATACATATATATTTATTTTTCTATAAATTATTAAACATTGAAAAACAACTCCTATTCCTCCTTTAAAGGTCATGTCCAACATATGTGTGTATATAAATACTTATAATATACTATATGTATACTTATTTAGATCTTAGAATAATAGAGTAATTTGTATAGATATAGGCACATACATATATATATATATATACATATACATTCTCCTATATTTTACTACTAATTTATATATATATGTATGTACACTATTTAGTAATATATTCATAAATATATATTGAATTATGTATTTTTAGTAGTACATGTATTTACATGTACTAAGCTATATATATATATATATATACATATATACTCACACACACATGACTAAGTAAATATAATACATATGTGCATATAGTTAAATAAATTTAACTTATACATGTATAAATAAATATAAAGAAAAAGAGTTGTATATACAACCAAATAGATATTTGTCTAATTTCTGTTGCAAGATACTAGGAATACATATATCTTCTATTAACATATCTCCTAATACATAAAGTATTAAAATACATATTAACATAAGGAAAAATATACAAAACTAATAATAAAAAGGAAAACTAAAATAACATAAGAAATTCTTTGATTACTTTTGATCTTGTAGTTCTTGAGGATGAGGCTCCTATTTCCCTTTTGATGTTGGTAGAAATATGATGATGAAGAAGGCATTTTATGTTGTAAATAAAGAGGACAAGTGATAGTGTAAAATGAAGAAAATGAAGAAATTGGCAAGGTAAGGGGGAAGAACTATTGTTAGTCCAAAAGAAGATGTAGAAAACTAGAAGTTTGTGATAAATTTAGAAAGAAAAAGAATTTGGGAGGAAGTTCTAGAGGGGTGATTTGGCTTCATGGTAAGAAAAAGAAGAAAAACGTGAGTTAACTTATCTTTATTTTGTTTTTACTTTTCTCACATGTGATAAAGTTGGAGATACTTATATAGAAAAGAAAAGAAAAGAGAGATGGAAAAGTAAAAGAAAGAAAGAAAAAGTTTTTTTTTTCTTTTTACTTTTCTTTAGATGTTTTTCTAACTTTTAGGTAATGGTTATGATAAAATGAGATATATTATAGAAAAATATAGGGTATAAATTTAATATATATTATATAATGCATGAACATAAAATACATTGTAAAATTAAATCAAAATAAATAAGTTAGTATAAAAAAATCACACATAGACATATTTATATACACACACACATATGTGATGCCACAATTAATCATAAAATAATATTTGTAATATTGTTAATTTAGTTATTTAATTTGTTACTCTATATGTTATTAGTATTTAGGAGTTATCTCTATTTATTCATTTGCAATTTTATGCAATTATGTGTATTTGTCAATAATTATACAAAATTAGAGCTTTGTTACTTTTAGGGTAAATTTGTATGTTTATAAGCTTATAACTTTAGTTTTAAGGTTTTTATCAAGTTCGAGTTCTATCTTTTATATTTATGTATACATAGGGTTTCAGGCTTTTTGTACGCGACTGGGTTTTAATTAATATATTAAGATTTTTCTCTTTCGTATTGAATTTGATTTTATAATTTAGTAAATTTTTTAGTTTATTTGGATTTATTGACTAATGGAATTTTCTAGGGCGCTTGGATCCAATTTGGGGTTCAAATTGAAAATTTATAAGGTTTACAATGTGTTTGTGTTTTTGCATGAGAGGGTATAGGGTAAAGAGTTCCATGCACATGTATAGGTGTAAGATAAAAGAAGAGGTAGGAATGAACTCACTTGTTGTGGCCTTAAATACTGGGTATGATATGACCTAAGATAGCATTGTGTCTCAAGGTCACCTAACCTACTGTATATACACATAGTGGGTTAACTTAGGAGCAACACGATCAAAGACATGACCGTATCTCTAGATTGTGTAATTGGTTATATACCTCTTTTTTTCGTTTCTTTTTTTGAGAAATTCCTAGTTTAATGCATGAAATTAATAAAAAAAAGTAATTAAAAGAAAATAAAATTGCTAACATAATAAGATAAATAACAAAAATTGCTACAATGACTTATTAACTTAGGTTGCTTCCCAAGAGTACCATGTTTAACTTCAATAGCTCAACGAAATGCATGACTAACTTGCCTTAGTTCAGGTGCAAATGGATCTCTCTCCTTACTTAGCTTTAATATTAGCCACACAAGAATAGCTTTACCCATTTTCCGTTAGTCTCACAACTGCTCTTTTCTAAGTATATGGCTTCTACTAACTCTCTTCTTATCATTACTCATCAAACTCGTGACTCTTGATTTCTTCTTTTTATCTACTTTTCACTTGGATAGAGTAGTCATTGGTGGCTTTAAGCACCTCACTCCAAAAGAATATTCCAAATGATCTTTTGAGTGTTTCTACTCTAAGACGAGTGGTTTTATTTTGTAAGGCTCTAACTTGCCATCCTTTGGTCTACAAAATTGTTAAAGCCCTTTCTTCACCACATTGGACTCATTAGCTCTCAACTAAGCTATAACCTCAAGTTGATTAAGGGTTTTCACTACCTCTCCATCTCCATTTTCCAAGCAATGATTCATCGGTTCATTGACAAGTGTTTCCTGCAAAAATTTAATAACATTAATGGAACTAACATCTCTAAGGGATTTGTGTATTAAATCTGAATTCTAGAAAACAATGTCTTCATCTCCAACCCTTAAGATGAGCTTACACTTATTGACATCAAACACAGACCTAGCAGTAGCTAGGAATGGTTTACCTAAAATTAATGGAACCTCAAGATCCCCATTTATGTCAAGAATAACAGAGTCCATAGGAAAAATAAACTTATCAAGTCATACTAAAACATCCTCTATGATGCCTTTAGGGTATGTGGTGGATCTATTAGCTAATTGAATGTACATGCATGTTGGTTTAGGTTCTCCTAACCTTAACCTTTTAGATAGCTTATATGGCATAAAATTAATACTAGATCCTAGATCTGCCAAAGCATTATCTACTGATAAATTTCCAAGCCAACAATATCATAACCCAAACAATATCATTGTTGTAGTAGATCACCGTGCACCGTGCACCGTACAAAGGTCTATAATCAACCTCTTTGTTGATCCTAAGCCTTTCATATAATATACAAGGCTTCCTCTACTCTAAGTTACTATTAGTCATATAGACAAATAATATCAAAGCATCATAATTATCTTTACTAAGTTATTGAAAATACTATTAATTTAAAAGTATGGAATATAAAGTTCCAAAGCAAAACTATATAAACACATACTTAGGCTAACCATAGATAGTTTAGCTATTGAATAATAACAAAAGGCATCTCCACATATCACATAGTCCCGTCCCAGTGCAAGAGTAATCTCAGGTATTCCATGGCTTAGCTTGGTGGGGAGGTATCCTAGCATAAAAAAAATATATATATATAAGGTTTGTAAGCTTACACTTAGTGAGCTGATCCCTCCATCATGACATACAAACAATTTTTATTTATGTACAACCATGTGAATGTGTAAGACAATCAGAATGCCAAACAATATGCACAATGGCCTAGGAAATGCATGCAAGTTAGAATTTTACCCCCTATAGTTAAGGTTAGAGATTATTAACTGACACAAACTAATAACTAATTTCTAACACCTAGGTTTTCATAGAACTTGCACCTATGTGCCCAAATAAGTTTATATACATATAATCACATGTAAATAAATGATTACACTTTAATAAAGAACATAATTTCCTTGAAATTCCTAGGTTTAGCGTTATGATGGCCCTCGCAGTCCACATTAAATGCCCTAAGTGGAAGTCATAAGATATTGCCCTTAGCTAAATGGTTAGCCTCCCTTAACGCCTAGTAAACCCATAAGCTAGGATAGGAACTTCACAATAATATATGGCATATCCTTTGCCTAATCTAATTTCTTCAGAAGCCCTTACTCTTACGAGTCCCTTCTTAAATTTTGCATGAGGTGGTAGTTAATATAATTATGATGCAAAAATGCATGATGCATAACTCATTTAGGCTCTCAGTCAGATAATTATTTATACTAGTTTATTCTATAATCTGAGGGTGGTTACTGAAGTTGAATACAAGTTTAGTTCTAAGTCTTCTCTAAAGAGCCTTCAAAAAATAGCTTAAAAATTTTGTATCCCGATTTGAGACAATAGTCTTCGGTACCCCATGTAGTTAAACAATCTCTTGCAAAAATAAATTAGCAATATAAAGAGCATCGTTAGTTTGATAGTACAAAATGAAGTACACCATCTTGCTGAAGTGGTCCACTATAACAAAAATAGAATCTTTCCCTCTGGATGTCTGGGCAACCTTAGGACAAAGTCCACGCTGAGGTCGATCTAAGGTAAGGCCAGTATTGGCAGCAGCATATACTCTCTATGGGGTTCTCACTTCCTCTTTGCTTGCTTGCATACCTTACAACTTCCTACCATCTTATGGACATCCTTATCCTAACTAGGCCAGTTCAAGTTTTCCTTTAATAGATTGTTAGTCTTAGTTTCCCCAAAATGACCAAAAAATCCTTTGCTATGAGCTTCCCTGATCAATAGCTCACGCATGGAGCAGTTTGGAATACATAGCCTACGATCCTTGAACAAATAGCCATCCTTAAGATAATACCCTCCAACAACTATCCCTTTTTGGCAATGTTCAACAACAGGACCAAAGTGAGGGTCAGTATTGATACAGATTCCATGGATGAACATACGGACCTAATATCATGCGTAACTAAAGGGGGTAGGTTTGAGCCATAAGATGGCTTGAAAAGTAAATGGTAGTTGAAGGTTGAGTAGGGAATCCTGTACATTGACAATGGATAATATGCACAAATGCCTCACACGAGTTTGGGATACACTTGATATGACACACAAGTGTGGTTGGAGGTCACTTACTACTAGTGCACACTCAATGGGCTAGATAAGAGTAGCTCAAGAGTAAGCAAAAAGGGATACTTAGCTCAAGAGGGAACAAAAGTTCAGTATATTCTTTTTCTGTATGTGATTCATTGTGGTTATTATATTATGTGAGTATTTATAATACCTAATTAGGGTAAGTCCTAAATTATAGAAAATTACAGAAATGGATCCTTACTTGCTAAACAAAAAGAGAATAATTTATAAGGAAAGCATGAAATCGAGCAAAAGGAACATCCTCTGTTAGAAAGGACAATAAAGATGTTATAAAGGACAATGCATGCGCATTTTACTCAATCTGTAGTCCCAAATTAGTTGCAGGCAAAACAAAGGTAGGTCTCTAATCAGGTTTAGTCAGCGTCGACGGTTCGACACTCAAATTGCTAGGTTAGAAAAAGGTTGGCTTGAAGGATGACTCACATTTGAATCGACTTCAACTAGTTGAGTCTTGATAATTCTTAGCTCGGCTTCAGTACTGTAGAGATGGCTATATTTAGATGTGGCGCTTGGACTGTTGTGTAGTAAAGGGTTCAGTTCGACGTGTCAGTTAGTCACCTCGGTAGAATCCTAGATAGTCTAAACAGCAAAGTATCTCAGCAGATTAGATTAGGGTAAGCACTGCTCCTCAGTACTTAACTCAACTCGAATAGCTCGGTGAACCACCTGAGAAAGCCTTTGAGCTCGAGAGCATATGATCGGCCCTTGATTACTATCATCCCCTCTATGTTACTTAAGATTTAGGATCAAATCTGGGTTAGCTCCAAGTGTTCATCTTCGGGAGTGTAAAGTTAGAGATTGGCAATGTTGAAGGAGTCTAAGACTCCATATCCCTTAGGTAATTTAATCTTATAGGTACTAAGATTGATCTTTTCAAGCACTTTGAAAGGTTCATTAGCTTTGGGAGACAACTTGCTCTTCTTCAAGTTTAAGAATCGTTCCTTGTTGAGATGTACCCTAACCAAATCACTTGGTTGAAACTCTCTCTTCCTTCATCCTAAGCTTTGCTTCTCGAGCTTAGCATTAGCTCGACTCAATTATTCTACAACCTTTTGGTACATGGTTCAGATGGCCTCAACTCTCTAAGGCTAGCTGGTCATCATTAGGCATCGATTGGGGTGCTTGTTCTATTGGGAGCCCTAAGTTGAACCCATAGGTGACTTCAAATGGAGATATGTTAGTTTTACTGTAGGCAATCCTATTGTAGGCAAACTCAATGATTGGTAGGCATGTTAGCTATGATTCATCCAACAGCAGCCCGTAGCAAAGTTCTTATGGTTCTATTGATAACTTTGGTCTATTCATTAGTCTATAGATGGTAGGATGTGCTATATAATAACTTGGTTCCCATCCGCCTCCATATCGTCCTCTAAAAGTGGCTTCTGAAATTAGGGTCTTGGTAAAAAACAATGGTTCTAGGCACATCACGAAGCTTAATCACCTCCTACAAGAAAAGAAATGAGATAGTTGAATTGTAGTTAGTTTTGGAATAGGTCACAAAATGTGCCATCTAGCTAAATTGATCTACAACCACCACAATGGAGTCCTTCCGTCGAGACGTCCTTAGCAATCCTAAAATGAAATCCATACTTAGCTCGAACCACAGTTTAGTTGGGATAGTTAAAGGAAGATAGTGTCCTTACTTAACTTGGCTCTTTACCTTTTGATAAGTCAAACACTTCTCTAATGTAGACTACACGTCTCTCATCATTCCTAGCTAAAAGAATCTCTCAAATAGTACTTCATAGGTTTGGCATTAGCTAAAGTGCCCTGTTAATCCTCCTCAATGCACCTTATGCACCAACAGTTCTCTCGTGGAATAGGTCGAGATACATAGCCTCCTCTTCTTGAATAAGTATCCATCTTCCCTATGATAGTCATCCAATGTCCATCCTTCCTCACAGCGAGCATATATAGGACCAAATAGTGGGTCCTTAGCATATAAACCCTTTATGGCTAAAAAACTAATTAGCTTTGTTTGCAGCTCAGTCAAGAAGGTATGTCATCTCGATTAGGCGTCAATTATTACGTTGTTCCTTCCATTCTTGCATTTTATGACATAAGAAAAGCCTTCCATAAACTTAATCCATTTGGCTTGTCTCCGGGACAACTTCAATTGGCTCTTTAGATATCTCAAGGATTCATGATCGGTATAGATCACAAATTCCTTCGGTAACAAATAGTGTTGGCATACTGTTAGTGCTCAGATTAAGGCGTAGAACTCCTTGTCATAGATAGAATAGTTGAGTGTAGCTCCTTGAAGATTCTAGTTGAAGTAGGCAATAGGTCGACCTTCTTGCATCAGTATAGCACTTATGCTTAGTCCAAATGCATTACACTCTACTTCAAATACCTTATAAAAGCTTGGTAAAGCTAAGATGAAGGTCGTAGTTAGCTTCTCTTTTACTTCCTTAAAACTACTTTTCTCCTTCTCTCCCTATCTAAATTCAATATTCTTCTTTGAGAGTTCAGTAAGTGGGGCCATAATTGTACTAAAATCCTTTAAGAATCTATGATAGAATGAAGCCCAACCATGGAAACTTCTCACATCAGTAGAATAAGTCGATACAGGCCATTCTATAATCACTCATATTTTGTCACCATCGACTCGGATGCCACCTTCGCTCATAACAAACCCTATGAAGATCACCTCGGGTCGACAAAAGTTGCAGTTCTTCAGATTAGTGTAGAGTTGTTCAGCTTAGACTTTTGTAAAGACTCTTCAAAGATGCTCCTTGTGAATCTCCAAGTCAGGGTTGTACACCAAAATGTTATCAAAATAAACTATGACAAACCTCCCTATGAATTCTCAGAGCACATGATTCATCAAGTACATAAATGGGCTCAGTATATTGGACAGTCCAAATAGCATTACAAGCCATTCATATAAACTATGTAGTGTCTTAAATGCAATCTTCTGCTCACTACCTTCACGTATTCAAATTTGATGGTATCCATATCTAAGATTGATGTTAGAGAACACTTTTGCTCCACTTAACTCATCTAGCATGTCATCAAGATTGGTATGAGATATCTATACTAGATGGTGATTCAATTGATCGCATGGCTATCCACATACACCCTCCAAGAACCATCCTTCTTCGGTACAAATAAGGTCAGAACAACACGGGGGCTAAGGGACTTGCAAACATACCCCTTCTCCATTAGCTCATCTACTTACCTTTACAGCACAGTAGCCTATTTAGGATTCAGCCTATAGGCAAGCTTGTTTGGAAGTATGGCTCTTGGCTACAAGTTTATTGCATGCTCAACGCTTTGGATTGGTTGTAAACCTTTCGACAATTCCTTTAGAAACAGGTTAGTAAATTCCTCTAGTAAGGTTTTTACCTTGGCAAGTAATTCCTCCTCAAGCCTTGTCTCTAGAATTCCTTAGACAAGCAGGTAGGTTAAACCTTCTAACTCCATCACCCTTTTCAGTTTAGCTTAGGTCATCACCTAAGCCTCTTTCTTCAAGGTTCGACTAAGTTAGGACCATATGACCTTTACCTACTCGACAGTCATAGGACTAAATTTCATCCTCCTACCTTCATGCTCTAAAGAATATGTATTCTTCCTTCTATCATACATAACTGCTCAATCAAACATCCATGGTTACCCAAGCAGAATGTGGGACACACTCATGGGTAGCACATCGCATAGCACTTCATCTCGATAATTGCTAATGCAAATCAACATGAACACCTATTTGTTCACCTATAGGGCTCCCTTATCACTGAGCCAATGGAGCTTGTAAGGCTTCGGGTAAGGTTTGGTTAGCAATTTCAACCGTTAGACCATAAATACAGAGGTTGCATTGGTACAACTCCTATTATCAACGATCAGTGCATACAATGATTCATTCACCTTGTATCTAATATGGAAAAGATTTTCCCTTTGCTCATCTTTGGGTATGGGACTGAAGCTCATCGCCCTTCTCAATATTAGAGTGGTTGGCATAAAGTTGCCTCCTCACCGTAGATAACTTCCTCCTCAGATAATTGATTCTGTCCTTCTTCTTTCAACTCCTCTACGTCTTCAAGCACTAGCCTTCATCTTGCATCTTTACCAATTCCTTCAGCCCGAGGTGGTTGAGCTGGGGCATTAACTCAGCTAAACTGACTATCACCTCGCCTTTGCTACTCACATTCTCTAATGGGGCTATTCCTAGTTCACTCTCTATCTTCTTAGATAACAGTCAATAACAGTCACCAAACTAGCTTCCAAGTCAGTAAGCCTAAATAAGCGGTCACCCACTGACTAAGGTGTGAAGCTACCTTCTTGCCTTTAGCTATGTCAAGTATCACATTCTTAGTTTCCCAAAATTCCTTGAACACTTGAGTTTGACATTGTTGGTTACTTCACAAAAATGATGTCTAATAATACCACTTGGAGATCAATACCTAACACTCTAATCACCACAACAATAATACAACAAACAAACTATCAACCACACTCTGTTTTGCACATCAAAAATAGGGGAAAATAGAGCATAAAACACTTTTCAACTACTAAACTCCAATGTTAACAATAGAACTGTTATATTACAATAATAAACTACTCAAAGAATACAATAGCAAAATCTAGCTTTGAATGTAGATAAGCTCTAATACTAAGATGATACGGATTATGTACATGAACATACAAACCCAATATCACATGCAACCAAAGGGGGGGGGATTTCTAGGCAATAAGATGGCTCAAAAAGTAAATGGTATTTGAAGCTTAAGTAGGGGTTCCCATGCATTGATGATGGATATTACGCACCAACACCTCAGACAAGTTCAGGAGACACTTGACACACTTGATATGATGCACAAGTATGGCTGGAGGTCACTTGCCACTAGTCTACGCTCAATGAGCTAGATAAGAGTAGCTCAAGAGTAAACAAAAAGGGATACTTAGCTCAAGAGGGAACAAAATTTCCATGTATTCTTTTTCTATGTGTGATTCCTTGCGGCTATTATATTATGCAAGTATTTATAGAACCTAATTAGGATAAATCCTAAATTATAGAAAATTATAGAATTAGATCCCCACTTGCTAAACAAAAGGAGAATAATTTATAGGGGAAGGATTAAATTGTGTAAAAGGAACATCCTCTGTCGAAAAGGTAAGTGTATGTGCGTTTCACTCAATCTATGGTCCTAAAAACACTACAGACTATGTAGGGGTAGGTCTTTGATCAAGTCTAATCAACATCGGCAGTTTGACACTCAGATTGTTGGGTTGGACAAGGGTTGGCTTAGGGGATGACTCACATTTGGATCGGCCTGGGATGGTCGATTCTTAACAATTCTTAGTTCGGCCTCAACACTCTAGAGATAGCTATAGTCAAATGTGGCACTTAGACTGGTGTATAGTAAAGGGCTTAGTTCAACACATCGGTTTGTTACTCAGTAGCATCCTAGATGGTATGGAGAGAAAAGTAGCTCAGTAGATCAAACTGGGGTAAGTATTACTCCTTAGCACTTAACTCACCTTGGACAACTCAGTATACCACCTGAGAAAGCCTTTGAGCTCGGGAGCACGTAATCGATCTTTGATCCCTATCAAGTAGTATATTGTTCAATGATGAGTGAGAATCCCAATAATTTTGTTTGTAAATTAGTCAGTACAGTTTGTTGTTGTGACAGAGCGTTAGTGACTACTTTTGCACTTCCCTTCATAATCGTATAAGTGATTAACTCAATTTTTAAGGTGATCAGAAAATTTCATTCCATACAATTCGTATGTATATATTAGTACAAGCAATTCCTATTATTATATATAATTAATAAGTCATCACATTCATCCATAAATCCATACACATGCATCTCCCATATCCCACAAGTATCTAAATTTATATATATAAGTTTAGGTGCATCTATTTTACAAGCAAAATTAAGTAAAGAGTCATCGGGAATTTACTCACTCTGCTATGTGGATCAATCAAAATAATCGAGAGGCAAGTCGTCTCCATGTACAGTGTCCCTTGGTCATCGAAATAATATTTATAAGGGATTGAAATAAACTTAGGAAACTAAGTTAATTTTTCTTAAGTTATACTCTTGACTAGTTTTCGTAATTTTTCCCGATTTTTATTTAAAGTTCAATCGCATATAACTTTTTTGTTTTAAATCTAATTTTTATGATCTTATAGTCAATCTTCATCGTTTTCGAGTATACTTTAATGTAGTGAGGTTAGATTTTCGAAATGAGTCATACAATTCTATCCATGTGTCAGAACAGTAGCGTTCCTTATGTGTTGGAGTGCTTTTGAGCCTTGTACGGTAAATGGGCTTTTTGCTAACTTGAGAAATCCTTTAGGCTTAGTCTTAATATTTTATCCTAAGTTTAAATTACTCCTTGAGATCTGATTTACAACTTTGATTTATATTCCTAAGGCTAACAACCACTTCATGAGCCCTTTATTAGGCTTAAGTTATCAAATGGGATTGTTTTTTTTTTTTGTTTAAACTAAAGTTAGTGACTTTATTGGGCCTATGGAGTCTTAGGTGGATTTCTCATAAGCTTCAAAATAACCTCTCTTAATATTTTAAAGTGCTGGTCAGAATTTTATTGAAGGCCCAACTTAGAGTTCTAGGCTTGTTTTGAGAGTTTTAGGCTCAGTTTTGAGTTTTAGGCTTTGTATACTTACCATACTTGCTTTGGTTGATCTTTTCACTTTGTTCATTTACTTTTATCATATTTTTAAGTGTCTCTTACCCATGTTCCAAATCTGGACGTGACGATTCCGAGGGGTTCTCGCTTGGTTTTTCAACTTGTTTAATTATTTCCTTAAGTTTAGGTGTTAGATTATGCACTTAAACTACTTATATCCAACTCTTAACTTAACTTTTCTTCCATAAGATGATTCTTTAACACATGCTCCACACAAAGAAATAGAAGATCTTATACTTAATACAACTTCCAGATCATAGCTCATGTCATACAAAGTTGGTTTCTTTATAAAACTTCATGTGATGAATTTTCCTTAACTTAAGTCTAGATTTGAGCATGTTTAACTTAACGAAAATAAAATCAACATTGAAAGGGCTTTTGAATCCTCACATCCAGCATGTTCATCTTCCATTCAAGTTCTTGTTTCAAGATTTATCAACTTAAAATCTTCCATTCAAAGTGTTACACAAGTATCTTTACAAAACACTAACTTTACATGCTCATGTTTTAACTTCATGTAAGGGTTTCATGAGTTTGTTTCTTAAGACAGTTTTTATTGTTATAACAACTTAAACCTTACTTATATCTTCAAGAAATCAAAGTCTCCTAACATAAACACTAACCCACTAATCACAAGAAACACTTACTCATCTTTACAAAATACAAGCTCTTGACTTTGCTTCTTCCTTTTTGCTACCTTTTGGAAACCCGAGTTGTTTGATCTTTTAGAATGGGGTTTGTAGAAGCTTCTAAGGGTTCTAAAAGATCTTAGATGTTGGAAGAAAATGACACAAGAAAAAGAGAAGAAAATGCTGTGAGTGAAGCTTGAAAAATAGGGGCAAAGTTGATTTTGTGGGGTAAGGTTGTTTCTCCTTTTTATGTTTGTTTCAAATGAGAGAAAGAAGATGTGAAAGTGAAATTGAAAGTGAGAGAAGTAAAGGAGAGAGTGGCCAGTTGGAATTGAGAGAGAATGAGTGGTTAAAATGTCTTGAAAGTGTTGTCTTATAGTTTATACAAAAGTCAACAATTGCAACTATTGATGATGTAAGCATTAAGGGGTGAATAGTGGTGTGTAAAAGAAAGTGATTGATGGTTGAAAGACAAGAGCATGGCTCTCCTTTCCTCCTTGTTTAAATCTTTCATTTAATGTCCTTTTGGCTCATGGAATGGTCTTGTCTCATTTAATGAAGTTAAGCATGTGAAATCTTGTGAAAAATTGTCTATATGTAGTATAAGTAAAGGGATGATAAGGAAAATATCTTATCACTAGATTTTGATAAGTTATCAATTGATAATTGATTCCAACCCTCAATTGATAAGTTATCTAAAGTAATTGGTTGGTCTACTTATTGATGTGTAAGGCTTAAACATGAAGATAAGGGCATGGTCTTATAGGAAATTATTTTAGGGTTTTCATCTTGCATTCTTTTGTAATTTATTATTTGATTTTTACAAAATTGTGAAATTCTCTAAAGTTGAATGAAATTATTCAAATTAAATTATCGACTAATTACTTAGGGTTAAAATTCCTTAATGGTTTTAAGGTTTAGGGTTTTAAATAACTTTAGAGCTTACAGTTCTTTAAGCTCGAGTTTTATCAATAATTGGTTTTTGAATTGGAAAAATTTAATTCGTTTTTAAATGTAAACTTAATTTTTTAGTTTAGTTGATCCTTAGGAACGTTCAAAAAGTACTCTTAATCAAATCTTAGGCCCACCAAAAGTAGGGTTTACAATTATCTTATTATCATATCATAAAGTCTAATGATATAACCACACACATGCATTTCCCATGTCCCACAGGCATTCAAGTTTGAAATAATAATTTAGTGCAACTACTCTATAAACAAAACTAAGCATGAAGTTAAGGGAGTCACTTACTCAACCATAGTTGCTTAGTTGTAGTAGTTTAAGGGTAGGTTGTCTCCAAAAGTAAGATCCCTTGAACGTCGTAAAGACGATATTATGAGAATTAGCATATAATAAAATGTTATCCTAATTCCCTTTAAGTTGTACTCCTAACTTAGTCTCAAACTTTTCCGGATTATGCTAAATCTTCAATCACATATATTTTTCTCATTTTAAATCCATTTTTTATGATCTTATAGTCAATTTCCATCATTTTTTAGTTTAATTTCACATGGTATGGTTAGATTTGAAAGATAAGGCATGAAATTTTGTCTACTAGTCAGAACTGTAGTGCCCCTTAGGTTTTAGTCCTCTTTTAGGCTTGAAATTATTATTAGGCTTTTTATTACTTTGTGAAATATTTTAGGCTTAGTTTTTGATGCGTCTCCAGGGTCAAACACATGAAGAAGCACCATAATGAAGAGGACCAAAACAAACAAGGGAAAAGTTAGCAAAGTTTGAGTAGCTATAGAATGGATATGACACACTACTCGATCCTACTCGGCCTGCAATATGCTAGATATGACATATAGGTCCGAACTGAAGAGTTACTTGCCACTACTATTTACTAAAGGGAATAGCTAAGAGTTGAAATGATGATGAGAACACTAAGTTTGCTCAACAAGAATAATTGTATATTGATTCATTTACTGTTTTTGCATACAAGAAAATGGAAGTTTATATACGCATCTACTATGATTCTTTATATGTATAAAAAGACAAGAGGATATTTTACAATGAGCTTACATGAAACATAGTAAAAGGGGTAAAAGAGAAAAATAATATTTAGTACCAAAATGAAAGAATCATTTTAGAAACTTGTGTCCAAGAGATACGTATCACGTAGTGAATGGCAGCTAGGAATATGTTACAAGTAGGTGAAATAGGAAATGCAAGTAATTAGGGGCTAATCTAATTTGGACTAAGTTGGGGACCAATTACTACTTCCGAAGATAAGTTAGCAAGATTTGAGGTCAGATTCCTATGGTTAGATCGGGAGCTCGCCCCGGCAATTATTGGGCCATCTTTTAGGTTAAAGCATCACTGCTAAACTGAGGTAGATCTGACACAAGTAAAGACCTGATAGTTAAGTCAGCTGGAGACCAACTCGAGATAGGAATCCCTGTCTCAACTATGGCCTAAAGCTAGGATCCTCCAAGCAAGTCTTTGAAGTCTTCTAGCTCGGCTACATGTGATCGGTCCGAGGGGTTGATTCCTATCAGGCTTAAAATTGTGTTTCAAGGCTTATTAGTTCTTTTAAGGTTAGATTTTCATCTATTGTTTATGGCCTTATTACTCACTTACTTTTCTTAGATTTCTATGAAGGCTAAGTGGTTAAAATGGGCTTGTTTCATGTATTAGTCAATACCTAACACTTTGTTAGGCTTTGGGGGTCTAAAGTGGACTTCTTATGGATCTTATAACATCTTTTTCTTAGGCTTGAAGTTCTGGTCTAAAATTTTCATGAGGCCCAATCAAGAGTTTTGGACTTATTTTGAGAGTTTTAGGCACTCAACACTTATCCTACTAGCCTTGATTAGTATTTTCACTTTGTTATTTTGGTTTCTAATGTCTTTAAATGGATTATTTCCACAATCCAAATCTAGTCGAGTTGGATTGATATTTTATAGCTTTGCTTTTCTACTTAATCCATCATTTTCTTATGCTTAAGTGACAAATCAATGGCTCATACTACTTGTACTCCAATCTTTACTTAACTTCTTCTTTATATGATGATTATTTTCACATAATATTAAGTGGAGTTTATAGATCATGCACATATCCCATGCACTACACTTTGATTTAGGTACTTAAGAGTTGATTTCTTCACTAAAGCTTCATGTAATGGTTTTTCCTTTACTTAAAGCTAATTTAAAGCGTGTGAAACTAAATAGAAGTAAAAGTAACACTTAGATATGCTTCAAATATGCCACGTCTAGCATTTGCTAAAATGTTCATGCACTTGGTCTCATGTTTTCTTAAGTCATAAGGTCTTATTTTAGGTGATTGGCAAATATACTACAAGAAAACTAAATCTAGTCTACTCATATCCTAACATTCATGTGAAATGTTTCAAGAAGCTTAACACTTAACATAACCTAACTAAAATAACATCTAAAGTATACAATAGCTTTCACATAAATAAGAATGATCTCCTTGGGATGGTGTTCTAAAGGCTTAGGAATGAGGCTTACTTCTTCAAGTGAAGTGGATAGTGGATTTGCACCCCTAATTGTCCTCGTTAGCTCCTTGCTTGTCCTTTCCTTTTTGTGTGCTCTTTAGATTCTCAAATTCTTGGTTCTTGAGGGTGGGTTGATGCTCCAAAGTTTCCTTAAATGGGGTATACAAGGTTTCCTAGAGTGCCTTTTCAAGTGGACTAAAAGTGAAGGCGACGAAAGTAAGCGTTTTGTATCGTGAGTTGTATGTTTGTAAGGGCGGTAATGGGGATGTGAGTCGAGTATCTTCTCCTTTTTGTTTTTAAGTAGAAAGTTTTTTGGAAAGTGAAAGAAGATGAGAGTGTGTATACATATGGAGTGGACAGTTTAGGCTAGTGAGTTTGGGAGTGTTTCTCCTTTGCTGCTTTAGTATTTAAGTATCCTTAAGATTTAAAAACAAGAGAGTGCGCAAATGACATGGGGTAGCCGGTTTTTAATGAGTTTTTGTACCTTCATTAAGTCCTCAAATCAAGGGAATTGATTGATTACTTTCCTTGCTAGATTTCCTCTAAATGGGACATAATAGATATGATGATAAAGTGACAAGATGGATGAATGGCCCTCCCAACCAGCATAGCATGTGTACTTTTGGGTATAGGGACTTATCATGTCAACTTGATTTTAGATTTAAATAAATTGGTTAGCTAAATAACTTATTGATAAGTAATATCACTTATATGAAGATAAAGGAATTGCCTTATCTTAAACTTATGAAAGTTATCAAATGATAAATTAACTAAATTCTCACTATTGGTTTTTTTTTTTTAATTAAATTCAAATAGAAAAGGAATTGGATATGATTAGCTGATCATAAGCCTTACATGTGTAGTTCTTTTAGGGGTTGGTTCTTGAAATATTTCCTATCTTAGAATTTACTCCTTAAAAGCAATTATAAAGTTTTAGGATAGAGTAAATTTGGTGAAGTTCAAGTTTTTCATTGTTCGTTTGGAGTCTCAATAGTCTTAAGTGTTTCTAGTTCATTCTAAGGTATAAGGTTTTGGTGACATAGGATTTGTTATTCTTATATTAGGATTTTTAGTCATTTGAGTCAAGATTTCACCTTACTTAGGATTTAAGATGATTTCTAGGGTTATTATTGAATTTAAGACTTCCAAATTGAATTATAGTTATGAAGTGATTAAATACAACTTTTAAATTAAACTCGATTCTTAGTTTAGTTGATCCTTGGGAATGGTTGGAGGGCATTCTCAAGTAATTTGGATGTCACTTAAAATTGTAGGGTTTATACATAGGGAAGAGTAAAATTCCATGGGTTTACTAATTTATTTAGTTGCTTTTTCTAGAGTAATGCAAAGCATTCCTTATTAAGTATGATTGTTGAAAGATCCTCCAGCTTCCTTTTGTTCAATAGAAGATCCTTGGGAAACTTCATGTACTTTGGCATCTATAATAAAATGTCAACAAGAGGTAAATTCACTTGTAGTTGCTTAAAAGAAACAAGGAATTTTTCAAATTACTTGGTTGGATTAAGGCAATCTTATCTAAGTCATTGTAGATACGAGATGGGTAGCCTGTGCTCCTTTACTTTTGATGGGCCTACACTTTTTTGGATCTTAGTAGCTCTACACTTTCCTTATCCTTGACTTCTACTTCTTTCACAGCTACTTCCCCACCATTCCTCTTCTCAACTTGTAACTGTAGCCTACTTCTCAAGGTCATTGCATTGACATGCTCCTTAAGGTTTGTTTTAGTATTTCTAAGCAAAGACTATTGTAGCTATTCATTCAGCATCCTTGCAAGTTGTCTAATTTGATTTTCTAAGTTATGGATGTAAGCCTCTTGATTATTAAGAGAAGTCTGTATTTGATGCATTCATGCCTCGTTAGATTGAACGTATTTTTCTAAAAGGCTTTCCAACTTCTTCTCTAAAGTAAGTAGGGGTGCCATAAGTCGTTGAAATCTAGGTGGAGCTAAGTTTGATCTTTGCTAAGGCTGATTCCTTGCCTACCACTATTGGCTTTGCCCTTGATTCTGACCTACACATGAAAGATTAGGGTGATTTCTCTACCCAAGTTATAGGTGTTGCAATAGGGATTCTATTAGGTTCTTAAGGATTTCCCAAGAAAATTAACTTATTTTGTTTGTTTAGTACCTATAAACCCATCTTAGCAAGAGTTATTAAGGCTAATATGTAGTTGGTGAGAACTAGCTGAGAGTGATTCTATCTTCTAACTCAACATTTCCACTTAAGCAGCTAAATACTAAATGGCATTGAGCTCAAACATACCTGCAACTTTTTGCTTTCCTCTAGGGTTTTCTACTGGTAGTTATTCATGGCCATTCCTTCAATCAAAGCATAAACTTCCTTAAGTGTCTTGATATTGAGTATACCTCTAATCGTTGCTTTAGCTTGTAAAGGGGTTGAGACCATTGTAAGGGTTTACATTTACATCTAAAGGGGGATGTCACATCCCAGTATAGTACAAGATGTACCATTATACAGGAATACTTGTTTATATTCGACAATAGTTCTATTTATAACAAAAGTATAATATAATGGAGTTCAACTTAACACTTATTTATACAAAAAATTATATTTGTCAACATAACCAAACCTAAAATACAGTACTTTTTTTTAATATGTACAAATCCTTTATAGAACTAAGAACAAAATACTGCAAGACTCCTTCAAAAGCGGCTGACTCTATCTTAAGCGCTCTCAAAAGACTTTTCCCCCCAACTGATATTACCCTGTCAGTTCTCTTTATAACTTAAGGATACATAAGTATCTCCTTAGCTCTTTTATGAGCTAAGTGAGAGTAGATAAAACAAAATACAAAATAAGCACAATACATACTCACTTAGATTAATACCATAGGATATTCAATTTCATAATTCAAGTTACCAATACAAACTGTTTATGCAAGAAGTTAATGCCATGCTCATACATGTGACATGTATTGTTACTGATATACTATACTTTTCCAATTCTTCATCCAGTTAATTGACATACCTAAGCATCTAGATTCTATGTCTAGAAACCTAGGGCAATAAAGAGCTACTTAGGAGTAGGACTCCTAACAAAAACTACCTACTGTAGTTTGAAAATCCAATACATAATCGGTCACACATTATGGCTAAAATAAGTTGGGCAATGTAGTTTTATATTTTCAAAAGCCAACTTAGCAGTTTTGAAGCTTTCAAAAACTTGACCCATAGGTCCTTTTGTATCATGACATGAATGTAGTGAATAGTACAATAGTCTAGTATCAAGCGCGAATCTCAAGTTCCACATTATAAACAATTTAACTATCTCAACTTCAGCTTCGTTTCTTAGCTTTATATTACATTCCTTTACATAAGGTTCACTTAGGTAAATACCCTAAAGAACATTTCAGCATCCAAGTTTTCCAAATAGAAATATATATTGATGAATTAGACATATACAAGGAAACATTTCACTTAGTCAACATACATTCAACAAAAATCAAGTTTCTAATCAATCTAGCACATCATTACAATCCATAGCACAACTGACTTTAAGTCAAGTAGACATAGGTCTGCTCGTGCAAAAATAAGAATATCCACTTACTCGAGTTAGACAATAGTGTAAAATCTTAAGCTTCATGATGTGGTTGTTCCTCACCTATCACACCTAGAAATATATATCTACAGACCCCAAGTCAACTAGGGTCAATGATAAATTCCTATGCGTTTTTTGCTATTGCATTTCCAAGCTTAATTTGATTATATCTTATTCATTTTTATTGGATTTTGATAAACTTTATATCATCATGATTGTTATTTTGAGTACTATTAAGATATCTTAAGAATCAAAACTTATCAATTTTTTTCAAAATTCGAAAAATACACTTTTGTGTCACCAATTCAATAATATGTTATTATAACTTCATAATTAACTCAAATAAATCCATTCCCCAAGTTAGTAAGCATTCATTATGTACTCAAGAATGCAAATCCTTTACATGCTTAATAAGTAGCATATTAGTACTAATCAATATATCATATATTAAACTAATATATAGATTTATATTATGAAAATACATAATCAATAGTATACGAGCTTAATTAATCCTATGAAAAATCCTATAGACTCACAAAATTATAGGTTAATTATTAATCATGAATTATACTAAATTAGCTGTTATATATTTTTGTGAAACTAGTAATTTTAACTCAAAATTAGTGAAAACTAAGCAAACAAGGGCTCATACTTTGATTTTGTTAAAAACTAATTAATTCACTAAAACAACAAAATTGCTAATTTTATCCAAAATAATTACAATAAATAGCAAAGATTATTTTCAAAAATTATTGTTACAACAATCAAATACATATATTCAGTATGTTACATACAAATTTCCAACTTGAAAGGAAATTATTTACTATTTCTAAAATTTAATTCAATTTTCGTCCAAACAGAGCCATTTCTTAAGGACCTTATATTTCCAATAATTATTTATCAAAAATAAAATTACAACATTAATCTACACATAAAATAACTTAGAAAACCAAGTTTCATAATTAAATAATATCATTTGCTATTTTTAGAAAAATTACAAAGTTTCAGTTGGAAATTTGGTTCACTTGAACCAGCTACTAAACCTAACCTTATTAGAATACCTCCTCTGGTGGTGCTTCCCTTGACCCCAAATGGCCACCACAACTGAACACCAATAGGCTATTGAATCAATCTAATTAGATTTCGTGACTTGTTTTTGCTCTAATTTTCTTATTTTTTTCTAATTTTTTCGAAATTTTCTTGAGTTTTTTTCTAATATTTTCAAAGCATGAGGTGTCATTTTCTTATTTATATTTTCCAAATGGATTAGGATTTATAAAAATTAGATATATGGCTTATGCATGTTATTTTCTTATTTTTCCAAAGCATGAGGTGTCATTTTCTTATTATTTACCTTTAGCCTCATCAATTCAAATTTTCCATTTTTTATGTTAATTTACATTATCTTAATAATAATTTATTATTACATAGGTGTATTTAATACAAATAATGTATATTATATGTAAATACACATATATTACGTATAATTTATTATTTTTATAAGTTAAAGAACTTATCTCTAGTATCTTATTATATATAAATGCTTGAATTTCACGTTTTTGATATTTGTCAATTTTAGCAATAAATTGAAATTTTCATAAATTAATAATTTTATATAGCTTATTTTGAGAAATTGACTTTACTTAAATTACTTCATTTTTTTTTTTTAGCCTTATTGTGAAGTTTGAAATTAAACGAATATTATTACCTGACACCCTAAATTTAGTGTCTAGGATCTTAAGGTAATAGTATGGGCTTGAAATCCTAGAGTGTTACAGGGGAGGCCGTGGTGTAGACATTGTCTTAGTAAGTCCATAAAGCACTCTCATGTGTCGTATCTCCCTCTATTTAGCCAAAAGAAGAGATATCAGCATTAAGCCTTGTAGTTCTAGTAGGTGGTAAATACTTCTACAAGAATTTTTCTACTAATTTAGTCCATATTGTGATTGAATTCCTTACTAAGGAATTTAATCACTACTTAGCTCGATTGCACAAAGAGAATTAGAAGAGGCATAGTTGAATAGCATGATCAGTTGCCCCATTAATCTTAAAGGTATCACATGTTTCCAAAAAGCTGAAGATATGTGCATTGGGTCTTTGTCTTTGAGGCCATCAAATTATACAAATGACTGCACCATTTGAATAATATTTGGCTTGATCTCGAAGTTATTGGCTGCAACAGCTAGTCAATTAATGCAAGATTGAGTACTAGTCAATGATGGCCTAAAGTAGTTTGACATAGTCCCATTTTGTTCCCAACCATAATATTGTAAGGTAAGCTCTCATGATCAAATTCACGCTCTCTCAATTCACCCTCATCCTTGATCCTTTAATGAGACTATAATACCCTAGGGTTTTAAGCTTATATGATAACTTTAGGATTGAAGCTCCTAAATTTAGGGTGCTAAGTTATATTATTTGTTTTAATTCAAAATTCACAATAACATTAGAAAAGTTATATGAAGTATTTTAGTCAATTTCTCAAAATAAGCTATATAAAAAGATTAATTTAAAAAATGAGTCAATTTATCGATAAAGCTGAAAATTATCGAAATCATAAAATTCGAGCTTTAAGATATAGCAAGATATTAGAAATAAGTTATTTAACTTTCGAAACTAATAAATGAAGCTGAATTATAGAATATGCATTATATATATTAAATACATATATATAATAGTAGTAAATTATAAGAAAACGAGGAAAATTAATACAAAATCATGGAAAATTAATTAAAAAAGTGAATGGATGAATCATTGACGATGTAGCAGCATGGGAAATAATGGAAAACATGAGTCATCAACAACTTAGTAGGAAATTAACACCTCAAGCTTAGAAAAACTAGAAAGATGACATGTATATGCCATATGTCCAAATTTTAATAACTCCAACCAATTTGCAAATTATAAATAGGACCTTTATACATCAAATACAACGTTTTGGAAATATGAAAACACAAGAAAATCACTCAAGAAAATTTATAAAAAATTACAAATAAAAAAAGAGAAATAAGGTAAAAGTAGAGTCATTCTGATTTAGGGTGGTTCATTGGGATAGAAGCAACTTGATTTGGAGCAGCTTAGAGGTTAAAGAGAGGGTACTGTGATAAGTTGTTCCGATAAGGTTAGGTGGTTTGGTTGTAGCCAAAGGAAACTGGTTCAAGTGAACCAAAATTACAGCCAAATGTTTCCTAATTTTCTAAAAATACTAAATGGTATTAATTAATTAGTGAAAATATAGGATGCTTAAAGAATTGCTTTATTTGGATGAAAATTAGATTAAATATTAGAAATATTAATTAATATCCTTTAGAGCTGAATTTTTGTACATAATATACTTAATATATGTATTTAGTTGTAGTAACAATAATTTTTGAAAATAATCAAGTTTATTATTTATTATAATTATTTTGGATAAAACTGGTAATTTTGCTGTTTTGTTGAATCAATTAGTTAATGATAAAATCAATGTATGAGCCCTATGTATTATGATTTATGGAAGTTTACAATGATATTTGGATTGCTTGATTTTTATCTTGTGGTTAAATTCAGTTATTTGCTTAATTTTCACTAATTTTGAGCTAAAATATTATTTTTGGAATTATAAGCAATAACCTAGTTTAGTATAAATGATGATCAATATCTAAATTATATATTTTTGTTAGTTCACGGTATTTTTTATTTAATTAATCAAGAATGTATACTATTTATTATGTATTTTCTTAGCATAAACCTATTTATTAGCCTAATATGCGAAATAGTGAATAATACTATTAAAGTGATTGCTGGATAATGTAAGATCAGTAACTATGACATGTAATTGATATTGAGCATGGTTGAAAAGTATAATTGTTAGGACTTCTAGTTTATAATTAAAGCCTACTCGAGTCGATTATGAAGTTACAAAAACATACAGTCAAATCGGTAATACGAAAGGGTATTTTCAGACTTTTGACAATATTGATTAATCTTGATTCTTAAGATACCTTAATAGTGCTCAAAATAATGATTGTGATGGTACAAAATTTATTAAAATCAAATAAGGTATGAATTAGTTATGATCAAAATAAGCTTAGGATTTTATGCTACCGTCAAACCTGAGTAAGTAGATATATTTTGTGCAAGTAGACTTATGTTTACTTAACTTAGAGTTGGTTGTGACGTAAATTATATTGATGTGTTGAATTGATTGGATACATGGTTATATTGAATGTGCATTAATTGAATGAAGTGTTTCTTCATGTATGAATGATTTCTTGATGTGTATTTCAATTTGGGAAACTAAGAAACTGATAAGTCCTTTAGGGTGTTCACATAAGTAGGCCCTAAATGAAGGAATGCATTATAAGTTGAGAAACAAAACTAAAGTTGAGATGGTCAAATTATTACCGTGTGGAACTTAAGATTTGTGTGTGATATTAGGTTATTGTACTATTTACTACATTCATGGCATGGCATGAAAGGACTTATGGGTCAAGTTTCTGAAAGCTTGAACATTGTTGAGTTGGGTTTTCAGCATATAAAATTGCATTGCTCAACTTATTCTGGCTACGATGTGTAGTTTTAGCTAGACTGACTATGTGTTGGATTTTAAATGATAGTGGGTGGTTTTTTTAGGGGTCTTACTCCCAAGTAGCTCTTTATAGAATTAGGTTCTTGGATGTTATATCCAGATACCCAAATATGTTGACTAACTAGAGGAGAAATTAGAAAAATATAGGATATTGATACCGACGCATGTCACGTGCATAAGCATGGCATGAATTTCTTACATAGACAGTTTGTCTTGATAACTTGGGTTATGAAATTCAATGTTCTATAGTACTCATCCTTATGAATGTATATTATGCTTGTTTTATCTACTCTCACTTAGCTTACAAAGAGTTGAGGGGATACTTGTGTATCCTTAGGTTATTAAGAGAATTGACTAGGCATCAACATCAGTTAGGGGAAAAAGTCTTATGAGAGCGCGTAAGACGGAATCGGATACTTTTGAAGAAGTCTTGCTATATTTTGATCTTAATTCGATAAAGGATCTCTATACATGAAATAAAAAGAAAGCACTATGCTTAGGTTTGGTTAAGTTTGATAGATGTACTGTCTTATGTAAATAGGTGTAAAGTTGAACTCTCTTAAAGTACTCTTTTGTTACAAAGAGAACTTTTGTTGAATATAAATAGGTATTCCTTTGTGATGATACATCTTATGCTATGCTGGGATGTGATAGAGACCCTTGATTGATCACCTCTACTGTTTCCTTAAATGTTAGTTGCCGTAATTTCCTCAAAACCGCCCTCTCAACTTGGGGGTCAATTTCAATCAAATCTTGTGAAAAACTTCTTATAGTACACTACACCGAAGAAAATAGAAAATTATGAACAAATTCAAGAAATATAAAAAGAAAAGGAAAGAATGGTTAGATTAATAAATCTACTAGCTTTCTTAATATCATAAGTCCTTGATAACGATGCTAAAAACTTATTGTTAGGCAAACGCACCTATCAAATTGTAGTAACTAAATTAAGTCCAAATGTCAATCCTTCAAGGACTTTAACTATTAATACTCACTAGATCTCTATTATCTAACCTATAAATTCAAGTTTGAGAATTTGAAAAATCTAAAATTAATTACAATAAATAATGAATTATTATTAATTAAGAATTTCTCTAAAGCTAAGTAAGAAAGCAATAAAATTATAAATTACTTCAAGTTTAGCAAATCATTTTTAGATATTTGTTTCCCTTAGATCTAACATATAATTTTCCCTAATGATAATCTAATTTCTTCCTTAATCTTTCTTGACCAAGAGAATTCTCTACTAAAGTTAATCACTTTCTCAAGCCAATTAACCCTATTTAAAATCACCTATTAAAATCTCTTCTCAATAACATGACCTAAGATCGCATTATTGCATAATGAATTCTTTAAGATATAATTCAAGATTTTGAAAAGATCTTGCAAATTATCTATAATCTTGTAACAATCCTGGTTAATTATATTTAGATTTAATCTTATAAGAAATCTCTCAATTCTCTTTAACATATCAAATTCTATATCATTACCTATGGAAATAATAATCTTCTCAATAACATGACCTAAGATCGCATTATTGCATAATGAATTCTTTAAGATATAATTCAAGATTTTGAAAAGATCTTGCAAATTATCTATAATCTTGTAACAATCCTGGTTAATTATATTTAGATTTAATCTTATAAGAAATCTCTCAATTCTCTTTTAACATATCAAATTCTATATCATTACCTATGGAAATAATAATCTAAATCATGAAGCACACATAATTGAATCAAGAAAAGAATAAAGAATTAATCAAATCTAATAAAAAATCATATCACATAAGTAGATCTAGGTTCTATAAGACTATGATAACAAAGATCAACTCTTTACAAATCATAGAGTAATAATCTAGAATCAAAGAATAGAGAAAACTAGAAGAAAGAATCACAAAATCTAATAAAGATTGAATCATGAAGTCTTCTTTGTATCTTGCTCTCTTGAGTGGTCTTGGCTTGAAAAACTCTCCACAAGTCATGTAATAGTTCTCTTTAAAAAACCTTAAAGAAGCCTTATATAGGAGATGGGAAAATAAAGTCTACTGCAAATGACATGATCAAGGACACAACCATGTCCCCAATTATGTAACTTGCTGCCTACAAATTTTCTCTCTTCTCTTTTTCTTTTTTTTTTTTCCAAAACTAGGAACAATACAACCAAGGACATGGTCATGTTACTAGCTATGATCATTCAAAATTGCTCCAAAATTGACTATAAATGACATAGTCATGTCGTTCGGATGTATTAATCTTCAAACCTTCATAACTTACTCATTTTAACTCTAATTTGAGTAAAACTTGTTTCTATCTATCATTCAAAACCTAGACAACAAGATTTTACTTAATTAAATATCATTTTATAAAAATAAACTCAAATTTTAAAGGAAAATCATGCAAAATAAATATATAAAATACATGTAAATAGGAACTCATCAAAGAGCTACTAGCAAGTTCTCTATGTGTCAAGGACCTATTTATGAGCTCTACTTATAGAGCTATTTATAAGCTCTTTGTGGCTACATCTAATATAGACAAATAAGTCGGATCAACCAAGTCGAATTGGACTTGGTTAGGTTAGTTTGACGGATCGACAAGTTAGGTTGGCAAGTTAAGTCAATAAGTTAGGTCAGTAGGTCTTTTCAGCAGGTCTACTTAACAAGTCGGCACAATTAAGTTAGCCAAAATTTAGGTAAGCTCAAATCAAGTCTTTAGGGTCCCTAACATCTAATCAGCCTAACTCATCACCTAAATGGCTTACCTGACTATTTATTTTTACTTATGTTATTTAGACTTCCTATTTCTTCTATTATCTCTAAATTACCCTCATGTTTATTTTGAATTTATAAGAATGTTACTAAGTCATCCTTTTAGTCATTTTATTTGCAAGTTTGCTACCATGTATAGATTTTATGGGAATACACTTTAAGTCTTTTCTCTTAGAAAGCTCTCTCTTACCAGTTCTTATCAATCCTTTTAGCAAAGGTTATAGTAAGAAACCCTAGTTATTTCTTCGTTCGTTATATCAAAGCAATGATTAAGCCATCTAGGATCTAATTGGTGCGTCATATTTAGCCATGTAGCTTAGGAATTTACTAAAACCCTCACTAAACCCACTCTAACTTTCACACCTTTGGTAGGATCAGACCACTCCAATATCGCTACCTTTTTCGATTCTCGACACGGTATATCAACTAGTGTCCCAAGGTGGTATATTGTTGATCCTTGAGTGATATTGTCCCTAATAAATTCATGTAGATATCTCATTTTTACCACTCATTATTTATTTATTTATTTTTGGGCTAGATTTATAGGAAAAAATACAAAAAATTAAAAAGTTGAAAACTTCAAGAATGTTTAAGTTAGGTCAATTGGTCATTTAGGTTTGATCAAGCAATAGTAGAAAATGTACATGCAATTTAAGAAATTTAGAGTCTTTAAAAATTGGCCTTCATTAGAAAAAAATATTTTTTTGAGAAGAAAAGTCTACTAAAATTTGAACTCATGAAAGTAGGCCTCAGTCCACTTTTAAATATTTTTAACTAAACTAATTAAAAATATGATTCGAGATTTATTAAATCTAAAAATGGTGTTAAAAATCTTTAAAATGTATATTGTAGGCTATATAGGAAGGCTAGGGTTTGGGTTGAGTTAGGCTTAGGATTAAAAGCCTAAAATAAAATTGTACCTGATAAGGAGTGTTTGAATAAAATTGAATTACATGAATTGATGGGGAAAAAGCTTAGCTAAGTTAGCTAAGTACATGGACTTGGAGGTGTTGAGAAGCAAATGTTCATGGGTTCAATTCACCTAAGTGCCTAAGCCCCCTTTATCTTCTTTTGCTTAGGTTACATGCCAAGCATGTAATTGTGTCTTCTTCTTCAAAAATATAAAAAGGAAAAAGAAAAACTCCATTAGAAGATAGGGGGAAAGAAGGACCTTAGGTCTCTACTAATGTAATCAAATATTAGTCATTTTTGTGCAAATGTGGAAGAAATTTTACCAAATCATTGATAAAAAAAATCCAAATCTTACAATGATTTACATCGATAACAATTAAATCTAGATTTGATAAAATTAAGTGGGATTTAAATCTCATCCATAGTTGATTTATTGTAATCCAAAACTAACAAGAAGATCTAATTTTTAATGCTATAAACTTATCTTGAATCGACAACAACACACATAACCAATCTTCATTAGTGCTACAAACACAAGGACATCCCTGTCTTTCTTCAACACATCATAACCCACTTGAGAATGTTCTAAGGAGATGCTATGACCAAGGCGGTCGAGCTAATTGCCCAATTCAACCCCATCAAGCTAAAGGAGTTGTAAACCAAGTTACTAGATGAAGGTTACAGTTATAGGAGATAGAAGAACATGTTGAAGAAGAATATGTCAAGATTGACGGAGAAGAAGGGGAAGAGGTTGAATACTACCAAGCATAAGAGCAAGGAAATCGAGCTCCTTAAGGACTTGACAATGTTAAGGTCTAAATCCCACCCTTTAGTAGAAGTGGGAAGAGAAGGTAGAGAAAGTGTTCAACTGTTATGGGTATATTGATGTCGTTAAAGTGTAACTTGATGTACTAAAGTTTACTAGATATGCCATCATGTAATGGAAGAATTGAAATACGATTGAAGTAAGAGATGGAAGACAAGGTATACGAACTTAGGAAGAGATGAAGAGATTGCTAAGAGCAAGATTTGTGTTTGAGACATACTTACAAGACACATTTGCAAAGTTGCAAGAGCTTCACTAAAGAGGCAAATCTATTGATGATTATGTAAGAGAATTTCAGATATTGATGATCTGAATAGACATGGATGAACCCAAAGCTTGTACCATATTGAGGTTCATTTTTGGACTCAATTATGAGGTCCGTAATATTGTAAAAGTTCATAGGTTTTATACACTAGAAGAGGGTATTAAAGTTATGTAGAGGGTTGAAAAGTAGATGAGAAACGCTCCGAGCTAACCTAGGCCAACTTTTTCTCGAGCCCTTATTTCATCCCAATCTATTCAATCTTAGCTAAGGAGACCCTCCTAAGCCGAGGAAAGATATGACTAACCTAATGATAGCTGAGTAGGCCAGTTGAGCCGAACCAACCAATAGGGCTGAGTAGGTCAATCAAGCCGGAGTAAGGATAAGTTAACCCTAAGGACATATGAGAAAGGATAGACCTCTAGATAGAAGATTAGCAAAGTGAAGTGCTTTAAAGGCTTAGGCTTTGGATACATGGCTGCTGAGTGTTCAAAACCAATGTGCCATAGTACTCCAAAGAGATGTAGTCGATAGTAGGTACGAGAGTAAGTTAGAAGAAGAGATGAATATTGGAAAAGTTGAAGCCAAGGAGGAAGAGAAGACTTATATCTTTATCGAGCAAGAAGAAGTAATGACCTTTTTGAGATAAGTGTTGTGCTCCTTACTGAACTTCAAGGAAGACTAGAGAGAAAATTTCTCTATACGAAGTGTACCATCAAAGGACAGCTATGACCATCATTGTGGATGGAGAAAGTTGTATCAACATCGTTGCATAGTCTTTTGTGCAAAGGTTAGGACTGCTTACCTCTAAGCACCCCTGACCTTACAAGCTGCATTAGTTTCATGATAGGGGTGCTCTATACATCACAAAGCAAGTAACCATGCCATTTAATGTTGGGAATGTATATAAGGACAAAGTGGTATGCGATGTTGTCCTCATGGGAGCTTCTCATCTGTTACTTGGAAGATTGTAGTTGTTTAACCAACGTGTTACTCATAATGGATACAAGAACACCAATGCCTTTGTTAAGGATGGGAAGAAGATTATGCTACAACCCATGACACTAACTTAAGTAAATGAGACCCATAACCAGCTCACTTGAGCTAGTAAGAAGAAAGCCCTAGTGATGAGCCGAAGAGAGCTTAAAGTTGCTAAGAGGGTTGTCGAGCCTATGCTTTTGTTGATTAGGAGATTATTGGAGATGAGAGATCTGGCAAAAGAACCTAAATAGATCTAGAGGCTAATAGATGAGTTTTTAAACATGTTTCCTTATGAGTTACCTTAAGGACTACCCCCAATGCAAGACATAGAACATTATATTGATCTACAACTAAGCACAGCTTTGTGAACTGACTTACCTACAGAATCTGAGTAGCCTGTCGAATTGAAAAGGAAATTGGATGAGCTTATGGAGAGAGGTTACATGAAGGAAATCATGAGTCCTCATGTTGTATTAGCTCTATTAGTCCCGTAGAAGGATGGTTTATGGTACATGTGCACAACAATCGAGCTATCAATCATATCATTGTCCAGTATAGATATCCAATACCAAAGCTCAATGACATGTTAGATGAGCTTCATGGCACCAAGATATTTTTTAAGATTGATTTGTAAAGTAGCTACAACCAAATCTACATGAGACTAGGTGGCAAATGGAAGACTACCTTTAAGACAAGGCATGGTTTCTATGAATGGTTAGTTATGCCATTCCAACTTACAAATGCGCCAAGCACATTAATGCAATTAATGAACCGTGTGATCTACCCTTTGATTAGTAGATGTGTAGTTGTGTACTTTGATGACATATTGGTATACAATACCAACCTAAACAACTATGTTCAACATCTTTGAGCTATTCTTAACATTTTACAAACCAAGAAGTTAAATGGGTACCTGAAGAAGTATACATTCTATCAAGGTGAAGTAGCATTTCTTAGATATGTAGTATTAGGAGGAGGAAACTTAGTTAATAAGGAAAGGGTCCGAGCTATATTGGAGTGGCTAATGTTAAAGAATATCACTAAATTCCAGAGTTTACATAGTCTTGCTTCCTTCTATAGGTGATTCATTAAAAACTTCAATACCATTACAGCCCCCTTAATCAAGTTAACAAAGTATAGTGATGGGTTTTATTGGAATGATCGAGCTAAGCAAATCTTAAAGGAGATCAAAGAGAAGCTCATGTCTAATACCTATTTTGGCTTTACCCAATTTTGATAAGTCCTTTGAACTAGAATACGATGCATCAAGCATTGGAATTGGTACTGTCCTGATCTAAGAATGATGATCGATTGCTTACCATAAAGAGAAGCTCAGTGGTACCGCATTGAACTATTCTATGTATGAGAAAGATTCATATTCTCTTTTTAGAGCTCTTACTATCTAGCAACACTATTTACTACCACGAGAGTTTGTAATTTATACTGACCATAAGTCATTGAAGCATCTTAGGAGTTAGAACAAACTTTCAAAGAGGCAAGCCATGTAGCTAGAGTTTATGGAAAGTTTTTCTTATGTGACTCGACATAAGAAAGGAAGCACCAATATGGTCGTTGATGCTTTGTCCCATCGACAAACCTTGTTGACCACCTTATAAATGAAATAAATTACTTGGATTTTCACTTATCATTGAGTAGTATGGTTATGCCCCCATTTTGGCTCCATTGTAGAGCAATGTAGAAAAGGAGTTGCTATTGGAGGATATTACCTCAAAGATGGCTATTTATTCAAGGAGAGAAGGCTAAGTATATCGAATTGTTCCATGTGTAAGCTGTTGGTTAGGGAAGCTCATAGTGGTGGAATATCTAGTCATTTTGGATACACTAAAATAGCTAATCTATTGAAAGAAAACTTTTATTGGCTTGGTTTGACCAAGGACGTCTATAAGGTAATCGGTAGCTATGACGTGTGTAAGAGGGCCAAAGGAAAGAGAGAGCTACAATGAGAGTATATGCCTTTACCTACATCGATCTTACCTTAAGCCGACCTTAGCATGGATTTTATCTTAGGGTTGCCCCAGATGTCTAGGAGGAAAGATTCAATCTTTGTTGTAGTGGACCGCTTCGACAAAGTAGCATACTTCATCCTATGCCATTAAACTAACGATGTTTTTTATATTGCTGATTTGTTTTTACAAGAAGTTATTCGACTAAATGGAGTGTCAAAAACTATTATTTCAGATCATGACACCAAATTCTTGAGTTGTTTTTAAAAGACTCTTTGGAGAAGACTTAGGACTAAACTTGTTTTTAACTCTAGTAGCTACCCTCAGACTAATGGCCAGACTAAAGTAATGAACAGGATGCTAAGCAATTTGCTTAGAGCTATCTTGGGAAGGAACTTAAAGTATTGGGATCTATGTCTACCTGTTGTGGAATTTGCATATAACCAACCCATCTATAATACCATTGAGAAGACTCCATTAAAGGTTGTTTATGGCCTCAATCCTACTATTCCACTAGATTTGATTGGTACACCTACATTTGCTAAGGAGAGAAAGTCAATCTAAAGTTGATCGAGGCTAAGAATTACAAGAATTACATCAGTTTGTGATAAGGAAGATCGCTAAGTTCAACCAAAGACACCAAGAAATTGGTAATCGAGGTTGTCAAATTATTTCTTTTATACCAAGAGATTTAGTATAGATTCACTTCAATTGAAAATGATTCCTGTACTTGAGAAAAGCACACTATCCCCAAGAGTTGATGATCCATTCAAGGTCCTAAAGAAGATCAACCGCAATGCTTACTAGATTGAATTGCTTAAGATTTATGGTATTTCTTCTACCTTCAATGCGTTCGACCCTATTCCAACCGACTAGAAGAAGACCAGAAAAATGATATGACAGAGCAAGAGCTGGAAACCTCATTGGAGTTGAGGACAAATCCTTTTTACCTTAAAGAAGATAATAGGAATCAACTCTCTAAACCAATCACTTGCAATCGAGTTAGAGAATTCCAAGGACTCATATAGAAGATATTAGCTTGAAGCCCTATCCAGGATGAAGATTCCTATTCCGATCTCCATCTTTCATACTATTGCTAACTCAAGCATTGAGCTCTCATATATGCCAATAAAGTTTCTAAATTGTTGAACCGATGTGCCAAACAGCCATACCTATTGTTGAACTCTTACTAACCTCAAACTTCTATTTGATCCAAGCTCTTGAGTCAACCAACATGTGACCCCAATCTAAGTAAAGGTATAAGATACCCAACTTGAAGGAATTTAGACAAATTTTAATAGTTGAGCTTTTACCTAGACTAAATCAAGTTGGCTTTGACTATAGACTCTTTTCTTCACTTTGTCCAAAATGTCTTCTAGCACAACATTCTAGATTGATTCTTTACTTTTTCCGTATAGAATATTCTTTGTCTCTTTTACCCCTTTTAATATATTTCATATGGTCTACTTATAAATTACCCTTTTGTCTTTTCATATATACATTGAAACCCTAGTAGAGTGAGTATATAAATCCTTACTTATTGTATGCAAACATCATCGCCTTATTATTAAATATTATCAATTTTCCTTATTGAGCAACCTTAGTGTTCTCACTCTCTCATAACTCTTATCTATTCCCTTTAGTAAGGAGTAGTGTTGAGTAACCTTATAGTTTAGAGTAGTGTGTCATATTTAGAGAATTATAGGTTAAGTAGGATTAGTGTGTCATATTAGATTAGTAGCTGCTTAGATTTGCTAAACCCCTTTCTGTTTTCTTTGGGTTCCTTCCCATTATGGTGCTCCTCCATATATTTGACCTCGGAGCTACATTAGGGGTGTTTAGAGATTAGAATGATGGAAATAAATTATGAAAACCTTGATTAGGTTTATTTCAATGGAGAGTAAGGGCGTATTTTAGGGTTTTAAGGTGTATAGAAGTTAGTGGTATTGGTTTTTATCAAGGTATTGTGTTCAATGGTGGTTTGGAGGAGTGGCTAACGAGGGTTTGGTTTGGTAGAGGTTATGGTTAGGGCACATAAGGCATAACAATAGTCATATAGGTACTACTGGGCATTGTAGAGTTCATATAGTGGAAAGGGAGTATTGTGCATGGCTATTGTGTATGTGGCTACTATGTGTTATGTGTAGTGGAGAGAGGGTAGTCAAGTGAAGATGGTAATGACATGAGTATGTTCAGACGAAGATTGGGCATTGTGTAGATTGGGTTCTACATGAATGGTAGCTATGGACTGGGTGAAAGAAAGAATCAGGGTTATGTTTAGGAGTAGGTTGTTGTTGTCATGTGGTGTATAGTAGGTACCACCTGTCATTGGTATACCATAGGCTATGGGTATGGTTGTTCGATGATTATGGTTGTTGTCTATTAACTTGCATTACTATGACTAGACTCTTAACAAGATTAGTGAGTCTGTTAAGCTTATCATCAATTAAACTAGAAGTGTTACTACCATTATGACCATTACCAACTTGAGCACCACTACTCTAGCCACCAATAACACCTTCAATACTCGAATCCAATGTAGTATAGTACTTCTCGAATAGATTAACAACACAATATATAACAATACTTCTATCTTACTACTAAAAACTTCTATTAACACACTCATAACAACTTCAACACCTAACACCAACTCAAATTTTAGTAGAAATGCACTTGCTCCATTTTTGCAATGAAAAACAAAGTAATAGAGTATTGATAAGAACTATACTTAGCAATACAAAAACACACTAGAGCAACTATGGAAGGAACAAGATAGCTACTATAAAAAAAAACATGAACTAAAACTCCATTATAACTTCATACACTCTTTTTCAGAATTGTGTTCTGATACCAATGAAGTCGATGTATCTCAAGGGTAAAAAATATGGAGGAGCACCATCGTGGAAAGGAATCAAAAGAAAACAAAAAGGGGTTTAGCAAATCTAGGTAGCTACCAATCAGATATGATGCACCAATTGATCTACTCGACCTACAATTCACTAGATATAACTCACCAGTCTAATCTATAAGGCCACTCATCACTACTGCTTACTAAAGGGAATAGATAAGAGTTATGAGAAAGTAAGAGCACTAGGATTGTTTAATAAGGAAAACTGATAATATTCAATAATGAGGTGATGATGTTTACACACAATAAATTAGGGTTTATATACTCACCCTACTAAGGTTATAATACATACATGAAAAGACAAAAGGGTAACTTACAAAGAGACTATATGAAATATACTAAAAGGGGTAAAAGAGACAAAGAATATTCTATATAGAATAAGTAAAGAATCAATCTAGAATATTGTGCTAGAAGATACACGTTGCATGATGGTTAGTGGTCTAGAGTATGATACAATTCAAACAAAGTGAAGGAAAGAGTCTATGGTTCAAGTCAGAGCTCAATCATTAAAAGTTATCCAAATCCGGTCAAGTCGAGTATCGTGTAGCTCAGCTCAAACTAGGTCGGATGTTAGTTGGCTTGAGAGCTCAGATTGAATAGAAGTTTGAGGCTAGTAGGAGCTCGACGATAGGTATGGTTGCTTGGCAAGTCGGCATGTCAACGTGGTAGCTTAGGAAACTATGTTGGCATACATAAGAGCTCAATACTTAAGTCAACAATAATGTGAAAGATGGAGATCGGAATAGGAATCCTTATCCTAAATAGGGGTTCAAGCTATAATCCTTTGTATGAGTCATTGGAGTCTTCTAACTTAGTTGTACGTGACTTCTCTAAGAAGTTGATTCCTATCAACCTCAAACAACCACCATAAGTCACGGCATTAGTGTTGATCAATTTTTTACTATCACTTTCTCATGAAAGTTGAATCTCCTCTTCGACTTAGTGTTTAAAGCACACTATGGGAAGTCTTTAGAGTGCTACTAATGAGTGTGATCTACAGTTGGACCTACTCGACCAAACTTAACTCACGTGACCATAACTAACTAGTGCCCTCTTCCTTTAGATCTAACCAATGTGTGTACTGGTTGCAATAAGTAAGATTTAGCTTCTTTTTATTATTTTATTTTATTTATTTTAGTAACTTTAATTTTCATAGAAATTAATGAAAATGTACACTAACATTGTTTGTTTTTTTTTTATAGGTGCTAGTTTAGGTACTTTTATTATTATTTATTAATTTGTTATTTTAAATAATAATAATAATAATAGTTTTTCACTGAAACCACATGAATATGGTGATGTGTTTACATTAAATTAGTACTAACATGGGTCTTTGCAGGTATTGGTGTTAATTCTTATTGGTTGGTTATTTTTTTAGCGTATTGTCATTTTTTTATAACCAATACAATTTTCGTTTTTTTTTTTTGCATAAATATTGTATTTTTAAGAAAATTCACATCTTTTTATTAATATTAGCATATTTTACCTGAAATTGTATATTTTAGAAAGTTTTCATAAATATTGCATTTTTAAGATTTTCTTGAAAAAAATATTATTAACTAGTTGGGTTTTTTTATGAAAATAAAAAGTTTGTAATTAGGTTTTTTTAGGGTTTTTTTGAAACTAGGAATAAAAATTAAAGTTTTCTTAATGGTTAAAAAACATAAATCTAGCCTATTTTTAAAATAAAAAGAACCAACCCAATAATATTCTATAGAAAAAAAAAACTACGTTAGTTTGATCCTAATTAGTAGATATGTATGTACATCTGGAAAAATTATAAAATTGGAAAAAAAATTGTTTCTTTTAGAAAAATTCACAATAAAAAAATTAATTTTCATTTAATCATTTTTTTACATTTTTATAAAAATTATAAAAGTAAGGGCTATTATTTATTATTTAAAAAAAATTATATGGTGACTATAGTCTTAATAAATTAGTCCTCAAATCCAACTCTTTTAGTTAATGTTTTCTAAATAGAAGTTATTTTTTGTAGAAAATTTATAGACGAGTAGCTTGATTATGTTTTTTTCCACCCAAGAACCCTAATCCTATTTTTACTAGTTTTACTAGTTAGCAACTCTTAAACTACATTTAAAATTATACTTTTAAAAATATTAAGTAACCTAGGCTTAATCTAAATTAAATTAAAGAAAATCAAAATGGGACTCAATAAGTCACTTTTGAAAATGTTCTAAGGTAGTTAGTATTGGTGTTGAGGGTCATTGTATCAATGTCCTAGTACTGGTTAAGTTAGGTAGCATTAAAGGATCAAAATACTAGTATCCCAATGCCTATTTAGACGAAGGCTACAATGATAGTGTCTTAACTTAAGAACTATGATGTGGAGTCATGAGTTACATGAGTTTAGGATTAGCTACAAAGGATCCCAAGTTGTGATATTTGTTGGCTAATGAAATATAATTAAATGTCTTGTTTGACACTCCTGTTGCATAAATGCATGTGAAATTGTACGTATGATGCATGACATGAATATGTAGTTATAGTTTTTTGTTCTGGGCTTTGGTTAGTTAGATCTTAATTTACATTAAATACTTCTTATTTAAGAACTTAAGAAAATCATTTAGCTATTATTATGATTAAAATTGGAGAATTAAATTTTATTACTTATTTGGAGACTTCACAAGTATTTTGGAGTATTAATTAAATGCTTACCCTTAACATATCTATAGATACTAGTAATACATAGTGATATATGGCGTTTCTGAATATAAGGGCATTGCTACTTTCTTATGGTTCCCCTAATGGTTCATTAAGCATTACCGAAGGTTCAGGCTCATTTCACTCAAGAGGAAATTCTATTCCTACATTCTCTACTAAGGGAAATGAAGGAACCACTTAATGATCCTAGGTAGATAATCCTTAGGTATATGCAGTACTCATACTAGTACCTAATCAAAGCCTACAAGGTATAATTTACCTTGCTCCACTATCACCGGAAAGTACAGCATAGGAAACACATCTAAAATGATTCCATTCCTTTATAAAGGTCTCTTCTCATAAGTAAGAATTCCAATATACCTATTATATTATGGTCCTAACTCCATTTCCATCAGCTACCGGTCCATAGGTATAACTAGCTTTAAGGAAGTCCGAACTGTTATGTAGTCACAATCTCATCTATAATTTGAAACATGCCTCAGTTTTCCATATCCAATAATAGCTCCTATGGTCGAACTCTATAATATATGGGTGAATTCTCTCAATCTTAGATAAAATTTTGACAAGAAATGTACAACTGCCCTTTTCGACTCTATAATCAATTGGAACAAAGTTAGATTAAGATTTACATAACATTTAAGCATGGATCCTTCACTTTATAAGTTCTTACACATATAATATATATACCTAGTGTCCAAATCTTTCACAACCTACCTATTCCTTAACTCTCAGTGTTCCTATAACTCTAATTGATTTTAATTAAGATGCTTTAAAGACTAGTTCTTAAGAGCCATGCTCTAATACCAACATAGAATAGTTATGCCCCAAATAGTTAGAGTCATAACAATTCATCCATGTAAACTATTCTAAAATAGAAGCTAACCTCACAATTTTTATCATAAATATAGCTTACATAAGGTGAATTCAACTTAATCAGCTTGAACCATCTAGTTAGGCACCTGTTACATGTAAAACTTATAGTACATCTTTTACAAATGTTTTTCCACAATGTCCTATAATACATTTCTTGATACCAAAATGGTCTTTACATGAGTATATTTACACAAAAGTTATAGTTTTTTCAAAGAAAGTTTATAAAAGCCATAGGTTCTTGATATTTATACACAGACCATTATCAAACACTAGTAGGCTACCTAAGGAGACATAGTTAGTTTTCTCAAAAGTATAAAAGATGAATGAGTCATTAAGTACCAGCCATCTTCGGGTTTTTCCTCAACCTTAACCTACTGAATACTAACTTAAGGACAGTTATATCACTGCATTTGATTACTACATGCAATGCTTTAGGCAAGTATACCTAGTTAAGTTATAGTATAAATAAAATAGATGTGAGTTCGAGTGTTGATTCCATAAGGAAGCATACATGTGAGAACTTTAGATTGCTAGAAATTTAGCCTAAATTCCTACCTATCTAACTTAACAATGTGGAATAATTGTGATTAAGAAGTAAAGATGAATAAGGAATAACAAATAAAATAAGAGTAATAAAATAAATAAGAACAAATAAAATAACTAGACTAAATAAACAAGCATGATTCGATTAAATTAAAGAACACATGATACTTACTGAACCATTGTTATTTACTACCTAGCTCTATGCAACTTTCCATCTTAATTACTCTTTGGATTATAGAGATGCCTAGTATAAATTGACCAAAGTCATGTGTGTGGCCAATTCCTCATCTCGAGACCTTCTTTAACCAAATCGCTTCTGAATAAACTATCACAAAATCACATTAAGACCTTGGATTCTGCTATTAGGTTGGCTATTCTAGGTTACCCTAATTTGGAGAAATCAATACCTAATCTCTTAGCGTACTCAATTTCTTTTAATTACATAGGTTTGCTCATCAAAGGACTCATATCTCAACAGCAAACTTAAACATCAAACTAATAACTCGAGTGTAATTAATTCAATGACAATGTAAACAATGTAATTAGATCTTCAAAGATAATATCATATATTGAAGATAACAATTGTTGTAAAAGAAGCTGAGGTTTAATAATAATTTACTAAGAATAAAATAAAGCAATGTCATCATGAAAATGAAAGAAGAAAAGATATAAGAAACCCTCAATATAACTTTAACTTAAAAACTCTTCCTAAGAGGGATCTTTCTCTACAAACCTAGATCTAAACATCTATTTATAATGGTTGGACTTAGATTTGCAAAGAAAACCTAATAAAAATAGAAGATTCATAAATCATTGCAAGTCCACGAGCAAGGAACACAACCATGGAATGTGGGTAGGTACTTGTACTTCATTCAAAATCTTCAAAATTTGGTGGAAATTAATTGACTGGGAGAACAAGGGCATGGACCACAACCATGGTCCCCAATAGTGCTCTTCACTTTACTTCGTTTCTAGCTCAAATTCCTTTTTCTTTAATTCATCAATCAATGTTTTTTATTTAGTAAGCTCAAAAACTTGATAAGAATCTTTGAAAGTTCATCAAATGTTTCTTGAAGTCCTTGAAAATGAAAATTAAAGATTTAAGTTCTAAATCACAATAGAATTAACTAGATTAATGTACAAAATTGTATAAAATAACTATAGAACATGCATACTAATTATATGTTATCAAATACTCCTATGCTTAAGCTTTTGCTTGTCCTTAAGTAAAACTTCAAAACAAAAGTAAGAATATCTTAAGGACAAGATAGTTAAAATTCATCCTTCAAAAAAGCACACCTTTAAGTTCAAGTAGCTTGGTAGAAATTCTTTTCAAGTCACCCTTTTTCCTTAACTTATTAATGTCTTTAGGATACTTAGATAATCACTCTTAAGAACTATTGAATTTCGATAATCAATCTAACTAAGTCAAAGTTAGCTTTATCACTTAAACAAAAACTAAATTAGAGATCAAAACAAACATCGACAAGCTAAGAAAATGTTATAGAACTTTCACCACTCTAACTCAAGAGGAAAGAAATTTTCCTTCACTAATATTTATCTTTGAAAACCTAAACTGGATGGGTATTACATCAATTCAACCTCTGATTTTTCCTCTACTTCTTTCAATTTTCATTAAGAGGCTTTTTAAGCTCAATTTAGTTCCTTTATTGAGGCTAATTAGTGTTGAGAACACTCTTCTAATAGACTAAGGCTGATCCTTACTAATTAAGCCCGTCTATTCATTTAGCAACTATGAATGGGAAGGTAGCTTGCTCTTCTAAGGGACTAAGGACGTTCCTTAACAATTTTAACTAAATTTACTTCTTACAAATTAGTTATAGAAAAGAGTCTTACTCTTCTAAGGAGTTAAGATCGATCTATAACAATCTTTCATTATCCTTTAGTTAATTGAAATATTCCTCCAATTATTTTGATTTTTCAAAAGACTTTCAAAGGATAAATCTCCTTTGCTCATCTAATCTAAAAATTTGAAAAGAGGAATAAATAACTATATTCTAGAATTAAGCTAACAAATCAATATAACTAGCCCTTAACCTATCTATATCTATAATTATCCTGAGTTTAAGTCTAAGCTTAAGCAATAGGGAACTTTAAATCATAGGGATTTAATCACTAAATTAGCAAAGTGTTCTAAATTTATAAAGGATTTGGCTAAATTAAAAAAAAAAATAAAAATTGTTTGCTTAGTATGTAGGGGGTGTAAATTTCTAAGATTTTCTGCTTCACAAAAATGTCAAAAGCTTAAGTGTATACCTTCAAATTATTAACATACATGACCTATCCTTTCCCCCATACTTAAGTTTTGAATTGTCTTCAATGTACGTTATAAAAAAGCAATTTAGCATAAAAGTGGGAAGAAAACAAAAGAAAAGAACTAAGACTTCCCTAGTTTTTTGCATTGATCTTTGAAAAATCTAAACTCTTGAATCTATATTCCATCAATCCATTTAAGCTCCTTTTTTTGGTAGCATCTAACAAAACAAACTAACAAAAAAATTACAAGAAGAAGTTAACTAAAAATAAATAAAAAAATTAAAAGACTACTAATTCAAGTATCAAATTTGTTAGCATCTTGCATAGCTTACAAAACATTAAAAGTTTAATAGTTATAAAAAAAATAGTAAATAAGCTAATACAGTCATCTAAAATGAGAAAAATAAAACTAAGTCTTTGAAAGAAAATAAATATACAAAATAAAAATCACTCATCATCCTCATCCTCTTCCTCTTCATCCTTGCCTCCCTCCTCAATTTCCTCTACCTTGGTCTCTTCATTTGAGTCAAGCATTGGCATAGGTGTTGGCTAGATTCCTTACTGCGTAAAAAGTGCATTCATCGTAACTTTAGTGCAATCGACCTTATGCATCAAGATCCTTTACTTCTTTAGTATTTTTCTCATCGTTCTCTTAATCTTACCAAATATTGATGAAGAAGAACCATGTCACAACTGGGATGATGAAGATGTAGCTTCACTAGCTATGCCCGAAGAGTGGACCCTCTAATGTTGGAGGAAGTCTCATGGCTTTGATAGATTCATAACTTAGTGGAGCAGGAGGCTCCTGTACCTACATATGAAGAAGATCATAAAAACAAGGAGTATTTCTTGCTTACTTGGTAATGAAGGGATCTATAAAAATGAAACAAAAACAGCAATAAGTAGCCTAGTTCTTAAGGATGAAGGCCATCTTAACACCTAGATTTATAGGACATCGCTCAACAATACTATACAAATATAAGATATCCCTTTCATTTGCAAATCCCTGACTATTCTTCCTTCTAGTAAAACCTTTGGCTAAAATATAATGAACCAATCTGAGTTAGATCTCTTAGCTTAGAAGCCCTAGACTTTTCAATGTCATAAGCTCTTCCTCCTTGATTAGCTAAGTTAATCCACACAAAAGATTCATAAGCTCCTTGAGGTAATTTATATGGCAACTCCATATGCTCTCATGTCCTAACATCATTTATATAGTATATACCCATCCAAATAGGTAGCTCATCAAACGGGCATGGTCACCTTGTGACCATTACACCTAAAATATAGGGTATTCTACTTACCATTCTCAATAGTGTTGAATGCTAGCCTTAAGGTGCTTAAGATTTCCAACTTTAGTTCCTCATAAACTAACTCATTGATTGTCATTAACCAATTCCATTCACCAAATTGAATCAATTGTGGTAGCTTAGCATCATAGACAACTTAAATAAGTGACTCCTAACTTGAATTCGTAGTCTGGAAAAATTCCTTCTTTGACAACTGGAGATATCTTTTTTGTTGCTAAGATTCATGGAATGTCAAAAGGGGATACGTAAGGATGGTGCTTGAATTTTTGTTATGGCATGTTACATTGTTGGCATGATTCTGAAATAAAAAATGTAAGTTTTCAATTTTAATAGAATGAAACAAATTTACGGTACATAACTAATGGCTAACTCAAGAACCTAACAAGATTAAAAAATCATTGCTTGTTTATTGCTCGTTTTTTCAATCAAGCAACCTAGGAAATCTTAAAATAGTAAAAGATTGTATATGGAATGCTAATTTTTCTAAAATCGCATATTAATGAAATTATAGGATTAATTTAAGATTAAATCCTATTTGTATTCATAATCTCTATTGACTTGAATATTAGCACTCAACACATAATTTCTTAAAACTTTTTGTTTGCCAATTCTAACAATCTATTTCCATGTGCAATTGTTAGTAACAAATTCTATATCACTAGCATGACTTTCATCACTTTCTCTTGCTTTCTTTTCTTTTCCTTCTTCATACAATGCAACTCCATAATTTCAATCTCTAATAAGCATGTTTTTTTCAAGCAATTTCTAGCAAATAATGAATAAACAATATGTTTCATCACATTAACTATGAACAACATCACTCTTAAAAACTAGAGTTTCTATAAATACAAAGATTGCTCTTTATGAAATCCTAACTAAAAATCCAATCTTTATGAAAACTAACCACAAATCTACAAAAATAAATAGATGGAGATGATGTATGTACCTTATATTTGTCGTGTATGGTGTTGGATTATGAAGATTCATGGGATTTTGATGCATGGGTAGTAGGAGAATTTGAGAGAAAAGTATATTTTAGAGAGAGAGAGAAAGAGAGAGAGAGAGAGAGGGAGGGAGGGAAGGAGAGTTTAGAATGAAATAGAAAGAAAATACTTATGATCTTCAAATTCGAAAAGGACAAAGGTCAAGGATCACAATCGTATAGTATGGCCATAGTCCTTCCCTTTGCCTTAATATTGCAAATCTAGAGGGACAATGGTCAAGGACCATAGGATTAGTCCTAATTGTGGACCTCTCATCCTTAAATTCTTCAACTTCTTTAGAAATTAACTTCGAAAGGATCACAATTGTTCATGGGCATAGACTTTGACTGTATTTTTCCCTTAATTATTAAGTCTAAGTTGCTTTGATTTCCTTGATTTGGTTCCTGAAATTGCTTTTGAAAAATTCAAAAGTAAGTGAATTGAAACATAAAATTAAATTGAATACCAACTTAATCGGAAGATAGCTTCAATATTATCATTACATGAATAACAATCAAAAACTGTTTAAATTCTTCAAACAAGGAAAACACTAATTGATGTCTAAAAACTCAACACTTGAATTGCATTAGATAAGACAATAAAAATAAATGGAACAACTAACAAAATAACAACTGGAATGAAAAGAAATCAAACTTGGGCTACCTCCCAAAGAGCACTATTGTTTAACGTTATTGGCTTGATAGTTGAATCCTTTCCTTAATTCGATTCCTTGGTTACTAACTACAACACTCTACCAGTTAAAAACATGAAAATAAAGAAAAATACCAAAAGAACTATAGGGAGGATTTATTATAGAAACTTTAAAATAATTGGGAAATTAAGGTTTTTGCTAATATCCTAATTAGGTTACTCTTTTAGTTCCCTTGTAACGACACAAAAAGCTTGACTACTACATCCTGGTTAAGTTATAGCATAGAAAAAATGCATGTGAATCCAAGTATTGATCCTATAAGGAAACATACATGTGAGAACCCTAGATTACAAGCAATTTTACCTAAATCACCAACTATCTAACTTAATAATGTGGAATAATTGTGATTAAGAAGTAAAGATGAATAAGGAATGATAAATAAAATAAGAGCAATAACATAAATAAGAATAAATAAAATAACTACACTAAGTAAACAAGATTAATTAAAATCAATAAGCATGATTCAACTAAATTAAAGAACACATAATCCATAGTAAAGTGTTGCTATTTACTACCTAGTTCTATGCAACTTTCAATCGCAATTACTCTTTAGAATGTAGAGATGCCTAGTCTAAATTGATCAAACTCACATCTATGTTCAATTCCTAATTTTAAATCCTTCTCTACTTGAACCACTTTTGAATAAAGTATCATAAAATCACATTAAGTTGGCCATTTTAGGTTACCTTCAGAGAAATTTGTAAAACTCTAGCCTTTGACTAACTATCGAGGACTCGAAGTAGTGGCACATTCCACATAAATATAGAACTAGAAAAATATAATTTGTGAAGTGATGAAAGAAAGTGATCGTAAGTAGCATGAGTTAGAAGTGGTATTACGTAAAATAATCATGGTTACTCAGAATCAGTAAATTTAAGGTTTTGGAAAATATTTTTAGAATCAAATAAATTTTTAATATGAGCTCCAAAAAGTTAAAAGAAATACTTTGGTAAAGTTTAATTTATACCCTAAAAATAAATTTACCTAACTTATAAAAATAAATATTTGGAGTCAAATGAGAGCAAAATAGCCACTACAAGCATCCTATGTACAAGTGTATACCCAAAATAGGAAAAATAACTATATCTTATGTAATATACCTAAAGTTATGTGATAATTAAGTTAAATAAATTAAATTTATGCATGGACAATTGTAAAACTCTCTTAACTTAGGAATGGGGCATGGTACAAAGTGGTATAGGGATGGGAATACATTTACAAATGGTTAGGTGATAAGATGAAAAAAAAAAAAAAAAAGAGGAAAAGAAGATTTTTAACTTTAGATAATTCACTAACTCAAGAAAGAGCTCCATAATAATTACCAAATTGAATTTAAAATTTGTTATACAATTTAAGGTTTGGGAAAAATATTAGGAGGCTTTAGAAGTATCAATAAAGGTTTCTACAAAAATTAAGAAGATTTAAGGCAATTTAGGGTGAAATTCGAGTTCCTTGAGCTAGCCACCCCTTGGGAGCGAGCCTAACTACCTGGAGATAGAAGAGGTGGTGCCAACTTGGGAAGACAAGCCCCTACCCTTAGATGGTGGTTAGAGTTGCATGTAGTAGTGAGTTTTGGTTTTTCTCAATTTTGATTCTATTTTTCCAAAAATAGCAAATGATCCCTAAAAATTATGATTTTTGGTTTCCTTAAGTAATATTTTGTGTAGAATCTATAAATGCAATTAGATTTTTCAAAGTCAAAATATGTGTTCCTTAAGATATTGGGCTAAAAATGAACCTTAATTCCAATTTTCAGTAGCCTAAATGTTGTTTTGATCCCAAAATTTATGTATAAACATTTCAGTACATCTATTTTGATTCCATAAAAAGAGTTTTCGAAAATTCAAATGTTGATTTTTTGGGTTTTCCCTAGCTAGCACGCATATGGTTGAAATTTCCTAAAATGGGTATTTAATTGAGTAATTAGGTACTTAAGTGCTAGTTTATTTCTGTGTTTGGGGTTTGAAGTGTTGAGTCAAAGTGTTGGAATGAGGAAACAAGGGTGTGGATACTAGAGTTGTGTTACTTGAGGATTCAAAGTATGTTTTGGACAGATCAAAAGTACGTTAGAAGGTACGTAAGAAAGTATATCATAAGGGAATTTGATCTAGTCTATGTATAGAATGTATATCAAAAGTTAATGCAAGGGTAGATTGAATATTAGATATTTATAAGTGTTTTTACAATAACTTTCTATGTCCTTTAGGTGCAATTAGTGAAATGGTTAACTTATATACAATAGTAAAACAAAGGTTTAATAAGTGTTGTACTAAAGTTTATATATGAGAATCAAAATAATGTGTTAAGGAAAGGAGATATAATAATATCTATGTAATGTTGATGAAATTAGAAACTATATCAGTAACCTTGTTGGAAAGGCCTTATGTACAAGGTATGATAGGAATTAGGCCATCGAACCCCTGAATTGAGCTTGAGGTTAAGGACTAGAAGCATGGCGAGGTAAGTTCTTTCTTTATGCTCCTCGAGATACTGTAGTTTGCCAACCTACTACCTTGTCTAAGTTGAATCCTATTGCACTTATCGATAATCTCTAGCTATCAACCAAAGGTACACTCAAACAATAGCTTAGCCTACCTAACCATCTGCCCAACTAACTTAAATCCGAGTTATACCAAGTACGTCTAAGTTGAATTCACCTTAAAAGGGTTACTTCCTTAGCTCAACAATGTTGAACTATCAACATGGATCAACATCATTACTTGACAACAGTTAGGCTAGTCGTACAGTTTATCATTTTGCCAATACGTAACCACCATCCATTCTCCAAGTATCCCAATACCCCAAATGGAAAAATCTTCTATACAAAATGCCTGCTTTTGTTGATTTTTCACTTATACCCTTCAAACATTCCTTATATCATACTTATTTTGGACATTACCCTCTTTAGTCTTTTCCATTTGTAGCAATTTCCCTAATATTTCAAGTATAAGTACCCTTTTGTAATATGTAGCCGCAACACATATACAAATCTGATGTTAATATACTTCTCTTTTCGTGATCATTGCTTTTTGTTTACTTACTTACTTCTCTCTTATCTTAACCCTTATGCAAGGCTATGTAGCGAGTATCCTCATTAAGTTTGCTCGTGCATCATATTAGGTTCACTTTGTAAGTCCTTAGTAGTTCCTTAGGGCATAATATCCTTGGAGTGGATCTAGGTTTGCTTGTTTATTTCTTTGTTTCATGCATTTTCATCCTTATTTTTCAAGTTTTCTATAAGCATAGACCTACCACGATACGTTTGCCCTTATTGGTTCCTAACGCAAATCATATCATCTTGGTATCAAAGTGAAGGTTCGTTTAGGTAAGTTGTTGTTCAGTTGTGATTATTAATGTAGAGTATGTGGTAGTGTTGTTAAGTGTGTTATGAATATAAGGAGGGTTAGTTTAGGTGTTTTAGAGAGTATTTGAAGTTTTGCTGTTACTATGTAACCTTTATTAAGAAGTAGTTGCTATGTTTATAGTTAGCCTGAACTTTCATATGGAGAAGTATGTATGTGAGCTGTTTAACTTAAGAGGATAGTGTCTATTATTTCGTAGATTCTAAGTGTCTTTACTAAGCTTTGTTGAGAGGATGATAGATTTAAGCATCAACACTAGTATTGGAGGTGATAATAGCAGTGTTGTCCATAATAGACGATAACCCTAGAGCACCACTTGAAGTATAGATGAGAAAATTAATGATATGACTTACCTTGTAGCCGATCTAACCAAAGTTGCTCATATTCTGACCTTTTGGCCTATCAAGGCTGTGCAAAATACTCCCCAAGCTGTTCAACCTACAAGAAGACAAATCTCAGCTCAATAAGATCAAAGTAGAGGAGAAGGAGGACATTTATAGAAAAGAATTGACTTAGGTGATATGGATGAAGGAGAAGGAGAAGAGTATAATGAGGAAAAGGACTAAGTTTGAGCACCCTGAGTTACCTACCATGTGAAGCTTCAATGGTTCTGGAAATGCTGATAACTTTCTAGATTGGGAAAATAAGGGAGACTATGTTTTTTTATTATTACCAAAATGAAGACCATGAGAAAGTGAGGACTACTGCTGTAGAGTTCTCAAGTTACACTGTGATGTAGTGGAAGAACTTCCAAATTATAAGGAGATGGGAAGGGTACAGGGAAGTAAACACTTGGCCTGAGATTAAGAGGATACTTAGAAATAGATTCATATAAAATACTTATTTACTAGATCCATATTTATAGGATATTTTTGCTCAGTTTCAAGAGTTGAGACAAGGAAGCCAAACTATTGATAACTATGTTTAGAAGTTCTAAATACTCATGATTTGATGTGAGGTGGATAAACCAATAGCTTGAATAGTATCCAGATTTCTCACTAGATAGAGAGGCAACATCCGAGATGTAATAGAGCTTCAACGGTTTATTGCATTACACGAGGCTATAAGAATATCTCAACGAGTGGAAAGACAAAGGAAGAATAGGTTGATCTGACCTAAGCCGATCTACTCAAGGAAGTTACTAAGCTTAGTAAAGTGTCGAACCAAATAGAAGAACAAATGTTAAAGTTGAACAGAAAAGCTGACAAACTGAAGGTGAAGTGCAACTAAGAACTTATGAGAAGGGACAAGGATCTAGGAGGAAGACGAGCCAGATAAAGTGCTTTAAGTGTCAAGGATTTGGGCATATGTATCACGAACTGAGGATGGCCTAGTCATGGTAGATACCGTATACAACACGAAGAACCCTTAATTAGTTACCCTTCAAATCATGCACTCTTCACACAATATACAAGGCCATACAACCACTAGTTTCCCAAGAACATACAGATCCATATGATGTCATCACACAAACATTTTTATATAAAATTTAAACTACAATGTTTACAACATACAGTAATTTATTACATCTAGGTCCATATTATTACAAAAACGAAAGTACATAAGTAAGAGTCTACATAATCTGTTCTCTCTCAATACACAGGATGGCTCATTCTTGCCCAAGTCCCCAAGCTAACCTGTAGCATCCCCTAGCTAGCTTCTACGAACAAGTTATCCCACAGCAAAAGTCTAAGAAGGTATAAGCCTAAGCTTAGTGAGCAAAACCCCCAGCTACACCACAGGTAAGTTATAAATACATTATATTCACACATATGAATGAATGATCAAATAGAATGCTAAACAATACGTATAGTTAACTAGTCCATATACGTAACTCAGATTTAACGCCTTCTGAAGTCAAGATTGGAGTATATACGGCACTAATCAGATTTAAGTATTATACTAGAACTTACTTTACTACGGAACTCCACGTTCTGTACTTAAACCAAATAAGTCTTTTATTTCCATAAAACTAAGTTCTAGTATAATCGTAAGTAGGCCCTTCTAGTCCACACTCACTCCTAAATGGAGGCCTCTAGACTCGACTCTTAGCCAAGCAGTTGGCGCCTCCAACGCCTAGTATTCCCGCAGGCCAAGGTAAGGTCATTTTGTACAAGTGAACCATACAAAACCAATAAATTAATAATAACCCTCGAATGGCCTCTCTTTACCTCCGTATGATGTGACGGCTTGAATTGTATCTATGCAATGCATGTTGATGCGTATACCAGTTTCTTCTTATGAGCTGAGTATAATTAAGTCCAGTTATAATGTGACCATTTAATAATACACACAATCATTTTCTATACTACCATGCAACAAACAAAGTATTATTAGTACTTAAGGTAAATTCACAACTCAGCATAAAACAACAAACACAAGCATATCCCGACCTTATACAACAATCAATTAACAAGAACATTTAAGTCCAATATCTGCAATCATATACAAGTATGGAATCATAAGGTAAATACTCACTCGACCATGACGACTCGCTCTAGTCGTAGTAATCAATTAGGAGATCCTCACCCACCTTGGGATAACCTGATCATTACGATATAATGACGCTAGTAAGTAATTAAATTAAGTAGTGATTCTAAATATGTATTTACCTAATTCTACTTAAATTACTATCAACTTTTATCCGGTTAGACTTTATTATTAATCGTATGTAACTTTTTCATTCTATTTCTGATATTTATGAATTTATAATAGTTTTTCATCGTTTTCGAATGTACGTTTACGTAGTGATGTCCGTTTTAGACATTAAGACCTGTGTTTTACGATATAAACTAAATTTATGGAAATTTTAACTATTGAAGCTTAATTATTCTTATTGCTTATATTTATATCCTATGTTTATGCTTAATGATTTGGTTAGCCCTTAGATTCTTATATTTAGATAACCTTACCTTGCTATTACTAATTCATGTAATTAATTAAGCTTAATCTAATTTAGGAAGTATATTAGAGTTTACTAATATATGTACCTAATTCTTATATACTCTTCTTGTTTCTTATTTTATAAACTTATGCTTATATCATCACTTACATCATCAATTGCTTGTGTCATCGCTTAGGTCATCATTTGCTTATGTCATCTTTTAATGGCATCATTACTTACCTTATCATTTAATTACATAAGCCTTACCTCATACTTATGTCATACTTAAGTGTCTTATGTACACTTTACTTATATTAACTATATACTTATACCTTTACTATACTTATATGTATATTAGTATACTTATACATATACTTATACTTATACCATGTTTATACTTATACGTATACCCATATATACATACAGTTACATATGTATTTTTATACAAATTTCATATGCCAAAATTTCCTCTTAAGAAAGCTTCTCTAATTTCATTTTTTTTGTGTTTTAAGAGTATATTTAGCATGGTATAGTATATGTCTTAATTTAAGTTATGTACATAATTAATACTTATGTATAGAGGTCTCTATACTTGTATTTCTCTAGTATACCCTTATGTACATATACTTAAAGACATATACACATGTATCTCCTTCCACTTCACCATGATTTCTACCCTTCTACAACTAAAGATAGAAACTTTATGCCTTCTTCAACATGAATATATATAACACATAACTACTTATCTAATTTACCTCTTCACCTAACTAATAAGTAATATAAAGCAATATATAATAACATAATCACATACCTCAATTTGTTCTTGAAGTATGAAGACAAATTTGGAAAATTTTGAAAGTAAAAGGGAAAGGAAAAGGGAAAGGTCACGGCAATAGAGTGGAGTAAGGATTAGTTTCTTTTTGTCTTGTGTTGTGTTTGAAAAGAAGAATATGGTGAGGTCTAGAAGGAAAAGAAGTGGACGGCAATTAAAGGGGAAGAGAAGAAAGAAAAGCTAAAATAAAAGAAATCATTAGATAGCTTAGATATTTTCTAAAGTGTAAGTGTCTTTTGTTGACTTTTCTACATGTTGACTTTAGTCAACCTTTTGACCTTAGTCAACATGTATTGACTTGGTCAACTTTCCAAAAGCATATACCATTTAGTATACATAATGTAGTAATTAGGGAAAATTAAGAGAAAAATTAAGGAAATGAAACATTTGGTGAATTGATTAGTAAAGATAGAAGATGAGATCTTACTTTAGGTATTTATATCCTATATATATCATTTGGTAGGCTTCTTAGTGTAACTAGTATGAAAAATATCAGTTAGGATGTTAAGGTTTACTACATTTAACCTAAGCATCAACTATACCCCTAACTCTATGTAATACTATCCTAATTATATACTTAGAAGATAAATGTGATCTATGATATAATATCTTAGTTTCTAAATATATATGCATGATTTAGAGTTATCTCTAATCTTTCACTAATGATTTGGCAAAATATAAAGGTTATATTATCAATTAGGGTTTTAGGGTATATTATGATAAATTAGTGCTCGTATGTCTTTAAGGTTATAGTTTTAGAGTTTTTATCACTTTCAAATAAAATCTTTTGTGTTCACATACATTTAGGGTAGAAAATTTATACGCGATTAACTAAGTATTTTAGGGTTTTCACTTTCATTAACCTTGTCAACTCCTAAATTATCTAACATGCTCGAGTTTACTTCAAAAGCTAGATAAAAAATTTTAGGGGTTTACAACATGGCTGCTCAATGTCCGAACTAAAGAACTATAATTATCAAGGGGGGACATTCTGAAACTCGACGTGGATAATACTAATGAAAGGCCCAAGGAGGAGCTTACTCTCGAGGAGAATACCATCCAGGAAAATGAGCTTGTTGAAGAGAACACATTCACTAAGGATCTAGACAAATTAACCTTGGTTATCTAACGTGCAATGAGTATAGATCACTCTACCAAAGAGGAGTAGAGAGAGAACTTATTCCACATCACTTGCAAAGTAAATGAGTAGGTTTATGTGCTCATAGTGGATGGTGAAAGTTGCACCAATGTGGCGTCTACCAACCAGTTTAAGAAGCTCAAGTTATTACCTATCCGAAGTCATATAAGATACATTGGCTAAATGAGAAGGGAACATTACATGTTGCTCAGCAATTGTTACTATGTACTTCTCATATGTTGCTAGGCAGACCTTAGCTTTTCGATTGAAAGGTTATTCATGATGGTTTTAAGAACATGTATGTGTTTGAGAATGATGGGAAGAAAATTACCCTGAACCCCATGGCCCCAAGTCAAGTAAGTAAATTATAAGCCAAATTTCCTTGAGGATTAAAGAAGGCTTTGGTACCAAGTAGAGCCGAGCTCTAATTAGCCATCAAGCTAGACTTGTTGACCTTCTTATTGGTAAGGAGACTACTAGAATTGAAGGAACAAGTGAAGCTACTAGAGGTGGTTAAGAAGTTGCTCTATAAATATTCCAACCTGTTTCTTGAGTAGTTACCTTAAGGATTACCCTTATTTCAAGGTATTGAACACTGCATTAACTTAAAACCAAGTGTTATACTGCTAAACAAGCTTGCTTATAGAATGAATCCCAAGTAAGCTACAAAGCCCTAAAGACAAGTCAACAAACTATTAACGAAGGGATATGTTAGAGAAATTTTAGCCCCTATGCTATGCCTACAATGCTTGTGACAAAGAAAGATGGCACTTGTTGTATGTATATGGATAGCAAAACTGTCAATAAGATTATGATCAATTATAGAAACTTGATTCCAAGGATAGATGATATGTTAGATGAATTGAGCGGTGCTAAGGTGTTTAGGAAGATTAACTTGAAGTTAAGATACCACTAGATTCGAATGAAGTAAATGGATGGATAGAAGACTGCTTTTAAGACCCAACATGGCTTATACTAATAGATGGTCATGCCTTTTAAACTATTGAATGCCCCAAGCACTTTTATGAGATTGATGAACCATATTCTATGAGACCTAATTGAGAAGTTTGTTATTGTCTACTTTTGATAACATCCTCATACATAGTACTTACCAAACAAGTTATATTGACCATCTCTAAGTTCTTTTCAATGTCTTATGAGTAGAGAAATTGTTTAGCAACACGAAGAAATGTTGTTTTCTATCAGGAAGAGTTGACTTCCCTAAGTTGCGTGGTTATTGGAGGCAGATTGATAGTTGGTAAAAAGAAGGTTCTAGCCATTGTTGAGTGGCTAAACCTAACTTCATATGCCAAGGTGAGGAGTTTCCATGGATTGGCATCATTTTACCGATGCTCTATCTAAGGATTTAGTACTATAGTAGTACCTTTGACTAAGCTAATGAAGAAAAATGTAGAATTTAAGTAGGGAGAGAAAGAAGAGAGGAGTTTTGCCGCGGTAAAAGCAAGGTTGACCTCTACCCTAGTTTTAGCTCTACTAAACTTTGATAAAGTGTTTGAGCCTAAATGTAATGTATCAGGTGTTAGCATAAGAGCTATGCTAATGCAAGAAGGTCAACATCTTGCTTATGTTGGTCCTGTATAAGATATCAAGGGGGGGCGGGGTTGAATGGATATCTTTAAATATTTTAAAACCTTTTTCAATAAAAAAAAAAACCTTCTCAATAACTTATATTTGTGAATAGTGATATTTTAATAATTCAACACACAATAAATAATAAAGAAAATTAAAAGTGTAAGGAAGAAGAAAATTAGGTTAAGATTGTATAGAGCTTTAGCTTTTTACCTATTACTTTCTTCTAACTCTACTGCTGGGGACTGGTCTACTTCACTGATACCATTCCACTTGATCCACTAAATCAAATCACAAAAGATTACAAACACTCGTCATACATGGACTTTACAACACTTTACTCTACCTAGCCTATCTACAATTTAGGCTAATACAAATCTACAGAGAACAAATGTATTTATCTCAACACCCAAACAACAAAATAAAAATTATAAATTATAAGTAAGAACAAAAATATAAATCTCAATCAATTTCACTTTAAAGAGAAATAACAATTGTTGTATTATTTGCTTTAGTGCAACTTTCTAAAAAAGTATCTAAAGGACTTTTTGTGACATTTCAAATGGTTGAATTTGATTACACTTCTTCTTGTATGGCAAAAACTTTTTCCAAAGTTGTTTTTTCCAAAATAAAGTTTTGAATGCTTTCTCTTTTTACATTGAAATCTTCCAATGGGTAAATTAAAGATTATTTCCACTTTCATATTTATCCAACTTGTTGTTGGTGAATTTTCAGAGTTGAAGATATCTTGCAAAGATAAGACAAATGCTTGGTACTAGGGCTAATCTGGTACGGCCACTCCATTGCTTAAGTCAGCAAGCATGAATGAGAAGGGTAGAGTAAAGAAGTTCAAAGTTATTAGATGATCTCTTATAGGATTTCTTTCTTGTATTTATAGGAGATTGGCATATCTGAAGGAGCAATCATTGGAATAATTGCCGAGATACATAGAAGCATCTTGATTAGACACCTTTCCTAAAATGTAGGAGAATAGGTAGTTATGTAATTATAACCGTGCTTATGATAACTGTTCGCGCTATAAACTTGAATTCAAATTTGTGATGGATCCGTATTACTCAATGCAATGACGAGAATGTTAATTACTCTGCAAGGTGCCGAGAATGTAGATTATATGGCTTGTCAACAACTGAATGGATGAGTAAGATGAGTAAAAAAAAACTAACTATCAACATTTGCTCCCTAACTCCCGTATTTGAGAATTCGACAGAGGGAGTAATACATAATACTCTAAAGGCTGAGTAGGGAATAGTTTTTTAGATGCCGAGCGAAATGGGAAGTAAGACGATTTTCATCCTAAACGAAAAGTTGCAACTTTCAAATTCCCATCTGTTCAAGAAACCGAAAAGTATATGGTATGACAAATGTCACTTCGGTCATCATTACACCACGGGCCTAATAACTATTAAGGAATTGCCAATCGTAAGATTTCACTCTTGAAACATTCGTAAAAAATCTGCACCACTATCAAATCAGTGCATCATTACCGTCAAAAACAAATTTGCAATTATGAGGATAAGTTATCCATATTTATATGACTTTTCAAAATCAGAATTCATTTCTACTCAAAGTCATAGACAAATTTCTTGTTTTCTCATCTTCATTCTTAAGTTATTCAACTTTTGTCTACTAATCTTCATAAATGTTTGGGTATGGTTCGCAACATCACTAGTTGAGTCATCCTCTTTGATTCCAAAGCAATAGAAACTAAGGCCACTTTTCCCCTCCAAATAAGGAGCAAGGTGGTGTGCTCTTTCAGTAGCTCAAGCAACAATATTAAGGAAAGGTAGGATAAACTCACCTTAATAAATGCTCTTTCTATGGATGATTATCCCGAGAATAAAGAGGTTAAATTCTCAATGAGATATTTGTATGACAACATGGTATACATCCATGACTCTCTAAATGGAATTGCTAGTTCTACCAACAAAGTTCTTGTCATGAAATATAATAAGTGCTGGCAAGATCATCTTGAAACATAGAATCTAAGGAGGTTGAGAGAAGAAGAGAGGGTATGTTTTCCAAGGAAGCATGAGTTCCATATATTCCTAAAATATTTAGATTTTGGGTCGCACTTCCCTTTCTCAGCTTTTGTTAAGGGCTTCTTCACCTACTTTAGAGTCACGTCGAGTATGTTCTCACCCAATACATATCGACTTCTATTGGCTTTTGAGATAGTTTGTGAAGAAGTTGAAGTCAAGGCTACGCCTTAACTATTTTGGTTTTTCTTCATGATTAGGAAGTAGCTTGACGGATGGTATTTAAACATTGCAAGGCATGGGCGTAAGTTCATAGATGGGTTAGAGACCAAGATCCACAAGTGGTACAATAAATTCCTATCAATTGTATCTGATAAAGAGTTGGATTTCCGGACTTAGTAGACAAAACCAATCTGTACAAAAGACATAGAATTGATGCCAAATGATGTTACGGTAGCTAAGAAAATCCAAGAGAGGAGGAGGAACAAAATGTTCTTCTAAGACACCAAGAGGATTATCAAGAGTTTTGAAAGTAGAGAGCCAATTTTTTCTAAGATGGAAGGTAGGCTAAAGAGTTACCACCATGCTAAGTATAGCTTCAAGGAAAGTTGTTCTCATGACTTGGGGGGAGAATTGTGACCTTTGAGCCTTGCTCAGCATGAAGAATGTAAGTTTATTCTTTTCCTATGTTAATATTAACTTGTTTGCTCGTACTACAGATATGGGTGCTAGTGAAGTGAATCCTACTAAGCTACTGGCCCAAACTAAGGCAAAGAAATCAAAGGCGGACAAGCATGTGACCACTACATCCACTACCATTTGACCAACTATGATGAAAAAGGTGGCCAAAGACATAACCAAGAAACCTACGATGCAATAGAAAACCTCCCAATCCACTAAGAAGCGGAAGAAGGATTTGTCGGCTGAACTAAAATTGCTCGTTCAGGGAAACCTCTTGTCAAGAATGTTAAAGATCTTCTACCCGCTGTAGAGTTGAGAGAAGAGGTACAAGAGATTCAAACCCATAGTAAGGTTGAAGTCGCTTTTGCTGAAGGGTCATCCCTAATAGTGTAGGTGTCATAGAGCAACAATAAAACACCAAGGAAAGAACTTGTTAGCCAACCTACTGCCAAAAGGTCTAAAGACTTGGATGAAAGGGTGAAGGAGGCAATGCACAGCAAAGCACTTGGCATCAGCAGTGCGGAATTTATCCCTAACATGGAGGTTAGTGAGTACTGTCTTGTGTTAGAGCTATACAATTTTGGATACCGACTCAACCTTAGGTAACAAGACAAAGTCCTTGGCGTTAATGGAAGGAATTATTCTTCTCAAAATACAAAGATTTTGTGAAGAAGGATGTTGATAGGGTTAGCGGTTACAATAAGGCCCTTATCGCAGCCAAATTGTATAATGTGAGTATCCATAACCATTACTTTTAATTGTTAAATTCTCTTAGGTTCCTTTTCCAAATGAGCAACCACATTCTGACGGCTTTGGACAAAGCCGATAAAGAGGCAAAGAAGGTAATATCCTTAGTTGTATCCATGTGTTATGCCAAATCATTCTTGATATTGTGTTAAATAAAATTGTTGTAGAGAATTGAGGATGCATACAATGCATCGATAGCCCGGACTACTGTTGCTGAGAACGCGAGGATAAGGGCTGAGATAAAGGTGAGAAAGCTCCAAGAAGACCTTACTACCAAGAAGTTAGCACATATCCTTGCTGCTGATGAAGTCTCAACCTGAAGGCTAAAATGGAAGAGCAGTACAAAGAGTCTGAAGGCCTAAAGGAGGAGCTGTAGAAGAAGAAAGAAGAGTGCTGGGGCTTGAGCTGAACTGTTTGCATGATGAACGATGAGGAAGATAAGCTCATAATATAGATTAAAGAGTTAGAGACTAACAACTCGAACTTATAGAGTTATATCGTTGAATTGGAGGAGACTACGAGGAGAGGACCATCAGTTGAAGAGGCTCTTGATATAGTCACTCGTAGTCAGAAATATGAGAGGCTTCTATTGAAGAAGTTGTTAGAGGGGGTTCAGGTAGCAAGAGAGGAGATCTTAAAGCTTTACCCTAATTATGATCTCTCCTTCCTTAACTTCCTCGACATCGATGACAATGTCAATAGTGTTAACAAAGATGATGATGATGAGGCAGGTGCCAAGATTGCTAATAAGGGTAATAACAAAGCTCATGCTGAGGATCTAAGGGAAGATGAGGAACTTCTATCAAGAGAAATCCCCAATGTGCAGAAAGAAAAATCTATCGGCTTTGAGACCCTATGTACCAAGAAAGAAGCTTGCTTAGAGAAAGCCTCAACCTCCAGTCCAAGAATTACTTCTACTGATTCTAATAGTAAGCTATAAGATTTTCTTTGTATTCTTTCTACCTTACATCCTCTCATGTAATTGTTTGAACAAATTGTTAGGCCGTACATTTGTAACTGCATTGGTTGAATGAAATATCTTTCATACGACTGGTTTTTAGTACGTTTTAGTTCACGCACTGTAAGTTCCCCATATTCTATTTCATACATTCTTATTCATCTACATGTTTCAATTGACATGCAAATTATCTTTCGGCGTGTTTTATTTCACATACCTAACTAATTTTCAGCATGTTTTATTTCATGTGCCCAATTATTTCTTAGAATGTTTTATTTCACATGCCGAAATAATTTTAGGCACGTTTTATTTCACATACCTAATTATTTCTCAACATGTTTTATTTCACATGCCTAATTAATTCTCGGGATGTTTTATTTCACATACCTAATTCATGTGTCTTTATAGACATTCTCTATTAGCTGTTGAAGGCATAGACTAGCTGCATTATTTTGTTGTAAGATTAATTTATGTAGTTTATTGGCTGTGATAGACTAGAACTCATCTTATTTCGTTTGTTGTACAACCTAGAACTCATTCACTCAGTATTAATAAGAAGAATAAGAAACATGAGACTTCAAATATAATTCTCATAAAAAAAAGGCACTATAGTTGTACAAGCTTATCGACTATCGCCTTACAAATAAGCGAAGCTATCAAATGAAGTATGATTTCAAATTCTTGGTGTTCCATGCTTGAGGGATGATAGATCCATCTAACCTTTCCAATCGATAGGCCCCCTCACCAACGACTTCCTAAATCCTAACAAGATCCTCCCAATTTACGTCGGGCTTTACTTGATTAACTCGTCTGCTAATAGCTTCTATCTTTCAACAAACTAGATCTCAAGTTGAAAAACCTTATGTTTCATTTTCTAATTGTAATACCTTAATACTCTATGTTGGTATGCTACGACCCTAACTCTTGCAATATCTCGAATTTCATCAATGGTGTCCAAATTCGTTGTTAATCCAACTTGATTAACCATAACATCGAAATTCTAAGTATGCAAATTTGGAAAATCTAACTTAATCATCAACATGACTTCCGTACTATATGCTAACCTAAAGGGCATTTCCCTAGTTGTAGTTTTATAGGTAGATCGGTACCCCCATAAAATATTTGGTAGTTCATCTGCCCATTTCCCCTTTACTTGATCTACTTTCTACCTTAGGTCATGTAGTATGATCCTATTTACGACTTCAACTTGGAACTTATATATAAGAACAACAACTTTTTAGTCAATCATGGTCGTGAAGACAAGGTATCAGTGAAGTAGTATCAATTATAGGCGTAATAATGAAGTAATGAAAAATATAGCCTTAAGGCTGTGATTGGGGAAGTACTAACGATCCCCCTATTAATCACGGTTGCGATTGCATAGCAAGAGGATGATCATGGCCAAAGTCACAAGCGTGATGCAATTTAATAAAGCAACAAAGATTTCATGACATTCATCATAATCATGATTGGTTAAAAGTATTGTTCTCTTAAACTATCACACCCTGAGTCATAGGTGTGATGAAAGGGGCACAACTGTTCTTTTCAACCTTTTCACACAAACCAATACATAGAAAACGTCAGATGGTGCCTTGAAGGGGTAGATTTAAGTCCTTTAACGGAGAGAAAATAAATATACCGTAACTTGTGGAGAGAAGAGAATCATTTCAGAGATCATTTTCAAAACATCAATTCACAACAAACACCTAATCATCCATATCTATATCAATGTATTCTCACTTATAATATAGTCATCTAGATATTGTGTCATACATTTCCTAGAACGACTTAAGAGGGACGACTGGATTTCATTGTTGCACATTGTAAAGAGATTTATAGTGAATTTAAAATGGGGTTGTATTTCTTACTTTTGTCATGTTAATTTTAATGTTATTTCTACATTGTGTTTATACATTTTGTTCTTTTATCTTGTATGAGTATTACGTTAAGACTTACTACATCACTTAGTTCATGGAATAATAGCTTCTTGATAAATGTTAATTCCAATGAATTGTATTTAATGAATCTTACTTAATGAATCTAAGTATGGTGCAGTACATGACATCAACTTAGTACAAATTTCAATAGAATATATTAAGAGACAACTCTATTGAATAGATAGTTTATTGGAAAAACTTATTCTTGATAATAGAGATATTATTAGGAAAGTTGCTACATCCTTAGGAGAATAAATACATTAACGTGACATTAATGTGATCCAATTTAGCTGTTAACTGGGAAGAGATTCCAATAGACATAATTAGGATTAGAAGTAAGTAGTTCTAAGAAGAATGCTTACAAATTGTAATTACCTACAAATAATAAGTATTTTGGTAATATCATGGTAAGTGGTGTAGCAAGTCTGCATATTAAGTGTGTTGTTCGTAATTGTTTCTGTAACCATTGAGTTAGTGGTGTTAATTTGTGGATTAGTGTAGTTTAGTTAACAAATTAAAGTCCTAATAATTGATCACTTGATAAATTCAACTACTAGATAATAGGAAGAATAATAAGTACTAATGTTTAAGTCCTTTTCCTAGTAGAGACGACCCTATACTTATCCATGCTATAAAACAATAGGTATACTTACCTGTCTAACTGAGTTAAGGATAGAATATAGGTTTGTAACTGACTACTTTAAGAGATGGAGTTAGTCCTTAGATTCTTTTCTAAGATAACAAAAACCTTAATAAATGTCACCTATGCATTCATCGGCATCAACATAGCAACTAAGTTTAATATCATGTTTCTATTAAATGAGAAACAATCATAACAAATTTCTCCATATGGTTCATCGAACAACACATTAACTTGTAATCAATGTTTAGCCTAGTCAAAACATCATAGAGCATACAATGTTAGGAGTAAACATAAGTTTACTCACGCATACACAAATATACACTTACCTGGCTAATAGTACATTCCTAATCTTACTCATTAACATAGGCCTTCTCTTTCACGAATTTACCTAGTAAGAGTAAGTACTTCTAAGATTGATTACATGTCATGGGTATATATATACATATACTAATTAAATACTTACTTGTTGGGAATTAGTTCATTATAAGCTAATTCCGATAAAGTCTCTAAGTTTGATTCTAAGTCAGATTTTGAAATAGCTTCTTATTATACTATCCTCTTTTACAATTCATAATTTCTTGACCAATCAATGATTTTTATAAGTTACTCAAAACTACCAAATCCTTTAAGTTAGGTTCTGAGTGATTCTATAGTAATTTTCTCTAGTTGAAAATCCTTTAAGTTAAGTTCTAAGTGATTTGCAGTAGTTTTCTTTAATAAAAAATCCTCTAAGTTACCATTTGAGCTACTCAAGGTTCATTTGTTACATTAGTTCTATCCTTTGAAACAGCCTCTGAACTTCTCCAAGTTAAACCCCTTATTACAATATCCTCTAAGCTATCCTCTAATTTCATTAGCTATGGGATTTTTAATAAAATCATCCTCTAACCAACTTTCTACTTTCCTCATTTTTTACATTTTACTCATCATTTATGCTTTTGATCTACTCTTTGAGTATCAATCTAATGAAAATTTCATGACCAGAATCCTCTAAATCATCCTCTACCTTTAATCAATGTCATGTAAGTAGCTAATTAACCAACTTCCTTCTAAGTTACAATTGTGGAATCAAATTTAAGCATCAAATAACACTCCAAACCAACCATCCTCAGTTTCATTACTTTTTAATTCTTCATTAATTACATCATAATTCATCAATCATTTCACGTTTACTAAATTAGTCAAATACTAACTTCACCAATTAAAGCCAATTCATCATTTTCCATAACTTCTCACTTTATCAATATACCCAACTACTCAACAATAGTACATATACTTTTAAGAATTGATCCACTTGAGAATCCAAGTAAGTTTATTAAGAAACTAAGTTATTTTTCTACTAAAAAAATAATCTAATACATAATTTAGAGCTAAAAAATCAAGTAAAAATTTAGAAAATAGTTTTGCAAGAAATCTCTTCATAGAAATTCAATATTAATATAGGGAGTTTACAAAAACATTTTGAAGGAAAAACTACATCGTTAACCTTATTTATTTCAATATCGAAAGAAAATTGTCCAATTTCTCTAACTTCTTAAGGACATATATTGCCACCACTAGATTTGTACAAAATGATATTTTTCCTAGATTTTATACATAAAAATATGTAGGAATAATTTAATTCATAATTTTATAGGTATTTTTTATATTTTTATAAAATTTGACAAGATCAAACTAGAAATAGACCTTACTAGAAAAATGGAGCTCTGGCCACTAGTAGCGACTACCACCTTGTCAGCATAGCTAGGTGGTGGTTCCTGCCTCTTATGGTGGTAGCCTTTAGTTTCCAACAATTCTCTAAAGTCACAAACACTCCTAAGCTTAGTTGGGTATTGATTTTGAAGTTTTTCCTATGTTTCATTAGTATTTTTAAGCTTAAACTCAAGATATCATAAGTACGACTAATTTAAAAAGGAAACTTAAGTTAAGTGGGTTTTATCATAATTTAGAGTGCACAAGTTATGCTTTTTCCTCTTAAAAAAGAATCTAAAAGTTGCTCCTTTGAGGCCTATAATGTGTCGGTAGACTAGTAGGGGGTATGGTGGATTGATGGGTGGTAACTATTTGTGATTTGGTGGTATACGATGGCCATACTAAGGTTAAGTGGTTAGGTGCCCCTAGGAATTAGAGGCTTCAACTTTTTTTCCTTCTTTTCATTTAGGTTTTGTTTAAGCACTTTTGGAGAGGACTTTCAAGCAGTATTTGAGTGTAATAGCAAAAATGAGAGTAAGGGAAAGAGGGAATGGGTGGATAGTTACAAGGGTATAGGAGTTTAGGAGACAAGAATCATTTTTCAATGATTGCTTATGTGGCAAGAAATACTTGTTGCCTAAGTTGGTAGGGTTTGTCTCCTAAATGGAGGACCAACTTTAACCTTGTATCATTTATTCAATTTCCTGCCAATTAATTCTAACTAAATGCATTCCCTTAGCTAAGCATGATGCATGTGTACATGTGTAGGTTTAGAATCAAATTCTATGTACACTATGCTACATACTAGCATGCATGATCCTATTTAATTTTAAATTTTGCGTTCTTCTTATTTAATTATATTAACTAAGATTATTGGATTCTTTTATATAATTACTTTAGTGTATCTAGGGTATGGAATTTATTATTGATATTCAATTACGATTCTAAGGGTAAATTAAAACTTTTTAGCGATTAATTGAATTATGAGCAATAAGTGAATAGTTTGACTATATAATTGGAATTTATTAATTAATTAAAGATTTTTTACATTCATTTAGAGTTCTACAGACGATTTAGGTTCTTTCATGAGTTTGGGCTTAATTAAGATTTTCACATTTGAAGGTATGTTTAGGGCTTTAGCACTAATTTTAGAATTTTCACTATATCATTAAGATTTTATTCATTTTTAATTTAGTTCAACCTCTATATAGTTCAAGGGACTCATATAGGTACTACTCATCTTTAGTTTAGGATTGAAAATTTTGAAAGGCTTATAAAGGTTGTGCTTGTTTAAGTATTATTGTAATCTATTTGAACCGTTAAACTTAGACAATTATTATTATAACCCAGTTTGCCTACTCAAGCTGATGGTGTATCCCTAGGTTTGTCATAGTCTAAGCTTTTGGAGATAATTAAGCTAACCAATTGACCTGTTTATAGTTGAATCGATCTAACCAAATTATTATATCTTACTATTCTAGCTCTTTTTAATTCTACTTGGAAACATAAATCAAATCTATCTTTAAACCATCCAACCTTAGCCAGTTCATTATTTTGAATAGCCTCCAAAACAAATTTCAGCAATCTATTAAAGTCCCTCTCATATTTTTCAGCTAACTTTCTATCCTACTTTAGTTTAAAGTACTCAACACATATCTATTCCCTTATACACTCAAGGAAGTATTACTCTAAGAATGTGCTCCTAAAAGCATTCTACTCAATTGGTTATATTAGGAATCACTTGCACTTCCACCAATCATCCGCACATCGATCCAACAAAATAGCCGCAATCCTTACCTACCTATTCTCTTCCACTTCATCCTTTTCTAGGGAATTAGTCTATTCATCAACAACTAATCAATCAATACTCTTACCATCATACAACTTCATTATCCATTTTACCTAAGCCAACTTATCACGTCCTCTATCTTCAACCAGAGCAATTGCAAACTGTTGTACAAATTCCATTCTTAGTTGAAGTCGAGCCAGATTAGGTTATGGCTATGGTTTTACCCTTTGCTCTTGTGGCTCTTGGTTTGTTAGAGGCCTTCTACATCCCCTTCACATCATTTTTTGAACACCACTAAAAAAACTTAAATAATAAGTACCCTTATGATATTATAAGGTTTCCATACTCTATCACTTAGCTACCTAACATATCATACATACATCTAGGGACTTATGGTCCCTAACTTATGCTTTAATACTACCCAAAGGATGTCACACCTTACATAGCATATGATGTATCATTATACAAGCAAACCTATTATATTTAGACATAAAACTAACAAAAGATCACATTGTGTACATTTAGTGTTTAAAAGGAGTTCAACTATAACCTTTCAAGTTACAAATATGTACAATATTTACAAATCTCAAAAACTTCAATAGTTATAACTTCATTGTTGAAACCAAACTTCCATGCTCCTATTATACTTGTTTTGCAAAACTTCCACCTTCCAAAATAGCTTATTCTAACTAGTGCTCTCGAAAGTCTACCTTACTAATGATGGTACCCAAAATCTACTTCCTAACCTAAGGATAATGCTCTTTATCCTCTTAGCTTATTGTGAGATGAAGGAAAGTGGATAAACAAGTAGTAATACATCAAAACACGCAAATATCATATTAAGTTAATCACCCAATCTGTAGTTAAGGTAATGTAAATCATGCTAATGCACATGACATACATCCTTACCAATATCTTAGCCAACCTAGCAACTCATTTGGTTTGGTAGACCTCAAACCCATACTTTTGGATAATATATCTAGGAACTTCGTAATAATTCAGCCTAGCAAAACTACAAAATTTGATTGAAGTTTTGGTTAATACAAATCTATATGCATGAAAAACCCAGCTTTGAAAACTTATCCTAATAAATACATAAGTTTGAGAAATTTGACTCGTTGGTCCTTTTTGTGCCATGCCATAAATACATCAACTAATTCCCAAATGATTACTAAGCAAAACAATCAAGCTTATTATTTTTTTTTTCTCAATTAGACATTACCTTTATTTTCCTCTCTCATTTCATTTCTAAAAACCTCGATGTCAACTTCAATTAAGTGGACATCTTAGGAGGTAGGGTTAGTGTATACCCTACGAAATTTTGATAATCTAAAAATGGAATTGAATGAAAGAGTCCTTAGATAGTCCCTATAACCACCTAAACATAATAATAAAACCTAAGTAAAGGAATCGAACCCTAAGTAATGAACCAAAAACCCTAATTGAAGTAAGCCCTAAAAGCCTAACTAAACGAGTAAGAACCCTAGTACTCAAAAAACCTTAGGATGATAATGAAACCCTGAAATGATTATCTAACCCTAATTAAGTGATCAAATATCTTAACACCACAAATAAATACTAATAGTAAGGTTGAATCGACCAATACAAGTGACCTATATCACTAAACAATTGAAACCCTAACTTTCAAGCTCATACGTGAATCAAATTACTATAAATGAGTACTAAACCCTAAGTATACGTATAAGGCACTTAAATTAACTAAAGTGTAGTACCAAAGTTCAACAAAACCTTATGTGTATCCTAATTACACCTAATTAACTTAATTATCCTTAACCACTATCAATTACCCTAATCAAACCATAATCCTTAACTAACCTTCATTAATAGGACCTGAGTTGATTCAACAAACTAATGATAAGGTGAAGCTTATTCGACAAAAGATGAAAGCAACTTAAGATTGTTATAAAAGTTAGGTGGGTCTAATGTAGAGACCATTAGAATTTCAAGTTGGAGACCATGAATATGTAAAGAAAAGTCCATTTTGAGGATTTAAGCAATTTGGTATGACTGGAAAGTTAAGTCTACATTACATTGGACCTTTTAAAGTATTGGAAAGAGTTGGAAATGTAGTGTATCAACTCACCTTACCCCTACTTCTATCAAAATACCATGACATGTTTCATGTATCTATGCTAAGAAAATTTGTGAAGAATTCAAACTTAGTAGTGGAAATAAGGCCAATCGACTTATAAAAGGATCATATAATAGAAGAACAACCTATTAAATACTTGATGAACAAGTTTAAAGATTACAAAATCGAGATGTGGAGTACGTAAAAGTTTGCTGGGGAAGTGGCCCTTAGGCAAAATTGACATGGGAACCAAAAATAGCGGTTTAAAAAAGATACTCCTAGTTATTCAAAAAGATTAGGTTAGTAAATCCTTATTATTATTGATAATTGGACAAATGTTAGAGTATTTAGATGTGTGTTAGGTAGAGTAACAATTAAAGTTTTGATAATAAAATGTGAGTCTCGTACTTGATAAATAGGAATCGAGCAGATAAATTTAAGGTGTCATTGAAACTAACTCGATTAACGTAAAAACTTATGTATAGGCTTGAGATATTAATCAAAGAGATTCCGTAAGTTCAGAATTTAACAATATAATAAAATATTAAAAATATAGCTAAAATAGTAAGAATTTATTGTATCATTATTATATTATTGAGTACGTGCGACATAGGTTTCGAAAATTAACAACACCTAAAGATATATTAAAGGAGTAATATAATTAATATTGGACATTAAATAAAATATAAAAGACATATATATACATCAAGCATAATTATTATATAAATATATATATATATATCTATAATTATTATAAATACCTTAAAATATATAAATATCACCAAATAAATAAAGTAAAATATAATAAAATTAATTAAAATTTATCAAAGCCATGTAGAATGTTGTAAGAGGTAACAATGGGATTGAGAATACATAGGATAGGAAATCAGATTTTTGGCACCTAATCATACCCTTTTACACATGCTAATGAAGAAGAAAAAAAATCAAAAGCTTCTCAAAGGTATCATAAAAATCATCTACAGCTTTCTAGAAGAAAGTTTGGTCATTTCTTGGTCTAAGAAATATTTGGCTATAGAAAATATAGATAGAAAGAGTAAAGAACAAAAATTAGGAAATTAGTGGGTAAATTTGGGATTTTACGAGTCTTGAGGAAAATAAGTAGCTATAATCAAATCCAAGTGGTAGTGTGAAAGAGTAGCCAGTAGCAAGGTGGGCCAACATACCCTCCCCTTCCTACAGTAGCTAAAGCTAATGTTTTTAGTAAGTCACTAATTTCTCCAATTTCAACAAAAAAAATTAGAGAAAACTAGCAAATAGTCACCAAAAATTATGAAATTTGGTTTCACCATGTATTTTTACTAGAGGAATTCAAATATTCAATTAGATTTTTAAAATTTTGAGTGTAAATATGGGGTCCTTAAGAAAAATGTTATATACACCAAATTTTAAGCAAATAATTGAAAGACTACTTGATGTAGTTTTGACCTAAAATTTTATAGTTAAACTCTTAAGATGTTGATTTTTTATGTTATTTGGTTAGATTGTAAAAATCATGTTGTTGGATTTTAAAGAAAAATTCATTTTCATTGAAACAGTGTGTTAGACGAGTATTTGCCAATAGAGCCTTATTATTCTTTGAAAAATTATAATAGGAGTTATGGCTATTACCTTATAACAACTTGAAAGGGATTATTATGAGTTAAGAAATGATGATTTCTAAGTGAAAAATAGGTATTTGGTGAATTTAAAGTTAATTTTCTAAGTTATAATATTGATATAAGTGAATAGTTAGTATAATGGGAATTGATGTATGTAATTGAGGTTTTTAGTTGATAATTACTGACACTAAAAATTGTAGAAAATTCTAGAAATGTAAGGTAAGTTTGTGTATGAGTTAAATAGTGAGTTATGGTAATAGCTGAAGAGCTAGAAACTATGTCAAAAAAAAAAGATCAAAATGTACTTTAGGAGTAAATAACTTGATTATGCTAAAAATGAGCTTTGGGTTAAAAAATAATTGATACTGAAACTTTATAACTATATTGAAGTCAAAATGTAATTCAAGAACTTCTTAAATAAAAAACCTAACTTAAGGTAATAGGTCAAAACCTTAGTCAAAAACTTAGTCAGAACCTATCTCAAGTCAACTAAAAATTCGATAAATAACTAAAGAACCTACTTATATCAAAATGTAAACCTACTTAATAATGAAAATAAGTTTTTTATTTCATATGTAAATTTAAAACTGAAGTTATGTATTACTTTGTAGAGATTATTAACAAAGATCACAAATGTAACGTATAAGAGCATGTAATATTATGTCTAGGTAAGTTGGGAACGATGCTTAATGGCATATTGAAGTATCATATCAGGATACTTAGAGGAGTAAGAGTATTTGTTTGTGGTTATAGCTAGATTGTTTGTACATATGCTATGTGTATGCTTGAGATACTGATTGTTGATTGGGAGTTAAACTCCAAGTGTTGTTTTTTACTTTAACATATATCATAACTTGCGTGTATGAACTTAGTTACTCACCTAATAATCTAAACTAATCTTAAGTTGACTAAAGATCTAACTTGACATTCACAATAACTCAATAGAGGTAACAATTAGATTGTCAGACTAAATACCAATGCATTTGTTAAGGATAGTAGAAATGGTCTTTTTCCCAGCCTCTGTTGAACTAAGTGATAAGAGAAGGTGTCGTAATAAAGTTGGGATCCATGGTTAAAATGTTGTCTAGGGAGGAGGGTGCTCTCCAATGTAGAAGCTCGAATTTACTCTAATAGTGTCACTTTTAAACTCTTCAGAATCTAATTTAGAGTGGATGAAATTACTCTAACTTCAAAATGAATCAGTTAAACATTGTGAGATGTCGTATCATTTGTCTGTTGCATTTGCATTTAACAACCATGTTTGTAATGTATTCGTACAACATTATCCCTTCTTATTGAGCTAATTAAACTCACATCCTTATAGATTGTTTTGTAGGTGGTGAGTAGTACTAAAAGATGCCTTGTTACACTTATCCATAGGTTAGTTTCAATAGGTTAAGGAGTAAAGTGAAGAAGTCTAATGAATGGAATGAAGCTCAAGTCTCTTTTGTTTTTCTTTTGTGGGAAGATTATAAGGTCTTCTTAATGAGGCCTTATAATCTTCACTGGCTAACTATTATATACATATGTAATGCAAGTTTACTGTACAGATGTAGAGTTTCGTTTGAAAACTTTAGATTCTTAATGTATCTAAGATTACATAATGAACTAATCTATCTATTAGTATAAGAAAAAGTATTTTGTAAAATGTTACTTCATAAGTCTTATATACTACAGGTGCCCATCTAACTGCTTCATAGCTAGTTAAGTCATCATTTACCTTGTGTAAACTATACCTATGTTAGCAGTTTAGGGGATAGCTTCTAACCTAAGTTGATTTACATGGCAGGACTGTTATGACTCCTCGAGTTTAGGGCGTAATAGCTTATACGGCAAATGGGCTTAGGGACCCTTATACATACCCTCTCTTAACTATCTCATATACTTGCCTTTGTAACTCGGTAGCATTTCAAGATTTAACCTATAGGTAGGCTTGCTTGGTAGAGAGACTCCTAGCTACAAGTCTATCTCATGTTCAATGCATCGGATGGGAGGCAAACCTTTTAGTAGTTTACTTGGTAATAGGTCAGCAAACTCATCCAGTAAAGACTTACCTCAGTAGGTAACAGTTCCTTCTCTGATCCTCTCATCTCAAGCAACCTTCTAACTAATAGATAGGTCAACTCTTCAAGTTTCATCTCTCTTTTCAACTTGGCTTGAGTCACTAACAAAGCCTCCTTCTTTAAAACTTGACTTAATTGAGTCTACATGCCTTTAACTTACTTGGCAATCATGGGGGCTTAACTTCTCCTACCTTAAGGCTCTAATGAGCAAGTGTTCTTCCTTTTATTATACATGACCTTCTTATTAAACATCCATGGTCTACCAAGTAGGATAATAGATGCACTCATAGGTAATATGTCATAAAGCACTCTGTCTCAATAGTTTCCATTATAAATTGAAATAGTAACTTACTTGGTCACCTATAAGGATCCTTTATCACTAAGCCAATGTAGTTTGTAAGGTTTAGGGTAAGATGAGGTCGGCAACTTCAATTACTAGACCATGAAAGCAGATGTGGCATTGTGTAGCTACTACTGTCAACAATTAATGTACATAACAACCTATTCACCTTATAATCAATGTAGAACAAATTTTCTCTTCTAGTGCTAGGCTTACATTCATTACTCACCTCTATACCATGGCCATAGGCATGAAATTCCCTTCTTCACTATAGATAATCTCCTCCTCCTCGAATAGCTTGCTTTGTCCAATATTTTTCAACTCTTCTACCTTCTCATCAGTACTATATACCTTAATGTTCGGCGTTTCTCCTCGAATCACCATAGTTTTTTTGTTCGAACATTAGTTGGCCATGTATCCAAACCCTTGACACTTAAAGCACTTAATTTCACTCATTTTTCTTCCTGAGCTTTGGTCTTTCTGAAACTTCCTTAGGATCGCCTCCTTTACTCATGTAGTTTAAGTAGGTCAGCTCTTAACATTTTTACTTAGTTCTGATCACATAAGTTTGCTTGGAATAGGTCAACTAGGGGTAAGCCGACTGATAAGAACTTAGATTTTCCCTATTCGGCGCCTCTTGATTCTTTGGGTAGCTTAGATTGCTTCATCAAGTGTACCAATATCCATCGTTTCTAGAATATCTCCGATCTCATTCTTCAACTTACTAATGAATCGAGATACAGTTTGATCTTCAAGTTCAACAACTTCACAATGGATCATTAACATCTAAAATTCCTTCACATACGCATCAACACCCGATCCTCCTTACCTCAACTCCTATAACCTCTTGAATGTGTCTTGAAAATAATAGCTCAGGACAAATCTTCTCCTCATGACTCTTTTCATTTCATCCTAGTTCCTGACTTCACATTGTCCTTCTCTTCTTTGGGTAGCTTACAAATTCTTCCACTACAAGGCAACATAACTAATAAACTCGAACACATCAAGTCTGACCTTAGCATTATCAAGCACTTCGTGGTACTCAAACTTCTTTTCAATCTTATCTACCTAGTTTATGCAGTCCTCAACATCACCACTTCCAAAAAAACTAAAAATATGAATGCACAATCCTTCTACTCTAGAGGCTTGGATATTCCTCTCCTCGAGTTCATGATACTCTTCCTCCTCATCACCTATTTCCTCATCCTCTTCTTCGATCTCGTTTAACACTAGTTTATGTCCAGTAACTATGTCTACTCCTCCAACTCGATGTGGTTGAATTGGGGCATTAGCTCGACCATAATAACCATTGCCTCTCTCAGGCTATTCATTAACTCGTCCTCTATAAGGATCATTTCTAGCTCGTTGTCTATCTTCATTTATGGTAGTTACAAGACTAGCCACTAGGTTAGTAAGTCTATCCAATCAATCATTTACAGACTAAGATGTTGAACTTCCTTGTTAAGCTTAACCATTTCAAGTGCTACTCTCTTAGTTACCTAGGTTTCTTAAACTTTAGAATCGAACATTGTTATCTATTACAAAAGATTAATAGCTGAAACACAACTTAAAATTTCCTCCCACAAACTACAACAAAACAACGCCTCACACACCAATAGCTATTACAACCAACATACAAAAAAAAAAAAAAATACTCAAACACTTAACACATTGTTTTGTGAATAAGAAAAAAAGGGAAAACAAAGCACTAAATTTCTTTAGCACTAAACATTTTCCATACACTCACAACAACAATAAACAGCTTTCACAACACACTATAACAAGTTACTTAAGGTATAATGTAATAGAGACTTGCTCAAACGTTGCCAAAATTTGATACTAAGATGGTATAGATTGCCAGGAAGGATCAAACAGCTACCAATATCATGTGAGCCAAAAGGGTGGGTCTGAACTATAAGATGGTCCGAAGGATAAATGGAATTCACAAGTTAAGCAAGGGGTCTTTGTGCACTAACAGTGGATATGACTTACCAATGCCTCACACAAGCTAAAGCTATACTTGATATGACGCATAAGTATAACATGAGGTTGCTCACCACTAGTCCATGCTCAATGGTATAAATAAGAGCGCTTCAAGGTTTCAGTCCTTGTCAAGAAAAAACAAGCTCATGAAGAAGGAAGGGTAAAATGTCTAAAGTTCAATAATCACTATTCTAATGATTGTGGCTATTACAAATTACAAGTATTTATATGGCCCAATTGGGGCAAGTCCTAGATATATATCTATTATAAAAAGGATTCCTACTAGAAAAGGAAAAGGGAATAGATTACAAAGGTAAAGTTGTAAACAAACAAAGGAATATTCGCTTATAAAAGGGTAATACAGATGTCAAAAAATGATGCATGTGTTAACTATCTAGTTTGTGGTCTCGATGGTACTGCTTGCAGAATAAAGCTAATTTTGAGTAGAGTTCATTAAGTCAGATATCAACAACTCCGTTATTCAAAGCTTATGCAAGGTTGGTCTAACAGGTGACCATTCTTTAGCTCGGCCTCAATTGGTCGAATCAAAAGTTAGTAGCTCAGCCTTAAATGCATGTCAACTCAGCCATATGAAAATTCAATGCTTAGCTTTAGCATAGCAATAAGTGGTTAGCTCATCAACTGGTTAGGTACCTTGAAAAACTTCTCAATGAGGCAAAGAGACGTTGGAACAGATTACCTCAATGGTTCGTGATGGAAAATACAATGTTTTTCAAGGCTTAACTCTCCTCGGACAACTCGACGAACCATATAGGTAAGTCTTCAAGTTGAGGAGCGAGTAGTTGGTCCATGATCCCTATCAATTAAGGTAAGGGAAGTTAGCATTATAAAATAGCACATGGCGGTTTATGTGAACATACCTAAAGGTAGGGTCTATATAGTGACAGCTTTTTGTGTAGCAACATAGCTAATAAATATGCAAGAAGTGGAACGAAGGGAGAATTTGTTTATGATGCTATGTGATACGCTATAATGTAGATAGGCTACACGCATAACAGTATTGGGTGAATGTAGGGGGTAAGTCTAAGCAAAGCTAGGGCTTGAAAGCTAAATGGTAGTCAAATTTTAAACAAAAACCTACTTACTAACCATGGATATGACACACAAAAGCCATACATGTACTTAGCAACAAACTTGATGTTATGCATAAGCCAACTACTAAGATCACTCGCTACTATTTCTTACTTAAGAAAGTAGATAAGAGTTAGGATATTGAACTTGGTAGCAATGCTTACACAAGAATAACAAGGAAAAATAGGACTATACACTAAATATTAAGATGATGCTCAAATGTACAAGATAGGCTTTTATAGCAACCTCTTAAGGACATATGGCAGAATTAAAAAATGACCTAAAAGAGTAAGTTGCTTAAAAGAGAAAAATAAATGGTTTGTTGTTATACATAAGGGGCAAAATGGACTATAAACTAAAAGAATGTCCCTTACAAATAGTACAATATATGAAGATGTCAAAGAGATATATCAATTGACGCTTGACGCTATCTAGAAATAGAACAACTGATTTTATATGGCAACAAAGCAAGAAGGGCTTACTTAGACAACTCAAACTTTGGCATGAAGAGCTCAAAAATAGGTTGAAAGACCTATTGGATAATTTGGCTGAGTTGTTAAGGAGTTTAGGTTAGTCAAGCATTCCATTCCTTAATAAGGTATAAGTTTAACTAACTATAGCTAAAATATGGAAGTGGAAAACAATGTGATAACTAACAAATCCACAAGCCATTCAAATAGATATTATGCACCACTTGGATACATGTAGAACTTTAATCCTCAAGACACATCTTAGTGTAGTAGCCTAGAGTTCATTGGAACTCCAAAGTTAAGCATATGTAAGCTAAAACAATTCCAAGATGGGTAGCTTCTTAGGAAGATGTTATTTCAAGGGACGAAAACCATAAGGCATTTCATGCTAAAGAAAACAATATCTCAATAGGAGTAGTTCCAACAAGGTTATTACAAGTCATTTTAGAGTAATCCACCAACTATAAGGGTAAAGTCCTACTTGGTGTTAACCGTAGACCTATATAACAAAACTAACAAGGATTTCCGTTCTATAAAGGCGGTAGATTATAATACACCTTAAATACTAGATGATGAAAATCTAATCACTAAGGTACATTTTAGTATTGTGGCTTGGAGTCATCAAAACCTTAAGATTAAGTGTGCTACGGCTGGTACAATCTTAGGATAGGTAACCTTTTGGAAAGTTACTACACTAAGGTACTAAATCGTGTGATATACCATGCTAAAGTGAAGAATACATTGATGAGAGGAGTTTTTCTTAGGACAATACAATTGCTCGCCACAATTCTTGCTAAAAGGATCGATAAGAGCTATAAGTTGAACTAAGTAGCTAAGCAAGCTTAAGGACAACAATGGGGAATAAAATATAGAATATTCAAGTGTATGAATTAATTCAATTGTTTTAGCTATACAAGAAAGTGGTATTTAACCTATCTTTTAAGACATACCCTGTGTATGTAACAATTACAAGAAAGGGAATTTAGCCTAAAAAGGAAAATAATAGGAATTAAATATAAGCTAAGAGGGTAGAAATGAGAAAATACAAAGAGAATACTTAGAAAATGTAATATAATATGGATAAAAGTGATGGATATATGTCATTATCCATATATGTAAGAATCTAGCCATGTATAGGTAACTTCAAAGTGCGCTAGAAATAGGTTGGCAGTTGGTTAATTTGGAAGGAGTTTAGTAGTAAAACTATGCTGGCACCTGTCATATGTAGCTTAGACATAAGTTGGCATTGGGGAAGGTCAACATTTCACTAAATAGGTCAACAAGTTGCATAGGAAGCTTGAAAAAACCAGAGCTAAACTATTAGTCCGGCTGGTTAAGCGATTGACCAAGTAGGTCAAGCTAATAATCCCAGCTACAATGCGGCGAATGGTGTAACTATGGTTTAGTCTGTAAACCCCTAAAATTTTCACCCTAAAATTTTCATCCTAACATTTGAAGTAGACTTAAGTGTGTTAGATATTTCTAAAAGTTGACAAGGCTAGTGAAAGTGAAAATCCTAAAACAACTAGTCAATCGCATATAAAATTTTTCTACCCTAAACGTATGTAAACCAAAGATTTAATCCGAAAGTGATAAAAACCCTAAAACCATAGTTTTAAGAATATAAAAACACTAATTCACCATAATTTACCCTAAAACCTTAATTGATAATATAATCTTAGTTTTATACTAAGTCATTGTTAAAAGATTAAAGATAACTTTCAATCATTCATAAATACATATAATACTAAAGTAATCCCTTAGAAATTAAGATATTGCATCATAGATCACATTTATCTTCTAAGTATATAAATAGATTAATATTATATAGACTTAAGAGCTTAGTTGATGCTTATATTACATGTAATATGTATTAATACCCTAAATGACACTTTTCATGATAATTACATTAAGTAGCTTATCAAATGATTTATATAGAATATAAATACCTAAAGGAAGATCTCATTACCTATTTTTACTAATTATTTCAATAAACTCCTTATTTCTTTTCATTTCCTTAATTTTTCTCTTAATTTTTCTTAATTAGCCCATTATGTACACACAAATTCCACTTAATTTCGAAGAGTTGACTAAGTCAAAGGTTGACCAAGTCAAAGGTTGACCAAGTCAACAAAGTGTCATTTTCATCTAGATTTTTCTGCCATTTTCTTGATTTTTCATTCAATTAACACATGTCACATGTCCCTTTTCTTCCTTTCCCTTATTCTTGCCGTCCACTCTTATCCCCCCCTCCTAAACCCTACTTGTCTTCAATATAAAACACAAAATCCATTTTCTTCTTCCCATTTTAATTGTCACTCTTTTGTCCCCTTTTCTCTCAAACTTTTCAAATCTACTTCCACATTCAACAACTTTTTATACACTAGATAAATTAATACCTCTCTTACATATTACAAGGAGCAAAAGGTATGTTGTTATGTATTTTTCCATCTTATTTAGTAGTTAGATGAATAGGTTAGGTTAAGGTAGGAAGTTTATGTAATATGTGCATATATGTTGTTGAGAGTGAAAGTTCCAATTTTTTAATGCTTAGAAGTCTAGGAATCCTTAGTAAATGGAAGAAGAACATGTGTACATATGCTTAAGTATGTGTATATAAGAGTATACTTGGTAAATACATGTAGGAAGACCCTTGTACATAAGTACCCATTATGTACATAACCTAAAAAGAGGTATATAGTAATTATACATACATATACTTTGCTAAATATACCCTTAAAGTGCAAAAAAATGAAATTTGTAAAGCTTTCTTAAGAGATTACTCTAAGCATACGAAAATATACATAAAAATACGTATGTCACGGTATGTGTATATGGGTATGCGTATTAGTATACGTATAATTACACAAGTGTATATACTAGTATGTTAGAAGTATAACTATATATATAACATATGAATACATAAGGATAAGAGTACATATGTAATGGATGATGTAAGTAATGACATAATCAAATGATGACATAAGTGATGATATAAGTAATGACATAAGCCTAATGAAATCATTAATTACTAAAATAAAACATAAAACTAGCCAATAAGAATAATTAAGCTTCAATTGTTAGAATTTCAATAAATTTAGTCTATAGTATAAAACACAGGTTTTAACATCTAAAATGGACATCACCATGTAAGCGTACATCCGAAAATGATAAAAATAACTATAAATTCGTAAATATTAGAGATAGAATAAAAAAGTTACATACGATTGGCGATAAAGTCTAATTGGATAAAAATTGATAGTAATCTAAGTAGAATTAGGTAAATAGATATCTAAAATTACTAGTTAATCTAATTGCTTACTATCGTTATTATATCATAATGATCAGGTGATCTCGATGCGAACGAAGATCTCTCGATTGATTACTATGACTAGAGTGAGTCGTCATGGCTAAGTGAGTATTTACCCTATGATTCCATGCTTGTATGTAATTGCAGATAGTGGACCTAAATGATATTGTTAATTGATTATTGTGTGGGGTCGAGAAATGCTTGTATATGTTAATATGTACTAAGTTGTAAATTTACCTTAAGTACGAATAATGCTTTGTTTATTACATGGTAGTATTGATAATGGTTGTGTGTACTATTGAATGGTCACATCATAATTGGACTTAACTATACTCGGCTTATAAGAAGAAACAGATAAATGCATCAACAGCATTGTATAGACATATTCTGGCCGTCACATCACACGAAGGTAGAGAGAGGCCATTTGGGGGTTGTTATTATAAATTTATTAGTTATGTACAATGTACTCGTACAAAATGACTTTACCCTGACCTGCGGGACTACTAGGCATTGGAGGCGACAACCACTTGACTAAGGGTTGAGTTCAAAGGCCTCCATTTAAGGGTAAATGTGGATTGTGGGAGCCCACTCACGATTATACTAGAACTTTGTCTTTATGAAAATAAAGGACTTATTTTATTTAAGTACGGAATATGGAGTTCCGTAGTAAAGTAAGTTCTAGTATAATACCCAGATCTAATTGGTATCGTGTATACTCCAACCCTAACTTCGAAGGGCATTAAATCTAAGTTGCATATATTGACTAGTTAGCTATACGTATTGTTTGGCAATCTATTTGTCCATTCATTCATATGCATGAATATAATGTATTTATAATTTGCTTATTGTGTAGCTAAGGGTTTTGCTCACTAAACTTAGGCTTACACCCCCTTAAACTTTTGTTGTAAGATAGCTTATTCATCGACGTTAGCCAAAGGATGCTATAGGTTAGCTTGGGGACTTGGGCAAGAGTAGGCCATCCAATGTGTTGAGAAAACTGATTATGTCGACCTTTACTTATGTATTTTTGTTTTGTTAGTAATATAGACCTAAATATAGTAAATTACTGCTTACTGTAAACTTTATAGTTTAAATGTTATATAAATATCTTATGTAGTGATATCCTTTGAATCTGTACGTTTCTAGGAAGCTGTTACATAATATACAAGACTCTACATGTTCGAGTGACAAAATCCACCCGTGATACGTGCACTAGCCCATAACAAAAGCAGTAAAGATTAAAGCATAAATCCTATCTCCTTATAGATTGTTACTCAATTCTTTCCATGAAAATCATCATACAAATGAATTTTTCAATTTGTTGCCAATTTTCATACTGATAAATGAAATGAGATTTTATAGATAGAAATGTAAAGGCGGCGCCCTAAACTAGTTTTCTTAAAGCTTGTAAATTTCAATATCTATTATAATGAAATACATTACGCTCTATCAAGATTTGGTAAAAAAAAAACTGCAAGTCGCGAATCGATCCATGAATTGAATTGAACCGAATAAAAAAAAAACGATTATTTTGAGAACCATTCAATTCATGGTTTAGTTCAGGAAAACAAACTAAACAGAATCATTTTAAACCAAATTAAACCATTTGGTTAAAAAAAATTATGTAATTGTTTAGACCTTTCTTTTTAAATTTTTTTTATTAATCTTAATGGATTTATCAAAAGTTTTATATTTTATTCTTCTTTTTTCTTATTTCTAAATTAATTATTAAGATTAAGTTGAATAAGTTTCATATAAAATTTCACATTTAGAAATTTTCTTCTTTTTATATGTTTTCAAATTAAAAGTCTGACTTTAGCTCTTTTTACGTATCTTTTATCTTTTCTCCAATCTTTAGTGAGTCTTTTTTGTCTTCTTCAAATCGCTTTTGAATATGTAGCTCTGCTTCTCTCTCCACATTGTTATTCGTTGGATCAAAGTATCTTATCCTCATTCAATCAAGTTAGGTTTATTGAGATCTTATATAATTTTTTGTTAGGTAATATTAAATATGATAAATATAAAAGAAATTAATCGAAAACATATGAAATTTTAATAAAAAAAAAGAAAATATATTATTAGAAATAAAAATATTTAATAAAAATTTGATATCTATGATCTAAATCATCACTTGAACCTAATTAAAAATTTTACGAACCAAACCATATGGTTATATTTAATTTTATAAATAAAATAACATATTATATTAAGTTTGATTCGATTCGATAAGGAAGCACTGAATTACATGATCTATATCATCGAGTTTCATGTATAACATAACTTGAGCAAGATACATCCATAAATCCCTTCTATCTAATCTAAAGAAAAGAAGGAGAATATTAATGGGTTCCAGAATTTATTGACTGGCCAAGTACTTTCAGTGGACTTCTTCTTTATATTCCTCAAATTGTATGGTAAATTTCAAATAATGTTATTAAAAAAAAAAAAAGAAGACGTTTTATATTTTTAACTTTTAAGAAGTATCCCGACATCCATCGATCTTGTCGGCCATATTGTTTAAAGAGAGCATGTATTAACTCGAAAAACTATGATGATCGACAAGGCTAAAGTGAACGTTGCCCATTAAAGACGTGGTCGAATAGTACATGAATAATAAGGATAATTGAAAATCTATTTGTACGGAGTAGTAAAGCGTAATAGGAAAATGCTATTATTAAATAGTCCTTGAAATACCAAGTTGGAGAACGGCACAATTATCAGAGTGTTCATGGAAAAGCTCTCTTAGTTAAAAGTTTTTGTCACTGAATGTGCCTGATCCTAGAAATACATGTTTCTCAGCATTTGGACTCGTTAGTTTTTGTGGAATTTTAAGAGTGAACACTGTTAGAAAACTTCCTCTCCATCCTCTGGAAGTTCATTCTCATTGAGAATATATATAAAAGTACATCAGCTCATTCTATCAAATACATCAACTTTTGACAGGTAACATAAATTAAGGATGGCCATTCATTTCTAACAAAAATTACAAATTATCTTCTTAATTTACTCCATCACTTAGGAGTATTATAGAAAAATCTTAAATCCTAACACTCCTTTAAGATTTTTCTTCAAGACTCCTAATCCTGCCTCAAAGCTTCAAATTTGCCCTTGGATATTTCCTTGGCCATTATATCAGCAAGTTGCTCCTCAAACCTGCAATGAGTCAGTTGAACTTCACCTTCCTTTTCGGCTTGCCTTATGACATGAAACTTGACATTGATGTGCTTAGTGTGACCATGGTAAACATGACTCTTTTCCATTGATATCGCTGATTGATTGTCAACATATATTATGGTGGCATTCTTCTGTAATTGGTAGAGATCAGCAAGTATTTTCCTCAGCTAAATGGCTTGATTTGCTACTACGGCTAAGTCGATATATTCAGCCTCTGCAGTAGATTGTGCCACTACATCTTGTTTTTTAGAAGCCCATGAGAATATTCCTGAACCAATTAAAAACACATATCCTGTAGTACTCTTCATATCATCTAGGCTGCCAGCCCAATCACTATCCAAGAACCTCACTAATTTTCCATCTTCAATATTACCTTTAATATAACTTGGTACATGTTTAGCAGCTCCAAGGTGTACTTGACCAAGTGATTGCATGAATGTAGAAAGCACACTTGCAGCAAACATTAAATCCAGTCTTGAAGCAGTTGAATACAGTAGAAAACCCACTATACTTCTAAAACGAATTGTATCTACATCCTTCCCTTTATTTTCTTTTGAAAGCTTTTCATTATGAATCAAAGGAGTAGCAACACAGCCAACAGACCTGCATCTCTCCATCTTGAACTTTTTTAAGATATCCGAAGCATATTTCTTCTGGGAAATGAAGGTACCCCTATTTGCATTGTTAAATCTCCAATCCCAGAAATTATGTCATGTGTCTAAGATCAAATATTTCAAATACAACTTCCATTTCATTCTTAAATTCATTTATAAGTGAAGAATCACCACCCATGAACATGTCATCAACATATATAGATACAATAAAAAATTTCCCATCTCTAGTTTCTTTAACATATAATGTGGCCTCACTTTAACTTTTAACAAAGCCACAATTCAAAAAAATGAGATTCAACCTTACCATACCAAGCTTTAGGGGCCTGTTTTAGGGCATATAAAACCTTATGCAGTTTATAAACATAACCTTCCTTTCCTGGAACCTTAAATCCATCAATCTGTTTAATATATATTTCTTCATTTGAGTCTCCATTAGGAAAAGCTGATTTAACATTCAAATGCAATACAACCCATTTCGATTAAACTGACAAAGCCAACAATAGTCTGATTGTTTCATACCTTGCAACTGGTGCAAAGGTATCACCATAATCAACTCCAGGCTATTTCATTTTAGTTCTGAAAATCCACTTTACTCCAATGATATTTTTGTTTTCGAGCCTTTCTACCCATTCCCAAGTGTAATTCTTCTCAATCATCCCAATCTCCTCCTACATATCTCCATTCATCATATCTCATAGCTTGTTTGATGTAGACGTGTCTAAATATATAGGTTTTCCAATTACGCTTAATAAGGATATAACTTTTGATGCAGGAGAAGTTTTACTATTATAATACGTTTTCAAGAACTGATTTTTTAGTACTATAGTTATATAATAGGAAAAGCTTGACTAATGTTAATTCAGGCCTGAAAAACGCTGTTTTAAGCTCGTAACAAGCTCTTTTATTTTTTAGAGATATTTTTATACAATTTTTAAGAATTTTTAGGGTTTCTTTTTACATATAAATACTTTATTTTTGTCTTCTTTTTTTTTTTTATGAATAATTATTCTAGAAGAATGGAGTCTTTGAATTTCCTTCAATTCTTTTCCTTGCAAACACTGCATCATTGTTCAAAGGAACTGGGTTCTAAAATTGCAAAGCTGCACTTTTCATAAATATCATACAAGGATCTTGTCTTTAGAGCTTGAGAGTCTGGTTAGGAGTCATCAACCTCACCTAATTCTTTATTGGGAGCAGAAACAGCTGCCTCCATGTTCCTTGCTTCTCAATTCGATTTTTATCCCAATTCCAATAAGAGCTTTCATCAGCAAGTACATCTCAGCTCACCGAAATCTTTTCTGTCTCCAAATTAAACACCCTGCAGCCTTTTGACATAACTACATATCCCTAGAAAATTCCCAAATTTGCCTTTCGATCCAATTTGCTTCTATCAACTGAGGCAGTGTGAATGTAGCAAATTGAACCAAAAATTTTCAAATGTTTCGCTGATGGTTTAGTCCCACTCCTTGCTTCAATTGGGGTTTTTCCCTTCTATTGGCTTGATTGCTAGCCGATTTAGGAGGATCACAACGGTGTAAAAAGCTTCTACCCAAAATTTTTATGTTGATGATATGTTAGTTACTGGGACAAATTCTGATGGCATTGCAAACCTCAAGACTTTGTTGCATGATAAGTTCACTATAAAAGATCTTGGTTTTGCTCGGTTCTTTCCTGGTTTTGAGATATGCAGGACTGATCAAGGTACTTGGGTCAACCAACACAAATTCATTGTTGACATGTTGATTGAAGCTGGTTTGTCAGGAGCCAAACCTTCTGCTATGCCACTTCCAGTGGTTTTAAAGCTGATCAAGTGAAAGATGCGTTTCTTCCTGATCCATCCTTTTATCGCAGAATGATAGGACGCTTGCTCTATGTTACTTTGACTAGGCCTGACATTTGTTTTGCTGTACATTGCTTGAGTCAATATATAGCTCAGCCACAAACAGCTCATTTGCGTGCTCTGTTTCATTTGTTACGGTATCTCAAAGGGATGATTGCCGTAGGTCTTTTCTATTCTTCTTCCAACAGCTTAGAGTTGAAAGGTTTTTCTAATGCAGATTGGGCTCCTAGTACAGCTGATAGACGTTCCATCTCTAGATATTGCATTATAATTGGTGATTGTCTTGTTTCTTGGAAGACAAAGAAACAATCTACTGTTTCTACATCTTCCACCGAAGCTGAATATCGCAGTTTGGCATTTACTACTAAGGAAGTGTTATGGATAACTTACATCATGTGTAATTTACATTTGTCCTTCTCTTTACCTGTTACACTATTTTGTAATAATTGTTCCACTTTACCCATTGCCACTAATCCATGTCTTCATGGCCATACCAAGCATATTGATATTGATATAGATTTTGTTCAAGATCATGTTCGCACTAGTTTTCTTCAACTTTTGTATTTGCTGTCTGCTCATCAAGTTGCCAATCTTATGACAAAGGGTTTATCTAGTCAACATATTCGGTTTCTTCTTCACAAGTTGAATCTTCAAGAAGCTCCAACTTGAGGGGGATATGAGAGTGTATATATTATTGTACAGCTGGCTTTAGATTATTTGCACATGTGTGTTAGTTTAGTTAGTTACAGTTAGTTAGGATTTTCACTGCATAAATACCTTCTCCTCCTCTGTATTTGACCTGATCAATTTTTCAGAAAATTGATATTACAAAACCTTCTTCTTGTGTCAAACCAAGAGCACAGTTTCTTGCTGCAACATTTCCAGTTGAATAAGCTGCAGATTGTCCAGGTTCAATAATTTCAACGAGAGTTCTATTCCTTCCTTCTGAAATCCCACTTTCCTATGGCAATTAACTAACCGTCAGCTGGTGTCCAATTCCCATATCAGCACAAAACTTCATGAATTACTTCAAGGTATACTCCTTCCCATTATCAGACCCCAAGGACTTATTGTGCCGCTGCTTTGGAATTCAACCATAGCTTTAAACTTCTTAAACACAGAAAAAACACATGCTTTACCGCTTAAGAAATAAACCTAAGCCATCCTTGTGAGATCATCAACAAATAGTACATAGTATTTGTTGTTACTCAAGTATTCCATGTTCATTGGTCCACATGAGTCAGTGTGAACCAATTACAGTTTTCCTTGGGCCCTCCATGAAGAATTTACAGGCAACTGTTTCCTATGTGATTTGCCAAAGACATGAGCTGCATATATCATCATCCAAAGAAATTTCTGGCAAATCTCTTATTATACCCTTTAAGTACGTATTTTTTAAAGCAGCAACATTGAAATGCCTGTACTTTCTATGCCATAATGAAAAGTTATCCTTTGCCACATAATTTACACTATCATATCAACCATAGAAACTGTTGCAATTACACAGCTATGAGGGTCAAAATTAGAACAACATTTACCCTTAAAGGATAAAGAGTAGCCATTATTGAGCATTTGAACTATACTCAACAAATTATGAGCTAAATAAGGTATGTATAAAACATAAATGTATTTGATACCTTGTTTGGTGTGTACAGCCACTGAGCCTTTTCCTTGAGCTTGGACCACCTCACCATTGCCAAGTCTCACCCTTGTTTTGACTGATCTATCCAAGTTGTTAAATATCTTTTCATCATTGGACACGTGGTTAGTGCAATTGCTATCTATAAACCAAGTGCAACCAGTAAAACTCGAATTTTTTTGTGAAGCCATAAATAAAGTGTCAACAACCTCCTTTTGATCTTCAGTAAAATTAGCTTGGTGTTGGATTTTCTCTTGCTGCTGGTTTTCTTCTTGTCTGCAATTTTTTTCAACATAACCCATTTTCTTGCAGAATCTGCATTAAAAAGGACCTTTTCCCTTAAACCTGCAACCCTTCTCCAAATGATTATCTCTGTAGCAGATGTTGCAAACTGGAACTTTCCCTTTTTTTCTTGGTTGCTAGGTGACCATATTTTTCCCTTTTCTATCTTTATTATAACCTGACTCCCTTCACTCTTTTATGGGCTGCTTACCCTTACATCGTGCTTGGAATGCTCCTTCTGTCACCCCTTCATCCCTCATATTAGATCTTTGTTTGAGTGTTTGAAGTTTACTAATAAGTTCTACAACTGTGTCTTTAAGTCACATGATTCCGTAATTGCATAAATTTTTGCTTCAAACTTTGCCGGCAAACTTATCAACATCTTCTCTACAACCTTTTGATCTTTAAAGTTTTCTCCTAACAACCTTACCTTATTAGCAGTGTCAAGAAGTTGTGAAGAATACTGCTTCACTGTTTCTTCATCCTTCATTCTTAACATCTCAAATTCCCTTTTAACATTAAGAGCCTTACAACTCTTATCCTCTCATTTCCTTCAAATACAGCCTTGAACTTGTCCTAGGCTTCCTTTGGAGTTTCGCACACCAGTATCCTAATGAAGGTAACCTCAGTCAGAGCTGAGTGCAGGCAGGTAAGTGCCTTGGTTTTTTTTGCCATATGTTTCTTCATTTGAGCCAAAGTGGGATTGGCCCTAAGAGTTGGAGGATCTTTGTCATCCTCAACATCCCATAAACTTCGAGCTTTCATGTATTCCTTCATCTTGATAGCCCGAATATGATAGTTTTTGTCATTAACAACAGGAGCCCTGATCACGATAAAGCTGCTGGAAGCCATCTCTCTTTTCTTTATAGTGCTTGATCTCACTTGATCTCTCACCTTCCTAAAAAACTGACCCATAGCTCACAGATTCCTTAAAACAAATAGCCCTGATACCATTTGTCACTTTTTGTGGAAGTTTAAGAGTTAACACTATTAGAAAACTTCCTCTCCATCCTCTGGAAGTTTGTTCTCATTGAGAATGTATGTAAAAGAAAACAAAAGACAGCTTTCCATAAGTCATGAAATTCGAAACCTAATACATCATCTCATTCTATCAAGTACATCAATTTTTGATAGGTAACAAAACATAAATTAAGGACAGCCATTCTTTTCTATCAAAAATTACAAAATATTTTCTGAATTTACTCCATCACTTAGAGGAGTATTACAGAAAATTCTTAAATCCCAACAGGACTGATATTTAATACTGAAAAGTACAACCCGAGGAAATGTCCTAGCAATGGACATAACTCAGTGATTACTTTGCTATGATGAAAACCTAGCACAGCAATGATCACAAAATGATATGGAAAGTATCCATAATGCCTTCCATTCGTTTTTCTTTTCTATAAAGTAGAACAATACTGCTTGCTTTAGAGAATCTTTCAGAACAGATATGCACATGCATCCCTCCACAAAAACCATTTATGATCTTCCATCCTTGAACATCTGTTTATAATTCCTTTGGTAGCAACAACCGAAAAATTTTGCCCAGCATGAACATGTTGCCTGCAAGATGTACACTTTAATGCTACAACAAAGCATTGTAACAATGTCATTGTGTTATTCTTTCTTGTGAATTTACATGTTTGTCCGTCACTTTGTCTTTGATGCTCAGTTGAGCGGAAATGAATTTGAGAGCAATTGACAGCTACATTTTTTCCCCTTGAAGACAACTGCTACTAGTAATGCCTATTCTATAATCTTCTAGGCATATAATCAATCTAATTAATCCGGGAACCATATTGATGAGTGAAAACCAGATGACACTCTTTTACAGACATTTATGCTGCTGATGGCTTCTTATGGAGAAAAAAGAATAAAAATAGTGGAGTAGGGCATACTTACTATCTCTGATGTCTCGCTCTGAATCCCAGCATTAGACCAAGCAACTTCTCCCTTAACATTTCTGTTTCTCTCCATTTGGTTCATGTGCAGTGTGGAATTCATGCTGCCCCAGTCAAAAGACAATGCACCATCTAGTTTTCCATCTACAGTTCCGTGCTTGTGATTTGATGTTACCATAAATCTGGTGGTGCTTTCCTCTTCTTCTGTGCAACAAATAACTGCAGGGTCTTGATGCTTAGGCTCCTTCTCTATCTGGGACTTATCAGGAATGGTTGAATATAACTTCGCCAAATCAATTGAAAAATATGCATCACTGAATTGGTAACTTGGAGTTGCAGGGTCTAGAGAAATGAGAGCCGACTTATCCTCGCTTTGTGATTGTGCTACATCCAGAGATGGTTTGATGGTGTTGGACATATTTTGACTGGATTTAGAATTTGAGTTCCTTCCATTCCCAACGCCAAGATTCTCTTTTGTCAAATTCGGATTCTCTATTTCAATAGATTCAGCCACCTCTCTTTGTGAACTTCTTTGGCCGATGACCTCAACAACACCCCTTGCCATATTTTGAGCCACTAACTTGGTCCATTCTTTGCTTACGTTAACATTAAAAGCATTGCTCCGTTCTGTATCTGATGCATTGGAAGGACACGAGGATTGCAGCACTGCATTTGCAGCAGGCGATAAGTTGGAATGCTGATAAGATCCTCCTCTCTGATTAAGTATAGCACAACTGAGATGCGTATCAAACTCACACAGGCTACACCGATATACCCATCCTTTGTGGCTTGGCTTATTGCATAGATCACACTGAAACTCGTATGGAAGTGAAAATTCCAACTTGAGTAGGTGGGGGTGAGTGTTGATTGAAACATTAAGAGGCATGGCTGAGCATAGTACATGATAAAAAACATTACAAACATCACAACGGTAGTACAAACCATTAATTCTATGTCCACAAGCCCTACAGGAGAGGTTGCTCGAGGAACTGGAATTGGATGGTGTATAAAGGAGTGTCAATAGGTGATTTACATGTGCAGGGTGCTGGAGTTTATGCCGCATATTGTAGCACAGTCGGTGTAGAACAAATGAGCAGGTCTTGCAGTAGTAACAACCCATGTCAGGCAAAATATTTAGCTTGCACCCAGAACAGTGCACATCCCATGGTCGTGGTGGTGCCGAGTTTTTGTACTCAAGAAGATGTTCGTGGCTAAGATGGTGAAAAGCAAGTTCACCGGTGGGGAGCTCCATCACTTTCAAGTTCACACACCTCCTGCCTGTTTCATATGTGTCTCCGCTTTGATGTTGCCCCTTAAAAGTCTCAACTAGAAGTATCCTAATAGGCATTGGACACCAGTTTGCATAGGGATTGGAGTTGTTAGTTTAAATCTCAGCGCATTTTGCTATGGAAAATATATGCAAGGCATATTCCGTGAAATGCTTTTAAAATTATATAAGTGAAAGTGGGAGTGGAAACCATTATTTTCCTTCGTTCATCCAGCTAGCTGAATACACCATATGGGGTAGTAATAATCTGCGCAAGTGCCGGCTTCATATTGAAGTTTTTTTCATCTGTCCAATCTCAGCTGCGAGGTAACACGTAGCGAACAAATGAATTGCCGGCCAAGTATCACTAATAAGTCATCTGATTTTGGCGGCTTTCCTCAAGCCTTGTTTTGGCCGCAAGTATTCCAAATTCTGAAATTAATAATAGAGAAAAACTCGTGTCTGAACTTGCTCAACGTGAGGCATGTAACCTATCTATCATTCATTGTCTTCACAGCCTCTAAGCTAAATAAACAACCGTAAAGAAGGCAGTTACAAAATCAATGGATAGCATAATTTATTAAATGATGCCTTTGAAAAAATCATGCTGCAAATTTTTTTTTCATTTTTTCCTATTTAGAGTCATAATATCTTTTTCTTGACCGAGAAGCAGATCCAAATTAAGCTCTCAGGGAAGTGGAAGCTACATTTTGGATTAAAAGGGTTACGACTATTTTGAAGGCATATTGACTGAAATATATACCTAAGAAATTATAATATAAGCAAGACAAGCTCCTAAATCAACTACTTAGGTTTTTATTATAAATTAGCGGTTGATATACTCGCATTACGTATGCAAAATATAAAAAATAAGGAGAGAGAGAGAGGTGCAGTTAGTGAGAGAGTGTGGGGGAAGCAAGAGAGAAAAAAAAGAGACGTAAGTGTAATTAGTAGAAAAGTGTGAAAAAGTAAGAAAGTGGAAAAGGAAGAAAGAGAAGATATAAAATAAGTACATAAATCAAGAGAGAAAAAAAAAGCGTAAATAGATATATTTATCTATTAGTTATAATTTTAATAGTTCATTTTATTATTAATTTTTTTATTAAATAACAATAAATAGAGAATAAATATGTAATTTAAAAAAAAATGATTACTTAAGATCTTATTTACTTTAATAATATAAATAAATAGACGGTCAATATTCTATTCTTTTTATTTTCACTCTCACTCTAGAAAGTGCTTCTTTTCTTATGGCAACCTTTAAGTGCGGATTCCACTTAAGGAGTGGAAATCGGAAACTCAAGTATTATTTAAAAGGAAAACTATATTTTATATTTTTACAAATCAGCCATTATTTTTTAAGTTTTATAAAATAAGTGATTTTGTTAAATTTTGTCAAATTTTTTATTACTATATACACATGTTAACATATAATAATTGGTTCACATAAATACAAAAAATGTCTAACGTTCATCTATATATACGAATCAGTTTTTAACTTTTTTATTTATTTCTCAATGTATTCACACATAACATAAAAACTAATAAATGGACTTTTTTATAAATTTGTTAAAATGTTAAAGATTAAAATAAATTAAATAAAAAGTTAAAAGCTTATTCGTATTTACAAATAAGTATTAAAAATATTTTTATACTTTTCTCTTCGTTAAAGGAGGAAAAACTAATACGGAATTCTCATTTAGGTCATGGTTTTCAACCACGTACGTAAAACCGTATGGAAAAAACGAAAGCAAAGAGGACATAATGTAGGTGTTGAATGCGGGAGTTTCGTGTTGGGTGCTATCGATAAAAGCGTTCAGGCTCATTGGAAAAAGGTTTTAATTAAAAAGATGCGTATCATTCCACACAAATATGGTTTAAAGAGAAGAATCGAAGTTTTCTATCATTCAAGGAAAAAAATTATATTTTAAAGAAATATAGTGGTGATTGTTTTTTTATATGAACATTATTGGGAAAAAAAATTACAAAAATACAGCATCTAAAAAAATAATAAAAAAAATACCACACTTGAAATCATCCCTTCAAAAAGCAACTTTCATAAGCATTTATATTAGCTAAGCACTTCTTCTTCCCCATCTGCATGCAAACAGATTCTTGAAAACATTCTCTCTCTTAAATTTCCGAGGAAACCCTTAATCAAATCAATAATTTAGATCTATTTTTTAACGAATCAATTATAGAATCGAAATAGTTATGTAATATAGATTTATATTATGAGAAGTTTTTTGAAAATGGGTAAATAATCGATGCACTATTATCTCTTTCTCTCTCTAAACATCAAAATAAGAAAAGATATGATTTTTATTCATTGTGATTCATTTTAAGTATACATTTAAAAAAAAAATAGTGTTATATACATGATGATACATTGCTGTAAACTAGTAATTTTTTGGACAAGTGTATATGTTTGCATGTGATATGTTATTTTAAACTTTACTACAAAAAGGTTTGATTTTTACTCAATTTGATTCGTTTTAAGTATATGTTTTTCAAAAAAATAATGTTATAACTTCATACATAATGATATATTGTTGTATACTGGTAATTTTTAGGATAAGTGTGTACATTTGTATCTGACATGTTATTTTAAATTTACTACAAAGAGGTATGATTTTTACTCGTTTTGATTTATTTTAAATATATGTTTTTCGAAAAAATAGTGTTATCACTTTATACATGATGATACATTGTTGTGTATTGGTAATTTTATACTCGTTTTGATTCATTTTAAATATGTCATATGTTATTTTTTAAAAAATATATACTAATTATTGTAAATTATAATAAATATATAATAATGTTACTAAGAAGTATTCTTAACATTCATTAAATGAGATTTTTAAATTTTATTACGAAATAGTTATTGGTGCTCTGTATACTTTGAAAAAAAAGCAAGGAAATAAAATTTTTCACCTCTTCATAGAGGTATATATAGATTGAAGTTTAATTATCAATTTATTGAAAAATGGAATTAATATATAAACTTATGTAAATTTTTTACAAGTAGTATTAAAACAATGACATAACAATATAACATAGACATTAGTATTATATAATTTTTTTAAATGATGACTTAACAAAATTATTTAATTAGTAATTCTATAAGAAAAATTCCTTTCCAATGCAAGTAATCAAATAATTGGTTGTTAATTATACCAATTAGCTTTCATAATATTAATTGTGAAAAGAAATTAATGGTACAACAAATAAAATAAATATTATTATTTACTAATATTTTATGCAATAAGACATATTAGCTTTCATAATATTAGCTATAAAAAGAAATTGATGTCTACTAGCATAAGGTTGTATTTATATACACGCATGTTGAAATTTTTGTAGCTAATGTGGTAAACAAATATACAATTAATAATATAAGGTTGGTTTGTTATGTTGGTAGAAATATTGTGGAAAGAGCGGATGAGATGGGGTATGAAAGACATCGAAGAATAATAGTCGGAGTTCCATTTGAGACCACGTATCACCAGGTAGCTAGAATGATATATAATCAGCTTCGAGTTAATATAACAACGCACCAGATCGAGCTGATTCATAGATGCCCCCTCATAAGCGAGACTAGGGACATGTTTTGTACCATCCCCATCAACAATGATTATGATATCCAACAATTGAGACTTCCTCAGTAAGGCATGGTGGAGTCAATGGTTAAGCAAAAATATATATTGAAATTCATAAAGTGAACCCACCACCAATAAGCCATGTTACAATTAAGAACAATGTTAGACGACACAACGATAATATTGGACAACAATTTGAAACCGGGGTGTTTGAATCCTAAGTAGTCCCATCAAGTCGCATACCGGGCACCAGACATATATCTAATAAACCTAATGTCTTGATTACCAGCAAATCAAATAGAGATACTGATGTAGAGAATGAACTAGCATTCACCGACATTAATGAACAATTCGATGATATAGATCATAATGCCAACATTGGCCTAAGTGAATGTTGGTTATAGGAAATGAAAGAAGCACAAAGGTCATGTAGATGGAATGATTGGAGGCATGGGTTATCAACATCTATGGACATAATTGGGATATCAGAACCTATGCCTTTCCACACGTCAAGTGTAGGGGATGGACTAGTGGTTAATGATAGTATAAGTGGTAATGAATGGAGCTTTAGCAATGAATTGAAAGTCTGCATGCACTGCATCATGTTATAAACCACCATGACTTAATCATGAAGGAATCTGAACCGACATTATGGTCTATCAATGCATTGATTGGGAAAAAGGGTTGTAGGTGGAGACCTAGAGCTTGTAAGAAGCAACATGCAAGATGCTTTATGATAACTAGGTTCGTAGGTCTACACACGTAGCTTAATCCTACAATTAGCCAGGACCGCTTGAAATTGGACTCAAACACAGTATCCTACTTTCTTATTAAGGATGTTCAAGAGTTACTAAGCGTTAAGGTAAGACACTTACAGGCAACTATTTGCAAGTAATACAGTTATACTATTCACATCAAAAGAATTAGGGAAGCAAAGTGCAAAGCGCAAAGCACAAAGCAATTGAACAGGTTTATGATAAGTGGGAAGAATCATATGTGGTGTTCCCATATCTACTAAATGAGATCCGAGAGGCTAATCCCGGTACTATGATTGAGTAGAAATGGCGAGATAGTGATACTATCAAGCATGTGTTCTTTAATAGTCTTCTAAGCATTCAAACCATGCATAAATGTGTTTATACATTACAAGATTGTAGTTACAATCAACGAAACATTCCTATATGGAAAGTATAAGCATAGACTACTGATTGTGACCGAAGTTGATGGTTAGAATCATATAATCTCACTTGGTTTTGCCCTAGTTGATGAGGAATGTTTCACTAGGCTGGAGTTGGTTCATAACATATATGCTCATGTACGTTAGAAGAGATCATACTGATATATGTTTGATTTCAAACCGTCATGCTGGGATCCAATCTGCAATACAGGGTGAGAATGCAGCATGGCCAAGGGGTTGGTCTTAGCGATAATGTATTCGACATGTCATCGGTAACTTTAAAGCTTGAACTAAGAACAAAGAACAAAGATTGCAAAAAGATGATAAAGAAGGCTGCTTATTATTGAACCTAAGGTTCATTATTTAATTTTGATGAGAACAAAACAAAAAGTATATAATTAAACTTATTATTTTTGAAGAAAACAAAACAAGCGGATGATTAAACTAAGTATTATTTGATTATTTTGAGATAATTGAATAAGTTGAATTAGCTTACTTAATGATTAAATATATCAATTATCTCTACAAGAAATTTAATCTTTTGAAGTGGTGATCAAATGATCTTGAAGTTATATTGCAAAGAGTATTCATTTGTTGTGTGTTAAAAGAATTTTCAGGTGATATTTAGCCTACCGGGTTAAATGCTCAAGGAAGAACCAAGCTAACGGTATAAAGCCCTGGAAAACATAAAGAAAAGCTCACTAACCTGGAAGAACCGGCTTACCGGTTCACTTGTCGGTAGATCAAAGTACCAGTATGCCAGTAAGTCAGGTTTAACTAGTTGTTGCAGTATTGAATGCATTGTAACGGGAAGAAATGAATAGGATAATATAAATGCTCAACAACCCGACCAAAGACAGTAGAGAACTAATCTTTTGTTGCAATATTTCAACATTCTTTTGTATTCTTGTTGTTGATAATTCTCATTGTCTCTTGTACCACAAATTGCTAATATTTAGAGAGATTTGAAGTGTAGTACTTATAAGTTATTAGTTGCAAGTATTGAGAATTAAAAGTACTATACCAATATTTCTTGAGATTGAGTTTTTGTATTGTGAGTTGAGATTGAGTTTTGTGTTGAGAGTTGAGATTGTGATTTGTATTGAAAGTTACAAGTGTGAAACTTATGTAATGAAGTTTGTGTTTGTGTAGCTCTTGGAGCTTGGATTGAGAAATCAATAAAGTAGTGTGAAGTCCTCAATTGGAGGCATTATGTGTCCATAGAGACTAAGGGGTGGTCCGAAATCCATGTTATATCTGTGCTTGATCTTTTTTATCCTTATCTCTTTTAATTTCTGCACTTATTATTATTCTATTATTACTTTGATTACTCTTATTATTGCATTTATTTGTTTATATCGGAAAAGAATTACAATTTGTCCGTAAATTCAATTCACCCTCCCCCACCCCCTCCCTATTGAGTTTAGCCTAGTGTTCTTCAATTAGTATCAAAGCTAGTCTCTAATCACTTGCTTAACCGCACATTAGAGTAAAGGTCATGGTATTTAATACATTAGGCTTTATGGAAGGACAAGCTATAAATAGACCACCACTCTTAACCGAGAATAATTATCCTTATTGGAAATGTAGAATGAGTATATTCTTAAAAGCACAAAATAGACTATTTTGGAAAGTAGTGGATAAAGGACCATTTAAGATAAAAGGCAAGGAAGAAGATAATTATATCGATAATGATTGAAATTTATTAGACTTAAATGAAATAGCTATGAACATCTTGCATTATGCCATTAATGAAAATGACTTTAATAGAGTTTGTACATGTAAGAGTGCTAAGGAAATTTGAAAACTTTAGAGTGGATCCAAATGAAACTATTGATGAGATGCATAATAAATTCATCAATATCATCAATCCTTTGAGTGTTCTTAGAAATACATTTACTAACCTTAAAATAAATTCCAAAATTCTTAGGTCTCTGTTAAGAGAATAAGAAGCTAAAAGAACCACGATTAAAGAAGCTTATGATCTTAACACAATGCCAAAAGAGCAACTTCTTAGAACTCTTAAAACTCATGAGACGGTTAAAAAGCAAGGAGAGGAATCCAAGAAGAAAACAATTGCTTTAAAAGAAACCAAAGAGAGCTTTAGTAGTGATGAAAGTGATGATGATGATGATGATGATGTGGGAATGATCACGAGAAATTTTAAGAAATTCATAAAGTTTAATAGGAAATTGGCAAAAAATAAGGATGAAAACATATCTCGGTCAAGGAAGGAGAAGAAGGAAGTAATCAAGTGTTATAATTGCCAAAAATTAGGTCACATTTAATAATATTGCCCGAATCTTAAGAAAGCCGAAAAAAGAGCAAGGAAAAAGGCTATGATGGCAACTTGGAGTGATTCAAGTGACTCAGAAGGAGAAATGTGCTTTATGACAATGGACAATGAGGTATGTTCTATTTCTAGTGATTCTTCATTTGATGAGCTCAAAAATATATATAATGAGTTACTTAGGAATTTATTAAGGCTCAAAAGAAGAACAAAATGATGAAACAAATGATGATTGAAATAGGAAGCGAATTTGATTTATTTAGAAATGAATATAATAAAGTGAATGATGTCAAAGAAAGTTTAGAGGAGGATAATGAGCACTTAAGATTAGAAGTTGATGAATTAAATAGAAACAATGAAACCTTAAATCTTAGGAATGAGGAGTTGGCTAAGGAAAATGATCGATTGAAAGAAAAGTGCAACTCTTTTGAAACAAAAGTTGATAGCATGAAAAATGAGGATAATATGGTTGATAGGCTAGGAGAGCTTCAAATTGAAAATGCTATCTTGAAGTCTAGCCTAGATGATTCAAAACAAAATATAGCCGAGCTCGTAAACGGAGAAAAGAATTTAGATAAACTCCTTGCCTTTGAGAGGCAAGGATTGAACAAAATTAGAATTGGCTATAGTAGGGAATATATTTACAAGTCTTATAAAAGTCACTTTCTAAAAGTAATAACTAATACTTATAACTATTGTGATAGATATGGCCATATTGCACATATGTGTACAATACGTCACAATACCAATTTGAATCATAAAGGTAAAATGGCTTGGGTTTCAAAAGGACAAGGATATATTATTGCAACTAACCACAAAGGGCCCAAACTCACATGGGAACTAAAGAAGCAATCACATGGGTACTAAAGAAGCAATCACATATTTTATAGGAACTTCAAGTGGGAGCAACTTAAGAAACTTGAATGGAGAATGCTCAAAGAAAATTTGAAATGCCTCCAACAAGGTATTTGATTCAAGAAATTCATTCAAGTAGTCTCCATACAACAACTAATATATTTTGTGTACACTTAAAGTTCTCTACATTTGCTTAAGGCTTCCTTGTGCACATATCTACCATCTCTTGATTTTAATGTCAAATGTTAGCTCCCACATGTTTAAATATGCTAATATTTTATGGTTAAATAGTTGGCTTGATTTGATCATGAAGCTATGCATAATTGATATATTTTCAACCATATTTGAGCTCAAATAAGTATTTAGGGATTTAACTAGTGTTTTTGCAATTACTAGCTTTGCAAGCTATGCTTAAACTCTCATCATGTCATAATGCACATATAAATCTTGCTTAGAATGGATAATTCCAAATATCATACTTGTTGTGCACATTTAAAGTTTCTCATGAATACTTAGAATCATGTGCACACAATTTTGCCATGTTTCGATTTCCATGTTCAAATACAATTCCCGCATGTTTAATTTTGTCCATAGATTGTGGTTGAATGATTAAGTTGGCCTACTTTTGTTTTTATGCAAATTTGACTCTTTTAGACTCAAATTAGGCTCTTATTGTCGTTTGAAAAGTCACGTGATCGTGTTGTCTATTTGCATACTATATGTCTTAATCATGCTACCCTTGTATCTATAGACACCATTGAAACCTGTTTAGAATGCCAAATTATCATGAACTTGATTGAGTATATATGTATGAAATTAAGCTCAATTTGTATTTAATGGTTGATTTTAATGATTTCAAGTTGTGATTTTATAACTTCCAAATCCTTCTCATGATATTTTCCTTCCAACATGCTTGAATATGATGATGAAACTTACTTGAAGTATTGATTTGTGATAATTAAGCCCCATTGCTTAAAATTAGTCATTCATACATTTACATGGCTTAATAGTGAACTTTTTAGCAACTAATGACTTAATTCTTGTTAAATCTTACTAATGTTGCTGAGATACTAGCTTTTCACACTTAAGTGAACCTAAGAAACATGCTCATATAGATTTCATTTATAAAACATAGCGTTTAGCATGATTTAGGCACACTTGAAATCATTCATAAGCAACTAAGTTGATATATGCACAAATGAATTATGCATTGTTTTCTGTGCCTAAAATCAAGTCTCACATGTTTATTTTCATTCCTAAATGATGCTTGAGTGGTCAAACTAGCTTGATTTGAATTTCGTACATATTTGACCTCTCTAGACCCTTTTTAGATTCTAAGTGCATTTTGGAGCATTTCATGACTATTTATGCCAATATGAATGTTGCTTGGTTTGATCATGCATTTTTAATGCTTCTTAGTATCTTTCAAATATGCTTAAACCATAAACTTGTCTTGAATTTGAGAAAGAATCCACACTTGCTCAATAGCTACATTTATGCTTAGCATTTGATTTTAAGGAACTTGAGTAGTGATTTTTCAATTTGTAGAGCCATAAAGCTATATTTTGTGCCTACCATACTCAAACATGCATTTGAAATTTGCTTAACTTGTTGGTGTGTAAAAACTCAATGTTTATGCACCTATTTTGCTCATTCAAGAACACTTTCACTTTATCATGAATTACTTGGCTCTATAGACTTGATTCGGATGAATCTTGGCTCTCTCATTAAAAATTGAGTTTTTTAAGCCTTAACAGACTTAAATATACTTATTTGAATTGTTAGGATGTTGCTTGAATCTCTAGAAATCAATTTAGATTGGCAAACTTGCTCAATCAAAAGACCCTACTGTTTTTCTACAATTCTGCAGACAACCGGCAAGCCGGTTCACCTAAGTACAGGCAAACCGGTATACTACTTTAGTTTTTCATTTATATTCGATTATGTTCTTGTAATCGACAAGTCGATTCACCTAAGTACCAGCAAGCCGGTATACTCCTCTATTTAAGCAAATTGTTTTGGTTCTGTTCTGAGAACCGGCAAGCCGGTATACTATTTTCTATAACAAATCTACAATAGTTCTATTCCTAGAACCAGTATATTAGCTCCCCATACTACCAACTTACCGGTACCACTATTTCCAACCATAAATAATGTCATTCCTTTCTCTCTCTTTCCATCTTCTTTCTAAAACCCTTCTTTCTCTTCTCCTAAACCCTAGAATCCTTCTCTCTCTTTAACCTTCCATCTCCAAACTCTCAAAATCATAATCTTTCTTCATCAATCATCTCTAAATCCACCCAATCTCTCATTAATCCCTTCACTTATTTAAATCACTCTCCTCTTCTCCTTCACATGACTTTCTCTCTCTACTAACCCTCCATCCACTATTAAGATGCCACCTTGATGAACTATAGCAACTTCTTAATGAACTATCACTACCTATCTTGCCTTATTCCTCCTCTAGTTTAAAAATGATGATCTATAAGTTGTATGAACTGCTAACTTCCAATCTATTTTGTATACGCTCTTCATTATGATGTTATGAATTTAGCCATTAGCCACTACTATTGTTATTTTCTATTATCTTGCCTTAGCCCTTATCTTGGCTTTTATTGCTAATGTTAATTATCTATATTGTTTACCACTTATAGTTCATATATCTCATGGAGTTATTACACTCCCCATAGTTGGCTCACATTTTTGAACATTTGATGTGGTATGGGTTGATCTTGATGGACTCATTATAGAGATTTTATTTGGCATGATTTTTTAGCTTCTTTGATTTCACTTTTATAAGGGGTATATCCTAAGGCTTAAGCTTAGATTATGCTGAAATTTTGACTTGAATCCTCTTCACTGCTTGGATCCTTCTCTTTTTTTTTTTATGAGGCCAAAGGGGGAGAAATATTCAAGTTATTAGAGCATCAAAACGTGTATTACATCAAATTGTTAATAGTTACTCAAAGATGATATTGATCTTATAACTTTAGCATATTTTGATTTTTTGAAAGTTTGATATATTCTTTATGTGAAGTTATTTAGAAGTGAGACTTAGTTCCTTAGCACATCAATATACTCTCATTTTGCAAGCACTCGGTTGATCTTATTCAATTGTCAAATATCTTGAAATTGAGTGCTAAATTGAAGGGAATATTAGATTGAGGGGGAACATTTAAAGTATAAGGGTTTTCTCCTCATTAAAAAGGGGGAGATTGTTAAACCTAGGGTTCATTATTTGATTTTGATGAGAACAAAATAAAAAATATATAATTAAACTTATTGTTTTTGAAGAAAACAAAACAAGTGGATGATTAAACTAAGTATTATTTGATTATTTTGAAATAATTGAATAAGTTGAATTAGCTTGCCTAATGATTAAATATATCAATTATCTCTACAAGAAATTTAATCTTTTGAAGTGGTGATCAAATGATCTTGAAGTTATGTTGCAAAGAGTATTCATTTGTTGTGTGTTAAAAGAATTTTCAGGTGATATTTAGCCTACCGGGTTAATAGCTCAAGGAAGAACCAAGCCAATAGTATAAAGCCCTGAAAAACACAAAGAAAAGCTCACTAACCTAAAAGAACCAGCTTGCCAGTTCACTTGCCAGTAGAGTAAATTTTATCGGCTTGCTGGTAGATCAGAGTACCGGCATGCCAGTAAGTCAGATTCAACTAGCCGATGGAGTATTGAATGCATTGTAACGAGAAGAAATGAATGGGATAATATAAATGCTCAACAACCCAACCAAGGATAGTAGAGAACTAATCTTTTGCTACAATATTTCAATATTCTCTTATATTCTTGTACCATAAATTGCTAATATTTAGAGAGATTTAAAGTATAGTGCTTATGAGCTATTAGTTGCAAGTATTGAGAGTTAAAAGCACTACATCAATATTTCTTGAGATTGAGTTTTTGTATTGTGAGTTGAGATTGAGTTTTGTTTTGAGAGTTGGGAGTATGAAACTTATGTAATCAAGTTTATGTTTGTGTAGCTCTTGGAACTTGGATTAAGAAATCAATAAAGTGGTGTAAAGTCCTCGATTGGAAGCATTATGTATCCGTAGACCGAACTCTACATTATATCCGAGCTTAATCTTCTTTATCCCTATCTTTTTTAATTTTCGCACATATTATTGTTCTATTGTTGCTTTGATTACTCTTATTATCGCATTTAGTTGTTTATATTGAAAAAGAATTGCAATTTGTCCGTCAACTCAATTCACCACCCCCCTCTCCCTTGAGTTTAGCCTAGTGTTCTTCACTTACTAGTTGCAACCTTAAAAGTTTTGCGCCTATTATGACAAAGTCAACACTATGAGCCCCTATACTAAAGCTTACTTTAGAGGCCTACATCCTAAAATGTAGATGCTAGCTTATGACATCAGAGCTCAATTTGGTTATGGGACAACAAACATTGCAAAAAGTTATAATAATGCCTTGCATGATGTTAGGAACTTGCCCATCACGACACTATTTAAGAAAACTTTTTATAAGTGCAACGACTACTTCAATAAACATAAAATCAAGTTAACAGAGCAAATGGGCATTAGCAAAGCATTAACAAAATTCGCTGAGAGAAAGTTTGATAGTTGTCGCAAAGTGATCAACAATTACCAAGTCATGATTTTTTACTACAGTAAGCAGATATTCGAGGTCATAACAGCACCCAAAACAATGACGTATGGGCAAAAAGGAGAAAATACCCATAGGTTGCCCTTAGGACCGCACAATATACTTGCAATAAGTAGCAAACATACAAAATATCATGCTAATACGCTATAGCTATTATGGGAAAAATGAGCATGGACTATGCTGCACACATTAGGGATTAGTACATGATGTAGAATCAGCTACATGTATACACACATTCCTTCATTCTCTATGCCAATAGTTCTAATTGGTCATATCTTGACATTCCTATGTAAAATCCAGTTACAACATCAAAAAAGGTTAGGAATCTAGGTAGGCCACGAAATAAATGATTCTAAAATGAGATAAACATTTGGGAGGGACTATTAACTTACACTTGTGGACTATGCAGTGAGGATAGACATAATAAGAGAAGATATCCGCAACAAGGAAGACAACCAATGTTGAGTGGATCCATCAATAGTTTACATATTGAATATGAAAAAACCCGTGATAATATTTATTGATTATATATATAGCAGTGTATTTAAGAAGTAGTTATTTTTCCTAACTTTTTATTTTTACCATATGAGTTTTCTAATAAGCTCATAGATTTTCTTTCCTCTTTAGTACTTGCAGGAGTAGATGGATCCAGGACCGGTAGATAGGTCACTACTTCACTTACAGCCATCTCATAGATCTGAGCTATTATGGGGTGTTTAGGTGAGAAACAGAAAATGAAAAACATACTTACAATTTATTCCATTTCTTACACTGATTGTAAGATTATTGCTTCTTTCTTGGTTACGGGAAAACTACTTTCTCAAGTGCCATAGACATAAGGTGATATTTAAGCATCAAGATGGACAAGAGATCTCGATAGATCCACTTATGATCCCGTATCTAGAGCAATTAGGCATAGGTACACTTATGATCCCCGTATCTAGAGCAATTAGGCTTCATTGGTACGTGTCAGGTTCTCTTCATTCAATTGGATTGACACTTAATTACTACCTAAGTTGAGCAATGGAAGGAAGAGACACATACGTTTCACTTCTACACTGGCGAGATGATGGTAACGTTACATGATATATCTTTGCTCATAGGTCTGCCAACCACCGGCGATGCAGTTACTAAAATGATAGCTTCTATTGAGTGGCCGAGCTATGTCATTGCCTATTAGGAATTCACCTAATAGAGAGTGCCTTAAAGGGTGCTAAATTGAAGTTGTCATAGTTGAAGGACAATTTCACCAACTTACCTTTTCTTGTAGACAAGGAGACAATACAATACTTTATGAGGGAACATATCATGTAGTTGATCTAGGGTATTTTGTTCTCAAACAAATCTAATAATGTCATACACCTTATGTTCCTCCCTTTCCTATCAGACCTCGCCATGACCAAGTGATATACGTGGGGAGCAACTTACTTGGTATAGCTATACCACCAATTTTGTCTGGTTTCTAGGGTTGATGCAAGAGAGATTAGTAGTCCATAGTGATTCTATAGGCTTAGGCATGGGAGCATTTGCTACACATTGCCCCTTTGCATCATCAAATTATGACAGCTATCAATAGTTGACCACTTATGAGTCAATGGGGGACAAAGTTTGACGTAATTGAGTTGCTTCCACATGCGGTTAGACAGTACGGAGATGTATTCAATTGCCAATGTTCAAAGCAAGTGCATATTTACAAAAACCATTCCCTTTATTCATTTAGTAACTGTTACTTTTTTTATCCTTATTATTGATCATCAATTCAGTTTGTTTTGATTCCATATGACCACAATGATGTTGCTAAACTCCTTGCTTATTATCAATATGCAAGTGACGTATGGCTAACCTGTGTACCACTTATATGCTTCAACATCATGAAGATGCAGTATCCTAACTACGTGGCTTAATAGTTTAGTAGGATGCAAGAGATCCTAGCCTACCCTAATGCAAGACGGGCCCTATACAATATCGACTTGAAGGGTAGGATAAAGATAAATTAGGTAACCTACCATGCAAATTGAGTAGCATAATGAGAAGATCACCGAAACCGAATAGCTCAACTACGACTACCACCTGGTATACATCCTGACTATGTCCCCTGGTACCAGCAAGTTACCTACAAATATATCAACCAGTCTGGAGCTTCCTAGATGTACATAATACACATAGTTTCTTTTTCATTTACACTTTTATTTTCCAATTTACATGCAACTCAAACTTTTGCATTCATAATGCAAGCAGACTTCATACATAAAGTGCCACACATGTCATACGAGGACATGTTATCTAAGTAGCATCAAGTAAATGACCTCATCTAGGGGATTATCGGGGTCCACTTAGGCAACCTAACTCTACCCAATCTAGATGTCAATAAAGACAACTCCCTACCGGATGAGCTACAGAGAGGCACGGTTATGGGGTACATGGTCGTCGTTGAGTTAGGGGTCAAGGACGTAGACAGCTTAATGTGGAGATTCACAATGATGCTTCTTCCCTATACTTTTCGCTGCAAGCATCTCCCCTACACTTTTCGCCACTAGCATCTCCCCTACACTTTTCGCCACTAGCATCTCCAAAATCATTTGGATTCTACAGGCCATTCCTTGAGGAGAGCTCCGAGATCCTATGTGTCATACCCTTATCATCGGAAAGACCTCCAATAGTCAATTTCATACCCTCTTTGCACCATTGAGGAGGTCAATCAGAGATTCTCAATATGACATGGGCAAAGGAGTCATGTAGATGTAACCTTCTTCGGTCCCCATGTATGGATCATTTTTAGATGCTTATAATCAGGACAGCAGACAGATCACACAATTGGATGCGACCTATGTTTCAACCACAAGATAACATAGAACCTTAGGATGTTCAATGTCAGGGTCCTTTTTTGTAACATACTTATAATAGCAAGGAGCCAATCTTTTGTATATATTGTAACATAAAGGGGGGGGGACTTTTTTTGTGCATTTAGGAGCCTTACTATTATTAGAAATTTCCACTTTTAGAAAGTGGTGTCATTTCACTAGCTTTAATGTCTCCTCCTACCAGGCCTAAAAATGTTTGTAAAGCTTGTTACGGAGGTGTAAGTACTCTTCTGGATTAAAGCTCTTACTAACTACGTTGGTTGACACGACTAACAACATCTATTACATACACTGTATCCCCGTATACATACATTGTAGCCTTGTATTACTGTCAAAATTAATAAAGTATGCTATTCATTTTTCCATTCGTGCTTGTGTCCCTTATATTCTATTGGCTTTCTTCCTTAGTTATATTGCTTACAGGTTTAGACCTTGTTAGTCAACATTGCCTATGAGTTAGACTTGCTTACTATTGTAGAGGTAAGACAGTAAGCATCGCATGGTTTGTTTGTGTGCTAAAGAAAGCCCCGAACCATGACAGTTGGTATTAGAGCCTAGGTTATTTCAGCGGAAACAACCATGACACAACAAGAGAAAGTAAGCAAGGGGCTAGATGGCTTAGAGGAAATCCTCAAGGGATTGTCTAAGTGGATGGATGATTTGGTTGTACTGTCAGTAAGAGTAGCTAAAGTTGAGGCCAATCATTAAGAGATGAATGTTAAGATGACTAAGATGGCTAAGAATTTCGGTGTTACAATGCAAACACTCAAAGGGGAAATGCACATAATGATCGATGAGGCAAGACAACACTTAGAGACTCAAGTGGAAGACTTAAGAAGATGAGTTATTACTCGTGCCTCAATTGAGACTATTAAGGAATTGAGGGCACAAGTAGCTATTTTGACTCGGGCTGTAGGAAATGCTCTTACCCCTACCCCCATACATGTTCCTGTTCATGCAAGACATCTAAAGATGCTTAAGCCCAAGGCATTCACTGGCATAAGGGACACCAAGTTGTTGTAGAACTTTCTATTTGACATGAAGCAATACTTTGCTACTGTGGGGACAAATGATGAGAGAGTAAAGGTCACTATGGTTGCAACTAAAGGAGTATGATTATGTGATGCCTAACAAGCTCCCAAAGGAATTACCTCCTAAACGGTCAGTGGACCATGAAATTGAGTTGATTCCTAGTGCCAAACCACCCGCTAAAGCTCCTTATAGAATGTCGCCTCCCAAACTTGTTGAATTGAAGAAGCGATTGGATGAGTTGTTAGAGGCAGGCTTCATTCGACTCTCAAAAGCACCATACGAGGCTCCTGTTCTATTTCAGAAGAAGCAGGATGGGAGTTTGAGATTATGTATTGACTATCGTGCTCTAAACAAGCTGACGATGAAATATCATTACCCGATTCCACTAATTGTTAATCTATTTGATCAACTGAAAGAGGCTAAGTATTTTACAAAGCTGGTGAAACCCCGCAAATTTAGCTATTTAAGGTAGAATTGAGCCATAATTATAAATGACTTAAAAAGTCATTAAGGCCGAATAAGATAAAAATTTAATAAATCGTAAATATAAATATATTATAACTAGTAAAAACCTTAGAAATTGATTAAAACCTTAAATCGCATACTAAAACCCTAAAAACTGACTTACACATCATTAACCAAAATTGAACCCGAATTTGATCAAAACCTTAAAATTATAAATATAAACTTATAAAATAATTAAATATTACTCAATAGTGATAAAATTATAGTCGATTGCAATTTTCGACTAAATAGCCTATTCGCATGAAATTATAATGAAATCACTATAATAACTTGTAAAAATTATAGTTATATCGAGTACCAATTAAATTGATAAAATTTTACAAAAATTTAAAAATTAATTTATGATGAGATTTGTTATAATTTTTATATTTCGAAAAATTACATATATTTATTATTAATTTTTATTTTCCTTCCCTTTTATTTTCAATTTTATCTCTTTTCTCTCTTCTCTTCTTTTTCCAATTACAACATTCTGGAAATTAAAAGCTGCCCATGTGAGGAAAAAAAATTTTTCCATTTGTAAAGATTAGATAAATACTTAGCTTAAATTTTAAGCTAACTCACATGTATAAAAGGAAAAAAAAAAAAGAGAACAAAACCATAGAAACAAAAGAGGAAAAAAAAAAGAAAGAGAGGAAACAAATCCTAGAAGCAAACCGTGAGGAGAGAAAGAGAGAAAGAAAGAAGAAAAAGAAAGAAAGAAAAGAATAAGGAAATGAAGAAGAAAGAATTAGAAGAAAAAGGTAAATAAATTATTTAGTATAGATGTATGTATATAGTATATACATGTATAAATATAGTATTTGTATAATATTATTTTATTTATTTATTTTTTTAATATAACATTACTAATGCATGCATATGTGCATAAATACATAAATTAAATTATATATGCATGTATTAGGCTATATATGTATACATGTATGAACATAAGTATATTATATGGAAAGAATATGTATTATGTATTTTGTTTTTAGAATACATATAATTAATATTAAGTATTTCATTACATAAATATAGTATAAATATAGATGTATGTATCGTAACTATATATATATATGTGTGTGTGTGTATACATGTATAATTATATATATATATGTATGTATAAAGATATGTATGTAGACATGTACGTATGTAAGTATAATATACGATATGTGTATGTATGTAATAAGACTATACATAATATGTATTTAGTAATATTTTTTACAAAATAAATATGGAAACATATATATAGTTGTATACATGAGGTATATATATATATATTCATGAATATGTATTCAAATAGTATGTATAAGTATTTTTGTAAATATATATTTTATATATATACATGTAAGTTATATTTTATATATATATATATAGGTATCCATGTATGTGGCATTAAAGTATATATAATATATAGTATATGTACAACATATAGTAGATGTATAGTATACCGAATATTAAGTAGTATATATATCATATAATAGTTACTAAATAAAATAAATTTATAAATATGTAAGAAGTAGGTATATAAATATATATATATGTGTATTACCGTAAGTTAGGAATTATAAATTAAAGTAAATTATAAAATTAATTAAATATAAGATAAGTACATAAAATACGAATGAATAATAAGAAAATCATAAATAATAAAATAATAATAGCCATAATAATAATAATAATCATAATAAAGTAAAAATCTTAAAAATAGGAAAATATGCTCAAAATAATAAAAATATCGAAAATTAATATTTTATGATTTTTAAACTTAAATAATAATTTTTCTGATATTTTTATATAACAATTCGAATTGTGAGTCACAACATTTAAAACGGACCTCGTTATGAGAAAATACGATCGAAAACGATCAAAATAGACCATAAGTTTATAACGATCCGAGCTAAAACGAAAAAGTTATAAATGATTCGACAAAAAGCTCGAATCAGCAATTTCATGTAATTAAGTGAAGTAGACCTTACAAATTATAACATTAGTTAGCTTTAAATTCCCTACCTTACAAACTTATCATTATTCTTAAGTAATTTCGATATCAACCTTGAGTTGCCATCAGACTACTATGACCCTTGAACTAGCCATGGTCAAGTGAGTTTTTCCTAATGATTCCATACTTGTTTGTGCTTGTAGTTAGTGAATACAAATTATGAATTATAAATAAATGTGTATGGGGTTAGGTTATGCTTATGCATTATAATTGTTGTTAATGGTGAATCTACCTTAAATTGTAATAATATAATGTTTGTTACATAATAGATTTATTAGATTGATTGTTTGTGGCTTAGAATGATCACTAAATAAATAAGACTAAATTTTATTCAACTAGAAAAGTTAACTTGGATCATTCATAAATCATGCACTGCATAATTAATTCCGAGCAGTCACATTACACGAAGGTAGCGAGAGGCCATACGTGGGTTGATTATTGATTGTTATTGATTTCGTACGATGCACACATACGATATGACCTTACCCTGGCTCATGGGATGACTAGGCGTTGGAGGTGCCAACCGTTCGGCTATGGGTTGAGTCCAAAGGCCTTTGTTTAGGGGTGAGTGAGGGCTGCGTGAACCTACTTACAATCATATATGGAACTCATTTTGATAAAGCTAGTAATGGATATACCATTACATTTTAAATATGAAACATGGAGTTTTGTTATGAAATAAGTTTTAAAATGATACCCGGATCTAACTGTACCGATGAATCTACAACCCTGGCTTCGGAGGGTATTAAATCTGAGTTACATGCAGTACCTGGTCACCTATATATATTTGTTTGGCATACTGTTTGCCATGCATTCATTTGGTTGAACTTAACTATTGTATAACTTGATTACTGTGTGATTGAGGGAAAATAACTCACTAAGCTTTTATAGCTTAATCCCTAATAGTTTTCTCTTACAGGTTACTAGATGATCGGGCATGGGTTAAGAACTGAGGGTTGAGTGCCAACGTCGAGATGCATAGAAGTTAGACTCTGAAGACAGACTATATAATTCATTTGAATTATTATATATGTATAATTATTATTACTACCTTTAAATTTTGTAACTTTAGTAAGTTTGAGTTTTAGAACCTTACTACCTAATCTTATTGTTTAGTAGGAGATACCGATTCTCTGTGGTTCTATTAGACCATGGCTTATCGGATATCCATAGTCACATATATGTGATTGTAAGTTAATTAAATAAATAAATAAAAACTTCAGTGATTAATTATTTAGAATCTTGCAATCTCTAACTTACAAGATGATTTTCAAATCATTGGTGCACATATGATATGAAAATTTTAAGTAATCCTACTAGTCCCCCTTTAGGGTCATGACAGTTGAATCTTCGCTCAAGCTATCTTCAGGTATGCATTGCTAAGGGTAATGGGCCCAAAACAATGTGTGTAACCCAGTATAGTGCTTATGAGTTCTTGGTAATGCCTTTCAATCTCACTAATGCTCCTGCGACATTTTGTACCTTAATGAATAATGTATTTTGTGAATATCTCGACAAATTTGTAGTCATCTATGTAGACGATATTGTTGTGTATAACAGGACATTACAAGACCATGGGAAACACTTAAGAATGTTTTCAAGAAGCTGTAAGAGAATCATTTGTATGTGAAGCGTAAAAAATGTGCCTTTGTGCAAGAGCACATCAACTTCCTGGGTCATGTTATTGAAGAAGGGCAAATCTAAATGGATATGGCTAAGGTGGAAGCAATCAGGCATTAGCCAATGCCTAAGAGTGTAACGGAGTTGCAGTCCTTAAACTCGTAAATTACTATAGAAGATTCGTTGAGGGATATTCCCGTTAAGTGACAACCCTTACAGATCTATTGAAGAAGGACTAAGTATGGTCATAGGATGAGATATGCCAGAGTGCCTTCGAGGAGTTGAAGCGTATAGTGATGGAGGAGCCAATCCTCTCACTTCCTAACATTTCTAAGCAAGCAAGATGGCAAAAGTTTCTTGCAAAGTTTGATATGGAGATTGAGCACTGCAATAGGCGGACTAATCAGGTGGTAGATGCTTTAAGCAAGCGAGCCAATTTAGCATCCTTAGCATAGATTGCACACCAATCGGCGAGTCAAATCTCAACTTCAATTCAAGAGCAAATCAAGCAACATATAGGTCAAGACCTGTTGGCCAAAAATCTCAAGCAATTAGTTAGATGGTGACCTCATTTACACCAAGGGGTGCTGATTGTATGTCTTGAAGGCAAGCAATTTGAGAAGGGCACACATGAGAGAGTGCCATGTTACTTTGTTGGGTAAACATCCTAGTTAGTAGAAGACACTGAGCTTATTGAAGCAGGGCTATTACTAGCTGGATATGAAGGAAGATGTGGTGATTTATACAAAGACTTGCTTAACTTACCAACAGGACAAAGTTGAGAGACAAAAGGTGGCAAGCCTATTGGAGCCACTTCATGTGCCATCTCACCCATAGGATAGTGTCTCTATGGACTTTACCACTTTCCTACCAAAGTGGGGGAACACCCATCCATTTTTGTTGTTGTTGTTGACAAGTGTAGAAGAGACAAGTAGCTTTTCTTTAAGCATGTGCTGAAATTCTAAGGTATGCCTAAGATTATTGTAAGTGATAGGGACACTAAGTTTATATGAAAATTTTGGACAGAGTTATTCTAACTCCTAGGTTCCAAGCTGAGCATGAACTCCAGCTACCATCCGTAAAGTGATAGGCAAATAGAAAGATTCAAAAGTTTACTAAAGGAATACCTTCAGCACTTTATCAATGCTAACTAGAAGAATTAGGTTGACTCACTAGATATCACCTAGTTTTGTTTCAACATCTAGTGGAGCTCTTCCTCCAATAAGAGCCCTATAGAGATCATTACGGGCCAGCAACCACTATTACCCTACATAGTGATAGCACCATATACTAGGAGATGCCCAAGAGCTTATCAGTTCACTAGGGATTGGAAGAAGAGTTCAGAAGTAGCAAAAGTGTACCTTGAAAAGGCTTCCAAGAGAATGAAGAAATGGGCATATTAGAATCGCCGACTTAGCGAGTTCGATGTTAAAGATTAAGTCCTCATAAATATTCTTCGAGAGCAGGTCAGATCATTTAGGAATAAGGAGAGAAGATTGATCCAATAGTAAATTGGTCCAGTTCCTATCATCTCGAAGATTGGAAGAGCAACCTATAAGATTAAGCCTCCTACGTGGTTAAAGGTCGATCCAGTTTTTCATGTTAGCGTCTTGAAGCCATATTATCTAGACATGGAAGACCCATCTCACAATGTGTCTAAGCGGTCATACGTTAAGATCATGTTCAACCTAAGTTAAGCCGTAGAAGACATCCTTGCAAAGCAAAAAGTCAGAGATCCCGCCACTGGAGAAGAATATAAAAAATATTTGGTCAAGTGGAGAGATCGAGGAGAAGAAGAAACTAGTTGGGAGACTAAAGAAGATCTGAAGCCTTATCCGAGAGAAAGTCAACCTTGCCAGCCAAAAAACCTCTGCCACCAAATCCAAGCTCTAGTATATATTGCCAAGGATGTCAATAAAATTAAGTGAGGGAGGATGTCAGGGTCTCTTTTTGTAACATACTTATACTAGTAAGGGGCCATTCTTTTGTACATATTGTAACATAAGGGGGGTTTTTTTGTATAATTAGGGACCTTACTATTATTAGAAATTTCCACTTTTAGAAAGTAGTGTCATTTCACCAGTTTTAATGTCTCTTCCTGCCAGGCCCAAAAATGTTCATAAAGCTCTTTACAGGGGTGTAGTACTCTTATAGATTAAAGCTCTTACTCATCACATTGGTTAATCATGATCGATGGCACTTATTACATACATGATACCCCTATGCACACACATTGTAACCTTATATTTTGTTGGAATTAATAAAGTGTACTATTCATTTTTCCATTCATACTTGTATCCTTATATTTTGTTGGCTTTCTTCCTTGGTTGTATTGCTTACAGGTTTAGATCTTATTGGTCAACGTTGCATGTGAGTTAGGCTTGCTTACTACTATAGAGGTAGGACAGCAAGCACCGCACGGTCCATTTGTATGCTAAAGAAAGCTCCGGACCACGACACTCGGCCACTGCCTCGATAATAACGCCGACATCATTAGCTTTGTATATTTCACTTCTAATTTACTTTCTTTATTTTCAAAATAATATTTAGCTATTTTTGACAATTTACTTACATTTCGTAGAATGGTTTCATTTCTTCATAATTTAAAGTTATTAATAATTTTTTATGTCGATTCAAAATGCATATATCTATGTAATACTGAAAGAAGATAAAACCAAACATCTCACAAAGAAATAATTGAATAAAATTTGATTGATTGACTAAAAAAATAACTGTCTATTCAACATCATGTTTCGATTACACTTTCAACTAAAATCATGCAAGGGTCCACTAAATTTAAGGTGATGCAATTTTCAATTGCAATTGCATATAAGCTCGACTAAAGTTAAAGTGGAGGGGTAGATAAAATGTAAAATGTGGGTTTATTAAAATAATTTATATTGAAATCGCCTATTGATTAGGCTTATACTAAAATTGCCTCTTAAACAGGTGATTTCAAGTGCAGTATTTTTGAGATTATTTTCCCAAATATGCGATTTTTGTAATTTTTTTCCCTTTTCCCAACATTATCATAGTAGGAAATGGGTTGTCCAAGAAGGTTAACAGATAATGAAATAACGAATAAAATAGATTTTTTATGGACTAAAAAAAATAAGAAGTTCTATGCTACTTAGAATAGCTCTTTTTATAGATTGAAACAAATAAGTTCTACACTGTTTAAAGTAGCTTTTTTTATGAGCTAAAAATAATAAGAAATTTTATGCTATTTAGAATAACTTTTGGGAATTCACTTAGGAAAAAAAATTGTAGCTTTTAGGAAAAGGATGATCGATTAATTCATTAGGTGTGTCTCATTTATTTAGAGAAGGAATAGGTGTGTTTGCCCCTTTGGAAAAATTATTTCCTAAAAAATGGTCATGGTGAAAATAATTTATGAAATACGATTGTTAATTCACATTTTTGACATGCGATTTAGCTTTTTACCTATAGACGGCCACATGGCAAAAGAAAAGATGAAATAATACACAAATCAAGGGATGATAATGTGATGTCACATTTCAGAATTGCGATTTATAATCACAAAATAAACTTGCAATTTTTTGGTAATTTTACTTGTACCTTATACCATATGGCAATTTATGATAAAAAGAAAAATCTATAAACCCTGTAAATTTTGGTTTGAACCCTAATTGGACCAGAATGCCCTAGATTACTTTACGGGTTGATGAGACTAAATAAGTTAAAAATTAATTAAATCACAAACTTGAATATAATATAAATAGGAAAAATCCTAAAAATTTTGATCGAAACCTTAATTGCATACAAAAACATAAACCCTATGCACACGTAAATACCAAAGATTAAATCCAAATCTGATCAAAACCCTAAGCTCATAAACATAAGTTTATAAAATATATAAATTTACCCTAAAAGTAATAAAACCCTATTTGGATACGATTACTAACTAAAACACTTAATCGCGTAAAATCACTAATGAACAAATAGAGATAACTTCTAAATGTTCATAAACGCAAAGAATAATAACTTAACTAATAAAATTGATAAATTTTTAAATATTAATTTGTGATTATTTATGATTTTATATTTGTATATATATATGCTAGTTTTGTGTTAATTTAATTATTTTAAGTTAGTTTTACTATGTATTTTATGTTTATGTACTAATAACTATACATTAATTTTGTATTCTATAATTCTTTCCACAATTGCATAATGAATTATTTTAAATGTTATTTAAAAATTTAATACACATTTTATTTGAAAAGCCAACCTAATAATCTTTTATTTTTCTTGTCTCTTTTTTCCTTTTCCTTTTCTTTTTCCTGTTTTCTTTCTTACTTTTCTTCTCCACATTACTGTCCATGTTCAGCTGCCACTTGTTCTTGTTTTTTTTTTTTCACATGTGATAAATTATGTGGATTAAGATTAAAGAGGATAAGGACTAAGTCAAATCAAGCCTACCCTATATCTTATCCATATTTTTCTTTTACTTTCTTTTTACTTTTTACTTTTTCCTCTTCCAATTTGCGTTAGCTACAGCATCCTTGTTTTACTTCACTTGTTTCGTTTATTTTTTTTTTAAAATAAAAGTCAAGATAACACACATATATCCCACTTACCCAATCAAAATTTCTCCTCCTCATTTTCCTTCCATTTTTTCTAAAACTTCTACACACAATCTACTATCCTTCAATTATATATACTAGTATCTATATCTTAATATCTTCTTACTAAGGACAAGAAGATTGAGAAGGGTATTTCCCAAGAAGATAAAGCATAATCAAGTAATATACTATTTGTATTTAACTTTTTTTTTTTGTAAATATGAGATATGTGTATATTTGGTTATACATGTATCCTATAGAATTTCATGTATTTTAGGAATATGTAATAGAGTTCATTTTGTATTTGCTTTTCTTTGTATTAAAGCTATTTGTACATGCATTGAGATTATATGTAAAGTTGTATTTTTATGTATATGTGTTCATATATGTATGTAACCATTTAGGTATATAACTATCGTACATATATGATATAATTAAATGTATAAACATATGGTATATAGAAATATATATATGCATATATAACATGTATGATTGTTTATTTTCATTTTCTTATATAAATATATATATATATATATATATACATGTATATGCATCCAAGTATCTATGTACATGTATAGTACATATACATACGTATAGTACATAATATATTTAAGTTATTAGACATATATGTTGGATATATCATAAAGTTATACATGTACATATATATAAATAAGGCAAGAAGACATAGGTATACAATTGTATGTATAAGTATAAATATATGTATAATAGTTGTATAGTATAGGTATAAGTATATGTATATGCCTAAATAGTACATGTACAAATATACTAAAATATTAAATCCCTAAATTATGATAATGTAATATATATATATATATATAAATACATGCATGTATGCTATGAGCATTAAGAGGGAAAAATAGATTAGTTTTCAAATTTTAGTAAATTATAATAATAACAATATATGTATAAACATTAAATAATATTACAAAATTGGAAAAATATGAAAAATTATAAAATGAGACATGGACCAATGAGGAGCTGCTATCTCAGCATCCTCATTTAAATAATTAATTTCACAAATTATAATAAAATAATAGTAATTAATCAAATAGAAAATTATAAATATAGCAAAAAAAAAGGTTTAAATGAGAAGTTAGCCTTAAAATGGTATAAGTAAATTATTATAAAATAGACTTAAAAATAATAAAATTTCAAAAATATAAAATTTAGAAATTTATTAAATCATTAATCCATAAAGAAAAGCTTAAAATCATAATTTATAAATATTTAAGTCAAAATAATAAAATTCATAACATTTTAAAACTATAATGAAAAATATAGATTACAACATCTAAAACGGACCCGTTATGCAAAAGTACGTCTAAAAATAATAAAAATTGATTATAAGTTCATAAAAATCGAAATTAAAACAAAAATATCATATGCAATTGATGAAAAAGCTCAAATGGAGAACTATATATAGATAAATAACAATTTTTGGTAGATTTTATTAAATACTTATGTAGATTAAGTATCTTACCTAAATATTTAACGATAGAAATCAGGCTATAGAACCTTTGACCCACAACTAAGCCCGCGGACTAGAAGGCTTGGCAAGGCGGATTCCCTTGTTTCAGCCAACTCCTACTGAAGCCAAGTATCTTCTTGCTAACCTATCCTGCATGCTAAGCCGAATGACTACCTACTTCTCGAAGGTTGTATGTCAAGAAATCGTATGCTGAGAAAATTGCTAATATTAGCTCTCTCACATTCATTCCCAAACTAACCACTTACCTGGCTTCAATCTTGCTGAGATGTCGAGAGAGACTCCAAATTAATCCTTAGCCACCCCTGCTCAAACATGGACAAGCAACCTATCCATACACTTTTATCTGCATTCTCCAACGGCCTCGCCAATGTATCATTGCCACGTGCACAAAACCACGTGAGGAATCTACTCTACTAACCATTACTTTTCTAGAATAATCATTTTTACTTTTTTGTATTATTGTACATTACTTCTTTAGGATAATACTCTCTTTTGTCTTTTCCTTTTTGGGCATGTTGTCCTAAATTCTCAATATAAATACCCTCTATACTTATAACTATAAAGAATCAAATCAAATTACCATTAATACACTTTAGTATTTTTCCTTCCTTACATAAACATTACCTATTTACTCTCGGCATCACTCTTATCCTAATCCTTGAGTAAGGGTAAATGGCGAATAACCTCACCGGACTAATTTGTGCACTATATCGAATTATGCCATGATTCCTTAGAAGTTCCATTGGTACGTCATATCCTCTAAAATTGTTCATGGGTTTTTACTTACTCTTTATTCGCATTAATCCTTTCTGTACATTCCTCATCACTCCTTTTAGAATTGTACCGTGAGTACTTAGAAGTTCTATTGGTATGTCATATCCTCTAAAACTGTTTGTAGGCTTTTGCTTACTCTTCATTCTCGTTAATCCTTTTTGCACATTCCCCATCTCTACTTTTCGAGCTTTCTACAAACTTAGACCCATCTAGCCACAGGCCTTATCTGATCTTGGTTACAGGTCACATCATCTTGGTATCAAAGCGGAGCTTTTGTTTGAGTCATAGTTTATGTTTGAAGTTCTATTTATACCTTGTTTTGCATATGTGAAATAAAGTAAGTTACTGTGTCATTTGATTGCTATATTTGTTAACTGTCACTTTTTCTAGTTTGTGGACATGTTTGCTATATCGCTTATTTAAAGGAGTTTGGGCTTTGAATCAATAGAGAAAATGACTGACCCAAGTATAAACATTGATGTTGAAGATAACAATAGTGGAGTTATTCCCCATGGACGATAGTCTTAGGGAACCCCTAGGAGCACTGACGAGAGATTAGATGAGGTAGCTAATCTCCTAATAGATCCGACCCGAGTTGTTCATGCATTGGTTCGCCAACCGACTAAAGCTACGCAAAACACCCTACAAGCTGCTCATCATATCAGAAGTTAGAACCCAGCTTGACTAGTTTAAGGTAGAGAAGTAGGTAGACGAGTAAAACAAAGGATAGACTTGAGGGAATAGATGAAGAAGATGAGGAAAAGTATTTTGAAGAAGAGCAAGCTAAAGTTCCTAGAGCATGTAATCATATGAACCTTCAGATTCCGAACTTCAATGGATCTAAGAATGCTGATAAGTATTGGAATGGAAGAGAAAGTGGAGCATTTTTTTACTATAGACCCCTAATTTTTGCCTTTCCATAGTCTTAGTTTTTATTTTTTACAAAAAGGGTGGTCCTAATTCAAAAATAATAAACAAAAAATTAATAAAAGATAAAAAAATAAAAAAATTAACAAATGATGAAAATACCAAAAAAAAAGTAATAATAATAATAATAATAAATAAATAAATAAGAAAAGGAAAAATCATAAAAATTTCGTAAATTTTTAGGAAGAAATTTATATTAGGATTAATTAGTTTTAGTTTTAATTTTAGTTTAGTTAAAAATTTTATTTTAGAGAATCAGATAGTTTAAATATAATTTATTGGTAATAAATGTCAAGGTGTAGTCAACGGCCTAATGGATAAGTAGTGGAGTATTTGGGTGGATTTAATTCGAGGTCTTGGGTTTGAGTCTCAACAGGTACCTATGTCTTTATTTTTCTAACTTTGCAAAAACGACATGAAAATGTGATTCATATCCAGTTAAATCGTGAGAATTTAGTTAAATCATATTTGAATTTAGTTTAATTAACGAATCATATATGATAAGATATGATATGGTTTAGATTATATAAATACACTCTAGCAATCAGAGAAAAAGAACAATAATAGAAAACAGGTCCACTTACGACGACTACATACCGTACTGCCACACACTTCAAACATGTAATGGTCTATCACCACTGACAAGCAAATTCCAATTCCAATTTAAAACCAAAATCCCTAATGCTACTCCAATTGAAGTCTAATTTCCTGACAATCCAAATTCAAATGCAAGTTACGTCAAAGGCCATAATTCTATTCGAAGTCTAGCGATCTGAAGCAAGCCGTGATCCAATCAAGATTCCAATTGCAAAGTTAGACGTCATTGCTTCAACACAATCCGGTCCGAAGTCCACGCATTCGCCGACTGCAACAGAAACCTAACATGCCATGATATAAAATCCAATACGCCACAATATAATCCAATTTGGACATCCTTCACCTGACAATCTATGCTAACTGAATTCGACAACACCTGATGCTATCCAAAATCAACAACATCCCCTGACTGGACTCGGACACTACACAACGGCCGCAACCCCCGACGTCTCCCCCTCCACACCGTTGTACCAGCGTCTGCAGCTGCATTAGACGCAAGGCGCTACCCCGTTACTGAACCACCCAAATCAGGTTCGAATACTAGTTTTTTTTTTATTATTATTGTTATTGATTAGTTGATTAGTTAGTTATTTAATAGGATATATATATATATGTATATAGTTAGAAAAATTTTAATATTAGTTTATATATAATTGAGTATGTTACATAGTTTATTTAAATAAGTAGTTATTGACAATAAAATATAGTTGTGAAAATATATATATTAGCTTAAGAGAGTTTTTTTTAATATTGTTTTAGAATTCTTCACGTAGGAAAACTTTCTTTTTAATGAAAATTAACAGTGAAAAAACCCTTTTTTTTTAATTTTAGGACTTTTAGCGAAATTTTTTTTTTTTATAAAACAATAACATTCAAGAATTAGGACCTCGTTAAATTTTTTTAAATAAACCGAAATAAATAAAAATGTAAAATTGGACGGTTTTCAAAAATTAAAATAAACCAACACACTTAAGATTTTTTGAAAGAACTACGATCGTCTGATCCCAGTTAGCGAGTACGTAGGCACCTTCGGGGCGATAATAAAATCTGTAAAAACTTAGGTTCTTTTTTCTTTTGATTTGATTTATTTATTTATTAAACATTATAATTAGAAGAATAATCCTAATTTTGGTAAATAAATAGTGGTACCTATTAAGGGTTTAATAGGTTAGCCCCCAAACTTAAAACCCTCTGGTTTTTTTTTCATTTAAAATTGAAACCAAAAACCGGTAGCCAAATCGTAATCAATCTACCCAATTGGTTCCGGCTTCTTTTTCTTTTCCCGGCTTCGGTCGGGTGGCAACTTCAAAAATAATTTTCAATAAAAAACCAAAATTTCTCAATTTCTTTAGTCGAGGATTAATATTAAATGGGTTAGGGTTTAGTATTAATCAAGAAATGAGAAATCAATTTTAAAAAAGAAATCGAAAAATCACACTTGATAGATTGGCGACTCTACTGTAGACCGTTAAAGGGCTAGCCATTAGAAGTTGTCGAAAAATGGGATTATTTTTCAAAAAAAAATGAAATAATAAAAAATAAAAAAAAAAAGAACTTAAGTATGTTATTTGATGTATTTGTTTATTTTATTTTTTTTTACTAGCATTTTTTTTTTTGTTATGGCAGTTCATTTAAGGGGAAATTTTGGGGGGGGTTTAGTTTTATCTTTTATTTTGTTATTTTTATTTTATTTTATTTTATTTTCCTTTCTGCATCATAAATGCATGTTAGACATGGTTGGAACTAGGCCATCTTAGGACCTTAGGAGAGGGGTCATTATGTAAGCTTCGTATGTTGTGGGGTAACCACCTTCCGGGGCCGATCAGGTTACTCCACTCAAGTTCAAATGCGACCACAAAATTGTTGCTTTGAAAAAACGTAGTGGTCGCAGAACTTGAGGGCCTTTAGAACCTATCCTTTATATTACATGTAAACTTTTTCAAAAATCATAAGAACCTATGAGATGACAAATCTACATTGATAAAAGCAGTTGTGAAGTTGTGATTGTAATTGTAATATTCCCTTGTAAATAATTTGTAATATTTTTATGTAAAGTTTAGAATACATTGTAATTGTAATTTTAATCTTGATTATTCATGGCTGGGCCAAGGTAAGGGCCTTTTGAAGACATTCATGTCCACCTACCGCATTAGCCACAGAAGTTGCTTCATACATGGTTTCGACTCTTTAGCCCAGATAAACAAGAGTTTATTAAGAACAGGAGTTTATTAAGAACAAGATTGGGCCGATCCTCTCTCTATAGAAGATGCCTGTGAGCATCACTCTAATCCAGGCCTTAGTCCACCTTAGGGAGCCCGAATCCACCAGTTTTTGCATGGGCCTACATCAGCTAAGCCCAACTGTAGAAGAATACTCCTAATTATTGTGGGCTCCTACAATCACGGATGATATTTATGTCCCAGACTTGGAAGCTGTAACACCAAAGATCTTTAGCAAGTTGCTGGGAATCAAAAAAAACCGAAATAAACCAGGTTCTAAATCAAGGAAAGACCATTCGATTAGAGGATGTCATGGACTGGTTTTCTACTGAAGTGAAACATAGAGAAAAACGCGAGGTTTTTTATGCAAGTTTAGAAGTGTGGCACCAGTACCGGGTCAACGCTTTTATACTGGTAATCTTCAATACAATCCTATTCCCTGATGAAAGACGTCGAGTCCATTTCAGAATTGTAGAACTCGTAGCCCAATTCCTTGAAAGGAAATCATATATCCTAGCCCTTTTGGCCAAGCAGATTCAATCACTAAACCATTTTAAGAAAAAGAAACGAGGAGATCTGAAAACTAATATGGTCCTACTGGTGGTCTGGTTCGTTAGCCACATGAGAAGTTACCAGCTTGATTTTAATCGGGCCAAGTTTACTCAGCAATATGATCTCATCAAATCTTTTGGAGAAAGAATTGAGCTGCCAGAAAATATAGCTAGCCGCTACTGGTTCCAATACTTTCAGAGTATGAAAGAAAAAGAGTTGTTGTTGACACCCAGGTGGTTTGCGAGCAAGAAAATGATAAGAGGATGTAGAGACTTCAAAGCGATTCCTCTAATTGGCTTCAACCTCTGCACTGCATACGTTCTAGCCAATGGACTCATTGAGGACATGATCCCTAGACCATCATTAGAAGCTGCCTCGCTGGACTTCCTTAACCCTGATATGATGATGGTTGATAAAATAACCAAGCTTCAAAGCATCCGAGCTCTTTGGTGCACGAGAAAGACCACCCCTACCACTAGAGGGATAACAGCCAAGAGTCAAACAACCAAAGGATTTCTTTATCACTAACTAAAAGGGCTGAAAGATATGGAAGACAACGAAGAGAAGAGGGAAGTTCAAGCTGAACCAGAGAGGATGAGTAAAAGAGAGCAGGAGTTGGAAAGCCGTTGCAAGGAGTACCATCAGAAGATAAAGGCATTGGAAGCACAACTGAAGATGACCAAGGGTAAAGAAGAGCAAGTTCCCATGATCCGAAAGACGAGGAGGACACAATATAAGCTTACTAGTCATTAGGAGATTAAATTTTAGATTTTAGGTTTTTCATGTTTTCATTAGAATTCATTTTTATGAACAAAATAAGAGGTGTAAAGCTTCGCAATTGCAAAAATTAATAAAAGTTAGTTAGGTTTTGCCACATCAAAGGTTCCCCCCTAATTCTTGATTTTTCATTGCACTCGTGTGACATGCATTTTGTGTTTGTACGATTAATAACCCTTTTTTAGGAAAATATAATATGTACTAACCCTTTGTTGAGTTGTTCAAATAACATCAAGTAAAATTTCAAGATAGCTCCCAAACGTCAAGTCTTTCAGAGAAGTTCGATTAGAACTCGTTTCCAAACCAGGATGGCCACCACTCAAGGAAATGATGGAGATCCTGAGATCAATGATCTCTCCAAGCTGAGGTTTCGTTCCGTAGAAAGGGCTATGGAAAAGATTAGAATAAATGAGCTTCCTAGTAGAAAGCATTGCTTTGCTATGAGCTACAGCGTCGGCTAATGAAGAGGGTTCCAAAACCCGTTATGGGAAGAATACACAAGCTCCTAAAACAGAATACGAATATCAAAAAGACCCATTCTAGTCGAAAGGAGTTTACTAGAAAGATAACCTGACCTTCGAGCCTGACACGTATGCGGTCCTAAGACCTGTCGACCATGGGCCAAACACAGACAGCTTGAAAGAACTGGAAAAGAAATTGACATAACAGATCACTGAGAAGATGAAGGCATTCGTAGGGTGTAATGGATTTAAACAGGGGAGGATCACAAAGTTTTCCACGTATGACATGGAATCATACCCTGAGAAGTTTAAGGTACCAAAATTCGAAAAGTACAACGGGACGAGTTGTCCCAAGCTCCACACCAGGTTGTATGTCAGGGAGATGGGTAAATATGTTCAATACGATCCACTCATGTTACAGACATTTCAAGATAGCCTAACCGGATCGGCCTTGACTTGGTATGCCTAGCTTGATTTGAATCAGATAAATACATAGGAGAAACTTGTTCGAGCGTTTTGTGAGCAATATAAATTCAATGAGGAAGTAGCCCCGACTATGATGGATTTAGTCGCCCTACGAAAGAAGAATAATGAATCGTTCAAAGAATACGCTCAAAGATGGAGGTCCTTAGCTACAAGAAGCTCTACTCCAACGATTGAGAAGGAGCTTACATCCACTTTCATTAACACCTTGGAGAAGCCCTATTTCTCCCATCTCATCGGGCAGGCCTCATCCAGTTTTGCTAAAGTGGTAGCGGCCGGGTGCAGGATTGAAAGTGTCGTCTCTTCCGGTAAGCTACAAGACCCAGCAGATAGAAGACCACCAGCGTCATCATCTGGTCCTAGACCAGCCGCCAGCAAGCCTAAAGAATCTACAGTTGGTATGGTAAATTCAAATGCCAGACCAAATGCTCAAGTTGCTTTTAGGGCAAATCCACCTCTCGCCCAGCAACAGTACAGAGATCAGTTTCAAACTAACAAGACTTATAGACAATTTACCAAGATATCGGTTCCTTTGAGTCAAGTCTTCGAGAAGTTGTGAAAGGATAATTTGATACGGTACGAACTTCCTAGCGATCGATATCGATCGAGATTCTTTGACTCCACAGTAAAGTGCGAATATCACTGTGGACAAGTGAGGCATTCGACTGATGCATGTTGGAGATTGAGGAATAAGATTCAGGACTTGATAGATGAAGGGACAATGCAGTTGGATTTTGTGGAAGCCCCGGCTCCTAATATTAACAATAATCCCTTACCTAACCATAGGCCGATGATTAGTATGATCTTTGATGACTGTGTTGTCAACGTCATTGACGCAAATAAGAAGCCTAAGGTTTTTGAGTTCTATACTAGTAACCAAACTCCAGAAGTGAAGAGGTACACATTTCACGTACCGTTGCCACCAAAAAATTACAAAGCTGCTCCATTTAACTATCACCTAGTAAATCAGGAGAAACCAGGTTCTCTAGTAGGGGGCATTACCCGATCAGGAAATATTTATCACCCAAGAGAGGAGCAAGGGAGGAAAGTCATGTCGAGAGAATCAAATGATAAGACGGCAGCCGAACGCATTGAGGGACTATAGGCTTTTACCAAAATGTTCAAGTCAAGTGAGTATAAAATCATGGATCAACTCAAAACTTTATTTAACTCAAAATTTCTTCAAGGGATTTAACGCATCAATTAGCTTATAGAGCGTTATTTCGACTCATATTCTCATTTAAGGATCTAGCCAGCTCATAGAGTGCAATCCCAATCTAGAATTTCTTAAGCTTCTACCTAACTCCTAAAACAGTCTCAAATTATAATCTCTTAGGGATTTAGTAAGCTCATGTAGCTCTATCCCAAATTAAGTTTTCTTCATATTTTTAGGTCTTAACCAGCTCATAGGGCACTTTGACCGCCTTGATTAGTCAGCTCATTAAAGGTACGACCAAGTTTTCTTCATAATTTTAGGTCTTAGCTAGCTCATGGGGCGCTTTGACCGCGTTAATTAGTCAGCTCATTAAGGGCACAACCAAGTTTTCTTCATATTTTTAGGTCTTAGCCAGCTCCTGGAGCGCTTTGACCGCCTTGATTAGTCAGCTCATTAAGGGCACAACCAAGTTTTCTTCATATTTTTAGTTCTTAGCTAGCTCATAAGGGTACGACCAAGTTTTCTTCATATTTTTAGGTCTTAGCCAGCTCATGGGACGCTTTGACCACCTTGGTTAATCAGCTCATTAAGGGCACGACCAAGTTTTCTTCATATTTTTAGGTCTTAGCCAGCTCATGGGGCGCTTTGACCGCCTTGGTTAGTCAACTCATTAAGGGCACGACCAAGTTTTTTTCATATTTTTAGGTCTTAGCCAGCTCATGGGGCGCTTTGACCACCTTGGTTAGTCAGCTCATTAAGGGCACGACCAAGTTTTCTTCATATTTTTAGGTGTTAGCCAGCTCGTGGGGCGCTTTGACCGCCTTGGTTAGTCAGCTCATTAAGGGCATGACCAAGTTTCCTTTATTTTTAAGTCTTAGCCAGCTCATGGGGCGCTTTGACCGCCTTAGTTAATCAGCTCATTAAGGGCACGTCCAAGTTTTCCTCATATTTTTAGGTCTTAACCAGCTCAAGGGGCACTTTGACCACCTTGGTTAGTCAACTCATCAGGGTACGACCAAGATTCTCGTTATTCTTTTTTAAAGATTTTTGCCAATTCACAAAGACACTTCCCATTGTTGTTCTAACCCTTGTCAAGTGACTTAACGTTCCTTAAGATAGAATCATCCTGAGGCAAAAATGGTGTCTCTTTTGTCTTTATGGCAAAGTTTTGCTCAAACTTGACTACAAAGAGGGGCAGCTGTAGGCACCTAATTTTTGTCTTTCCATAGTCTTAGTTTTCATTTTTTACAAAAAGGGTCCTAATTCAAAAATAATAAACAAAAAAATTAATAAAAGATAAAAATAATAAAAAAAATTAACAAATGATGAAAATACCAAAAAAAAAGTAATAATAATAATAATATAAATAAATAAATAAGAAAAGGAAAAATCATAAAAACTTCGTATATTTTTAGGAAGTAATTTATATTAGGAATAATTAGTTTTAGTTTAGTTAAGAATTTTATTTTAGGGAATCGGATAGTTTAAATATAATTTATTGGTAATAAATATCAAGGTGCAGTCAATGGCCTAATGGATAAGTAGCGGAGTATTTTGGTAGATTTAATTCGAGGTCTTGGGTTCGAGTCTCAGCAGGTACCTCTGTCTTTATTTTTCTAACTTTGTAGAAACGAGATGAAAATGTGATTCATATCTAGTTAAATCATGTGAATTTAGTTAAATCATATTTAAATTTATTTGAATCTAGTTTAATTAACGAATCAGATATAATTAGATATGATAAGATATAATATGGTTTAGATTATATAAATATACTCCAGTAGTCAGAGAAAAAGAACAATAATAGAAAACAGGTCCACTCACGATGACTATATACCGCATTACCACACACTCCGAACATGTAATGGTCTGTCAGCATCGACAAGCAAATTCCAATTCCAATTTAAAACCAAAATCCCTGACGCTACCCCAATTGAAGTCTAATTTCCTGATGATCCAAATTGAAATGCAAGTTAACGTCGAAGGCCATAATTCTATTCAAAGTCTAGCGATCCGAAGCAAGCCGTAATCCAATCGAGATTCTAATTGCAAAGTCAGACGTCAACACAATCCGGTCTGAAGTCCACGCATTCGCCGACTACAACAGAAACCTAACATGCCATGATACAAAATCCAATACGCCACAATATAATCCAATTTGGACATCCTTCACTTGACAATCTATGCTAACTAAATTCGACAACACCTGATGCTATCCAAAATCAACGACATCCCCTAACTGGACTTGGACACTGCATAGCGGCCACAACCCCCGATGTCTCCCCCTCCATGTTGTTGTACTAGCGTCTGCAGCTACATTAGACGCAAGGCGCTACCCCGTTACTGAACCACCCAAATCAGGTTCAAATACTAGTTTTTTTTATTATTATTATTGTTATTAATTAGTTGATTAGTTACTTAGTTAGTTAATAGGATATATATATGTATATAGTTAGAAAACTTTTAATATTAGTTTATATATGATTGAGTATGTTACATAGTTTATTTAAATAAGTAGTTAGTGACAATAAAATATAGTTGTGAAAATATATATATTAGCTTAAGAGAGATTTTTTTAATATTCTTTTAGAATTCTTTACATAGGAAAACTTTCTTTTTAATAAAAATTAACAGTGAAAAAACCCTTCTTTTTTTTTAATTTTAGGACTTTTAGCGAAATTTTTTTTAAAAAAACAATAACATTCAAGAGTTAAGACCCCGTTAAATTTTTTAAAATAAACCGAAATAAATTAAAATGTAAACTTAGACGGTCTTCAAAAATTAAAATAAACCAACACACTAAAGATTTTTTGAAAGAACTGCAATCGTCTGATCCCGGCTAGCAGCTACGTAGGCACTTTCAGGGCGATGATAAAATCTGTAAAAACTTAGGTTCTTTTTTCTTTTGATTTGATTTATTTATTTATTAAACATTATAATTAGAAGAATAATCCTAATTTTGATAAATAAATAGTAGTACCCGTTAAGGGTTTAATAGGTTAGCCCCCGAACTTGAAACCCTCTGGTTTTTTTTTCATTTAAAATTGAAACCAAAGATCAGTAGCCAAATCATAATCAATCCACGCAATTAGTTATGGTTTCTTTTCTTTTTTTGGCTTCGGTCGGGTGGCGACTTCAAAAATAATTTTCAATAAAAAACCAGAATTTCTCAATTTCTTTAGTCGATGATTAATATTAAATGGGTTAAAGTTTAGTATTAATCAAGAAGTGGGAAATCAATTTTAAAAAAGAAATTGAAAAATCAGACTTGACATTTACTATTATCACTACGAGGATTATAAGAAAGTGAGAATTGTTACTATTAAGTTCTTCGCATATGCCACCATGTGGCGGAAGAATTTACAGGTTATGAGGAGATTAGAAGGCTACTGAGAGATTAATACTTGGCCTAAAATGAAAAGGATATTGAGAAATAGATTTGTGCCAGAAACTTGCCTATAAGATACTTTTACTTGGCTTCAAAAACTAAGACAAAGAGGCCAAATAGTTGATAAATATGTATAGGAATTCCAAATCTCATGATTCAATGTAAAGTAGAAGAGCCCCCAGTACGAACAATCTCTAGGTTTATCATCAAATTAAGAGGTGATATTCAGGACATTTTAGAGCTCCAACAATTCATTACAATAGATGAAGCCATTAGAATAGCCCAACGAATAGAGAGGCAGCGAAGAAGCCAAGTATCGAGTAAAATGCCGACTAGCCAACCTAGACAAGGAAGTCAACAAGCTCAATCAAGTACTAAGTTGAGTAGAAAGATGGATATTTGAGCTAAGCTGAAAATCCAACCTGATGGTGAAGTGCCAACTCGAACTTATGAGAAGGGGTAAGGATTAGGTAGGAAGATGAGCTAAATTAAGTGCTTCAAATGCCAAGGGTTTGGACATATGGCTACCCAATGCTCGAACAAAAGAACTATGGTGATCAAGGGAGATGTCATGAAGCTAGAGGTAGAGAGTGCAGGTGAAGAACCTGAGGAGGAGGAGGAGATCACTGCCAAGAAAGAAAATGCCAAGAAGGAACTCATTGAAGAAGACATGTTTGCCGAGGACTTGGATTAGTTGATCATGGTTTTCTGATGCATAATGAACATGGAGCCCTCATGAAAAGAGAAGCAGAGAGAGAATTCGTTTCATATCATCTATAAAGTGAATGATCAAGTGTATGCCCTCATTGTATATAGTGGAAGTTGTACCAATGTGGCATCAGTCAATCTTATTTCAAAATTGAAGTTGCTGATTGTTACACATCCAAAGTCGTACAAGTTGCATTGGTTAAGTAAAAAAGGGGCACAACATGTCACTTAGCAAATACTATTACTAATCATTACAAGGAATTACTTTAACTAAATTTTCTGCAACATACTATCCATGTATGCTTCCTACATATTGTTAGGTAAACCATGGTTATTTGATAGGAGAGTTAACCATGATGTGTTGCGAACCGTGACCAAGAACAGATAAGGCCGATCACTAAATAGGTTCAAGCTTGTAGAAAGCTCAAAAAGGGTTAATGGGGAAAGGTTAGAAATGGGGCAAAAATGACGAATGAAACAGTAAGCAAAAAACTATGAACAGCTCTAGAAGATACGACATACCAATGAAACTTCCGAAAACTCATGACACGATTCGATATGACCACGAATTGATCCAATGAGATTACCCGCCACTTAACCATGCTTAAGGGAAAAGATAAGAGTGATGCCGAGAGTAAACAACGATGTTTACACAAATAAGAAAGTACTCAAAAGTATATTGAAGATAATCTGATATGTTACAGCTACAAGTATAAGGATATTTATACCTATAAGTTAAGGTAACTTGCCTAAAAAGGAAAAGACAAAAAGGACATTTCCTAAAGAAACAATGTACACGATACAAAAGGGTATTAACACCTAAGCAAAGATCAACCTTTCTTTTATGTCAGCAAAGCTCCTCTCTACCCTTTCTTCCCATCAGAAGTCAGTGTTTTTCTTCATTATTTCAGTAAATGGTGTAGCGAGGGTGTTGAATTCCTGATAAATCTTCTGTAAAACGAAGCCAGTCCGTGGAAACTTCTTATGTCGGCATAAGTAGTAGGAGTTAGCCACTCAACAATTGCTTTGATCTTTTTTTCATCAACTCGCAAGCCCCCTCTACTGACTACATAGCCCAAGAATACCACTCCTTCCTAATGAAAACAATATTTCTTTAAATTTTTTAATAGTCTCTCGACACGGAGGATATTTAGGACTGTTCTGATATGTTCACAATGACTCAACATGTTGGCACTGTATACCAGGATATTGTTAAAGTACACCATGAAATACTTCCCTATGAGATATCTCAACACGTGATTCATAAGTCTCATGAAAGTGCTCAGAGTGTTCGATAAGCCCAAGGGCATGACCATCCACTCATAAAGTCCATGTCAATTCTTAAATGCAATCTTCCACTCAGCTCCTAGCCTTATGCGGATTTGATAGTAGCCAAATTCAAGATCAATCTTACTAAAAATCTTGGCTCTACTCAATTTATCCAATATGTCTTCTAGCCTTAGGATTGGATACCTATATTTAATCTTGATTTTGTTCACGACTCGATTGTCAACACACATCTGCCAAGTTCCATCCTTCTTTGATACTAAAAGTGTAGGCACAACATAAGGGCTGAGACTCTTTTACATAACCTCTCTTCAAAAACTCATTGACTTAAAGCCTACCCAGGATTCATCTGATAAGTTGCCTTATTTGGTAGTGCAACGCTGGGTACTAAGTCAATGTAATGCTCTATGCCTTAAGTTAGGGGCAAACCCTCAGATAATTGTTTTAAGAACAAGTTAGCATATTCATCTAACAACCCCTTGATTTCTTAGGGAAGCTCACCCTGTTCCTTCACTTCCAGTAGTCGCTTGATTAACAATAGGCTCAGCTCGTCAGCATTAACGATCTCTCGAAACTCGACTTTACTCATCACCAGAGCTTTCTTTGATCTGCAAGTAAGTTTCGTTAGTAACTTATGAACTTCTCTTGGTGGCATCAGATTCAATGTGATCTTCCTATCATCCTTGTCAATACGTATTTCTATAATTGTCATGTATAACTCTCCTATCAAATAACTATGACCTACCCAGCAACACGTGGGTAATGCACATAGGCAGCACGTCACAGAGGTTGATCAGAGTGATTCCCCATAGTGATTGGTAGCAATATTTGCTGAGTGACATGTAATGCTCCTTTCTCACTCAACTAGTGTAACTTGTATAACTTGGGATGTGCAACAGTCGGCAGCTTCAGTTTTGAAACAAGTTCAAACAATGCCACATTGGTGGAACTTCTACTATCCACAATGAAGGCACACATCTGATCAGTCACCTTATAAGTACTATGAAACAAATTCTCTCTCTACTCCTCCTTTCATAAGGGTTCCATGCTCATAGTGTCCTGGACAACCATAAGTAATTGGTCTAAGTCCTCCTCAATCAGTTCTTTCTAGACATTTTCTTTCTTGGCAGGGACCTCCTCCTCCTCAAGTTCTTCATCTATACTCTCTACTTCTAATTTTGAGATGTCTCTCTTAATGACCATCGTCCTTCGATTCGGGCACTGAGTAGCCATATGTCCAAACCCTTGACACTTAAAGTAGTTGATCTGGCTCATCTTCCTGCCAAACCCTTACCCCTTCTCATATGTTCAGGTCAGCACTTCACCATCAGGTCGGCCTTTTTACTCAGCTCTAACATCAACCCTTCTACTTAGCTTGGTATTAAACTAAGCTCAGTGACTTGCCTGTCTTAGTTAGCTAGTCAGTATTTTGGTTGTTACTCAGCTCTTTCTTTGCCTCTCTACTCATTAGGCAATCCTAGTTGAATCATCTATTGTGTCAAATTGTTGAAGCTCCATAATATCTCGAATGTCTCCTTTCAACCCAATAACAAATCTTGAAACTATTCGAGCTAGTGGTTCCTCTACTTTACACCATATCATAAGCATTTAAAAGTTTGGAACATACTCATCAATTGTTTAGCCTCCTTACCACAACTCCTGAAGACGAGCAAAAGTATCTTGGAGGTATGTTTTTGGCACAAATCTGTTTTTGAGCATTCTCTTTGTCACGGGCCAAGTGTTAATCTTTCGGTACCTATCTCATCTTCTCATGGCTTGAAAATTCTTCCACCATATGATGGCATATCCGGAGAATTCAACAGCAACAATTCTTACCTTTTCATAATCTTCATACTGATAATAATCAAACGCATGCTCCACCTTCTCTTCCCACCATAAATACTCATCAACATTTCCAGATCCATTGAAACTCGGAATCCAAAGCTTCACATGGTTGAATGCTCTAGGGACTCGTACATGCTTCTCTTCAAAATGCTCTTCTTCCTCCTCATCATCAAGCTCTCTCAGGCTTATGTTTCACCTTACTCATCCAACAACTCCTCCACCTTGAACCGATCGAACTATGTTTTGACCTCTAACAGGTTGATCAACTTGCGAGGTGTTTTGTGCGACCTCAATGGATCGGTAAGACAACGCATGAACAACACAAGTCAAATCTATTAAGAGGTTAGTTACCTCATCAAACCTCTCATCAGTGCTTCTAAGAGTTCCTTAAGACTGTTGTTCATGGTAAACAACCCCACCATCATCACTAATACCAACATTCATATTTGGGTCTGTTGTTTTTCCTTACAGATTCGAAATTCAAATAGACACTTCAGAAAGTGAATAGCTAACAATACAGTAGTCAATTGAATACAGTAATTGGCTCTATTTCACACACGCAAAATAGAGCTTAATAGAATTTCAAAAAGAACTAACTATAGTTCACACAAAACCTCTGCTTTAATACTAAGATGTTGCGAACCATAACTAAGAACAGATATGACCAGTCGATAGATGGGTTCAAGCTTGTAAAAAGCTTGAAAAGGGTTAATGGGGAAACGTACGAAAGGGGGCAAAAATGACGAATGAAATAGCAAACAAAAAACCACGAACAACTCTAAAGAATATGATGCACTAATGGAACTTTCGAGGACTCACGGCATAATTTGATATGATGCACGAATTAATCCATTGAGATTACTTATCACCTAATCTTGCTTAAGGGAAAGGATAAGAGTGATGCCAATAGTAAACAACAGCGTTTATGCAAAGAAGAAAGTACTCAAAAGTGTATTGAAGATAATCTTATCTGTTACAGCGACAAGTATAACGATATTTATACCTATAAATTAAGGCAACTTACCCAAAATGGAAAAGACAAAACGGATATTTCCTAAAGAAGCAATGCTGTCGAGAGAAGTTAAGAAACTATAAAAAAAACTTGCTTGCAGATCGAAAAAGGCTTTGGTGATGAGTAAAGCTAAGCTCCAAGAGGCCATCAATACTAATGAGTTGACCCTCATGTTAGTCAAGCGACTATTAGAGAAATGAAGGAGTGAGGTGAACTATAATAGGAGATCAAAGAGTTGCTGAATGAGTACATCGACTTATTCCCAGAACAGTTACTTGAAGGGTTGCCTCCAACTTGAGTCATAAAGCACTGCATTGACTTGTTACCCGATGCTGTGCTACCGAATAAGCCAGCCTATTAAATGAATCTCGAGTAAGCTTCTAAGCTCCAACGTCAAGTCAATGACTTATTAGAGAGAGGTTATGTCAAAGAAAGTCTCAGCTCTTGTGCTATGTAGGCATTTTTAGTGCTGAAAAAGGATGAAACCTAGCGAATGTGTATAGACAGCCGAGCTGTGAATAAGATTACTATCAGGTACTAGTATCTTATCTCAAGGTTAGAAGATATGCTAGATGAATTGAGTAGGGCCAAGATTTTCAGCAAGATTAATCTTAAGTCTAGCTATCATCAAATTCGCATAAGGTTAGGAGATGAGTGGAAAACGGCGTGAAAAATAGAAGGAGTGAAAAATAGATTGACTTTCAACAAGATTGATTTTGTAAGGATTTGAAAATCTTTACAACTCAAATAGGAGTGAAAAATAAAGTTATGAATCCAAATAGAAAAGTAGGCAAATGTTAAAAACTAAATGTATACTTTTTTTTTCTTTTTCCTATTGTTTATCCATTTTCATCTAAGGTGAATATATATGTTGGTTGTTGTTGTAGAATGGGGTTTAAATGCAAATATTAAAAACACATTTAAAATCAATGGGATCTCAAGAGGTTAGTAGTTTGCACTAGAGAGATCTCAAGAGCTTAAACAAGCGTACAAAGGCTTAAGTGAGCGACTAGGAAAGAGTGCATAAGTGGGCAAAGCTAGTATTGAGACTTGTATATGGTAGGCTATTGATCGCTAGCTCTAGTAGCATAGGAACTAAAACCATCTTTATGTAAGTGCATATAGTCAAGTTATAATATAATATAAATTTGAATCTAAGTTGTCAATCCTATAAGGAACTACAAAATGGAGTAAAGCCTAAATTACTAGCAATTTTCCCTAAATTACCAACTATCAAACTTATCAATTTAATTCGTTATATTTAAATAATCAAAAGTAAACAAAAGTAATTAAAAAGAGAATAATAAAATAAGATAATAAAACAAACGAATGATAAAATAACAAACAAACAAAATTAATTATATTATAGGACACATGATCCTTAGTAAATATATTATTTATTACCTAATTATGTGTAACTTTCAATACATTTGCACTTTTAGACCGTGGAGATTCCTAATGTAAATTAATCAAGCTCGTGTCTCTTAATTAATTCCTAACCTTAAGTATACTCTATCCAAATTGCTTCTATAATGAAGTATCTCAAATCCGAATTAAGATTTTGAATTAATTTGGAGAAATCAAATAGCTAATCGCTTAGTCTACTTCTAATTGCATCAGTCCATCTAAGTACAGGATATTGTGAACTTTATAGTAGATTCATATAATAATTCATTAGCCAGTTATATTGAATTAAAAACAATAGAAAACAATGAAATTAGATCACAAAACGCAATACCATAAATTGAAAATAAAAACAATTGTCATATTGAATTAGGGTTCAATAAAAGATTCACTAAGAAACTTAAATTACGACATGAAAGTAAAATAAAAGAAATTTAGAGACATGAGAGACCTTCATACTTTACCTTATACAAATGTTCCTCTAAGGGCTCTTTCTAAACACTAAGCCTAAGACTCTATATAGAATTAAACCTAGGGTTACAAAAGAAGCCTTACAAAAATACATGGTTAACAAACCAAGGCATATATATGCCTTAAAACACAGTCATAATTTTAAGCATGTTTTTCTTCTTTACATGCAATTTTTATTTTTCAATGAAACTCTTATACGAGAGGTATACGGCCTAGGTACAATAAATTCACTAAGAAAGTTAAATTACGACATTAAAGTAAAATAAAAGAAATTTCAAGACAAAATAAACCATTGTACTTTATCCTACACAAATGTTCCTCTAAGGGCTCTCTTCAAACACTAAGCTTAAGACATTATATGTAGAACCTAGACTTAAGGTTACAAAGGAAGCCTTTCAAAAATAAAAGATTTACAAACCATGGCATGTACACAACCTAAAACATGATCATGATCTTAGGCGTATTCTTCTTTGACATGAAACTTTTATTTTTCAATGGAATTATTGGAGAGAGATACACAATTAAGGTATATGGTTGTGGTCCTACACATGCTCTTCTCTAGACACTATTTCTTGTATAGATTCCACTCGATTAAGTAACTTGGTCAATGCATTTCCTCATTAAAACTCAAAACTCCATAAAAACACTTGAAAACTTATCGAAAGCTTATAAAACACTTACAAATAAAAAAATAACCAATTAAGCTCCAAATTATTAATAATTGATCAAATAATAGATCAAATTACACAAAATTTCCCTAAAATATACATGCTAAATAGGTGTTATGAGCTATTAAGATAACATATGCTTAGCTAGTCCTTGAAGGCCTTAAAGTGTAGCTCAAGTCAACAATCTAAAGGTTAGAGATCCAATTAAGGACGTTGGGTTTCCATCAATGAATGTAACAAGATACGTCCTTAAGCGTTCTTTATCGTTCTTCACTCATGTTTTATTTATATTTTTTTTTCAATCTTTCTTAAAGCAATTTCAGAAAAAATATGATATTTCTTTGAATCTCCTAGATAAGCAAGAAGAGGCTTCTATTTATAAATTGTGGCATTCAATCTTGATTGTTAGATAACTTAAAGATCAAACAAGAAGAGCCACTAATGGCATCTATTAGATCGTTTCTAACAATGAACAAATGAAATAAAACCTCTTTGATCCTTCTTAACTCCTGATAAGCTATTCTTTATAAATGGGCCTTGCAAAGCCTTAAACTTCATAAACAAGCCCAAGAAGGCATATTAGAACAAATCGTCTCTTAGAAAGTTTACATTCATATGTCCAATAATTGAAAAAGGCTAAGACTAGGCAAACAAATCCAATAATCTTTATTCCAAACCTTCCAAGTCATATCTCTTTAAGACATCTCTAAATAATTGTACTTAGCTCCCTAAACCCTATTAGTAGCTTAAGAAGCTTATCCATAGTATCAAATTGGGCTAAAGTCCTAATCACTACAATAGCTTACCAAAGAAACTTACTAAAAACAAAATTGTTGCTAAAAGTTTAATAAATGCAACAAATCTTTACAAAATACTGCTAATTTGCAATCACTTTTTTTTTTCTTTTTACATAGAGTTAAGATGGTCCAAGTGCACTTCAACCTAAATTCAACATACGACATCTAAATTTATGAAGTAGTAAGTAAACTATGGTTATTTTTTAATTAATTTGATAATGTCATTTTACATTGCTTACGAATATGATTATAATACAATAGCATTTCTTCTTATCTCTTTATGTTTAAGATAAAGAGTTTGCACTCTACTATTGTAGTAGATTCATGTATAGTTATCTAAAATCATTAAACTCACAAAGTTAAAAAAGCATTCTTTATGCTTTATATCTTGTAAGAGTCCAAATTAGATGTGTTGTGAATCCAAACATAAGGAAAAACGGCACCATCCTTTATGCCAAATAAATAAAAAGTCAATAAAAGAAGTCATTATTTTGCTTGTGGCTGGATGTCAATCAAGGTTGTGCCACAAAAAGCTCAATGAAATGACAAAGTTTTCTAGTAAACTTATGAAATATATATGGCTTTATACAATGGAATTACCAAATATGAAGAGCAATTATGATGTTTTTAAGAAAAGTATGGACTTTGAGTACAATTATCATTCGAAAGCTTAATTAGTCCTATCTTAGGCAAGAAGTTTCATAAGACTATATGTTAATGTTCTACCAAAACATGAATAGTCCATAAAAGAACTACCTTGGTGAAATCTAAACAAATGGGGAGTGTTGCACACTAAACTGTTAATAGACACCCTATAGTGATGAAAGAATTATCCATACCATGTGATAATACTTGCTTAAAAGCAAGATTGGTAGAAGTAATCATCTTTCCATGTAAATTTTCCTCCCAAGGCAACCTACAAAAATTATGTGTGATTAATTCATTGTGTAACATGGAAAAATAAGCATATTCAAGTATTCATCATTGATGCTTTCAATATCCACCACCACTTATTCTTTTGCTAAAGCATAAAATATAAACTCGTCTTTAGTGAACTCGAATTGTATGTTTTCAACTCACATGAACTCCTACAAATGTCCTCATTATCATCTTGAAAAGTCAATGGATGCATATACATGGGATCTAGTTGGCTTTGAGCATTACTAGAATAGAATTCATGGTGTTGATTGGTGAATGTTTTTGAATTCTTGAATTATGATTGATCTAAGGTGTAAAACCAACTTATATGATCTCGTACTCAAAAGTTTGAAATCTTATCATGAGTACTTTAACAAAATGATCCCATGATGAAATTTATTAAATTGATGAATCATTTCATATCATATTGAAGCTCTTCCTTCCATAACAAATTATACTTATTAGATGAATTACTCTTCATCTATTTAATATCATCAAGTAATAGTTCAACTTTGAGCATCCATACTAATAGATTATTGCCACAAAATTTTAGTATGTCCATTTTATTATACTAAGTATTAATTTAGAAAGTAATAGAAATGGTGAATCCTCATTAAAATAATGATTCTAATTCATCTCATGAGACTAAATCAAGAATTCACTACTTGTAAAGAGAATTCAACATCACTTATCATTTTTCATTCCTTCTGTTTTGAAAGTTGAAAGTTAAAATCACATTCTTAAATCTATAGCCATGGCTCAAAAAATAAGAGTACTAAATATTAGTACCCATTGCCCACTCTATCTTAGGCCCAACACTATATATCCTAAATACCTTAAGAAAACCCTAACAAAAGTATAAACTGCAACTTTTTTTTTTCTCCACTTCAAAACTCTCTAGGAAAGGTAATGTTCCGCTCTTTCTTTTCTATATGTTATCTTCATTTTATCCCCTTAGGTTCTTTGATCTTGTTACTTTCTTTTCACTAATCTCACTAAAACATATGATGCTTACTCCCTTAATCTCTCATGCGTATCTCATGTTCATGTGTTATTGTTCTTACTGTGCAAATTACTAATCTTGTTATTTCCATATATATTCAAGGTATGATTGATGTAGGCATATATACCTATTAGTTTATAATATAGAGGATATGAGTCCGAATGTCGATCCCAAAGGAACTAGCATGATTACTAATACTCACTAGATCTTTATTATCTAACTAACAAATTAAATTTCTAGAATCTTAAAGAAGTAAATCTAAATTACTACTAAAACTAATTTAAATATTAACTTAGATACAATTCAAGAATTAACAAGAAAGAAATTCAATTAATTCAAGATTTAACGCTATGCCTAGATCTTGTTTTCCTTAGATTTAACATGTAATTTTCCTAACGATCATCTAATTTATTCTTTAATTTTTCTTGACTAAGAGAATTCTCTACTAAAGTTAATCTCAAGCTAATTAACTCTATCCATAAAATCACTTATTAGAATATCTTTTCAATAGCATAATCTAAGATTGTATTATTGAATAATAAATTCTCTACGCTTTAATTTGAAATCCGGAAGAATCTTGCAAATCATCTCTAATCTTGCAATAATTTTCATTAACTATGCCTAGATCTAATCTTACAAGAAATTGGATATCAAACTCTAGATTATTACCCATAGAAATAATAACCTAAATCATGAAGCAAACATAATTAAACCAAGAAAATAATAAAGAACTAAATTAATCAAATATTAATCATGTCACATGAATAGATCTAAGTTTCACAAAACCTAGATAGCTATATTCTACTCATTACACATCCTAAAATAATAATCTAAAATCAAAATGTAAAAAATAATAGAAAGAATCATCAAGAAATCTAAACAAAATTGAATCTTGAAATCTTTACTTCTCCTCGCTTTCTTGATTATTCTTGACTTTAAAAAACCCCTCAAAGCCATGCCAAAAAGTCCTTCGAATAAATCTTAATATGGTTTTATATCTGAAAAGATAAAAAAGAAAAATAACTCGGTTAAAAAAGACACAACCGAGGACACAACCAGGGACATAACCATATCTTTGGTTGTGTCTTTAACTGTACTTCACATTTGTCTTCTTCTTTTTTTTCAAAAAAAATTGAAAACGACACGATCAATGACATGATTGTATCCTAAGCTGTAACAGTGAAAAATCAACTTCAATTTTGCTTGGAAACGATAATGATGTTGTTTGGTTGTGCTAATTTTCAAACCTTCATAACTTACTCATTTTAACTCTAATTTAAGTAAAATTTATTTTAATCTTCTTCTTTTCTCGTGTAGATCATTTCAAAACTTAAAAAAAAAAACAAAAACAAAAACAAAAACAAAAACAAAATTTTACTCAATTAAATATTATTGTTTAGAAATAAACTCAAATATAAAGGAAAATCATAAAAAATCACTAAATAAAATATATATGATTAGGAACTCATCAATGATAACCGTAGATATTAGCAAATTCAAGAGAGCCAATCTCTAAAAGGGGACCAGACTTTTGCTAGGGATAGTAATTGCTTATCCCTCTCCAAATATGCATTTCCTTTTACACTTACTGATGTAACAATTGAAAGTTACAAATCTAACTTTTCTTGCTCAATATAGTTTCTAAATATCTAGAAATACTAATTAGTACATTTATGTAGTATTTATTTACAACTTTGTCACTTTTATAGTGAATCTTGTGTCTTATGACTATATTGTTAATCCCTTTTCCTTTTGTTTCTTACTTTAACTACAACGAAGTGGTCATAAAACTAGCATGAATATGTATCCTTAAATATCATAGAGACTTGTTATAATTAACATTTCATTTCTTAAGAACTTGCTAATGTTAAATGATGAACATGTGGGGCCATCAAAAACATATATTATCACTTAAATATCATAGACATTTGTCATCTTCACATTTCTTTTATTGATAACTTGCTTATAGCACATAGTATAGATTATGAATGATATTCAATCTATACAAGGCACAATTAGAGTTAAGAAGCAACCTATTAAATTTAGGGGAACTTTTAGATTGCATAATTAGATTTTAGAAACAAAAGGAACATAAGGTAGTTAATGTCATAGAAATTTAGGATCATAACTTATATATCAACTTTTTGCCTTTTCTATAGCAATTTTATATTGCCACATTGAGTATCTTAAGCTCTCTTTTTATCACTTAGAATGAGATTTTAGAATCGGTTGTTGGTTATGAATTAATGATAAATGCAAGAGTAGTGATAAATCTATGAGTATGATGCTCCCAAAATAACCGATGCTTGTCATTTTTCGAAGTAGTTACATGATAGTAATGAATTGTAAGTAAAGTAATCTTGTTACTATAGGGAATGGACGATCTACTTTATTTTGGTGGGATAAGTGACTAGGGGACTTTCGAATTAGACAAATAATATACAACCCTATTCCTATACATGCTTTGAATTTCACAATGGTTGAATCTTGCCTTAATCCCTACACATGGGATGAGGATAAATTGGGCTTTCCTTTGTCAAGCATAATACTAGATAATGTAGGCCCAATTATTTTGCAGGATAGATAAGATGAATCTTACATCATAAGAAATATGAGAAAAGCTCCAAAATTAAGTGGCGTTTACTCACAACTTGACTCCACAACAAATTCAAGGGAAACTTATTCGGGATGATTGTGGAAATTAATACTACCTCCAAAAGTAAAGCTCTTAATTTAGAGAATTTTCACAAATTCATTACCTATTGCTTGTAAATTAAAGGCAAGGGGTATAAATGAGAATTTAAACTACCCAAGACATGGAGAAAAGCAGGAAGATATCTTATACACTTTCAATAAGTGTAAGGAAATAGGGGAGGTAATTGAAAAATGGTAAGGCATTGATATAAAGGATCTTACTATAGATGGGGATCTCTACGAATGGATTAAAAAGATTGGTCACATAGAGGTCAAATTGTATAAACAAAGCCTCCTAAAGCTTTTTTATTTGGGATCATCCTTTGGTTATTATGGTATATTAGAAATCAAGCACTTTTAAGCCCAGGCCCTATAGATTTTATTGTCTCAACAATCTTGCCAATAGAAATTAATCTGAGATTGAATTTCGCACAATCAATAAGCCTACGAAAAAGAACACTATAAGGGGATGTAGAGCTATTAGCTGGCGTGGCTACTCCGATATTTAAGTCATTAGGACGTTTTGGACAGTATGAGTGCTTAGGAGTGATAAGTAGACTTAAGTGCGTAAAGTATCAAGTAATTTACCGCTGGGCAATGGTCTTGTATTTATAGAGAAGTGATGTTGACAATTGGAAAGCAATTAGTAAGCAGAGTCACTTTCACAAGTATTGAAGAGCGGGTTTGTGATGTCTTATGTGTCTCAAATATATAGGAGGTGGTTACTTAATGTGTTCTCCTATCCTTATCCAAAGTTTTCTAGTCGTTGGAGACTTGTCATATTTAGATAGGCCAAACTCTAAGCTTGGGTGAGAGTAGCCAAGGCAAGGAATGAGCCTAACAAAATTAAGACAGGCCTGAGGAGTCTATATCCAAAAGGTTTTATCAATAAATTCGAACCTTAATTCTACAATAGGAAGACTAGCGCACGAGTATTGGGCAACTCTGAAAAGAGAAAGAAAAATTTATAAAATTGAAACAAGAAATCTAACATGGCGTCCTCATAGTCTAATTGGGTTAAATTAAATACGGATGCTATGATGAATTATCAAACAAACCAAGCAATGGCAAGAGGGATTATAGGGATCATGAAGGGAATTGGCTACTAGGTTAATCACATATATTAGGAAATTTAGATATTGTTGCTTCGAAAGTATGGGCAATCTATTGGTGCCTACACTATTATGTGATAAAGGGTTACATGAACATGGAGATTGAATCTGATTCTAGTATTGCAATAGCGTATTTGTTAAATGAAACAAAATAAAAATGAAATATAATCTTGTTATTAATTTGTGCAGGGAAATAATATTTCATCTATGCAACTGGAAAATTAGAATAGCACCTCGAGAGGTTAATGTCATCGTGGATCATTTGGCAAACCAAGGATTGCAACAGCAACAGGCCATTGAAGTGCTCCATCAAGCTGCAAGTTTTGTGGCTTCCTTGTTAATGTCAGATCTGAGGAGCTTGGGTTTTGCTAGAGATTTTAGGGTTTCTATTGTACCGAAGCAACCTAGGGTTATGGGGGGTCTGGTGTGCACATAAAAGACTCCAACGTTGTTTATTTTGGTGGAAAACTATTGTATGTATTATGTTTTGTTATGAAGTATAATATCCTATGTTTACCAAAAAATTTAAAAAAAAAAAAATCTGTGAGTATGATGGTTGGAAAATAAGGAAACAAAACATGACAAATATTGAGATAATCTAAATAGTTCAAATGCTTTATCATTTATTATTGCGGTGCTTCGTCCTCACAGGAAGGATCTGCTCCCTTTTCAAGAATCTGGGAGGTGCGGAAGAGAGTGAAAAGTTGGTAAGGATGTTGACATAGTGATGCCGTTGGAGAAATTTTACTTCTATATATTCCATCCCTGCTTCAATACTGAATACCTTTTTCGTCGAGGAGTATTCATGTTTTTTAGAACATTTTTCGCTTCATATATGATAGGAGACTTTATTTATGCCCAAGAATGGTTTATGAGATCTGAAGCTTCAATGTCCATTGAGAAGGATCTTGACAACTTCAATTACTCAACTCTGGTTCAACATTTTCATAATGGTATCCCAATTTTTTATTTTTCATTTTTCATTTTTTATTTTTTTACTTTTATATGTTGACAGCCTACCCTCTTTTTTCCCCCTTTTCTGTTTATATGGCATTTAGAAATAGAAATAGAATTGAAATTGTCTTTATCCAATAAAGAAATAGAAATTGCTGTATTTAAGTTCAACACCCATTAACCTTGATTAATGTAAAATCAATTTTTATTTTTTTATTTTTAACTTTTCCTTTGTTGTGTAAACTCTCTATTTGTTTATTATTTGAGGTTAAAATTTGAATGCTATGGATGAAAATTTATCATGGGGTGGACCGTCACGGACATTAGAATATACTTATTTAGTTTATGATGATGCAGTAGTGATTTTTCTTTTTGAGCGTTCTGCTTTCGTACTGCTTGGAATCACATTTTAACGTAAGAGTGGGAATGCAATTGTTAAACTGCCGTGATGGTTCACAATTTACGGACGGCTCACAGGAACACTTGTATATGGGCTCCAACAGAACTCGAGACCCACTCCCATGAAATACATACTTCTCCTTGCTGCTAAATTTGTATACTTAGCTTCCTTGATATGCAAAGCCTCGAGGAACGGGAGGCATTAGTACTTAATATAAAAGAAACATCAAATTTTAGAAAAGTTGAGATGGATAAGCAAAAAATTGCAACTGTTGGTTGGAGACAACACTAAACTTTGCACTTCTTTCCTTTCATTTGTATCCTCTAAACATATTCCCTTCTAATGTGTTACAAAATTAACCAAAATACAGTCAAACCAAACAGGACTGCAACATCGATCACGATTGTGACCAGGATTATAATTTTAATCAAACCCATCCCCATAAAGTGGGATCAGGAGCCAAGAAGCCAACCAATCTCGAGATGGGAAAGAATTAAAACTCCCTCATCCTGATTATACAGCAACGCTAATAGGATGTGGCTAGCCAGCAGTGGCACAAACCAGAAAACCACAAAGGGAACACTCAGGTCTTGTCGATTTGGACGGTCAAGTCTTGCATGCCTGAGTCATGGTACAAACCATGTGCATACCGGAGTATTAACTGATCACTGATGTCATCCTTCACCTGTCAAAGTCGAGCACCAAAAGAAGACCACAAAAGAATATATGGAAGTTAAAATAAAATATAATACATAAATAAATAAAATTAAATGCAATAACCTGATGATAATTATAGAAACAGGAAATGATAGCCGGAATGCAAAATGCATTCATAGTTCATTACAAAAGGCTGCTAAATGCATCCAAGTGTAACTTACACAACACATCTGAACCATTTGTTGATTTTGTTTTGGTTTCTTTCTTTTCTTGTATGCTGTTTAGCAATAATAGAATTTTTAGATATTTTGATTAATTGAATTAGTTACATTCTTGTTTTTACTTCTAGAAACATCTAGAAGAGTCTAAAACAGTTAGAAATTTTTTTCTTGTTTTTTTTTTTTTGGCCAACTATTATATTACAACTATAAAGGAGAAGAGAAGGAAATCAAATATGATTTATCCTATTGTAAGGCCAATGATTATACCATTAGATTACAACGGTTTTAGCAAAATAGTTAGATTTTGATTTAATAGTTGATAACTTACATTATTACTATATCTGCTAGAAACATCTAGAAGAGTCTAGAATAGTTAGTTAGCTGGAGCAAGTATCTATAAGTAGCCTTTAGTTAAAATTAGAGGTGTCAATCAGAAAAGTAAGTGTTATAAACCCTAGGTGGGCAACAAGTGCTAATGAATAATTGCAGGTGTTGTGTTTCTCTTCCACTCTAATAATAATAATAATAAAGTCCTTTGATCGTGTAATTGAACCTGTGCTCTATCACTTTAAAAACTGTCTATGGTTCCTTGGCAACTCTGCTCTTGAAAGTTTAATGCTGATGAAGGCCAATATGGCCTTGGTTGCTACATCAACTCAAGCTTTTGCCAAATTCGCCAAATTGCAAAGTGACAATCATAAATTACAGAGAGCTTCTTGAAGATGCATCAAAACAAGTAGCTGGAGACTCTGGTCTGAGAAGAAGCAGTGAATTATGAAGTGTCCAACGGGAAATGTGCAATTTTGAAACAAGGAAATTGAAGTTGAGATTGATGGACCAGGCAAAAGGGCAATTAATAAGGAGATTGCAAGGCATGCACTGGTTTGAGATGATGCACTTGATTCCTTCGTCTTCTTTTAACGTAACTTTTCTATGGGTGGTGCCACTGGCAGCAAACAAGTTGGAAAATGGGAATTCGTCAGATTTTCCACAGTTGCCAAGAGATTAGGAACAATCATCACATACACTGTCAATAGATCTGATGCACAAACAAGGCCGTCAGCATGGTCTATGCATACTTTCTCACACCATCATTAGTGTGCCATGTATTTACCTCTCACAACCAGACTGGAAGCTGCTGCCATTTGCTTCCAATGAAGAGGAGACCAAAAAATTGTCAAAGGAGGTAATTGTAGCTCAATTTAAAAAAGCATCAGAGAACTAAAACTAAAGGTCACTATCAGCTTTCTTCTTCTGCATTTCTTGAGAAGCAAAACTATGAAGAGCCAGTTGGATAGCTGTGAACAGTGCTGCATCCCTAGCATAAACAGTGAAGATAGTGGTGTGGTCTAGCCTTGGACGTTTCTATATTGTCTTTGGGGACCAAGACATGCTTAATGGGGGAAGTATTGAATATTGATACAACATGTCGACTATTTGTTAGTTGACCTTGTTTGTTTGTTCCTTATCTCGTATTTCATTTAGCTATTAATAGATTTTTTTTAGATATTTTAGTTAATAGTTGGTTAGTTACATTCTTGTTGATCATCTAGAAACATCTAGAAGAGCCTAGAATAGCTAGTTAGCTGAAGCAAGTGTTCATATAGCCTTTAGTTGAAATTAGAGCAGTCAGTCAAAACTTTGAGCAAACCTTCATAATTAAAAAATGTTATGCTTCTCTTTCATCCCTAATCAATTTAAAAAAAAAAAAAAAGGTAGTTCTTTGATAGCATAATTGAACCCGTGTTCTATCAGTACCTGAATAGATAGAGATCCAACATGATGTCCTGGAACCAATTCCCAAAACCGAGCCTGCAAGATCTCTGAAACATCTTCTCGTGCAGCAATCTGTGTACATATGTGTGAAAAAGTTTAACAAACCACCAATGATATTCTTGCAAATATGAAGATGGATGTACAAGAATATCCTTTGGATTACCTGCCTCCAGCATTTGTTCAATGCTGAAGTTGGAATACTCGAAGGTGCCATCTGGAGCAAGATACCTCCACTAGCTTTGAAAAGGTTTATAACAAGCATAAATACAGCAACCGAAACCAAACCCAGACACAAAACTTCAGCATTCTCAACCCTGCGGTATATCAAATTGGACACCCAGCAAAATTACAGAGAGTTCACTTTATACAAAACAAGCAAAACACAAAGCAGTATGTACCCGAGGGACAAAAACCACGAAGCTAATATCAAACCTGCACTGAAAGAAACATATATCCAACATAAGATGAATTTCTAAGAATAAGGTTACAACTACATTGTGCATATGGAACACTAAAAGAGGGCTAAAAAGATAATAGAGAGACTGCATACCTACGGATAGAATCAGCTAGAACATGCAGGCACACAGAGTGGTAGTTCATATCTTCAGCTTTTCTATAAACTGCAAGAAAGTCAACACAAGAATATAAAAGGAAGAACTTTTAGTCTGAATATGCTGTGGAGTAGACTATATGAACTATTCACATCAAACCAAAGCAATAATAAGGGATGTAGATCACGCCCCAACCCAATAGGTTCAACCTCAATACCTACAAGGCCTGCCCCAGTAAAGGCACATAGCTTATTAGCACCAGACAAACTAGACCCAGTAAACAAAAAGAAATAGATACCCTTGAAACAAAATTAAAAAAGTACTAAGAGTAGGGATAATATTACCAATCAGGAGAGATATATAATAGATACCACTGAAACAAAATTAAAAAAGTACTAAGAGTAGGGATAATATTACCAATCAGGAGATATACATTTACATGATATATGTCCTTGCTCATCATATTTAAAAATAAAATCTTATTTTCTTTTCATATAAATATAACATTTAACAGTGACAGCACCACAAGAATATCAATTCAATATGCCAGCAGCACAAGTAAGCTCACCAAGATTAACACGAGCATAACTCCTGAAGAACCAAACACCAATGAGATTCACCAATAGATTGGTAACTGCAGAAACAATCAAGTAATGCCTGCAACAACAAAATGACAAATTCATGAGTATCATAGGTATCATTTGGTTGTACAAAATTCATAAGACTAAACTAGATAAAATATTTTGTCCAATGTTTGATTTACACTTTTAAGTTTGATTATTGAACAAAAAAAAAGTCTGAAGGACTGAACAAAATACTTAAAATTTGTCACATTTAAAATATGATATAAACATTAACTTTACTAGACAAAAACATAAGTATTGACAATATAAATGTAATTATATAAATATTAAACATTATTGAGAACATAAATATTAGATAGTATTTAAAATTTACACTTTTTAAATAATATAAAAATATTATTAAAAAAATATTAGATAATATTAAGAATATAAGTGTCGAAAGACATTACTGAATCCAATACTTATGCATACCAAACAAAGAACATTACAAATATCTTTATCTAGTACAATGCAAATCAAATGTGGTACAATAATACTATTTTGTTATATACTCTTTATACTTATATTGTCAAATTCTTTTTATCTTGTTAACCTTAATAACCAAACACTATCATAGTCTCTTACAAGAACCCCTATATAGAGACAAACATAAAAAATACAAAACTGAGTCGGAAAAGATTTCTTATTTCCCCATCTGCAAATCCATTTCTTAGAATTCAAAAGAATACTACTTTTAGCTAACACCCAAATTCCTATAACTTTCACATGCCATATAAATCATTATTTCTCAAATGCCAATTATGGAAAGTATTTATACTTTTCATTAAAACTATAAGTTAGAGAATATAACACTTAAATATACATTCAAGTCCATATTACAGAATGATCACTAAGATATGCAAGCCTAAAAATAAAAAAATAAAAAACTAGATAAAAGATACATTTGAAAATATGCCAAATAATATAGAGATACACAAAGACATATACAATCTAAACTAATTCCTTTAATGCCCAAATTGGACACAAGATATTGAAAATGAGACATGTAAGCAACTCATTTATTTATAACATCAATCAGCCAATTCCCCAAAAACATATAAGATGTGCTAACTAGCCCCTTCTTGTTGATAAAATTTCAATCCATTTCATTATGCTTGGTTCAATCATGTTGATCTAGATGTTAAGCAATTCTTATGGCCAACTTATGTTCACAAAATAACTTCATACTTCCACTTCTTTTATTCTCCCAACAAGTCTTTGGTATCCTCCCTTCCCTCCCTCTTTTTTCCTTCCTCTTCCCTCTTAAAACATTCAATTCCAACCACATACTTCAGACTAATTGGTTAAGGCACCACTTTGCTATAGAAATCAATAGTTGTAATGAACCTTTGTACTAGACTAAGAATAAATTCTAACCTTAGAAAAAACACAACTATGATTGACTAGGGGCATTTGACAACATGTAATTGGATTGCGATGGAGTGAGGGGTCTAGATAGAGATACAACCCACAGACTCTCCCTCATTGACATGCTCCCCAAAAGAGAAGATGACAAAGCTCTAATTTCCTAATAAATACACATCACAAAGACAAAATATCTCCTTGTAAAAGGGTAATAATACTCGTAACATTTCTAACTTAAGTATCCGATAAAGATGCACTTTAAAGGGCTTTCTCGTTAGGTATAGTCTTTAACAAGATGATTATTAATGATGATGAGAGTACACCCAAAGACTTGTGAAGTTAAGCCAATCATCTAACATGTGGGTAGAACTCAATAAGGAACATTACACAATTATAGAATTAAAATTGTGCATGTGATTAATCAAATAAGGTGTTGTTAAGACAACATCTCCCCACAAAAAATTTGGTATTGAGCCATAAAACATTAGTTGACCTACAACTTCTAACAAGTGCCAAAGTTTTCATTCTATGACTCCATTCTATTGAGAGATGCAGGTGCAAGAACTTTGAGTGTAAGTTCCATGTACAAATATTTATTGAGCAAATGTCAATTCTATCACACGCATCAAACATTTAACAAATAGGTGTGCAATCTAAATCAAGCATCCTCCCTTAATCCATAAATGAAATAACCTAATAATTGAGCCTCAGACAATGGCAAGACTTCAACCACAAGAGCATTGGATTCTTTAACATCTATTATTGCCTTTTGATGTATATTCAGCAATTGCTCATAGGGATTTAAGCTTAATGTCTTATAAATATCAACAACATTTTTCGAATTAATTATTCTTAAGTGCCTAAACATTTGGCAAATCACATTGAACCACAAGCTTACAACGCCTTCCATACGAAATGTACACAAATTGTACCTTAATGTCTGATGTCATTCCATTGATTCAAAGTATTTTCCAGCTCAAGCAATCCACCTAGTTGGATATGATCCATTAAATAAAGATAATTTAACTATTCTCCTATCATCAGCAACTGTTAATTCGTTTCATTGCCCTTTTAAGACAAAGGATTCAAGAATACAAATTTAAATATTTTAGATCACAAGCTAGGAGTTATTGCATATCAAATCTTCAATTGTTAATCTACCACGAATAGTTTGATCTTCTTGCTTTCATAGTAATTGTTCCAACAATTTCTTCATAAATAACATCATCAAGCAATCCACCTAGTCGGATCTGATCCATTAAATAAGGACAATTTGACTGTTCTGCTATCATTGGCATCTGTCGATTCCTTTCATTGCCCTTTTAAGACAAAGGATTCGAGAATACAAATTTAAATTTTTTAGATCACAAGTTAGTAGTTATTGCATATCAAATCTCTAATTGTTAATCTACCACCAATAGTTTGATCTTCTTCTTGCTTTCATAGTAATTGTTCCAACAATTACTTCACAATTAAATCATCAAAATTTGATCTTCCAAAAACCCATGTTGGGATTTTCTTCTGGCATTTATGTCACCATCTCATCCACCTCCATAGAATCCACTCTAGATTCTATATGAATCATCTATCTCTCTCTCTCTCTCAGATTTGGAAGGTTGAAATAATTAATAGAGCTTTGAAATTCTAAAAAATATATTCTACTATACTATCTCCCTTTATTTCTTATTATTTGCAGAAGTCCCCCTCTTTTCCTTTATTTACAACCACTAGTTCTACTCTACTATACTATTACTTACTATGGGGTCTCTAAGTTATTTGCTTATAAGCAACCCCTTCTTCATGCTCCTAAATCCTCTAGAGAACATTCTCAAACATAATATGTCTATCGATGGCTCTATCCCTATGCCAAGATTGAAGAAAAGAAAGCAAAAGTATTGGGTTTCTAACGTAATTGGCCTCTTCAACTTTTCACCAATTTTTAGAGAAGTCAATGTCAATGGGAGTACTTGTCCTAGAAGAGGAACATGATGAAAAGGAAGTGGATGTTGAAGAAACGATAAGAGACCAAGGGAATAAGCTAAATCCGAGGCAGCAGCATCACACATACTGAACAACTTCATTTCTATTTTTCACCTGGAGGTCAAGGCAAATATGTAGGGGATGGCAATGATTAATTAGTTATTAGTACTAGCACAATAAGTCAAGCAGAGAAAGGCTAGTATTAGTCCAAATTTTTCAAATGTTCAAAGAGCCACCAAGATAACTAGAAGAAACAAGGGTTATGGAACAAAGAAGTGCTAGGAAGCAGTAATTCCTTTCTTTTCTTTTCTTTTTTTTTTTTTTCATCCTCCTTTCTTGTTTTAAACTTTTCTACTACAGTAACCCTGTTCCTGGGAACAAGGATAGAAATTTAGAAGGAATAACTAAAATTACCCCAACAATTAAAGCAAACAAGGAAAGCCATAGAAAATTATCACAAAATAACTTACTTGTGCTCAGATTCATCTTGGATGAATGCATGAAGTGCTTCCACTGCTAGGGAGAATGACATGAACAAAAGAAAGAGCTGTCTACATATGCAGAAACCAATAAGCGCTGTATGTTAGTAAATAAGAGAGAAAGACGCCTCACAGTACACAGAAAGAGGAAGGAAGAATCAAAGAACAGCGAAAAAGTGAAATGAAAATCCAATATTCATGAGATGGCACTAGAAATTAAAGGACAGACAAAGAAGTTGGTTGCATCTTCTAATCTCTACATTCACTGTCTTCAAAATATTCATTTTAAAATTCCAAAAAGCATACAGTAGCTACCATTTGGCAAGATAGAAAGAGGAGACAGAAGCGTTCAGCATACGGGTGAAATACACTCTTTTTTCAGGAGGTAGAAGAAAGAGAAAAAAATTTGTTATATGTAGAATAGGATATAGTCCAAGGGCGATTAACAACAAAAATCTTGCCAAATGGGAATTGCTATCTGTCTATATTCCATCCCTTGCAACAAGAACATATTGTGATGTAGCGCTTCCAGGCTCATCTCAGAGAACCCTCATGTTAAACAAAAGTCAAAACAATTTTTGCTTCTTTAATCCTTTTCGGAAAGGCTATTTATACAAGCTTTATTCTTGCTTTTAGAATAGGAAATACTGTAACTAACAGATAATAGGAAGGTCACGCTATAGGCATACATATGAAACACAGAAGAAGACACAGCCGCCTATAATTTGGTCATCCTATGCATCCCCAACAAATTTGTCAGAGGCGCAGGTAATTGATGACAAACAGATTTACTGACTTTTGGAAATCAAAGGATAATAGATAGGTATTTTAACCAATAATTTAGCTTATAAATGCATATACGTGTGGTAGAAAAAAGTAAGAAAAAATCAAGCCTTAATTCACTAGGTGGAGTTGCCGCATCATGTAAGGTAAATCAAGAAAAATCAGGATGCACTTACAGTGTTGGTAAATGCAGCCAAAACTTCTAGCCTTTTGTATCTGTAAAATATATTAAAAAAATAAAGTAAAATAACAAATATTTATACATGTCCTCATCTGGCAAAAAGGTTATAATGAAAGACCCTAAATAGACCAAAAATAAAAGTAACTAATGCTATTCATGAATGAATTCACAAGGATATACTTCAAATCCAAAAAAAAAAAAAAAGAAAAAAGAAAAAGAGAGAGAGAGAGAGAATGTGGAACTCACAGTTCACACATTTCAACTACCAATTCAATTACAGCCATGGCCCTACTGACTTAAAAAGAAATTTGACAGAGCTCACTGATCCAGGCACCGCTATCTGGAGAGCAGTGCGTGCTTATATGAATCCAACAAGTGAGTGGTGACCAAATGGCAAATATATATATAGTATATGTAAATGCACTCAACCACCTATTAACACCTCTGCAATTAGTTCTAACTTGATGCCAATGAAGCAAAACTGTTTTCTTACCCATATGTATAGAGCTGGTCAGGCTTTTTCCGGGATGCAGCCATTGCAAACAAAGAAAACGTCAGGAGACCGCAGCCAAATGTTAAATGGAATGCATCAGATACCAACCCTTATAAAGATAGCAATAATCAGAAAATAGATATACAGATTGAAAGAATATTAGAAAGAAAAGAAAACAAAAGAAAGTATATGCAGTGCTCCCAAAAGCGTTGATCACACAACAGTAACCTTTCTACTAGGAACATCATTTCGCTCGCAAATTAAAATACAGAACCCCTAAAGTTATCAGTCGGTCAATCATAACTTATTGACACGGGATTCAAGCAAATTTTTAGACAATCATCCATGTCTGCCACATACGTGAAGACTACCACAAGCAGCCTTCAAAAATTTTATATTTTGAGGCACCTCTTTTGATGTTAATTAGGAACTGGAGATGGATGGATTCCATTACCTACTCGGCCAGTGAAAACGCCAATAGCAAGTTCGGTCGTCGAGTAAGCCACGTTCAGAAAGATTAATATAAGCAGTCTCTTCATATACCTATTTCCGTACCTAATAACCCTAAAAAAACCTAGCACCAATTTCAAAACCGAAAACGATTCATCCGATCCTTTTCCATCTCCAAAAGCCTCGCTTTCTTCGAACAAATACGGCTTCGCAGGCATATCCATGTTCGATACGCTCCGCCAAAGGAGAGGCTTAGCCGAGTCATCATGATATATAGAAATCGGGGTATGAGGAGGAGGAGGAGGTTCGTACAATTGGTGGAATGAGGCTTGGCAAGAATACATGAATCTGCGATCGCTCGTACCGAATCCCAACTCTCCGTTTTCAGGTGAGTGGAATTTGAAGGATTGAGTTTTTTTCATAGAGTATTGTTCAAGTAGGGCTTTTGCTTTTATGTTGGGAATAAATACGGTACCACTTCGAGATATCGAGTTTTGAATTGAAATTCACATCGACATGGTTTTAGAGATTAGTAACACAGATCGAACTGGCAATGACTGAAGAAGAGACAAAGCCTAATTAAACCAGGATATGATAATGAAATGGCAGTCCAATAGAAGGGGAAAGCAAACTGTTCATGGAGGCTGCCTGGAAAAGAGAATGAAGAAGAAGACTAGAACCGGAAGTCGAGTATGGAAGAAAATGAAAATTCGCTAGCTCTTGCCCACTTGATATTCTTTAAATTAGGACTTGGTAAAAAGACGTAAATCGAATTAAATTGAAAAAATAGTTATTTTAATTAATTGTCTGATCACATCTCGATTCAAGAACGGAGAAAAATGAAAAATCTCTACTCTTGACTTACTTGGCATTTTGTGATGTGGGATAAATTATAAATTCGAATCGAATTATTTTATATTAAATTAAATCGTTTAGTCAAATAATAATAATTTTATATAATAGTTTTGTTATTTTTTATTTATTTCATCAACTTTTATAAATTTTATTAAAATTTTCATATATTCTTCTTTTTTGTCTTATTTAGGTAAACTATTAAGATTAAATTAAATAGGTTTTATTTGAAATTTTGCATTTGAAAATTTTCCTTTTTTAAATTATTATTTTCTTATATGTTTTCAAATCAAATATATCACCTTAATACTTTTTATATATATCTTGTTTATTTTTCAATTTTTAATGTGTTTGTTTTATTTTCTTTGAATTATTTTTATGAGCAGCTTTACTTCTCCCTCTTTAATATTTATTTATTAGAATAAAGTCTCTTATTCTTGTTTAATTAAGTTGAGTTTGTTAAGATTATATGCAACTTTTTATCAAGTATTATTATATATAATAAATATATGAAAAATTAATTAAAAACATATAAAAATTCAATGGAAAGGAAAATATATTATTGGAAATAAAAATATTTAGTAAAAATTTGACATAAACTGTTGAAACCGGACCAAACCAATTTTAATTAAATTCAAAATATTTATGAATCAAGTCATATTATTATATTTGATTTAAAAAAAAATCGAATCATTATACTAAGTTCAGTTTAGTAAATGAGATTAAACCGTACTGAATCAAACCGCACTTACTCCTACCTTGAATTTGATAGGGCTATGCAAAAGTGCATGAACCATGAATTGAATTGCAAATCAAATCGAATCGCAAATTAAATCGAATCAAATCAAAATATTAGTTTTTCTGTACTCTGTTTAATATGTGGTTTGATTTAGTCTTAATATTTGGGTTTATGGTTTGATTAAACTAAATGAACTGAACCGTTTGATCCAAACTAAACCAATATCTTATATATTAAAAGAAAGAAAGATATTCATAGAGTTTTGATTGTAGATCAAGAATCGAACCATGATTCATCAATCTCCTATCAACTTCTTACTTGTAAACTTATTGTAAACAGAACCCAAGAAGCTCTAGAAGTGAATTCTCACATCAGGTTATATAGCTAAAGTACATTAACATTAAACTTATTTCATATAGTTTCAAATCACAATTGTTGATTGCAAGATTAACTCCCCTTCTTCTATTATCTACTCTTTCTAACATCTCCTTGCTATGTTAGCATTACTTTTCATTGTTTAAGCTTTTTAACAAAAAAAATTAGGAAAAGAAACATATAATTGTGAAGTTATCCCGATTTAATTGTAACTTGCACCTACACCAAAGCAACGTGAGTTTCTTGAATAAGACAAGACCAAGCATAGAAGGACATCACATGTAAATATAGAGCGGTGAATCAAAGCAATAAAATGTAGAGTTATTAAACAGCTATATAAATTCCGCAAGGATTTCAAAAGATAAAGAAGTAGTTAGATTATAGTTCAAAATCTTATTGTCTATAGTTTAAGAAAAATAATTTGTGATAACGGTTTGAACTGTATATCAAATCAAACTGAATTATTTTATTAAGGCTTGAAAAATTTACAAACCAAATCATATGATTATGTTTAAATTAAAAAAATGAATATTAATATTAGGTTCGGTTTAGTAAAGAGAAGATAGTCAAACCTTATTTAACTAAACCACGCTCACCATAGTAAACATACTTTATATTTATCTCAAATTTTTTTTAAGGGATTTAGTTATTAAATAACTAGTCACATGCACCCATGATATGAATGCAAAAAGAAAATAAAACAGTTTAATCGAATCTATAACATATTAATAAGTGAATCAAACTATATACACAAATGATGATTATTAAAAAGCAAAAAGAATTATCATGAAAAGAAAAGGAAAAGTAAAGAAAAAAGAAAATTAAGCTATACAGTGGAAAGTGAGTAATAATAAAAACCAATACACTAAAAATCTGCTAATTATGACTAAATTATTTCATTTAAGATGTTGTCATTTTCTTATAAAATTGATACTAGTGAAAAACACATATGTATTACAAATGCATAAAAAGAAAAACTTAATGATTGAATGATAACTTATCTCTCACTTTTTTCATAAAATGCAACTTTTTTCTCATATCTATGTAATTATATCAACTATAATTTTTATTCCAATTATAACATATTCAATACTTATCTCTTATATTACTATGATATTTTCAAATATAATATTTTATACATTGATGAATGGGGAAAAAGTGTAGAGTGTCTAATGAGAAGTTATTTTAGTAAAAGAGTTGGGAGTGAGAAGAGATAGAGATGCGACAGTAGTCTATGAGATTAAAGGAGTGTTATTTAAAAACTTATTATGGTATCTTATATAGTTATTTTTATGGCATTTTGATGCTTATTTCTTATAATCTGTAATATTTTCAACTATAATATTTTTATATATTGATGAAAGAGAAAAAAGTAGAAGTTGCAAGTGGAGAGTTATTTTAATAAAGAGTAAGGGAGCGGGAAGAGATAAATATCTCGTATAGTTATCTTATGATATTAAATAGCATAAATTTTCAATGGCATTTAATGAAATCTTATGGAAAAAAGTGAGACGGTCACACCAAACCCCGTAACGCTTAACTAATATATCTATCTATCATATATATATATATATATATTAATGGAACAAATAACTCCATTTAGTAACTACAACAATCAACAATTATGGCAATGTTAAAAATAAGCTTTGCAAGCAACAAAAAATATATTTTATAAATATTGAAATATACTTTTCTCAATAAAAGTACCTTATCCTTTTTTTTTCATTCTTAAATTTCTTCATTTATATTTTGGCTTTTTATACGTTTCAAGATATTTAATATAGTTTTGTCTATAATTCTATCAAGAAAGGTGAATTAAAAAGAATTGTATGCCCCTTGACATGCATATTAGTAAAGTTTATAGAATTTTATATTGAGATGTCCCAAATCAAGAAATAATAACAAAATCATAAAAATGGATTAAGTAATAAGGTATTGAAGATAATTCAAAAAATTGTATAAGTTTAAATTTAATAAGCTAAGTTTTAAAGGATGTGTTCATCAAATTACTAAATTAACCCTCATAACTACACATGCTTATAAGTGTAACTTAGTAATATGATTTTTCTAAGCCTATTTAAGTTAGTTATTTCAAATTAGTTAATTATTTAAACTCGTATGCAAATCTAATTGAAAGAAAGTTTTAGAATCAAATTTTCCTCTCTCTCTTTCTCCTAATGTCATGATGTGAGAGGAATAGATGAGCTTTGATTCAACTTCACTCAATCAATTATATACATCTAAGTGATCTAGAAGCCTAGTGAAGGATTCCAATATAAGAGATTTATCTCATTCAAAAATTAGAGAAATTGTGAGTGGATCTATCTTTAAGAAGGTGATTGTGATCCATATTTGTTGTTTATTATTCGACTGTACTAGGCCAAGACTTAAGAAAAAGATCTTAGAGTTTGATTTAGGGACTCCATAAGAGAAATAACGAACTTAAAGATGCCAAAGGTTGCTTCAACATAGAAATTTCAATGCTCAAGGAGGTTAAGGATAAGCAAGCAATAAGAGGTTGAGAAATAAAGGTTTTGAGTCCTTTACCTTGTACGCTTGAAGACTATTTATAGGTGAAGATGGTTATCTAATACCCTAATTTCGAGCTATACAGTTACCTTAGGATCTGAGCTCCTAAATTTACGGCGTCGGTCTAAGATATCAATTTAATTTCAAACTTCATAATAAGATTAGAAAAGTGAGTGAAGTTATTTAAGTAAAGTCAATTTCTCAAAATAAATTATATAAAAATATTAATTTAAGGAAATGTTAATTTATCGCTAAAGTCGATAAATATAAAAAATGTAAAATTCAAGCATTTAAATATAACAAGATATTAAAGATAAGTTATTTAACTTATAAAAATAATAAATAAAGTTGAATTATACATGTATTAACATAGAACATGCATTCTTGGTATTAAATACACATATATAATAAGAAATTATTATTTAAATAAGGTAAATTAATATAAAAATTTGGAAAATTAATAAAAAATACAAGGATGAGTCATCATACTTATGTGGCAGCTTAGAATTAATTTGAATGATGAGTCAAAAGCAAAGAAATGAGGAAATGATACCTCATGCATTAAAAATCTAGAAAAATGACATGAAGCCACATGTCCAATTTTTATAAATTCTTATCCAATTAGAAAATATAAATAGACCTTATACACTTCAAAAACAACATTTTGGAACTTTAGAAAAAAATAGAAAATCACTCAAACAAATTTTGAAACAAATTAGAAAAAAAAAAGAAAATTAGAGTAAAAACAGAGCATGGAATCTAATCAAGCCGGTTCAATAGGTTATTGGTGTCTAGTTATGGTGGCCATTTAGGGTCAAGGGAAGCACCACCAGAGGAGATATTCGACAAGGTTAGGTGATCAATTCGTAGCCAGAGGTGGCCGGTTTCAGGTAAACCAAATTTCAAGCTGGAACTTTGTAATTTTTCTAAAAATAGCAAATGACATTATTTAATTATGAAACTTGGTTTTCTAAAGTTATTTTATGTATAGAATAAGTTAATAATTTTATTTTAGTGAAATAATTATTTGAAATATAAGGTCCTTAGAAATGGCTTTATTTGGACGAAAATCGAATTAAATTTTAGAAATAGTAAATAATGTTGTTTCAAGTTGAAAATTTATACGTGACATACTCAATAACAAGAATTTTTTAAAATAATTATTTTTACTATTTATTATAATTATTTTGGACAAAACTAACAATTTCGCTATTTTAGTGAATTAATTAGTTTTTAACAAAATGAATGTATGAGCCCTATATATTATGATTTCTGGATGTTCATAATAATGTTTGGGACACCTTAATTTTATCTTATGATTAAATTTACTTATTCGCTTCGTTTTCACTAATTTTGAGTTAAAATCGCTATTTTCATAAAAATGTATAATAGCTATTTTAGTGTAATTCATAATCAATAATTAAATTATGTATTTTTGTGAGTCTATAGGATTTTTCATTGAATGAATCGAGCTTGTATACTATTTATTATGTTTTTTCATAATATAAACCTATATATTAGCTTAATATATGATATAATAATTAGCATTAATGTAATATTTATTAAATATGCAAATGATTAGTATTTTGGAGTACATAATGAATGTTGAGCAACTTAGGGAATGAGGAATTTTATGATTTTTAATTTAGATTTAAGATTTAATTGAGTTAATTACGAAGTTGTAATGATATGTGGTCAAATCAAAAACACAAAAGGGTATTTTTGGATATTTGGAAATATTGTTTAGTTATGATTCTTAAAATATCTTAATAGTACTCAGAATAATGATCGTGACGATATAAAGTTTACTAAAATTGGATAAGAAGTGAATAAGATACAATCGAATTAAGCTTAGAAGTGTAATAATGAAAATGCATAAGAACTAAGAATTGACCCGGTAGTTGACTTGGGGTCTGTATGTATTTTTTTAGGTATGATAAGTGAATAACGACCACATCATGAAACTTAGGATTTTACGCTACTATTAAGCTCGATTAAGTGGATATTTCTATTTCTATGTAAGTAGACCTATGTCTACTTGACTTAGTGTTAGTTATGTTATGAATTGTAATGATGCGTTGGATTAATTGGATACTTTATTCTATTGAATGTATGTTGAAAAAGTAAAATATTTCCTTATGTATGACTAATTCATCAATGTGTATTTCTGTTTGGAAAATTTAGAAACTGAATTATTCTTTGGGGTATTTGCCTAAGCGAGCTCTATGCGAAGAAATGTAATATAAAGTTAAGAAACAAAGCTGAAGTTAAGATAGTTGAATTGTTTATAACGTAGAACTTGGGATTCATGCTTGATACTAGATTACTATGATGTTTACTATATTCATGGCATCGTACGAAAAGACCCATGGGTTGAGTTTTTGAAAAGCTTAAACACTATCGAGTTGGCTTTAGGACATATAGGATGTCAAGACCCTAAAGAAGGCATAGTAAGATTACCTAAAATTTCCATATCATATGTGCACCCATGATATGAGAACCGCTTTACAAGTCAGAGATTGGAAGACTCTAAATGATTAGTCATTAAGGTTACTGATTTTTAAGTAATTAATTTACTATAGAATATAAATATAAATAACTATGGATGTCCAATATCCCACAATTCCTCAAAACCATAGAGAATCGGTATCCCTTACCAAATAATAAGACAGGATATACCAACATTATAAAAATATAAGAAAAATTAAATTATATTAAGTTCTAACATATAAATATTTTTCAAAAAGGATGTTTATGTATCATCTATAAAGAGTACTGAGCTACTTCTAATACTAATATACATATCTTCATCTTACACTTAATACTTAAGACTTATCCCAATCTCAACGTAAGCAAACCTATAAAAGAAATTAAGGGGGAATGAGCAAATAACAGCTCAGTGAATTTGTTCCTCACCACTATCGTTCAAATAAGTTATCACTTACTATTATCATACATATAAGCTATCTATATACAAAATAAATACAAATATGACGAATGCAAGCAACACATTCACAGGAGTTCAAAATTATGGAAAGAGTAAAATTACGTTGTCTACACTTCGATTATTCTCTATACTTACTCATACAGGACACCTCAGCTTATCCGCATGAGGTTGCCTAGGGGCACCACCCTTCTAGGTAACACTCGACTATTACTCTAATCGAGAAAAGAGTTTTAATTCAAATAGGTGGACCTCAAACTAGGACTATTCATCATCCAAGGCCCCTCAGGCATAAACATTCAAGTCCTCTTGCAACCAAAATTATCCAAGGCCTTGCAGGCACAATAAAACGAGTCCTCTCACTATCAGTTGAAGATCCTATGTTAGCTTTACCTTAATGTTGAAATATTATTTATGGCTCCACAAGCCCTTATAGAGATTATACAAAAATATATTTAAGAGTACAAAAGCTTTTTCCAAAAGCACTTTTCTCAAGATTTTTACAAAGCTAGCATTCTCCATTCATACCTTTACTGAGTCATAAACATGTGACGAGTATAATTGGTTATTTTTGTTTGATACTTATATTTATCAATTTAAAAAGGTGATCACACTACTTATATTTATCAATTTAAAAAGTTGATCACATAGATGATAGTAAACAAGCAAAACAATCATTTAAACATACAAGTAACAGTAAGCAGTAAAACCTTATATAAGTAATATGCATAAGCAAGTAGCAGGTCATTGGGAGCTCACTCACTTAAATTATTGCTCATTCTCCAAGCTTTCAGGTTTCCAAAACTCGCTATTAAGATGCCTAAAAGATAAATAAACTAATAAGTATCCTGAAGAATCAGACTCCTTAGTTAACTAAAAATTTATTGTGGTTTGTCTAGTTTTCCAATATGACCTCAGTATGACGTATACAGGGTATATCATACTTTAGTAGATCAATAGTAACTATATTTATATATTTGTAAGTTATGATACTTCATGTATTTAGTTATTTATTTCTTCTTATTATTAGTTTACAGGTCTATTACTTAGTTATCTTACTTATTTTATTAAGTTTTATCTTACATCTTTAGTCGCATATAACTTTTTTATTTTATCTCCAATATTTACAAGCTTATAGTCGTTTTTCATCGTTTTTAAATGTACGTTTATACGATAAGGTCTGTTGTGGACGTTAAGACCTGTGTTTTATGATATGGGTTTAATTTATTGTAATTTTAATTATCGTGACTCGAATATTCTTGTTTGCTATTTTTATATCTTATTTTAACACTTTATCATTTAATTACCCATTAGATTCTTATACTTAGATGATTTTACATAATTAGTACTATTATATGTACTTATTTATGATTAATATGAGTTCATACGTATATATAAGGGTCATTTATGTTTCAGCCCATTTATGTGTATATTTGTATATATTGCATATTTTATTATACTATCTTATAGTATTTTAAGTAATTATGTTATAAGTTATGTATGCACAACTTTTATATTAAATACATATGTATCCTATACTTATGTTATATATACATATATACTTCTAATACACTTATATGTATACTAGTATACTTATACATATACTTGTACATATACCATATTATACCTGTACATATATCCATATATACATACGGTTATATATGTATTTTTATATGTATTTTCGTATTCCTTGCATACTCCCTTAGGAAATCTTCTCAAAATCCATATTTTTACATCTTATGGGCTTATTTAGCAAGTTACATGTATGTATAGTTAGTATACTTCTTATTTTAGGTTATGTACATAGAGGTTATTCATATATATGGTTATTTATACTTATGTACAAGTAATTTTCCTATTCTTATCTATGTGTATGTATAGTTATATTATGGATTCTACTTATATATACCTATTTAGTCCATATACATATATGTATTTCTGCACTCATATATGCATACGTGTTCTTCTACGCTTATCTATATACATATACCTACACTTATACTAAGTACTTTATTAAAATTTATACATAACACTTCACATGAATCCACTTAGTATATGTATTCATATATGTCTATCCTTATATCTAAGTATTCCTACATTTATGTACAAGTGTATAAGAATCTTATTTATGTCAACATATATGTACATATAATATGATAACTCTAAGGCTAACATAACATAAACAACTAATTACTAATTAAGATGAAAAATTATATGAAAACAAACCTCTTCTGCTTTTGTAATATTAAATAAGAAAGCAAGTATATAGTGAATTTGTTTAGGGATGAGTTATTGGAAATATAGAAGTGAAATTAGAAAGTTAAAGAAAAGGAAGGAAGAAGAAGGGTCACGGTTTAGATAGGGAAGACAAAAATGTGCCTTGTTGTGTCTTATTTGTATTTTATAGAAGAAGAAAAGGGAAATCTAGAAGGGGGAGGAAGTGGATGGCAAAAAGGGATAAGGATTGAAAAAAAATCATGTGAGAAATGAGAGGAATTTCATAGAAATTGAAAGAGAATTCTAGATGAAAAGGACACATGTTAACTTTAGTCAACACTTTGACTTGGTCAACATTTAACTAATCGAGTCAACTTTCTCAAATCACATGTAAGTAGTGTACATAAGGAGAGAATTAAGGCTAATTAGGAGAAAAATTAAGGAAATGAAAAGAATATGGGGTTAAATGAAGTAATTAGCAAAAAACATCATCGAAAACTTTTTCTAAATATTTATATCCTATATACATCATTTAGTGTAGTACTTAATGTAACTATCATGAAAAGTACCATTTAGTATGTTAATATTGACTACATTTAGTGTTAACATCAACTAAATACTTAATTCTATATAATACCAACCTAGTTATATAATTAGAACATAAACATGATCTATAATGCAATATTTCTACTTTCTAGTAAATTAAATTAGTATTGTACACATTTATAGATAATTGAAAGTTATCTTTGATCATTGGTTGATGATTTTATATGATTTAGCATATCATTACATATTTATACTCGATTAGGGTTTTCATCTACTTCGAAGTCAATCTCTTACAGTTATACATAGTTTGGGTTTAAGTTTTATTCGTGACTAGAGTTTTGATTGATAATTTAACGTTTTTCATATTCTCTTTAGGTTTCAAATTGAAATTTTTGTCGGTTTTGAATTTTACTGGCTCTGTTGACTTAAGGGAATCATCTATAGTACATGAATTTAATTCTATGCTCAGGATGCTAGGTTTGAGGGGTTTACATAGAATGCATTACTCAACTTATTTTGGCCACATTGAGTGATCGACTACGTATTAGATTTTCAAACTATAGAGGGTGATTTTTGTTGGGGTTCTTACTCCTAAGAAACTTCTTATTGCCTTAGGTTCTTGAACATTGTATCTAGATGCTCAAGTATGTCGACTAACTAGATGAGGAATTGGAAAAGTATAGGATACTAGTACCGATGCATGCCATGTGCATGAGCATAGCATGAATTTTTTGCATAAACAATTTGTATTGATAACTCGAGTTACAAGATTGAATGTCTTATAGTACTGATCTATGTGAATGTATGTATGTACATTTTATGTTTTGTTTTATCCACTATCACTTAGCTCCTAGAGAGCTAAAGGGATACTTGTGTATCCTCAAGTTATGAAGAGAACTAATAAGGCATCATCAGTTAAGGGAAAAAGTCCTTTGAGAGCTTATTGTATTTCATTCTTAGTTCTATAAATGATCTATACATATAAAAAAAAAGTACTGTATTTTTGGTTTGGTTAAGTTTGTTAAATGTAATCTTTTGTATAAACAACTGTTAAGCTGAACTCCGCTGTAATACTCTTTTGTTATAAATAGAACTTGTGTTAAGTATAAATAGGTATTCTTATGTGATGGTATATCATGTACTATGCCGGGATGTAATAGGTTAATAGCTAAGAGGCCCTCCCATCATTCCCTTAATCATTCATGGAGAGGGAAATGTAGGGGTAAACATGGAAATGTGGGATCAATGGTAGTTGTGGGGTAACAAATGCTACTTTTTCCTACGATCTCCATATTCAACCATCTTTTGTGGGTTATAGTTAGGCTTAGAAGCCTAGTAGACATATATGACTATCATTACTTGTCTTCCACTTTCATTAGCAGCAAATAAAAAAAGAGAGGTACTATTGATATGTTTTCAAGCATCTAATCAAGTACTATACATGACATCATGGTTCAATTGCTCAGCCAATGAAATAGAAGGTAACTGACTATCTAGTCATAGTAGAGCTAATGGTTGAGAACTACGTTTGATAGTGGATTGTTTAACCTATCAATAGTGGTGGGTAGCTAGCTACTATCTTTTTTTTTTCTTTTGAAAAAGATAAGAAAAATGGTCTTTCAAATGCAAGTCATGACCAACTAGCTTTTTTTTTATGATTTTTCAGTTACCATAAGCTAGAAACTTTTTCTTAATAATTTTATAGTTTTTTCCTTTTCTGAAAAAAATTCAAAACTTTTCTATATTATTATTTATTTAGTTTACTAATATATATTCATAATATATGTGTAAAACTTAGGTACTATTTTGTTATATTTTTCAACATTTTTTTTATTTTCTATTTGTCTAAAACTCTTATATTTCTTATTATTTTAGTCAGTTAACATAAATAATTATAATATTCAAATAAAATGATTGGTTTTTTCTACTGTATCTGTTGATAAGCTCCATTAGACATGAGCCCCTAGGACGAGGCTAACTAATCTAAGACATGAGTTGAGCTCTTAAAGCCTAATTAAGCCTCTCCATGCTTATACCAAGCTCCTAACAACTAGGTTGCCCTTAGTAAGATAAGGGCCAAGCATCCCAAAGCTCTGGAGACCTCACAAGAAGCCATGTCAAACCATCAACCACATGCCTGACCTAATAAGAATGACAACCTCTAAGCTTTGAGAGAATTGAGCCTTATAGCCCATGTTAGCTAAGCTTAGTTTAAGCATTGAAATGAGGATTTCTCGAGGGCAACTTGATAAATAAGGAAAGTTAAAGCCATTAAGATGTAAATCCCATCAAATTTAGAAGAAAACCTAAGGAATTAATTCCCTTCTTAAAATATCTTGGCCTCTCATACCCTATGAGTAGAAGAGAAGGCCCTCAATAAAAGATTTTCATTTTTATGCCTTTATGTATATACTCTCTTAATTCTCTTCGCTACCCTTATGCTAACTTAAGAATTTAGAGTGGCTTCATTGGAGCACCATTTAGCCCCTTATAGCTTCTTTTTCTCCTTACTTTGCATGGAGTTGTACTTTATTCTACAACTAGCATTGCTTTTAACATTTATTACTCCTCCACAAATATTAAGATCTCTCATTTTTATAGCAAGTAAGAAACTTAAAGAGTTCAATAAACACTAAATCTAATGATTAAAGCACATGGACAATAGCAAGAACACTACTCCAAACAACAAAATCACCACTACCCTTACATGACATAAACTAACAATTGTAATTTGCTACTTTGCATGCTAGCATGGATACTGAAATACCCAAACAACAACAAAGTAGTTGCTTAGAGCAACCATAACACTTACTCAAGGGCAATCCAAGTACTACAACACTGCAACCCAACAACTTGAATGCTTAAAAATATGACTACAACACACAGTAGCTCCAAGAACTTTAATAATAACACTTTAACCCAATAACTCAAATGCTTAAAAATATAACTACAACACATAGCCACTCGAAGAACTTTACTAAAAATAGTAGCTCTACCAATAACTACTATTATTGCTAAAGCTCTATTACCAAGACAATATAAAACGTGGTGGAGATACGCTTCAACAATCATACATGGACAAAGGGATAGGTTCGAACCACTAGATGGTTCAAAAAGTAATTAGTAGCTGATTGATAAGCTAACTTGTGCACTAATCTTATAGATATGACATATCATAGAACCATAAATGAACATAAACTATAATTTGACACAATAGTAACTTAGGGTTGCTCTAACTAACGTTGTTTAAGGGTCAAATAAGAGCAAACTTTGAACCTAGGATATCTAAGCTAGGTTAAAACTATGCTTAAGTGTAAGGATTAAAGAAGACAAAGACAAATATTCTGATTAACTCTAATTCCAACTGGTGTACAAATGCCCTTTATATGCAAACTCTATACGGTTTCAATAAAAGAGAAAATACAAATATATCCTTCCCAAAATAGTAACCTTAAATTATACAAAAGGGGTAAAATGGGGTAAATACAAAAAAGAATATGCATTTGACAATAGGACAATGTCAAAGATGTGTTTCGTTGGGAGAATAGCTACATCTTGGTTGTAGATGCGAAAGTCATATAGGTTGGAGGTCTTTCGATTACTCAGCTATTAATAGAGGGAGCTCGAAAACACCTTAGTAAAACTGTTGGTGTAATTAGGCAAGTTGTTTGGGTTGGATTAGAGGGTAACCTCTTTTACCCATGTCACATCCTGGCATAGGATAAGATGCCCCATTACACAGGTAAACCTGTTGTAAATATGCTTAACTTTAATAAGAAAAAACTTCATTATATACTTCGCACTTAAAGGAATTCAACTATAAGCCTTTGGTTGCAAATATTTACATCATTTACAAACTTTAAAAACTTGAACATTAAACTTTAATTAACTTTTAGGTCTCCATTATACTTCTTCTATGATACTTTCGCTTTCACAATAGCTGACTCTATTTAACACTTTCTAAAAGTTCACCTCTATTACTAGTGATGCCCCAAAAAGTTTCTTCCTAACCTGAGGATAAGAGAAAACTTATCCCTTCAGCTATTATTGAGCTAATGAGAGTGGAAAACAAATAACAATACACCAAAGCACATAATATAAGCACTTAAGTTTATATTCGATTAATATCCGAGCAATAAATAAGATAATGCAAATTGTATTCCATGCTAATGTATGTGACATGCATTGGAAGCGATATCCTAGCCAACCTAACAACTCATCTGATTTAGTCAACTACAAATCTAATCATTCGAAGAATATATTTGGAAACCTAGCAAAATATCTTAGCCTAGCAAAAATCACAGAGCGTAGTTGAAGTTTTGGTTAATGTGAAACTATATGTATGAAACCCAGCTTTATAAACTTATTCTAGCAAAACGATAAGTTTTAAGAAAATTGACTCGTAGGTCCTTTTTGTGCCATGCCGTGAATGTGTCAACCAATTCTCAATCAACATTAAGTATAACAACAAGGATTATCACATTTGTTTTGTCTCTGCTTTAGGTTATGAGTTTGCTTCTTAATTTGCTTATGATTTGAATACTTACTATAACATGAGTCTTCATATGTTTTACTCACATAGAAGTCATCACATAAAACATTTCAAACATTATACTCACAAAGTATAGTATCACCAAGTACTTATATAGCAAATCCAAGCAATATTTAGACAATCATTCTAATCATGAACAACAACATTCACTCTCCACTAATCAGATATAAGTCTATATGCTATACACATAAATCTACTTGCCTTGGTAGCGATAGGATCCTAATTTACTTGTTAGCAAGAACTTCCTCCTCTACGACTTCACCTAGCAAGAGGAAATACTTCTATAGTTAATTACATGTCATGAGTATATATACACATATACTAGTTAAATATTCGCTTGTTGGTTGTTAATTCGATGTAAGTTGGTTCTACCTTGGCCTCTGTATTTGATTATGAGTGATTCTATAGTAATTTTCTTTAATTAAAAATCCTCTAAGTTACTATCTAAGCTACACATGGGCTATTCATAATATCAATTTTATCCTTTGACATAGCTTTTGAATTTCTCTAGTTTAAGCTCTTTACTAAACTATTCTTTGAGCTACTCTTTGACTCTATTATCTCTAAAGATTTTAGGAAAAACAACCTTTGATCAAGCTCCTAAATCTCCTGTTTTATAATTAACTCATATATTTTGCCTTTGCCTTACTCACTAAGTATCATTATAGTATAAAATTCATTTCTAGAACCTTTGAATTATCCTTTACCTTCAACTAGTGTCCTAAAATTTAGCTATTTTACTCACTTTTAAAAATTAACTACAATTTTCTACAACTCCTCATTTTATTAATCAATCCAACCATCCCAGAATAGTACATATACTTCAAGAAATAAACTAACTTAGAATCTAAATAAGGCTATTAAGAAAATGGTTTTTTTTTTCCTACTAAAAACGCAATTTAATACATAATTTAAGGCTAAAAAATCACATAAAAATTTAGAAAATAGTTTAATGAAAAACTTTTACATAGTAATTTAATATTACTTAAGATAATTTATAAACAAATTTTGAAGTGGAAACTACGTCATTAACCCATTTTATTTTAATATAAAAATTGTCTAATTTTTCCAATTTCTTAAGGATGTAACACTAACTACCAAATTTATACAAAATGATATTTTTTTTTAGATTCTATATGTAAAAGCATATAGTAATAATTTTTTTTATAATTTTTTGGGCATTTTTGATATTTTTCAAAATTACTCAAAGTTGGATTGAAGTGAGACCTTACTAAATTTGGCTGCTTTGGCGACCGTCGACCACTACCTTCTTGTCGGCTGACCTCACTATTGGGTGCTCTGTCACTTGATGGTGGTGGTTGGCCCCGGATTCTCTTTGCACCGACGCTCCTTCTAACTCCTCAAACCACATATTGATTTTGTTCTTTTCCTAATTTTAGGTTCTTGATTAATTTAGCTTACTTAGATTTTTTCTAAATCACCACTTGCATGAACAATACGTTGGAGAGTGTTTATGAATTTCCTAAGCTATTTAAGTGTGGGAAATGAATTTTCTTTCTCTCTCCTCACAAATCTAGGCTTAAATATTATGAAAATTTACATATTAAACCATATCTTAATCTCCAACACCTATCCATTTGAAGCTAGATGCTTATTAAGATGAAATCCAGCTGCCTAAATGTCCTTAGTAATTCTTTTATTATTTTTCATGAATTTAATTAACTTATTTTGTCCTAAAAGTACTATTTTTGGATATAAGTATATATATATATATATATATATAAATTACACACGATACATATATACATATTCCATATGTTATTTTATGTCCCATAGTAATTTTATTACATATATAATATATCTCTAATGGCTCGTTAAGTTTCGAGCTCAAACGTTGAATTTCCAATAATTATCAAATGTACCTGGTAAAAGTACATTTTATTGAAATTAAATATTATATATATTATTTTGAGAAATTGATCCTATTAGCATTTTTTGTCTAACTTTTATAACCTTATATTAAAATTTAGCTCAATTCGAGCAACATTATTTAAAGGCTTTAAATTGTTCTGAACACCCTAAACATCTTAACTTGGATTTGTTAGTTTAGTGACTAGGGACTCACAACCTAATATATGGTGAAGTATTGACAAGAGTTTAGGTATGTAGATAGCTCGAACATCTTCAAGAGTTTGGCCTCCTCTTTGATTAACTAATGGGATAGTGATTGACGGACTATGGTGGCTAACTAATGAACTTGGGAATCAATGATCGAAACTTGTGGTTAAATCCATCAAAGTAAGCATAGGCTCTCTAAACACCTAAACATGTTAGTAGAGCCGCCTAATGCTTTAGGAAAAATCTTTAGGCTTTAGACCAATTGTGAGCTTATATGGGTGATCATACCCCTTCACTTCAATATTCCTAATTAGTTTATGCATTATTGCATTATCATAAATTTGATCATTTTATTAGTTTATTGGAACAACTTAGACCTCTATATAGCCATGACTATAAGACTTCAAATCACCTATGTCAAACCAAGTGGCCTAGAGTATGTGATCTTTGATTAGAAGATAAAGGGGTCAAATTTTGACTAACTATTATAATTCATGAATGCTTATGTCACATTTATGACTCGATTTATAGTAACCCCAATAGCTTATACATTAAATGCAAAACAATATTAGGTTTAAAAACTAATTGTATTGATTCATAAGGGAAGGAACCTTGATGCTTGAATGCGTTAATCCATGATTCTCATATTATGACCGGTAATCCATTAACTTGATTTCCCATCCATCTTTCGTGAACTTAGTTTCTTAGTATTGGTATGATCTAGATCAACATACACAATGATCTCTTACCCATGTCCCCTCTCAATACTCACTTAATTATGGACATACTTGGAACTGAGTAATGTTGATGAATGCACATGAATACTTGTACACCAACATCATATGTCAATTTCATGGGACTTTTGTTGTAGATTAGTGTAAGTGGAAATGTATAGAAAATAAAAAATGTGCTTTTAATGATTAACTTTTTAGTTAAACTTTGTTTGATGTCTTGGTCCCATATATACAACCAAACACCTGTACAACCCATGAATTCCACCTTAAAAGAATACTACCATATTAGTTAGATATTAATAGGATAAACACACCATGTTATGTTTGCTCCATGTATGCTTAAACTCTTTATTTCTAAAATTGTGCACTCAATGCATTTGATCTTCAAAATAGGAGCTTTTAATTCCCTAATGACCATTTTGCCCTTTAAAATAATAAAATAATGATGTAGTATATTTATCTTTCTCATTAGTAGACAAAATGGTAAATAAGGTATAAAAGCACTCTTTTTTTTGTACAAATTTGAGGCTTTAAGTGCTTACTTTAAAAAATAAGGGTTATCAACACGAGCAAATATAAGATGTTGTATAAGTAATTTGCCCATCTTAATAAAAGCTCATTAAATTAACATTGAGGTCGCTTTTGCTTAGAAGAAGGAAGTTCATGAGATATAACATAAGTTGTAGATGTCAAACTAAGATTGACACTATTTGACTCAAAATTAACATAAAGAGTAAATCCTTCTTCTCTTCAATAGTATTTTTTTTCAAAGACTTGAGGATTGCATTTTCCTTTTGGAAAAGAATGAAAATGAATAACTTGAGAGGGATTAAAAGAAATTAGAAAGAATTTAGCCCTAGGAGCTTAGCTTACAATTGCAATACTAAGACATCCTCCAAAGGTGATTATCATCACCCAAAAATCTTAAGTTTTGCATAATGACAACTTTATGTGAAATGATACTTATTCTTTGCTTGTATCACTAGATCAAAATTAAATGGTATATGCTAAGTGCATTGTATATGCATGTACTGTAATGCCTTGAAACCCGAAAAGCCATAGCCCTACCATGTATCAGCCCTAAAAGTTAACATGCAAAGGCATCTAGTACCTTGCCACCTGTTTATAATCCATAATTAGTAAATACCACCAGTTTTACAGTGAATGTCACTTCAAATATTAAATAAAAGTAGTATATTTCACCACTTAACTCTAGTACATAACACCCATGATCATTCGGTTTAACTATTGAAACTCTTCAAATTATCTAACATTTAACTTAAATAAACTCATATTTCTAAACCAAAAGCTTCATACTCTAGAAGATATAAAATAATAGTGGGGAATCATAGGCAACCTGTCACGACTTGAGGGGGTTAGTTGTAGTAGTCGCCGTATACCGTACACAGGATTGTAGATTGAATTCCTTTACAATCGATGACCCTTTTATACAATACACAAGGCTGCAGCTACTACTAACTACCAAGAGTGTGCAAGCTTAAGCAATATCATTTCATGATAAATAATAAAATTATAAAAATATAACACATTGTCTATTTGTATAAAAGTATACAAATACAAAGTTTGAAACGTATCTTAAGTTAAACCAATATAACCATTACGTATTTAGATCTATAAAGAATCATAATTACTCTTTAATCACATCCAGCTCCTACATTGACCTCGTGTAGAAAACTAACCTTAGGCATGCGATAGCTCGACTCTATAAAAAGATCGGCCTGTGAAAGAAGACTACAAGGGTATAAGCTAACTAGCTTAGTGAGATAATTCCCTCAACCATACAGTAATCAAGTTATACAATAGTTAGATTTAACTAAATGAATGCATAACAAACAGTATGCAAAAAAAATACATGCAGGTGACTAGGTACTGCATGCAACTCAAATTTAATGCCCTCCAAAGTTAGGGCAGGAGATTCATCGGTACAGTCAGATCCAAGTATCATATTAGAACTTATTTCATAACGAAGCTCTACGTTTCGTATTTAAAATGTAATGGTACATCCATTACCAGCTTTATAAAAATGAGTTCTACATATAATTGTGAGTAGGTTCATGCAGCCTTCACTTACCCCTAAACGAAGGCTTCTAGACTCGACCCTTAGTCAGGCGGTTGGTGCCTCCCACGCCTAGTCATCCCGTGGGATAGGGTAACGTCATATCGCACATGTGTACCGTACGAAATCTATCACAATCAATAATCAGCCTCCATATGGCCTCTCGCTACTTCCTTGTAATGTGACTGCCGGAATTAGTTATGCAATGCATGATTATGCGTGATTCAAGTTAACTTTTTCTAGTCAAATAAAATTAAGTCTTATTTATTCAGTGATCATTTCAAGTCATGAACCATCAATTCTTAGTGAATCTACTAGGCAATAATCATTACATTATTGAAGTTTAAAGTAAATTCATCATCAACAACAATTATCATGCACAAGCATAACCCAACCCCATATACATTCATTTATTAATCATAACTTATATTTACTAACTATAAATACAAAAAAGTATGGAGTCATTAGGAAAAACTCACTTAGTCATGGTTAGTTCAGGGGTTGTAATAGTCTAGTGGCAGCTCAGGGTCTATATCAAAATCACTTGAAAATAATGAAAATTTTATAAGTTTGGGAATTTAAAGCTAACTAGTGTTATAATTTGTAAGGTTTACTTCGTCTAGTTATGTGAAATTGTTGATTCGAGCTTTTTATCGAATCGCGTGTAACTTTTTTATTTTAGCTAGGATCATTATGAACTTATAATCCATTTTGATTATTTTTAAGCGTATTTTCTCGTAACGAGATCTGTTTTGGATGTTATGACTCGTAGTTTAAATTGTGATATAAAAATATCACAAAATTTACTTTTTAAGTTTAAAAATTATAAAATATTAATTTTCACTTTTTCTTAATATATTTACGATGTAATAATTATTTAAACCATATATTTGATATTTTTATTATTTTGGCATACTTTTCCTATTTTTGAGATTTTAACTTTATTATGGTTATTATTATCATTATTGCCATTATTATTTTTATTATTTCTTATTTTCTTATTATTTATCTATATTTCACGATTTATACACACACACACACACACACACACACACACATATATATATAAACTTATAATATATTTTATAAATTTTATAATTTTACCTTATTGAAAAATCCTTAATTTACGGTAGTGTATATATATATATATATATATATATACCTAGTCCTTACATAATTATAAATTTATTTTAGTTTATAGATATTATTATATTACACATATATTTTTGGTATTCTATATATATATATATATATACTATATGTTATACACCATATGTATGTATATGTATTTATTGAAAACAAACATATTGTTATGTATATATTCATATACTCATGTATTTGCGTTTATACATATAAGTTTTACATGTATATATAAATACCGAATACATATACATAAATAATATACAAATACCCAATCATGTTTTATATATTCGGTATATATATATTTATATACTATTTGTTATAAAATATGTATACTATATATTATACATGTATTATATGGTATATGTCGTATACTACAATATATACTCTATATTATATATAAATATATATATATATCCTATATATATATATTACCACTTATGGAACTATACTATTATATATATACTATACAATTACATATATATATATATACACGAAATTAATTATATATGTATACATATAGATATATAGTTTATGGGTATAAATATATATATATATATATATACTATAGTTATTTAATAAAAAATACTTAATACTAATTATATGTATTCTTAAAAAAATACATAATACATACTCTTTCCTTATAATATACTTATATACATACATGTATACATACATAGCCATCTACATACATAAATAATTCAATCTAAGTATTTATGTATGTATACATGTACTAGCAATGTTATATGTATAAAAATACCATACAAATACTATATTTATATATGTATATAATATATAACATACATCTGTACTAGAAAAATAATTTACTTACCTATTGATTTAATTTTTCTTCTTCTTTTTTTCTTTCTTTTTCCTTCCTTCTTTTCACATTTTTGCTTCCAAGTTTTGGTTTGTTTTTTAAAAAAAAATTTCCAGACTTTATTTCTTCCTTTTATATTCCGTGATTAGCAAGTTTAAGAAAGGTAAAAAAAAAAAAAAATCTTATCCTAATCTTTGCATTTATGAGGATGGGAGAAAGTAATTATCTTCAATTTTTTTTTTTCATTTATTTTAAGTTCAACACTTGGCATTTTATTTGGTCACATGGGCTGCTACTTTGTTAATTTTTTTCTTGTTTTGCAGGACGTGGCAAATAGAGAAAAGAATAAAAGAAAGAAAAGAGAAAAAAAGAAAAATAAAGAAAAGGAAAATAAAAATTAATGATAAATATATGTAATTTTTCTAAACATATAAATTATAACAATACTCATTATAAATTAATTTTTAAATTTTTGTGAAAATTTATCAATTTAATTGGTACCTGGTACAATTAAAATTTTTATAAGTTATTATAGCAATTTCGTTAAAATTTCACGTGAATAGGCAATTTAGTCGAAAATTGCAATCAACTATAATTATATCACTATCAAGTAATATTTAACTATTTTATAGGTTTATATTTATAATTTTAGGGTTTCGAATAAATTCAAGATCAATTTTAATTAATGGTATGTAAGTCAGTTTTAGGGTTTTAGTACGCAATTTAGGGTTTCGATCAATTCCTAAAGTTTTGTTATCGGTGTTATATTTGATTTATAAAATTCCATGATCTTTTATTGTTCTTAGCCTTATCGACTTATTGTATAGTTTAAGACACTCAGACTTGAATTAGGATTCAACTACTGATTTCCTAGGGTTTACACAACCCCCTTACAATCTACAAAATAAAAACTCATAAGAAAATACCATTAACATCTCTCTAAATGTATCCAATAATAGAAAGTCTAATTGTAGGTGAATCCAATTCCATCATCAAAATAATAATGTCCAGTCTCCTCGTCATAGTAGTAGCAATCAAAGTCAGTTTCTTCATAAAACTTAAAAGAGTCCATAGTACTTATACCTACAACTGAAAACCATAAATCTCTAAAGGGTGAGCTATGCCCAATGTGGAACATTAAAAACACATGTGCATGTCACATACTTAATAGAGATTCACATACAAACATATATAACTAATGCATTAAGCATGTCTTAGTTATCTTATATTAGCCAACAAACAACACAATTCTAACATCTTGAAACTTAGAGTAACTCATGATTCCTACACATGCAATATATATTATAGTATTAGTATAGGTCCTACCTATCACCCAAGTAACCCTTCTTAAATCTATTTAGATTGTCTTAATACAAAACCCCATTAAGCGAGTCACATACGATCACTAGGTGCCTCACCAATCCATTGAACTCTACTATTGAGAGCTTAAAGCTAGGCATAAGCAGCACAAAATTTAATAGGCCAAGTTTAATTTAATTCCACTTAATCTTAATCAACTACACTAGACAAACACAACACAACATACATGCGTCCTAAACTTGGATTTGAAGAATAACCAGTATTGTCACTTGTATCTAAACCAAGGATATGTGTAAGATCAACACTTGGTATACAATATAAAGACAATATTTAGAACCTACTTTCCTAGATGTCTTTTCATGTCTTAACTTGGTTTCTTTATATCCTACTTAAGTCTTGAGTTCAGAATGTTGTTATCTAAGTTTTCCAAATCAAATTAGGATTCTAAGATGGTTTAGATTAGTTTGGATTACAATTTGGATGGCTAAGAAACAAAAAAAGAAAGAATAAAGGAGGGCACAAGTCTACGATCAGGAATCACAGCTGTAGAACTTCACCGTGGTTCCTTTTCTTACATTGTAGGAAGTATACAGGTAGGGATCGTGTCCATAGACTATGGTTGTGATACTTTCATCCGAAATTCTTTTCCTTCTCCACTTACTAAAACTTATTGCGATACCCTTGGGAAGAACATGGTCACGACCATGCCTATAGTCCTTGGTTGTGCTCCCTTCGAACGAATTCCTTCTCCCTCAATCATTATTCCTAACCTTCTAAAAAACATTTCGCACACTCCTTGGCAATCCACTTATCTTCTACACCATCAAATCAAACCCCTCAAATGCTAACGATTAGTTAATTCATCGACCTAAACATTCATCAAATCAAACTTAACCTTTTCTATTTACATGAAATTAACATAAAACTATTATATTCAAGAATGCTTACTCATTTTCCTCGCTAGATTAGCTTCTAAGAGTCATTTCAACACCTTCATAAGGCTATAAATCATGTAATCCATCATGTTTTTCACCCTTCTCTATGAAAAAACGAAAATTGCAATATCTACTATTGTTAACATACATTTTAATCGTGTTATTGTAGCAAATCCATCCTCGTCTTATGATTTTCGATACAGAGTCACTAATCTAAATTTTGGTTGCTTTGATAACAAAGATGGAAAAAAAAGGTTCCTTCTAGTTTAAATAAAGGGTTAAGGGTTAAGGAGGGTTTCTAATTTTTTCCTTAACTAAAACTTTATTATCTATATTTTATTTCATTTTCCTTTTGTTTTTATTTTATGTTTGTAGGCTTTACAACTTCCCCTACCCCCTAAACAAAACTTTCATCTTCGAAAGTTACTTACCTTGATTTTGAAACATCTTTGGATACTTCTTTTTGATTTCCTCCTCTAGCTACGAAGTCGTCTCTCTTTTAGACCAATTTGACTACTGAAATTTAACATAAGGTATACTTCTCCTTCTTAGTTTCTAAACTTTAGTATCCACAACCTTAATTATTCATTCATCTACTGACATATTCGACTATAGTTATAGGTGTTCTAAATCTACTACCTACACATGTGGTTCTTCCTCCTATTCTAGGCTGGGTTTCTTATACTTCCTTAACATGGATACATGCAACACATTGTATACAACCTTATGCTGTTGAGGAAACTCTAACCTATAAGCTACTTTTCTAATTCTCTCTAGGATCTTGAAAGGCTATTTGGGACTCGGTTTTCCCCTTGGTCCAAATCTGATGTGTCGAGGAGTTCAGTTATCACTAAGATTTACCGTAGTGGATTTGAACCAATGGGTCCTTTGAAATATCAAAGAAAATACAGTGAGTAGGTTTATGAACTGATTAGAGTAGTTAATGTGAAGCTGTTCGGAGGATGTGACACACCAACGAATACAACACGACTTTATACTTCACTTGATATGACGTATAAGTTGATGTCAAGGTCTACTTGCTATTAATCCTAAACTACTAGGTAAGATTAGATAAGAGTATATGAGAATAGACTTGGAGAGGGTTGTCTCATAAGAATAGTATATTCAATGTATTATTTGTAAGATAAGATAATTCTGATGTATAGGAGAAGAGATTATTTATAGTAAGTTCCTAAGATAATAACATGAATAAAGAAATTACAAAAAGGTATACATAAAAGGGGACTCCTAATATTTATGGAAAAGGATGAGAAAGGATAAACGAAAAAAAAGAAAGGAAAAATAGTATAGTGTCAGATAAAATGGATAGGTGGTAGCGCCACATGAGTTCCTTGCAAGGATCCTCTAAGTACAGTAGCTATGTAAAATCAAGATGCGGCAGTATGAAGGACTATCGAGATGAGGAAGGGGTACAGTAAGTATCGATAGGAAGTCGAAAGAAAAGTACTTAGCCCGAAGAAGAATGTCTCGTCACTTAGCATGTATCTCTCGGTAATTGAAAGTTTGATCATTTGGCATAGAGCCCTTGATAAGCAAATAGTCGGTATCGGCATAAGAGAGAGAATAGAGCAGGGTATAACCTTTTGGAGTTGTCAAAGAATTCAAACATCCTTCTTTCGCATAAAGTTTCTCATCATTGATAGGTTACCAAGTAAGGAATTTTTCGAGTGAGGGATTAGAGGCTTCAAAGTTACGTATGAGTAAGGGGACCAATAGTCAATAGCTTATCGGTTCCTCGAGGTTGTTAAAGATTTCCTTCAAATCTTAGCCTTCTTTTTCATTGAGTACATAGTGTGTTAGATTAGCCATGTTAAAAGTAGCTAATATACCGTATCCACTAGGTAGCTCTAGCTCATAAGCATTGTCATCGATGTGCTCAAGGATCTTAAAAGGTCTATTTGATTTAGGGGAAAGCTTGTTCATTCTATTCCTAGGGAAACACTCTTTACTGAGATGGACCCAAATAAGGTCTCCGGGGTTGTAAACCACTTGTCTCCTTCCTCGGCTTCCCTGTTCCTTTTGCTAGGCTACAGTTTGTGCCAATTGTTTGACAACCTTTTGATACAACTTCTGGAATTCTTTGGCGTACTATAGGCCAGATTGACTTTCTCCTTGTTTGATCCAGCTAACAGTTATGTCCAAGGGCAAGTTCCGAGTTAAATCCATAGATGACCTCAAAAGGTGACCTTCCTGTCAAGTTGTGAACTAATCGGTTGTAAGTGAACTCAATGACAAGTAGGCATAGGTCCTAATCATGTAATTTTTTCCCTATAATTACTCATAGAAGGTTACTAACTATCCTGTTTACTACCTTGGCTTCATCGTTAGTTTAAGGGTAACAAGAAGTACTATACATGAGCTTAGTGCTAAGTTTCCTCCATAGGGTTTTCTAGAAGAAACTTATGAACTTTGAATTATGGTCAGATACAATACTTCTTGACAGTTCATGTAGATGTACAATTTCTTACAAAAAGGGGTTATCGATAAATAAAGTATCACTAATTTTATGGCAAGGAATGGAGTGACTCATCTTGTTGAAACAGGTGACCACAACCAAATGAAGCCATGTCTTCTCGACGTTCGGGTAAGCCTGAGCATGAAATCCATACTTAGGTCAATCTATGGGCACTCAGGTATGGGTAAGGGTATGTATTCTTCGTACGGTTCTCTCCTTCCTTTTGCATGTTTACACACCTCGTACCTCTCAAGAACTTAGTAGACATCTTTCATTATCCTAAGCTAGTAGAAATGTTCTTTCAATATTTCAGCCATTCTCTTCTCTCTGAAATGGCCAACTAAGCCTCCAACATGAGCTTCACGGATGAGTAGTTCTCTAGTCAAACCATTTGGTAGAAAAACTTGTTTTCCCTTCATCAAGAACCCTTGACTCAAGTTGAACCCATCCACAATGCCTCTAACATTGCACTTGGCCACTAAGGGCCTAAAATACTGGTCGTGCTCAAGCAAGGTACCGAACCTAAGTACCTTAGCTTATATAGTCATAATAAGGGTATGACGACGAGAAAGAGCATCTGCTACAACGTTGGTGCTCCTTTTCTTATATTGAATGACTTAGTAGAAAGACTCTAGGAATTTAACCCATTTAACATGATGCCAAGAAAGTTTCTACTGCTCATAAAGATGCTTAAGAGACTCATGATCTAAGTAGATGATGAATTCTATCGGCAGTAGATGACGTTGCTAGTTTTATAGTATTCGAACAAGGGTGTAGAACTCCTTATTGTAGGTTGAGTAATTAAAGGTAGCACCTTGGAGTTTTTCGCTGAAATAACCTATTGGTCAACGCTCCTACATAAGGACAGCACTAATGTTGACACTAGAAGCGTTACACTCTACCTAAAAAACTTTCTCAAAATCTAACAAGGTGAGTACTAGAGCAGTTATTAACTTAGACTTCACATCTTCAAAATTGTTCTGAGCTTTCTCTATCTACCTTAACTTAGTGTTCTTCCTAGTCAATTTAGTTAGGGACGTAGTTATAGAATTAAAGTTCTGAATGAATCTTCGATAAAATGAAGCTAGCCCATGGAAGCTCTTGACTTCAGCAACACTAGTCAGCATAGGGCACTCAAGAATAACTCTGACTTTCTTATCATCAACTCGAACTCCTTTTCCTGAGACAACATATTTGAGGAATATAACCCCGCTTTGACAGAACATACATTTCTTTAGGTTGCCGAATAATCTCTCGGTACAAAGGATGTCAAACACCAATCTTAAATGCTTAACATGAGCAATGGGATTGACACTGTAGATCAAAATGTCATCAAAATAAACTACAACGCATTTGCCAATCAATGTCCTAAGCACATGATTCATTAATTGTATAAATGTACTTGGTGCATTAGTTAGGATAAACAGCATTACCATCTATTTGAATAAACCATCTTTTATCTTAAAGGCCATCTTCCATTCATCTTTAGGTCTCATTCTTATTTGGTGGTAGCCACTCTTTAGGTTAATCTTCAAGAAGATGTAGGCACTATGTAACTCATCAAGCATATTATCTAACCATGGGATCGAATATCAATACTTAATGGTAATTTTGTTGATGGCATAGCTATCGATATACATTCTCTATGACCCATCTTTCTTAGGTACTAGTTTGGCTGGTATGGTACATGGGCTCATACTCTTTTGGACGTATCTATAGTCTACCAATTTATCCACTTATTTCTTTAGCTCGGTTGCTTTTTCAGGATTGAGCCTGTAAGTAGGTCAGTTCGGTAAAGTAGCTTTAGGTTGGAGGTCGATGCAATGCTCAATGCCTCTTAAAGGAGGTAAACCTTTTGGCATCTCGTTAAGAAACAGATCGACATTGTCTTGAAGTAGTTGTTGTACTTCGGTAAGTAAGCTCTTGACTTCTTATACCTCCAAGAGTCTCTTGACTAAAAGGACCACATGGTCCTCAACCTTGACTTCTTAGGCAAACTAAGTTCGGGAAATCATTAAGGATTTCTGTTGCAGTAACCTAACAACCTTCTCTTAAGCTTCTTACACTTCCTTAGGACTCATGGGTGTCATTATAATTTTCTTCCTGTCTTTCTAAAACATGTAGGTATTCCTATACCCATTGTGCAATACTCTTAAGTCAAATAGCCATGGTTAGTTGAGTAATATGTGAGAAGAGTACATGGGGAAGACATCACACAATACCTCCTCCCTATACCCAAAGTTGTAAAATCGCGAGTCAAAAATATGTTTCTATAAGTTTATGATTTTATAATATTTTTTTTAATCAAAATGGATATAAAATTATTTATGTGTACACTTTTAGTAAAGTTATGAACTTTCTTATACAATTTTATAAATTTACGATTTTACCGGTTTTGTGTGATTTTATACGATTATACCGATTTTATGCATTCAAATGAACAATAAAATTGCGATTTTGATAACTATGCCTATACCTATCACCAATGGTAACCGGTACTCTAACTTGCTCGGCAACATGTAATTCTCCTTTCTCATTTAGCTAGTAAATCTTGTATAGCTTAAGGCATGGAAGGGTTGGCAATTTCATAGCCTTAACTACCTTTTGTGCTATAACATTGGTGTAACTCTCTTTGTTAATGATCAAGGTGGGTTGCTATTCACTCAGTAATTCGTATGGAAGAGGTTATCCCTTTGCTCATTCTCATTTGCCACAAACGCATTAAGAGACCGTTGGATGACAAAACAATACTTAGCACCATGTCTTGGCATTGGGATCTTCCAAAAACTCTTCCAGCATCTGCTTAACTCCCATATCTTCCTCTCCTTTTCTCGCACTCTTTACTTCAAACTTGGGTATGTCTCCCTTTATGGTCATGACTCGATTGTTTAGACATTAACTAGTTACGTACTTAAAACCGAGACATTTAAAGCATTTGATTTCTCGAGTCTTTTGTCCTGAGCTCTGACCTTAGTCTCTTTGCACCTTAGGTTCCTTAGCCTTGCTCTTATGTTGACCTTCTTCTGGTTAGATAGCACTTGCCCTCGACGTTCCATCTTGGAATTATTTGATGCTCGATCATTCCCTGGTCGGCTCAGCATACTGCTCCTATTTGGCAACATTGGTCGGCTATTCGGCATTTGACTAACCTGGTTCTGCCTCTACCTTTTAACTCTCTATGCCACCTTGATGGCTTTATCCAGAGTCACTAGACTCTACAGTTCCACTATGTTACTAATCTTAGTCCTTAACCCATAAATGAACCTTGCGATAGTTTATGTCTCGGGTTCATCAACATCACATTGGATCATGAGTAACTAAAACTATTAGACATAGTCGTCTACCGACTGATTTCCCTATCTTAAATGATATAGACATTAGAAAGTGTCTTGCTCGTACTATTCGAAAACGAACCTACTTCTTAGAACTCTCTATATCTCATTCCATGTTTGGATTTCCTACTGGCCCCTTAGGCGAACATTCTGCAACTTCTTCCACTATATTGCTGCATGTCTAAAGAATTCCAACACGACTACTCGGATACGGACAATATCTTCATAATCATAGAAGTTAAATATCTTATCGACTTTCTCCTCCTAATCTAGATAGTCATTAGCACTATCAGACTCGTTGAAGCTTAGAATCTACACCTTGAGATGTTCGGCACCTTTAGGCGCTCTAAACTCATGCTCATCAATCCCAACATACTATTCCTTTTCTTCTTCATACTCTGCCACTTTGTCTAACTCCAATCTTCTTCTAGTCATTCTATCGGCATGACGGAGTAGTGCTTGGTTCATAGGAACGGCTTTTGGTGTTCATTCATTTATCTACCTTCTAGGCCTATCTCTCATTTCTCAGACTTGTTCTACTACTCTCTCTCTTAACCTAGTCTCTAAGACTTTCTATATGAAAACAACCAAATTAGCTATAATAGTAGCAAGATCTTGTATCTACTCGTTAGTAATACGTGCGTTTTGTTGGAGAACTCAACTACGATGATGAGTATTACTCTTGGCATCGTTAATCTCTCCTTGAACATTAGGATTTTTCATTCTCAAAATGAAGCATAAAAAAATACTCTTCTTAGAAGAAATCCTTACATACACTAATATCATATGAACCTATGAACTGTAAACTTGCTTTGTTCTTTCGAATGAAAAATAGAGTATCATGAACAACAAACTAGTAGTAACTATAACTATACAGCTTTTGGTCATAACCTCAAGCTTTGATATTAGGATTATATGATGTGCTTAGGAGCTCAGTGATGTGCTTAGGAGCTCAGTTATCACTAGGACTTATCGTAGTAGATTTGAACCAGTGGGTCCTTCGAAATATCGAAGGAAAATAGAGTGAGTAGGTTTACAAATCAACTAGAGTTGCTGACATGAAGTTGCTCAGAGGATATGACACACCAATGAACACAACACGACTTAATACTTCACTTGATATAACGCATAAGTTGATATCAAGGTTTACTCGCTACTAATCTTGAGCTATTAGATAAGCTTAGATAAGAGTGTATGAGAGTGGACTTAGAGAGGGTTGTTTTGCGAGAATGGTATATTCAATGTATTATTTGTAAGATAAGATGATTTTGATGTATAAGAGAAGGGACTATTTATAGTAAGTCTCTAGGGCAACAACACAAATAAAGAAATTACAAAAAGGTGTACATAAAACGAGAATTCTTAGTACATATGGAAAAGGGTAAAAAAGGAAAAATGACAAAAAGGAAAAACAATACAGTATCAGATAAAATGGATAGTTGGTAGTGTCGCATTGGTTCCGAGCAAGGATCCTCTAGGTACAACAACTACGTAGAATTAAGATGCGGCGGTATTAAGGACTGTTAAGATGAGGAGGGGGTGAGCAAGTGTTGGTAGGAAGTAAGAAGAAAAGTACTTGGCCCGAAGAAGAATGTTTCGTCACTTGGTAGGTATCTCTTAGCAATTAAAAGTTTGATCATTTGGTACAGAGCCCTCGACAAGCAAACAGTCGGCATTGACATAAGAGAGAGAATAAAGCAGGTTGTAACTTTTTGAAGTTGTCAAAGAATTCAACTACCCTTCTTCTACATAAAGTTACTCGTCATTGGCAGGTTATCAAGAGAGAATTCTTCGAATGAAGGATTGGAGGGCTCAAAGTTGTGTACGAGTAAGAGGACTAGTGGTTGGTAGCTCATCAAAATCTGACAATGCTCTTTATTAAAGACAACCTCAACAAAACTTTGTCCCTTACTTGAAACTCTAATGGCCGTCGTCACTTATTAACATAGCTCTTATAATAACTCTAGGCAGATTGCATCCTTTTCTTGATCAATCTAACTTTAGCTATTGCTTCTTGCACCATGTTTGATCCTTTCAATTGTCATTTACCAACCCTGTAAACCCTTAAATTTTTCGACCTAACCTTTGAAGTAGACTTAAGTGTGTTAGATATTCTAGGAGTTGACAAGGTTAGTGAAAGTGAAAATCCTAAAATAACTAATCAATCGTGTATAAATTTTTTTTTACCCTAAACGTATGTAAACGCTAAAGATTTCATTGGAAAGTGATAAAAACCCTAAAACTATAACTCTAAGAATGTAAAAGTACTAATTCACCATAGTTTACCCTCAGACCCTAATTGATAAAATAACCTTAGTGTTATATCAAATCATTGGTAAAAGATTAAAGATAACTTTCAATCATTCATAAATACATATAATACTTAAGTAATCCTTTAGAAACTAAGATATCGCATCAAAGATTACATTCATCTTCTAAGTATATAACTATATTAGTATTGAGTAGAGTTAAGAGCTTAATTAATGATCATATTGCATATAGTAAGTATTAGTACCCTAAATGGCATATTTCATGATAGTTATATTAAGTAGCTTAATAGATGATGTATATAGAACATAAATACCTAAAGGAAGATCTCATTATCTATTTTTACTAATCAATTCACTAAAATTCTTATTTTCTTTCATTTTCTTATTTTTTCTCGTAATTTTTCCTAATTATTTTATTATGTACACTAAATGGCATGTAATTTTGGAAAGTTGACCAAGTCAATACATGTTAATCAAAGTCAAAAGGGTGACTAAGTCAACATATGGAAAAGTCAACAAAATGCCATTTTCACTCTAGAATCATCTCTTCCTTTCTAATGATTTCTTTCCTTTTCGTTTAGATTTTTTTCCCCTTTTCTCTTCCTTGTTTCTGTCCACTCCTTTTCCATTTAGGACCCCACACAACTCTTTTCTCCCCCTTTACCAAGCCGTAATCTTCTTGCCCCCTTAGTTCTACACTTTTCCACTTCACTTTCACAACTCCTATTATCATAAATCAAGAAGAAAAAAAGGTATGTTACTATGTATTACTCCATATTATTTAATAGTTAGATGAATAGGTAAGTTAGTGTAGGAAGTTTATGTATTGTATACATATATGTTATTGAAAGATTAAAGTTTCAATTTTTATACTTAGAAGTGTAGAATAGCCTTAGTAAATGGAAGAAGAGCATGTGTACATATATTTAAGTACATGTATATAAGAGTATACTTGATAAATATATGTATAAAAACCTTTGTACATAAGTATCCATTATGTACATAATTTAAAATAAGGCATGTACTAACTATACATACATATACCATGCCAAATACACTCTTAAAGTACAAAATATGAAAATCATGAAGCTTTCTTAAGAGGGGACTTTAGGCATACGAAAATACGTATAAAAATATGTATGTCACTGTATGTGCATATGGGTATATGTACTAGTATATATATATAAGTACATAAGTATACATTCTAGTATGTTAAAAGTATAAGTATATGTATAACATATGTATAAAGTGTATAAATACATAAAGATAATAATGAATGATGATGTAAGTAATGACATAATTGAATAATGATGTAATTAAATGATGACATAAGCCATGACATAAATAATTAATGACATAAGCGATGATATAAGCATAAGCTTATAAAATAATAACTTATAAGATTACATAAGAATATAACATATGTATATACATGTACTTAGGATTCAAAAATCTTTTAAACCCTAATAAACTTCCTAAATTGAATTAAACTTAATTAAGAACTTGAATTAGTAATACCAATGTAAAAATTCCCTAAGTGTAAGAATCTAATAGCTAATTAAATCATTAAGTCCTAAAATAGGATATAAACATAAGTAATAAGAATAATTAAGCTTCAATAGTTAAAATTTCAATAAATTTGGTTTATATCTTAAAATATGGGTTTTAACATCCAATACGGGTTTTAACGTCCAATACGGGTTTTAACGTCTAAAACGGAAATCACTGTGTGAATATACGTTCGAAAACGATGAAAAATAACTATAAATTCATTAATATTATAAATATAATGAAAAAGTTACATACGGTTAGTGATAAAGTTTAATTGGATCAAAATTGATAGTAATCTAAGTAGAATTAGGTAAATAGATATCTAAAGTTACCAGTTAATTCAATTGCTTACTATCGTTATTATATCGAAATGATCAGATGATCCTGAGGCAAGGATTGATTATTATGACTGGAGCAAGGCCAAGTATGTACTTACCTTATGATTCTATGCTGTATGTGATTGCAGATAGTGGACTTAAATGATATTGTTAATTGATTGTTGTGTGGGGTTGGGAAATGTTTGTATATGTTATTATGTATTGAGTTGAGAATTTACCTTAAGTACGAATAATACTTTGTTTGTTGCATGGTAGTATAGATAATGATTGTGTATACTTTTGGATGGTTACATCATAATTGGACTTAACTATACTTGGCTTATAAGAGAAAACTGGTACATGCATTGTATAGACATAATTCCGGCTGTCACATTACACGAAGGTAGAGAGAGGCCATTCGAGGTTTGTTATTATAAATTGATTGGTTCTATATGGTGCACTCGTATAAAATGACCTTACCTTGGCCTACAAGAATACTAGGCATTGGAGGCACCAACCACCTGGCTAAGGGTTGAGCTTAGAGGCCTCCATTTAGGGGTGAGTGTGGATTGCAGGGGTCTACTTACAATTATACTAGAACTTAGTTTTTATGAAAATGAAAGACTTGTTTGATTTGAGTATGAAACATGGGGACTAGTTAACTTTATGTATTGTTTGGCATTCTGTTTGACCATTCATTCATATGTATGAATATAATCTATTTATAACTTGCTTGTGGTGTGGCTAAGGGTTTTGCTCACTAAGCTTGGGCTTATACCCCCTTAGACTTTTGCTGCAGGATAGCTTATTCGTTGAAGCTGGCCGGGGGATATTACAGGTTTGCTTGGGGACTTGGGTAAGAGTGAGCCATGTTACGAACTGAGGACGGCCTAGTCGTGGCAGACGCCGTATACTGTATGAAGAACCCCTGATTGGTTACCCTTCCAATAAAAAGCTCTTCACACAATATACAAGGCTCTACAACTACTAGTTCCAAAGTACATCCAGATTCACATGATATCATCACCCAACATATTTATATAAAAGTTAAGCTATAAAGCTTACATTACACAGTATTTAAGTATGTTTAAGTTCATAATAATAAGGTAAAGATAAGTACATGAGTAAGAGTCTACATAAACTATTTTACTCTCATTACACAGGACACCTCACTCTTGCCCAAGTCCCCAGGCTAACCTGTGGCATCCCTCGTCCTGTCTCTACGAACAGGTTATCCTACAACAAAAGTCTAAAGGGGTGTAAGCCTAAGCTTAGTAAGCAAAACCCTCAGCTACACAACAAGCAAGTTATAAGTACATTATAGTCATGCATATGAATGAATGATCAAACAGAATGCCAAACAATACGCATACTTAACTAGTTCATATACATAACTCGGATTTAACGCCCTCTGAAGTCAGAGTTGGAGTTTACACGGCACCAATCAGATCCGGGTATTACACTAGAACTTACTTTACTACGGAACTCCATGTTCCGTACTTTTATCAAATAACTCTTTTATTTTCAGAAAAATACAAGTTCTAGTATAATTGTTAGTGGGCCCTCGCAGTCCACACTTACCCCTAAACGAAGGCCTTTAGACTCGACCCTTAGCCAGGCAGTTAGCGCCTCCAACGCCTAGTGTTCCCGCGGGCCAGGGTAAGGTCATTTTGTATGAGTGCACCGTACATAACCAAATAAATCCATAATATCAACCCCCGAATGACCTCTCTTTACCTCCGTGTGATGTGACGGCCGGAATAGTATCTATGTTATGCATGTTCCAGTTTCTTTTTATAGGCTAAGTATAATTTAGGTCAGATTATGCTGTGACCATCCACTAATACACACAATCATTTTCTATATTACCATGCAACAAACAATGCATTCTCTGTATTTAACGTAAATTCACAACTCAACAATTAATTACATACACAAGCATTTCTTGAACCCCACACAGTAGTTAATTAACAATAATATTTAAGTCCACTATCTACAATCACAATCAAGCATGGAATCACAGGGTAAATACTCACTCGGCCATAGTGGTTTGCCCTAATTGTAGTAATCAATCGGGAGGTCCTCGCTCACCTCAGAGTCACCTGATCATTATGTGATAACAACGCTAATAAGTATTTGAATTAACTATTAATTCTAAACATCTAATTACCTAGTTCTACTTAAATTACTATTAACTTTTACCCGGTAAAACTTTAATTTCAATCGTATGTAACTTTTCTGTTTTATTTTTGATATTTATGAATTTATAATCGTTTTTCATCGTTTTTGAACATATTTTCATATGGTAATATTTGTTTTGGATATTAAGACCTCTATTTTACGTTATGAGCTAAATTTATAGAAATGTTTAGTTATGAACACCTAAGTACTTTTATTACTTATGTTTATATCTTTTATTCCTTAAATTCTTCTAATGAAAGAATTTTACTTTGCTATTACTAATTCATGTATTGAATTAGGTATAATCTAATTTAGAAGGTGTATTAGGTTTTACTAATTTAGTTACCTAATTACCTACACTTTTCTTAGTTTTCTTATTTTCTAATCTTATGCTTATGTCATCGCTTACATCATCACTTGCTTATGTCATTGCTTATGTCATCACTTGCTTATGTCATGGCTTATGTCATCATGTGCTTATGTCATCACTTACCTCATCATATGCTTACATAAGCCTTTCATCATGCTTATGTCATATGCATATGTATTATGTACGTATTATCTCTTTCCCTTATACTTATATACATACACTTTATACATACTTATACTCATACCTATACTTAGACTTATACCGTATTTATACATGTATACATACCCGTATACCTATACGGTTGGATACGTATTTTATACTAAAATTTCGTATGCCTAAGCTTTTCCTTAAGAAAAGCTCCCTAATTCCATGTTTTTGTGTTCTTATGTATATATTTAGTGTAGTGTAGGTATGTTTAGTAAGATTTGATCTTAAATTAGGTTATGTACATGATAAATACTCATGTACAAAGGTTCTTATACCTATACTCTTTTGGTATTTCCTTATGTATACATATATAGAAGCATATCCTCATGTCTTTCTTTCTTCTCTTTCAAAAGTTCAAGCTCTACACTTAAAGATGGAAACTTTGTTTCCTCTTCTTTAAGACAATACTAACCACATAATTACTTATTTAATCTACCTAATTAACTAACTAATGAATAATAGAAAGTAAGATAAAGCAACTTAAAGACATACCTTTTATGATGTTGAAATTAAGGAGACAAAAGGGAAGAAATGAAAGGGAAAGAAGAGAGGGAAGTTCACGGCAATGAAAGGGAGGTTTTGTTTTGTTTCTTTTGTTGGTTTCTTTTAATGGAAGACAATATGTGGTGGGGTTAAGGAGGACAATTGTGGACGGCAACAAGAGAAAAAAAAAGAGAGAAAGAAAAATCAAAAAGAAAAGAAAAGGAAGACATTATTAAATAAGAGATATTTTCCTTATCTCTTAACTTTTGTTGACTTTTCAAAATGTTGACTTGGTCAACATTTGAACTTTGGTCAACATATATTATCTTAGTCAACATTTCTTAAGTATGTGTAATTTTGTGCATATAATGTAGTAATTAAGGGAATGTAGTAATTAAGGGAATGTAGTAATTAAGGGAAATTAGGGAAGAAATGACGGAAATGAGAAGAATTGAGGTATATGATGCATTGATGTGTAAATATGGTTAATGAGATTTTACTTTAGGTCTTTAGAGTCCATATATCTCATTTGATAAACTACTTTGGGTAACAAGTGTAAAAAGTGCTAATTTGAGTCTTAAAGTTCACTATATGTAACCTAATCTTCAACTATAACCCTAACCCTAAGTTAGACTATCTTAATCATCTATTTAAGGAATAAATATAATCTATGACCCATTATCTTAGTTCCTAATGGATTACTTGAGAATTTGAATCATATAAGTAAGAATGAGAGTTATCTCTAACCATTTACTAACGATTTAGCAAAATATAAGCATTATATTTTCAATTAGGGTTTTAGGGTATATCATGTTGGATTGGTGTACATATGTCCTTAATGGAATCATTTTTAAGGTTTTTATCACTTTCGAATGAAATCTTTAGCTTTTAGAAACATTTAGGGTAGAAAAATTCTTTACGCGATTGATTAATTCTTTTTAGGGTTTTCACTTTAATTAGCCTTGTCGACTCCTAAATTGTCTAATATAGTTGAGTCTATTTCAAAAACTAGATCGAAACTTTCAGGGGTTTACAAGCCATCTAGTGTGTTAAGAAAACTGATTATGTAGAGTTTTACTTATATACTTTTGTTTTATCAGTAATATAAACTTAGATGTACTAAATTATTGTGTACTGTAAACTTTATAGTTTAAATTTTATATAAATATGCTTGTGTGATGATATCATATGGATCTGTATGTTCTTGGGAAACTAGTGATTGTAGAGCCTTGTATATTGTATGAAGAGTTTATGTTTGGAAGGATAACTAATTAGGAGTTTTTTTATACAATATATGGTGTTTACCATGACTAAACTGTCCTCAGTTTATGATAAATCTTATCCTAGTAAATAGTCAATCTGCACTTCCTTCCATAAAGAGCTTCATATAAAGCCATTTGAATGGTCACTTGGTAACTATTGTTGTAAGAAAATTTTACTAATAGTAGATGCTGATCCCATTGACTACCAAAATGAAGCGCATAAGCCCTTAGTAGTTAGTAAGTCTTGCAATATCTAGATTGTATGTTTTGACTACCCACCAGTCTGAAGATAGAAGGCGTTATTGAAACATAACCTTATGCCTAATCCCTTATGTATACTTCTCCAAAACTCACTCACAAACCTGGTATCCCAGTTAAAAGTAATGGATACCGACACACCATGCAACCTTACAATCTCTTGAGCATACAATTTAGCAAGATTCTCTATTAGGCACTTATTATTTATAGTAATGAATTACACACACTTGGTCAGTTGATCTATAATCACCACACTGTATTATGTTTTGCCAAGGTTTTGGGCAGGGCTATGACAAAATCCAGAGTTACATGCTCTTATTTCCATTTAGGAGTTGGTAATGGTTATAACTCTCTTGTTGGCCTTTAGTGTTTAATTCTAATCAACTGACAAGTCTAGTACCTAGACCCATACTTGACTATCTCCCTCTTCATATTGTTCCACCAACAATAGGCTTTCAAATCTCTATACATTTTTGTACTCTTAAGGAAAATTGTACATGCTGAGTAATGTGCTTCCCTAAGTAGCTCATCTTTTAACCCTACACCTGTTGGAAAACATTACATGCCCTTAAACCTAAGTGTTCCTTGTAGATACCCTATTTTTGCTCTCTATAGCTTTAAGAATTTTTTAGAAAAAACGTCTCAATTCAAAAGAATAAAAAATATAAAATTAAGATAAATAAAAAAAATTGAACAATTTAGAAAAATAAAAAAAAATGAAAAAGTAAAACTATAAAAATAAGATTTTTAGGAATATAAGATCCTTAGGTTTTAGGTCATTTTTAAGGTTTTTAAGTTATATAGATGAGGTACTTTTATTTTTAGAAGTCAAATAGAATTGAAGCTAACACATGTAATTTAATGATTCTAGGTCATCTTAATTTTTTTATTAATGAAATATTTAGACCCTATTTAAGTTTAAATTAAAATTTGAATAAAGGGTCTTATAATTGTTAAATTAAATTTAGTTTGAAAATCAAAATAATTTCTACATGTGCATGTGTGACTATTTTAGAGTGGGTCATTTAGGGTTTAATTTTAGTTATTTATTTATTCATTTGTCTTTTTTATTTTATTTATTAAAAAAAGGGTACGCGGTAGGTTTTAACCAAGTTACGCCTAGTCTGTATAAAATTAGTCAGAGCTAAACCAGCGCGTATTATACATGCGCTAGGTTAGGCATGTGAGCACGTGCTACATGTGCTTAGCTTGGGATTTTCCTATTGTTTCCATTGTATTCTTGCACTTTCTCCGGTTGCCTCTAATTTGGTAGCTCTTATTAGAGCCACCGTTTAGGTGGTTTCCATACGGTTCTACCTAGATTAATTGTGGAATCGCATGGTACAAATAGCCTATTATGAATCGAAATAAAAAACTTGTCCTTATACATTCATTTAGAGGGTTTAATTAAGATTTGAAAATAAGGAAAAAGCTAAAAACTCGAATTTTCTCAGTAAATTGAATTTGATTGATTCTTTTTGTTTAATGCAAATTGGAACTTCTAAATGTGTCTTTAAGTATGAACAAACATCAAAGTTTTTTTTTTTTTACTGATAATTACACTCAAATCACAATTATGTCAAAATCAAATCATTAATGACCAATTTATGTGATTCTTGAATTTAACGTGATAATGGACCATCATAACCTAAGCTTCAATTAGTATAAATTTAAGTTCCCATCCTCGTTTTGGCATCAAGCAACAATCAAAACACATACATATAGTGATTTTTGGTTTCCCTCTCTCTTTAGGTTCGATCACCTTCTCTCTTTAGGTGGTGGCTCGTGTGTGGTGTCTTTTAGATAAAGCTACCATTATGGCCAGGTTCTTCTCCCCTTAGGCTTTTGAATCAACCACTTAAAGCCCCTACCATTGCCATTACCATATGTTGTGAACTAAACCCCCTCAACCACCATAACCACCATAAAACCTCAACTATAACACCACTTACCACCTCTCTTTGGCCTAAACCAACTACATTATGATACTTACCAACCTTAAAAACCCTAAGTACACGCTCATTCCGCCTTGGAACCCATTGGCCACCATTGTGCAACATCTGCCATTGGCTATCGAGTTCAAAACCACCCAAATGGACACTATTAGCCATGGCGTTTTCCTTATACCCCCATTTACCAATCAAATTTACATGGATATGTCATTCTCCACTTGAATTGGCAACTGAAACACTCCGAATCAACCCTTCGTACACTGTTGCTCTTCCTCCACTTTTGTAACCGAGATCCATATCCAACTCGACTCGACGGTTTGACTTGATAATCACCTAACTCGCTCCAGGTTGATTTGATCCCCTTTGATGTATTACATTCTTTATTTTATCATATTGTATTGCATTTTTTTCCTTTCTCTATCTTCTTTCTTTTTCCTTTAATGTTTTATTCTATTTTATAAAAGAAAAAAATCCCAAAAAAAAGAAAAGAAAGGGAAAAGAGAGGAGAAAAAAAAAAGAAAAAGGAAAAAAAGAGAGGAAAAGCTTTGTTATTTATTTATTTATTTGTGTTTCAGTCAAAAATAAAGAAAAAAATATAAAAAAATAATAAAAGAGAGAAACGGAGATAAAAATGTTTTATCACCTAGAAAAATTATTTTTTTAAAAAATAAAATTTAATAAACTCTTTTCAAAATTAAGACTTCTCTTAGAATTTTCTAGAAATAAAAACAACAATTTTAGACCCTTTTCTTTCTAGGAATTTTTCTTAAAATTAAATCAAATGGTTAAAAACTTAAACCTAATCATTTTCTAAAATTAAAATCAACCAATACTTTTTAATTTTCAGATTGAATCACAAAGGTCTAATTTCGAATAGTGGTTACGTAGATACTCGTATACAATCACAAGATAACTTTGTCATAACCCTAAGGGGGGTTTAGTAGAATTGCCTAAAATTTTCATATCATGTGTGCACTTATGATGCGATAATCGCCTTACAAGATTTTAAATAATTAATTATTAAGGTTTTCAATTTTAATTTACTAACTTATTGAAACATATAAATAACTATAGACATTCGATATTTCATAGTCCATTAGAACCATAGAGAATCAGTATCCCCTACCAAATAATGAGACAAGGTAAAACAACTTTATAAATTATAAGAAATACTTAATTATACATAATCCTAACATATAAATATTTTCTACATAAAATATTTCTATACCAACTATTCACATTTTAATTAATTCTAACATTATCAAACTTATTTTCAATTTGCACTTAGCACTCGAAATTCATCCCAATCCCAACTTAATTGAACCTATAAAAGAAACTATAGGGGAATGAGCAAACCATAGCTCAGTGAGTTCGTTTGTCACCGCTTCCATTCAAGCAATTTATCAAATATTATTTAGCATACGTGCAAATTTATCTACATATGAAATGAATGCATGCACAAGAATGTAAGCAATACGTCTATTGGAGTTTGGAACTATGAAAGGTATGAATTTACGTCGTCTACATACCAAATTTCCTCTATACTTATTCGTATCAAGCACTTTACCTTAACTGCATAAGGCTACCTAAGGGCGTCATCCCTCTAAACAATACTCAACTATTACCCTAGTTGAGAAAGAAATATCAATTTAAATAGGTGGACCCTAACTAGGGCCATCCATTAAACATATCTAAGGCTCCTTGGGCACACAAAGCGAGTCTTCTCGTTATCAAATATATCTAAAGCTACACGAGTAGAAATATGCGAGTCATCTCATAATCAAAATATATCCAAGACCCTACGAGCATAAACATGTGAATCCTCTCACAATCAATTATAGATATTATGTTAACTTTGCCTCAATGATAAAAATATCATATACAGGGTACTATGAGCCCTCATAGAAATTATACAAAAATATATTTAAGATTGGAAAAATATTTTCTAAAAATACTTTTTTTCATAAATCTATAAAGCTAGCACTCTCTATTAATATATCAGTTGAGTCACATATATGTGACAAATATAACTGGTTATTTTGGTTAGATATTGATATTTACTGATTTAAAAAGATGATCACATAGATAATAACACACAAGCAAAATAGTTATTCAACAAACAATTAGTATCAACCGATAAACAATATATGAACATCAAATAGTATGTAGATAGCAGATCTTCAAAACTCCCTCACTTGGATTAATGCTCATTCTTCAAGCCTTTTGAGCTTTTAGAGCTCAACAATTGAATATCTAAAAGGATAATAAGACTTATAAGTATTCTAAAAAACTAGATTCTTTACTTAACTAATAGCTATTATAGTTTACCTAACTTCCCACTATAAACCAAGTAAGGCATGAATGTAGTTTAACTTATTTATTGGGTAAATAGGAAACATATTTGTAAATTATGGTATTTTATGTATTTAATTATTTATTTCTTCTTATTATTAGTTTATAAGATTAATCGACTTAGTTACCCAATTTATTCCTCTTAGTTTATTTTAAATTTTTAATCGTATATAATATTTTCATTTTAACTTCAATTTTTGTGATCTTATGATCAATTTTTATCGTTTTAGACATATTTTCACTTAACAAGGTTTGTTTTAGATATTATAACCTGCATTTTTCATCATGGGTTGGAAAAGTTACAAATTTTATTATTTTGGCCAAATATTTTTAAATTATTTTTTAATCTTTTTTTATTGATTTATGATTAATTAATTTCTAAATTTTATATTTTTAGAATAGTCTTATTTTTAGGTCTATTTTACAATAATTTCTTTATTTCACTATTTTAAGCTTAATTTACTATTTATATCACTTTTTATCATAATTGTAATTTTCTAATTAATTAATTATATTATTCTATTATTATCTTTATAATTTAAAGTTTCAATTAGATAATTAAGAATGGTAACGTGGCAACTTCCTATTGACCCATGTGGAATTTTTCTAAATTCTTTTAATTTTTACATTTTTTTCCAATTTGAAGTATTAATTAGTTATTATAATTTAGTAAAATTTGTAAATTAATTATTATCTTGTCTTGGTAATCACGTCCTACATATGTACATGTATATATATATATATATATCTAGATAGATATTTATTAATATATTTAAGGAATTAAGATATAAGATATGTATATATACTTATACCTATAATACTATATGTATATTTATACTTGTACATATATACATATATATTTATGTTTTCTTACTTGTTCATATACATGTCTTTATACTCCCTTATACTATAGTTCATATATGTATATTTCCTATACGTACATGCACCTATATATATATCTCTATATACATTGTATATATATATAACTAAATAAATATATAACTTATGTGTACATGGAGTTATATATATATAGTTAAATATATACATATGTAAATACATAATCATGGAAACTATACTTAAAATTTCAATACATCTACATAGAATTTTATTATAAGGATATTAAAAATACAAATAATACCTATTACATATTTCCAATATACAAAATACTACAAATTGCATGTATAATACAAAGAGTACATATAGCTTATATTACAAAAAAAAAAAGAAAAAACCTAAAGACAACATAATATACGTTACTTGAGTACTCTTTGTCTTCTTGGAAAATACCCTCCTTCTCCTTTTTAAAATTAATGGAAGATGATGATAGAATATGTTTTGAAATAAAGTTTATGATTGATAGTGTAAGAGTGAGAAATAAGAAAAATAAAACATTAAAGGAGGAGGGGCTTCATCGGTTTCAAATAAGAAGAGGAAAAGGCTTATTTTCTAGTTTACAATGTGAAAAAGTAAAAGAAAAATATAGGGACTTTAAATGCACATTGCAAGAAGTGATTGAAGAAAGGAGAAGAAGAATAAAAGAAAAAAGTGAAAGGAAAGGATAGAGAAAGAGAAAGGATAAGATAAGAACAAGTTGATGTTGATACTACTTTTATCTTTTGAATTAAACACATGTATGAATACAATGCATATGTAAACCCTAAGAAATTAATAGTTGAACCCTAATTCAAATCCGAGTGTCTTAAACTATACAACAAGATGATAAGGCTAGTAACAATATAAGATTATGAAATTTAATAAATCAAATATAATATTGATAATAAAACTTTAGGAATTGAACGAAATCCTAAATCGTATACTAAAATCTTAAAACTGCTTTAAGCACCATTAATAAAAATTGAACCCAAATTTGTTCGAAACCCTAAAATTATAAATATAAGCCTATAAAATAGTTAAATATTACTCAATAGTGATAAAATTATAGTCGATTGCGATTTTCGACTAAGTCGCCTATTCGTGTGAAATTATAACAAAATCATTATAATAACTTATAAAAATTATAATTGTACCCGGTACCAATTAAATTGATAAAATTTCACAAAAATTAAAAAATTAATGTACGATAAGAATTGTTATAATTTATATGTTTCAAAAAATTACATATATTTATTATTAATTTTTATTTTCCTTCTCATTCTTTTTCAATTTATCTCTTTTTTCTCTTTTCTTCTTTTTCTCCATTGCTACATCTTAGAAACCAAAACAAAAATTCGGAAAAAAATCAGCAGCGTACGTGAGGAATTAATTTGCCATGTGTTGAGCTTAAATAAAAAGAAAAGATTACAAATGATTTTTTTTTTTTGTTTTATACTCATTAATGTAAAATATTAGATATACACTTAGCTTAATTTTTAAGCTAGCAACTCACGTGAGCAAGTGAAGCAACAAAAATTTTGGAAATTTTTTTAAAAGACAAAACCGAAACCTAGAAGCATAAAACCTTGAGAAGAGAAAGAAAGAAAGAAAAGAAGAAGAAAAGAAGAAGGAAAAGAAGAAGAAAGAATTAGAAGAAAAAGGTAAGTTAATTATTTTAGTATAGATGTATGTTATATAGTATACACATGTACAAATATAGTATTTGTATGGTATTTTTACATATCACATTGCTATTACATGTTTATGTACATGAATACTTAAATTTAATTATATATATATGTATAAGACTAGGTCTGTATACATGTATATACATAGGTATATTGTACGAAAGAGTATGTATTATGTATTTTTTTTAGAATTATATCTAATTGGTATTAAGTATTTTATTAAATAACTATAGTATATATATATATATATATATATATAAGTGTAACCGTGAAGTATACATATATTGATGTGTATGTGTATAAATTATTTTTGTATATATATATAAATACGTAGCCGTATAGTATATATGTAGTAGTATATCTCTACAAGTAGTTATATACTCTTGAATACATAATTTACATATGACGTATACATATATATATATAATATAAGAATAGGTATTTGTAGTATTCGAAACTTATATAAGTATATTATTATGTATAAATACAAATACATAAATATATATATGTACATAAGAAGTATGTTTGTTTTGATCAATTAAGTATATACATACATATAGCGTATAACATATTATATATATATATATATATAGTATATTGAAAATATATATATATATATGTATGTATAAATCGTGAAGTATATAAATAATAAGAAAATGAGAAATAATAAAAATAATAAAGGTCATAATAATAATAATAATCATAATAAAGTAAAAATCTCAAAAAATAGGAAAATATACTCAAAATAATAAAAATATCAAATATATGATTTAAATAATTATTAAATCATAAATATGCTAAGAAAAAGCAAAAATTAATATTTTATGATTTTTACACTTAAATAATAATTTTTATGATATTTTTATATTACAATTTAAATTACGAGTCACAACGTCCAAAACGGACCTCGTTACGAGAAAATATGATCGAAAACGACTATAAGTTCATAATGATCCGAGCTAAAACGAAAAAGTTACACGTGATTCAATAAAAAACTCGAATCGACAATTTCACGTAATTAAGTGAAGTAGACCTTACAAATTTTAATACTAGTTAGCTTTAAATTCCATACCTTACAAAATTTTCATTATTCTCAGGTGATTTCGATATCAATGCTGAGCTGCCACCAGACTACTATAACTCTTGAGTTAGCCATGGCTGAATGAGTTTTTCCTAATGATTCCATACTTGTTTGTGCTTGTAGTTAGTAAATATAAGTTATGAATTATAAATGAATGTGTATGGGGTTGGGTTATGCTTGTGCATGATAATTGTTGTTAATGGTGAATTTACTTTAACTTTCAATAATATATTGTTTGCTGCATAGTAGATTTACTAGATTGATTGTTTGTGGCTTGGAATGATCACTGAATAAATAAGAATAAATTTTATTCGACTAAAAAAAAGTTAACTTGGATCATGCATAAATCATGTACTGCATAACTAATTCCGGCAGTCACATTATACGGAAGTAGCAAGAGGCCATATGTAAATTGATTATTGATTGTTATTGATTTCGTACGGTGCACACGTGCGATATGACCTTATCGTGGCTTACGGGATGACTAGGAGTTGGAGGCGCAAACCGTTTGGTAATGGGTCTAGTCTAGAGGCCTTCGTTTAGGGGTGAATGAAGGTTGTGTGAACTTACTTACAATCATATGTAGAACTCGTTTTCATAAAGCTGGTAATGGATGTACCACTACATTTTAAATACGAAAAGCGGAGTTTCATTATAAAATAAGTTCTAATATGATATCTGGATCTGACTGTACCGATGAATCTCCAACCCTAACTTCAGAGGGTGTTAAATCTGAATTACATGTAGTACTTGGTCACCTATATGTATTTGTTTAGCATACTATTTGCCATACATTCATTTGGTTGAACTTAACTATTGCATGACTTGATTGCTGTGTGGTTAAGGGAAACTATCTCATTAAGCTAGTTCGTTTATACCTTTGTAGTCTTTTCTTGTAGGGCAACCTTTTGTGAAGTCGGGCGGTCTCATGCCCAAGGTTAGTTTCTTCACAGGGTCAGTATGGGAGATGGATGAGATTGGAGAGTACTTTTCATAGTTTATAGATCTAAAAATGTAAATGTTTTACAAGTTGAACCGAAGACATGTTTCAGTCTTCATACTTGTAAACTTTTATACAAATAGACAATGTATTATGTTTTTATAATTTTATTATTTGTTATGAAATGATATTGCTTAAGTTTGCACACTCTTGGTAGTTAGTAGTAGTTGTAGCCTTGGGTATCGTATAAAAGGGTTGTCGATTGTAAGGAAATTTAATCTGCAATCCTTTGTACGGTATACGGCGATTGCTACGACTAGCCCTCTCGGGTCGTAACAGCACATGTCAACTAAAACTTTGCATGGAAATGAAGGAAAGAAAAAAAAAGGAAAGGAAAAAAAAGGAAATGAAAGGAAAGGAAAGGAAAGGAAAGAAGGAAAAGGAAGAAAAAGAAGAAAAAGGAATTTATAAAAAGATTGGTTTGACTTTTCTAAAAGTGTTTTTAATTTTTAAGTGGTATTTGAAATAATATATAATGTAATTATGGAAAGAAATATGGAATATAAAATTAATGTATACTCTTTAGTACATAAACATAGGATATGTAATAAAATTAACTCGAAATCATTAACTCAACACAAAATTAGCACATATATGTACAAATATAAAATTATAAATAATCATAAAATAATATTCATAATTTTATTAATTTTGTAAACTAAGTTATTACTCTCTACATTTATAAATATTTAGGAGTTATTTTCATTTAATCATTAACAAGTTTACATGATTACGTATATCAATCAATAATTGTATTCAATTAAGGTTTTATTATTGTAAATTTACACATTTTATAAGCTTAGAGTTTTGATTTTAGGGTTTTTATCAAGTTCAAGTTCAATCTCTTGTATTTATGTATACGTAGGGTTTAGGGTTTTCATATGCAATTAAGGCTTCGATTAATAAATTAGGGTTTTTATATTAATTTTAGGTTTTGAATTTAAAATTTTAATTAGTTTTAAATTTATCGGCTTTGTTGACTTAGGAAAATTACTTATAATACTTGAGTCCAGTCTATATTCAAAGAGTTAAATTGGCGGGGTTCACAAACTTAAAATATGAAAAAATTTATTTTTCTACTTTGGTAAATAATTGTTGAATTTTTCATCTTTTTTTAAGACTCAATTTTATTTATTTATTTACTTGTGAATAGATAAGATTTTAAGAAGGGTCTTTTAAAAAATGAAATTAAATTTGGAAGGTTAAAGTAGTAACCATTAGGATTTATTAAGGTAGCTCCTAGACTTAAGAATTCTAATTTCTTTGAAAAATTTTCAAAAGTTTTCAAAACACAGGTTAGTGGCTAAATTAGAATCGATCTGTCTAATTAGTTCTAATTTAATTAACTTTTTTTATTCTATCGCATAGCAACTCCAAATTTTTTTTTTCAAAATAAAGAAACCGAGTTTCCTGAACTTTGGTCAAAGGTTTAAATAGGCATATGATTTAGTTTAAATCAAATTAAAAAAAATGAATGAAAATAATAGAAAATTTTAAGCTCAATAGCTTGGTGACTTTACTAGGGATTGTCAAGAGGACTAGCTACTTAAAACCTTCCAAAATTAAAATTATTTTTCAAAAAACCCATATTATGTTATATTATTTTCTTGTAATATTCTTTATTTGTAAATATTTCATGCTATCTTTTTCATGCAACTAATACATTAGGATATAAGGGGTTTTTATTGCATCACAAATGTAAGATAGATGCAATTAGACGTAAGCTGTCTTAAGATAGGGGGCTATTGTGTAAGTTTCGGGAGTTGTGGGCTAACTACCACTTAGGGTTAATTAGGTTAGCCCACTTAAGTTTCAATGTGATCAATGAACCATTTCTTCGAAAACACGTAAAGTCACAAAGCTTAAGGACCTTTAGAACCCATCTTAATTACATATACCATGAGTTAATACACTACTCCTTAAGTTGCAACCTTAGAAATGTAATCAATTCTTGCACCTATTCTTTTATAAAAAGTTAGGGGCATTTTGAAAACACCAAATTAATAATAGGGTTACAACTTGAGGAATGATGTATTAACCCTATAATTCTAGCATCCGCATGTTTCCATGTGCATTCTTTTGTTTCATTGATAAATGATTCTTGTCCATGAAATGTTTACGCCTATAGATAATGGTAGGTGACCAACAAGTGAAAAATTACAAAATTGATAAGCTATAGGACCTCTGCAGGATTCGCGAATAGCTGCTAGAAGTGGAGATTACCCATCTAAGTAAGTAGTTTGAACGTTCTAAAGTTCACAACTAAGGCTTAAAAGCCCTTCTCGAATAAGTGCTTAGAGAAATCTATGAAATGCTGGAAGACCTTAAAGCTCGCCAAGGAGAGTTAGATTAGGGTTTTTCAAATTTAGATTAGGGGCCTGGAATAAACCTCAAGTTTCGTTGAATAATAATCTAGAATAAATGTTAGGCTCTTCATCTTTATTTTTTTATACTCCAATTTGTCAAGATAATAAAAGTTTCCTTTAGCATATCATTCTTCATTCCTCACATTCCCTTTTTGTAAATAGTTCTTTAATAGCATTCATAATTGCTCTCTCTCAATCGAAGAAATGTAAAATTCCATATGCTTGTAAATAGACCCTAAAAATTCACATCCTTACTTGTATAAAGCTTTATCTTTCTCTCTTACCCAAAAAAAAAAAAAAAAAACAGAAAGAAAAGAAGTGAAAAGAAAAAAAAAGAAGGTTATTAACAGTTACAAATTCTTATGGAACTCAAGACAAACACAAACCATTGGCCCATTAAGATAACCAACCCAAACACAAACCTTTGGCTTATTAAGATAGCCAACTACAAACATAAACCCTTGTCTATTGAGAAAACTAAGCCTAACCATAAACTAAGACAACATACAAAGTTAGATACAACCTTATTTTGGTTAAAATGCAAGGAAACCCCATTTTGAACTTAACCCATGGTTCAAACAAAAAAGGCAATTCATTGTCCCTTATATCTCAAAAGATGTTAATACTAGCTTATTCGACTCTAAAGAACCAGTCTTAAAATCACATATGAAAGTTAAGGGGAATTTAGGCCTATAAGTTTGGGGAAATTTAAGCAAGAACATGAAAGGTCTAGGGCATTTGGTCTTTGAAATTTAATTTTGAACTCAAATCAAATGAAAGGTATCATTTCATATTGGGGTACATTTCAAGAGGTTGAAGGGCAATTTAATTTCCACCTTGGGGCAAATCAACATGGAACTCTTACTCAGGAAAATGGTAAACCTACTTTTAAAAGTTTTAGAATGAAAAGAGGCAAACTAGATCCCACACATTAACCCTTGAACAATTTAAGAGTCAAGTGACATTATGGTGAAGATTTTTAGACTCATTTCTTAAAAGAGGTCTATTTTGAATGTGATAATCAGATCAAAATGAAGTTAGGCATTCATTTTCAAATCCCAAACACAATTATCCTTTCTTAACTTTGTTGAACCAATTTGAAGTATTTTCAAATTTAAACCCCATTAAGAACTACCCATAATGGTGCAATTCAAAAGTTAGGGTTATTAATTAGGAGAGAAGGATAAAATTAGTTTATGCTTACTTTAGTAACATTAATTCAAAGATGATTTCTATTTTTGATAAGTTATTTTCTTTGAAATGAAGAAGATCCAACATTTTTTCAAACACCTTAAACTTATACATACTTCACCTAAGCCCATACATTTGAAATCTTTGGATTTAGGGCCTTGAATCTCTCTAAGTTAAAATCTTGGCATAATTACATTTAGGAAAAGAAAAAGAAACAAAATGATGGGGCAAAACAATAAAAAGGAGAGAAGAAAGAAAAAGGAAAGAGAAAAAAAAGAAGAAGAGAGTTTTGAAAACTAGGCTTGTATGCAAATGAAAAGCCCTATCCATCCCAATAAGAAACTAACCTAAATATAATTGCCTTACCCAAAGAAGGCCCAAACTTAAAGCCTAAACAGCTCTAAAAACACAAACCCTGAATCACATTCCCAGCGCATCCCCTACCTTCCCTCTAACTCCCAGAAAAAAAAAGCCTCTATATCTATTTTGAACTACACTCCAAATCATAAACATAAGACCTTCTTATGATCATGAATCACACAAAACCTCCCCAGCCACAATACCACACTCAATAAAAGCTCTTTTAATCTTATGTGATGATTTATCTTTAATAAAAGTTGTTTTTGAAACTGGAGTAAGCACACTTTTAGTTTTTCCAAAGGGCTCTTGACTTATATACCTAGGTTAGATAAAGTATTTCTTTCAAAATATTCTCCCTCATTAATCCTTCTTGAAACCATTTGACTAAAAGCCTAATTCACAATCTTGAAAAAAAGACCCAACAGATTAATCGGTATGTATCACCTACAAATTGGACCATAATTTTTAGAATAATAGTCAAGAGTGAAATTTAAATTGAGAGTGTATAAGGAAGTCCTCTTTGACTAAACTAATCACGAGTTACTATTTCCCTAGAAAAGAAATATTTAAAGTCACAAGGCCCTGCCAGTTAACATGCTGGATTTGCCTCGACAATATTAAGTTAGGAGATATTTTAGAGACTAAGAAGAGTATGAAATGACCTACATGGTTACCAAGGAAGGAAGTGGTTATAGCTCTTGCTTCTTAAATAAGAATTTGTACTTGTTAGCTAACTTAAAAAAAAAAGAGAAGAAAAAAGAAAAGATGGAGAAAAGGTAAAGGTTTGTTATAAGTTTCTCCATTTATTTCCAAATCTATGTCGGCCTTATTGGTTAAACTTTCAAGCTAAGTCATTTTCCTTCTTACAATATAATCATACATTTTAGGTTGACTTATTAGTTTGATTCGTCTTCATGATTGATGTCTACTAATCAAGAGACCTTATCCTTGATGGCTTTTTTCATTATAAACAGTTTTCAATCAACAAATTTCCTATAAAAATTTTTAAGTCCAGAAGTTTTACAAATTGGTTGCATTCTCCCCTTTTTTTTTCTTATTCAATCACCATTTAGGGTTTTATCTAGCTCATAGGCTATTGGCCTCTCACTAATCTCTTTTGGGTCTTACCTAGCTCATAGAGCACTGTATCATCTCACATGTCACTTAAGGTTCTAGCAAACTCATAGAGTGTTATCTTGACTTATGTATTCTTTAGTGTTTTAGCCAACTTATGGAGTACTGTTCCATCTTACATTTCTCTTAGGGTTCTAGTAAGCTTATAGAGTGATGTCCTAACTTACGTACCCTTTAGGGTCTTAGCTAACTCATACAGTGTTGTCTCGACTCACATCTCCTTTAGGATTCTAACTAGCTCATAGAATACTACCTCGACTCTACCAGCATCCCTTATGGTTTAGTAAGTCCATAAGGTACGTCCCACAACTAATTTCTCTTAGAGTTTTAGTGAGCCCATAAGGTGCTTTGCATCACCACTTTCTCTTAAAGTTTTAGCCAACCCATAAGGTATGTCTCCTTTGTCAATTTCTCTCAAGGTTTTAGCTAGCCCATAAGGTACTTCCTTTTCATCAGTCTCTCTTAGAATCTTTTCTAGCTTGTAGGGTACATTCCTTTCAGTAATTTTGCTTAAGTTCTTAGCTAGCCTATAAGGTGCTTTCTACCATTCCAACTAACTTTTAGGATTTAGAAAGCTCAAAGAGTACTTTCCCTACGTAAGTCAGTTAGCTTAAATGAGCTTGATTAGGTTTCAAATCGATTCTCATTTAAGGTTGCTACTCTTTTAGTGACGTCCTCACTTAAGTTAGTCAGCTTAGAGGAGCACAACCAAGTTTCAAATTGATTGTCATTTAAGGTTGTTAGTCTTTTAGTGATACTCTTGCCTAGGTTAGTTAACTTAGAGGAGCACAACTAGGATTCAAATCAATTTAGTTTAGGGTTGCTAGTCCTATAGTGATGCGCCTACCTAAGCTAATTAACTTAGAGGAGTACAATTAAATTTGAATTCAATTTAGGGTTGCTAGTCCTTTAGAGATGCTCTTACTTAGGTTAGTCAGCTTAAAGGAGCATAACCGGGTTTCAATTCAATTTAGGGTTGTTAGTACCTTAGAGACATACCTACTTAGATTAGTGTGCTTAGAGGAGTACAAATAGGTTTCAATTTGAATCTCCTTTAGGGTTTTAGCTAACTCAAGGAACGCTTTGCCCATTGACCTAGGTTAATCAGCTTAAAGAGACATGACTGGTTTTTAATTCAAATCTCATTTAAGGTTTTAGCTAGCTCAAAGAGCACTTTGCCTACTTGCTTAGGTTAATTAGCTTCAAAGAGCACGACTTGGTTTCAAATCGATTCTCATTTAAGGTTGCTAGTCTTTTAGTGATGCTCCTGCTTAAGTTAGTTAGCTGAGAGGAGCATGACCAGGTTTCAAATCAATTCAATTTAGGGTTACTAGTCTCTTAGTGATGCTTCTACTTAGGTTAGTTAGCTTAGAGGAGTACAACTAGGTTTCAATTCAATTTAGGATTACTAGTACTTTATAGATGCTTCCACTAAGGTTAGTTAGCTTAGAGGAGCACAACGGGGTTTTAATTCAATTTAAGGTTGCAAGACCCCTATAGACGCACTCACTTAGGTTAGTTAACTCAAAGGAGTACGATCAGGTTTCAATTTAAATCTCCTTTAGGGTTTTAGTCAGCTCAAGAAGTGCTTTACCCACTCTAAAAGCATTAATAAGGCTAAACAACATCACCAGGATTTCATACAAACCATGCCTGGTTTTGAAAGTTGTCTTTTCAACATCTTCTAACTTAACCTTTAACTAGTAGTACCCAGAACACAAGTTGATTTTAGAGAAAACTCAGGTACCTTATAACTGATTAAAGAGATTGTCAATCCTTAGAAGGGGATATTTAGTCTTTATTGTTACTTGGTTTACATCTCTGTAGTCAATGCACATACGTAGATTACCATCTTTCTTCTTTACAAAAAGAACTAGAGCTCCCCAAGGTAACGAACTAGGCATGATACACCCCTTATCCTTTAACTCTTGTAGCTGCTTCTTTAATTTCATCAACTCTGTAGGTGCCATCTTGTAGGTTGACTTTAATATAGGTGTTGTTCCCAGTACAACTTCTATTTTAAATTCGATCTCCCCCTTAGGTGGCAAACCCAGTAAGTCTTCTGGGAACATATCAGGAAACTCTTGAATTATTGAGACCTACTCTATCTTTAACTTAGCTTTACTCAAATCAGTTACTAGGGTAGCTATAGTTGACTTTTCCCATAACTCATAAGGGAGACACTAGGTCAGTTTTGACATCTCTATTTGATAACTAAAAGCTTTATGCTTGGGGGCTTAAAAGAAACGACCATGTTATCATAGACAATGGTGGCATAGTGCTTTGATAAGTAATCTATGCCTAAAATCATGTCAAAATCAAATAGTGCTAACATTAGTAAGTTAGTTGGGAGGATACTCCTTTCTACAACTATTACATTTGTACATAGTTGGTTTAAAACAGCTCCACTTCTTAATGGTGAATTCACAAATAACTCAGAACTTAAGTTCATAATAGATAAGCCATGCAATTTCACATAAGAATTAGCTACGCAAGAATGGGAAACACTTGTATCAAACAGTACATAAACTCTATGATTATAAATAAAGAGTCTACCTGCCAAAGTGTTTGTGTCTAAAGCAATTTCTTGATGTAAAGAGCAAATACTCTTGCTGAGGCTCTTTGATGAGGTCTCATATGCTAAGGTCGTGTGGCTTTAGGAGTTGGAGGGGGTCTAGTAGTTGGAACCCTATAGCCTGAGTAGTAGCATCCTTGTCTCTATAGCTAGCGATCCTATGAAATCTTTAATCGTACTTAAAGCAAAACCTTTAACAAAGAATTGTGACATCTTTGCAGTCTTTACCAAAATGTCTTATCATCCCATAGAGAAAATAAGCCCTAGAATCCACTTATAGGTTAATAGATTATGTGAGCCAAAACACCGTATATATGTCATAATAGGTGCTGAAGCTTTCACCTAAGGAGTTAGAGGTAAGGCTATTGGCCTAAGTTGCCACATAGTTCGTCCATCTTTAGGGTCCCTAATAATAATATCGAGAGTTGGCCTCTTAGCAACTCTATCAAAACTTAGTGTAGCATAACTTGGCATTAGCCTCTTACCTAGTACCATACCTTCACGGCGACTCAACTAGTCATGCTTTCTTTTCAATAACTACTCAAAGCATTTAGCCTTATTCATTACCTCTAAGTACATTATAGGTTGAAATCCTATCACTCGTCATCGAATCTCTAGCTCCAACCCATAGATAAAGTGGTTAATCTACAACTACTCATTAGCTCTAGAGGCCTTGGTTATAAAATATGTTAACTTGTTTAATTTGGCCACACATTCAGCTACTAATTATGTCCCTTATTGAAGGGTCTAGTATGGCAACTACATTTGTTCCCTAACACTACTAGGGATGAACCTATCAAAGAAGGCCTACTTGAAACCATTCCAATTCAACTGATTAATGTTTGGCAACGTACATGGAGCACCATCCCACCACTTAGAAGAATCACCCTTAGTATGATTACAACATAGTCACTCTTTTTAGTATTAGGCACTTCAGCAATGGTAAAAGCTTTCTCAACTTACATGATCTAGTCCTTTATGGCCACTACATCATTTTGCTTAAGATTGAATTCCTTAGCCACTTTTAGGTATTTTTCCATCCCTGGTTACCTAGTAACCTGCCTTTCTTATCGCTAACCTCAACATTTGCCTGCATCACCTACATGTCCTTTTAAATTTGCTAATGTTGCTGAACCATCATGCCCATCATTGCCTTCATAGTTTGTAACATCTTAGCAGCAGTTACTTCGTCAAACCCTTAGCCCAAGTTCTAATTCTATTGATGGCACTATATTAGGAGTAAATACTCCTTGATCTTGTTGAGGCTATCCTTACCTTGTACTTGAGCATTAAGGTTCTATTAGTTTTGGACCAGGATAGGTAGAGGAATCAGATTAGGGTTTTTAGCCCTTCTACCTTGGGGTTGTGAAGAAGCACTGGAAGTTGTACTACCACATCTAGGCATTCTACAAAAAGGAACAACATAAGGACAAGAATAATAAAAAAGCAAGGAAGAATAACTGTAAGGAATAACTAAATAGAAACAAGGAATGATAAGTTTAAGATAAAATAAAGTATTGAATATCAAAGCTTTGCTATAATTTTAACTTAATCCATACTTTACCCAGTCTCTTCATAGCTTACTACTTTAGAGATCAACAACCTCAGTTTTCTAATGATCCATAACCTATTGCTTGATATCACTAAAAGCTGTAACTCCTTAGAACCCAAGAAAGCATAATCTTGCCATGTGTTTACCTTGGATCGGAAAGCTAAGGCATTTAGTAACCTAATACTAGTCTATAATCCATAATTAGTAAATACTACCGATCTTACATTGAATACCACTTCAAATATTAAATAAGGATGATGTATTTCACCACTTAACTCGAGTACATCGAACTTATGATCATTCAATTCAACTATTGAAACTCTTCAAATTGTCTAGCATTTAACTTAAGTAAACTTATAGTTCTAAAAAGAAGCCTCATTCTCCGAACAATATAGAATAATAATAGGAGTCATAAGCAACCCCCTTAAAATCAATAAAATAAAAACCCATAACAAAATACTGTTTACATCGTTGCAAATGTATCCAATAACAGTAAGTCTAACTCTATGCAAATCCCGTTTCATCATCAAAATAATAATGACTAGTCTCCTCATCATAGTAGTAGTAATCAAAGTCGAGCTCTTCATAAAATTCATTAGGGTCCATAGTACTTGTACTTGCAACTAAAAACCATAAATCCTCGAATGGTGAGCTATGCCTAGTATTTAACATTAAAAACACATCATGTATCATAGACATAACAGAGATTCACATATAAGCATATATAACTAATGCAGTAAGCATATATCAAACAAGATAGTTCTAGCATCCTAGAAATTGGAGTAGCTCGTGACTTTTAGGCATACAATATATATATTACATATATAATAGTATTGGTGTAGGTTTTACTCATCACCCAAGTAACCTTTCTTAAATTTAGTTGGGTAATCTCAATTTGAAACCCTCATCAAGTGAGTCACATATGATCACTAGGTTTGATTTAATTCCATTTAATCAACTACATTAGATAAACATAACATAACATATACGTATCTCATACCTGGATTTGAAGAACAACCTATATCGTCACTTGTATCTAAACCAAGGATATGTCCAAGATCAACACTTAGTATACAATACAAAAGACAATATTTAAAACATACTTTCTCAGATGTCCTGTCATGTCATAACTCAGTTTCTATAGATCCTACTTGAGTCTTAAGTTTAGAACATTATTATCTAAGTTTTCTGAATCAAATTGGGATTTTAAGATGGTTTAGATTAGTTTAGATGGCTAGGAAACAAAAAAAAAAAAAAAGGAGGGTACAAGTCCATGATCAAGAATCATGGCCGTGAAATTTAGCTGTAGTTCCTTTTCTTACACCACCAGAAGTACATGGGTTGGGATCATGGTCGTAGACCTTAGCCATAATCTTCTCGTTTAAAATTCTTTTCCTTCTCTACTTACCAAAACTTGTCGCGATACCCCTAAAAAGAACACGATCACAACTATACTTATGGTCCTTCATCGTATTCCCCTCAGATGAACTCATTCTCCCTTAATCACCATTCTTAAGCTTTGAAGCAACATTATACACACCTTGATAGGGATTAAGGACCGATCATGCGCTCTTGAGCCTAAGGGCTTTCTCAAATGGCTTGTTGAGCTATTCGAGGTAAGTTAAGCACCAAGGAGTAGTGTTTACCTTAGTTTGATCCATCGAGTTACTTTACTCTCCATACCATTTAAGAGACTGCCAAGGTGATTAATTGACATGCCGAGCTAACCCCTTTGTAACATACCAGTCTAAGTACCAGATCTAGATACAACCAACTCCATAGTGTTGAGATTGAGCTAAGAACTATCAGGAGCCTACCATCCGAAGCTAATCCTGAGTGTGAGTCATCCTTGAGCTGACCTTTGTCTAGTCCCAGTAATTAGAGTTACTAAACTACCGATGCTGACTAAGCCTAATCAAGGCCTACCCCTGTATGACTCACAGTGTTTTTGGGACCATAGAATGAGCAAAATTACGTGAACACTGCCCTTTCTAACATTCATGCTGGCCTTTTTGATAAAGGATATTCTTTTTGCATGATTTCATGTTTTCCCTATAAATTATTCTCCATTTGTCTAGCCATTTTTGTAATTTTATGTAATTTAGGACTTACCTTAACTGGGTACTATAAACACTCTTGAGCTACTTTTATTTAGCCTATTTGAGCGTGGACTAATGGCGAATGACCTCTGGCCATACTTATATGTCATATTAAGTATAGCCTGAGCTCGTATGAGGCCTTAATGCATCATATCCATCATTGGTGCATGGGAACCTCTGCTTAACCTTCGATTATCATTTACCGTTCTAGCCATCTTACGACTCGAACCCACCTTTTTGGTTACGCATGATATTGGGTCTGTATGTTTATCCACAAAATCCATATCATCTTGGTATCAGAGCCTGGCTACATTCGAAGCTAGATTCTACTACTGTATTCTTTAAGTGGTTTGTTATTGTTCTAATGTGATAATGGTTCTCTTGTTAACCTTGGAGTTTAGTAGTTGAGAAGTGTTTTATGCTCTATTTTCTCCTATTTTCGATACACCAAATAGAGTGTAGTTGACTATTCATTTGTTGTGTAATTATTGTGGTGATTAGAGTATAGGTTATTGATAGTCAAGTGGTATTATTAGGCATCAATTTTTGTAAAGTAACTATCAATGTCAGACTCAAGTGTTCAAGGAACTTTGAGAAACCAAGGAAGTGATACTTGATATGGCCAAGGGTAAGAAGGAAGCTTTACACCTTAGTCAGTGGGTGACCGCTTGGATAGGCTTATCGACTTAGTAGCTAGTTTGGTGACTGTTATCCAAGAAGATAGGTAGCGAGTTAGAAATAGCCCCCAATAGATAATGTAAGTAGCAAAAGCGAAGCAATGGTCAATTTAGCTGAGTTAATGCCCTAGCTCAACCACCTCGAGCTGAAGGAGTTAGTAGGGATGCTAGACGAAGACTAATGCTTGAAGAGATTGAGGAAGAAGTGGACGGAGATGACGAAGTAGAGGAATACTATGAGCCTGAAGAAAGAAATGTACGAGCCCTTTAAGGTAAGGGATTGAGGATGCGTATCTCGAGTTTTTTTTTGGAATCAGTGATGTTAAGGACTCTCTAGATTAGTTATATAGGATTGAAAAGCAGTTTGAATGCTATGACGTACTTAACAATTCAAAGGTTAGACTTATAGTGTTAGAGTTCATTGGTTATGCCGCCTTATGGTGAAAGCACTTGTAAGCTACTCGAAGAGGGGAAGGAGAATAAGAGATTAGGAGTTGGGATGAAATGAAGAGGGTTATCCAGAGAAGGTTTGTGTCGAGCTATTATTTGTAAGATACCTTCAAAAGATTGTAAGAGCTAAGAAAAGGAAGGTCGAGTGTAGACACTTATGTTAAGGAGTTCTAATGTTGATGATTCGAAGTGAAGTTGTAGAGCTAGAGGATCGAACTAAACCGAATTTTTATGGTTTGGAGAAATTCTCAATCCGAACTATATGGTTTGGTTTAAAGTTATTAAAAACTAAACCACATTTTTATGGTTTGGAGGGAAAACCAAACCAAATTGATTCGTGCCTACCCCTACCTATGCTGTGCATACGAAACCAAGTAAGGTTGTTGAGACTCGACCTGCTTAAATTACTCGAGCTAAGGAGAAGGAACCCCTGAGGAAGTTCGAGAAGGGCTAGAGTTGAGGGAAGAAGACGAGTAAGATCAAGTGTTTTAAATGCCAAAGATTTAGATACATGGCCACCCAATGTCTAAATAGGCAAACAATGGTGATTCGAGGCAAGGTACCAATTGTTGAGGTTGGCAATATCGATGAAGAAGTAGAGGAGTTGAAAGAAGATGAATAGATTGAGTTGTTTGAGGAGGAAGTTATTGATGGTGAGGAAGGGAACTTTTTGCTGACCACTCTAGTGTTGAGGAAGATGATGAGTGTCAGTCTCGTACCAGAAGACGAATAAAAGGAAAATCTCTTCCATATTAGATGCAAAGTGAATGAATCATTGTACGTGCTGATCGTTGACATTGGGAGCTATACTAATGTAGCCTTTGCATTGATGGTCTAACAATTGAAATTGCTGACCAAGCCCCACTCGAAACTATATAAGCTTCATTAGCTTAATGATAAGGGAGCCCTATAGGTGAATAAGTAAGTGTCTATGCCAATCTGCATTAGTAAATATCGAGATGAAATGCCATGTGATGTGCTATCTATGAGTGTGTCCTACATTTTACTTAGACAACCGTGTATATTTGATTAAGTAGTTATGTATGACAAAAGGATGAATACATGTTTTGTGAAGAATGAAGGCAGGAGGATGAAATTGAGTCCTATGATTGTTGAGTAGGTAAAGGTCATGTAGTTCAAACTTAGCTAAACCTTAAAGAAAGAGGCTTTGGTGATGACCTAAGTCAAACTAAAAAGAGAAATGGAACTCAAAGGACCGACTTATCTACTTGTCTAAAGAATTTTGGAGATGAGGTCCGATGAGAGGAGCAACCCGTCGAGGTGCAATCATTATTAGAAGAGTTTGCTGACTTGTTCTCATATGAGCTATCGGAAGGTCTGCATCCCATTCAAGGCATTGAATATGCAATTGAATTGTATCTTAGAGCCATACTACTGAACAAGCCTGCCTATAGGCTGAATCTTGAGCAAGCCGTCGAGCTGCAGAAGCAAGTAAATGAGCTAATGAAGAAGGGGTATGTACGTAAGTCCCTTAGTCCCTGTGCTGTTTTAACCTTATTAGTACTGTATAAAGATGGTTCTTGGAGGATGTATGTGGATAATCGAACTATCAATTGAATTACCATTAAGTATAGGCATCCCATACCCAGGTTTGATGACATGCTAGATGAATTAAGCAGAGTAAGAGTGTTCTCTAAGATTAACCTTAAATCTAGGTACCATCAGATTCGAATGTGTGAAGGTAATGAGTGAAAGATTGTATTCAAGACATGATGTGGTTTATATGAATGGCTTGTAATGCCATTTGGATTATCTAATGTGCCAAGCACATTACGCACTTAATGAATCATGTGCTGTGAGAACTATTAAGAAAGTTTGTCATGGTTTATTTTGATAACATTTTGGTATACAACCCTGACTTAGAGACTCACTAGGAGCATCTCCGAAGAGTCTTTATAAAACTTCGACCTGAATAGCTTTACGCTAATTTGAAGATGTGTGACTTTTGCCAATCTGAGGTGATCTTTTGGGGTTTGTTGTGAGTGGAGGTGGCATCTGAGTCGATGATGAGAAAGTAAGAATGATTATAGAATGGCCTAAGTTGACCTATTCTATGGACATGAGAAGCTTCCATGGCCTAGCATCATTCTATCATAGATTTATAAAGAATTTCAGTACAATTGTGGCCCCACTTATTGAACTGTCAAAGAAGATTGTAGAATTCAGATAGGGAGAGAAAGAAAAGAGGAGTTTTGAGGAGGTGAAAGAGAAGCTAACTATGGCCCCTGTCTTAGCTCTATTGAGTTTTGACAAAGTGTTTGAAGTAGAGTGTGATGCATCCGAACTAGGCATAAGTGTTGTATTGATGTAAGAAGGTCAACCTATTACTTACTTTAGCAAGAAACTTCAAGGAGCCATGCTTAACTATTCTATTTATGACAAGGAGTTCTACTCCTTAATTTGAGCCTTGCCTAAAATTTCCATATCATGTGTGCACCCATGATAAGAAAATCGCCTTATAAGTCAGAGATTGCAAGACTCTAAATAGTTATTTGCTAGAGTCTTTAATTTTAGTTCATCGACTCATTATATAATATAAATAATTATGGATATCCATTTTTCCACAGTTCCTCAGAACCGTAGAGAATCGGTATCCCCTACCAAAATAGTGAAATAAGATAGACAATTCTAGAAAATTCTAAACTTACTAAAGATACTAAACTTAATTGAGACATTAGTCGTTTTTTGGAGCATTCCGAATTAACTACACAAGCTTTTCATCAAACTAATTCAATGGTAGCACTCTGCATTCGATTCCTATCCCATTCTCAACTATCGATCAACCTGTAAGGAAAAGAACTGTTGGGGTGTAAGCTTATGCTTAGTGAGATAATTACCCTCATCAATACCGCATGAAAAAAATTTATTAAATGCTCAATCATATGAATGCATGAACAATCAGTATGCTAAACAACTCATGTAGTGGCATAGGAACTGCATACGACTCAGAATTACACCCCTTGTAGTTGGGGTATGGAGATAATTAACCGACTTAAACCAAAATCCGGGTTTCAAACCTTAGGTTTTATTTTATTTGCACTATTGTGCCTAAACCAAAACAAATATATATATATTTATATATGTATGTGTGTGTGGGTGTATGTGTGTATACTTTCTTTACCAAATAACAAATCATATTTTTAAAATCCCAAGTTTAGCGGTGTGGTGGTCTCTGCAATCCACAAACATATGCCCTAAGTAGAAGCCACAAGACTCAGCCCCTCGCCGATGGTTAGCATCTCCCAGTGCCTAGTAAGCCCATCAGCTTAGGATAGAGACTCAATATATATGATGACATAGCTAATGCCCAATCCTGTAGGAAACTCGTATTCTTGTGAGTCCCTTCCCATCTTCTGTGTGAAGCAGTAGTTGGTGTTATTCGTATGCAATATGGGGAATGCATGATTCATTTTGATTTCTTAATCGTATAAGTGATTAACTCGATTTTCAAGGTGATAAGATAATTTCATTCCATACAACTTACATGTATATATTAGTACAAATAATTCCCATTATTATATATATAATTAACAAGTCATCACATTCATCCATAAATCCATACACATGTATCTCCTATATCCCACAAGCATCCAAATTTATATATATAAGTTTAGGTGAATCTATTCTACAAGAAAAATTAAGTAAAGAGTTATTGGGAATTTACTCACTCAACCATGCGGATTAATCAAAACAATCCGGGATAGGTCGTCTCCCCAAGGCCGGGTCCCCTGGATATCACAAGTACGATACTATAAGGATTTGAAATAAAACCTAGAAAACTAAGCTAAAACCCTTTAAGTTATACTTTGGACTTGGTTTCATAATTTTTTTTCGGGTTTTACTTAAAAGTTCAATCAAGTATAACTTTTTCGTTTTAAATCCAATTTTTATGATCTTATAGTCAATCTTCATCATTATTAAGTGTATTTTAATGTGGTGAGGTTATATTTTCGAAATGAGGCATGCAATTCTATCCATGGGTCAAAACAATAGCGTTCTTCATGTGTTGGAGTGCTTTTGGGCCTTATATGGTAAATAGGCTTTTTGATAACTTGAGAAATCCTTTGGGCTTAGTCTTAAGATTTTATCCTAAGCTCAAAATACTCCTTAAGATTAGATTTACAACTTTAATTTATACTCATAATGCTAACAACTACTTCATGAGCTCTTTAGTGGGCTTAAGTTGTCAAATGGGTTTGTTTTTGGTTCAAACTAAAGTTAATGACTTTGCTCAGCTTATAAAGTCTTAGGTGGATTTCTTGTGGGCTTCAAAACAACCTTTCTTAATATCTTAATGTGCTGGTCAAAATTTTAATGAAGGCCCAACTTAGAGTTCTAGGCTTGTCTTAAGAGTTTTAGGTTCGGTTTTGAGTTTTAGGCTTTATATACTTACCGTACTTACTTTGGTTGATCTTTTCACTTTATTCATTTACTTTTATCATATTTTTAAGTATCTTTTTCCCACATTCTAGATCTGGTTGTGATGAATCCAATGGGTTCTCACTTGGTTTTTTAGCTTATTTCATCATTTCCTTAAGTTTAGGCGTTAGATCATGCACTTAAACTACTTATATCCAAATCTTAACTTAACTTTTCTTCCATAAGATGATTGTTTAACTCATGCTTCACACAAAGAAATAAGAGATCTTACACTTATTACAACTTCCATATTATAGCTCATGTCATACAAAGTTGATTTCTTCATAAAAGCTTCATGTAATGGATTTTCCTTTACCTAAGGCTAGGTTTGAGCATCCTTAATTTAATAGAAATGGAAATAACATCTAAATGGCTCACATGTACTCTACGTCCAACATGATGTCTCTTCATTCGTGTGCACATTTCATGATTTTCTTAACTTAAAATCTTCCATTCTAAGTGTTAAACATATATCTTTACATAACACCAACTTAGCATGCTCATAATTCAACTTTCATGTAAAGGGGTTCACAAGCATACTTCTGAAGGTGGTCTAGCTATTTTATCATCTTATGATCATGCTAATATCTTCATGAAAACATGGTCCCCTAACATGTAACACTAAACCACTAACACAAAGAAACAACTTACTCGTCCTAAAAGCGTAGAAACGGTGGTTGTGCAACTAAGTACCCACCTATGTTCCTTGTTTTTCCTCCTTCTTCTTGCAAGCTCCTTTGGAACTAGAGTCTTGATCTTTGAAGTGAGGCTTTGAGCATATTTTAAAGTTCCTAAAAGTGGCTTTTGAAGTTGACAAATAGAGGGCACAAAATCAAGCTTGGTGCCGTAAGTATGGAAGCAAAAATGGTGGCGGTAATGTTGGGAATTTATGGAGTTAGATTTCTTCTTTTAATTTGTGTTTAAAGTGAGAGAAAAGGAAGTGAAAATGGCAGTGAAAGAGGGAGAGAATGACAGATTTTGAATGAGAAAAGAAGCATGTGCAAGAAGCTTTAATTGATTGTCTTGTAGCTTACACAAAAGTCAATAATAGCAACTATTGATAATGTAAGCATTAAGGGGTGAATAGTGTTGTGTAAGAGAAAGTGATTGATGGTTGAAAGAAAACAGTATGGCCCCCCTTTCTTCCTTGTTTAAATCTTCCATTTAAAGTCCTTTTGGGTCATGGGATGGTTTTGTCTCATTTAACGAAGTTAAACATGTGAAATCTTGTGAAAAATTGTCCATATGTAGTATAAGTGAAGGGATGATAAGGAAAATGTCTTATCACTAGATTTTGATAAGTTATCATTAGATTTTGATAAGTTATCATTTGATAAATGATTCAAACTCTCAATTGATAAGTTATCTAAAGTGATTGGTTGATCTACTTATTGAAGTGTAAGGCTTGGACATGAAGATAAGGGCATAGTCTTCTAGAAAATTGTTTTTAGGTTTTCATCTTGCATTGTTTTGTAATTTATGATTTGATTTTTATAAAATTGTGAAATTTTCTAAATTTGAATGAAATTATTCAAATTAAATTATCAATTAATTACTTAGGGTTAAAATTCCTTAATGGTTTTAAGGTTTAGGGTTTTAAATGACTTTAGAGCTTGCAGTTCTTCAAGCTTGGGTTTTATTGATAATTGGTTTTTGAATTGGAAAATTTTAATTCGTTTCTAAATATAAGCTTAAGTTTTAAGTTTTTAGTTTAGTTGATCCTTGGGAATATTCAGAAAGTACTCTTAATCCAATCTTAGGCCCATTAAAAGTAAGGTTTATATTTATCAATTGATAAGTTATTTAGGATGATCGGTTGGTTTTCTTATTCATGTGCACAACTTATGCATGAAGATAAGGAGATTGTCTTACATAAAATTCCTTTGGAGTTTGTCTCTTAAATTGATTTATAAATTATGATTTAATTCTTATAAAATTTTGAAAATTTCTAATGTTGAATAAAATTAATTGAATAAAATTCTTAATTAGCCGCTTAAGGTTACAAGTCCTTAATTGTTTTAGGGTTTTGCGTTTAGAATCTATGGTTCTTGTATTCAAGTTTTATCGATAATAGGGTTTCAAATTGGAAAATTAAATTTTTTTTTTTAAAATGTAAACTTGAATTCTTAGCTTAGTTTATCCTTGGGAATATTTGGAAAGTGTTCTTAGTTGAATCACAAGTCCACTAAAAAGTAGGGTTTACAGCTTATCCATATATAACATGGCTTATAAGTGAAAATAAGGAAATTGTTTTATATAAAGTTCTTTTTAAGACTTGAGTCTCGAATTAATTTGTAGGTTACAATTTGCTTCTTAAGAAATTTTACAGTTTTCTAGAGTTGAATAAAATTTATTGAAATTATATTTTTAATTATTTATTTAGGGCCATAAGTCCTTGATTATCCCAAGGTTTTGGGTTCAAGTGAGTTTAAGTATGTTTTAGAGTTCGAGTGAGATTATGTACGTTTTAGGGTTTTTTACAAACTCAGGAATAATTGACTTATACTTAGGAGCTTAAGGTTCAATTGGCTTAATTATTTAGGAATATCGCTTTATTATGCAACATATATGTATATATATATATCATATGATAGATTAAGAAAAGAGAAGAAAATTGCTTAATAATATATTTATATATATACATATTATGGGGCTATTTATGTACACAAGTAAAAATAATTTTTGTAAATTTATTAATTTATTCCTTTAATTAGTTTAGTTTTGTTGTTTATTATTACTTGAAATAATCCCTGATTCATTCATTATCAGTTTATACGATTTTACAAAATTATTGATAATTTTATTGATTTATGGCTTTTCAAGCATTAAGATAATTTTACTAAGTTTTAAAAATTTTTATGATTAGATATTTACAGTTCCTGTTAAGTTTAGGTTTATATTTTTAAAAGTACGCATATATAGGGATTGGAGTTTTCTTGCATGATTAGGGTTTCCAAATCGTATAATTGGGTCTTTCAAGTTTGTTTTAAATTTCGAGTTTAAAATTTTAGTCGGTTTTCATTTTATGTGGTCTTATCGACATAGGGAAATATTTACTATACTCGAGTCCGACACTATGTTTAGAAGGTTAAATTTACAGAGTCTACAACGGTATAGCAATACTATTTGCTACTTAAGAAATTTGTGATCTATACAGATCATGAATCCTTGCGGTACGTGAAGAGCCAACTTAAGTTATCTCGAAGGCAAGCTAAATGGGTCAAGTTCACGTAGGGTTTTTCTTATGTTGTAAAATACAAGAACGGAAGGAGCACTATAGTGGCCGATGCCTTATCAAGACAACATACCTTTCCGATCGAGCTACAAACAAGACTACTTGGTTTTTTAATAAGAAAGAATATGTATGCTGAAGATCCACATTTCAATCCTATCTATACTCGATGTAAGAAAGGATAGACACTAGATGACTATCACAGGGAAGACGGATACTAGGCATATGGAGGAGGATTGACCGAACACTTTAGCCAATGCTAAACTCATGAAGTACTATCTACGAGATTCTTTTGGTCGAGAATGATGAGAGATGTGCAGTTTGTATTAGAGAATTGTACGACTTGCCAAAAGGAAAAGAGCCAAGCCGAGCAATGATATTATTTACCCTTACCCGTCTTAACCAAACTGTGGTCCGAGCTAAGTATGGACTTCATGTTAAGATTGTCGAGGACGTCTTGAGGGAAGGACTCCATCATGGTGGTTGTGGATGGATTTAGCAAGATGGCACATTTTGAGCCTTGTTCCAAAACTAATGATGCTCCAACTATCTCTTTCCTTTCCTTGTAGAAAGTAATCAAAATTTATGGAGTTCCTAGAACCATTGTTTTGGACCAAGACCCAAAGTTCATTAGCCACTTCTGGAGGATGCTATGGAGGCAAATGAGAACCAAGCTATTGTACAGTACATCTCGCCATCTATAGATCGATGGGCAAACTAAGGTTATCAACTAAACTGTTGGAACTTTGCTACGGGTTGCTATCAGAATAGAATCGACTGGGATTTATGTTTGCCAATCATCGAGTTCACCTACAATAGGATCACCTACAACATAACAAGTATGTGTCCATTCAAGGTCGCTTATAGGTTTAACCGTGAGCTCCCAATAGATGAAGCAACTCAATTGAAGCTTGATGATGATTAGCCTGCCGTTGAAAAAGTTGAGGCCATTAAAGCCATACATTAAAAGGTTGTATAGCAATTGGGCCAAGCTAATACTAAGCTTGAGAAGCGAAGCTGAGGATAGAGGATGAGAGAATTTCAATTAGGTGATTTGGTCTAGATACATCTCAGTAAGGAACGATTCCCAAACTTCAGGAAGAGCAAGTTGTCTCCCAAAGCCGACGGACCTTTTAAAGTGCTTAAAAGGATCAATCCTATTGCCTATAGGATTGAGTTACCTAAAGGATATAGAGTCTTAGACTCCTTTAACATTGTTGATCTCTAGCCTTATACTCCTAAAGGCGAGCAACTTAGAGCTAAACTGGATTTGATCCCAAATCTTAAACAACCTATAGGGGATGATAGGGATCAAGGACTGATCATATACTTTCGAGCCTTTCTCAGATGGTTTGTCGAGCTATCTAAGTTGAGTTAAGCGTCGAGGAGCGGTATTTACCCTAGTCCGATCATTGAGCTACTTTGCTCTCTACATCATCTAAGAGACTGCTGAGGTGATCAGTCAATGTACCGAGCTAATGCCTCCGCAATATACCAGTCTAAGTACTAAATCTAGATACATCCATCTTTATAATGTCGAAGTTGAGTTAAGAATTGTTAGGAGCCAACCATCTGAAGCTAATCTTGAGTGTAAGTCATCCTTGAGCCAACCCTTGTCTAGTCTTAGCAATTAAAGCTACTGAACTGCTGATACTGACCAAACTTAATTGAGGCTCACCCTTGTACGATTCGTAGTGTTTTTGGGACCACAGAATGAGTAGAATTATGCATGTGCTATCCTTTCTAACATTTGTATTATCCTTTCTAACAAAGGATATTCTTTTTCGATGATTTTATGTTTTCCCTATAAATTATTCTCTTTTTATCTAGCCATTTCTGTAATTTTTTTTTGTAATTTAAGTCTTTCCTTAATTGGGTACTATAAATACTCGTATAATGTAATAGGCACAGGATCATTGTATAAGGAATACACTAAACTTTACTCCCTATTGAGCTAAGTATCCTTACTTTTGAGCTATTTTTATCTAGCCCATTTGTGTGTGGACCAGTCGTAAGTGATCTTCGATCATATTTGTGCATCATATCATGTGTAACTCGAGCTTGTGTAAGGCGTTGGTGCGTCATATCCATTGTTGATGTACGGGAACCCCTAATCAACCTTTGACTATCATTTACTTTTTGAGCTATCTCATGGCTTGGAACTATCCTTTTGGTTACGGATGATATTGGGTCAGTGTATTCATCTACGGAATCCATATCACCCCTCTGCAATTCACTGATCCTCTACACCATCAAATCAAACCCATTAAGTGCCAAAGATTAGTCAATTCATGGACCCAAACATGCATCGAATCAAGCTTAACCTTTTCTATTTACATGAAACCAACATAAAAATATTAGATTCAAGAATGTTCACTTGTTTTCCTTGCTAGATTGACACCTAAGAATCATTTCAATACCTTCATAATGTTGCAAATCATGGAATCCATCATGTTTTTCACTCTTCTCTATGAAAAAACGAAAATTGCAATATCTACTTAGTCGACATACCTTTTAACTGCATTCATTTAGCAAATCTATCCTCTTGTGATATTTTGATACCAAACAATCACTGATTCGAATTTTGGTGTCTCTAATAACAAAGACAATAAAAAGGTTCCCTTTCGGTTAAGCGAAGGGTTAAATAGGGTAAAGGGTTAAGGAGTGTTTCTAATCTTTTCTTTGACTAAAATGTCCTTGTAGGCATTAGTCAAATTATATGCTATACGAATCCCCAATTGAAACTTTATTATCTTTATTTTATTTCATTTTCCTTTTTTTTAAATTTTTTTTTCTGGGCTTTACATGTACATAGGAATGTTCTGTTGGAAAATCTTTATATATGCATAGATAAATCCAAAACGAATTGTATATAGATACAAGATTTATAGCATGTAAATCATGATATATCCATAAAGTCAAAGTAAGATTTATATACGTGGAATTAGAGAGAGATCCATCTTGTAACAGTATTTCTCTATATGGAATTATTAAATGTGTAAGAGAAGACTAATCTCTTTTTGGCAAGAAATTAGGATAAGTTAAAATTATTTAATGGGAGAGCAATTTTTATATCCTTGTCAAATGAGAGTAGAGACCTCTCATCAGATAATAAAGTGAGTAGCCTTACCCATTATGGACCATTTACATTAAAAGCTTAATTACAATGTCCATATTGGTCAATTGCTATAATCAAATAATAATTATATAATTGATTTATTAATAAATTAAAAGAATATATTCTAAATAATTGATTAATGCTAATCTACATAATCTAATAATTTAACATTATCTTATATAGATAGCATTACTTAATTATCAGAAATATATGAATTATGTCATGCCCTGAAAAGATAAGGTCATAACAACCCCGCTATGTAACCATCCTAAGATAGAAATTGACTGTACAGCTACTATTATAGACTTAGTTCACACTAGGTGTACTGGACTCTACTACTTTGAAGCATTTAGTTAGATACATGCTTGATATAAACCTTTGGAATAATTTTAGGAAATAACTAATAAGCAAACTCATAGTTTGACTTTTCAGAAGAGTACTCGTAAAACCCATAGGCATACATTATACAGTATACAAACCAAAAGATCTAAAACTTGTGAGCTCCCTAAGATGACTCACGTAGTTTTTTCAGCAATTAGAAAAAAAGTCAATAATAAGAACTAAAATTCAGCTGAATTCTTGCTTATTGTCACTCATCAACCCCATTTGCTAATGTTCTAGTTTTAGGTACAGTACTTATAGTATCATTCTGAACTTGTAAAACAAAATGTAAGGGAATGAGTGGCAACTTGCTCAATAAGTGGGATGGAGATAGAAGTGTGCATTCAACACATCACAAGTAAGGTTTTCAACCAGATTAGTTAGATGTAATGTATATACAAACAAATGTCATTATACGATATTATCTAGTCCATTGTGAGATTAGATAAATTACACCTGCTCTAATTTGGGTTGAGGAGTTTGACGTCGTGCACTTACAGATTGAAACTAAATTAGGGCTTGTGCAACGAAGAATAGCCACCGCTTGAGACGACCTTCAAACCACATACCCCAACCCTTGTCATGACCTTCTCTCCTATCACTTAGCTCAACTAAGATGGGAAATTACCATTGTAGCTATCCTTATTGAAGGGGTTTGCATTTCGCTCGAGAATCCTAGTTGTTACCTCTAATAGGTTACGATACATGTCAGGTTAGATGTTAGATTGAGTTCAAGTTAGTTTATTTTTAAGATGATCAAATAAGCTCAAACTAGTCAAACGGGTAATATTCACTGAGCAAACATAACATGAAGTTCAGCTTCCATAAGAGCAAATCAAATTCAAACACATGCACCATACACGCACAAAAAACTAGCTATAATCATAGGCAAGTACATACCAAAGTCTCGAAGTATTCTAAAATAATACTTCAAAGTGTGGTGAAGCATTGAACCCACTAATTTGTACAGATGTTCACTCGAGTTAGTCATTAGCACTAGCCTCCAAATCACTTGGAAATCCTATATATCAAAATTTAGATTTAGTTTTCGTAACATTTATGAAAGCATTAGGGTTTTATGTAGTTCTTCATATTATTGTATACTTGGTAGGAATACGATTTATGTAGATATTTTAATTAAGATACATATATACATATTTGATATACCTAAGATATATTATAATCTTTATATCCTTGTTATGATTAATCTAACATAGATACAAACACATATGTATAATATAATATATATACTTAGAGTATGTTATATATCTATATATATATATATATATGGTTTTTATATACTTACACTATATTATCAAATATAGATATGTATATATACATATAACTTAGTTATCATATTTTATTGTATAGGATGTATTGAATTGGCTAATATTAATAGATATATATAGTTATATTATTACTTATAAGATATTGTTTCGATTATATCAAAACGTAGACTTTATTGGTTAAATCATGTTCAATTATGAAAAGATTATCATAGGACTACATTTTTAGTAATATCATAGAAAATGCTTATTTTATTATATAAAGTTATCTAAGTTTTAATAAAATTAGTATTGTTGGATTACATATGAATTTCACTATATATAATATGGGTTCCTTTTATAGAAGTATATTATAAAAGGTACTTTTAGTTTTAATATACATATCGACTTGCTTAGTAGGACACCCATTAATTTAAATAAAGTATAACCTACATTATATAGTTATGTTAATAGAAAAAAAAATTATCTATGCATGTATTTAATGTCATTTTCATATCATGGAAAACTATATTTTGATCACTATGTACACTACCTTGTAGATATAAGTATCCCTTTTACTATCAAATATCACCTTGTCCAACTTGATCAATGTTCTTCATACAAAACACCAAGTTCATTAAGGTGTATTGTTAAGAATGATGAAAATACCACCCTTGTTGCAACTTAAGAAAAAGAAAGAAAATTTCACATGCAACTTCTGTATTGACCAATATATTTACAAAGATCAAAATAAAGCTCACTTATGAAATTCATTGTTTTATTTCTTGTGGAGATTTAGTCGGGTGGACTTAAATACTTTCTTTCACCACTTCACCACTGGTCTCATCTTATTTGGTCCTTTAAGCTTAGCATCTATGGTGACTGGTATGAGTGTATCAATAAGTCTACCTTTAACTTGGAGTGGGTTGATGAAAGATACAATAGTGTTCTGTTTTTTCTTCCTTTTTTTCTGTACTTTTCTTTTGATTCTGTAGTTGTTCCTTAATGGTTGAAAGCTAAAGTACACGTATATGGAAAGAGAAACAATAGCCATTAACGTGGGTGGAGAGGAATGTGACAACTCAATACATATTTTCTTTCTTATATTACTGCTTAATGTACTACTTGACTTTCTAAGTATCTTCAAAAAATTAAAGCGAATATATGTGATCATGGAAAAACTAATGTCGTATTTTCAAGGAAAAGGGGAATAAAATATTATCTTTCCTAATCCCAACTATCTAATTCTCATTCCAATTCAATGCATGCATCAAATTCTTGGTATTAAAACTTCTCCACATTCAAGTTAAATTTCCACGTTAACATATGACTAGGAAGGGCTAAAACATTATAAAAGAGATGTTAGCTCAATGTCGCACTTCATGGGATAACTGTTTTGTATTTAGACATTTAGCTACCTTATTTATTATTTATATGATTGGTCTAATTATATTTGTATACTCTTATGGCTTTTATAATCTTAAGGGTTTATATTCTACATGTTAAATATATTTAACAAAAATATGTATATTCTGAATATTATTTCATTCCATTCCCTTTTCTTTATTGTTCACATATTGCATCTCTAAGGGTTCGTTAATGATCGAAACTCCATTTTTTTTTCCCAATAGATTATGAGTATTATTGATATAGCTATCTTTTTAACTAAATTAACATTTTACCATTTCATTTTTTAAATCTAGATTTTTGAGATTACTTCGACTATTTATGTATTTATTTATTTTTAATGGTCACATCTGAAATTTGAAACTTAATAGAACAACCAAATGTAAGTGCCAAAATCTCAATTGCTAATTTTTGCAGGGTCTCACATTCCACTCCCCTTACAATTGTTTCGCCCTTGAAACTATGGCTCCTATGCTCCACATAAGGCATATCTCAATATTAGTCATTAACTTGTTTGTGGTGTAGAGATTCTTATTTTCCTTCTCAAATAAGCTAAAGTTATTGCTTTGCTATTACACTTTTTTTTTTTAAGGTTCTCGAAGCATGTCTACTTCTGAGTTCAAAAATTACCTTCCAAATCCTCTTAATTAACTTCTATCTAACCTTCTACATTTACTATTAAAGCTCCTAGGCTAATTCTCATAAACGCTTTTATTCTTTTCAACTTTGTTAGTTTTATATCTCCCACTTCGTTACTGCCTTTGTTGATGTTGACATCACATTATGTTCCTTACTAAGATCTATCATCATTAGGTGCTTGTTTACATGTTTTGTTTCCAAACTTCGAAGTTCAATTATCTTAATCTTATTGGGTTACTTGTGGTTTATTTTCAGTATTTACAACAATTCTTTACAATTCCGAATCATTCCCTTCATCCCAACATCTATAGTACCTCATAAGTGCCAATCTTTATTCTAGTTGCAAGTGCTTTTGACTTACGAGTAATCTTGATGCTCCTATTATGACATATTTGTTACTGTATTGACATTCCTTCTCTATTTTACAAACTATTATTAGGCGTACTTACATGTTGCTTATATTTAAGTAACTATAACAAATATCTCTCTTGAACTATCTTTTTTCTTTTCTTGCTTGATAATATCCCCCATAATTCTTGTATCAATCCTTTTTGGACTTCCTAAATAAGATTCAAGCTACTTGGTTATTTTTGCTGCACTTAATATCGAGCTTAATATTACTAAATCCTAGTACTCAACTGCTTCCACCTCCTATTACTCTTCCTTATGTCTCTCATTATCTGCATCTTTGTTTTCTAAATCTATTTACCATACAGTTAATGGATTGTTCTTATTTGTATTTTATTTTATTGGATTTCCACTAGATTTCTAAGGCATGATACCTTTTAAGTTAATCTATTCGATTAAGGGGTGTTATTCAATTATGGTTAACAATGGTACTATGGCTCCTTTTTACACTTACTATTATCTCTTTCTCTCTCTCTCTCTCTAGATATAGTATAGTGGGGCACATTAATTTTTAAAATTGATATCAACTACTATCTTCATATATACCTAACTATCTCAAGGGTTCTATCGTATTGAATTATTCAAACACCATGTGAAACTAATCTTAATTGTTGTCATAATTGTTCATATCATATATAAGTTATTAGCTACAAACATTCAATATCCTTGTTTTCAAATCATCTCCTTCTTCTCCTTAAATTCATAGTACTTCATGAGAACTAATCTTTATTGAGGTCGACATCCTACCAATCTCTCGCATAGTTATGGTTATACTTATAACGACCCAACAGTATTGTTGTTGTGATAGGTCGTCGTGTATCGTATAAAGGTCTATTATTAACCCTCTTGCTGATCATAGGCCTTTCATACGACACACAAGGCTCCTTTCACTCTACGTTACCACTAGGCCCATAGATAAGTAATATAGAGCAATTTAACTAAAATTACTTCTATGTTATAAATTAACTAATTATGTGGGCTCGTGAGACCCACACCAAAACAATATTACAAACAAATGCAGTTCATAACAGAACTGCATAAATTCTAAGTTATGCATAAATACATAAAAGTATCTAAATATCTATAATCTATTACAAAATGTCTTCTTCGCTCTCTGATCGCTCCAACCCGTCTCTACCTGAGACTTACCACGGGCATGCCTCGGCCCGGATTGACGAAGAGGTTCTCCTGCACCAACAAAAATCTATAGGGGAGTAAGCTTACACTTAGTGAAATAAATGCCTTCATCAGTACCACACGATAGAAATTTATTAAATGCACAATCATATGAATGCATGAACAAACAGTATGCCAAACAACGCATGCAGTGACCTAGGAACTACATACGACTCAGAATTTCGCCCCCTGAAGTCGGGGTTTGGAGATAATTAACCGACCCAAACCAAAATTCGGGTTCTATACCTTGGGTTTTATTTCATTTGCACTATCGTGTTCATACCAAAACAAAACTCTACATATATAAATATATATATACTTCCTTTACCAAAATCAAATCGTATCCTTTAAAAATCCCAAGTCTAGCGGTGTGGTGGCCCTCGCAGTCCACAAACACACGCCCTAAGCAGAAGCCACAAGACTCAACCCCTCACCGACGGTTGGCGTCTCCTAGCGCCTAGTAAGCCCATCAACTTAAGACAGAGACTCAATATATATGATGGCATAGCTAGTGCCCAATCCTGCGGGAACTCGTATTCCTATGAGTCCCGTCCCATCTTCTGCGTGAAGCGGCAGTCGGTGTTATCCGTATGCAATATGGGGAATGCATGATTCATTTTGAGTTCTTAATCATATAAGTGATTAACTTGATTTTCAGGGTGATCAACCAATTTCATTCTATACAATTCACAAGTATATATTCATGCAAACAATTCCCATTATTATATATAATTAACAAGTCATCACACTCATCCATAAATTCATACACATGAATCTCCCATATCCCACAAGCATCCAAATTTATAAATATAAGATTAGGTGCATCTACTTTACAAGCACAATCAAGTAAAGAGTCATTGGGAATTTACTCACTCTGCCATGTGGTTCAATCAAAGTAGTCTGGAGGCAAGTCGTCTCCATAAACAGTGTCCCCTAGTCAATGAAATAATTTTTATAAGGAATTAAAGCAAACTTAAGAAACTATGTAAATTTTCCTTAAGTTACATTTTTAGCTAGTTTTCGTAATTTTTCCGGTTTTTACCTAAAGTTCAATCGCGTATAACTTTTTCGTTTTAAATCCTATTTTTATGATATTACAGTCAATCTTCATTGTTTTCGAGTGTACTTTAATGTGGTAAGGTTATATTTTCGAAATGAGGTATACAATTTTATCCATGGGTCAGAACAGTAGCGTTCCTCATGTGTTGGAGTGTTTTTGGGCCTTGTTTGGTAAATGGGCTTTTCATAACTTGAGGAATCCTTTGGGCTTGGCCTTTAAATTTTATCCTAAGCTTAAAATACTCCTTGAGATCGGATTTACAACTTGATTTATATTCCTAAGGCTAACAACCACTTCTTGGGCCCTTTAGTGAGCTTAAGTTGTCAAATGGGCTTGTTTTTTAGTTCAAACTAAGGTTTATGACTTTTGTAGGCTTATGGGGCCTTAGGTGGATTTCATATGAGCTTCAAAACAACCTTTCTTGGTACTTTAAGGTGCTGATCAGGTTTTTATTGAAGGCCCATCTTAGAGTTCTAGGCTTGTTTTGGGAGTTTTAAGCTTGGTTTTGAGTTTTAGGCTTTAAATGCTCACTATACTTGCTTTAGCTAATCTTTTCACTTTGTTCTTTCACTTTTATCATATTTTTAGGCCTCATTTTCCCATGTTCCAGATCTGTTCATGTTGGTCCTAAGGGATCCTTACTTGGTTTTTCAACTTGTTTCATCATTCCCTTAAGTTTAGGGGGTAGATTATGCACTTAACTACTTGTGTACAAATCTTAACTTAAGTTTCCTTCCATCAAATAATCCTTTAACTCATGTTCCACATAAAGAAATAAAAGATCTTATACTTAATACAACTCCCATATCATGGCTCATGTCATACAAAGTTGGTTTCTTCATAAAACTTCATGTGATGGATTTTTCCTTAACTTAAATCTAGATTTGAGCATGTTTAACTAAAGGAAACAAAATCAACATTCAAATGGCCATGGAACCCTCACATCCAGCTTGCATATCCTCCTTTAAAGTTCTCATTTCAAGGTTTCCTTAGCTTAAAATCTTCCATTCAAGGCATTAAACAAATGTCTTCACAAAACACCAACTTTACATGCTCACATTTCAACTTCATGCAAGGGTTTTATGGTTTGTTTCTTAAAACGATTTTTGATGTTCTAACAACTTAAACCTTACTCACATCTTCAAGAAATCCAAATCTCCTAGCATAAATATTAATCCACACATCACAAGAAACACTTATTCGTCCATACGCAAAGTTTAGTGGTTGTGTACTAAGGTTCCTCTTAAGCCTTTAACTTTGCTTCCTCCTTTTTGTTTACCCTTTGAAACCCGAATCTTTTGGTCTTTTGGAAAGGGGTTTATGGAAGATTCTAATGGTCTTAAATGATCTTAAATGATGAAAGAAAATGGCACAAGAGCAAAGGAAAAAAATGCAGTAAGTTGAAGCTTCAAAATGGAAGAAAAATTGATTTTGTGGGGTAAGGTTGTTTCCCCTTTTTATGTTTGTTTCAAAAGAGAGAAAGATGAAGTGAAAGTGAAATTGAAAGTGAGAGAAATGGGGGAAGAGTATTGCCAGTTGGAAATGGAGAGAGAAAGAGTGATTAAATGCCTTGGAAGTGTTTCCTTGTAACTTACATAAAGTCAACAATTTCAACTATTGATGATGTAAGCATTAAGAGGTGAATAGTGATGTGTAAGAAAAAGTGATTGATGGGTGAATGACCAATGCATGGCCCCCTCTTTCTCCCCTTTTTAGATCTGCCATTTAAAGTCTTTGCATGCCATGGAGTGGTCTTGTCTCCTTTATTAAAGTTAAGCTTATTAATTCTTGTGAAAAATTGTCCATATTTTGTATAAGTGAAGAGGTGATAAGGAAATTGTCTTATCACTAGATTTTGATAAGTTATCAATTGATAATTGATTCCCACTCTCAATTGATAAGTTATCTAAGGTGATTGGTTGGTCTACTTATTTATGTGTAAGGCTTATACATGAAGATAAGGACATAGCCTTATAGAAAATTGTTTTAGGATTTTTATCCTACATTGTTTTGTAATTTATGATTTGATTTTTGTAGAATTGTGAAATTTTCTATAGTTGAATGAAATTATTCAAATTAAATTATCGATTAATTATTTAGGGTTAAAATTCCTTAATGGTTTTAAGGTTTAGGGTTTTAAGTAGCTTTAGAGCTCGTAGTTCTTTAAGCTCGGGTTTTATCGACAATTGGATTTTGAATTGTAAAAATTTAATTCGTTTCTAAATATAAACTTAAGTTTTTAGTTTAGTTGATCTTTAGGAACGTTCGGAAAGCACTCTTAATCGAGTCTTAGGCCCACTAAAAGTAGGGTTTACAATACTCCTTCTTACATTATCTTACCGAGTCATAGTTAATATCAAGTAGTGATAAAATCTTTAGATTATGGCTATTATCGTATATATTCTCATATAGTCTAACCTTTACAAAGCTAAAGAAAATGTTTAACTAATAGTTATTTCTCTTCGTTTTGTGATAAGATCCCCTTGATCTTATAGTTTATTGGTTTACATTTGTTGTATTCACTTATTTTACATCAAACTTATATTACCTGAATTATAGTACTTAAATTTGACTACTTCCTATAGCACCTACATGAATCATATTTACCAAGTTAAGAAACTTTCCTCTCTATTCCACAATTTTTTAGTTCTAATTGGTAGAACGAATTTTTTTTTTAATTTTTTAGCTCAACTTTTCAATACTCTATATTAGTACTTACAACATTAGTCCCCTTCTTTATTCTAAATTCCAATTTTTTTTAGGCCTTTTATCATGGTGGTTTACGTATACTTCTTGCCTTGTCCTCTAGCTTATCTTCTATATTATCCCTCCTTAAGTTCCAATTGAGGTCACTTATTATCGATCCTTTACATGTGCTACATCTATAATTATTTTGTTGTTGTTCTTCTTCTCCTTTTTTTTTTTTATTTCCATCTATGTATCCTATCTTCATTGGTCATGTTGCTCTTCTAATTATTACTTTGATATCTCATTTAGCTTAGCACGAGTATTAATAGGAATGAGTTTGGCAAATCTCGACTTGTCTTTATCTTGAAAATAAATGAGATGGCCGATGGCATCACTCCTAATCAATAGACTCATAAAGATAACGACGAGGACTTGTTACTTGATATGATACTTACTTACTTTGACCAATCACAATGACGAAAGACTTAACAAAGAACACTTGATAGTTATAGATTTACCATCTCTTCTTGCTTTTCTATCATACTAATGTGCATACGAAGGGTATGATAATGTTCTAATTATAACCCCTTCTCTTAATAATTGGTTTACTTTGTTAGGAGTAATTGTTAATTAGGGTGTTTAACTAAGCCTCAAATTTTCATACTTTCAAGTTGGATACCTATTATAAGAAATGGGGTGATGATAGGAATCAACCCCTTAAACTGATCACATGAAGTCGAGTCAGAGGACTCAAAGGACTCACTCAAAGGATACTAACTTAAAGCCCTATTTGAGATGAAAAATCCAATCTTGACCTTTGTGTTTCCCTTTTTTACTAACCTGACTACGAAGCCTTCATGTATGCTAGACCTACCAAATAGCTATGCTATGATAGAATATCTAGGTAGACAGCCCTAAGACTATCTAAGCTAAGCTCCTAAACCTACAACAGATGTCTGACTCTAACCCCAGCTAACTACTTTACAGCGAGATTGACCGGGTCCTAATCTAATCTAGATCAGGTCAGCCCTTAACTACAACTTCTTTGATCGCCCACTATGTACCATATTTTTGACATGTAACCACTAATCGACATGTGTCTTCTAGTACAATATTCCAAAAGGATTCTTTATTTTTTGTATTGAATATTCTTTATTTCTTTCACCCTTTTTAGTATGTATTGTATAACTTAACTATAAGAATAGCCTTTTGTCTTTTTATACATGTAAAGTAGCTCTAGTGAATGGGTGTATAAACCTTCTCTTATTGTACGTAGTAATCAATCATTAACATTAGAATTGTATTCAAGTTTCTTTTAAGTAACCCTAGAGTTTTCATTATCCTTTAACTTTTATCTATTCCCTTTAGCAAGGAGCAATGGCGAGTAACCCTTCAGTTCACATCGGTGAATCATATCTGACAGATTTTAGGTTGAGTAGGATCGATTGGTGTATCATATCTAGTTGGTAGTTGCCTGGACTTTTGCTAGCTTTTTCCTTGTTTTCTTTTCTACTCGCTTTGTTTTGGTGTTTCTTTATATGTTTGACCTGGAGGACACTTCAGCTTCGCTGGTATCAAAGCATGATTCTGAGAGGGAGTGTGTGAAGTTATAGTGAAGTTTGGTTTGCTTTGTTGTTAGTGGCTATTGTGTACCTTCCATAGTTGCTGTAGTGCGTTCATGTAGAGTAAGTATGGTTCCATTGATACTTTGTTGTTACTTTGTTTTTCATTACGAAAATAGAGTAAGCTCAATTTCTATCTTATTTGATTATTGAGTGTTGAAGTTGTTAAACTGTGTTAGCTGAAGTTTTAGGTAGCATAGTAATAGTATTTTCCTTGTAATGTGTTGTTAATTTGTTTGAGAAATATTGTATTGATGTGGCAGCATGGGAATGACTTGAAAACATGAGTCATCATAAGATTAACAAGGAAGTAACACATAGTGTGTAGTCAACATGTAGGGAAAGGAAGAAATGACATGTTATTTCACATTTTGATATGTAAAAATTGTAAAGCCTGTAAATGGGACTCCAAACATCATTTGCAATATCATAAAAATATGAAAACACAAGAACATAATTTTAGAAAGTTGGAAAAAATTAGAAAAAAATAAAATAAAAATAGAACAAGAAATAGGGTCAAAATTAGGTTAGGGCAATTTAATAGGCTATCCACAACTTAACTTAGAGTAGCTTAAGGGTCCAACAGAGGGTAGCCGAAGAAGCTCTTCCAATAAGGTGTGATGGTTTAGTGGTGGCCAGAAGCGGTTGGTTTAGGTAAACCAAATTTTTCACGGAAAGTTTCTTAATTTTCTAAAAATAGCAAATAGTGTTAGTTAATTATGAAACTTGATTTTCTAGAATTATTTTATGTGTAGATTAATGTAGCGATTTTATTTTAGTTAAATAATTAGTGTAAATATAGGGTCCTAAAGAAAATGCCATGTTTGGACGAAAATTGAATTAATTTTTATAAATATTAGATGATATTGTTTCAAGCTCAATTTTTGTATATAATACACCTAATATATATATTTAATTATGGTAACAATAATTTTTGAAATTAAGCATTTTTACTATTTTTTATAATTATTTTGAATAAAACTATCAATTTTATTGAATTGCTAAAATAATTAGTTTTTGATGAAATTAATAAATGATCCCTACATGTTTCGACTTTTGGAAGTTTATAATGATATTTGGAACATTTAATTTTTATCTCACATATAAATTTGTTTATTTATCTTAATTTTTTGTAATTTTGAGTTAAAATCGTTATTTTCGTAAAAATAAATAATAGCTAGTTTAGTGTAATTCATGGCCAATAACTAAAATATATATTTTTTTGAGTCCATATGATTTTTTGTGAAATTAATTGAGCTCATATACTATTTATTATGTATTTTCGTAATAAAAACCTATATATTAGCTTAATGTGTAATATAGTAATTAGTATTAGTAGACTATTTGTTAAATTCATGTAAAATGAACACTTTTAGATATAGTAAGGGTTGTTGGGCAAAGTTTGGATAGTGGGATTTTTAGGACTTCTAATTTAAAATTAAAGCCTATTTTAATCAATTACGAAGTGACAATAACATCCAATCGAGTTGGTAGTGAGAAAAGGGTATTTTTGGACTTTAGCAGTATTGATAGACTTAATTCTTAAGATATCTTAATGGTACTTGAAATAGCGATTGTGTCGATATAAATTTTACTTAAATCAGATAAGGAATGAGTCAGATATGGTTAAATGAAGTTTAGAAAATGCCATAATAAAGGACCACATTGTGAAGTTTAGGATTTTGTGCTGTTATAAAGCTTAAGTAAATAGATCTAACCTATGCTTGGAGTAGATATATTGCTACTCATAACTCTACGTACTGTTTGATGCTATATTGATTGAACATGGGCATATCTTGGCTGAACTGATATGATATTATAGTGGATGCTGATGTGGTGATTTTGAATGACGGTAGTTGTATCTTAGTTAAACTGTTATGCTGCTATTTTGGGTGTTGATGTGGTATTTACGAATGATTGTACTAACTTGGAGAGTTGAGGGATTGCTAACTCAATGTTTTGGGTGTTCACCTAAGTGAACCCTAAGTGACATGCTAGATTTTTGTTAGGGAGAGTTTGAAAACTAGAATCAGATAACTAGGTTAAATAAAACTTAAAGATTAATTGTACTTATCAATATTCTTGAGTTGTTATTGCATATCATGGCATGGCACAAAAAAAGGATTTGGATAAAAATTTTCAAAATGAGGCTTCTAAGTGATTAAGGAACAATCATAGCTTTATGATCTCAATTTTTGGAAGCATATAGATTTGCATTGCCCAAACATCTTGACTATTTTAATAGTCAGATTTGATAGACTACAGTATGCAGTCTAAGTTGGCTTTGTTGCTTCTTTAATTTGGTGAACTACGGTGTGTAGTCTAAAGTTTGTAAAACAAAGTTGGGAGTCTTACACCTAGGTAGCTCCTTGTTGCCCTTTTTAATATTAGTAGACTACTACAATGTGTGGTCCAATTTGATAGGGTCCTGCTCCCAAGCAACTCCTTGTTGCCCATAGGTTCCTGGACGTTATATCTAGATGCATGGTTATGTCGACTAACTAGATGAAAATTGGAAGGGCATAAGATATCGGTACTAATACATACCACGTGCATGAGCAAAGCATCCTGTATTGCTAGCAATAAATGCCTAGTTGGGTAAATACATATGTGAAGTTGAACTTGTAAATTATGATTGAAATGTTTCAGTTATGATATGTAATATTGTCTATATTGTATTGTTTATTATCCACTCTCAATCATCTTCAATAGTTAAGGGGATAAATGTTTTATCCTCATGATAACACCATCATGAATGGCCTAACATTAGGGGGCATGTATACTAAGAGTGTGAGTCAGAGTCAATAACTTTTGTATGGAACCTGTACTAAGTTGGGTATTGTGGAGATGACAAAAGAAAAAGCTGGTTTACGTTTTGATATAAATATTATGCTATATTGATATGTTACAAATTATATATATTTTAGCTCAACTTTATACTACATTAATGTGTGTATTTTTATACTTTTAATAGGAAAAATATGTTGATTTAAGAAATATATACAAAGGTTATTGGAGTTGAAAATTGGAATAAGAATTAGATGATGACCCATTGTCCTCACATTAGTCTACAGTCACAAAATCAAGATATATGTATGTCCAATTCAAGAAAAACAAGTGGTGAAGGTTTGGTCCATGAATTTGTAAACCATCTAATTTGAGTTTCCAAACATCAGCCTATGTGGATTTCATCAGCAAGCCTATCCATTGGTAAAGCCAACTCCATATGCTAAAGGTTTCAAATCAGGAAAGAAAGTTAAAAGAAAGTCGGTTGAGGAATATATATATATATATATATATATATATATCTTAAGATGCAAGATGTGCAGAATCTTTTTAAAAGAAATGGCAAGAAAAAAACAAAGCCATGGGGAGTTTTTTTTCTAAGCCACACAAAGACATTCCAGATCTCACATTCATATATTCCTAGCTACATGAAGAGGATTGAAGAAAAATTTTAGGGTTCATCATAAGAATAGACAAGATTCAAGAGAGATCGGATTGAAAATTAGATTTTCACTCTAAGAATCATAACTAGGTTTTCTAGTCCTTTTTTTATTATGTTTCTTGAATTCTTTTGTGTTATCTTCATCTTTGCTATGAACTAAATTAGATTAAATGGGATTTTGACATGGCTTAATGATTTAATCGATACATGACTTTATTATATGTTATTATTTAATTGATTGGATATTTAATTATTTGATTTTATGGTTCATGATTTTATTGTCTGGCCAATAGTATTTTTTGTGAATAAAACTTGAAAAACTCAAAAGGGAATGAATAGTTTATATAAAATTAGAATATAACTTATTCAATTATTGACATCGAAATATGCGCTTAGAATTAGTTTTAGGATTTACGTTCGTAATGCAATTAGTATTAATTTTTATGTCATGGAAATATGTATGAATCTTGATGTTAATTAGGATAGCAATTTTGTAAGAGGAAATTTACTACATAATAGGAGATTATAGATAAACTACTCGAAAGGGATCATTTTGTTATAATTGGAGCAATATCAATATGAAAGGGAAGTGAGCTCTTGTGAATCTAATTAAAGATCAATTAATTAATTTTATCATATTTTATGAATGTGTTAATTTGTCAAATGATGGCTTTGTTGAGATCCCATGCATTATTAGTGAATTCTTTTTTTTGTGACGTTAGTATTTTATTTTTAGTTTATTCATACTTGTAGCCAATTAGTTCATTTTATTTTAATTTGTTTTATCATTCCATTTCAATTGCCTAGCTAAGAAAAGAATTAAAATAATTTAATACTTAGTTTCTAGTCCCTAATGTATTATAGTGTATGGCCTGGTTCACTTGCTGGAGTGTTTCTATTGAACAATTATTTTTAAAAGAAATTGTACACATCATGTACACATAAGTTGTAACTGAATATACGACTAAACTTCGATGTAGCAACCCTTTTATCATATAAACAAAGTTATCTTTAGATAAATGACCAAGTTGAGTTAAGTTTTCAATAAATATTCTCATGTGATGGTACATTCCATGCTAAGTTGGGATGCGACATGTATCATGTTAGATTCTAGTGTTTAGGGTGTTATTGGAGATCAAAGTAGTGGTGCTCAACTTGGTCGTGATTATAATGGTGGTGATTGATGACAAACTTGACAGACTCATTAACCTTATCGAGAGTCCAGTAATAGCTATGCAAGTTAATAGATTATAACCCTATCGTGTATAGCACCATAACCCACTAGAAAATGCCCTTAAGAGACATTATGGCCAAGGTAACTAAGTTAATCACCTAGTTCAACTGTAGTGAGCTAGAGGAGTAGTAGATCGAGCTGTTAGATGAAGATTGGAATTGGAGAAAATCGAGGAAGTTGATGAAGAGATTGATGTCGAGGAGTATGGAGAGAAAGAAGAAGAGGCTGATTATTACCGATTACATGAATGAGGATGTTGAGCCCTTCAAAGACTAAATAATGTCAAGGTCGAAATCCTACCCTTTAGCGAAAGTGGAGATGCAGATGAATACTTGAAGTGGGAAGAGAAGTAGAGAAGGTGTTTGATTGTTATGGATATACAGAAATTGTAAAGGTTTGACTTACTGTGCTTAAGTTCTTTAGGAAGGCTATTATGTGGTGGAAAAATCTTAATGCAGCTAGAGTAAGAGATGGAAGATGAGGTATAAGAACTTAGGATGAGCTAAAGAGGTTGTTAAGGGGTAGTTGTGTCCAAAACTTACTTATAAGATACATTTGCAAAGTTGCAGGAATTTCACCAAGAAAGTTGATCTGTCAATGACTATGTAGGAGAGTTTTAGATGCTTATGATTCGAGCTTAATGGGAATCAAGCTACGAGACCTTTGACCCGTACTCGAGCCCCGAGGATTAGAGAAGTTAGCATGATGAATCTTTATGTTTCAACCAACCCTTGCTGAGGCCGAGTACTTCCTTACCGAGTTACCATTAATGCAAGCTGTATGACTACACATTATTTAATGTTATGCTAAGTTGATGATTACTCTAATATTGAGCCGACCAATCACTCGGCATCATCCTTGCTAAGAAGCTGAGAGATAGAGAATCTAGATTGACTAGGCTATCCCTGCTCAGATAAGCCTACCTGTTCAAAATTTTGTCCGCATCCCCTAACAACCTCGCTAATGCAGCATCACCACATGTATAGTATCGTATGGAGAATCTATAGCATCAATGATTATTTTCCTTGTATATTCATTTTTACTCTATTGTATCATGTACATTACTTCTTTAGGAAATGTCTTTATTGTCTTTTCCCTTTTAGGTAAGTTACCTTAACATAGGGGTATAAATACCTTTGTACTTATAACTATAACTAATTAGATTACCTTCAATACACTAGAGTACTTTCTTCCTTATGTAAACACTACTTGTTTACTCTCCACATCACTCTTATCCTTTCCCTTAAGCAAGGTTAGGTGGCAAGTAACCTCACTAGACCAATTCGTACATCATATCGAATTGTGCCATAAGTCTTTGTAAGTTCCATTAGTGCGTCATATCCTTTAGAGCTGTTCATGGGTTTTTGCTCACTGTGTTATTCATCTTTGTCACTCTTTTCGTACCTTGCCCCATTAAACCTTTTTCGAGCTTTCTATAAGCTTAGACCTATCCAATGATCGGCCTTGTCTGTTTTTGTCACGGTTCGCACCATGTTAGTATTAGAGTGGAGGTTTTGTGTGAACTATAGTTAATTCTTCTAAAAGTTCTATTGTGCTCTGTTTTGCATGTGTAGAACAAAGTCAGTTATTGTATTCATTTGATCGCCATGTTATTAGTTGTTCACTTTTTGAAGTTTTTGTTTTAATTTTGAATTTGTGAGAAAAAAAAAAGAAAATGATAGACCTAAATATGAATGTTAGTACTGGTGATGACAGTGGAGTTGCCCATCATGGATGACAATCTTAAGGAACTCCTAAAAGCACTAACGAGGGACTTGATAAGATAGCTAACCTCTTGGTAGATTTGACTCGAGCTGTTTGTGTACTATCTTACTGACCCATTGAGATTGTACGAAAAACTTTATAAGCTACTTAGCCTGTTAGAGGTTAGAACCTAACTTGACCAGTTCGAGGTGGAGGAGTTGGTGAATGAATAAGGCGAAGGATAGACCTGAGGGGGCTTAACGAGGAGGAAGAAAAGTATTTTGAAGAGGAGTATGTATGAGTTCCTAGAGCATCCAACCATGTGAAACTTTGAATTCTAAGTTTCAATGGATCTGGGAATGCTGATGAATATCTAGATTACGAAGAGAAGGTAGAGTATGTATTTGATTACTATTAATATGAGGATTATGAGAAAGTGAGGACTACTACTATTGAATTCTCTAAGTATGTCACCATATGGTGGAAGAATTTTCAGGCCATGAGAAGAACAGAGGGATACCAAGAGATTAACACTTGGCTCAAGATAAAGTGAGTGCTCAGAAATAGATTCATACTAGAAACGTATCTCCAAGATACTTTCACTCAATTTTAGGAGCTGAGATAAGGAGGCTGAGCTATTGATCAGTATGTTCAGGAATTCCAAATGCTTATGATAAGATGCAAAGTAGAGGAACTACTAGCATGAATAGTCTCAAGGTTTATTACTAGATTAAGAAGAGACATCCGAGACATTGTGGAACTCCAACGATATGACATAATGGATGAAGCTATTAGAAATACCCAGCGAGTGGATAGGCAAAGAAGGAGCCGAGTAACAACAATAATGCCAACTAGTTGATTAGGACAGGAAAGTCACTAAGCTCCGTCTACTATCGAATTAAGTAGAAGAGTTGATGTTAAAGCCGAGTAGAAAGGCTAACCTAAAGATGTAGTGCCGACTAGAATGTATGAGAAGGGGTAAGGGTCTGGCAGGAAGATTAGCTAGATCAAGTGCTTCAAGTGTTAAGGGTTTGAAGATATGGCTGCTTAGTGCTTGAATCGAAGGACGATGGTCATTAAGGGGGATATCCCAAAAGTAGAAGTAGAGAGTATGGATGAGGAACCCGAGGAGGAGGAGGAGGTTCTTATCGAGAAAAAACTGATTGAAAAGGACGTGTTTCCTAAGGACTTATACCAGTTACTCATGGTTGTCTGGCGCGCTATGAGCATGGAACCCTCACGAGAGGAGGAGTAAAGAGAGAATTTGTTTCATATCACCTGTAAGGTGAATGATTGGATGTATGCTCTCATTGTGGATAGTAGAAGTTGCACCAATATGGCATCGACTGATCTTGTTTCAAAACTAAAGATGTCGACTGTTGCACATCCTAAGCAGAATGAGTTGTACTGGTTAAGTGAGAAAAGAGCATTACATGTCACTAGGCAAATACTACTGCCAATTACTATAGGGAATTCCTTTGACCAGATTCTCTACAACGTGTTGACTATGTGCACTTCCCATGTGTTACTGGGTAAGCCATGGTTGTTTGATAGGAGAGTTCTACATGATGGCTACAAGAACATGTATATGTTGGAAAAGGATGGCCAGAAGAACACACTGAATTCGATGTTGTTGAGAGAAGTTCATAAGCTATAAACGAAACTTGCTCGCGGATTGAAGAAAGCTATGGTGATGAGTAAAGCTGAGCTCTGAGAAGCCATCAATGCTGATGAGCCAACCCTATTGTTGGTCAGGCGACTATTGGAAATGAAGGAGCGGGGTGAGCTTCCTTAGGAAATCAAGGGGTTGCTAGATGACTATGCTGACCTGTTTCTAGAACAGCTACCTGAGGAATTGCCCCCAACTCGAGGTAGAGAGCACTACATTGACTTAGTATCTAGTACTGCACTGCCGAATAAACCAGCTTATCAAATGAATCCTAAGCAGGCTTCTGAACTCTAATGTTAAGTCAATGAGTTGATGAAAGGAGGTTATGTAAGAGAGAGCCTCAGCCTTTGTATTATACCTGTGCTCCTGGTGCCGAAGAAGGACGGAACTTGGCGGATGTATGTTAACAGTCGAGTCGTAAACAAAATCACGATCAACTACAAGTATCCAATCCCGAGGCTAAATGACATGTTGGATGAACTAAGTAGAGCTAAGATTTTCAACAAGATTAATCTCAAGTTTGGTAACCATCAAATCCGCATGAGGTCAAGAGACGAGTGGAATACTACATTTAAGACTCGACATGGACTTTATGAGTAAATGGTCTTACCCTTTAGCTTGTCCAATGCCTTAAGCACTTTCTTGAGACTTATGAACCATATGTTAAGATATCTCATCGGGAAGTGTGTCGTGGTATACTTTGATGACATCCTAGTCTGCAGTATCGACTTATCGAGTCACATTGAACATCTTAGAGCAATTTTAGATATTTGTCGTACCGAGAGACTATTTGGCAACTTGAAGACATATTGCTTTTGCTCAGAGGAAGTGGTATTCTTGGGGTATGTAGTTAGTGGAGGAGGCTTGGGAGTTGATGATGAGAAGATTAAAGCAATTGTTAAGTAGCTAAACTCCTACTACTTATGCCGACGTAAGAAGTTTCCATGAAATGGCTTCGTTTTACAAAAAGTTTATCAGGAACTTTAGCACCATCATCGCGTTACTTATCAAGCTAACAAAGAAGAACATTGACTTCCGATAGGGAGAAAGGGAGGAGAGAAGCTTTACCAATATAAAAGAAAGATTGACCTTTGCCCCCAGTGTTATTACTACCTAACTTCGATAAAATTTTTGACCTGGAATGGGACGCATTGGGTATTGGAATAGGCGTTGTCGTGATGCCCGAAGGCCAACCAATTGCCTTCTACAGTAAGAAGTTCCGGGGACCACAGCTGAACTACTCCATGTATGACAAGGAATTTTTGGCACTAATCCGAGCAATGCAAGTGTAGCAACATTACTTATTGTCAAAAGAATTTGTCATATATACTGACCATGAATCACTGAGGTACCTTTGAAGTCAGACCAAGTTGTCAAAGCGGCAGGCGGAATGGGTTGAATTCCTCGAAGGATTCAATTTTGTTATAAGGTAAAAGTAAGGAAAGAGAAATGTAGTTGTAGATGCTCTTTCGAAGAGGCATGTACTCTTATCAAAACTTTAGACTAAGCTGTTTGGTTTTGCGAGTATCAAAGAATAGTACTTTGGGGATCTACACTTTAGATCAATAATTTCATGATGCATCAATGGGAGGATAGTGGACGAGTATTATGTGGAGAATGGTTATCTATTCTGAAGGGGGAGACTGTACATATCGATTTGTTCCTTACAAGAATTATTGATCAGGGAAGCCACAATGGAGGGCTCTCCTGACACTTTAGAGAGAGGAAGACTATGAACTATTGAATGGCCTATTCTTTTGGTTGAAAATGTGAAAAGATGTGCACTGAATTGTAGAAAGCTGTACAGTGTGCAAAAAGGCCAAGTGCTGAGCCGAACAAGGGAAAGAAATACCCCTATGTGTTCTGATGATGCCATGGACTGAACTGAGTATGGACTTTGTTCTCAAACTGCCGCGAACTACTCGAAGCAAAGATTCTATAATGGTCATCGTAGATCGATTCAGTAAGATGGCATACTTTGTGCCCTGTACCAAAACTAATGATGCTTTGGCTATTGCTTTAATTTTCTTACAGGCGATTGTGCGAATACACGGCATGCCAAGAAGTGTAGTCTCTAATAAGGACCCAAAGTTCATAAGCCATTTTTGGAGGACCCTGTGGCATCGGCTATGAACTAAAATACTCTTTAGTATCTCATGTCACCCTTAAACTAATAGCCAAATAGAGGTGGTTAATCATTCTTTGGGGTTACTACTCTGAGCTGCAACAAGCATGAACTTAGCTAATTGGGATGTCTACCTACTAGTAGTCAAATTCACCTATAATCGAACCATACATGATACCATTAAGAAGACTCCCTTGGACGTGGTCTATGGATTCAATCTTGAGTTGCCCCTTTACCACGCCCCTGTACCAGCACTTACGTAATAGGACCCTGATGCCTCAACCAGAGCATAATCTCTTCAACACATCTATGACAAGGTCACTCGGCATATCGACGAAGCTGCTAGAAGAATGCGAGAAAGAACCAAGGGTAGGTTGGCCAAATAATTTCAGTCGAGAGACTTAGTATGGCTACACCTTAGCAAGGAACAGTTCCCGAACAAGAGGAAGAACAAATTATCTACAAGAGTGGAAGGGCCTTTCAGAATCTTTCAGAAAATCAATGACAATGCTTACAGGTTGAAACTACCTAAGGACTACGGGGTTTCTGACACCCTTAACATTGCCAACCTAAGCCCATATCACCTTGACAGAGAATTGAGTGAACATCATTCGGATTTGATCCCAAATCCATAACATCCGGAGGGAGTGATGGGAATCAAGTTATAGGACCTTTGACCTACAGTTAAGCCTGAAGACTAGAGGGGTTGGTATGACGAATCCTTATGTTCTAACCAACCCGTACTGAGGCCAAGTACTTTCTTGCCGAGTCACCTTTAATGCCGTGCCATATGACCTCCCATTATTTTGTGTTATGCCAAGTGGATGATTACTCTAATGTTGAACCGACCAATTACTGGACATTATCCTTACCAAGAAGCCAAGAGATAGAGAATCCGAACTGATTAGGCCATCCCTGCTTGGACAATCCTACTTGTCTATACTTTTTTCTGCTTCCCTTAACAATCTTACAAATCCAACATCGCTACGTGTACAATATCATATAAAGAATCTATAGCACCAATGATTGTTTTCCTTGTATATTCATTTCTACCCTCTTATATCATGTACATTACTTCTTTAGGAAATGTCCTTATTGTTTATTCTCTTTTGGGCAAGTTGCCCTAATGTATGGGTATAAATACCTTTGTACTTATAGTTGTAATTAATCAGATTACCTTCAATACACCGGAATACTTTCTTCCTTGCGTAAACACTACTTGTTTACTCTTGGCATCACTCTTATCCTTTCCCTTAAGTAACGTTAGGTGGTGAGTAACTTCACCAGACCAATTTATATGTCATATCAAATTGTACCATAAGTCCTCGAAAGTTTCATTGTTGTATCATATCCTCTGGAGCTGTCCGTGGATTTTTGCTTACTGTGTTATTTGTCTTTGTCATTCTTTTTATACCTTTCCCCATTAACCCTTTTTCAAGCTTTCTATAAGCTTGGACCCATCCAGCGATTGGACTTATCTATTCTTGGTCACGGTTTGCACCAAAGCCAATAAGGAAGAACTAGAGGCCTACACCATATCGAGGTTTATTTGTAAGCTCAAATATGAGATTTACAACATTATAGAAGTATAGAGGTTTTATATCTTAGAAGAGGCAATTAAGATAGCGTAAAGGGTAGAAAAATACAGGAGAATTGCTCCTAGATAACTAAGGCCAACATTCTCCAGAACCCCTATTCCGCGCCAAGCTATTCAAGTTGAGTTGAAGAAGCCATACCAATCCAAGGAAAGGAATGATTGGCCTAAGGATAGCTGATTACGTTAACAGGGTTGAATAGGATAATCGAGCCAAAGGTTAGGCTGACCCCGAGAACATATGAAAGGGGACATACTTTCGGATGGAAGACTAATGAGGTGAAGTGCTTTAAATGCTTAAGCTTTGGACATATGGCTACTGAGTATTCGAACCAATGTGTCATGGTGCTTTAAGGAGATATAGTGAATAGCACTAATGAGAGTGAGCTCGAGGAGGAGAAGGATGTTGGAAAAGTTGAAGCTAAGGAGGAAGAGGAGACTTGTATCTATGTTGACCAAGGAGAAGTAATGACCTTAGTCCTAAGATGAGTACCGAGTTCTCTACCGAACTTTGAGGAAGATTAGATAGAAAATTTGTTCCATACTAAATGTACCATTAAAGTATAATTGTGCACTATTATAATAGATGGAGGAAGTTGTACCAATGTAGTTGCATAATCCTTTGTTTAGAGGTTAGGTCTGCTGACCTCAAAAGCATCCTTGACCTTATAAGTTAAATAAGTTTCATGATTAAGGTGCCTTGCACTGGACTAAATAAGTAGCCGTATTGTTCAGTGTTAGAAATATGTATAAGGATGAGGTAGTATGTAATGTTGTTCCCATGTAGCTTCACATCTATTACGTACAAGACCTTGGTTGTTCGACCGATGTGTTACTTAAGACAGATATACGAACACCTATACCTTTGTTAAGGAAGGAAAGAAGATTATGCTATAACCTATGAATCCATCCCAAGTAAACGAAAACCATAATTAGCTTACCTAAGTTAGTAAGAAGAAGGCTTTGGTAATGAGCCGGAGAGAGCTTCGAGCTGCTGAGAAGGTTTTAAGGACAAATCTTTCTAACTCCTAAGCAAATGAGAGGAATCAATCCCTTAGACTAATCACACAAAGATAAGCTAGAGAATTCCAAGGACTTACATCAAGGATACTAACTTGAAGCCCTATTTGAGAAGAAAAATCCTATCTTAACCTCTATGTTTCCCTTTTCTACCAACCTAATTGCTAAGCCTTCACATGTACCAGACCTATCAAATAGCTGTGCTATGATAGAATATCTAAGTAAATAGTCCAAGACTATTCGAATCGAGCTCCCAAATTGACAACAAATGTCCAACCCCAACCCTAGCTGACTAGTCTACAACAAGACTGATTGGACCCTGACTTGATCCAGATTCGGTCGGCCCTTAACTGCAAATTCTTTTCTTGTTTACCTTGTCCCATATTTCTAACATCCAGCTACTAATCGACACATATCTTCTAGTACGATATTCTAGAAGGATTCTTTATTTTTTGTACTGAATATTCTTTGTCTCTTTTACTTTTTTTAGTATGTATTTCATAACTTGATTGTAAGAATACCCTTGTGTCTATTCATATATGTAAAGTAACCCTAATAAACCGGTATATAAACCCTCTCTTATTGTATACAGTAATTAATCATCAACATCAAAATATTATTCAAGTTTTCTTTAAGTAACCCTAGAGTTCTCATTACCTTTTAACTCTTATCTATTCCCTTTAGCAAGGAGTAGTGACAAATAACCCTTCAGTTCAAATCAGTACATCATATCCGATAGATTATAGGTCGGGTAGGATTGACTAGTGTGTCATATCCAGTTGGTAGCTACCTAGACTTTTTCTAGCTTTTTCTTTGTTTTCTTTTCTACTCACTTCTTTGTGGTGTTTTGTCACGTGTCTAACCTCAAAGACATATCAAGTGATATATATAATTATTTAGAAAGTTTCATCTTTAATATTATGGGTGTTATCAATGTACCTCTATTATGTTAATACTATTTTATTAGAGATTTACAATTATGTCGAGATAGTTATGAGTTTGGTGCTTTAGATTTGATCTCTCATGTAATTTGAAGTCATTAATTACCTATGTTCTTAATAGAGGATCATTGATTAACTAATGTAGTGGGGGGTTTTGTCATTAAGTCCCCTTCTAAAGTTAGTTACTCATTATGTCATTTCCAGTTAAGGGTATCAGATGAGAATATTATGGGGTTTATTCCTAATGTATATGGTGGTTGAGATTTATTTACCTAATATAGGGTTATAAAAAGTAAATAAGTTAAGGAAGAAATTGCATTTTTGGAATAGTTTTACAAGAAGTAGGGAGTAACATTTTGTACCCAAATTTTTAAATTATCTCATCATCTCCATTATCCTTTTCTTCAAATGATAATAGTACAATCATTAGTCTAGTAATTATCTATAATCAGTAAGTGCAATAAAGCCTATAGTATACACAAATGGTGTCTATTAGATTAATATCTAATAAATAATTCATGTATTCCTCACAAGGTGCAAAAACATTAACGTAACTACAATTTCCATAGTATTAACTAGCTATGCATATAGAATGTAATTTTGTGGTTAGAGTTACCAACACATAAAGGATATGAAAAACATGGATATAAAGTTATAATATTACACTTGTGATGATTATTCCAAATTTTTAATTTATCACATCTAATAAAATTTGTCCTAGTTCTAAAACCTTTACAAGCATATATATAAATATATATATTAATATTGAGAGATCATAAATAGACATCATATATCCAAATCAATTCAATTAGTACCACACTTCTTATTTCATGTACAAGCATTCACTCATTTATTTAAGTTTGTAGAATTATTTAGGCATTGTCTCATCTTAATCATACATTATCTACTAATTATCAATGGGATTAGGCTCCCTGAATATAGTTACACTATTGAGAAATGTAATTATATACAAAAGGGTAAGTTTCCAATGTTATATCACCAATATTCTTGAGTACTTATATGCATTATACCCTAAAGTTCATTTTAGTTTCGTACATGAATATTGCTTATATATTTGTATAGCAACATAGGTAATTCCTAAGTAGGGAAGGAAATTCATACGAATCCTTAGCTTAACTAACAATTGGTTTCATATCAATCTCAACATCTTCCAATTGTGCTTCCCAATTCATGAAGCTATATAATAGTCGTGAATTTATCTTTAGTTAAGGTGTGTCATTTAGCTCAAGTTCTATGACAAATTCCCTATTATGTTAGCCTTAGTAATGCATTATATTTGATTTTTAAAGGACCCTTAAGTTGAACCATCTACATCGTGACCTTAAGCATAGGCAAAATCTAGACGAGATACTAGTGTCAATAGACAAGTGTGCTATTATCTTATCATTCATTACACTTATTTACATTAATGGTAGTCAACACATCAAATACTTTATTCCCATCTAACATTATTATTGAGAGCCATCACATAAAGGTTAACTTGATTTTTTTTTTCCTCAACTATTTAGTCTTACATGTTCATCTCATATTCCTCTACTTAATCTTTTAAATCAAGTTTTGTGGTACCCTCTAATAGGAATCAACCCCTTGGACTGATCACATGTAGTTATGCTAGAGGACTCCATGGATTGGTACGAAGAATACTAGCTTGAAGCCATATCTAAGATGAGGATTCTTATTTTAAATTAATTTCCTATTGACCTTATTGTTATATCCTTACGTATGCTAAACCTACTCTTATCTAGTAGTTGTTCTATTATAAGACATCTAAGAAGATAACTCTAAGACTATTTGAACTGATATCTTGAGCCGACTACAATCATCCAACCCCAACTTAAGCTGACTACTTTGCGGTAGGATTGGCTAGCTCTTGACTTGATCCAGATCAGGGTGGCCCTTGACTATAAACGCTTTTTTGTTTCGCCTACTTTATATTATATTTCTAATGTCCAGTCACTAAGCGATACGTATCTTTTGACATAACATTCTAAAATGATTCTTATTTTTTTCATACTGAATATTTTTTATCTCTTTTACTCCTTTTAGTATATTTTATGTAACTTAATTTTTAGAATACCCTTTTGTCTTTCATACATGTAAGGTAACCTTAGTGGATGGGTATATAAGGCCCCACCTACTTGTATGCAGACAGTTGATCATCAATACAAAAATTACTTACGTTTCCTTCAAGTAATCTTAGTATTCTCATTATCCTTCAACTCTTATCTATTCCCTTTAGCAAGGAATAGTGGTGAGTAACCCTTCAATTCGGATTGATGAGTCATATTTGGCAGATTGTAGGCTGAGTAGGATTGAGTGGTAAGTCATATCCATTTGGTAGTTACTTCAACTTTGTCTGTTTTTCTTTGTTTCTTTTGGTTCATTTCGTTATGCTACTTCTCTGTGTGTTTGACCTCGAAGATGTATCACCTTCTGAGTTAAATCATGCTTTACTTGGTGTCTTGAGCTTACTCCTAAATCTACATCCAACAATCTAACTATAACTACGTTTCATACTTTGATTACACCCTAAATCATCATGAAGACCTTCTTTGAGATCCTCTTCATTAATTACTACAAAACTATCCTAAAATTCTTAAGTAACACTCCTTACAGTCCTATAAGTGATGCATTTGGTACAAAAAGAAATTTACTAACTACCCTAGCTCCTTGGATCTCAATAGCTTATCAATCTATACAAATATCAAACTAATTAATCATCTAAACTTAACAGTTACCTTTTAGAAATGTAGCATACTCATGGCAATAAATCTATACTTATAAAGTAAGATCCACTTAACCTTCCCCTATCATACGATGTACTACTTTATTAATTACCTCCATTAATGACTTTACAAATTGTACTTTAACTTATATAAGCCATTCCTTTTAAGTCCCTCTAGGATTCAATCAATATATTATGAGTATTTTTCTATGATTCTATAAGTTTTAGAATACTTAATGATTTTTATTGTTCGATATTGTTACTTAGACTTCCTACATTTCTCTTACATATATCTATATTAAACATAACCTATTGTCTAAATTTTCTACTATCTACTTATTCTCTACTCCCAGTAGTCACCTATGATCTTTATTTAATTTTATTTATGATGCTTCAAAGCAACTTCTTAAGAATCATGCTTTGAGTGAGTTCTTAAGAAGAATGCTCTGATACCAACCCAAAACTATTACGTCTTGAAAAGGTAGAGTCATAACAACCCTACCTTATGAACCATCTAAAGATGGAAATTGACCTTACACTTGCTGTAAACCCTGCTACTTAAGGGATATGTAATTAACTAAGAGTACTTCTCAATTATTCCCAAGGATCAACTAAACTAAGAGTTAAAACTTATATTTAGAAAACGAACCTAGTTTTTTAATTCAAAAGTTCATTTTCAATAGAAACTCGAATACAAGAATAATGGATTCTAAGGAATCCAAAACCCTAAACCCTAGGATAATTATAGACTTATGACCCTAAACAAGTAATTAAAAATTTAATTTGAATAATTTTATTCAACTCTAGAAAATTATAAAATTCCATAAGAAGTAAATCTTAACCTACAAATTAATTTAAGAACTAAACCCTAAAAGAATTACATTTAGGATAACTTTCTTATTTCCCATATAAACTATGTTACATATGGATAGGTAAACCAACCAACCACATGAAATAACTTATCATTTGAGAGTTGGATTCACTTATCACTTTCTAACTTATCAAAAGCTTGTAATAAGACCATTTCTTTATCTTATCAAAACCTATACTACATAAGGATAAGTTATCCCATCACTTTATTAATTTGATTTTTAAATAAGTGATAAGACAAAACCCATACCCCTAAGACCCTTACATGGCCAGTTGAAAAGAAAGCTTGGGGGAAGCCATGCCATGTCAATCATCCATCAATCTATTTGTCATTCACTTATATTATTTGCTCCATAATGCTTACATCATCTAATCATTACAAAGTGAGGCTTATGTAACAAGTTCAAATGTAACAAAAAGGAAATTTATGGAGGCATTACACACACAATCACAACTGGCACTCTCTCTCTCATTTCCTCTCATCTTCCATTTTCTTTTCCATACTTCAAACACACAAACCAAAAGAAGAAACCAAGCTCCACTTCTCTTACAATTGTTACTACATATATGCACATACACTTACGACACAAAGACTTGTTTTTGTTGCCTTCACTTTCTCTACATCAAAAGCTATTTTAGGAAACCTTAGAACACCCCAAAACTAACCTTAAACATCAAGTATTTTTGTTACCTAAGGAGCTTACGAAAAAGGGAAGGAAAGTAAAGAGCGAAAGAGGACTCTTAGTGCATAACCACCTTTGTATTCATTTAGGATGAGTAAGTTTTTTCTTTGTTAATTACTTTGGTATGCCAAGCTTAGGGGTTGATATTTCCATGAAGATATTGATATGCACATAAGGTGATAACATAGCTAATTTATATTAGGTGATAAGCTCATGAATCCCTTACATAAAAGATGGACTACGAGCATACTAAGTTTAGTATTATGTAGGATACAAGTCTAGCATTTAGAATAAAAGTTTATAAGTTGAGAAAATCATGAAATATGTACATAGATGATGGAATAGCATGCTGGATGTGAAGTGTATGTAAGGTATTTAGATGCTACTTTTAATTTCATTTGGTTACATATGCTTAAATTTAGCCTTAGATGAAGGAGAAACCCTTACATGATGTTTTTACAATGAAATAAGCTTTTTGAGATGTAAACTAGGGTATAGAACTTATGATAACTATGTGATTCATAATTTTGACATAGTCCTTAAGCTAAATAATCACCTCATCGAAGAGAAGTTAAGTTGGAGTTGGAATATAAGTAGTGTTGGTTTTTGATCTATCACCTAAACTCAAGGAAATGATAAAACAAGTTGAAAAACCAAGTTGGAAGCCACAACTTCAAACCATTTAGATCTGAAACCCCAAGAAAACTCACTTAAAAATACAATAAAATAAAATAAATAAAATGAAAAGATTAACCAAAGCAAGTATAATAAGTGTATAAAGCCTAAAACTCAAAATCAAGCCTAAAAAAATTCAAAACAAGTTTTGAACTTCTATTTAAACCCTCACCAAATTTCTAACCAGCAATTTAATTAATCAAGAAAAGTTGTTTTGAAGCCCTTAAGAAGCCTACATAAAACTCCCTAAGCCCATCAAAGTCACTAACTAGTTTAGACTAAAAACAAGCCCATTTGAGTACATAAGCTCACATAAGAGTCTAAGAAAATGTTAATAGCATCGAAGTCATAAGAAAAGGATGGCAATTTGACTTTGAAGAGAGTTTTAAGCCTACATTAAAGTCTTAAGCCCAAGTCTAAAAGATCTTCTAAAATAACAAAAAGCCCAATAACCAAACTAAACCTAAAAGAATACGAAAACATGAAGATTGCTACTATTTTGACTAGTGGATAGAATTGTAGGCCTTATCTTGAAAATTTAACCACACTACGTTAAAGTGCACTAAAAAATGATGGAAATCAACTATAAGATCATAAAAATCGGATTTAAAATGAGAAAATTATATGCGATTGAAGTTATAAGTACAATCAGGAAAAATATAGAAACTATGTTAAAAATATAACTTAAAAGATTTTTAGCTTGGCCTTCTAAATTTTATTTCAATTTCTTATAATATCATATTTTTGATGTTCAAAGGATTCGACTGTTGGAGATGACCTACCCTTAGACTACTATGATTGAGCTATGGCCGAGTGAGTGATTTTTTATAGCCTCATACTTGCTTTTGTTTGTAGTATAGTTACACTTAAATTTATATGATGAATTTGAATGCTTATGGGATATGGAAAATGCATGTGTATGACATTATGATTGAATACCATGATTTGCCAATTAGATAATAATTGAAATTTGTGATTATATTTATGCATAGTTGTATGGAATGAAATTATCTTATCACAATGAAAATTGGATTAAGTAATTATTCAATTAAGGAATTCAAAGAGCCATGCATTTCTCATATTTGCAATATAACTATACCGACTGCCACCTCATGTGAAAGATGATAAGGGACTCACAGGAGGGTGACCTCTTGCTGGGATTAGGCAATGGTTATGCCATTTATATATTATTGACTCTCTACTCTAGCTATTAGGCTTGCTAAACACAGGAGACACTAACAATTAGCGAAGGACTGTATCTTATGACTTCTGCTTAGGGTGTGTGATATTAATTGCAGAGGCCACTACACCACTAGACCTAGGAATTTTGACTTAGAGTTTAGACTTTTTGAAAAGGAAAAATGTATTTTCATATGAAAAGTAAAGTTATTTGTATTATGTATAAGTTTGAGTTGTTTTGAGTACATTGGTGCAAGTAGAATAAAAACCCTAGTACTAAAACCTAGTTAATGGTTTGTGTTGGTCAATTATCTCTAACCCTGACTACAAGGGGCATAATTCTAAGTTGCATGCAGTTCCTAAGTCGCTGCATATGTTGTTTGGTATTATGATTGTTCATGCATTTATATGTTTGTGCCTTTAATAAAATTGTTACATGGTATGACGAGGGGATTAACTTACTAAGTGTAAGCTTATACCCCTATAGATTTCTTTTGATGTAGGACCATCTCTTTGTCCATTCAAGCCAAGGAATGCTCGAGGTGAGTCTCGTACTAAGACAAGATTGTATGTTTTAGGAAGTGAAGAGGGAGTTTTGTAATGATGGCTTGTAGATATTTATTTACTTTAATTTTGTAGTTAAAATTTCTTAATGTAGACTCTCATAGGATTTTAAATGCATCATAATATTTTGTTGTGGAACTCAACGGATCCATCTTTTAACTTCCATACTTTTGTATTTAAATGGTAAATTTTAGTCAATATGCTCGATATAGCATATCTATGGGCTTGATGGTAATATAGAGTGGAAGGAACCTTGTGTATCGTATAGAAGGCCTATAATCAATGAGGGGGTTGATTGCAAATCTTTATATGATACACGGTGATCTACTACAACAATAATAATACTATTCGGGTCATGATAGTTGCTATCACAGACCCAGTTCACACCAAGTGTACTCAACTCTATCACTTTAAAGTACCTAGTTTAATATTTGCTTGATATAAACTTGTAGAATAATTTTTGGAAATAATTGACAAGCAAACTCATAGCTTGACTTTTTAGAAGAGTACTCGCAAAACCTATAAGTACATGTTATTCAGTTTATAAACCAAAAGATAAAAAACTAATGACCCCTTGAGAAGACTCGGGTAGTTTTTTTAGCAGTTAGAAAAAAAGATCAATAATAAGAATAAAAATTCAGTTGAATTCTTCTTGATTCTCACTTCTCAACCCCATTTGCTAAAATTCTAGTTTTGAGTGCGATACTTGTAGTATCATTCTGAACTTGCAAAACAGACTATAAAGGAATAAATGACAATTTTCCAGTAAGTGAGATGAAGATAGAAGTATGCATTCAACATATCACAAGTAGGGCTTTTAACCAGATTAGTTAGATGTAATGTATGTACAAGCAAATATGCAATACCCCATTATAAATAATAAACCAAAATATGATTGGAGTTATATTCAGTGAAAATTAGAATTTTTAACCTTATATTTTATAGATAAATAATTAAATAAATTTTAGGGAGGAATCAAGTTTTTTAGAATAATAATAATAATAATACATTCCAAAGCTTTGAGAAAAATAATAATAAGTAAACAAATAAAGAAATATATATATTTATAAGTTTTAGTATTCAAATATAATACATTGTCCAACGTAAAAGTCAAAACTAAAAAATATCGTGTTTTCAATACTGAACTGCTAACTAATAAAGGAATTGATATCAATATATCCAAATATGGGGTAATGGCATAAAAACATTAACTTCAGTATATTTTCATATTTTATTATAAATGAAGCTTGTCCATAAATTTTAGTTGAAATAAGATGTAAAAATAATTTTAACACACATAAGACTTGTATGCGTATAAAAAAATCAAATTGACAAACATTTTGAAATTTTAGCCTCTTATACGTTTGCTCATAGCCTTAAAACATTGATAATGGAAAAATGAGTCACCCACCATCCAATCCGCAATTTTTTCTTCATGTGGCACATGTACATTTAACAACAATTGACTTTACTAAAGTTATATATAGAAGTCTTGAGGTCTAACATAAGGAATGTGGGACTCTATCTTACTCTTCCTTCTTTTCTTCCTTTACACACTTCCAGTGATGCCCTGAATTTCTCCTTATCTAACTTACTATCTATTCAACAAAACTACAACTTAAACTCACCTACATAGACTACCCTAACCTAAATTTTAACCTAAAACCACCACTAAGGTGCAACTACCACCATATTCTCGGAAACTATACACAAAAATAGACCTTCGGGCTGACCCCTTAACACGGAAATTTTTCTAATCGTCAAAAATACCTCTTTGACTTGACCACTTTGAGCTTCAATTTCTTCTACCATCAACCACCAATTGGATAGCCATCACCACCACTTCAAAGTAGTCATGAGATACTACAAACAACAGCCATTAGCACAACTAAAATCCAACGTTAAGGTATTGGACCTTAAATTTCAAGTAATTCTCTTTTCTTTTTAGAAATTACAACTTTATAAATGTAAATGTATTCGAATAAAGTTATAATTTTTACCAATATATCTTTGTAAAAATTATATGAAATGAAACTTGATATACACTAGAATATATTCCAAACAACTTTGTTAAAATAATATGCTTGGAATTGCTTGACATGTAAAGATTAAAATCGAAACATAACATATGTATATATATATAAATGCTCATGTTTTATAATGGTTGGTGGAGCTTCTTTGATTCAATTTTCAAATGTGTTTTCGGAAAGATCTTTGTAAAATATTTGCATAATATAAAAGTGCACATAAAGTATATTCAAGATATGATAATTTTATGTGATTTGAATGACGAATCAAGGAAGAAAAGTTGGGTTGAAATTTGACAATTATGTAGAAAAATCTGCAACTTAGATGTTGATAAATGCTAAGATAATTTATACCACATGGAAAATTTGTGCATACTCCATCCTCTTTATAATACAGTATGAGTAAGTAACCATTGAGAAACATAGTCCCACATCATGTATTTGCTTATATCCTTCCTTCTATATAATAACACATGATTTAAATGAAATGAAAAAAAAAAAAGATAGTAATACAGAAAGAAAATTATGTCAAGTTCTTGTGAGATTTTGACGCAAAATTTATACAAGATGGTTTTGCTCAGCTTGTTTCATGAATGAAAATTAGTTCCACATGGTTTAATTAGCTAGTGACTAACTTTTATATATTGGTTAGTGGAATAAGCAAGTATAGGATTAGGATGTTTGGTCTTGTTTGGTCGTTTACTTTGGTTAGTTGAGTCCTTAGGCACGGGCTAAAAAAATAAAAAAATTTGTCACTAATGAAGTATTTTTATGGTGGTTTTGTGAACACGTATACATATAGAAACAATACATGTATATATATATTTATATATATATATATTCTCTCCTCACTAATATATAAAAAAATAAATATGATAATATTAAGAATAAGAGATAATTTTCGATAAGCTCTAGTAGTTGAAAATGCTTATTATTTTATGGAGATGTATAATAATAATAATTGAATAATGAGATGAGGAGGTTTAAGCAAAATTCAGTTGATCGATTTATTTTTAAAATCTTATTTTATCAATTAATATATATATATATATATCTAAGTGACATCGTAGATATAATGGGCTACCTCAAGGACAATAACGGAGAACGTTAGGAGTACATGTGAGAACCCCTCTCTTACTTATGATAATGCGAAGTGGCCATAAAATTAAATGACCACTTGTTCTTTAAATAAAATATTTCGATTTCACTAAAGTGAATCATATTACTTGATGAATTTATAAATGTTTGTTGTGATGATTGATTGTTATGTGGTTTGTTAGTAAGACTACATGACGAACATAGTTCAAACATAATGACTTGATCTTGGAATTATCTATCATGCTGTGAGTGGTATTACATGGATTGCAATGGAAGTGAAGTTATTATAAACTGTTGATTAGTATTTTGATTGGCACATACTTTAAATTACAGACATTGCTTATGGATATTTATTGCTTGGTTATTATTGAAATTGACATGCACATGCCTAAAAATTGTTGCTTAGTTATCATTAATTAATTTACTTCATGTGCATTCATGGCATGGTATGAAAACCACACAAGAGCCATGTTTTATAAAACTCAATTTTGATTTAAGGACCTAAGGGTTATGTTTAAAAAATTGATTCCAGGAAAAATGACCTAAGGGTTGTGTTGAAAGCTCGGTTTGCATAAAGGGACCTAAGGGTCACAAGTTGTATAAAGTCAGGTTATTTTCAGCATATAGAATTGCATGCTCAGTTCTGAGTTGTTAAGTCCCACTTAAATAATTTTCTTAGGAGCCACCAAGTGCCACCCAAGTATTTTGCTGTGGAGTCACTAAGTGCTATTAATTGTTTACTTGATTAGGATACTGCCCCATACATGTCACGTGCATTAGCATAGCATAACATTAGATGCATAAGCATCTGTTGATTGGTAAATTACAGTAAGCTTGGTTATGATTGGTGATATTCTTGCTAAATTATTGTGATGTTGATATTTGATGTAAATTGGAATTCACTTATTACTGTTCATATTTTATTGTATGCTTATGCTCACTTAGCTTGATGCTAAGGGGTTAGTTTTGTTCTAACCTTAGGTACTGAAGATGGAGATAACACTGGAGCCTAGGTTAGGATAGGAGCATCGAGAGCAAGCATAAAATATTATTATGTTATAAAAAATAATGTTGAAGGACTTACTTAGTTTATTTTCAACTTATGAGACCTTAATATCCATGAGCATTATCGTGCCCTTATGTTGTGCATCTTAAAAGATGCTTCTACAATTCTCTATAATTACTTATTACCATAAATTTTTAAATTGTGCTCGGTTTCCGATTACTCTTATCTTCAACTTGAGGACAACATAGCAATCTGTATCATGGGCACTTGTATACCAAACAAATAAGCCCTAGGAAGCAGGGCACTACAGGGTGGTATTAAAGCCTTGGCTAATGTGTATGTGAGTTTGTGTGGGGTAGCTAGGATATCATGATAAACCTATATAGTCTTTTACTATGAAGATCCAACCCTTGTATATAAGTGAAAATCCTAATTTATATATTTATTGTAGTATAATAGTTAGAAATGCCACCGAGAAGACGTGGAAGACTAGTTGCAAACCTAGTTTAGGATGACGAAGGAGATAATAATGTGCCGTCACCATTACCTCCTCCTCCATAACCTTAATTGGAACAAATGGTGACCATACTGTAGACATGGGCTAATGCAATTGCAACGAGTCCCAATAGAGATAAGCAATGAATCGATATGTGTTATTTGCTAAATACCTTTTTGAGCTTTAGCCACCAGTATTAACTTTTGTGTATGCTTTGCTCAGTATCTTGAGTAAATAATCTCAAGAGTTCAGCACATTCTAAGTTTCGAGGATGAAACTATTTTTAAAGGGGAGAGGATGTGTTGTTAGTAAATTTTAGGATGAGGAAAAATCCTACAAAAGAAAGTGAAATACTTAGTACCGAGATCAGTTTAGTACAACCACTTCGATGCCTAAGTTAGTAAGGTAACTTAGTATAGTAAGCATGTGAAAAAGAAGTGTCAAGAGACCTTATAGACTTTATTTCTGGTATTTATAGATGATTGTAGTATCTAAGGAAATTGTTAGGCTAATTGCTAAGATACATGAAAGCTTCTTGACTTAACATCTCCCCTAATATGTAAGGGTAGCAAGTGGTTATATAATATAATCATGCTTATAATAATTGTTCATGCCATAGACTTAAATTCAAACCAAGAACGCTTCCTATGCTCGACATAAATACTATGTATCATCTATCTAGTGCAAATGCCAAGAGAGTTACTTATACGGCATCTTAGTAAACGAAAGGCCAAGTGTCAGATGAGCAAAAACTGACTATCAAAGGATGCAATACCCCATTATAAATAACAAACCAGAATATGATTGGATTTATATTTAGTAAAAATTAGAATTTTGAACCTTATATTTTATAGATAATTAATTAAATGAATTTGACGGGGGAATCAAGTTCATTAAAATAATAATAATAATAATAATAATAATAATAATAATAATAATAATAATAATAATAATAATAATAATAAAGCATTCTAAAGCTTTGAGAAAAATAATAACAAGTAAACAAATAAAGAAATATATATATATATATTTATAAGTTTTAGTATTCAAATATGATACATTGTCCAACATAAAAGTCAAAACTCAAAAATATCGTATTTTCAATACTGAACAGCTAACTAATAAAGGAATTAATATCAACGTCTCCAAATATGGGGTAATGGTAGAAAAACATTAACTTCAGTATATTTTCATATTGTATAATAAATTTTAAGCTTGTCCATAGATTTTCATTGAAATAAGATATAAAAATAATTTTAACATGCATAGGACTTGTACGTAATAAAAAATTCAAACTAACAAACATTTTGAAATTTTAGCCTCCTATACATCAGCTTGTAGCCCCAAAACATTGATGTAGGAAAAATGAATCAACAACTGTCCAATCCTCAATTTTCTCTTAGTACAACACATATCCATTCAACAATTAACTTTATTGAAGTTACATATATATAGAAGTCTTAAGGTCTGATAGAAGGAATGTGGGACTCTATCCTACTCTTTCTTCTTTTCTTCCTTTCATACATCCAGTGATGCCTTGAATTTCTCTTTATCTAACTCACTATCCACTCAACAAAACTATAACTTAAACTTACCAACATAAACTACCCCAACTTAACTTTCAACCCAACACCACCACTAAAGAGCAACCACCACCATATTCTCAAAAATCGTGCACAAAAATAAACCCCTATGCTAACCCCTTAACACTTGGAAATTTTTCTAAGTGTCAGAAATACATTTTTGACCCAATTACTTAAAGCTTCAGTTTCTTCCACCATCAGCAACTAATTGGAGAGCCATCGCCACTTCAAAGTAGGTGTAAGATACTACAAGTAATAGCCATTAGCATGACTAAAACCTGATGTTACAGTAAGATATTATACCTCAAATTTCAAGTAATTCTCTTTTCTTTCTAGAAATTGCAGCTTTATATATGTAAATGTATTTGAATAAAGTTTCAATTTTTACCAATATATCTTTGTAAAAATTATATGAAATGAAACTTGGTTGTACTAGAATATATTCTAAACAACATTAAAATAATACGCTTAGAATTACTTGACATGTGAAGATTAAAATTGGAACATAACATATGTATATATATATATATATATATATATATAAATGCTCATGTTTTATAATGGTTGGGGGAGCTTCTTTGATTCAATTTTCAAATGTGTTTTCAGAAAGATCTTTGTAAAATATTTGCATAATCTGAAAGTGCACATAAACTAGATTTAAATTACGTTAATTTTATGTGATTTGAATGATGAATCAAGGAAGAAAAATTGGGTTGCAATTCAACAATTATGTAGAAAAATCTGTAACTTGGATGTTGATAAATTCTAAGATGATTTATCCCACATGGAAAATTTATGCATACACCATCCTCTTTATAATACAATATGAGTAAGTAACCATTGAGAAACATAGTCTTACATTATGTATTTGCTTATATCCTTCCTTCTATAAAATAACACATGATTTAATTGAAATGAAAAAAAAAAGGATAGTAATATATAAAGAAAATTGCATGAAGTTCTAATGAGATTTTAACACAAAATTTGTATAAGTTGGTTTTGAGAAGTTCTCATGAGATTTTGACACAAAATTTGTACAAGTTGGTTTTGCTCCTTATGGTTCTGTTCCTTAGCTTGTTTCATAGATGAAAATTAGTCCCATACGGTTTCATTGGCTAGCGAATGACTTGTATATATTGGTTAGTGGAAGAAGCAAGTATAGGATTAGGATGTTTGGTCTACATGCTTGGTTTGGTTTGGTGGTTTACATTGGTTAGTTGAGTCCTTCTTAGGTACGGATTTAAAAAATGTATATATTTTGTAATTACTGAATATCTAGAAGAATATTTTTATGATGGTTATGTGAACATGTATACATATAGAAATAATATGTATATATATATATATTTCTCTCTTCACTATTATATAAAAAAAAATATATAAGATAATATTAAGAATAAGAGATAATTTTTGGTAAGCTTTCGTAATTGAAAATTCTTATTGTTTTATGGAGATTCATAATAATAATAATTAAATAACAAGATGAGGAGACTTAAACAAAATTTAGTTAATCGATTTATTTTTAAAATCTTATTTCATTACTTAAGATATATATATATATATATTTATATATCTAGGTGACATTGTAGATACAATGGACTACCTTAAGGACCATAACGAGAGTATATGTGAGAATCCCTCTCTTACTTGTCACAATACGAAGTGGCCGTAAAATTAAATGACCATTCGTTCTTTAAATAAAATATTTTGATTTCACTAAAGTGAATTGTATTACTTTATGAATTTATAACTGTTTGTTGTGATGATTGATTATCATGTTGTTTGTTTGTAAGACTGCGTGATGAACATAGTTCAGATATAATGACTTAATCTTGGAATTATCTATTATGCTGTGAGTGGTATTATATGGATTACAAATGGAAGTGAAGTTATTATAAACTAATGATTAGTGTTTCGATTGGTACATACTTTAAATTACAGACATTGCTTATGATTAGTTATTGCTCATTTATTATTGAAATTGACTTGCATATGCCTAAAAATTGTTGCTTAGTTATCTTTAATTGATTTACATCATATGCATTCATGGCATGGCATGAAAATAACCTAAGAGCCATATTTTATAAAAGTCAATTTTGATTTAAGGACCTAAGGGTCATGTTTAAAAGATTGATTTAAGGAAAGATAACCTAAGGGTCATGTTGAAAGCTCAGTTTGCATAAAGGGATCTATGGGTCACAAGTTGTATGAAGCTCAGTTATTTTCAGCATATAAAATCGCATGCTCGATTCTGAGCTGCTAAGTGCCACTTAAATATTTTGCTCAATAGCAGGCAAGTGCCGTTCAAATAATTTGCTCAAGAGCCGCCAAGTACCGCTTAAATATTTTGCTCGAGAGTCGCTAAGTGCTTCTTATTGTTTACTCGGTTAGGATACTAGCCAGTACATGTCACGTGTATTAGTATGGCATAACATTGTATGCATAAGCATCTATTCATTGGTAAATTACAGTAAGCTCGATCATGATTGGTGATATTCTTATTAAATTGTTGTGACGTTGATATTTGATGTAAATTGGAATTCACTTATTACAATTCATATTTTATTGTATGCTTATGCTTACTTAGCTTGATGTTGAGGGGTTAGTTTTGATCAAACCTTAGGACCTAAAGATGGAGATAATGCTAGAGCCTAGGTTAGGATGGAAACATCGAGAGCAAGTATCAAATATTATTATATTATAAAAAATAACATTGAAGGACTTAATTAGCTTATGTCCAACTTATGGGACCTTAATAGCCATGAGCACTATGGTGCCCTTATGTCGTGTATTCTAAAAGACATTTCTTTGATTCTCTATAATTAGTTATTATTATAAATTTTTGAATTATGCTCAGTTTCCAATAAGTCTTATCTTTAACTTGAGGACGACATAGTAATCCTTCTCCTAGGTACCTGTATACCAAACGAGTAGCCCTTAGGAAGCGAGGTACTACAAAATACCATCGCATAATGTTATTCGACGAATCGTGAGATTAGAAAAATTGTACTCGCTCTAATTCAGATTAAGGAGTTTGACACTATGCACTTGTGGATCGGAACCAAACCAAGGCTTGTGCAATGGAGAACACCCTCTACTTGAGACAACCTTCAAACCATGGACCCCAACCCTTGCCATGACATCTTCTCTTATCACTTAGTTCAACTAAGGTGGGGAAATGATTATTTCAACTATCCTTATCAAAGGGGTCTACATTTGGCCTGAGAATCTGAGTCGTTACCTCTAGTAAGTTGCGATGCATATTAGGTTAGATGTTTGGCTGAGCTTAAGTTAGTTTATTTTTAAGGTGATCAAACAAGCTTCAACAAGTCAAATGGACAATATTCATAAAGCAAACATAACATGAAGTTTAGCTTCCATCACAACAAATTAGATTCAAACACATGTGCCATACATGCATAAACAACTAACTACAATTACAAGTAAGTACATACCAAAGTCTCAAAGTATTTTGAAATAATATTTAGAAGTACGTTAAAGCACTAATCCCACTTACTTGTATAGATGTTTACTCAAGTAAGTAGATAGTGCTAGCCTCTTGAACACTTGGAAATTCTATATATCAAAGTTTAGATTTAGTTTTCGTAACATTTACAAAAATATTAGGGTTTTATCTAGTTCTTCATATTATTGCATACTTAGTAGGAATACTATTTGTGTAGATGTTTTAATGAAGATACATACATACATATTTTATATACCTAAGATACATTATAATCTTTATATCCTTACCTTGTTATAATTTATCTAATGTAGATACAAATACATATATGTATATTATAATATATATACTTATAGTATGTTATATATATATTATGATTTTTACTTACTTACCCTATATTATCAAATATATATATATATTTATATATACATATGTACATATAACTTAGTTATCATATTTTATTGTATAGGTTATATCGAATTGGCTAATATTAATAGATATACATAGTTATATTATTACTTATAAGATACCATTTTGATCATATTGAAACATAGAATTTATTGGTTAAATCATGTTTCAATTATGAAAAGATTATCATAGGACAATATTTTTAGTAATATCATAGAAAATACTTATTTTGTTATATAAAGTTATCTAAGTTTTAATAAAATTAGTATTGTTGGATTACATATGAATTTGATGATATATAATTACAGTAGCATATTTTAAAAGGTACTTTATTCTTAATACACATATCGACTTACATGGTAGGACACCTATTAATTTTAATAAAGTATAACCTACATTATATAGTTATGTTAATAGAAAAAAATTATATGTGCATGAATTTAATATTATTTTCATATCATCGAACACTATATTTTGATTACGTATGCACTACCTTTTAAATATAAATACCCCTTTCACTATCAAATATCACCTTGTTTAACTTGATCAACATTTTTCATACAAAACGCTAAGTTCATAAGGTGTTTTGTCAAGAACGATGAAAATACCACCCTTGTTGCAACTTAAGAAAAAGAAAGAAAATTTCACATGCAACTTATGTATTGACTGATATATCAAGCTAGATCAAAATGAAGCTCACTTATGAAATTCATTGTTTTATTTCTTGTGGAGATTTAGTCAAGTAGACTTAAATACTTTCTTTCACCACTTCAACGATGGTCTCCTCTTATTTGGTCCTTTAAGCTTGGCATCCATGGTGACTATGGTGATTGGTATGAGTATGTCAATGAGTTTACCTCTAACTTGGAGTGGGTTGATGAAAGATACAATAGTGTTCTGTTTTTTCTTCCTTCTTCTTCTTTTATTTTATTTTTTATATTTTATTTTTATAGCTGTTTCTTAATGGTTGAAAGCTGAAGTGCATGTGTATGGAAAGAGAACAATAGCTATTGACGTGGATGGGGAGGAATGTGACAACTTAATACATCTTTTCTCACTTAAATTACTACTTAAAGTATTCAAGTACATGGAAATTACGACTTGGCTTGCTAAGTATCTTGTTAAAGTGAATATCTATGATCATGGAAAAACTAATGACTTTGTCCTTAAGGAAAAGGGGAATAAAATATTATCTTTCTTGATCCCAACTATCCAATCCTCATTCCAATTCAATGTATGCATTAAATTCTTGGTATTCAAACTTCTCTGCATTTTAAGTTAAATTTCTATAGTGACATATGACTAAGAAGAGCCAAAACATTATAAAAGAGATGTTAGCTTAATGTCGCACTTCATGGGATAGAAAATTGTATTTAGACATTTAGCTACCATATTTATTATTTATATGATTGGTTTAATTATGTTTGTATACTCCTGTAGCTTTGATAATCTTAAGGGTTTATCTTCTACATGTTAAATATTAACAAAAACATGTATATTCTAAATATTATTTCATTTCATTCCCTCTTCTTTATTATTCAAATAATTCATCTCTAAGAGCTTGTTAACTATCAAAACTCCATTTTCACATTTCCAACAGATTAGAGCATTATCGATATAGCTATCTTTTTAACTGAATTAACATTTTACAATTCCATTTTTGAAATCTAGATTTCTTAAATTACTTTGGCTATTTATGTATTTATCTTTTTTCATGGTTACATGACAAATTTGAAGCTTAATAGAATAACAAAGTTTAAGTGCTAAAATCCCAATTGCTAATTTCCGCAGGGTCTCACAAATTATTATAATAAGAATATCAATCATGGTCAAAGTACGTATCAACTGATAGTTTAAGAAATATAAGAATTAGCATTACAAATATATTATTTAATAGGGACATATATATCATACATGTTAATATGCTCATATTTTATGCAAAAGAATAATGGACAAGAGAAATACAATTAAATAACACATGTGCCATTTTATAGAATGGTCTAAGTATTTTAACAATGCCATAAGAGATATGATTATAAAGGTGACATTATGTGATATCCTATAAATTAACAAAGCCCTAACCTTGTATGATTAGGGTCAATAGTTGATTTAGGGCATTCGAGAAAATAAACCAATTAAGCTAAAAACTTACGAAAAACATAATAACCTTAATCAAGGAATCTGCATATGCTTGGAAGTAAAAAATATAATAAGATATCAAGAATACAATCAAAATAGTGAGGATTTACTTTATATGAACCCTTAAAGTCATATTTAAGATAATTGTACCTATAATTAAGGTTTTCAAGAAAACTTCTCTGATTGAGTCTAAACTTTACGATTAGGTTAGAAAAGTTAGTTGAAGTAACTTAGTAAAGTTATATTTTAAAAATAACATCTTAAAAATCTAATTTTACCCTTAAAAGTATAGTTATTCAATATAGTGTAAAACTCATCAGAACCCCTAAAATCGAGCTTAAAATGCGACAAGGCCTTAGAGACAAATTAATTAAGAGATAAAAAGAAATAATATAACAAATATACTATATGAATATATATATATTTTTATGAATATACCCATAAATTAACCCAAAAATCTAAGATATAATATGTAATGTTACATGACTTCGACCTACTAACTTTTGAGTAGTTTATATTCTTTATAGAAAAATATACTTATAAGTTAGGTCAATAGGTATAAAACGCTTTATGCTAATGTTATTAGTAACTACAAGAGTATGGATCTTGACCATAGAATAATGAGTATAATAATATTACTAATGATACAACATAATATGTAAAAGTAATTGAATTAGTATAAACTAGGTTGACTGAATATCTCTTCTTCATTAGATTGATTGAAAGCATTGATAGGTATAGGAATGTCTTAATTATACCTAAACATAGATATACAATTACATAAATTAATAAGAAATTAATTGAAAATTTTAATGCTTGAGACATGCTCTAGAAATTATTATTTATAACAACATTCCTAGAATTAAGTTGAATCATCATGACTAAGTAATAAAAATTAAAAGAAATAACTGTATAGCTTTAATATTTAAATTTAATCTTATTTATATGAAATTTTCTTACAAGTATTAGGTTTATTGAATCTAATCACTATAATGTAGAGTTTCGTAAGTTTAAATATAACTTATGATAAATCTTTCAAAATCAACTATATGATCTTAATAATTAATATTGGTGAGCAAAATTATATATATAATATATATGAATAAGCCCCAGATAATTAATTAAACTTAACTATATATTATATGTTACTAATATTTTTACTAATAATTACATTAAAATTTACCTGAAATAACGATACATGAGAAAAGAACATCATGACTATGAATTATTCTTTATTAGTAAATGCTTGCAACGAAAAGAAAGGACATTCTTTGAATATTCTAAAAATTAGGATAGGCATTAAATAAAATATAATAAAGTTACTAAAACATCTTAAAGGAAAAAAAATTCTAAATAACCTTAGAATCAACCAGTGAAATTGCTACCTTTATAAATATGGCTTTTTAGCCATTTGGGCAAAGGGATCATAAGATATGAGAGAAAGAGAGAAGAGAGGAAGAGAGAAAGTAACCAAAAAAAAAAGAAGAAGAAGGAGAAGAAAAGAGAATTAGAAGATTTAAACTTTTTTGCATCCAATATTTTCAAGTAACTTCATTTCAATAATTATAAATATTATCTTTTAATTGATATTTAATAGTTGTAGAAAAAACATCCATTATCTCATTATTTTCCTAAATTGAATATTTTATTCATACCGTTTCATTCTTTTCAAACTTTAAACTTAAAAATATTGATAGCTATAAGACTTATATATTATTAACATCAATTCTTAAAATGAGTGGATTTGTAGCAATAATCCTTTATTAGAACTATTAAAATTAAACTAAATATTTTTACAAATTTAATATCATTACTTTTGTAAAATTTGTATGTATACAATTTATTATATTTTATTGAAAAATTATATGAAAATATATTTTTCATTACATAATATGATATCAATATGATATTGGTTGCTATACAGCTTTATTTGTTACTAGGATTAGAAATACTCTTTAGAAATAATTTTTTAAACAAAATATGTAACATGTATGGTCGAGTTCATACAAACTCTACGATACTGACCTTACTAAAATTGAATCACTTTAGGTAATAAGACAGACATCTTTTCTAATATTATAGAAAATATTGTCATACGACAATCTTTCTGTAATTAAAATGCAATATAAGTAATAGTAAGTACGCTTCAATAAAATCAAAATGATATAATATAAGTAGTAGTGAAACCATGTATATTAGATATTATTAAATAAATTACTATAACCTATATGATAAAATAAAATACTTAAAATATATATGTGCATATATATAATGTGTATGTGTATAAATATATATATACGGAACTCTACTAAATAGTTGTATAAATAATGTCTTAACTAAGTACTAGATAAAACCTTGACGTTATCGTAAATCTTATGAAAACTAAATATAAGCTTTGGTATATATAAACTTCTAAGTGAGTGAAGCCATGATGTTCTAAATCTATTGAAGTGAGCTACAATACAAGCAAGTTGGATCAATGCTTAACAACATTTTAGGTTATTATTTCAGAATATCTGAGACTTTGGTACGTATATGCTTGTGCTTATGGTTAGTTATTTGTGCATATGCAATGCTTATATTTGATATCCGATTTGCTATAATGGGAGTTGAGCTCTACGTTACGGTTGTTATGTGTGCATTATTATGCTTAAATTATCTATGCATAGTTGATTACTCTAAAAATGAACTAAGAGTACTAGTAAACTATAATAGAGAGTGATGCATAATAAGAAATGGTTGGTTATTGTAATTATTATTAACTTTGTTAACTTTTAAGGAAAACTGCATTGAACTTCTCTAAGGGCTTGGTAGTTTTCAATATTCTAGTTTGTATATGAAATGATACGTACTTGTGGGATTTACTAACACTCTTTTGTAAAGTCAAATTATAAATTTATTTTTAATAAATTATTTCAAAGGATTACTCCACAAGTTTATATAAAATAGGTATTGAACTAGATGCTTCAAAGGGATAGAGTCAAGTACGCCTAATGTGAACTAAGTTTAAGATAGCAACTATAAGGATAATTTCTATCTTAGGATAGCTCACACAATGGGACTATTACAACTCACCTTTTTGAAGCATAACACATTATCTTATACATATCTCATAATAATAAAAAAAAAATGTAATTTTAGACTCCCAAAATATAAAAAAAAAAAACTTAACCAAGCTTAGATGAGTTATGGTATGAACCATGCCAAGGACATACAAGGCCAGCCATCAGGGTGGGTCTAATCCTGCCAAAGGAACAAAAATAGAGTGGGTTTAGTGAAGGTTTTAGTGAATCTATGAGCCACCTAACCAGATATGATGCACCAACTAGATTCTACATGGCCTAAGACTTACCAAATGTGATGTACCAGTCTGAGTGATAAGGTTACCCGCCATAATCCTTACTAAAGAGATTGATAAGAACTGGTAGGAGAGAGAGCTTTTTTAGAGAGAGAGCTTTTTTAGAGAAAAGACTCAAGGGGGGGGGGGGGGGGGGGTTTCATTAGTGTTCTTTATGATATTTGTATTGTTACAAATGTTGCTATTTATAGCACATCCTAAACCCTAGAGGCAAAACTGTAAATAATGTATAAGGCCTTAAACTCTAAAGAATTGGGCTCATGAATAAAATAAAGAAAAGCATATACAAAAATAGAAAACTGTACATTTTATAGGGAAGTCGGCATGTGGTCATTCAGTATGTCCTGGAAGTAGCTTTGCATTACTTGGTCGAGACACTAAAGAGGACTACCCATAATTACAGAGTTCTAAAGTTAGCCAGCATTATCTCTCCGTATCTTACCAAGTGGATCCAACTATCAAAAATGTAAGTTAGTCGGCATTAGTTTCCTTATGTCTTGCTAAGTGGATTTCTTTCGGAAACATGATATCTAGGCATATCAGCAGACATGAATTCGAGTAAATAATTGGTCAAGCATGGGTGAGGATTGGGCCTTCTGCTTCTCGACACTCGTTCTATGAAAAATGGTGTCATTTAGCTTGGTAGACGGAATGAGTCACCAAGGAGATGAGCATGGCTTTGGCAATCTAGTTGGGTTAGTACCCCGAATCCTATCAAGTTTTATGGTTCTTAAAAACTCCAATTGTTAAGCTCTTAGTAAGTGGATTTACTAATATATTCATTGTAGCAAGATGCTCAATTTGAATAAAAAATTTAGACAATTCTCTCTAATAAATAGATATTTTATATCAAAATACTTTGAGCTACAATAATTTTTATTGCTTAAGAGAAATTCACTGCAACAGTATTGTCATAATACATCACAAGTGGCCTAGATATTCATTCAACAATTTGAAAGCCATATATAAAATTATTTTTAGCTGCATGGCTTGACAATTAGCCTTATAGTAAGCCATATTCTTTTCTTTCATGGTAAAGATAGCTATAAGTGTCTATTTGATACTTTTCCACAAAATAGCTCCATTTTCTATTATATAAATAAAACCAAAAATAAACTTTTGATCAATAGGGCAACATACAAAATCAAAATCATAATAGCTAATGACCTGGAGTTGATTAAACTTCTTATAGGTTAACATATGATTCTTAGTACCCTGCAAATATCTTATGACCTTTTTATGGCTTTCTAGTGACCTAAATTTGAATTGGTTAAGTATATCCCTAAAGTATTAATAGCAAAAGTGATGTTAAGACGAGCATAAACTTGAGCATATATCAAATTGCTAGTAAAGGAAGCATATATGATCTTCTTCATTTTTTTTTTTTGGCTTTATTTTGAGAACATCAAAATTTAGGGAGCTTATTATCCTTTTAAACAGGTGTAATACATGGGAGCAAGTATGCATGTTAAACTACTTGAGAACTTTTTCAATATATTATCCCTTAGACAAGTCAAGAATGCTATGTGACCTATCATGATAAATGTAGATGCCTAGAACAACTAAAGCATCACTAAGGTCCATATCAAAGTGGCAATTCAAAATCTCTTTTGTTTCTACCAAAAGTTTAACACAACTACTAGTAAGAAATATGTTTTCGACATATAAGACAAAAAATTCTAAAATTTCTCCTACTATTCTATAGTCATTAATGTTGGTTCCATTTTGATAAAAGTTAATTGTATAGGTAGAGAGATTGGCATCAAGTAAACAAAGGAAATACTTAATATGCACGTTATTATCATACAGTTAGAGAATTAAATAATTTTGCATTCATAGCCAAACATGCTATTAATACAAATTTCTTACTCATTATAGCCCTACTTAAGCTTCCTGAATCACAATAAATAAGAAATATAATGATACAATGCATGATATGCTAACCACAACTTTTAAAATAAAAACATATTTTATACTAACAAGTGCACTAGGTCGCATATGTAGTAATAAAATACTAGCGAGACTGAGTTTTTCTCATAAGGATTAGGACTAGCTCCCAACTATAGTAGTTCTACCTATATCTAGGTAAATCAAAATATACTAAAATAAAAGAATATAAATTCACCCCTAATTAATATAAATATTAAATCTACTTCTAATTAATATAAAGAATATATAGGAAATCAACACCTTAAAAGATTAAATCAATGAACTAACAAACTGGAATATTAGGATATGATGTTAACGATCGACATAAAAATATATCACATTTTACTATCGGATCCTTGACTAGTTTAGATTATTTTCTTTGAATTCCTTTTCAAGCTATCAAAGTAATGAAGTATAAAATTATCTCCTCTTGAAGTGTGAATTACCCTAATTAATTAACTAAGTCTTCCTATTTCTAGAAAAGATTATTTAGTTAATTAATTCATTTATGTTCTCAACTCTAACTCAATTACATTACATTATCTCTAATGTCTTGCCTATAATCCACTGTTTGTTTACTATAGAATTGATTGAATTAATTTTATTCTTCCCAAATTTTAACCCAATCTAACATTTATTCCATAAATTATAAAAGATATGCTTGATGACAAGAATATCAAGGGTACCAATATTCAAATATTTAATATAGAAATATAAAAAATCCATCAATCTAATATCCCAACAAAGAAAACTAATTCATGATTAAATAAAGCACACAAACCATAAAGGGAATAAAGAAATCCATGAATAAAAATCAAGAAAAGGACAGAAAAGACTTATTCTTTATCATAGAAATAAAAAATCAGAAATCTTTAGCTTTTAATCTTTAAATCAATTAACTTCTTTGTTTGTAATCAGTGTTGACCCTATTAATTATCTACAAACTAAAAACTAAAGAAACCATATTACGAAAATCGAAAGGAAGAACTAAAGATATGCGACTTGTCTTAGTATTCATATATTGCATCTGCGGCCGCAATCTTTCCAAAAAAATTCCTTCATCACATTGACTTGAACCATCCAATCTCTTCAAACATGTGACATGGATATGGACTTCAATGGCATCTTCCATAGGCTTAGATGATAGATGAATTGAGGTAGTGCATGGGCTTGCGATTGTGTTAGCTTGACATAACGGGGAACTTCCAATTGCTATCATGATGGACATCATGGCCTTCATTAAATGAAATTGATGGGCTTCATGAAGACAATTACTTTGACACTTTGGTTTGACAATCGTGGACAATGGGCACATGGAAATGCTTCAACTATGGAGCTAAATGTGATGGGCTTTATGCATGTGGGCTTCTAGACTTTAAATTAAATGCGACACACTTGTGCAATATGATCATGTTAAACAACTATGTTGATCTTCAAAAGTTTATAACTCCTCTAATTAAAGTCCAAATCAAGTGAAATTTGATCCGTTCTTTTCCTTTTTATCTCAGTTATTCATCAATTACCTGAAACAAAAATATTTTCTAATTAAGCACTAAATATCCACAAAATACTCATAAAAATATCTAGAGAACTAATAAAAACCCATGAATATATATATATATATATATTATATATATTAAAGCACTTATCAATGTACAAATTTCATATCACTAAAATTGCAATACAAATAGAGTATTTGAAACAAGATTGACATAAAAATAAAATTGATAGTACATTGTATCAACAACAAATCGCATTAATAATAGCACACCTATAGGGTATGATTATTATTAATGTAATATAAATTACAAATGAAAGAAATTTAGTTATTTAATTCATACAAAATTTTGCATAATTATACCAATAATATGTAAGCTCATAACTATGCAAAATGATAACAATCATGCCCAATAGAATATGATAATTTATATCATGCATAATGGGGCCTTCAATCAATGAAGAATACAATATTTAATTCATATAAGGACTTAAAAAAAATTAAGCCTATAACAATAACAAGAATAATCAAAATAATGATACAGTAAAATATGATGATCTTGCCAATTCATAGCTTCATAGTTAAAATTATCAATTGGTAAGAAGTACCAAATAAGATTTTATTTTAGTAGATAATATTGAACTGTAATTCTCAAAAAGCTTCACAGAAAGCAAAAAAAAAAAAAAAAAAAGGATTCTTCTTATTTTTTATACTAAAATATTTAGTAAATCTAAGAAGGTACATGAATACAATCTAAAAGGATTTTACTATCCTTAAAAGAACTGATATTATTATGAGTTTGAATACAATAATGTAAACTCAAGATCTTGTTTCCACTTCTTTTAATTAGCACTTTTCAAAGTCTTCATAGTAGCAATATTTATCGCTTATACCAAAATTAACTAGAATGACAATAAGAATACAAAAAATTAATAAATTGGGAAAATAATTAATTTTCCTTTAAAAAAAGAACTCAAATTATTTTAGTTATATCAAGAGTCTAGTGCATGACATAAAAACCCCTTTAAGCAAAAATATAACATGAATTAAGATTTCATTGTATGAAGCGAACTAATCAGATGTACAAACTTTTGAAAATTTCTCCTTTGGTAAATAAATTTGTAAGGCCCATATATGCTTCACTTCATTCCAAAAATCAAAATATATAAATACTCCCTTTAGGTAGATGTTATATATATATATATATATATGTTTAAATGAATAAACTATATTATGGCAACTACTTATATAACTTTTGCCCATATCACCATAGTACATTTAATCAAATATATGCACTTCAAATATAATCACTTATAGTGCTTTTATACGCTTATGTACCTTGTAATTCAATTGCATAATAATTGTTAAAATCGTAAGTCATAAGTTTATGGTTTTATAATATTTTTCATAATTAAAATGGATATAAAATCATTTATGCGTATACTCCTAGTAAAATTATTAACTTTTATGTACGAATCTATAAGTTTATAATTTTACTAACTTTATACCATTCTACTAATTCTATACATTTAAATGAATTGTAAAATTGTGATTTTGACAACCATTGTATTCTTACCACATCTTTATGATTCATACGTAAAATACAATATTTACAAAATCAAAAAACAAATTAAAATTGATATACTCATAAAAGAGGAAACAAATATCAAATTAATAAGTCGAATGATTCTACTACTATATAAGCATATATACATATATATATATATATATATATAAACTAACATGGTCATAAGAAGATATTACACCAATGACCTTACTGTCGATATTAATTTATATTATCATATTTTATTTTCCTCTATTTGCTTTGGTCACTTGAAAAATTTTTAATTAGATTTACAAATTTTCAAGTGGCTAAGTTTCATCATGGCAACAAATAAAATATGAATATTTTTCTTGCAATGACTTCAAATGATGACTAGGAAGTCATAGTTTTATGATACAAAATTTAGGAATAATGTTGATAAGGAGATTGAATCGTCAATGAAAAAAAGATTGAATGATATTATTTTAATTTATTCTTTTGTTCATCAAAATTTCCACAAACCAAGAATTATAAGAAAAAAGCTAAGTTAAGTAGAAGTTATTTGAAGATATTATTTTAATTCTTTTGTGGCATTCAACTCAATTAAATGTTAAAGAAAATACCTTAAGACAAATTTATGGTCTCTCTCATTAAATTTGACTATATAAGACACAAGCAGGCTAAATCTTGATTTTTTAGAGTAGTTTAGAACTTTACATTTGAAGAGTCAAAGACCACATTCTTTATCATAATTATATCATAAACATAGTGATGTATTTCTAGATATATATATATATATATATATATATGAACATCTATGGTGAAACAAAATATAAGTTTAATAGATTACAGATAAGACTCCATCCTTTTAATCATTTATCAATGTTTCCGTATCAAATTAATGGAGTTTATGCCTTTTGAGATTTAAACAATGCATAATCTATAGAAGACATTCAAAATCTTAAAATATGAGGAAATCATTCAAACAATTGAAAAATCGATGGAGTATAGGATACTTATGAGAAAACATTTATCTTCCACATATCAAATATAAAATTGTATCAATTATAAGTTGACATGACTTCACCATAAATAACAATGATATTATTATGAATCATAAATTTATTGCAAATACCAGACTAAAGCCATATATTCACAAGATAGAAAAATCATAAGGACGGAATACTTTATGAATTAGCATATTTACACATCTTAAAGTGCATATTTGTAATTCATAAGAATTACTACTGTAAACCCTGCAAATTTAGCTATTTCAGAGTAGAATTAAATCCTAATACTGTAAATGACTTGATAAGTCATTAAAGCCAAGAAAGATAAAAATTTAATAAATCGTAAATTTAAATATATTATAAGTAGTAAAAATCTTAGAAATTGATCAAAACTCTAAATTACATACTAAAACCCTAAATCTGATTTATGCACAATTACCTGAAATTGAACCCGAATTTGATCGAAACCCTAAAATTATAACTTTAAGCCTATAAAATAATTAAATATCACTCAATAGTGATATAATTATAGTTAATTGCAATTATCGACTAAATCACGTAATCGTATGAAATTTTAACAAAATCGCTACAATAACTTGTAAAAATTATAATTGTAATGGGTACCAATTAAATTGATAAATTTTTACAAAAATTTAAAAATTAATTTATGATGAGTATTGTTATAATTTATATGTTTAGAAAAATTATATATATTTATTATTAATTTTTATTTTCTTCCTCTCTTTTTTTTTTTCTCTTTTCCTTCTTTTCTTATTTTCCTTGCTTGCTACGTCCTGCACAATGAAGAAAAAAAATCAGCATATAGCAGCCCACGTAAGATAAATTAAGAGACAAGTGTTGCAATTAGAAAGGCAAAACAAATACAATTAGATTCGGTTGTCTTTTCCTCATTAATGCATAGATTAGGCTATGATTTTTTTTTATTTGTTCTTATCCTAAGCTTGCTATTCATGTCTGAAATAAAAGAGGAAAAGAAATCTGAAAACAAAACAAAACAAAAGCAAAAGAACCGAAAAGAAGAAGGAAAAAGAAAGAATTCTAGAAAACTACAAAACTTGAAGGAGAGAAGAAAAAGAAGGAAGAAAAGAAGAAGAAAAATCAAATATAATAGGAAAGTAAAATTATTTTAGTAGTATATATGTATATTATATAGTATGTACATGTATATATGTAGTATTTGTATTGTATTTTAGTAAATATAACATTACCATTACATGTATTAATGCATAAGTAATTAAATTGAAATATATATGTATGTATAAAGATATGTATGTATACATATATGTACATAAGTATATTATATAATAGGAGTATATAGTATATATATTTTTTAGATTACATATAATAGGTATTAAGTATTTTTACAAAATAACTATAGGTATATACATATATATATGTACACATGAACTACATATTGATGTATATGTGTATAAATTATTTTCATATGTATATATATATATATATATACATGAATATGTATTCGTATAGTATGTATAAGTATTTTGCATATATTTAGGATATATACATGTAAGTTATATTTTCTTATATATACGTAAGTTATATTCTATATACATAGAGGTATATATGTATGTGGCATGAATGTATATATAATATATAGTATATGTATAACATATAGTATATATGCAGTATATCGAATATTAAGTAAGTAGTATATATAATATAATAATATTTCTAAATAAAATAAATTCATAAATATGTAAAGAGTAGGCATATAATATATATATATGTATATTACCGTAAATTAGGAATTACAAATTAAATTAAATTATAAAATTAATTAAATATAGTATAAGTACATAAATATATATATGTAAATCGTAAAATACAAATTAATAATAAGAAAATAATAAATAATAAAAATAATAGCAATAAATAATAATAACAATTGTAATAAGACTAAAATCTCAAAAATAGGAAAAGTATGCTCAAAATAATAAAAATATCAATTATATGATTTAAATAATTATTAAATCATAAATATATTAAGAAAAAAACTAAAATTAATATTTTATAATTTTTAAACTAAAATAATAAATTTTGTGATATTTTTATATCACAATTCAAATTGCAAGTCACAACGTTCAAAATGGACCTCACTACGAGAAAATACGCTCGAAAATAATCAAAATGGACAATAAGTTCATAACAATCCGAGCTAAAATGAAAAAGTTATACGCGATTCGATAAAAAGCTCGAATCGATGGTTTTACGAAAATCAATAATCGATTTAAGTAAACAATACGATTTAGCATGTTAGTTTAGTTATTTAATTCCAAAACTTATACTTTCCATATTCCCCTAATGTTAAGTGATTCTAAGATCGAGACCGACTTACCTTTGGACTATTACAATCCCTGATATCATTTATGACCAATTGAGTACTTCCGATGACTTTAGACTTGTTTTGTGCTTGTAGTTAGTGCACATGAATTAAATATTAATAACTTAATGCATGGGGTTTTGGGTTATACATGTGACTAATATTGATTGATAACTACTATTAAATGTGATATAATTGATTGTTGCATTATTTGAATGATTTGTTGATAATGTTTTACCACCTTATAAATTGACTTAATCATATCCAACCCAACTAAAATTAAACAGATCATGCATAAAGCACGAACATTGCATATAATGTTTTAGCTGTCACCTCACGCGGTTGGTAATGAAGGGTCTTGGAGGGATGGATTCCCACATGATTTGATTAATATAGTGTAGGAACTTAGTACAACAAGACCCTACCCTTGGCTCGCAGGTTCTATTAGCGTCAGAGACGCTAACCGTGGGTGGTTGGGGGTCGTGTCTAGAGACCACCGCTGTAGGGTGTGAGTATAGACTACAGGAGCCACCTCATCGCTAGACTTGGATATTCATATACTATTGACTATTGGAAATAGAAACCTATTTTATGAAACAGGGAATTGATATATATATATATATATATATAATGATATAAGGTTAAAAACCCAGGTGCTAGAGCCCGATTGTGATTGGTGCCAATATATCTCCAATCCTTATTTCGGAGGGCTTTAAATTCGATGTTGTATGCAGCACCGATCAACTGCATATATACTGTTTGGCATACTGCTTGTTCATATATTCATATGTTTGGTAATAAAGTGTTTGATAACTTGTTTGTTGATATAGTATGAGGGATAACTCACAAAACTCTTGTAGCTTACTCCCTAATAGTTTTTTCTTGCAGGTTACTAGATGAATGGGCATGGGTTAAGAACTGAGAGTTAAGTGCTAACGTCAAGATGCATAGAAGTTAGACTCTGAGGACAGACTATATGGTTCATTTGAATTATTATATATATAGTTATTAATAATACATTTAAACTTTGTGACTTTAATAAGTTTGAGTTTTAGAACTTTACTACCTAATCTTATTATTTGATAAGGGATATCGATTCTCTGCATTTCTGATGGACTGTGGCTTATCAGATATTCATAGTCACATATATGTGGTCGTAAGTTAATTAAATAAACAAATAAAAACTTTAGTGATTAATTATTTGTAATCTTGCAATCTTTGATTTGCAAGATGATTTTTAAATCATGGGTAAATACATGATATGAAAATTTTAGGTAATCCTACTAGGCTCCCTTTATGGTCAAGACAGCTACAATTCATGATTTTGAATGATTACTGAAATTCATAATTCACAAATTCGAGGAATTTCATCTATTTTTAAAGCATACAATATAATTTACATAACCTGTTAAAGGGTTTGCATTGTGATGAATCGAACAAAAAATACGGATTCAGATTATTCTTTCCTTTATTCATAAAACATCAATCTATGAATCTAACTAACAATAGTATAAGAAAGGGTCAATTTACATATTCCTCGAAAATGTAAATATGGATAAATTTAACATCAAATATGTATGGGTGAAACTGCCTGATTTAACTTGTTAATTTGGTTAAAATCAAAATCAACAAAATTAGGGTTTATAGATTCTAATTCAATTTTGATAAATATAAGAGTAATAGTTGTATTAGCTTTGATACCAATTGTTGAAAAATCTTTAAGCATGTATGGATAAATCTAGAACAAATTGCATGTAGATACAAGATTTATAACACATAAATCATAATATATCCATAAAGTCAAAATAAGATTTATATACTTGGAATTAGAGAGAAATCCATCCTACAACAATATTTTTCTATATAGAATTTTAAAAGGTGTAAGAAAAGACTACTCTCCTCTTGATAAAAAGTTAGGTTAGGTTAAAACTGTTTAATGAGATAGTAGTTTTTTATTTCCTTGTTAGATAAAAGTAGGAATCTCTCATTAGGCAACAAAGTGAGTAGCCCTACTCATAACGGATTATCCTTTTTAAAAGCTCAATTATAATGTTTATATTGGTGAAGTGTGATAATTAAATAATAATTCTATAATTGATTTATTAATAATTCAAAAGGATATATTCTAAATACTTTATTAATGTTAATCCACATAATTAGATAGTCTAACATATTCTTACCAGGCATAAGAGCTAATTTGATTTTAGACATGGTTTATATTATTTTAGGTACAATTAATTTGGACTAAGTAAGAAAATAAAAGTGGTTATGGTGTTACAAAGTCGATTATGTGCACTTTATCACTTAGTTCATGGAACGTTATTACAACATTATAGTTAAGGACATGACAATTTAGATATATTTCAATAGGTCAAATGAGAAAATTTTGAGTTATACAATTATGAGGGCAAGGGTTTGAATATAAAGGTCATGTATGTTCTGTGTGATAAACGCGCTTGCGTGATTAGGAAAATAACTTGAGTAATTCGAATAGGATAATCAAGAGAGAAGTGTAGAAAAATGGGTATGTGATCTCAATGAGGCTCTAATATTTGTAGTGATAAGTGGAGGAGCACAAATATATCAAACTCTACTATCAATGAGGAGTATGAAAGTGTTTTTGATATAAAATGTTTAAGTATTTAATCCTTCATGGTCAGAATCCAACAAAGTAACAGCGTTTGTGACTATTCTTTCCTATCCAAATGAGCAGAGGAGGAACGTACTTATAAAGTATAACCGTTGATCTCATTCGACGAATTGATATGACAATCAAGGGCAAGAATTAATCTCTTCCTTTTAATGGACATGAAATGAACCTCCTTTATGAGCTTAAGCCTAAATGACTTTATTTTATTAATGTAAGTTAAGTTAAGAAAGGTTGGATTGGACAGACCATTCCAATGGGCCCCACTTCAAGCTTACCATGCTAAAACTCCCTTGACTATCTTGGATATATGTTTAGGCTTGACTCTTTGGGTCCTATTACCTTAACATAAAGAGTCAAGTCTACACTTATTAGGCTTAGGGCCAATGGATCAAATTTATCTCTCTACATTGTCCCCTGTCCAAAGTCCTTTCAACGTAGTCAAAAGGGTTTGGGCATCAAATAAGTCTCTTAAGCAACTAAAACGTTGCCTAGTGCATGTGCACTTTAAAATAGCTGTATTGCTGTTGGTGTATTGTTTTGCTTTTCTTGATAGTGTATAACGCAATAGTCAGTTGTCAACATTGCAAGAAAATTCATAATTTTCTTGGTGCATAAGTTCGTAAGATTGTTCAGTTGTATGTCTTGCCTTAGCTGAGTTATGTTTTGAATTGCCCTATGATAATGTATCAAGCAAGCTATTCTAACAATTGAGTCAACATGCATAGACTAGTCTTGATCAATAGGAGTTGTACCATCTCAAGGCGATGTACAATAGATCGTTCTTTAAACAGTTAATTGACTTATCATGCAATCAAATCATTTCTAAGTAGACTATCCTCTTCCTCCATTGAGTTAATTTGAGTATAGCAATATCATGATGAGCCTTATCTTAAGCAACATTTTGGTTTTGCACAAATGAAATGCTTTGCCTATTCAACCTAAATTGGTAGGTAGTATAGGGGTACATACTATTCCCTTGTTTTCCTCCTCCTCCTTCTTCTCTTCTATTTATTTATTTTTAAATATTGTACAAATGATGCCTTCCTTCTAAGGTTGCTACAACTCCTCTAGATAAAGAATTTCCATTGAGGTTTAGTTTTCTTTATTAGAAATGTTAACTGGCTAATAGCATTAAGAATCAATCTGTTGAGGAAGTTGTAATACAAGTCTAGTATTTGCAAGCTCAATATGGTTCCAAGTGATGAAATTATATATATATATATATATATATATATATTGATAAAGACAATAGAATTTTTTGACATCTCTAAAAAGGAAAGAAAAGACTTAGGTCAGGTTGCCTTAACCTATGATCCCAATAATTTAAATAAGGACAAATTTTATCTTAAAATAGAATCTTTCCGGATAAGTGTTCCATCTTGTTATTTTTTTTTTCTTTTGTGCCTCCCCATGATATAACATATCTAAAAGGAGGTACCTCCTTTTTGGCACTATTTTGCTACCTTAGTAGAGAAAATACATACATAAATATATTTCCCTTCTTCTTTAGATATAGTGAATTGACAATCTTCTACCGCTTCTTACAGTATGTAAGCTCAAAAGCTTTCCATAGCCATGGTGCCATTTTGTTCTATATATTTATTCATTTATATATATATATATATATATATATTCTTAATAAAAGGACGTGTTACAATTGCACAATGGATTTGCAAATTGCCACTTGGCTTTAAGTCAAAGATCGGTAAGCTTGAAGACTAGTGAGGACGACAGTAGATGACCACTTAGAGACTCGAAGGTAGTGGCATCATGATGTACTTAAGAGCTTAGTTATCATTAAAACTTACTGTAGGAGATGAGAACCAAATAAGTCCTTTGAAGTAATGAAGAAAATAAAATGGAAAGGTCGGCAAATTGAATGCAGTAGCTGATGTGAAACTGCTCGAAGGATATGACATACCTACCAACATAACACGACTTGACACCTTACTTGATATAATGTACAAGCTAATGCCAAGGTTTATCCGCTATTAATCTTAAGCTACTCAATAAGACTAGATAAGAGTGTATTGAAATAGACTTGGAGAAAAATGTCTAACAAGGACTAAGTATATTCAAATTGCCTATTAGGATTGTAAGATGATTCCAGCTACAAGGAGAAGTGACTATTATAATAAGTCTCTAAGCCAACATTAAAAAAAAAAGAGAGAGAGAGAGAGAGAGAGAGAGAATTACAAAAAGGCATTCATGAAAAGTGATTCCTAGTACATACGAAAAGGGTTAAATAGGATAAATGACAAAAAGGGAAAATAGTACAGTGTTAAGTAAAAAGGATAAGTAGCCATCTCGTTAGTGGTCCCATATTTACGAATCTTTAAGCACAGTAGCTAAGCTAGATCATGACATGGCACCTTCAAGGGTTGTCGAGATGAGTAAGGGATATCATAAGTATGAGTAGCAGGCCAAAAGAGAAATACTTAGCCAGTAGGAGCCTATGCTTCAGCACTTGGTAGGAAGATCTTGGTAGTTGAAGGTTCGAGCAGGATTTGATATATGGAGGCCTTAGTTTACATCACTCAGCAAAGAGGCCTTGGCAAGACAGTAGTCGACATTAGCACAATGGAAAAAGCAGAGCAGGGTGCACTTACCCATAGCTCTTAACAAGTTTGGCAACCATTTTCCTATGTACAGTTTTTCATCTTTAGCAAGTTGATGAGAGAGAATTTTTCTAATAAGGGATTGGAGGCCTCTAAGACGTATATGAATAAGTAGGCCAAAGGTTAGTAACCCATCACATCACTAGCTGTGGAGATCGATAACAACCACTTAGAGACTTAAAGGGAAGTGGTGCCACTTATGGTGAGGGTTGTGGAGCCACCTGAAATATCGATGGACGTTGTCCATCTATAAGCTTAGGGCTGTACTTGAAGAAACTTAGAGGTAGATGGTTAGAGCTGTACTTAAAGGGAATTTGGAGTTATGGAAGACTAGTGAAGATAAGCGTTACAGAGGGTTATTATTGCCTTCAAAGCTTTGGTAGTAGGCTTGAAAAGTTGAAGTTGTGGAGTTTGAAGCTAGTTGCTTAATAAACTCGTACTAGGTCCAAGGCTCCCCTTCTTTGTCTTCTTAAATACCATACTTCTAAGCTATCACTTTTATTTGATATTTACATGTACAACTTTTCCATTTTGCTTTCAAGCCGACAATGCTCCGTTTAAAGCACGAAACACCTTCGTGCTTTGAACATTGTCGATAACATAACATTTGAAGGTTTTGTTTCTATTTATTATCTTTCCATTTTGTTAGTATACTTTATTGATATTGAACTGGTGGTGTAAACTCTAGAATTTCACTTTTGCTGTTGATACCGAGATGATGAAATTAGTTTCAAAACCCCTTGTCATGATGGCTAAGGCCATCTATATTAATCTTTGCTTTTTATTTCCAACCTATGACATGGACCCCATTCATGAGGCATTAAATATGTATTTATTTGTTAAACAACTTGGTAGATGATGTAGTTGTCCATGTGCGGAGAAGAGTAGCTGTAGTAATACTTAGAGCTAAACTTGAAGATGGAGAACGAAGCTATTGTTGGGGACACGAAGACAAAGAACTTGCACTTGTAGGACTAGTGTTACCATCAAAGAAGGTGGGATAGGAGCTTGAAGAGGATACTGTAGAGCTTAAAGGCTGGAGGTACTATTGGCCATGGCTAGATAGGAGTCTCGGGTTGTTGTTGTAACACCTCAAAGTTTATTAAGTAGGTGTGTCTTTGTCTTGTCATCATAAATCTCTCCTCATTTTGTGTCGCTCTTTATCTCCCCTTTTCATTTTCATGTTTTTGCTCTTCATACTCATTTCTTTCAATAGGAAGGCTAGCTACATTAAGGGGTTGAAGCTACAGAGTGCAAAGAAGAGGAGTAGAAAAAAGTTGGAAGTAGTAGCTGTTGAGGACCAAGGGCTGTTAGGAGAGAAGGGACTGTTATTTAGCAAGGCTCTTGGAGGGGGAACTCGAGAAAACAAGTTGTTAGTGATCAAGTGAGTGTCCTTCTATGTTGCACCCTCTATTGTAGTACGGCTTCAGTCTGTTGCTACTATCAGGTAGATGTGCTATTGTTGTTATGTGTTTAAGTCCACTGTGGCAAAATGTCTTTTGGTACACGAATTAAGACCCAATACGGTTCCTCCCTAAATTTGCACGATTCATCCTATTGGAACTTGTCAAGTTTCCATTTCGCTCAACTGGGTGGTTTAAAAAAAAAAAAAATCGTCTCTAGGTCCTTCTACATAAGTTAATGTAGTAAATGGCTGGGGACTAATATGATCACAAATCTCATTAGTTCTTCCGATCATGCTGAATAGGGAGCCTCTTTAGATGTAGATGCTTAGCCATTTCCTCCTTGTACAAGTTATTGTGAGCTTTAGGGAATGATGATAACACATGTTCCCGATTGATAGATGTTCAAGCGTCACCCCTACTCAATTGACCAAAAAGCGAGATAGGATACTGTATTATCCATCCAACAACTGGAATTTGATAAAGAACAAAAAAATTTCCATTGATGGTCAGAACCCACCAGAGAGAACAATGCAACCCTATATTTCTAAGAAAATTCCCAGAATAGGCCAGCGAACAAAAATGAAAAAGAGCCCAAGAAGAAAGCATATTGAACCCTTATAGTTTGCCCTATTCGTAAAAATATTCAATGTAGAACGCCACCCAAGCAAAATGGCAACTCATGCCAATCAAAAGATATTTCCAAGAGCTAGCAACCCCCTATCAAAGAAAAGAATCTTGCCAAGAAAGGAGAAAAAGAAGCCAAAGCCAATGAGTCCCACCCCCAATTTTTTTTTTTTTTTCTCTCGTTTATTTTGTAAACCATCCTGAATATTGAATTGTAGCCTCGTGAGAATAAAAGGATAGTCTAGTGAACTTGGAGAATAGTGATCTAAATCCGTTCAGGACTCAAAACAAACCGTTTTGAGTTTCCTCCTTATATACTGTATTGTAAGTGACCAATCTTCTCTCAGGCATTTCGTCGAGCACAGCACGTACAGCAATAAAATTTTTACACAAACTCACCAAATAAACTCATCGGGAGCTCATTCAAACCCTCCAACGTAATTCCTTCATTCCTATGGAGCCCATTCTCACTCCTTATCCCATCCCTTTCGACCTCCACATGTAGAATCACAGTTTCTTCATTAAGTAGCCTGGTTTCGCAAGTTGGGAAGGGAATACTTTGTTCTCGCAACCCCTAACATACATGCTCATAGACTCAAATCATAATTGGGGTTCTGGACGGATTTAGGAAGTTAAGGGAGAGGTCGTATGAAATTGGGGCGGAATGGTTGAGGTTGAGATAGAGAAGAAGGAGAGGGAATTTCGGGCTTTCACTAAGTCACAGGAAGAGGGCAGATGTGACGAGGCTGGGAATAGGAAAGAGAGAGTGACCGATGGGTTTCGATTTTCCTTTTTAACAAAAGGGAAGGGGATTTAAAAAAAAAAAAAAACTAAAAGTTTATAGAATAAGCGTGCCAGTATGGTGTGGCTCTTGGTTTTATTTACTTAAAGTAAGACCAAACAAAAAGTAAGCTTGTATGACTCATAGCATGTAGTTTAATATATCTAGCTCCCTTTTGAATGATTAATCTATGATGTTTTTCCCATAGTTATAATCATTGCTATTGTTCACATAGTTATAATCACTACTACTGCTTTTGTACTGTTTTTGTTGGGATAAATAAATGGCTTGAATTCTTGATCACAAATATTGGCATGTAGTTTACATATGATCTTTGAACGTTTGCTAATAGCCATGTATACTTTTGAATTTCGTAGAGTTCTTCAAAATGATATGATTAGCTTAAGCATTTGCCAAACTTGCTATTATAGCATCAAGTCTTCCTTCTCCTCACCCAAGTGGTAAGAGTCACATTTAGTGTTGCTGCCACTTTCGAGAGATAATTGCATGATGGGTAAAGATACTGGAAAGAGTAGGTTACAAAGCAACAAGATTGAGAGAAAAAAAAAAAAGAGTGATGAGTTTTGTTATTTAGGAGGTCGTGCACCCAAAATCACATCCTGAAAGACTTAGGATATATAAGCATATTGACAAAAGTCGATGTCTACTTTCCCAAGCTTATCTCCTCAAGGTTGAATTTTAGTAAGACAAACAATGTAGATTTGTAGAGGAACATTATCTCTTGTTAACATGTTCAAACTCACACTTTTATCACTTCATGGGGTGAAATCACTCTAACCTTGGAGGATGTGTTTATGTTGCTCAATTAATATTACTAAAGCTTCAGTGTTTGAAGGAGATCAAGAGATATTAGTGGCTTTGGAGGATCATAGTTGAAAAGATTCTACATATTCCTTATGACTCAAGCATTTCTTCAAGGAAAATGGAACTAGAAAAGAGGGGCCTCGATTCTAGTGTGAGTAAGTATTCACATATTGCATGGTTTCCCTTTTTCACTGCACATACATATATTTTATACCTTCATTCATGTTTGAATCGTTAGTCACTCTTAACTTGTTCACTTTATTGCAAGTATGAGCTTGAGGCATTTATAGCTTACGGGATCACTCTTTATGTGTTTCTTGGAGGATTAAAGGATAGAGTTAGCCCATGATTCTTTCACTTAGCTATTCGCATTGCTTCTAGAGAGCGTTTTGCCCTAGGCCTCTTTTATTTGGGCTCTTTATATTAGTGCCTAGATCTTTATCATGAGGCTTTAGTACTTTCAAAAGGACATTTCATAGTGGTGTCATATGTAGATTTAGCATTCTTGGAGCTATTTTTCTATAAGCATTATAAGAGATATTTTGTTAGACCAACAAAGAAGCCAAATCCTCCAGAACCCTAAGCATAGGCGTGGGTTGATGGAAAAGTGGAAACAATTTACTTGAGATCATCGATAGTGAAAGTGAATTTGTATTTCATCCTTACACCAAGAGAATAAGTGGCTATTAGTGGTTTGAAGGGTTTTATCCCTTAAGGTATGAGGATTTAGTGACTCTAATTGATGCTCATGATAAAATTACTACTATTGGAGCCAGGTTCATATTGTGGTGTACACTTGGAGGTATTCCTTCACTACACAATTAGGAGGGACCTACTAGCTACTATCTAGAGAAAAAGTTCATGCTATACTTACTCCATCGAGTTGCTCACCAATTAGGATATGATCAGGGAATCCTTAGTTAAGTGAAGATCATAGATGACTTTGATACATGTTATAAGGATTTCTACCCTATTAATTCGAAGGATATTCGCCAAGAGGTGAGGTAGTTGTATTTTCCTTCCATGGAGCATTTTGGATTTGTTTCCAATGGATGGATGACTTATTAGAGTGATGATGTAGAATATTTCAAGCGGTGCATCTATAGATGTGAAGTATGAGTTACTTGAAGTAGTCCCTTGTAAGCACTGCTTTTACTTATGACTTCCTTAAAATGAAGAGAAATCTTCTAAAAGTGGACAAGGAAAGACACATGGCTATTATTCTGCCCAGCTTATCATTAGACAAGCCAAGTATAGTCGTGTCTTTGAGGTAACATAATTATTCCTTAACACCTTATTGCTTACATGTTTCATTCTTTAGTAATTTTGACACTCAGACATTTCTCTTATACTCTCTTTTATATACTTTCTCTACAAGATGTAGAAGATACTAGCCATTCTCTAGTCAGAGAAACACTAGGGGATTATGAGCCTAGTCAAGGGACTCTTAATTAGGCTAGGTCATTGAAGTCTACCCTTTATGTTATTCAACCTTTTCCTAATCGTTATGGCTTAGGTGAGACACTTCATATTAAGTCGTCTTGAAAATTTTGAGATCGGGATTAAAAATGCAATTTTCAAATTGATTGATCTTGAACAACCCTCTAATGGTTGTGGTAAAGTAAGAAGAGACTCTTCAATACGAGATGATGATATGAGAGAAAATTCTTTAGCACAGGATGATGGTGACAATATAAGGACAAAGTTTCTAATGCAAGATAATAGTAATGAGATGGGAGAAGGCTGTCCCAAGCCAAACAATCAAGATGATGAAATGATTTCACGAGAAAACCATGATAATGAGGATGTAGTTGCACAAGAAGGCCATGATGAAGATGAAATAGCTTCACGAGATGGTGATGATGCCAATGATAAATCACATTTCCTTTATGATTTGGAGAACATGGTTGAGTATGATGAACGTGAGGAAAGGGTTGTCCAAGCATTCGCACATGCATTACTAGATGCAGGTTTTTATAATAATGATGAGAATAGCGAGCTAAGTGGTGTCACTATAGATATTAGATAGATAAATGATGTAGCTCTTCTTTCTGCCAATGTCGTTTTGCCTATGGCATGTCCTAACATTCATCTTTCCCTACTAATTGAGTTACCTCAACAAGTGAGGGGGGAAGAGCCAAGTGTACTTGTAGCAAGCTTCAAGGACAACATCTTATCTTATGGTTTCTCCATTCAACCTCATCTTTTGGATACATTGAAGCATTTATATGAGGTAAAGGTAGAATTCTAGTCAAATTGTTTTTGTCGAGGTTTTGTACTGGTTAATATTGCGATATCCATGCTTGGAGAGGCCTTTTCTTTATTAGGCAAACCTTGGGACTTGTTAACTGATGAAGAGTTGAAGCTCTTAATTGATAATGTTGCCAAGGTGCACATTTTGAATTTCCAAGTTAATAGCACAGAGTCTATTGCCATTGAAGAGTAGAAGATATTGAATAATAAGGACTTGAGAAATTAGCATGGAGAAGCTTTGGCCACATTTTAGAGGATTGACCAAGAGTTAAAAAGAAGTCTTAATGGCTTAGATATTAAATTGTAGCATTGCCTAGGGATTCTAGCCCAAAGTGATTACTCAATTCTTGTACGTGTTGTTACCTTGATTTCTTTCTCTCTTGATTTTGGATTTTTCAAGTTGAAGTAGGTATTTTTATTTTTTTTTTTAGCTTTCATGATTAATTTCATTTACACTTTCCTATTAAGTATGCTTTATGTAGACCTAAATATGCAAATGAATGATTTTTTTTACGCTTGACTTTCTTTCTATTGTACAACTCGAGTCCTTTTATGTATTACATCATGGATTTTTATGATTCATGCGTCAATTTATCAAGTTTATAAAAGTTTGTGGTATTATGCATTTAGAAAATATTGGATTTCTTCAGCAGCACATTATGAGATAAGATACAACAATAAGATGCAATTTGACAGTTTTGGTAAAATTTTGAAAATAACTTTATGCACTTGGAGTATACTTTTGTTTGCAAGTAAGGTTTAAATAAGTGATCAATAGTAAGAGTCTAAATGAATGTTTTATGGAGCTATCGCATTGTTAGTCAAAGGGGTTTTACCCACTACCTAACTATCATGATATGCTTTATGCACGTAGAGTTGTTATTTTTATTTGATAAAACATCATATGGTGCTCATAGAAGCTAATGCTTCAACTGGTCAGCAATCCATAAGATAGATTCATAACGTGCACTTAGGGGAACAATTCCCTCACTAAGTACCAACATTAATGAGCTACATTATATTAGCACTTTGTTCCTTTCCTATAATGCGTAATGTGCATTAATAAGATAATCCATAATAGAAGGAAATATGTAAAACTAGCTCATATTTTTTGAGTTAGAAATTTCATTGATTTAACTTTATTGTAATTTCCTTTTTATAAGTGAAACTTTTTGATGTATTAAAAGTTGACAGGAGCAGTAATAGCATCTGTTCTTGAATTTTGAAGTTTATAATACCTATTATCATAAACTTCTTCAATGATGAACAATCCTTCCAACTTAGGTGCGAACTTAGGTGTTGAAGTACCTTGACACATGTGATCGGTTGCTTAAAGCACAATGTTTCCCTACTAAAAGGATCTTTTCCTTACTAGGAGATTGTAAGCTACCCCAAGTCTATGCTAATAATTAATAAGACTATGCTTGGCAACATCACGCCTTTCATCTAGTGCTTCTAGATTCATCATTCTTAATAAGTCATGTTCAAGTTCAACATTTATGGCCAATTTAATAGATGGGATTAAGACCTTTATTGAAACCATTGCCTTAGCTCCATATACTATAGAAAAGGGAGTCACTTGCGTCGGCCTTATTTTTGATGTCTTATAAGTCTAAAGCACTAATGGTAGCTTGTCATGCCCCTCCTCATGATTGCCATAGACCATCTGTCTAAGGACTTTTAGTAGGCTTTTGTTAGTGGCCTTAGCTTACACATTCTCTTTTGGGTAGTAAGGCATGGACTTTACATGATTTATACTCTAAGAACCTAGTAGTTGATGGACATGTGAATTAATGAAAGGAGTGTCATTGTCAAATATAATACACTTCAGGATCTTGAACTTACATATAATCTTCTCCTTTATGAAACTTACAACAATCGGTCCCATTACCTTCTTCAAAGGAGTTGCCTCTACCCATTTCATAAAGCATTCTATTCCAACTAAAATCCAAATGTATCCCTTTGATGGGAGATGTATAGGTTCGATAAGATCAAACACCCATTTTGAAAAGGCTAAGAAGTTGTGATATTGTGAAGTATAATGGCAAGGGTATGAATGGCATCACCATGTATTGGCAAACGATTCACTTTTTAGTGAAATTGAAAGCATATGCCTCCATTGTAGGCCAATAGTACCTTATATCAAGTAAATAATAATACAATTTCCTTCCTCCATGATGTTCTCTACATTCTCTAAACATATACTTTAGCCAAAATTATTTCTATTTCAAGAGGAGCAATGCACTTCAGGGGTTTTCCCATAAATGATACTTTATAAAGTTCACCCTCATGCGTAAGATACTTTCTAACTTTATGCTTTACAAGTTTGGCATCCGTACTATTAGTAGGTAGTACACTGTTTTCTAAGTAATCAATGTATGGTCGCCTCTAGTCTCCAACACTAGATACAAAATTGCATTCATCCTGATTAAGTAACTCAGAACATTTGGGGTAATGTGTTTACACTTGAAATGCATCTTTCATCATTGAAGGCCAATAATAGCCTGCACATTGAATATGACCATACAATGGTCGACCTTCTTCTCCACACTAGATTTGGTGATATTTATCTAATTTGAGGCAAGCTTCCTTAGAGACAATGCAATGGGATAGTATACCTTTTAGACCTTTGTAATACGACATCCTAATAATTTTGACAAAATTCTTCAAGGTTGAAACACGAGCTATACTAGGATGCACTAGCTATTCCATAAGTGAGATGCATTAATATTATGTACTTCTTCATCCTCTTTAAGGAAATTCAAGGCTATACATGGGATAGATTTCTTAGCCACTCGAACATTTTCACCATCACTTATATCTTGAACTAGAATCTTAGATGCTAAAGTGGCTAATGCATCAGTGTATTGATTCGTAGATCGAGTTATGTATTCGTATCACACGGAGTTAAACTTTCTGACAAAAGCCTGCATTGTAGCCCTATAGGCGCAAGTGTGGGTTCCTTCAATCCAAATTCACATGTAGCCTATTTGATGATCAAATTTAAGTCACCTCGAACATGCAAACATTATGCCTCGACTTCTTGTGTAGACAATAAACTAAGTAATAATGCTTCGTATTCAGCTTCATTATTAGTGCATTGAAAATCAAGCTTAAATGCCAATGGTACCTCCTGACCTTTAGGTGATGTTAGTACAATTCCTGCTCCCTAACCTTGATTTCTTTTAGAGCCGTCAAATTGTAATATCCATTCCCCTTTTGTCTCGATCATTAAAGAATCCTCATGGAACTCAACTGATATGGGATTTGTAGCTGATCCCTCTTGGGCATTTAAGAAATGTGCTAGCAAATCAACCAAGGCTTATGACTTAACAATTTTAAGGGATTGTACTCAAATATCAAATTCTCCAAGGAGAAGCAACCATTTGGCTACTCGTCCGAACAAAACTTGTTGAGATAATAAGTACTTGATTAGATTTAAATGATTTAACAAATTGATCTTGTCTACAAGAAAGTGGTACCATAGTTTCTACATAGCAAATACCAACATAAGACAATGCTTCTAGCAATTCGGGTAATTGACCTCACTCCCTTGAAGGGTTTGGCTTAAATAGTATATAGGTTACTCTTAACCATCTATTTATTATGCAAGTAAAGCTCTAATAGACTTGTTAGTATAAGTAAGATACAAAATCAATGGCTTTCCTTTGATAAGCATGGTCATAGCCGGTAGGGAGATTAGGATTGTCTTAATCTTTTGAATCGCTTCTTCATGGATTTGATCCCACTCAAATGAAGTTCCCTTTTTCAAAAGTTGATGCAATAGATATGAAATCTTCACAAGTGTAGGTATAAACCTTTTGGTATACGAGACCTTTCTCGTAAAGAATTTTAATTACTTTAAGGTGGTGGGAGATGGCATTGATCTTATAGCTTGTACTTTCATAGGGTTAACATCAATTCTATTTTGATGAATAGCAAACCCAAGAAACTTCCCTAAAGATACTCTAAAAACACACTTGAGGGGGTTCATGCAAAGCTTATACAGCCGGCATCACTTAAAGACTCTTTGTAAATGAATCAAATGATCAGGTGCTCTTCTAGACTTGATGATTATGTCATCAACATAATCCTCCATAAAATCATGCATCATGTCATGAAATAGAGCGGTCATTACCCTCTAATATATGGTACCCATATTCTTAAGCCCAAATGGCATGACAGTGTAATAAAAGTTCCCAACTAGCATACACAAAGCAGTACACTCGATGTCCCTTATTGCCATCTTGATTTGATTATAACCACTAAAGCCATCTACAAATGAAAATAGCTCATGACCTATGGTTACATCTATTAAAGTATCAACATTTGGCAAAGGAAAGCCATCCTTGGGACAAGCCTTATTCAAATCCTGAAATTTCACACATACTCTTATTTGTCCATTTTTTCTTCTTATAGGAACAATATTAGCAAGCCAAGTAAGATGTTCAATTGACCTTAAGAACCCAGCTCGTAACAATTTCTCTACCTCTTAGTTGATTTGTACCTTGATCTTAGGAAGGAAAACTCTTTATCCTTACTTTACAGGTATGGCTCCTAGAGCAATATTCAAGCTATGCACTATAAGGTTAGGATCCAATCTATGCATCTCTTCGTAAGTCTATGCAAACATATTTCTATATTCTTTCAGTAACTTAATAATATGAACTTTTAGTTCCTACGGAAGACTCTTACCTATGAAGATTGGTTATCCCAATTCTCCTAGTTATGCTAGATCGAACTCTTTTATTTCCTCAACTTGAGGCTTCATTTGATCTCTTAACTATTGTGGGGTAAGATGGATTTCTTGCATTGGTATGGGATTTGAAGAGGAGAAGTACACCTTCTTAGACCCCTTAAACAATCATAAGCAGTACAAGCATCTTCCATCCTCTCAAATAAAACTTTCAATTTTATTAGATTACTTATTCTTATTCCCCCAACCACGCATCCTTCTTTTCTTTTGTTGGCCCTCTTGGACTTCTTCCCATGTAGGCAAGGGAGCACCAGATGGCTTGGCTATGGTTGTTTTCCCATCTTCAGCAAATTCATCGAAGAATCCTAATTCTGTAAAATATGACTCATGTTATTTAAAAGGATTCTTTGTAGCTGGGATGAATACATGTTTTCCATTCCAATGCCCTTTAATATACTAATGCAATGTTAAAGGAACTAATTTGTGATTATGCAACCACTTTCTACCTATAAGCAAGTGATATTGCACCAATACATCGATTACATGAAAAGTGGTAGTGCTATGAATGGGCCCAACTTTAAGATTAACATTGACATACCTAACAAAGTTTATAAAGGCATCACTAAAGCCATTTACTGATATGGGTTGTTTATTCAAGCTTTGAATATCAATCCCTACAACTTTTAAAGTACTCATCAACATTATATTCAAGGAGAAACCATTATCAGTGAACGTTCTCTTAACTAGGTAACTATTAAGAACACCCTCCACATATAGTGGACGATTATGATTAAGGCTTTTTACATACATATCTGCTTTAGCAAATAAGATGGTGTCTTCATGTGCCTTGGCCATTCTCTTCACGGGTTACACTATGTTACATTTTGCATATTCGCCTTTAAAGATCTACATAAGTGAAGCCGTTGCTACAACCTTGACATCTTTGTTGAATCCCAATAAGTAAAAAAAGAGTTTAAAATTTGCAGTTTTCAACATTACCGTAATAAGAGACAAATACTCATCATCATTAATTTCCCTTGACTTTCTCGGTATAAGTGAAGCCGTTGCTGCAAGCCTAACATCTTTGTTGAATCCCAGCAAGTAAAAAAAGAGTCTAAAATTTATAGTTTTCAACATTACTGTAACAAGAGACGAATACTCATCATCATGAATTTCCCTTGACTTTCCCTTACTTTTAAAGGGTTTTGTGTCAATCACTTTAGTTGTAAAGGGGTCATGGCTAATGGCATAGATAACACCTTTTTAGTCATTATGAGTTGCAAGTGTATTATTTCTAACATCATTGTTGTCTATAATTAACTCATCGCGTATAACTCATTTTTTGAATATTCTCTTCAAAGTGAAACAATATTTTGTCGAGTAACCAACACTCTAAAACCTATAGTACTTAAGATCTCTCATCTCTTCATTTGTAGGGATATGTTTAACCATTAGGTGCTGGAGATTTCCATCATGTAACCACTATTAAACTATTTGATGCACTTTCACTATTGGGCATGGATACGTTATTGAGCCTACTTTTTCACCTCTCAGTTTTTTTTGTAAATTTGGTTTTCTTTAAACCGATCAATATTAAACCCTACCCGTTTAATATTGACCCTCAACTAAAGTTTAAAGAAAACTTATTTTTATTTTGAAAATATATTGGAGTCGGTACCTAACCAAAGTTAAGAAAAAATAGTTAAGTTACAACCAATTAGGTAGATTGATTATAACTTAGCTACTAGTCTATTGATTAAACTAATTTATAAAACGGTTTTTGAAATCACTTTTTAAACCCTTACAGTTACCATTAACTTTCCAAATTTAATCTTAACCTTAAAAATCACTTTTTAATTTTCTAAAATAGAACTCGATTATTCACCTAAATTGGATAACTTGAGTAATCTAAACTGAAAAAAAAGAGAAATTATGTTTTTTTTTTTATTTTAATTTTTTACCGTCACCCTGTAGGTGCCTATGTATCCACTATTTTGGATTAAACGTACATAGTTCTTTTTGTAAAACTTTCGTGGATTGGGTTTATTTTAATTTGAAAATACACTAAATTTATGTTTTTAATTCAATTTGATTTATTTAAGGAAATTCTAAAGAAAAGGGGTCTTAAATTGAAAATTTTATATTTTGGAAAGTTCTAAGGGCCTTAATTTAAAAAAAAAAGTCTAATTATTTTTTATTCATTTTGGAAAACTTGATTTTTTTTAGTGTTAAAAACAAAATTTTTTCATTAACTCCTTTACTTATTTTTTATTTTTTTTATTGTCTTGTTTATTTCTCTTTTATTTTACCTATTTCTAATATATTAAATAAATAAACTATTCTTTTTATTTTGTTCTTGCTTTTTCTTTTATTCCCTTTTCTTTTTTCTTCTTTTTTTTATTTTTTTTATTATTACATTTACATTGAAAAATGAAATAAATAATAAATAAAAAAAAACTGAAAAAAAAAACAAAAGAATTCAAATGAATCAAGTAAGATCAAACAACAAAGCAGGGCGCGCGAATCTTGGGTTTAGTGTTTAGGTTAGATCTCAAAGCTCGAATAGGTCCAATTTGGGTTACGAAGAAAGGGGTTTACTATGGTTATTGTGGGCTAACTCTGCTCAATCTAGCCACCAAAGTGAAAGGGAAAATGGTTTTTTATATATATTTAATTGGGTTTAGGGGAAAGGGAGAGGAGTTAGCATGATGCCGCAGCAATTGGAGGTTGTTTAGGTGGTGGTGGTTTTGGGTAGTGCACAATGTGGTTACTAAAGGCAAGGGGTTGATTGGGTTAGAAGTTTTTGGTCGTATTGAGCTCGGTCGTAATGATGACTTGGGGTAGAAGTAGCTGGACAAAGTGTTTCGAGGAGAGAAAGAGACGGTAGTGGTATGAAGAGAGAGAGAGTGGTCGAAGAAGGAAAAAAAGAGAATGTAAGAGTGATTCTAATGCTTGTGAGTGATTGTTTCTATTGTGAAACAAGCCTAAGACTCCTATTTATGCACCAATTCAGCTTAGAAAACAAGGAAAGGTGAGATTGGTTAAATGCAAATTCTTAGATTTTCAGTTTTTTTCCAACTTTTGGAGCTTCATTTAAATGCATATTTGACCAACGTTTTTTACACCAATTCATAGTAGGCTATGTGGAGGATGATATTGCACCATTAATTAGTGTATTTAACTAAGGAAGCTGTGTGAAATCTAAGGCCAAAGTGAAGGGTGTAGGCTATTTTTTAGCGGGGAAAATAAGGGAAAGAGGGGAGAAAGAAAAGGAAAATACTAACGTAGCACCATGTTAGGTAATCCAACCAACCATAGCGTGCTACGTAGCGCCATGTTGACCTATTATCCAACCCGATGCTATTACATGTTAGGACATGTAGTGCAATGAGATCCTAACATGTGGTAGTTCCTGATCAACTGAAAAAATAAAAAGGCTTTGCATGCCTTTACCAAGATTTGAACCCCTAGCCTCTAAGTTTAACTCAATGCCATGTCTATGCACTTATCCATTAGGCGGTTAAATTGTATCTTGTCTATATGTTCAATTAAATTGCACATATAGATTAGGTCATCCGAGGCTATATTCAAATCTAAGTCTAGGCCTAATGGTTCTCTCCTTATTTAAAAAATCTATTCTATTTAAACTATCGAAAAATTATTATTTTCTAAATTCTTTAAAACTTCTATTTTTTTTTCATTTTTTTCTATCTTTTGTGATTTTTTTTTTATTTTCCTAAATTTTTCATTTTTTTTCTAAATTTCTTTTTATTTTTTCGTGCTTTTTCCTATTTTCCTTTTTTTTTTCATTTTATTGAATTTCATATTTTGGGTTTTCTTATTTTTCTATTTTTTTGTGTTTTTTTTTTAAATTATGACCCTTTATCCTAAAAATAAAAAGGGGGCAAAAATTGGGTGTCTACATAAGTTAACGTTGGTCTAGATTTGGAGGACTAGTCATTTATGGGTTTCTTCATTCCTTTTTGTGATTGACCTTGAGCAACATTCATTGACAAAGCACGCTTATTGAATCTCCCAACCTCATTCCTTTGCTTAGCCATCCAATTGCTGGTCCTTCGCAAGTTCTCAACCAACGCTGCAAAAGAAGCCAACGAAAGATTCTTGAGATAAATCGTGTATTCAAGGAGCATTCCTTGAATGCAAATCTTAACCAATTCCCTCTTGTCACAAATATCTTGTATATCTAAAGAGCATTCTTTAAATTACTCGATATAGTCAATGAGATCTTCGTTAGGCCTTTGATGAATTCATCCCATGTTAGTGAGAGTAACCCTTTCTTTATAAAATTTTTTCCAAAAACATCCTATACATTCCATCTTATGAATTAACTGATCCTAATGGGAGATTAACATACTAAGTGTAGACTTTCTCTATAAGAGACTTCAAGAATTCATTCAACTTTAAATCATTGTCTAATCAATACACTTCTAGAGTTTCAATAAATTTCAACAAGTGTTCCTTAGCATTCCCTTTCTTCCCACTAAACAACATGAATTTTGGAATCATATAATCATTTGGATAAGGCATCACAACAATGCGTGGATGGTATAGGAGCTTCAATTCAAATACACTTGATGTTAATTTTTCCTGTATTTCTCTCATATACTGTCATGTCCTGAAAAGATGGAGTCATAACAATCCTATTATGTGAGCCATCCTAAGATAGAAACCAATCTTACAACTACTATTTTAGATCTAGTTCATATTAGGTGTACTCGATTCTATCACTTTGAAGTATCCAATTAGATACCCATTTGTTATAAACCTATAGAATAATCTTTTAAAATAATTTATTAAAACTAAACTTATAATTTAACTTTCCAAAAGAGTGGTAGTAGATCCTATAGGTACCTAAACTAGAATATTGAAAACTACTAAGCCTCTTAAGGAGGCTTATGTAGTTTTTCTTAAAAGTTAGGAAAATCAGTACTAAGAACAATAAATAGTCATTTCTTGTTAAGCCTCACTCCCCATTTTAGTTTGCTAGTACTCTTGTTTTGGGAAGATATTAATAATCCATTCAAAATTTGCAAAACAAACTATAGGGAAATAAATGACAATCTGCTCAATAAGTAAGAAGGAGATGGAAGTATGCGTTCAACACATTATAAGTAAGGTTTTCAATCAAGTTAGTTAGATGCAATACGTGTATAAGAAAATGCCATCACAAGATGTTATTTGATCCATCATAAGATCGGAGAAATTATGCCTGCTCTAATTCAGGTTGAGAAGTTTGATGTTGCGCAATTGCAAATTGAAACCAAATCAAGGTTTATACAATTAAGAACACTGATAACTCTTATTTTAAATATATTTCACATGGTGATTTTATAGTTGATAACTCTAATTTTAAACATATTTCATAGGGTGATTTTATAGTATTTTCCGCACATTTTTGGTTTTCTTTAAAGAAATTGATACTTAATTGAGTAAAATGTTGATTTCAGGGTTTAAACGCGTTCTAGGCTTGAAAACAAAAAAAAGGAATCAAGTTTCACTCAATTCCGAGTTCAAACGAAGAAGTTATGAATTTTTGAAGTTGTGTAGAAAATTTGCATAAGTGCAGAAAGTTACACGACCTGGGGACACGGTCGTGTCCCAGGCCATGTCGGGTGACGAAAACAAAATCTTTTCGATTCACTATAAAAAGACATATTAGGGTTTCAAAAAAAAAAAGAGAGACATTACAGAAACAAGAGACACAAGAGACGAGAGGAGATTGGAGAAGAACATTAATCAAGAAGCAAGAACGACATCGATTTCAAGTTAGAGAGATTGTTCATCAAATCAAGAGGGGTTTTTATACTTTATTTTACGTTTTTGATGAAACTCGTTTTTAGATTCGTTATGATAGCTTAGAATTAGACTATTTAGGATTATGGAACCTAGGGTTTCATGTAACCCTTGGATTGAATTATAATTTCAATAAAGTTTCTACCTTTTCTTGATTCCATTATGTCGTTAATTATGGATTGATAATTCTAGAGTGTCAATATATGATATTATGCATGTTAATTGAGAAATTGCATGTGTAATTAGATCTAGGCATAATTGAAGAGAATTACATGTATACTTAGAGATAAGATAAATGTTTCTTCCGAAAAGTTGATTGTTTGTGTGGGAATTCATTACAAGTTAATGCGATTTTAAATTATATTACTAAGTGAAGAAATTCCGGTAAATAATTTAGGATTAAGGTTAATATGCTTGAGAAAGATATTAGCTTTAATTGTGAATCCCTTCGGTCAAGAATAATAGAAATTGAATTGGATATATTTTAAAAAGGTTACATGTTAAACACCAGGGGAAATAATTCCTAAATACATTATTGCATACTTGAAGTCATTCGTAATTTATTGCTTCCTAATTTGCGTAATTAAGTCTCATAAGTAATTTAGTTGTTAATTTCAGTATTTTTAATTCATTCAATTTATCACAATTTTTCGGTTAGATAATAAAGCTAAAGTTAATATTAGTACTCAAAATCTCTGAGGGATCGACTCGGACTCACACCCGCTATATTAAAACTGATAGGTGCGCTTGCCTCATATCAATAGTATTTCCCTTACATATTTGGTTTTCTTTAAAGAAATTGATACTTAATTGAGTAAAATTTTAATTTCAAGGTTTGAATGTATTCTTAGATTGAAAACGAAGAAAAGAAATTAAGTTTCACTCAATTTGGGGTTCAAATGAATGAGTTATGAAGTTTTGAAGTTACATAAACAATAAGAATTTTGGTCAGAAAGTTATACAGTCTGGGACACAACTGTATCCCCAAGTTATATCCATGTGGGAAGATTTGCCAAGGTTAGAAAGTTACCCGACCTGGGAACACAACTGTGTCTCAGGCTATGTTTGGTGATGAAAAAAGAAGCTTTACAATACATTATAAAAAGACTTACCAGGGTTTCGTATAGAAGATTGGACATTCAAAAGAGAAGAGACTTGAAGAAAAGGAGGAGCAAAAGGCGAAAGAAACACCTAACTTCAAGATTGAAGAGATTTTTCATCAACAAAAGAGGTTTTCCATGTTTTATTTATTGATTTTGTTGCAATTCATTTTTCAATTCATTTTTAGTTTCATTATGATAACTTAAGATTCTTGTATTTAAGATTGTGGAACTCAGGGTTTCATGTGACTATTAGATTTATTGATAATTTTCAATAAAGTTTCTATCTTTTCTTGATTCAATTATGTTATTTAATTGTTAATTGATATTTTTAGGGTATCAATCTATCATATTATGTATGATGATTGAGAAATCACATGTGTAATGAGATCTTGACATAATTAGAGAGAATTGCATGTATACTTAGATATAAGATACATGATTCTTCCGGAACGTTGTTCTTTTGTATGGGAATTCATTATATATTAATGCAATTCTAAATTATATTACTAAGTGAAGAGATTCTGATAAATAATTTAGGATTAGGATTAATATGCTTGAGAAAGGTGTTAACTTTAATTGTGAATTCCTCCAATTAAGAATAATAGAGATTGAATTGGATATATTTTAAGCGGTCACATGTTAAATACATTGGGAAATAATTCTTAAATACATTATTACCTTCTTGAAGTCGTTTTTAATTTTATTGCTTTCTAAATTGCTTAATCAAGTCTCATAATTAGGTTAGTTTGTTAATTTTAGTATTTTTAATTCATTCGACCCATCACAATTTTCCGGTTAGATAATAGAGCTAAGGTTAATATTAATACTCAAAGTCTCTGAAGGATCGACTTGGACTCACATCCGCCATATTAAAATTGATAGATGCACTTGCCTTATATCAAACACCCTCCTCTCATTACTACCTTCGAACCACGGCCCCTAACCATGTCGTGACCTCTTGTCGTGTCACTTTGTTCGGTTAAGGATGGGAAAAAGACCATTTCAGTTATTCTCATTAAAGAGAGTCCATATTTGGCTAAAGAGTCCTAGCCATTACCCCTAGTGGATTATGATACATATCAGGTTAGATGTTCTACTAAGTTTAAGTTAGTCATTTTTTTTAAGGTGATCAATGAAGCTTAAACAATTCAAACATAATAATATTCATAAAACAACCATAACATGGAGCTCAGGTTCTATCATAGCAAATCGCATCTCAAACACAAGTGTTACATACACACAAATAGCTAACAACAAATATAAGCACATACATGTTATATTTTGAAATAATACCCTAAAATACTATTAAGCATTGATCCCACTTAGTTATACTAAAGCTTACTCCGATAGATCAGGAACATCATGGCTTCTTTTACTTGGAAGTCTTATATATACCAAAGCTCATATTCAGTTTTCGTAAGATTTACAAAAACATCAAGGTTTTATCTAGTACTCGATTGAGATATTATTTATGCAACTATTCAGTAGAGTTGCATATATATATATTTATATACATTTACATTATACATATACACATATATATACTTTAAGTAATTTATTTTATTATATAAGTTATAATAACTTACTTAATACTACCTATTATACATAGTTTTACTATTACTATATTATATTGTTTCAATGGTATCAAAATATATGTTTTATTAATCAAATTACGTTTTAATTACGGAAAGATCGTCATAGGATGATATTTTTCTGTGATATTACAAAAGACATTTGTTTTGTTCTCTAAAGTAATTTGATTTTAGTAAGATTAGTATCGTGGAATTCATATGAACTTAATGATACATGTTACATATTTCGTTTAAAAGATTATCCTTAAAGAGTATTTGTAATTCTAGTATACAGATAAAGTTATATAGCAAATAATATCATATCGATATTGTATTATGTAAATAAAATATATTTTCATACAATTTGGTGCCAAGATAAGATAAATCATATATTATTGAACCTTTGCATGTATATACATCATAACCTGATGTTTATAGTAGCACACAATATAATATAATTTAAAAAAAATGGATAATAGTAATTGGTTTAGGTATGTTCAACCATGAGTTAATCAAATAACTTACATATTTTAACATATTATTACTAAATACATATCCTAGTTACTAGTTTAAGTTATTTAACTAGGAAAATTCATAATAAATAGCATAGATCATCAAATAATTCTACAAAAATTCCTATAAACTTAGAAAATTATATGAAATTCAATAACAACTTGTTTCATGCATTTGGGTTTCTCACCTATATAGATAAAATTACTATTTTACCCTAAATCATGGTTAATTAAGCAAATAATATGATTTTTACACCGAACTAATTCCAACCTATTTTGACATCATTTCAAACATCTAGAATCTATTGGATCCTAATTTCATCAATTATTTCACCTAAAATGAATCTAATTCACAAATTACCTTATTTTAAACCATTTTTAGGGCCTAAAAATGTAGTAAATACTAAATATATATAAAACCAAAATCGAGGTACATAGTCATAAACTACATATAATATGTATTCTATAGAAAAATTTTGAGCATAAAACACCATCATTTAGTACATTCATTTCAAGTAAAATTCAGATGAATAGTCTATTTGTTAAGGAAGTATATAAAAATTCACAATTCTGCAAAAATGAAATTATAGAATCAAATTACATCTAGAATAACCTAGGAATTAATTTTTTTATGCATTTTCTAATTAATTTAATATATATTTTTTAAATAAGGAAAAACAGGGTAGAAACTTGGGTCCTTTGTTCATCGAAGCTCTTACCATCATCGGCCAGCAAGGGTGGTGGAGACGTTGCTAGGGATTCAACCGATTCCAACAAAAGACCATGGTTTGGGTTAGAACCATGTTAGGCTGGTCCTTACACCGTTTTTCTATATTTTTTGCTATCATTTCTTTTGAGTGTCTTAAGTACTAAAATGTATAAAATGAAGTACTAAGGGCTATTTATTAAGAATTGAGTCAGCTTGAATTTTCCTCAAAAATTAAGTAATTTTTTTTCTTACTATTTTTGCTTTTTCATCACAAATTTCTAAGTTGGAGGTGTCCTTTGATCTTTAAGTTGTCTTTTGACTCAGCAATTGATGTTAATTTGGATTCCCATGGTTGTTTTTAGAAATTTTCTAAGCATTTAGATGTGTTTTGGTTGATTTTTAAGTAAAATATTAATATTATATATATTATATTAATATTTTATAACTTTACTAATATACGTGTATCTATATCCTATATATTTGGTACGTGTAATGGGTAATCACACTCATATAATAATGTTTTACTTATGTTATTTATTTTTAAGATATATTTTCTCTTTAACTTTTGTGAATTTACTGCTTATTTGATGTAGTTTTAAGTTTTCAGGTTAATTTACAAGTATTATTATTTTATATATCGGGTATTGTAATGCCCTAGGATTTCGAGCTAATTTAATAACCTTAATATCTAAGTCCCTAAATTTAGGGTGTCGAATTAAGTTATTCATTTTATTTTAAACTTTACAGTAAAGTTAGAAAAGGTAGACGGAATAATTTAAGTAAAGTCAATTTCTCGAAATAAGCTATATAAAAATATTAATTTAAGAAAAATGTCAATTTATTGATAAAATTGATAATCGTAAAATTTGAGTTTTTAGATATAGCGAAATATTATAGATAAGTTAATTAACTTTCAAAAATAATAAATGAAGTTGAATTATATATAATATACATGTATTATATGTGATATACATTACATGTATTAAATATATACAAATAATAATAATAAATTATTAAAATTAGGTAAAATAATGGAAAATTAATAAAAAAATTTGAATAGGTGTTAAGCTAGGATTAATTGCAAATGATGAGTCAACACTTAGTTAAGGAGAGAATGGCACATAGCACCTAGGAAAATGTGAAATTGATATGTGTAATTTGCATGCAAAAAATCCTTAAACTTATAAATAAGTCTCCAAACATCATTTGCAATATTTAACACCTAAAAAAAACAAGAACATAATTATAGAAAATTGAAAAAAATTATAAAAGAATAAAATAAAAATAGAACAATAAATAGGGTCGAAATTGGGTTAGGGTGGTTCGTATACCAAATCACAACCTGAGTTGGAGTAACTTAAAGGTCTGATAGAGAGTAGCTAGAGAAGGTGTTTTGATAAGGAGCAGTAACCAGGTGGTGGCTGGTTTAAGTGAACCAATTTTTCACCTATAATTTGTTTAATTTGCTAAAAATATCAAATATTGTCAATTAATTATGAAATTTGGTTTTCTAAATTTATTTTAGGTGTAGATTAATTTATTAATTTTATTTTAATTAAATAATAAGTGGAAATATGGATTCCTTAAGAAAATGCCTTGTTTGGGCTAAAATTAATCTAATTTTTATAAATATTAGAGTATATTGTTTCAACCTCAATTTTTGTATGTAATAACACCTAATATATATATATATATATTTTTAATTTTGGTAATAAGAATTTTCTAAATTAAGCATGTTTACTATTTTTTATAATTATTTTGAATAAAATTGTCAATTTTACTAAATTATTAAAATAATTAGTTTTTGATGAAATTAATGAATGATCCTTACATGTTTAGACTTTTGGATGTTTACAATGATATTTAGAATATTTAATTTTTATCTCACTCATAAATTTATTTATTTTCCTTTATTTTCAATAATTTTGAGCTAAAACCGTTATTTTCGTAAAAATAGATAATAGCCAATTTAGTATAATTGATGATTAATAACTAAACTACATATTTTTATGAGTCTATAGGATTTTTCGTGAAATTAATCAGGCTCACATACTATTTATTATGTATTTTCCTAGTATAAATCTATATATTAGCTTAATATATAATATAGTAACTAGTATTATTAGAATGTTTATTAAATCTATGTCAAATGAACGCTTTAGGCTATAATTAGTGTTATTAGACAAGTTTGGAAAGTATAATTTTTAAAGTTTTTAGTCTAGTACTAAAGCTTACTCGGATCAATTACAAAGTTAAGATAACGTACAGTCGAGTCATAATGAGAAAAGAGTATTTTTGGGTTTTTGAGAATATTGATCAATCTTTTTTCTTAAGATATATTAATAGTACCCGAAATAAAGATCATGATGACATAAAGTTTACGGAAATGAGTAAGATATGATCAAACGAAGTTTAAAAATGTGGAAATGAAAGCTTATAACAGTTCAAGTTCGACCCATACTTGATTTGAAGATTGTGTTATATTTTCACAAGTGTAAGATATAAGGAAGGACCACGTCGTGAAGTTTAGAATTTTGCGCTATTACTAAGACCAGGTAAGTGAATCTAACCTATGCTTAGAGTAGATATATTGTTACTCATAATACTGTGTTTTGTTTTATGTTACGTTGATTGAATATGGACATATCTTAGTTGAATTGATATGCTACTATAATAGATGCTGGTGTTGTGATTTTGAATGATAGTAACTATATTCTGGTTAAACTGTTATGTTGCCATGTTGGCCAATGATATGTGTTACAAATGATTATGCTCACTAGGGAAGTTGAGTGATTGCTAACTCAATCTTCTAAGTGTTCACTTAAGTGAACCCTAAGTGAGATACTAGAATTCCGTTAGGAAGAGTTCAAAAACTAGAATAAAATCATTGGGTTGAATAAAACTAGAAGACTGATTGTACTGATTGATATTCTTGAGTTACTATTGCATATCATGGCATAATATGGCACAAAAAGGGACTTATAGGTCAGAAATTTTAGAATGAGGCTTCTAAATAATCATGAAAAAAATATGGTTTTATAAACTCAGTTTTTGGAAGCATATAGATTGGATTGCCTGAACATTACAACTATTTTGATTGTCAAATTTGATAGACTATAGTGTATGGTCTAATTTAGTAGTATTTTGATTTAGTGAACTACAGTGTGTAGTCTAATACTGTAAAGTTGGGGGTCCTACTCTTAAGCAGCTCCTTATTGCCCTTTTTTTTATAATGGTAGACTACAATGTATAGTCCAATTTGGTAGGGGTCCTATTCCTAGGCGGGTCCTTATTGCCCTAGGTTCTTAAACGTTGTATCCAGATGCTTAGCTATGTCGACTAACTGGAAGAAGTTTGGAAGGCATAGGATATTGGTATTGATGTATGCCACTTGCATGAGCATTGTATGTTGTATAGCTAGTAGTAAATGCCCCATTAGGCAAATGCATATGTAAAGTTGAACCTGCGGGTTATGATTGAAATGTTTCAATTGTGATATGTAATATTGTCTATATTATGTTGTTTGTTTTCCACGTTCACTTAGCTTTAGTAGTTGAGAGGATAAAACGTTTTACCCTTGGTTAACTTTATCATAAAGGGCCCAATGCTAAGGAGGGACATATATATTCTGAGAGTATGAGTCGGAGTTAGCAACTTTTGTATAGAGCTTATACTAAGTCAAAAATCTTATTATTGTAAAGATGATAAAGGAAAAAGCTGGTTTATGTTTTGATGTAAATATTATATTGTACACATAAGTTGTAATATGAAATCCAACTGAACTCCAATATAGAAACCCCTTTATTATGTAAACAATGTTGTCTTTTGATAAATGAGTAGGTTGAGTTAAGTTTTCAATAGGTATTCTGGTATGATGGTGCATCCCGTGCTCTGCCGAGATGTGATAAGCATATTTATAAAAATACATGTATATTCATATAGTATATTATGCTATATTATTTCCTTTTATAGCTTAATTAATTTATCTCTAGGATTTCGTCGCATTTTTGGCTTGATTTTAAGAGTTCCAATGAGTTTTACGTTATATTGAATAATTACACTTCTAAAGCTAAAATTAGGTTTTTAGGATATTATTTTTAAGATCTAACTTTACTAAGTTACTTGAACTAACTTTTTTAACCTAGTCATAAAATTTGGACTTAATCGGAGAAGTTTTCTCAAAAGCCCTAAATTTAGGTACGATTATCCTAAATACGACTTTAAGGACTCACATAAAGTAAATCTTAACTATTATGATTATATTCTTGATATTTTATTATATTTTTTACTTCCAAGCCTATGAGAATTCCTCAATTAGGGTTACTATATTCGTCATAAGTTTCTAGCATAATCAAGTTACCCTTCTAACTGCCTTAGGTCAATTGTTGACTCTAATTGTACAAGAATAGGGCCTTGCCCTAATATTTAGATGTTCATGTCCTAATTGCTAATTTTTAGGATATCACATATATACATTTATATCCTCTTTAGTTACAAATGAAGCATTTTGAGTAGATGTTTTTATCCTTATTGGTACCATAGAAGTGAGGTTAGTGAAATTCATAAGCATATAATTCATTGGAGTTGAATTCATAGGGGTAAGGTATACAAATTCAACAATTGTAAACGTGGGGTGGCAAGTGAAGACGACAAACCTCCAATCCAAATTCCCTAATTTATCATTTGAAGTGGGGTATTCTGTATAGTTACAGGCTCCACTATAGGAAGTTGTTGCTCAGCTTTAGGAGCATCTTGCTCACCAGTAACCGGGGGATTAAATAGTTGAGGAGTTGTTGTAACATGTTACACCACATTAGAGGGACTTAAAGTAGTTACCCCTTGTTGTTCCATAGTGAAAGTAGCTAAAACAAGTACACACTAAGTAAACATCACCTTGAGTTCATTTAGATTTTGATTAGTTTATTGGAGCTCTCACGTTAGTTGTGCATTGTTAGGGATGCCTTCTTAAGTACCATCTCCTTGATTCATACCTTTCACTGGGGGCATTTTTTAGTTGTTGGTGATGATAGTACCATCTTGCTCCTGATTATTACTATCTATAAGATTAGTAGGTCCCTGTGTGAAGGCACTACAATACAAGTATCAAGTCTTCCTCCCTAGTAGAGTCGCCATAAATGTAGGGTCGGGGTTTGAATGTAAATGTCACATGTGTTTTATATGATAGATGCGTTACGGGTGACTAAGGAAATAACTTGAGTAATTTATTTAGGATGATTAAGAGAGAAGTGTAGGCGATCTCAAGATAAGTGGAGGAGTACAAATGCATCAAACTCTACTATTGATGAGGAGTATGAAAGTATTTTTGATTAAAATGCTCAAGTATTTAATCCTTCATGGTCAAAATCTAACAAAGTAATAGCATTCATGCCAATTCTCTTCTATCCAAATGAGGAAGGGAAAAGGGTATTTATAGAGAATGGCCCTTGATCTCATCCATTGGATTGTGATGACAATCAAGGTTTAGAATTAATTCCATCCTTTTAGGCAAAAATGGCCTTATTTTATTAGTGTAAGCTAAGTTGACAAAGGTTGAATCAAATAAACCGATCTAACAAGCCCTACTTAGATCCCACCATACCAAAACTCCCTTGATCATCTTAAATGTATGTATAGGGTTGATTTTTTGAGTCATATCACCTTAGTACAAAAATTTAAGTCCATTTTACTTATTGGGCTCAAGACTTATGGATCAAATTTATCTCTCTAGAACAATATGTTGGTCGACATGTCCATGTCCACTAAAAATAATTATCTCACTAAAGACAAGTTTAGATAATAGCCTTAAACTATCACTAATATTATATCAATATTATTAACTTATGACTACTCTATTTAATTTATGGATCTTCATGGCATATATAAATATCACAACAATGCCATATATTAATGATAAGAACAATAATAATGATAGTAAAATGAAATAATCTACATTTCAGAATTTTAAAATGCGCCAAAACTATCTTAGTAAATTATTGACAAACTTACATTTAATTGGACTATCAATGTTATTAAGAAGGTTCAATAATCATAAAAGCAAAATGAAATAATCTAAATTTCATGATTCTAAGGTATAACAAAATAAGAAAGGAAAAATTACATATTAGAGGATGAAACTTAGTATTAGGTTTAAATAGAAAAATGAATTTTCTTTTTTTAATGTTCAAAAAAAGGAAATTTTTTTTTTAATAGTATTGTATAAATATAAGATGACATTATAGCTCCAGTATAACATTTTGGTGATATGGTAAGCTAAATATACAAAAATATCTTGTCCTCTATTTAATGTGACATTATTAATTTGCAACACTTTACATAATGCATATTGTATTTGCACTACTTAGATAACATTTGTTATCAATTTAAACAATATATATATATATATTATTTTAATTTAACCTAAAATGTCAATCTTTTGAAGTGTGACTTTCCATCTAATAAACAAACATTGGAAAAAAAGCTCGAGATGCAAAGGAAGTTTGATTAATAAAGAAACATTTGAAGGTTAAGGACAATTAAGAGCATAGAAAAGCAAAAAGTAAAAATCTAAGGATGAAGAAAGGCCCCATCAATTCTCTTTGAAATTTTCAAAATGTGGAGTTTTTTGTAAACTTTTCCATTTTCTTTCTTATTTAAAGTTGGTTAAAGTGAAACTATAGATGAGGATTATAGGTCAAGGGCTTACGTTTCATTTTAGACTAACTTTAACGCAATGGATTGCCATAAAGGTGGAGGATTTGCAGGAGGGGCAATGTTACAATTTACACATCAACTTTATTGTTTGTTACAATTATAAGCTTCTGACTTGTCTAATTATACACCCAATTGAAAATTTAGTTGTCATCATTTACACTTTAGTTAACTCTAATTCACATCGTTGGTCTAGTCAACATGATAAGCTAATAAGGTGGTTGCTTATCACCTTAAGAAGGTCATACGGCTCCTTAATGTTACGGTTAGCCACTTACAGCTGCTAATAGGTCATGTGGCCTACATTTTTGAATTAGTTTGAGACCCATTGTTTTGGATAGATGAGCTATGATACGGATTCTGTGGATGAACATACAAACCCAATATTACACATAACCAAGGGGTGGGTTTGTGTCATGAGATGGCTTAAAAAGAAAATGAAAGTTGAGGTTAAGCAGGGATTCCTATGCACCAACAATAGATATGACACACCAACGCCTTACACAAGCTTGGGTTACACTTGATATGACGTACAAGTATGGTCGGAGGTCACTTGCCACTAATCCATGCTCAAATGGGCTAGATAAAAGTAGTTTAAGAGTAAGTAGAAGGATACTTAGTTCAAGAGTAAAAGTTTTGTGTATTCATTATATGATTCGTTATGCGGCTATTACAATATACAAATATTTATAGTACCTAGTTAGGGTAAGTCCTAAATTATAGAAGTGGATCCTTACTTGCTAAACAAAAGGAGAATAATTTATAGGGGAAGCATGAAATTGTGTAAAAGAATATCCTTTGTCAGAAAGGATAGTGCGTGCACATTTTACTTAGTCTGTGGTCCTAATAACACTACGAATCGAGTAGGGGTAGGCTTTGATTAGGTCTAATCGGCATCGGTAGTTCAATAGCTCTAATTGCTAGGATTGGACAAGGGTTAGCTTAGGGATAACTCACATTCGGGTCGACCTCGAATGGTCTACTCCTAACAATTGTCAACTTGGATTGGGTAGAGTGGAGATGGTTGTTTTCTTGATTTGATGCTTGGACTAGGGTGTTATAGAGGGGTCGGCTTGATACTTCAATAGTCCCTTGGATGGTATAGAGAGAGAAGTAGCTCGGTAGATCAAACTAAGGCAAACATTGCTTCTCAACATTTAACTTACCTCGGACAACTTAGCATACCATCTAAGAAAGCCCTTAAGCTCGAGAGAACGTGATTGATCCTTGATCCCTATCATCCCCTCCGAGTTGTTTGAGATTTGGGATCAAATCTGGTTTAGCTCCAAGTTTCTCATCCTTGGGAGTATAAGGTTAGAGATCGGCAATGTTGAAGGAGTTTAAGACTCCATATCCTTTAGGTAATTCAATCCTAGGATTGATCTCTTCCTTAAGTTTGGGAATCGTTCCTTGCTAAGATGTATCCAGACCAAATTACCTAGTTAAAATTCTCCCTTCTTCTATCCTTGGCTTCACTTCTCAAGCTTGGTATCAGCTTGGCTCAACTGTTCTCCAGCCTTTTAGTGCATAGCTTTGATGGCCTTAACTCTTTCAACGGTTGGCCAGTCATCATCAAGCTTCGATTAGAGTACTTGATCTATTGGGAGCTCGGGGTTAAACCCATAGGTAACCTTAAATGGAGACATGTTTGTTATATTATGGGTGGTCCTATTGTAGGCAAACTCAATGATTGGTAGACATAGATCCCAATCAGTTATGTTTCATCCAATAGCAACCTATAGCGAAGTTCCCATGGTTTTATTAACAACTTCAATCTATCCATCGGTCTATGGATGGTAGGACATGCTATACAATACTTAGCTCCTATTCACCTCTATAGTGTTCTCCAAAAGTGACTTATGAACTTTGGGTCTCGATCCAAAACAATGGTTCTAGAAACTCCATGAAGTTTGATTATTTCCCATAAGAAAAGAGAAGAAATAGCCAAAGTGTCATTAGTTTTGGAACAAGGCACAAAATTTGCCATCTTGCTAAATCAATCCATAACCATCATGATGGAATCCTTCCCTTGGGACGTCTTCGGCGATCCTAACATGAAGTCCATACTTAGCTCAGACCATGGTTTAGTTAGGACAGGCAATGGTAGATAATGTCCTTGCTCAACTTGGCTCTTTACCTTTCAGCATGTTGCACACTTCTCCAACACAGATTGTATGTCTCTCATCATTCTCGACTAAAATAATCTTGTAGATAATACTTCATGGGTTCGGTACTGGCTAAAGTATCCTATCAATCCTCCTCCATGCACCTCACGCATTAGTAGTTCTCTTGTGAATCAGGTCAGGATACATAGCCTCCTCTTCCTGAATAAGTATCCGTCTTCCCTATGATAGTTATCTAATGTTTGTCCTTCCTTATATTGAGCATAAATAGGACCAAAGGATGGATCCTCAACATACAAATTTTTTATGGTTGAAAAACAAAGTAGCCTTGTTTGTAGCTTGATACAAGGCAAGTGCACCTATCAGTTTTAATATAGCAAATGCAAGTCTAAATCGATCCCTCAGAGACTTCGAGTACTAATATTAACCTTAGCTCTATTATCTAACTGAAAAATTATGATGAGTTAAGTGAATTAAAAATACTAAAATTAAAAATTAACCTAATTATGAGACTTGATTAAGTAATTTAGAAAGCAATAAAATTAAGAACGACTTCAAGAAGACAAATAACGTATTTAGGAATTATTTCTCCTAGTATTTAACATGTGGCCGCTTAAAATGTATCCAATTCAATCTCTACCATTCTTGACCGGAGGAATTCACAATTAAAGTTAATACCTTTTTCAAGCATATTAACCCTAATCCTAAATTATTTATTGGAATCTCTTCACTTAGTAATATAATTTAGAATCGCATTAATGTATAATGAATTCCTACACAAAAGAACAACTTTTCAAAAGAAACATGTATCTTATCTCTAAGTACACATGTAATTCTTTCCAATTATGTTAAGATCTCATTACAAATGTGATTTCTCAATCATCATGCATAATATCATAGATTGATACCATAGAAATATCAATTAACAATTAAGATACATAATTGAATCGAGAAAAGATAGAAACTTTATTGAAAATTATCAATAAATCTAATAGTCACATGAAACCTTAGGTTCCACAATTCTAAATATAAGAATTTTAAGCTATCATAATGAAACTAAAAATGAATTGCAGCAAAATCAAGAAATAAAACATGAAAAACCCCTTTTGTTGATGAAAAATCTCTTCAATCTTGAAGTTGGGTGTTTCTTTCACCTTTTGCTCCTCCTTCTCTTCAAGTCTCTTCTCTTTTGAATGTCCAAAGTTATGTGCAAAACCCTAGTATGTCCTTTTATAATGTACTGTAAAGTTTCTTTTTTCGTCACCAGACATAGCTTGGGATACAGTTGTGTCTCTAAGTCATGTAACTTTCTGAACTTGGCAAATTTTAATGCATGGACACAGCTTGGGGATACAGTTGTGTCCTAGATTGTGTAACTTTCTAACCAAAATTCCTATTGTTTATGTAACTTCAAAACTTCGTAACTCATTCATTTGAACTCCAAATTGAGTGAAACTTGATTCCTTTTCTTTGTTTTCAATTTGACAACACGTTCAAACCTTGAAATCAAAATTTTACTTAATTAAGTATCAATTTCTTTTTTAAAAAAAAAAACAAAGATGTAAGGGAAATACTATAAAATCACCACATGAAATGTATATAAAATAAGAGTTATCATAGCTCGATCAGAAGGGTATGTCGTCTCGATAAGGCATTGGCCACTACGTTGTTTTTTCCATTCTTGTGTTTTATGACATAAGAAAAACCTTCTATGAAGTCGACCTATTTGGCTTGCCTCCAAGACAACTTAGGTTGGCTCTTAAGATACCTCAAGGATTCATGATTGATGTAGATTACAAATTCCTTAAGCAGCAGATAGTATTGCCATACTGTTGGGCCTTGGATTAAGGAGTATAACTCCTTATCATAGATAGAATAGTTGAGTGTAGCTCCTCGAATTTTTTCGCTGAAGTAAGCAATAGGTCAACCTTCTTACATTATCACAACACCTATGCCTAGTTTAGATGCATTACACTCTACTTCAAACACTTTGTCAAAGCTCAGTAGAGCTAAGACAAGGGCTGTAGTTAGCCTCTCTTTCATTTCCTCAAACCTCCTCTCCTCTTTCACTCCCCATTTAAATTTAATGCTCTTCTTTGATAGTTCAGTAAGTGCAGCCGTAATGGTACTGAAATTCTTTATAAATCTACAATAAAACGATGCTAGGCAGTAGAAACTTCTTATGTCTACAGAACAGGTCAACTTAGGCCATTCTATGATCGCTTTTATTTTCTCATCATCGACTCGGATGCTACCTCTACACAACAAACCCTAAGAAGATTACCTTGGATCGATAAAAGTCACACTTTTTCAGATTAGAATAGAGCTATTTAGCTTAGAGTTTTGCAAAGACTCTTCAGTGATGCTCTTGGTGAGTCTCCAGGTTAGGACCATATACCAAAATGTCATCAAAATAAACTATGACAAACTTTTTTATTAATTTTCAGAGCACATGATTCATCAAGTGCATAAATGTGCTCAGCGCATTAGACAATCCAAATGGCGTTATAAGCTATCCATATAAACCATGTCATATCTTAAATGCGGTCTTCCATTCATCACCCTCATACATTCAAATTTGATGGTATCCAGACTTAAGGTCAATCTTAGAGAGCACTCTTACTTTACTTAATTCTTCTAGCATGCCATTAAGCTTGGGTATAGGATACCTATACTTAATGATGATTTGATTGATCGCTTGGCTATCCATACACATCCTCTAAGAATCATCAATTCTATGATTTGTTCTTATTTCCAATCATGAACTTCCTTGCAAATTTTATTATGATACGTGATTTTATTTTAATTTTCGTGGCTAGCTAAGTTTTAATTGTGAGAAATTGATAAAATCTTAGATAATTAAGATGATAATTGTAGTCATGTTATAAGGTTAATAGATATGCGGTTAATTCATGATTACAATTTCTATAATTTCAATTATAATTCTTTAGTGGTTATAATCGTTAGAAGCACTATTGATACGGGAGTTGATATATTTGTTAGAAATTCTTGATTAAACTAATTAGCTAATGTGGAAGTGGCGTTAATTAGATTATTTAGAAATTATCTAGGGATTAATGCAGTGTCTCAAGTTAATTATTTGCTAAGATATTAAGGATAATTAATTTAGGGCATTAGTCAATCATAGCATCCGGAGATGTATGATTGTAATTTAAAGTCTACTATTAATTGGAGATGCAAGAGTTGACCAATTAATTTAAGGTTTAAGTCCTTAATTTCAAGGCATGATAATTTCACTTAAATGACCAAATAGTTATTAATCTATATAACTTAATGATAATTTGATTTGCACAACTAGGGTAGATTTTGTTTTTCCCACATTCTCAATTGATTGTTTCGTTTAAGATATATTTTAGTGATTTTCTTTGTGACAGTTTTAGGGTAATTATTAGATTAGTTAATTCATAATCTCAATTCAGTTACCTAAATATTGATAAGAGCTATAACAGGTTTAGTAATTTCATAGTCCTCAAGGGTTTGACAACCTTACTTACTCTTTATTACTTGATTCTGACATAGTATAATTGCTGGAGTATTTGATAAAGGCATATTTTTCATATTTTAAAGTGCAAATTAAGATAGAATTATTATTGATTTTATAGAAATCATTAAGAAATGGTACTTAATTATTTTCATTTGGACATTTCAAGAATTAGAGGATTCAAGAGTAGAATTATGGATGATTTAGAGGAATTTTAAGCAAAGGAACGAAGTTTGAATCAACACACTCAAGATGGAATTAAAGGCAACTGGCCTAAAAGTCGTCCTACAATGAACACTGGTGGCCCTTGATGTCTATGCTGCTAGCTTACAAGCCAATCTTACACTTACATAGTTAACCTTCATGAAAAAAGAAGCTTCACACAAGTCAACCTTAATTTTTCTTATAAATAGCTTATGTTTCATAGTTGAGAGGACTTAGAGGTTTTTATCAAACTCTCGAACACACTTTCCTTAGACTTAGAGAGTCATAGAATAGTTTTTAGTTAGTTCTTGAAGAATTCTTCAGGAGAATTGATTAGATCATTGAAAAGAATTTGCTTTTTCTATGGGGACCAATTTAAAGTTGCAATTAAAGATTATCTTTTTCAATATAGAATTGGTGATATCTATTTCAATTATTCTTATGCAATTCTATAAATTATTTATGTTTTCAACTATGAATTTCTTTGCAATTTCAATTAGTATTTATGTTTCTGTTTCCAAATCCATGGTTAGTTAAATTTATTTGTGGGAATTGATGAAACCCTAGATAGCTAAGATGATGATTGTGTTCATGTTATAGGACTAAGAGATATATGGATGATTTATGATTGCAATTTCTATGATTTTGATTATAATTGTTAGAAACCCTAATAATACTGGAGTTGATATAAGGTTTGTTGGAAATTCTTAGTTGATTTGATTAATCAATGTATAAGCAGAGTTAATTGAATTAATTAAAAATTATTTACAAATTAATGCAATGTTTGACGATTGATTATTCACTAAGACATTAGGGATAATTGATTTAGGACATTAGATAATCATAGTATCGAGAGATATGTGATTATAATTTAGAGTCTACTGTTAATTGGAAGATGTGGGAGCTGACTAATTAATTAAGAGTTTAAATCATTAGGTTTTAAGGTATAATAATTTCACTTGAATGACCATATAACTATTAATCTATATAACAAATAACAATTTGATTGGCATAATCTAGGGTAGATTTTGTTTTCTCACAATTCTTAATTGATTGCTTAGATTTTAGATATTTCATAGTTATTTGCTTTTCAATAGTTTTAGAGTAATTATTAGATTAATTAATTTAATTTTGATTGCCTAAATATTGATAAGAGTTAGTATAGGATTAGTAATTTTTCAATCCTTGAGGGATCGACAACCTTACTTTCTCTATATTACTTGATTCCGACCCAGTATACTTACTAGAGTATTCGCGATTTACTTTTATATACATATTTTAAGCGAATTAGTATTTACTATATTTTTATATATCTATTTTGAGTAGATCAAGTTTTTGGCATCGTCGTTAAGGATTGGAAATATTAAACCTCTTTGTTGTGTTGGTAATTTAGGTACACTTGATAATGTGTGTTGTTTCTTATTCTCTTTGCAGGTGTTTTATGTATAGGAGTAGAAGTACTGGAATTCTACCTATAGATTCTAAAATAAAGCGTACCTTGCATCAGTTGAGGAGAGAGAATAGAAGAAGGAGAGAAGTGCAAGAAGTTGAGTGGTAGGCAACAAGAATGATAATCAAATACAAGGTGTTCCTAGAGCACTTCGAGACTATATAGTACCTACTGTTATGGGTTCTACCATAAAGAGGCCTACCGTTCAAGAAAAAAACTTTGAATTGAAACCATCACTCATTCAGATGGTCCAGTCAAATTAGTTTAGAGGATATCTAAATGAGAGTCCTAACGAGCATATTGCAAGATTCCTCCAATACTACAATACAGTGAAGATGAATAATGTTACAGATGAGGTCATCAGATTACAGCTCTTTCCCTTCTCACTAGGGGATAAAGTTAGAGCTTGTTCTATTCACTACCATAAGAGTTCATTACCGCCTAGGCTGACCTCTCATCCAAAATTTCTAAGGAGATTTCCCCCACCAGCGAGGACTGTAAAACTGATGAACGATATCACCAACTTTATCAAGTTTAGTGGTGATTCACTTTATGAGGCATAGGAGAGATTTAAGGAGGCAATTAGAAAATGCCTACATCATGAATTGCCAGATAATCTCCTGATTGAGATTTTCTATCTCAGTCTAGATGAGACATTGAGGTCTTTAGTAGATGCTATACCTAGAGGTACTCTAATGGGTAAGACTTATGATGAAGTAAGTTCACTGATAGAAAAGATGGCCTCTAGTGCACATAATTGGCAAAACAAGAGAAGTAAGTCAAGAGTTGCATTAGTTAATGACAATGACACTAACTCACCACCCAGGTAAGTAGATTCACCCCAACCTAGTCTTTTAATGCTAATCACATTGCCTTTTGTAAGAAATGTTCAAGACCACATGTAACTCTTGAGTACCGATCTGGGAATCCCTTAGCTTCATCTAGTAGAGAGGAGGTGAACTTTGTCAACAATTTCTAGCAGTGTAACCAGGACCTTATTTGAACACATACAATCCAAGGTGGCGTAATCGTCCAAATTTCTTATGGAGGAGTGAGAGCAATACATTTAAACTACAGCTTGGATTCTAGAAGTAAGATCCTACTCAAAATGCTCCACCTTAACAGAATTAGTCTAGAATGGAAGAGTTCATGTTGAGTTATATGTAAAAGATTGACACTATGTTATAGAAACAACAAGCTACCATTCAGAATTTAGAGAATCAAATTAATCATATTTCTCAACAATTGAGTAATAGACCATCAGGGTCTTTAGCTAGCAATACTGAAGAGAATCCTAAAGGTATCAATGCAATAATGTTCAGGAGTGGTAAGGAAATAGAAACAGTTGATAGATAAGTTGGAGAAAAGGAGGAGAACCCAAAGAAAGGAAGAGGGAAGCAAGAGGTAGAGGAACCAAAACAGAAGTCATTAGATATGAAACCGTATGTTCCTTTTATCCCTTTCCTAAGAAGACTGAAACAATAGCAGCTTGATGCCCAATTTACTAAATTCTTAGAAGTTTTTAAGAAGTTACAAATCAACATTCCTTTTGTAGAGGAGCAAATGCCTTCATATGCCAAATTCATGAAGGATCTACTCACTAAGAAGAGAAAGATTGATGGGAATGAACCTGTTATGCTTAAAAGGGAGTACTCTATGATCTTATAGAAAAATTTATCCAGCTTGCCGAGAAAACAAAGAGATCAAGGGAGTTTTGCTATTCTTTTCACTATAAGGAATTTTCATTTTGATAAAGTTCTTATTGATTCTAGTGTAAGTATAAATTTAATGCCTTTGTCTATTTTCAGGAAGCTAAGACTCAGAGACTATAAGGAGACTCATGTCACTTTGCAACTTGCTGACAGGAGTATCAAATAACTAAGAGGTATTGTAGAGAATGTCCTAGTAAAAGTAGATAAATTTATCTTCCCAATTGACATTATAATCCTGAAAATGGAGGAAGATAGAGAGGTACCTATGATCTTTGGCAGACCGTTTCTTGCAACAGGTAAGGTATTGATAGATGTGGAATAGTGTAAGCTTACTTTAAGAGTTATGGATGATGAAGTAACTTTTAATGTTTATGAAGCCATAAAAAATTTTGATGATTGTAAATCATGTTACACTATTGATGTTATTGATGAGATTACTTGTGAGTCCATATAAGACAAAGCAGGAATGGATATCATGGAATTAATTCTTAAGGATCTAGATTATTGGAGAAATGACGATAAGCTTAAGGAAGAATGTAAGGAACAGGTGTCAGAAATCAAAACTCGATACTATAAGGAGCTAGGGACCAGCGAGAAAAAGCCAGTACCAACATTGATACAACCCTCGATGTTTGAACTTAAAGCATTACCTAGTCATTTGAAATACGCTTATCTTGAAACAAATGATTCTTTGTCATTAATCATTTCCTCTTCTCTGACAAGTAATTAGGAGCAACAACTCCTAGGAGTTCTGAAAGAGCATAAGGAAGCCATTAGGTGGACCATTGTTGATATTAAGGGAATTAGTCCTTTGATTTGCACTCATAAGATATTGTTGGAGGTTGAGTGCAAACCTATAGTACAACCAAAGGGACGACTTAACCCAACTTTTAAGGAGGAAGTAAAGAAAGAGGTGCTTACATTGCTAGATGAAGGTATTATCTACCTTATCTCAGATAATAAGTAGGTTAGTCCTATTCAGGTAGTGCCAAAAAAGGTGGTGTGACTGTAGTTAAAAACGAGCCCAATGAGTTAATCCTTACTTACATTGTGACTAGGTAAAGAGTTTGTATAGGTTATAGAAAACTAATGATGCCACCCGTAAAGACCATTTCCTCCTCCCCTTCATAGATAAGATGTTAGAAAAACTTTCAAGGCATGACTATTACTGTTTTATAGATGGTTATTCTAGTTATAGTCAAATTCATATAATACTCGAGGATTAGGAGAAAATCACCTCTACATGTCCTTATGGAACCTTTGCCTTTAGGAGAATGCTCTTTAGTCTATAAAATGTACCTACTACTTTCCAAAGATGTATGATGATTATATTTTTTTATCATGTTAGAAGATTTTATTGAAATAGTTATGGATGACTTCTCTGTTTTTGGAAAGTCATTTGAATCATGTTTGACTAATTTAAGCTGTATGCTTAAAAGACGTAAGGAGACTAATCTACTTTTGAACTAGCAAAAATGCCATTTTATGGTAAGAGAGGGAATAGTCTTACGTCATAAGGTGTCAAAAAAAGGGATTGAAGTTAACAGGGTAAAAGTGGAGATAATAGAGAAATTGTTGTCACCCACTTCAATCAAAGGAGTCAAGACCTTCTTAGGATATGCTGGCTTCTATAGGAGATTTATCAAGGACTTCTTTAAAATCTCTAGACCTCTTTATAATTTACTTGAAATGATTCTGCTTTTGTTTTTTATGACAGTTGTTTACAGGCATTTAATCTATTGAAGGAGAAGCTTATTTTGACACCAGTAATTGTTGCACCTGATTGGGAGCTTCCCTTCGAGTTACTGTATGATACTAGCAACTATGTTGTAGGAGCAATATTAGGGTAGAGGAGAGGTAAGTTATTTTATGTAATATACTATGCTAATAGAACCTTTAATGAGGCCCAAAGAAACTATGCTATAATAGAAAAAGAGCTTTTAGCAGTTATATTTACATGTGAAATGTTTAGGCCTTATCTAATAGGTTTTAAGATTATAGTATATACAGACCATGCTACTTTGAAATATTTATTTACTAAAGCTGATGTTAAACCTAAGTTAATCCGTTAGATTTTACTACTATAAGAATTTGACCTTGAAATCAAAGATAAAAAGGGAACTGAAAATGTGATTATTGATCATTTATCTTGTTTAGAATCTAATAGTTTAAAGCCACCCATTAATGAAAAGTTCCTTGATGAACAGTTATATGTAGTAGAGATCCAAGGATTACCTTGGTATGCTGATATAATCAACTACCTAGTCAGCAAAATGATACCATACGGTTACTCATTTCAAAAGAAAAAAAAGTTTTTACATGATGTGAAATATTATCTCTTGGATGAACCGTATCTGTTTAAATGTTATGCTGACAAAGTAATTAGACATTGTGTGCCTGAAACTAATTAGCTTAGTATAATTCAACACTGTCATTCTAAGGAAGCAAGAGGCCATTTTGGTGTAGAAAGAGCTGTAGCTAAGATCTTATCTTGTAGATTTTATTGGCCCAGTTTGTTTAGTGATTGCAGAAACTATGTTATGTCTTGTGCTAAATGCCAAATGACTATCAATATTTCTAGGAGACATGAATTGCTACAAAATAGCATCCTGGTAATTGAGCTTTTTGATGTATGGGGAGTGGACTTCATGGGTCCATTTCCCTTATCCTTTTCAAATAAATATATACTTCTTGTTGTAGATTATGTGTCAAAATGGATAGAAACAATTGCTCTACAAACTAATGATGCTAGGGTTGTAATTAAATTTATGATAAAGAACATATTTTCAAGATTTGGGGTATCCAGAGCTATTATAAGTGATGGGGGATTGCATTTTTGAAATTGGAAATTTGAAAAATTATTATCAAAATATGGAGTTCGTCATAAAATTACTACCCCTTATCATGCACAAACTTATGGACAAGTTGAGGTGTCCAATAAGGAAATAAAGCATATCCTAGAAAAGACAGTCAATACATCTAAGAAGGATTAGTCTTTAAAACTTGATGATGCATTGTGGGCTTATAGGACTGCTTTTAAAACCCTTATAGAAATGTCTCCATACACAATTGTTTATGGTAAATTATGTCACTTACCTATAAAGCTTCATTACAAAGCATACTAAGCCATATAATACCTTAACTTTGATTTACAAGCTGCAAGAGAAAAGTGGTTGCTCCAATTGAACTAGTTGGATGAGATTAGAGAAAAAGCGTATGAAAATACTAAGATTTACAAGGAGAGAGCCAAGTAATGGCATGATAGGAACATCTAACAACGGGTGTTTTTGCCTGGTCAAAAAGTTTTATTATACAACTCCTAACTAAAGTTGTTCCCAGGTAAGTTAAAATCTCGATGGTTTGGGCCATTTGAGATAGCTAATGTTTTTCCTTATGGTATAGTTGAGTTGAAGGCATAAGACAACCATACATTTAAGGTAAATGGTCACCTTGTCAAACATTATTTTGGAGGGGAAAATATGGATAGTAACGCCACTATCATGGCTAGTGCAAACCTAATTTAAGAGTCGGGAAAGTCAGGCTAGCGACTATAAACTGAGTGCTTCATATGAGGTAACCCATGTCTAACCAAATTAATTATTTTATTTTATTATATTTTTTATTTATGCAAAAAATAATTAATTAAAGGCCGGCCATTTTAACTCAAGGTTGCCGACCTCTAGGTGAAAAAAAGAAGAAGAAGAAAGAGAACGTGCTTACTTTGAAATCTAAGGCCGACATTTTAAATTCAAGGTTGCAGGCTTTCCCATTTATGTTGGCCATGTACGCCGCCGGCATATAGATGTAGGTGGTTAACGTATGTGCTACTATATAGTACACATTGGTTCATTTTTTTCTCTCTCCTCATTCATTTGTCTTCCTTGACCTTAACCTCTTCATATTCCCTCTCTTTAGCTCTCTCACACATATTTTCCCTTTCCCTAACTCTCCCCTACATACCTTCACTTCATCTTCATCTTCTCACTTCACATTAGCTTATTCCTTTTCAAATATGTTCCTCAACTCCACAATGCCAAAAAGCTCTAACCCTAGAGAAAGAAGCAAAAGATTACTGCCACTTCATCTTCAAGAACCCTAAGCAAAGACTTGCTGTCACACCAAGATTATGCTAAAGAGCTAAAGAAGAAGCTGCAAAGGATGACATTCATGAATCACCAATATTTGGATTGGACCCTATTGCAAGATTATGGGATGGATGAGAGGATTCAGCAAATTGTGGTAGGCAAGACTTGGTTCAAATTATTTAAGATCAAGGAACTCACATTCAAAAATGTCACAATTGAGTTCTTATCCACTCTGTAGTTAGCTAAAGATGAGAAAATGCCCACTATTACCTTCCAAGCATATGGAGATATTCATATGATAGACCTTAAGCAGATTGGTTTCTTTTTGGGCTTATATGATGAGGAAGAGGTAGATCTACCAAACTCTTGGCCTAATGATATGACTACTAAAAGATTCTGGTACTAAATGATTTAACCATGGCGAGATGACTTTGTACCTTCCAAGTCTCTTGCCACTACTTTTGTAGCAATAAAGCACAAGCTGCTCCACCACATTCTCGCCTACATCATCAACTGTAAGAAAACTAGCTACACTAAGGTAACAAGTTTTGATATGTTTTATCTTTACAGCTTGATTTCTGGATACTAGATTAATCTTAGGGTAGAAGTAGCCAATTTCATTTATAGAAAAATATAAGGACTCAAGTTATTTTTTGTGGAGGATATATCACAGTATTGGTAAAAGGAATGGGGATTTTTCAGTAACTTAAAAGGGATGAAGGTATTACATGCAAGCTAATCTTAGTTGTACCCCTTAGGAGTTGGGGTTGTTTAAAATAGAAAATAGGCCAAATCTAGCTAATGAGGAAGATGTTCTTAAAAACCTTCTTGCTAAAAGAGCTTCCACATCCTATCCTCCTCCTCCAATTAATGGTTATGAGTAGCTAAGCGTAGAGAATAGGGAAGTTAGGGAGGAAATCTGAAAAGAGTTGAAGAAGAACAAGAAGTTTAGGACTACTTTGTTTGACATGCTAAAGTTCGCTATATCTTGCTTTTGGCCAGTAACTGCAAAGTAGCTACACTATGAGACTTCTAATGAGGAGACCAATAGGACAAAGCGAGACAACTAGAGCCCTTGTGCGCTTTCTGATGTTTTCTATATTATTTCCTATTTTTTTTCCTTTTCTTCTCTTTTATTTTATTTTTTACTTTGCTGTTAGTTTATTTCTTTTTAGTATCCACTTAATTGGGTAGACTCTAGATACTAGTTACTACTTTACTTTTAAGTAAACTTTCATCTTATATTTGCTCTATTATCTTTCTTCGTGTTTGTAGCAATAGGGCTGATCTAAATTAGATGATCCTCTTAATGATATCATGATTGGAATTGTCCTTTATTGCTGATAACTTAAAACCAGGGAAGTACCAGTTTTCATTTTCTATGATTTTCTTCATTCCCTATTGTACACCAAATTGGAGACAGTATGGACATTATCTATTCTAAAGTGTGATGAAGGGAATTTGGGAAATGGAGCTTGAATTAAATGTCATGACATCTAATGCTTGTTTTTGTTTATAAATGGTTATTCTTCCTTATCACCTTAAACTTTATTTATCCTTAAGTATTCGGCAATTTTTAGGCAAAAAATTTTGCTTTCTTGTTTAAAATCTAAAGATTGTACAAAGAAAATTATTGATAGCATTTGTTTGTGATTTGCTTGAATAATTGACTTACTAAGGTGTTGTGATTTTTGTACTTAGTTAAAATTAATTAGTTAAATCTTTAGGAGCCTAATTTACTTAGTTTTTAGCTTTAGAATTTGAAGTTTATGAGTCGATCGAGTCCTTAAGTGAAAAATAAGTAAGTTCACTTCTATGTAAGTTTAATCAGTATATTTTCTTTTTAGTTGTTCTAGCAGCACTTTAACACTTAGTGAAAGAGGTAAGCGAAGCTTTGTACTTAGTTATAGAAATCAACCCCTTGGATCGATCATAAGAAGCCGAGCTAGAAGACTTCAAGGGCTTACACGAAAAATACTAGCTCTAAGCCATAGCCGAGATGGGGACTCCTATCCCGATCTAACCTCTTGCCGACCTGTCTATCAGATCCTCACATGTGTCTTATATGCTCCTACCCAACAGCGAAGTCCTAATCTAGAAGATAGCTCAAAACTAGCCAAGCCAAGCTACCGACCTGACCTATTGGTGCCTAACTTTAATTCAGCTAACTTCCTATCCAGACTTATTGACTCCCGACTTGATCCAGATTAGGTTGGCTCTTAACTACATCACTTCTTGTTTCTACCTATGTTATATCATACTCCTGACATCCAACCATCAAACGACACATGTTTTTTGACACAACACTCTAGAATGATTCTTTTTGTTCCGTACCGAATATTCTTTATCCTTTTTACCTCTTTTTAGTATAATTCATATAATGTGATTATAGAAATTACTCACTTTGAGCAACCTTAGTGTTCTTGTTATTCAACTCTTATCTATTCCCTTTAACAAGAAATAGTGGTGAGTGACCCTCCAATTCAAATCGATATGTTATATCCGGTGAATTGTAAGCCGAGTAGGATCGAGTGGTGAGTCATATCCACTCAGTAGTTGTCCGGACTTTGCTAACCTTTTTCCTGTTGTTTGTTTTGCTTTCTAGTAGTTCCTCTTTATGTGTTCTACCAGGAGATACATCACACTGTAGATAACTTCCTCTTTAGACAGTTCGGTTTATCTGTCCTCTTTTAGCTCCTTTACTTCTTCATTGCTGCTGTTCACTTTGACAGTCGGCATCTCACCTCAGATTATCATTGTTCTCCTGTTTGGACACTAAGTGGCCATGTGTCCAAATCCTTGGCATTTAAAACACTTGATCTCACTTGTCTTCTTACCTAAACTCTGGCCCTTCTCGAACTTCCTCGAGAGTTCCTTCTCCTTAACTCGGGTAGTCTGAGTAGGTTAGGTCTCAGTAACCTTACTTAGTTCCATTTGTACAGGTTTACTCAGAACAATTCAGCTACTACCTAGTTGGCTAACTGGTGGTTGAAATCTTCCTATTTGAGGCCTTTCTACCCACTAGGTAGCTCGAATTGTGCCATGAAGTGTTCCAATATCCAAGGTTTATTGGACATCCCTAATCTCATACTTCAATCCATCAATGAATTAAGATACAATTCAATTCTTTAGCTCTATGACTTCACATCGAATCATTAACATTTAGAACTCATTAACATTTGGAATTCTATAACATAAGTGTCTATACTCGTTCCTCCTTATCTTAGCTCTTGCAGTCTTTTGAAGGCATCTTGCAAATAATAGCTCATTACAAACCTTCTCAGCGTAACTGTCTTGATGTCATCCCAACTCCTAATCTCTCGCTATCCTTTCCTTCTTTAGGTGGCTTGCAAGTTCTTTCACCATAAGGTGGCATAACCAATGAACTCTATCACAACAAGTCTACCCTGTACATTATCGGGTACATCGTAGCATTTAAACTGCCTCTCAATATCATCTACCTAATCTAGGTAGTCCTTAGTATCACCACTCCTAAAAAAACTTAGAATACGCATCCTCAACCCTTCAATTTTAGGGGCTCATACATTTTTTTCTTTAAGCTCATAGTACTATTTTGCTTTGTCTTCTCCTTCAGCTTCCTCTATCTCTTCAAGTGTTAGCCTTCATTTTGTATCTCTATTAATTCCTTTAGCTCAGGGTAGTCAAGTTGGGGCGTTAACTTTGCCAAATTGACCATTGCCTTGGCTTTATTGCTCACGTTCTCTAGTAGGGCTATTCCTAGCTCGCTACCTATCTTCTTATATATCAGCCACCAAATTAGCTTTCAAGTCAGTAAGCTTATCCAAGCAATTACCTACTGATTGAGGTATGAAGCTTCCTTCTTGCCCTTGGCCATGTTGAGTAATACTTTCTTGGTTTCCCAAAATTCCTTAAGCACTTGAATCTAACATTATTGGTTACTCTACAAAAATTGACGTTTAATAATACCACTAAGGGATCGATAACTAATACTCCAATCACTACGACAATTACACAACAAATGAAAGATCACCCGTACTTTATTTAATGTATCGAAAACAGGGGAAAACAGAAAACAGAGCACAAAACACTTCTCAACTACTAAACTCTAAGTTTAACAATATAACTACTATCACACAAGAGTAGTAACAAACCACTCAAAGAACACAGTACCAAAATCCAACTTTAAATGTAATCAGTACCAAGATGATATGGATTCTATAGATGAACATACAAACCAAATATCACGTGTAATCGAAGGGTGTATCCAAGCTACAAGATGGCTCGAAAAGAAAATAAATGTTGAGGTTGAGCAAGGGTTTCCGTACACCGATGATATGATGCACCAATGCCTCACACAAGCTCGAGTCATACTTAATATGATGCACAAGTATAGTCGAAGGTCATTCGCCATTAGTCTACACTCAAATGGTTTAGATAAAAGTTCTATGTATTCTCTATATAATTCATTATGCGGTTATTACAATTTACAAGTATTTATAGTACCTAATTAGGATAAATCTTAAATTATAGAAAATTATAGAAATAAATCCCTACTTACTAAAAAAAAGGAGAATAATTTAAAGGGGAATAATTTAAAGGGGAAGCATGAAATCGTGTAAAAGAATAAAGTTTATCAGAAAGGATATGTACGGATATGGATGTCAGAAAGGATAGCGCACACGTGTTTTACTCAATTTGTGGTCTCCATAACACTTCGAGCCAAGAGTAGGCCTTGATTAGGTCTAACTGGCATCGACAATTTGGTAGCTTTCATTGCTGGGACTGGATAAGGGTCATCCTAGGAACGACTTACATGCGGGTTAACCTTAGATGGTCAACTCTTGACAAATTGTCACCTTAGTCTCGGTAATATGGAGATAACTATTTTCCTTATTTGGTGCTTAGACTAAGGTTTTACGGAGAGGTTGGTTTGATACTTCAGCCAATTACCTCAATAGTCTCTTAAATGGTGTAAAGAGCAAAGTAGCTCAGCAAATCAAGTTGAGGTAGTAAACATTGCTCCTCGACGATTAACTCATTTCAAACAACTTGGCGTATCATTTGAGAAAGCCCTCGGGCTTATTAATTAATTGTATAATTAGAAGTTAAAATTTTAAGTTTATAATTGCAAAGTGGTAAAATTAAAGTGTAAAATTGTGTGAAGTATTAAAGTTGTATAATCTAGTTGTAGGAAGTATTAAAGTGTAAAATTGTCTAGCTATATAATTAATATATTACAAGCGGCATTTAATGTTTTTCTTGATATAAATTTAGTTTATGCATGATTTTTCCGTATCCATTTTTCTATGTACAAATTCAAATATTCTTCATAGACAATTTGTTTTTTCATTTTATTAATTATTTGTTATTACTTTAAAAAGACTCGCGTCGCGAAAATATCCAACAATTAAAATAATAACGGAAGTTTTTTTGTTTGTTTGTTTTTTCTTCCCCTTTTCCTCTTATTCTTCAACTCTTACGTTGTTGCTGTATCTAATCATTTACTCCAATTCAACCATGAAACGGAATTTCAATGCAGGTTCTTGATTTGTTGGTCCACAAATCGAAAATTAGATTGCATTAAATCAAAGTTTTATTGATATGACACAAAAATTTTAAATGCATACGTGAAACACATGTATAGATAAAAAGATTAAAATTAATTTTTTTATTTAAATTTTTCTCAATTTATAAATAAATTATTTATTTCCTATGAAATCGAACAGGTGACCATCTGCAGTTTCTAATCCTCCATTAGTAACAATTAATCCCCTCCAATCAAAATGCTTTTATAAAATATTAAAGAATAAATAATAATAGAAAAAGGTAAATCTGAAAATATACACAGACAGAGAATAATTGATCCCCTATCAAGTCAAGTTTCCACTTCGTTTGAAGTGGAATCCCCTCCAATAGCTTATTAATTAGTTGTTAAAAAAAAATAGAAATGAAAATAAATAAAAGTCAATAGCTAGCCAGCCATGGGATTGGAGCTAAACAACGTCACTAATCAAGCGCTTGTGCCTATTATAATGTTTCTCCATAAATACCCTTGATGCACCTTCCACAGTTCTCCTCCATGTCTGCAAAAAGAAGATATGGATTGATTATTGGGAAGCACGAATTATAGATAAAAAAAGAATAAGATTTTAAGAGATCTAGATTTCAACTCGGTAGTAATGATACATCACATCGACAAAACATGAAATTTTACTAAACAAAACATTCTTTATCACTCACCTTCCCAATGGCACCTTTAAGAGACTTGTTCCGGATATCCACTGACCTGAGCTGCTGCGACCTCCCGATGCCGAGTTGCCGAAGCAGCACCGACCTTTTCTTCAATGCAGGAAGGAGCGATGTTCGCTCCACCAAGCTGTTTACTGGGCTCTCGGTTCCATCCCCTTTGTCAATCCGCCTCCTACGTTTCGATGGTTCTCTTCTTGGTGATTCCTCGTCTCCTGAATCTGCAAACTTTTTCAGCAGCTCGTCCGAACACTTCCTGTTGACATGCTGGATTGTAGCAGTATTGTCCGAGATTCCATTATTCTCTCCCATTATGGCGGAAATTAAGAGAAAACTAAGAAATGGCTAGATAATTTGGCCAAGATTTTTAGTGGATGTAATAAGGATTACAGGATTTGTATGGAAGACGGGTTTTGACGTCAGTGTGGTGTGGGTTTAATATATTTATGCTGTGTGGTGTTATGAGGGAAAAAAATTGGACCGTTGGGGAAGAGGGAATTATTGATTGAATAGTATCTTAGGGGGGAGTGGGGGCAAATGTAGCCGTTGAGAAGAATTATTGTCTAAATAGTTTGCTGCCAGCGCATCGTATTCAGTCCGTACCGATACAAGTACACTGTTACTGTTTGAAGGAATTTTCCGCTTGCCCATGTGAATCATCAACATCTTGTTAAAAATTTACATTTATTTATTCTTTTAAATGGAATCGATAGGTTATAAATATAATTCTTTATAAGGGTATTAGATACAGATGTAAGTGCCACGTTCTTATCCTATGTGAAGTAACGCTATACGTGAACAGAAAAATAACTTGAAGGATTCGCATAGAATGATCAAGAGAAAAATATAAGGAGGAGAAATAGACGATTTTAATCAAGCTCTAATACGTATGATGATAGGTGAAGGAGATCATTGGCATTAAACTCTAAGATTAATGAAAAACGAGATGGTGTTCTTGATGTGTTTGAGTGTTAACTTTTGAGGTAAAATTTCAATAGAATAACGTCGTTAACATGAGTTTTTTCCTTCTATCTAAACAAGGAAATAAGTAAAGTATTTATAAGATACAGTAGGTGAATTTGAAAAGTTGGATTCATAACATTAATTAATGGCTAGGATTAAAGCTTTTTATATATGGGTATGAAATGAGTTTTTTCCATGAGTTTAGGCTCAGATAAACGGTTTTGTATTTCATTAGTGTGAGCCAAATAAAAAAAAAGGTTGAATCAATGAACCGATCCAACGGGACTTACTCCAAGCTTATTATGTCAAATCTCCTTTAATCATCTCAATAATTTATAGGCTTAATTTCTCGAGCCGTATCACTTTGGCGCAAAGAATCAAATCCATTTAATTAATAGGCTTAAAGCCTAATATTAAATTTGGTCCTTTACACTCTTTATATTTCCTTCGTATATATTTCGTCCACTATTTTTAAAATTAAAAGTTTAAATCTTTAAAAGAAAGAAAAAATCATTTTAGCCCTTAAATGGACATTTTAAATTTACATTTAAAATGTTGGTGTTGGGTGATAAATGTATCACCATGGAAATAACACATATTCATGTATGTATTGATGCTTATATTTTGAATCTTTCTTAAGAATTGATGAATATAGGTTTTTGGATTAATTATGCAACATATAGTTGAAAAGAATCAAAGTGGAGCTCAAAATAGCTTATATATGTTCACAATTTTTTCACCTTAGTTATGGATCATACCTATGTGTGAGTTTTGCGTGACAAGGGTACTCCAATGCCGTTCCATTGTCATTGTAGGGGCCTCAAATATTCTTTTTCAGACCTGAGTTTGGAGTTAAAACTTGACAGCAAATCAATTGAATTGATTCAAGGAGTAGTTGCCGTGTGCTTTAGAAGATGATAGAAGATAATAGATTAATTTCAATGGATTATCCATTTATGAGTATAGAGAAGTTTCTTTTCATCTCTCCATGGTGATAATTAAGCCACCCGATCATTTGCAAGGGACTGGAATAAGAAAGAACATGGAAACTCAATGATTAAAAGCGGACAGCAGCTTCGAGGAGTTAAACTGATTTAATTGAGAGCTGAGACCAAGATGATTAGTTGATCTTAAGAGCATAGAACTGTGTTTAAACTGATCTAGTTGGGAGCTGAGACTAAGATGATCAGTTGATCTTAAGCGCATAGAACTGGGTTCTAAGTTGGCAATTGCAGTCTAAATTGGATAGATAGCTGATTGGCCCCAATCTCAAATTGTTTTGAGTTATGAACTAACAATTTGATGCGGACCACAAGAGGAAAACCAGAGAGATAAATGCAGCACAGATGAAGGGCTCTCTCGTTTAAAAATGATAGCAGAGATGTAGCAAGTCACTTGAAGAGTAGAATTACAAGTTGGAAAGGAAATCGAGAAGCAAGTGGCTGAGAGCCTTGAGTCGGGACTAAGCAAATATCGGTGAAGCAAGACACGAACAGCTCTCCACTTGATCAGACTTGAGCGCCCATTCTGAACAGCTTTATTATTTCCTCCATGTGATTAAACAGAACAGAGCTGTTCACTGCCCCATTCAACTGGAGCTCATCCACAAAGCACGAGAGCAGCATGGCGTTCAATATAACAGCAGCTTCCTGGAGGCTTTCATCGAATGACAAAAAGCAACTTGGAAGGCAGCACGTATAGGTGTACCAATCATGCCACTGGAACCAAGTCGAGAGCTCAAATGACAACAACCAAACTAACCAAGCTGCCAAGTACACAAGCTGAACTCCATACGGGATCACGGAGAGCTACAATTAGCCAAACACATCTGAAGCAGCGACGTAAATTCCCCTTACACCATCAAGCTTCGGACAACAGCTGCTAGATGCAATAAGCTGAGCATCTTCAGCAAGAAATCTGAAACAGAGCACTTGTAGATGCAAATTAAGATAGACAAAGATACAACAAACTAAGCCAACCTAGTTCTCCACGTGACAGCAACTATCCAAAGCATTGTATCCACTAAAGAGGTCTAAGAGAAGATCGAGTTGACACCGAACAGCTCTATATATGCCAGGAGAAGCCAATTTTGTGTCAACCGAGTGAAGAAACAAAATTGGATATTCATCTGAATCAAAAATCTAAGAGTAACCCATCATGTAATGACCGGACAACATATCGATCACAGATGGAGAGCCAAGGAAGAGCTGCAGATTTTTCATTTCAACATGGAGAGATCCGCTGCGCCCTTCCACAAGCGTCCCATGTAGCAGATCAGAACATCAGCAGCTACGCACAAAAGGACGGCAACTCGATCAGACCACAAGCTGATCTCCATTTGATGACAATCAAGGATACTTGAGAACCGAGCTGTCATCTACTGCACGCCGAGTTGCACCTTTAATCTTCCCAAATCCCAGTTTATTTTTTTCTGTCTTACAATTCACTGAAGAGACCTACTTTTTCTATCTTATTTTGGATGCTCACATCAGCTTATTACTTTCTTTTAGTTCGTTTGACAGGTAACATGGGCAATAACTGTCAAGGCGTGCAACCGATCAACTCCAGCGAAGTTGAGCGCCCAAATGGCGCTCCAAACTACAGAACTGATGCTCCAACTACACGTGCTAAGCTCCATCTAACCAGGCCAAGTCCAATCTGAGTAGCTGAAATCTTCGAGCCGAGAACTAGCGGATAGAGACCAATTGCTGCTAAAGTTAGCAGCCGGGCAACTCCAAAGCAGAATTGCCCCAACTTACAACTGGGAATGCTAACCTCCACACCAATATGAGCAGCCGTGAGATGCTTTTTGCATTCGGAAACTGTACACGTACGGGCCTTAAAAAGCTACAGCAGCTCATTTTGGACACGACTAAGCTGCCCACATATGAGCCAATCAACTGTAGCAACATATCACTGAGCTCTTACCACCTAAGCTTACCAGAAACTTGAACTTCATGTGACTGAATGGAGCCTCTCCGAGCAGCAGCTAGTAAGTGCTCAAACAGCAGCTCCAATTTCCATGCATTATTCGAGTTTTACACACCATGAGCAGTAGCTTTAGCTTAACCTGATCTAGCACCAGCCATCTTGAAATTTCAGCAGTCTCTACAGCAGAATCGAGAGCTTAGATGGCACTCCAAGACTCCACATGAGCCACGGACAAAAGCTCTTGAGCTCCAACCTTTGCTGTAATTGCAGACCTAAACAAGACGCTTGTGCGCCCAACTTGCAGCAGCAACTTCTGGTCCTAATTGTTTTACACAAGCACTGACCAAATGAGCCTTGTGAACGTGAAAGGGTAGAACTTCATTAGAAAGCGGCTGGCGTGGTTTCAAAATTTGCACAAGCGCAGCAACCACTGAGAACCAAGAACATGACGTAGCAGCAGAGCAGCTTGCAACCAAATAATTTCAGAGATACCTAACTACACGTGGGCTTCATTCCCTTTACGGTAAAGGAAAAATAAATATTTCAGCCCCTTGTCATTTCCGTTTTGCTTACACGTGGAGGCCTATGTCAGGGAATCATTTATCCATTTTTAAATTATAGTAGTGTGAAGTAATTTATATTATCATATTGTTTATCGTATTCGTATTTAAAAAATTTTATCTGATAACACAATTCATTTATTTATCGTGTAAGAAAACTTAAAACCTATTTAATAAATATATCTTGTATTTAAGTTAAATTCATATATCGCTTAAAAATTTATAAATAAATCGAAAAAAATTATTCTTTACCTTTTTAATAGTCAACTTTTATGTATTTCATCGTAAATTTATACTAAACTTATAGTTTTGATGGAAAAAAAATATTATAGATTCCAAAAATATACAAAAGATTTTTATGGAGTTTACATATTTTCTAACATTCAATATCCAAGGTTAAAGATAAATGAATGTGTTTAATGAAATATGAACCAATCATGAAAGAAAACATATGTCCATTATCATTCCATTTATATTGAAGTTTTGTTATATTTAATCTAGTTTTTTTTTATATAAAAAAAATTTGTTATGAATTGTATTACAAAACTTAACAAAATTGTGATATAAACAAACTAGATAATAGTTGAAAAATTAAGCAACTAAGCTCCCAAAAACTTAAAATATCAATTAAATTTCTTTTCTGTCAATATTAATAGGTTAGGTAACAATGACATAAGCATTATCTAATTAATACAAAAGTATTATCAATTAAATCTCTTTCATACAATTTACTAACTATTTTTTTTCACTATTCCTATTTCAATATGACTAGATCAATTAATACATATTCTAACTTATGAATTCAAACTCAAACAGGGTTAAATTCAGATTGTAAAAACACATGTTTCTTCTTATTTTTTTAACTTTGATCTTGACATTTTATTTATATCTTTTTGACTTTATGTTGCAAAACGTGACCAAGAGTAGACAAGGCCGGTCGTTGGATAGGTCTAAGATTACAGAAAGCTCGAAAGATGATTAATAAGGAAAGTGTAAAAGAGAAAAATGAAAGATGAAACAATAAACAAAACTCACGAATAGTTTCAGAGGATATAATGTACTAATAAAACTTCTGAAGACTCACGATATAATTCGATATAATGTACGAATTGGTTCGGTGATATTACTGATCACCTAACCTTGCTTAAGGAAAAGGATAAAAGTATTGCTAAGAGTAAACAAGTAGTGTTTATGCAAGAAAAAAAAGTACTCAAGAGTGTATTAAGAATGATTTGATATCCTTTACAACTAATAGTACAAAGGTATTTATATCCATAAGTTAAGGTAACTTGCCTAAAAATGAAAAGACTAAAAGGATATTTCCTAAGGAAGTAAAACTTAAGATATAAAAGAGTAAAAATGAATATACAAGAAAAAAAATCATTGGTGTAACGGATTCTACACATGATATTGTATACATGGCGATGCTATATTGGTGAAGTTGTTAAAAGATGCGGACAAAAAGTATAGACAGTTAGCTTATCTGATCAGGGATGGCTTTATCAATCTAGAGTCTCTCTTTCTTGGCTTTTTAGCTTTTTAGTGAGGAAGATGTCGAGTAATTGGTTGGCTTGAGCAAGAGAGAGTAATCTTCTATTTGACACACTATAGAAAGATGGGCAGTCATATAGCTTGACATAAAGGGTGACTCTGCAAGGAGGTACTTGGCCTCAGCAAGGGTCAGTTGGAACAAAAGGATTCGTCGAGCTAGTCCCTCTAGTCCTCGGGTTCGGTTGTAGGTCAGGGGTCCGACAGCTTGATTCCTACATTCCCTCTAGGTTGTTTTGGATTTGGGATCAAATTTAAATGGTCTTCACTCAGTTCTCCATTAGGGTGATACAAACTAAGGTCAACAATGTTAAAGGTGTTAGAAACCCCATACCTTCGGGCAATTCCAATCCATATGCATTATCATTGATCTTCTTGAGAATTTTGAAAGGCCCTTCCATTATTGTAGATAATTTTTTTCTCTTCTTCTTTGGGAACCGTTCCTTACTTTAGCCACACTAAGTCTCCTGGCTAAAATTATTTGGTTGTCCAACCCTTAGTCTTTTCTTGCATTCTTTTAGTAACTTGGTCGATGTGATGAGTGACCTTATCATAGATGTGTTAAAGGGATTGTGCTCTTGCCGATGCATCAGGGTCCTTTTGCATGGGTGCTGGTATAGGGGTATCATCAAGGGGCAACTCGGGATTAAATCCATAAATAACTTCAAAAGGAGTCTGCTTAGTAGTGTATGTACTATTCGGTTGTAGGCGAACTTGACTACTGCAGACATCCCAATCAGCTAAGTTCTTACCCACTACGACTTAGAGTAGTGATCCTAAAGTGTGACTAATTACCTTTGTCTGGTCATTAGTTTGGGGGGGTATGAGATACTGAAGAGTAATTTGGTCCTTAGCCAATGCCACAAGGTTCTCCAGAAATAGCTTAAGAACTTTAGGTCTCTGTCGGAGACTGCGCTTCTTGGCATGCCATGTATCTATACAATCTTTTGCAAGAAAAGAGAAGCAATAACCAAAGCGTCATTAATTTTAGCGTACAACACGAAGTGTGCCATCTTACTGAACCTATCTATAGGGACTATTACAAAATCTTTACCTTGGGTAGTTTACGGTAGTCCGAGAATAAAGTCTATGCTTAATTCAATCTACAACCTTGTTGGAACAAGTAGGGGCATTTCTTTCCCTTGTTTAACTCGGCATTTGGCCTTCTTGCATAGGCACAGCTTTCGACAACTCAATGCATAACTCTCCTTGTTCTCGATCAAAAGAATCAACTATTCAATAGTTCATAGGTCTTCCTTTCTACAAAATGTCTGGAGAGTCCTCCACTATGAGCTTCCCTGATCAGTAGCTTCCTCAGTGAACAATTTGGCATACGTAATTTTTTTCCTCGGAACAAATAGCCATCCTCCACATAATACTCATCCACTGTCCTTCCATCGATGCATCACGAAATTATGGGTCTGAAGTGTGAATCCTCGAATTATTGTTCTTTGATACTTGCAAACCCAAACAATCGAGTTCGTAGCTTTAATAAAAGCACATATCTCCTTGAAAGAACATCTGCAACGACATTGCTCTTTCCTTGCTTGTGCTTTATCACAAAATTGAATCCTTCAAGGAATTTATCCCATCTCGCCTGCCGCTTCGACAACTTAATCTGACTTCGAAGGTACCTTAGCGATTTATAGTTAGTACATATGACAAATTCTCTTGGCAATAAATAGTATTTCCATACTTATAGTACTCGTATCAATGCCAACAGTTCTTTGTCATATGCAGAGTAATTCAATTGGAGTCTTCGAAGCTTTTCATTGTGGAAGGTAATTGATTGGGCATCTTGCATTAAGACAGTGCCTATTCCAATGCCTAACGCATCGCATTCTAGCTCAAAAATTTTATCGAAGTCAGATAGCACTAATATTGAGGCAAAGGTCAATCTTTCTTTTATCTTGGCAAAACTCCTCTCCTTCTTGTCTCTCCATCGAAAGTTGGTGTTTTTCTTTGTTAACTTGGTAAGTAGAGTGGCGAGGGTGCTAAAATTCCTGATGAACCTCCTGTAAAACGAAGCTAATTTATGGAAATTTCTCACGTTGGCACAAGTCATAAGAGTTAGCCACTCGACAATTGCTTGGATGTTTTCATCATCGACTCGCAAACCTCCTCTACTGACTACATAGCCCAAGAATATCACTTCCTACTTACAAAAGCAATATTTCTTTAGATTGCTGAATAGTCTCTCAGCACGAAGGATATCCAGGACTGCTTTGAGATGTTCCCAATATCTTGGCATGTCGGTACTATAGATAAGGATGTTGTCAAAGTACACCACGACACAATTCCCTATAAGATGTCTCAACACATGGTTTATTAGTCTCATAAAAGTGCTCGAGGTACTCGATAAGCCGAAGGGCATAACTATCCATTTGTAAAACCATTCGTAAAGCCTATGTCGAGTCTTCAACGCAGTCTTCTACTCGTCTCTTGGCCTTATGCAAATTTGATGGTAGCTAGATTTAAGATTAATTTTGATGAAAATCTTGGCTCCACTAAGTTTATCCAACATGTCTTCTAGCTTCGGGATCAGATACCTATATTTGATCATGATCTTGTTTACATCTTGGCTATCTATATACATTCGTCAGGTTCCATCCTTCTTTGATACTAGAAATGCAGGCACAATACAAGGGTTGAGACTCTCTATCACATAGCCTCTCTCCAGCAACTTATTGACTTGATATTGGAGCTCAGAAGCCTGCTTAAGATTCATTTGATAAGCTGGCTTATTCGATAGTACAGTGTTAGGCACTAAGTCAATTTAGTATCGAGCATTGAGTCAATGCAAATGCTCTATGCCTCGAGTTGGGGGCAACCCTTCAGGTAACTATTCTAGGAACAAGTCAACATATTCATCAAACAACTCCTTGATCTCCTAAGGTAACTCACCCCCTCCGTCATTTCTAATAGTTGCCTAACCAACAAAAGGGTCGACTCATTAGCATTGATGGCCTCTCGGAGCTTGGCTCTACTATCACCAAAGCCTTATTTGATCTGCAAGCAAGTTTCGTCTACAACTTGTTAACTTCTCTTGATGGCATCAGAGTCAGTGTAATCATTTAGTCATCCTTCTCGAACATATATGTGTTCCTGTAGCCGTCATGTATAACTTTCCTATCAAACAACTATAGCCTACCTAACAACACATGGGAAGCGTACATAGGCAATACGTCACAGAGGATTTAGTCAAAGTAATTCCCTATAGTGATCAGCAATAGTATTTGCCAAGTGACATGTAATGCTCCTTTCTCACTCAACTAGTGCAACTTGTACAGCCTTAGATGTATAATAGTCGGCAACTTTAGTTTTGAAACAAGATCGATTGATGCTACATTGGTGCATCTTCCACTATGCACGATGAGGGCACACATTTGATCATTCACCTTATAAGTGGTATGGAACAAATTCTCTCTCTACTCCTCCTCTTGCAAAGGTTCTACACTCATGGTACATCTAACTACCATCAGTAATTCGTCTAAGTCTTCAACAAATACGTCTTCCTCAATAAGCTCTTTCTCAGCATTTTCTTTATCGGTAGGAACCTCCTCCTCCTCGAGTTCTTCATCAGTACTTTCTATTTCTAGCTTCGAGACATTTCCCTTGATGACCATTGTCCTACGATTTGGCCATTGAGCAACCATGTGTCTAAACCCTTGGTAGTTGAAGTATTTGATCTGGCTGGTCTTTTTGCCATACCCTTACCATTTGTCATAAGTTCACGTTAGTACTTCACCATCAAGTCAACCTTTTTGCTTGGCTCTTACACCAACTTTTCTACTCGACTAAACTCAGTAACTTGCCTATCCGGGTCTACTACTCAGCATCCTCGCCTGTGCTCAGCTCCTTCTTTGCCTCTTTACTTACTGGGTAATCATAATAGCTTCATCCATTGTGTCTAATCGTTGGAGCTCCACAATGTCTCGAATGTCTCCTCTCAATTTAATAACGAGCCTTAAGACTGTTTGAACCGGTGGTTCTTCTACTTCGTAATGGATCATAAGCATTTGAAACTCTTGAACATACTCGTCAATAGTTCAGCCTCCTTGTCTCAGCTCTTGAAGCTAAGTGAAAGTATCTTAGAGATAAGTTTCTGGTATGAACCTATTTCTGAACGCTCTCTTCATCTTAGGCTAAGTATTAATCTCTTAGTATCCCTCTCGTCTTCTCATGGCCTAAAAATTCTTCCACCACATGGTTGCATATCCAAAGAACTCAATAGCAACAGTTCTCACTTTCTCATAATCCTCATATTGATAATAATCAAATATACGCTCCACCTTCTCTTCCCAATCCAAATACTCATCAGCATTCCCAAATCCATTGAAACTCGGAATTCGAAGCTTTACATGGTCAAATGCTTTAGGGATTCATACATGCTCTTCTTCAAAATACTCTTCTTCCTCTTCATCAAGCTCTCTTAAGTCTACTCTTTGCCTCACTCGTCTACCAACTCTTCCACCTTGAAAGGGTCGAGCTGGGTTCTAAACTTTAATAAGTTGAGCAACTTGTGGAGTGTTTTGCACAACCTCCATAGGTCGATAAGACAGCGTATGAACAACTCAAGTCAAATCTACTAAGAGGTTAGCTACCTCATTAAGCCTTTCGTTAGTGCTTTTAAGAGTTTCTTGAAACCGTCGTCCATGGTGGATAATTCCACTGTCATCACTAGTACTAACATTCATGTTTGGTTAAGTAGGGATGGCTTTGTTAGTCCAGAGTCTCTCTTTCTCAGCTTCTCGGCAAGGAAGATGCAGAGTAATTGGTCGGCTTGAGTGCGAGAGAGTAATCTTCTATTTGACATACTACAAAAAGATAGGTAGTCATACGGTTCGGCATCTTCCTTGCAGATAAGATGCCGAACCAATTACTCGGCAAGGAGGTACTCGATCTTGGTAGGGGTCAGTTGGAACAAAAGGATTTGTTAGGCCAATCCTTCTAATCCTCGAGCTTGGCTGTAGGTCAAGGGTTTGGTAACCTGTTTCCCATCACTTTAGATGTTCATTAATATAGATCTTGTCAAGACCCTAAAGAGAGTCTAGTAGGATTGCATAAAATTTTCATATCATATGTGCACTCATGATATGAAAATCATCTTGTAAGTTAGAAATTACAAGACTCTAAATAATTTATCACTAGGGTTTCTAAATTGTTAATTAATTGACATATTGTAAAATATAAATAACTACGGATATCCAATATTCTACGGTTCCTTAGAATTGCAGAGAATCGGTATCCCTTACCAAATAATAAGATCAAATAGAATAAACTTAAAATTTATAAGTAGTATTTACATTTAAAGTTTCACATGAACTAAACAATCTCTCTCTAATTTTAGCCTCTAAAACATCTCAACACTTGTACTCAACGATTGGCTCTTAACTCATGTCCGATTATCTATCAACCTGCAAAAGAAAAATTATTGGAGAGTAAGCTACAAGAGCTTAGTGAGCTATCCCTCATACTATATTGGCAAACAAGTTATCAAAAAATTGTTACAACCATATAAATGCATGTATACGTAGTATGCTAAACAATACATGCAGTTGACTGGTATTGTATATAATATCGGATTTTAATGCCTTTTAAGATAAGGGTTAGAGATACATCGGTACCAATCACAACTAGGCTCTAGCACCTAGGTTTTTACCCATAACAATAAATTTCGTATTTCACAAAATACATTTTCATTTCTGAAAATTCAGTAGTACACAAAATCCTAGGCCTAGCAATAAAGCGGCCCCCCGTAGTTCACACTCACAACCTATAGTAGAGATCTCTAAACTCGACCTTTAGCCATACAGTTGGCATCTCTATCTCCTAATAAGCCTGTAGGTTTAAGTAAGGTCATGTTGTACGAGTGCACCGTATAGAAACACTTTAATATATATAAACAACCCCTATAAGGCTTCTCTTTACCTTTAGATGAAGTGACAGCCGGAATAAGTAATGTAATGCATGGATAATGCATGACCCTTTTAATTTAAGATAAACCAAATATAATTAAGTCAAATTGTGTGGCGATTAATCAATATCCGCAAACCATCCAAATTATGTAACAATCAATCATACAATCAAATCCTCAATTATTGTATTAAACAATATTTTTCACAGTAAGCAATTAGTATTAAGCACATGTATATCCTGAATCTCCAAGCATCAAGTTATTAATATTCAATTTAAGTACACTAGCTGCAAACACAAATAAGTATATAATCATTGGGAGTACTCACTTAACTATGACAACTCACTTTAGTCATAATAATCGATCGAAAGATCCTCGCCTCGTTGGGATCACCTGATCATTATGAGATTATAGAGATAATAAGTAATCGAATTAACTAACAGTTCTAAATATCTATCTACCTAATTCTACTTATATTACTACCAATTTTCATTCGATTAAACCTAATCACATGTAACTTTTTTCATTCTATTTTCGATATTTATGAATTTATAGTTGTTTTTCATTGTTTTCGGATGCATGCTCACATGGAGATGTCCATTTTAGATATTAAGACCCGTGTTTTATGATATGGACTAAATTTTATTGGAATTTTAACTATTAAAACTTAAATATTCTTCTTGCTTATGTTTATATCATATTTTAGTACTTAATGATTTAATTATTTATTAGATTCTTATACTTAGATGATTTTAAATTGTTATTACTAATTTAAGTGTTTAATTAAGAATAATTCAATTTAGGATGTGTATTAGGAGTTTAAAGAAATTTCGGCCCATATGTATATGTATACATATATATATATATTATGTCATCTTATAGTTTATTATTTTATAGGCTTATGTCATCACTTCTTTAGGTCATCAATTGATTAGGTCATTCTTATATTATCTATTACATATATATACTTATCCTTATGTATTCATATACTTTACATTACACATATGTGATATATATACTTATACTTCTAACATAGTAGTATGTATACTTGTGTACTCATATGTATACTAATACATATACCTATATATACATATGGTGATATACATATTTTTATACGTATTTTTGTATGCCTAGAGTACCCTCTTAAGAAAGCTTCATAAATTTCATATTTTGCACCTTAAGGGCTTATTTAGCAAGGTATATGTATGTATAATTAGTATATACCTCATTTTAGCTTATGTACATAATGGGTACTTATGTACAAGGGTCTTTATACATGTATTTATCAAGTGTATTCCTATGTTCATATGATTAAGTATATATATACATGTGTTATTCCAACTATCTAAGGATTTCTTACACTTATTTAAGTATTTCACCAAATCTTTACACAAACACCTCATATGCATTCATAGGTATTTCTACACTTCTAAACATGGTATAAGGATTCCTATTTTCCACAACACATGTGTACATATTACATAAGCTTTTTACACCAACATAAGATTAATACTAACTAACTATTAAATTAGATGATCAAATGAAGTCATACCTTTCTCTCCTTTGTAATTTAGAAAGGAAAGCAAGTAGATATAGTAGATTGGTGTGTGGTGGTAGTTGAAATTGTGAAAGTGAAAATTTGGAAAAGTTGAAGATGACAAAGTAAAGGAGAGTTTACAGTTTGAAATGGAAGAGGAAAAGGGGTTTATGTTGTCTTAATTTGCATTTTATACATGAAATAAGTGGGCTCTAGATTCATCCATGAAGTGGATTGCAAGGATAAGAAAAAGAAAGAAAATTACATGTGATAATTGAATGGAAAAAAAAAGTGAAAGAAAACTCTAGATGACAATAACACTTTGTTGACTTTTCAAAATGTTGATTTGGTCAAATGTTAACTTAGTCAACTCTATGAAATTAAGTGGAATTTGTGTGTAAATAATGGGGTAATTAAGGAAAATTAGGAGCAAAATTAAAGAAATGAAAGGAAATAAGGAGTTTATTGAAATGATTAGTAAGAATAGGTAATGAGATCTTCCTCTAGGTGTCTATATCCTATATAAATCATTTAGTAAACTACTTAATGCAATCATCATGAAAAGTGTCATTTAGGGTACTAACACCCACTATATGTCGTATAATCATCAACTAAGCTCTTAACTCTATATAATACTAACCTAGTTATATATTTAGAAGATGGATGCGATCTATAATGCAATATCTTAGTTTCTAGTAGATTACTTTAATATTGTATGTATTTATGAATAATTAAAAGTTATCTTTGATCTTTTACTAATGATTTAGTATGGTACTAAGGATATATTGTCAATTAGGGTTTTAGAGTTAAGTCTAGTAAATTAGTACTTTTATATCTTTAAAGTTATAGTTTTAAGGTTTTATCACTTTTAGGTGTAATCTCTAAGGTTTATATACATTTAGCGTATAAAATTTTTCTACGCAATTAAATCTTCTATTGTTATCTTAGGGTTTTGATGAGGTTCGGGATCAAATGTTTACAGTTACATATACTTAAGGTTTTAACGTCTTCATATGTGATTACAGGTTCAATTGATAATTTAAGGTTTTTCACATTCACTTTAGGTTTTGAATTGAGATTTTAATTAGTTTTAAATCTCATTGGCTCCATTAACTTCAGGAAATCATCTACAGTTTAGGAGTTTGATTCTATACTTAGAAGGCTAGATTTGCAGGGTTTACAGATCTCATATTAGTAATTTAATAGTTTAGGATAAGATAAGTGTAATTTCTTAAAGAATTTTGAAACGTATTACTTTCTTCTATCTTGGCATATATAATGTTTCCTACAATATAAATAATCTTAGTATAGTGGTGTTTCTAGTGAAGGATGGCAGCACTAAGAAAGGTTTTTGTTCAACCTAGTTTTTTTATTAATTGAATGTGCTAATTATGAAAGTATTTTAAATCAAAACAAAACTTCATAATAAAAATCAAACACATCATAAAAATCCTAATTTGCCACCAACTATTCGATAAACATAAGTTAACTCACACTTCCCATAGTAACACCTATCAAAGTGATTTGCCATGAAAGTCCCAACCCCAAATAGACAATTTGCATTCTCACAATAAAAGAATATCAAAAGAAGAAGAGACAAAACAAAATTTAAAGGAAAATAACAAAAATTAAATCAAGAGTCAAAAGACTTACATTTTAAGTTGATGATGAGGATCTTCTTTTCTTACTAATTGAAATAAAAACGTTGAGACAAAGGGGCGAAAAAGAAATTACAATGAAGAGCAGTTGGAAACAGGAATTATGAAAATTAAAACCTTAGACTTGCTATTTATTTTTTAATCTTTTGGTGTAATATTTCACTATTCTTGGACTCTCATTAGCTAAAAATAAGATAAAAGTTAAATGTAACAAGTTCATGTGTCGAACCTATATCTGCTTATGGGGCCTATTTATTTAAACAAGTCCAAAAATGGGTTTAATGTTTAGACCCAAACCTAGACATGAATTTCATTGTATCTAAACAAGTTTGACCCGTTCATATCTCGTGTCAAATTTTTATGTACAATAACTTGTTTAAATCTTGTTATGTCTTGTTATATTTCGGTCTATCATGTCCGAATCCCATATTTCTAACCCTAGTCTAAAGCAATTCTCAATGTTAATAAATCTATTTCATCAGGTGTATGTGACCTACATTAATAGGGAAGCTAGATATTAATTTTTAACGGGTTATAGTAAGTGGGAAAAAGCCTAATCATATGCATAATGGAAGATACTCAGTTGAAGATATAGAAGGAATCAGCCTAGAGAAGGAGAGGAGGAGAGTAGCTTAGTTTTTGTTTTTAGAGTAGCATAGAATTGGAGAATAAAAACAATAGCTCAAGACTAAATAGAAGCTCCATTTTTCCATTTTCAATATGTTATCTTTTGGTCAAGGGTACTAAACCCTTATGTTCTAGCATACTAAGAGTTTTTTTGGGTTCCAAATATATCGAGATAATGTCAATTTCACATCGAAAGGTGAATTTGAAGAATTTTATGGAGGTGTTCTCCATTCCTTATTATTTCATTTGTTGTCTTAATCATTTGGGTTATGTACTGAGATATTATGCTTATTACTTTATGGGTTTTGCAATGATGAATTTGATAAGTTGATGTGTTTTATGATTTTTTTCAATGTTGATATTAAGTTTTGAGAATTTAGCTACTGTGTTTATTATTGATTTAGTACTTGGCTAACACTTCTTAGATAGGTAGAGTTAAAGATACTAGAGAGAGATTTAATAACTCGTGATAAATGTATCTTGAATTTTTGAAATTGCTAGTCATAAGGATATGTGGTTTTAACGAAATTCATGCATTTATGCTCTTAATGCGATTGGAAATATTGTTCAGGTTATGGGGACGTGCTTGACCCATATTTCCAACTAGAATAGTAATTTCAATGTGAGTGTGTTACTATTTACCTGATAATTATAGACAAATTCCCTTTGTGGGATAATTTATACTATAATTAGAACTCCACTATTTTCAAAGATAGGTAAGTTCTAATGAGTTGCTTAAATCCTACATAATCAATTTCATTTATCAATTTGAATCATCATATAAATTCAAATGGAGATATATTTGCTAATCCAAATTAATAATTTTTACATAGTGTAGCTAAGACATTAAGTTTTGTATCAATTTGTTTATTGGTTTTTACTCCCTTTAACTCAATTTTCAATTACTTAGTTTAGGGTAAAACTAAAGTAATTTAGTAATAGCATAGTAGCTTCTTATGGAATATGACCTTGGGTTACTAATATACTGCTTGCATGATCTAATATATTTACTAGTTTTTACTCACTTTATTTTGATTTTATAAAACCATATAGCTATTATTAATTTTCGAGTATAGATTAAAAGTGACTCAAATTATTGGGTACTCCCCAATACCTTATAATCATCAATTAACCTAGATCTAGCTAAATCAAATTAATATGTAACTCTACTTAGGACAACACCAGCTATCGATTCTTGAGTGCCCCTTCAAGATCATCGGCACTCCCAATTCCTTAGGCCCAACTAAGTATGGTCACCTCAATTAAGAGTCATGGTCAAATATATTATGAAGTTCATTTTCAACCTATAGTTAAACAAGCACAACAAACAAGCATATAACCTCTTACTTAAACTAGTAATCTTGGATTGCACTTAACTTTTTAAGTAATTGGTCTCAACACTAGAACCTAAGATAAGAATAAAATTCAATATGTATCAATGTTCTATTCTCATGATGAATTCTTCCTAAAGTTAATATGGTTCGAGTTCCATTAGTTGAAACTTAAAGGATTAGACTCCAAGAGGTGTTTAATTTAGTGGTTTGGGTTTGATTCTAAGTTTGATTTGTGTTTGATCTTGATTTAGTCTGATAGGGACTAGTTTAGGATCAAATTTTAGTTGAAATATTACAACTACAATCAAGCTAGCATCTCAATTTACATTCAGGATGGATTTAAGAATAGAACGAAATCAAACTTGGCCGAACCATCAAGTCAGCATCTAAGGTTACTATCAAGCTAATTTTGAACTGGTAGGCTAGTTCAACCCTAAGCTAGCAACCTGAATGCCAACCTGAATGCTTTACCATAATACAGGAAAGATTTCTCTCCTTTGACCAATTTTCCTCCTTTAAAACTTTCAATCGTAATTCATATTTTTCTTTTTCCAAACTTCCCATGCATTTAAGATTTCACTTCCTTGATAATTCTTTACTTCCTGCTCCTTTTCCTAAAACCCAAAATCAAATCTAAAACACATTTTCTTATAAAATCAATAATTAAGAAACGTACTTGAAACTTTTCTTTGCACCCTTCTACATTATATGTTCTTTACACCACTACAACAATTTGATGAAACAAAACTCCAACATTAATACTTTTGTGAAACTTTACGTTACAAAGCCAATTCATACACTTACCTAGATGTATGTGGTAAGCTGAACTAGCCCTATGGATGGGGGGTGAATTGAGATCGGTCGGTCTTGAGCCGATTCACTTGAACTTACGGTTCAAAGTTGGTTCGAGTGGCCTCCTTTTTTTTTTTTGGAATTTTACTTTTTCAAAAAAATTTTGTGCACTTTTCTTTTTTTTTTTCATTTAATTGTTTGTGAAAATTTCCTAGTCTACTTGCCATTTGTTTTCTTATTTGGTTGCTCATGAACCAAAAATGTTATTTTCAAACAATTTTTTTCAATTCCTAAATAATTCATTTGGTCCGAGTGATGTTATATTATAAAATTAAGTAAGAATAGCCAAAGCGACATAAATTACAAAATACAAAGATTTCTTATTTAGATTTTGGAATACTCAAAACAAAAAAATAAATTACAATATAATTGTAACTTAGATTATAAAATATGATTCATTAGATCGGAGAACAGTTACAAAACAAAAATGTAACTTACAATGTTGTAATAATACAAATGAACTATTTCATAAGTGAAAAAACTAGAGGTAGTGGGGAAAAATAATTTTCTTATTGTTTCTAAGGTTTTTTGAAGTTACCTACGTATTCGTTAGCCGGAATTAGACTATTGCAATTCAGCAAGATTTTTTTGGAAACCTTTAAATTGTGTTTACTCTAGGGGGAATGACTATTCCATACCTCTCTTATTCTTTGAAACACCTCTATTACAGTGTTCACTTCAAGGAATACCAATACTTAAAGAATCCTGTTTCTTTAAAATACTGAATTAAGATTCCTTACCAAAATCAAAGAATAGGGATTTTGAAACAAAAAGACATTTGATACCCTCCCTTCTTCTACCCATAAACACTATTTACTACACAATCATTTCCACATACCCACCCACTACTATTACCGACCTCCATTGCCAATCACTCACCATATCACTATTCAACATAGCACCACTAACATCACTAACCAATACAACACCACCACCATCATTGACCAATATAGCACTGCTACCATCCTTCACTAACCATCTCGATTAGCAATGGTGACGACTTCAAAAAGCCTACAACTACCACAAAACATCCAATTTGACTACTATATTTAACCTCCACAACTTATACACTACTAGCTTTAAGCTGGTGACATCTTTCTCTATCTAGAACATCTATGACTAAGAGAAGTACTTGTTTTTTTAAATAACCTTTTGGCTCATTTAATGTTAGAATCTGGGTTTGGTTTATCTCTTTCAATTTTGTACCTAGTTTAGTACTTTATCTTATTACCATATTTTTTTTCTGGGTTTAGGTTTTACAAATTGGTTAAGGTTCTTTTTCTTTTTTTTTCTTCTTTTTTGAAAAAAAAAGTATCTTTTTGGTAATGACTATGAACAAGATGGAGAAGAGAAATTTCACAATGACGTGGAAAGTAATTTAAAGAGTCATATGGAGGGACAACGGAAAGAAAATGAAAAATATAGTAAAGTAATGAAAAGGAAAATAAATGAAGAGATGATTTAAGTAGGGTATTTTTGTTGAATATTTGGGAATATTTGAAAATGAGTATGAGTGAGAGCAAAGATGATCTTGTGTTGTAGTAATTGTGTTGCCCTAGAAGATAAGGGTATTTTAGTCATTTTACATCTATTAGATATTAATTCTTATATGGTATTTTTGTCTAAGTAAACAATGTAATGGTAATTATGAACTTATTCCATTTCTTGAGAATGGCAATTCCACTATGTATCTATTCCATGCAATGAAGTGAATAGGCTGTTAGTGTATTAGTCAATTTTAAATTAGGGGAAAAACTTCAAGCTTACATGATTATTCATTTATACTTTTTTTAGAAAAAACCTTTTGATAATATCAATTTGAAAAGCCTAAGAGTGAATCCTTAATTTTTGAAAAACCATACCATTTTTTTTTCTTTTTGTAATTACAAAACATGTGAATCCCTAATTTTTGAAAAACCATACCATTTCATTTTTCTTTTTCTAGGTAACAAAACATTTTTAATTGAGACAAAACGAATGGTAGATTAATGTTACCTTATGTTGGTGCATTCCTAAGAGTAGAACCTACACCCAAGTCTGAGCTTCTGTCCAATTTGTTTTGGATATTGAAGTACTTGTCTTCTTCTATTGATGTGCTATATGGCTTTTATTCTCTATAGGTTGCCTTGTATCAATCTTCGATACATGCACTTGCTTCGATATTGATGATAGAAAGGGAAGCTTGCTACTTGTCAAAGATGAGACCTGCCATACTAAATGCCTATTCAATGGTCATTGTCGAGGTAGGAGCAACAAAAACTTAATGGGCCATGCAAAATAGGATGAGGCTACCACACCGAATATGTCGAAATCTCTTGTGATGAAACATGGGGGAACTCAAAGTTTATGGTCATGTAGTGTTGAAACTTAGTTAATGGACCTCCAAACCTTTGTCATTTCAATTTTTTGGGCCAACAACTATTTACCCACAAATGAGTAATGGTGTTTGATAGGGGGCATTGAGGGAGAAACTGCTGTCTAGCCACCATATGTGCATTAGTAATGTGTGAAGAGCTCTTTCAAATCCATTGTAGCTTCTGAAACCTCCTCCTATGCTTGTAAACTATATATGTCTTAGGAATCCATAAGTAAATTGATATTCTTATAATAAGTTTTCAAATATATTTATAGTAATGATACATGTGAACTTTAAAAAGCGCAATTTGTACTGGTAAGTCTACTAGGTTACGTATGTACTAATAAAAGGAATCAGTGAGACCATGTTATATCCATAGAGATTGAAAACTAATTACTAGATTATATCATTCCCTTTTTAGCTAGGTAATCAAAATGAGATGTTTAAACAAATTAAAATAAAAAGAAATAATTTATCTATAACATGAAAGTAATAAAGGAAGAAGTTTACTAAGCCAATTGTTTAGGATTTCTACCATCAATTAACATATGCTTCTAAAATATATTAAGGCTAATTAATTAGTTTCTTTAATCAGATTCACTTTCCTTAGGAGTTGCTATTATCCCAACTCTAATAGAAACACTCCCTTTCGAGTAGGTTATCTATAATCTTCAGTTAGGTTTTAAATTTTTCTCACAAATATTATTAGCTTAATTAATATTAAAATTCAGGCATATTTTTATGTCATAAAAAATTAATATTAATTGAATCAAGGGTGTGAATCCTAAAATTAATCTAGAGAGCATGTGTCCATGATAATAATTAAATTAATTTTAATTCGATTTCATACTCACCATTCATTTCCTTTCAAGTTTTTTAGGTTCTATTCATAAAAATATCGCTGGCTAAGCAATAAAATCATGAATCATGAAAATGGAATGATTAAAAATCATAAGTAATTAAATAATAACATATGTTAAAATCATACATTAATTAAATCATTAAGCATGTCAAAATCTTATAGTATAAATTTAATTCATGGCAATTGTAACAGGTACACAAGAGAATTGAAGAAACATGTTGATAAATTTAAAGTAAAGAAATAGAATAACTTAAAAGGAGATTTGGAGCACAATTTCATCTTCTAATCCCATCTTAAACTCCTTATGTCCTATGACTCCAAATAAAAGCCTATAGATACTAAACTAGAAGAGTATGTAAATTGAAAGTACATCAACCCCTTATCTCCACTCTTATTCAGGCTTTTATAGTGTTTCTTCCCTTATCATTTCTTTTGTTCCTCATCTAGTATTTCCTAATAAGAATCTTCTTTTTATTGTGTTTACTTTGCTTGCCATAATTTTTATATGTTGGTGTTATGGGCTTTGATGGGTACTTCACTTGAATTGATATTTGTCTAACAAAAAGTATGGGTCATGGATTATAGAAACTGCCCATTTTGGCAAACATGAATTAATAGGGATCACAGACCAATCATGTGCTTCCAAGCATGAAGACTTGCTCATATGGTTCACCAAGTTGTTCGAGGAGAGTTGAACTTAGAAGAGTAGTGCATTCCCTAATCTGATTTATTGAGTTACTTTACCCTCTACATCATTCAAGAACCTGCCCAAGTGACCAACCTGTGTGTCGAGCGGACCCCTCCACAATACATCTATCTAAGGCTAAGTATCAAATTTGTATACTGCCTACTTGAAACATGCAGGCAAGCTGACACTTATCTGGAGTCAACTACTTGAGGCTGATTCGACAATAAGCCACCTTCTGAACCAACCCTTTCCCAACACCAAACATTTGAGTTGCTGAGGTATTGAATTGCAGAGCCTAACCTAATCTATATGGAACCTACTTTGTTAGGCAAACAACATCATTGGGACCACAGAAAGAATAGATGACGTACCTTATTTGTCTGACATTTGTACTATCCTTTGTAATAAGATATCCATCTTTTTGTTTGATTATAACATTACCCATGTAAATTATTCCTTTTCCTTTACTAGGAGGAATCCCTTTTGTACTTTACACTAACATAGGATTTACCTTAATTAGGTCTTATAAATACTCGTATATTGTAATAGCCACGATAATCAATGGAATCAACATTCAGACATTTTTCTTCTTGCATGAGCTAAGTGTATCTAACTTACTTTAAACTACTCTTATCTAGCCTATTGAGCGTGAACTAGTGGCGAGTGACCTCCAACTACACTTGTGCATAGAATCAAGTGTGATTAGAGCTCATATGAGACATTAGTATGTCATAACCATAATCAGTGCACAAGGATCCTTGCTCAACCTTCGACTATCATTTATCCTTCAAACCGTCCTAAGGTTCGAGCCCTCCCCCTTTAGTTCATGCGATACCGAATGTTATGTATTCATCTATATTGAATCGTATCATTTTGGTATCAGAGCCTGGCTACATTTGAAACTAGTTTCCATTACTTTATTCTTTGAATAACTTGTTATTGATTTCATACATATTTGTTAGATGTTTTCTTATTGTCATAGGAGTTTGGTAGGTGAATAGTGTTAAAGAAATTTTGTGCTCTGTCTTCCCTTGTTTTGTATATGTAAAACAAAGTATGAGTGTATGTTTTTCTATCATGTGCTGATTCTATAGTTTTTAGTGTATTTGGTGTTAGTTTACCCTTGTTTATGGTAGGAAGCTTTGAATAGTATATTAGTTGTTAACCTCGTGAAAATAGGCTGCAATGTCTAATTCTAGTATACAAGGAGCTATCAGTAACCAAGAGAGTGGCACTTGAAATGGCCAAGGTCAATAAGGGAGTTCTACGTCCTAATCTATAGATGACCGATTGGATCAACTTACGAACCTGGTGGCTAGTCTAGTGACTGCCATAAATGAAGATAGGCAAGCTAGAAATGGTCCATATAAAGGACATGAATAGCTTGAGAGAGGTAATGGTCAATTTGGCTGAGCTAATGCCCCAGTTCGACTACCCCAAACTAGAGGAGTAGGCCTAGTTGCTTGATGTAGACTAGCATTAGAGGAGATCAAAGAGGAGGATGAGGAAGTAAGGGATGAAGCAAAAGAATATTACAAACCTAAGGAAAAGAATGTCTAAGCTCCTAGAGTAGAAGGGTTAATAATGAAGATCCTTTGCTTTTCAGATAGTGGTATTGCCGAGGACTACCTAAACTAGGTAAATAAAATTAAGAAGTAATTTGAATGCTATGAGGTACTTGAAAATGATAAGGTTAGACTTATTGTGTTAGAATTTTACTGGTTATGTCACCCTGTAATAGAAGAACATGCAAGCTATATGTAGAAGAGAAGAAGAACGTAAAGTTAGGAGTTGGGATGAAATAAAGAGAGTCATGAGGTGAAGATTTGTTCTAAACTGCTTTTTACAGGATACATTTAAGAGGTTATAAGAGTTGAGACAAGGTGGATCGAGTGTTGATTCCTACATAAAAGAATTTCATATGCTAATGATTCGATGTAAAGTTGTAGAGCCTGAAGATTGAACTGTATCTCAATTCATTAGTGGGTTGAAGTATAAGATTAGAGATATTCTAGATACCATGGATATTAGATGACTTGATGATGTTATCTAAGCTACCTAAAGGATTGAGGGGCGTCAAATAGGAAGCTAACTTCCTATCAGCCGACCTACTACTAGACCATTTGTTCTAAGCAGACTTGTGCGATCGGAACCAAGTAAGGTTACTAAGACCTAAGCTGCTTAAACTACCCAAGTTGAGGAGAAGGAGATCTCGAGAAAGTTTAAGAAAGGCTAAAGATCAATTAGAAAGACAACTGAGATCAAGTGCTTTAAGTGTAAAGGATTTGGACATAAGGCTGCTTAGTGTCGGAATAGAAGAACCATGGTGATCTAAGGCAATGTACTAACCATTGAGATAGATAATACTAATGAGGAAGTGGAAGACCTGAAAAAGGTCGGATAAATGGAACTATCCAAGGATGTAGAAGTCATTTTTAGTGAGGAAGGTAATTTTATGTATGCTACCCTAATGTTAAGGAGAGCAATAAGTGTAAGTCTTATGCTCGAAGACAAACAAAGAGAGAATATGTTCCACATTGGATATAAGGTAAATGGGTCATTGTATGCCTTGATTGTTAACAGTAGGAACTGCACTAGTATAGCCTCTACTTTCATAGTCTAACAATTGAAGTTGCTAACCAAGCCCTACCCCAAACCTTAAAAACTACACTAGCTCAATGATAAGGGAGCCCTACAAGTAAACAAGAAAGTGACCGTGCTTATTTATATTGAAAACTAGATGAAGTGCTTTGTGATGTATTGCCCATGAGTGCATCTCATATTTTGCTTAGATGACCATGGATGTTTGACCAAACTATGATATACTTTAGAAGGAAGAATATATGTTTGTTGGAGCATGAGGACAGAAAGGTGAAGTTAAGCCCTATGACTGCCAAGTAAGTTAAAATCATGTAGGCCCAATTGACCGAGTCTTAAAGAAAGAAGCTTTGGTAATGACTTGAGTTAAGTTGAAGAAAGAGATGGAGCTCGAAGAGCCAACATATCTGTTAATCAAGAGGTTACTAGAGATGAGGAGATTAAAGGAGTGGATGCTACTTGCGGAGGTAAAAGCCTTATTGGATGAATTTGCTGAACTGTTCCTAAGTAAGCTACTAAAAGGTCTGCCTCCCATCTAAGGTATTGAACATATAGTTGACTTGCAACTAGGAGCTGCATTGCCGAACAAGCTTACTTATAGGCTAAACCTTGAATAGGCTATTGGGCTATAGAGACAGGTAGATGATTTGGTGAAGAAAGGGTATATATGAAAATCCCCTAGCCCCTATGCTGTATCAGCCTTGTCAGGACCCTAAAGGGGGCCTAGTAGCATTGCCTAAAGTTTTCATATCATGTGTATACCCATGATACGAAAATCACCTTGCAAGTTAGAGATTGCAAGACTCTAAATAATTCATCACTAGGGTTTTTGAATTGTTAATTAATTAAAATGTCATAAAATATAAATAACTATGGATATCTAATATTTCACAGTTCCTTAGAACCGTAGAGAATCAGTATCCCCTACCAAATGATAAAATCAAAGAGAATAAACTTAAAATTCAAACTTATTGAAGTTACTAAATCTAAATATATAAGTAGTATTTACATTTAAAGTTTCACATGAACTAAACAATCTCTCTCTAATTCTAACCTTTAAAACATCTCAGCACTTGCACTCAATGTTCGGCTCTTAACCTATGTCCAATTATCTATCAACCTATAAAAGAAAAGCTATTGGGGAGTAAGTTATAAGGGCTTAGTGAGTCATCCCTCATATTATACTGGCAAACAAGTTATCAAACAAATAATCACGACCATATGAATGCATGCATACGCAGTATGCCAAACAATATATGTTGTTGATTGGTGCTACATATAATATCAAATTTTAATGCCCTTTGAGATAAGGGTTGGAGATACATCGGCACCAATCACAACTGGACTCTAATACTTGGGTTTTTAACCATAACTTTGAATTCCGTATTTTACAAAATACATTTTCATTTCTGAAAATCCAGTAATACACAAAATCATAAGCCTAGTGATGAGGCAGCTCCCGCAATCTACACTCATACCTTACGGTGAAGATCTCTAGACTCAACCCTCAGTCATACGGTTGGCGTCTCCATCACCTAGTAAGCTCGTTGGTTCAGGTAAGGTCATGTTATACGAGTGCACCATATGGAAACACTTTAATATATATATATATATATATATATATATAAACAACCCCTACTAGACCTCGCTTTATCTCCACGTGAAGTGATGGCTGGAATAAGTAATTTAATGCATGGATAATACATGACCCTTTTAATTTAAGATAAGCCAAATATAATTAAGTCAAATTATGAGGTGATCAATCAATATCAGTAAACCATCTAAATCATGTAACAATCAATTATACAATCAAATCATCAATTATTGTACTTAACAATATTTCTTATAGTAATAAATCAATATCAAGCATATGCATATCCCGAAACCCCACGCATCAAGTTATTAATATTAAATTTAAGTACACTAACTGCAAGCACAAACAAGTATAGAGTCATCAAGAGTACTCACTTGACTATGATGGCTCGCTTTAATCATAATAATCGATTGGAAGATCCTCGCCCTTGTTGGGATCACCTTATCATTATGAGATAATAGGGACGATAAGTAATTGAATTAACTAACGATTCTACATATCTATCTACCTAATTTTACTTAGATTACTATCAGTTTTTATTCAATTATACCTAATCACTAATCACATGTAACTTTTTCATTTTATTTTCAATATTTATGAATTTATAGTCATTTTTAATTGTTTTTAGATGCACGTTCTCACGAAGATGTCCGTTTTGGATGTTAAGACCCATGTTTTACAATATGGACTAAATTTATTAAAATTTTAACTATTGAAGCTTAAATATTCTTATTGGCTAGTTTTATGTTCTATTTTAGTAGTTAATGATTTCATTAGCAATTAATTCTTACACGTAGATGATCTTATGGTTTATTATTTTAGAGGCTTATGTCTTCGCTTATGTCATTAATTGATTACATCATCGCTTATCATCAATTGCTTAAGTCATCAATTGATTGGGTTATTGCTTAGGTCATCATTTGCTTACATAAGTCCTTACTTCATACTTAAGTATCTTATGTACATTTATACATATGCTAAGTATACACTTATACTTTTACTATACTTGTATGTATACTAGTATACTTATAAATATACCATATTTATACTTGTACATATAGCCGTATATATATACTGTTACATACATATTTTATATGTATTTTCATATGCCTAATGTTCCTTCTTAAGAAAGCTTCATAAATTTCATATTTTTTCACTTTAAGTACTTATTTAGTAAGGTATATGTATGAATAGTTAGTATACTCTTTCTTTCTAGTTTTGTACATAAAGGTTATTCATGTACATGGTTTACTAAGTTTATGTACAAGTAGTTACCTATGTATATATATATATCTATACTATGTATTCTACTCTTCTACCTATATATTCATACACTTATGTACATGTATATAAGAATCTTATTTGTGTCAACATACATGTACATATTACGTGATAATTCCAAAACTAACATAACATAAACAACTAATTACCAATTAAGATGAAAGACTACATGAAAACATACCTCTTTTTCCTTTTAGATAAGGGTGAAGAGTTTACTTAGATATTAGGATATAAGATATGTATTAAGGTGAAGGTAAAAGAAAAAAATGGAAGTTTAGAAAAGGGGAAGAAGAGGAGGAGGTTACTGTTTGGAAATAGAGGGGGAAAAGGGGTTTGCTTTGTATTAATTTGTGGTTCATAAGAGGGACAAGTGGGGTCTAGAAGGTCCTCAAAAGAAAAGAGAAGAAAACTCTAAATGATAATGACATATGTATTGACTTTTCAACATGTTGACTTGGTCAACCTTTTGACTTTGGTCAACATTTAACTTGATCAAATGTTGACTTAGTCAACTCTTTGAAATTAAATGCAATTTGTGTGTACATAATGAAGTAATTAAGGAAAATTAGGAAGAAAATTAAGAAAATGAAAGGAAATGTGGAGTTTATTGAAATGATTAGTAAGAATAATTAATGAGAACTCCCTCTAAGTATTTATATCCTATATACATTATTTAGTATGGTACTTAGTACAACCATCATGAAATATGCCATTTAGTATGTTAATATTAACTACATATAATATAAACATCAATTACACACTTAACTCTATAAAATACTAACCTAGTTATATGATTAGAAGATGGATGTGATCTATAATGCAATATCTTAGTTTTCTAGTAAATTAAATTAGTATTGTAAGTACTTATGAATAATTAAAAGTTATCTTGATTATTTGATAATGATTTAGTATGATACTAAGGATATATTGGCAATTAAGGTTTTAGAATAGATTATAGTGACTTAGTAGTTTTATATCCTTAAAGTTATAATTGTAGGGTTTATCACTTTTGGGTACAATCTCTAGTGTTTATATATTTTTGGAGTCTAAAAGTTTTATATGCGATTGAATCTTCAGTTGCTATCTTAAGGTTTTCATCTTAACTAGCCTTATTAACTCTTAGAGTCTTCAAGCACACCAGGGTCTACTTTAGGTATTAGGTTGAAAATTTTAAGGGTTTACAAGCCTTGTTGGTACCTAAGAAAGATAGGTCATGGAAGATGTGTATAGATAGTTGAGCCATCAATCGCATTACCATCAAGTAAATATATTCCATGCTAATGCTTGATGACATGTTAGATGAGTTGAATGGAGCCAAAATATTCTCTAAGATTGACCTCATATTTGGATACCATCATATCCAAATGCAAGAACACGATGAGTGGAAGACCACGTTTAAGACCCACCATAGATTATATAAATGGCTTGTGATGCCATTTGAACTATCGAGTGCTCCAAGCACATTTATGCGATTGATGAATCATGTACTCTGTAAACTAATAAGGAAATTTGTGGTGGTTAACTTTGATGACATCCTAGTGTATAACCTTGATTTAGAGACTCACCAAGAGCATCTCTAAGTAGTCTTTACAAAACTTTAAGTGTAAAGGCTCTATGCCAATCTGAAGAAGTGTAAGTTTTGTTGACCTTAAGTAATCTTCTTAGGGTTTGTTGTAAGTAATGGTGGAATATGAGTCAATGATGAAAAGATAAGGGCAATCACTAAATGGCCTATGCCGACCACTTTTGTTGACATGAGGAGCTTCCATAACTTAGCAGCATTTTATCACAAATTTATAAGGAATTTCAATATGATCAGGGCCTTATTCATTGGATTGTCAAAGAAGAATGTTAAGTTTAGATGGGGAGAGAAGGAGCATAGGAGTTTTGAAGAGGTGAAGGAGAAGTTGACTACAACACGTGCCTTAGCTTTGTCGAGCTTGACAAAGTATTCAAATTGGAATGTAATGTATCTAGACTAAACATAGGTGCCATGTTGATTCAAAAAGGCTGACCTATTGCTTACTTCAATGAGAAGCTTAAAGGAGTTACACTTAATAATTTTGTCTATGATAAGGAGTTTTATTCTTTAATTTGAGCCTTAACTATATGCTAGCACTATCTACTACCCAAAAGTTTGTGATCTATACTGATCATGAATCTTTGAGATATTTGAAGAGTTAGCCTAAGTTGTCATGAAGACAAGCTAAATGGGTTGAGTTCATGGAAGGATTTTCATATGTCGTGAATACAAGAATGGAAAAAACAATGTAGTTGCTAATGCCTTATCAAGTTGACATTCCCTTCTGATTGAATTATAGACCTGGTTATTGGAATTTTCCATGATCAAAGATTTATATATTGAGGATCCACATTTTGGTCCAATCTATGCCCAATGTAAAGAGGGCCGAGCATTAGATGGCTATCATAAGGAGGATGAATACTTGTTTAGGAATAAAAGATTGTATCCCGACTTGTTCCATAAGAGAGCTGTTAGTATGTGAGGTGCATGGGGGAGGATTTTCTAAACACTTTGGCCAACATTGAACTCATGAAATACTATCCTCAAGATTTTTTTGGCTAAAAATGAAGAGGGATGTCTGATCTATGTTGGAAAGTGTACTAATTATAGAAAAGCGAAGAGCCAAGCCGAGTAAGGACATTTTTTACCATTGTCCATCCCAACTAAACCATGGTCTAAGCTAAGTATGGACTTTATGTTAGGGTTACCGGGGATGTCCTGAGGGAAGGACTCCATCACAGTAGTCATGGATCGATTCAGTAAGATGGTACACTTCGTAGCCTACTATAAAACTAACAACGCTTCGAATATCTCTTTTCTTTTCTTGTAGGAAATAGTTAAGCTTCATGGAGTACCAAGAACCATTGTTTCAAATCAGAACCTAAAGTTCATGTGTCACTTTTGGAGAATGCTATGGAGATGACTGGGAACCAAGCTATTGTATAGTACATCCTGTCATCAATAAACGAATAGATAAACCAAGGTCATCAATAAGATAGTGGAGACTTTACTTCGGGTTACCGTTGGTCTAGAACATGGCTAATTGGTATCTATTATGTGCTCCCAAGCTCGAAAACTTACTCATATGGTTCACTAAGCTATCTAAGGAGAGTTGAACTCATAAGAGCAATACATTCCCTAGTCTGATCTGTCGAGTTACTTTCCCCTCCAAATCATTCAAGAAGCTATGGAGTTATTCGACCTATGTACTAAGCCAACCCCTCTACAATACATCTATCTAAGGCTAAGTATCAAATCTATATATCGCTTACCTGAAATATGTCGAGGCCTAGTTGACGCCTATCCAAAGTTGACTACTCAAGGCCAATCCAACAATGAGCTACCTTCTAAACTAACCCTTTTCCAACACTAAACATCCGAGTTGCCGAGCTGTTGAACTACCTGGCCTAACTTGGTCTACACGGAACTTACTTTATTCGGCAAACAGCATCATTGGGACCATAAAATGGATAGTTGACATGCCTTATTTGTCTAACATTCGTACTGTCCTTTGTAGCCAAATATCCATCTTTCTGTCTGATTACAACATTACCCTTGTAAATTATTCTTTTTCCTTTACTAGTAGGAATCCTTTTTGTAATTTATACTAACCTAGGATTTACCCTAATTAGGTCCAATAATACTCGTATATTGTAATAGTCACGATAATAAATGGAATCAACAATCAAACATTTTTCTTCTTGTGTGAGCTAAGTGCATCTTGCTTACTATAGACTACTCTTATCTAACTCATTGTGTAGACTAATGGCAAGTGACCTCTGGCCATACTTATGTGTAATAGCAAATGTGACTAAAGTGCATGGAGGCATTGGTATATCATATCTACTGTTGATGTACGAAGACTCATGTTCAACCTTCGACTATCATATATCCTTCAAACCATCTAGAGGTTAGAACTTGCTTCCTTTAGTTTGATCAAATCATATCATGAATACTCCAAAATAATTAAAGTTGCTTGCCCCTTGGTATCTAACATGAAGCAACGGAAAACATGGATTTAGTTTACTTTGGTGTCTTCATCAAATGGGGTAAGGGTCCCACGTTTGAGTGTTGCCATTGGAGATTCAATTTTACATATGAAGCTCCTTGTCTCCAACATGTATGAACATAGAAAAATGATCAAAATTGTCTTGTTATAAGTCCTACACATATTATCTCATAAAATGATAATTCCACTCGAAAGCTAAAATCATCATATGTACATGAGGAAGAATTTCCATATCAAATGGATACTTGTTGGCTTGTAATTTGAATGGTGATTCTAATTTGAGCTCCCACTTCTTGTATATTTTTATACTTATAATAAATTATGTGTATATTTTTTAGTTCCACACATTTTTCTTATTACAACTAAAAAAGATATAAACATTAAAATGGTTTATAATCGAGATAAAAATAGATTTACACAATGAAAACCTTTTAAACCCAAACATAAAATCATTTTTTTCACCATATTGTATTGACCCAACTCAAGTGTAACTTATTATGTTTTTGCTAATGAAAAAATAAAAGTTTTATAAGTTACACAAAATGTTAAGATTTAGAACATAATAAGTAGGTAAAAATACATACTCATTAAGTACTTCACTTTCACAACGAGGGTCCAACATTGTAGCTATAAGATAAATATGAGGAATTTTCTTATAATATGTGTAAAACTCGAAAATAAGATAAGAAAATAAAAATAAAATAAGAATAAGGGGTTTTAATATTGAGGGAAAATTTGGCATTAATAATAATAAGGTGTATTTTAGGAATAGGAAAATGTTTGTGAACCCTAAGTATAAAAGCTATAACTAAGGTTTGAGAAACCTTTTTCCTACAAACCTCTCACGTGCTTCCTTGTGTATGCGTGCTAGGATTTCTAACCTAGGAAGAATTTGCATGTTTCAAGAGAAACCAATCACTAAATTGGCATCGGTAAGTTTATGAGACCCTTTTCTTATTTCTTTTCTAATCAAAAGATGTTGAAAATTCATTTTTCTAGCTAAGGAATCAAGAAAAACGAATTTGGAAGGATAATTGAGAAACTTTTTAGTAGATCTCAAGTGGTACGACAAATTCTAAAGCAGATGACACTGAGATAAGGTAGTTTAGAGTAGGTTTTAATAGGTTTCAGTAGAAACTCCTAAGATTTTTTTTTCCTAAGGTGCTGTAGGAAACGAATTTGGAAGTTGTCTTGGAGACCCTATAACATGTGTCTAGTAGTGAAAGCATTATTGACATATCAAATAAGGTAAGCAATGTGGTTAGCATATATGTATGCTCTTACTTGAGTTTTGTTGTTACAAATTGTTAAGGATGATTTGAAATTATGGTTTATTATGGGTTGAGAACTTATTTAGATTGGTGTGGAGATGTTTTTCTATTGGGAAATTGTTTTGGGAGTATTGGATTATGAAACGGTGAAGAGTGGGGTTGTACGTAAGGCATGATTGTGTTGTTGCAATCTATAGAATTCTACAAATTGCATCAAGCATCTGGATACCATCCCCCTTAGCATCCGGATGTTAGGGTTTGTCATGCTTCTTTCAAGCATGGCATCTAAATGCTAGACGAACTAGCATATAGACGCTTTGACCCCTATTTCATGCAACATTGTTCCTTTGAGGTTTTTGGGATTTTTTGATGTTGTTTTCCTAACCTAAATCCCTTCTTAAACTTTTCTAATCAGGAATCGTCACTTAGAACATAATTTAAGTCACTCTAACTTCTTAGTAATCTTAGGTTCCATTTAAAGTTCAGAAGAAAACATGAGTCCGTTAAGTTGTTGTGTTAGAGAATATTGTTAGTTTAGCTTTGAATTTGAGTGAGTATGGTGCTTCTCTTGTAAACAGGTTATGAGACACTCGTGTCAAATTTTGACCAAACGCTACAGCTAGGTATGGGGTTTGTTTATTGTTTGTGCATGCATAAGATTAGGAATGTTAAATGGACTTAATGAAAACTCGGCTTAAATAAGTGTGCTACTTATGCTTGACTGGGCCTAAGGGAATAGGAAGACCAGACCTTGGGGTAGACCCCTGATAATCCTTGTATGATGGTGTCCTGATTGGAGTCACACTTGGAAATGATCCATATAGATCTAGGTTGATACTTAATGACTTGGTTACATCTTTACTAAGGTGTTAAGGAGGACCCAACATCGATATTAATATGTATTACATATATATTGTGTATTGTAGTTGTGACTTACTCCATGCTCCGGGACACCAAAACTGTATTGCTTGTTAAACATAAATAAAGACACTGACAGGTGGTTCTTGCATTAGATATTTGAATTTAGCTGTTGTATGTGCTTATGCATTTATTATATGTCCATGCACTTATGCTTGTACCTAGTATTGAACTTACTTACCCCCTAAAGTTTTATGTTTTTGGATGCAGGCACGGTGTTTGGTGACCATGAGGACTGTTGCAGTAAATATGGGTTCTTTTGTGAAGATGCTAGCTATTACGATTGTCAAGCCGAAATCTTTATCAGTTTTTATTATTTTTCTTAACTTAATTAGTCTTAAACCCTAACTCATTTAATATTAACAATCAACTAAGAGTTAAGAAAAAACTGATTTTTGATTTTGAAAACTGTTCAATGTTGCCACAATTGGAGTGGGGGAAAAAGAGTTAAGTTGTAACTGATTGGATAGATTTATTGTAACTTAGCTACCGGTCTTTCAATAAATCTAATTTTTTTAAAAAGGTTTTGAAACTAGAAATTTTAGATTCAAGAGTTACCCTATTAAACTCTAATCGAGTATCACTTTTATTTTTCTGAAATTAATTTTATTTTTTAAATTACCTTTTTTAACTAATTCTAAATTTGGAATTAAAATTAATTCTATTTGCACAAACAAAAATAACAAATTGAAATTATTTAGAAAAGGGAAACCAAAAAGATTTCCCTATTTTAAGTTACCCCGTAGGTACCAACGTATCCTCTAGTAGGGATTAAGCTTCCTGTATTTAGCAAAAGCTTTAGTTTGTACTTTGATTTTAATTTTGGAAAATGATTAGGTTAACATTTTTTATCATTTAAATTTATTTGAGAAAAAATTCTAGAAGGATCCTCTTTGGTGTATTTCTTTTTTGAAAACTTTAAAATGTCTTAATTTTAAAAAAGGGTTGTTATTTTATTTTATGAAAATGAATTTTTCTAAGTGGCAAAACGTTATTCACCTTTTTGAAAGCTTCCCTAGGTTATTTCTTCTTGTTTCTTTCTTTTTTTATATATAATTACAAATTATTATTACAGTACAATAAAAAGAGAAAGGTAAAAAAAAAAAAAAACAATTGAATAAAACATTACACAGACAATGAAATAAAATATAGTTAAAGGAAAAAAGGGAAAGGGGCTAAACCAAGCTTACATGCAAGTCAAAGCAGGATCGAGTTAGGTTGGTCTTAAATCTTAGTCATTTTGTGCCCTATACATGATTTAGAGAAAGAGAGGGAGAGAAAGCATTAGCAAGCAATCGACACGCTGAGGTTGGTAGGGGGTGGAGGGTAGTGGTGTTTCAGGGCATTTTAGAGGATAAAATGAGCAAGGGAGGAGTTTTTCATGAGTTTCTAATTGGGATTAGGGGGTGGAGGGAGAGTACCTTGGTCAAAGGTAGTAGTTTGGTGGTGTTTTAAAACGGTTGCTAGTGGTAGATGTTAGACAACCATAGTGGTGCTTACTAAGTTCAAATGAGTGGTCATGGTTAGGTTTCAGAGTAAGGGGAATGTCGTGGTGGTATCAGTTCTAAAAAAAAAACTACCCAACATGATGGTTCAAAAGGTTGGCAAGGGTTTTGTGCAGTGGAGGATGGTCGTAACCCTATGTGTTTGGTAACAATGCTAAGGATTGCAGCAATCGAAGGGCGTAGTTGTTGCTAATGGAGTAGGACTTGGGGAAGCTCCTATAAGTGATGGCTTGGCTTGAGGATGAAGGGTATGTGGAGGATTCTAAAGAGAGATAGGGTAACCGCAACTAAGCTATGTAGAGAGAGAAAGTTTGGATTTGAGCTTAAAGGGGATGATTTGAGTGTTCTTGATGTCCTAATGTGCTTCCTAGTCCTCTATTTATACATTTCTTGCACAAATTCAAGATGGAAATGTTAAGGAATAGATTAAGTTCGAAAAATGCACTTTAATGGGTTTTAACTGACTTAATATATGTTTGTGAAAAAATGGTCAAAGATAGTCCCTCGATGCACGTTCTTGCCAAAAGTTCATTTTAGAATCTTCGAAAATAATTGAGAAAGCTTGAATTGTGCTACTTATGGTTGAAGTCAAAAGTGGTGTTCATTGTTTGTTCCATTGTTTGAAGGAAAATTTGATTGGGCAAAAAATTGTATGCAAACATGTTCTTGGGATAAATCAGTAGAGCTCCATGTGTTTTTTGTAAATTTACCATTAATTCAATGAATTTATGAAGGAAAGAAGGGGGGAAGGTGGGTGAGGTGGTGGGCTCAGCCAACAAGGAAACTTGCAGGAGAAGGGAAGAAGATAATGAATGGTGCAACATGGTTAGCCAATGATTGGTTGACACATGGCATTAGCTTCAAAAAAACAAAGGCACATAGCGCCTACTAGATTCGAACCTTGACATGTGGACGTTTTAGCTTGCGCCCTTACTAGCACAACTGAACCAAATATACAATCATGTTTGTCATTTAGAAAATATAACACACTAAACCGGTCGAGATTGAAATTCAAACAAAACATTTAGTTTAAGCCAAATTCAAGCCTCAATTGACCACTTTAAAAGTGCAATGACATTCGTAGTAAATCTAGTGTACATATATCAAAATTATTTTTCAAATTGAGTCTAATTAAATAGTTCAAGCTTATATTCATTGGTTATGCAGTTAATTTAAAAATTATCTTTCTTCTAAATCAATTAATTTAAGTCCAAATTAATGTATCATTTAAAGGTATAATTCACTTAAATTAATCTCATTTTTACAAAAAAAAAAAGTTAGAATCAACCATGGTCCACATATTAAATTTTTAGAAAATTTAATATTTCGAAATATGGCTTGAAATTGTTAAAATCATATATGTTCTCTTTTGACTCTAAAAATGAGATGACTAAATCTATATGACTCAATTACCTTAAAAATGACCATAGACTCTTATTTATCCTAAAATTAATATTTTTAATTTTTTTTTTGTATTTTATTTTTTTATTTTCTATTCTTTTTTGGTGTTTTTCTAAATTAGGACCCTTTTTTCCTACTAAAAAAAAATCTAAAATTATATTGGTGGGGGGTGGTAGGTGTTGTAAGGATATGATATCTACAATGATTATTATTATAATTATGGAGATGGGTTTGTGTAGTTAGAATATAGTTATGAGTTTTGTCGAAAGAGTTATAAGACTTTATTTATGTTTCTATGTTGTAACTTAGGTCATGAGAAGTCATCTAAGACTTCTTTTTAGTTAGTGTCATTGGAGTAGTATGTTATCAAGAATTCAGGTTATGTTTATGAGTTGTTGAAATTTGCTTTTAGGATTTTGGGAACATGGTTATTGAACTATGTTAAATTCGTTTCCTATGAATAAAGTGAAGATTTGATCCTTTGCACATGTTGGTGGATTGAGGTGTTATAAGACATCCCTAAAAAGCATTGTTTGAAGTTATTATAGGTGACAGGTGATTAATTAAGCTTTGATGGCGTTAGCAAGATGTTTATAGATGCTTAACATATCAATAGATGTCACAACCCGAGGTGGCTAGTCGTGGCAGTCGCCATATACCGTACAAAGGATTGAAAATTGATTTCCCTTACAATAGACAATCCTTTTATACGATACACAAGGTTAAGGCTACAGCTACAACTAACTACCAAGAGTGCGTAAGTATAAGCAATATCAATTCATGATAAATAATAACTTATAAAAACATAACACATGGTCTATTTATATAAAAGTTTACAAATAAGAAGTCTGAAGCATGTCTTAAGTTAAACTGGTATATCAATTACATATTTAACTTTATAAACTATCAGAAATACTCTCTGATCATATCCAGCTCCCACATTGACCCCGTATAGAATACTAACATTGGGCATGTGACGGCCCGACTCTACAAATAGATTGGCCTACGAAAGAAGACTACAAGGGTAAAGCTAACTAGCTTAGTAAGATAATTTCCCTCAACCATACCGCAATCAAGTTATACAATAGTTAAGTTCAATCAAATGAATGCATGTCAATTAGTATGCTCAACAAATACATACAAGTGATCAGGTACTACATACAACTCAAATTTAATGCCTTCCGAAGTCAGGGTTGGAGATACATCGGCACAGTCAGATCCAGGTATCATATTAGAACTTATCTCATAACGAAACTCCGCATTTCATATTCAAAATGTAATGGTATATCTATTATTAGTTTTATCAAAACGAGTTCTACATATGATTGTGAACAGGTTTATGTAGCCCTCACTCACCCCTAAATGAAGGCCTCTAGACTTGACCCTTAGCCAAGCGGTTGGCGCCTCCAACGCCTACTGATCCCGTGGGCCAAGGTAAGGTCATATCGCACGTGTGTACTGTATGAAATTTATAATAATTAATAATTAAACTACGTATGGCCTCTCATTACCATTATATAATATGACTGTCGGAATTAGTTATGAAGTGCATGATTATGTGTAATCCAAGTTAACTTTTCTAATATAATAAAATTAGGTCTTATTTATTCAGTAATCATTTCAAGTCACAAACAATCAATTCTTAGTGAATCTACTATGCAACAATCATTACATTATTGAAATTTAAAGTCAATTATCATGCACAAGAATAACCCAACCCCATATACATTCATTTATCGATCATAACTTATATTCACTAATTACAAACACAAACAAGTACGGAATCATTAGGAAAAACTCACTCAGCCATAGCCAACTCAGAGGTCATAGTAATCCGGTGGCAACTCAAGGTCTATATCAAAATCACCTAAAAATAATAAAAATTTGTAAGGTTGAGAATTTAAAGCTAAATTAGTATAGTAATTTGTAAGGTTTACTTCACTTAGTTATGTGAAATTTTCAATTCAAGCTTTTTATCGAATCGTATATAACTTTTTTATTTTAACTCGGGTCATTATGAACTTACGGTTCATTTTGATCGTTTTCGAACGTATTTTCTCGTAACGAGGTCCGTTTTGGACATTGTGACTTGCAGTTTGAATTGTGATATAAAAATATCACAAAATTTATTATTTTAGTTCAAAAATTATAAAATATTAATTTTCACTTTTTATTAATATATTTATGATTTAATAATTATTTAAACCATATAATTGATATTTTTATTATTTTAAGCATACTTTTTCTATTTTTGAGAATTTAGCCTTATTATAATAATAATTATTATTATTATTGCCATTATTATTTTTATTATTTCTTATTCATTTATATTTCATGATTTATACATACACACAGACACACACACACACATACACACATACACATATATATATATAGACTTATAGCATATTTGATAAATTTTATAATTTTACTTTATTAAGAAATTCCTAATTTACGGTATTATATATATATATATACCTACTCTTTACATAATTATAAATTTATTTTAGTTTGTAGATATTATTATATTATATATATTCGATATACTACATATATGTACTATATGCTATACGCCATATGTACACATATGTATATATTTATTTTATGAAAACAATAAATACTTATTTAACATACTCTTATGTATACATATATATATTCATGTATTTTTATTTATACACATAGGCATACTCATATGTATATTAAATATAGTTTACGTGTGTACAAAAATATATAACTACCAAATACATAAATATATATAGATAATATATACATACTTATACATACTATACAACTACATATTCATATATATATATATACATATGAAAATAAATTTGTATACATATATACCTTAATATGTATTTCGCGTGTTCATATATATGTATATATCTATTGTTATTTTGTAAAAATACTTAATACTTATTATATGTAATATAAAAAAATACATACTACATACTCTTACCGTATATTATACCTATGTTCATACATGTATACATACATATCTTTATACATACATAGATATTTCAATTTAAGTACTTATGCATATATACATGTAATAGTAATGTTACATTTACAAAAATACAATACCTATTACTTTTAATTTTTTTTTCTTATTCTTTTCTTCCTTCTTCTTTACGTTTTTAGTTTTCTAGGATTTTTTTCTCTTTTGGTTTCGATTTTTTTTTTGCAAATTTTTCCAAATTTTTTTTCTTTCTCTTATTCCAACATGATCAGCAATTTAGGATGAGAAGAAGATAAAATAAAATCATAGCCTAATCTTTACATTTATTAAGTTAAGACAATGTAATCATTTCCAATTTTCTTTTCTTTTTTGTAAAATCAACACTTGGCAATTTAAATTTCATCACGTGGGCTGCTGTTTTGATTTTTTTTCGTTTTGGTTCCAAAACGTGCAGCAAGGAGAAAAGAAGAAAAGAAAAAAAAAAGAGAAAAAGAAAAAGGAAGAAAATAAAAATTAAAAATAAATATATGTAATTTTTCAAAACATATAAATTATAATAATACTCATCATAAATTAATTTGGAAATTTTTTATGAAAATTTATCAATTTAATTAATACCTGTTACAATTATAATTTTTACAAGTTATTGTAGCGATTTCGTTAAAATTTTATGCGAAGAAGCAATTTAGTCGATAATTGTAATTGATTATAATTATATCACTATTAAGTAATATTTAACTATTTTATAGGCTTATAGTTATAGTTTTAGGGTTTCAAACAAATTCGGATTCAATTTTAATTAATGGTACATAAATCAATTTTAGGGTTTCAGTATGCGATTTAGGGTTTCGATCAATTCCTAGGGTTTTGTTACCGATGTTATATTTGATTTATTTAATTTCATAATATTTTATTATTACTAGCCTTATCGACTTATTATACAGTTTAGGACACTCGAACTTGAATTAGGGTTTAGACTATTGATTTTCTAAGGTTTATAGTAGATCATAAGGATACGTCGAAAGCTGTAATTTCCTAAGTTCTAGGGCATTATAACTTTAGTGGTATTAAAGCCTTAGGTTTTAATATGAATTATAGATAGCTTAAGCTTGAACCTTAGTAAAAGTAAGTAATGAATCAATTGTAACAAGCTAATTATATTAATGGGATAAGTAGCATGTAAGGTTGTGTTGAGTTTTGTGCTTGAAGTAGTTCATCCGGTTTATGTTCTTAGTATTCTGTTCTTCTCGTGCTTGTAATACATTTAAGTTATCTAATTCTTTCCGTTGAAACTAACTTACATGACTTCATTCATGTGCTTCCTCTTGTAGTATGCCCAGATATGGTTCTACTTCTAACTCTTCTTCTCATCTTCAAGGTGGTAAGGATGCCAACCCGAACCGCATCCCCCTACTAAACCAAAACTAAGCTGAGATAGGTTTACCACCTTAAGGGTAGATACCTCTACCACCAACAAAAGGCCATCCTACCCTTGGCTAGAATTAAGCCTAGTAAACTCAAGGCCAAGAGTAAACTTACCTTCCTTGAGGCATGCCTACTCTAAACCTAACCTAGCCTCAGTACAACTAAGGATAAGGATCAGATATAGTTATTGCTGCTTAAGTTCTGAACTTGATGAATGCAATTATTAGGGTACTAGTGCAATAGCAGCAATAGATATAGAAGGACATGTAAGTCATTCAAGCAAATGCTAAGATCTAGAGGTAAGAGAAACAGGCTACTATAGATGTTGGTATAGGTGGTCATACTAGTAGGAACACTTTTGACTGGTTCATGAAGATCACCCGAGACTTTTACCCTAAGCCAAATGATCTAGTAGGGGTTAAGGAATAGATCACTCAAGTGAAGAAGCCCTTTGCTATGGTAGAAGAATCAAATAATAAGGTTTTGTAGCCTAGTGGTGGGAGAATTCTCCCAAGAGTGATAGAAATGTAGCTAGTCCTCTTACTTAAGAAAGGATTCAAGTAGTTGTTACTTGATAGGTTCTTCCCAACAACACCAAAGAACAGATGGAGCTGGCCTACTAGACACTGTAACAAGGTAATTATTCAATATCATATTACAAAGTGGAGCTGAACCGCCTAGCCTGTTTCCTGCTAGAGCCAATTAGAAGAGATAAGAGGTCATATAAGAGACAGTTCATCTTTGGATTAAAGCCTACGTTGCAAGAGAAGATGGTAAGGTTCAGGGGTACTTATACTAAGACAATTGAACAAGCTAGAAGTGTTGAGATAGGTATAACAAGGAAGGAAGAGCTATTGGTCCATAGATAGAAGAAGGCCCTACATAAGAGGACTATACTGAGTTATAGATGACCAAAGTGATTCAATAGACTTGTACCTAACATCATGATTGGAAAGGGTAGTAGACCACCCTTTGCACCACCCAGGACGATGATATGGCTAGCCTTAGTGCTAACCCGACTACCTATGCCCGTTCTGGCTAGGTACACCACTTGCTATGGGCCATACAGTAGTGTAAAATGTAAATGGACTATAGTATTTGCTTTTTATGTGGTAAGACTAGGCTTATTATCAAGGATTATAGAGAGCCAACTCTAATGTACTAAGGTTTCTACTTTAAATGTAGTTTGAGAAGGCACCAAACAGTAGAATGTAGAGAATCAAGGACATAGCTCATTCAAACCACTTAGCCAGCTATTAATCAGAACACAGCCAGAGCAGCTCCACCTCAACTAGGATCCTACTAGAGAACATTGGCCTAGGCCTAAGTCTTTGTACTTTAGCAATATAATCAGAGTTAGGAAATTTCTAAGGTTGATAACTTAGTAAGTACGTTCTCTATCTTTAATCAAAGCGTACATGTTTTATTTGATATTAGAGTGACCTGTTCTTGCATTATTGAAGTTGTGGTGAATGCTTATATGTTATGTGTTGTCTATATGGATGCCCCTTTGTCTATAAATAAACCCTTAGGGAGTGAAATTATACTGAGTAGAATGTATCAAGATGTAAAGATTGTTGTAGAAGGAAATTTTTTTCTAGCCAATCTATTAGTACTAGACATGTCAAACTTCGATGTTGTAAACTCTACTTTTAGCGAGCCCATGATTTGACTAAGATTACTTCCTAAATGTTTCCAAGGATCAACTAAACTAAGAACTCAAGTTCACAATTAAAAACGAACTTACTTTTCCAATTTGAAAGCTTATTATCAATGAAACCTAAACATGAAAAACTATGAACCCTAAAGTTACCTGAGACCTTAAACCCTAAAACGATAAAGGACTTTTAACTCTAAACAACTAATCGATAATTTAATTTGAATAATTTTATTCAACTTTAGAAAATTTCATAATTTATAAGAATTGAATCATCATTTACAAAACAATTCAAGAAGTAAATCTTAAAATAATTTCCTATAAGGCAATTTCCTTATCTTCATGTCCACGCTTTACATGTAAATAAGTAGACTAACTAATCACCTTAAATAACTTATCAATTGAGAGTTGGATTCATTTATCAATTGATAACCTATAAAAAAAATAGTGATAAGATAATTTCCTTATCACCCACTAACTTATACTACATATGAACAAATTATCACAAGATTTCACTTACTTAACTTTAATAAATGAGACAAGACAATTCCGTTCCACAAAGAGACCCTAATGGCTAGTTTGTACAAGCAAGAAAAGGAGGGTGATGTTCTTGTCTTTCATCTATCAATTACTTTATCTTATACTCCATTATTCACCCTTTAATGCTTACATCATCAAGAGTTGCAATTGTTGACTTTTGTAGATACTACAAGACAACAAAATCAAACTTTTTAAACACACTTCTACTCTAAATTCCAACCGGTCACTATTTTTCCATTTACTCCCACTCTCAATTTCATTTTCACCTCCTTTTCTCTCACTTTGAAATCAACACAAAAGAGGAAACACAAAAAACCTACAAGATCTTTCACTTACCACCACCTTTCCAAGCTTCCACACTTACGGCATGCAACTTCTTCTTGTGTCTTGCTTTTGCCAACATTCAAAGCTCCTTTAAGATCCTTAGAATGTTCCTTAAACCCTACTTCAAAGGACCATAACTCAAGTTTCCAAAAAGGGTGCAAGAAGGAGGAAGTAAGACAATGAGCATAAGTGGAACCTTAGTAAATAACCACCATATTTTACTTTAAGGATGAATAAGTATATCTTGTGTTAGTAATTTAATATCCATGTTAGGAGACCATGATTTCTTAAAGATATGAGTATAATCATAAGTTGATAGAACATCTAAGACTACTTTAAGAAACAAACTCATGAAACCCTTATATGGAAAGTGAATTATGAGCATGTAAAGTGAATTATGAGCATGTAAAGTCAGTGTTTTGTAGAGATACTTATTTAACACTTTAAATGGAAGATTTTAACTTGAGAAAATCTTAAAATGAGAACTTGAATGAAAGGGAAGTATGCTGGACATGAGGGTTTAGAAGTCATTTGGATGTTGTTCTCACTTTTATTGAGTTAAACATACTAAAATCTAGACTTAGGTAAAGGAAAAATCTATCACATGAAGTTTTATGAGGAAACCAACTTTGTAAGACATAAACTATAGTATGGGAGATATGATAAATGTGAGATCCTCTATTTTCATGTAAAGTATGAGCCAAATAATCATCTCATGGAAAAGAAGACAAGTTAAGATTTGAATACAAATAACTTAAGTTCATAATCTATTACCTAAACTTAAGTAAATGATGAAACAAGTTGGAAACCCTCATACTTAAACTAACCAGATCTAGAACCTTCTTAAAAGATACTTAAAAATATGATAAAAGTAAGTAAATAAAGTGAAAAGACCAACCAAGGCAAGTATGATAAGTGTCTTAAGCCTAAAACTCAAAATCGAGCTTCAAATGTCAAGTTGAACCACCCTTAAGTTTTTTACCAACAACTTAACTCTTAAGAAGCTCACAAGACACTCTCTAAGCCCAAGAAAGTGACCATATTTGATTTGGATAAAAAACAAGCCCATTTGACAATTTATACCCACTTAAGAGCCCAAGAAGCGTTTGTTAGCTTTAGGAATATAAATCAAAGTTATGAATATGATCTTAAGGAGTATTTTGAACCTAGAATGAGATCTTAAGCCTAAGCCCAAAAGATTCCCCAAGTTACTAAAATGCCTACTAACCAAACAAAACCCAAAAGCACTCCAAATCATGAGGACCACTACTGTTTTGACTTATGGGCAAGTTTACGTACCTCATCTCGAAATATAACCTCACCATGTTAAAGTATACTTGAAAACAATGAAGATTAACTATAAGATCATAAAAATCGGATTTAAAATGAGAAAGTTATATGGGATTAAACTTTAAGTAAGAAACCGGGAAAAATGCGAAAACTAGTCAAAAGTATAACTTAAAGGGTTTTAGCTTAATTTTCTAAGTCTTATTTCAAATCCCTATAGTATTATGATTGTGATGTCCAGGGGACCTAGCGTTTAGACATGACTTACCTCCAAACTACTTCAATTGACCTGCATGGCTGAGTGAGTAAATTCCTAATGACTCTCTACTTGATTTTGCATGTAGAATAGATGCACCTAAACTTATATATACATAAATTGAATGCTTGTGGGATATGGGAAGTGCATGTGTATGAATTTGTGATTGTATGGCTTGTTAATCATATAACAATGGAAATTGTTTATGATAATTCATACGTGCGATTGTATGGAATGAAATTGTCTGATCACCATGAAAAACTGGATTAATCACTTATATGATTAAGAAATTCAATGAATCATGCATTCCCCATAATTATATTTGGATAACACTGACTATCGCTTCACGCAAAAGATGGGAAGGGATTCACAAGAGGAGAGCCTCTTGCAGGATTAGGTACTAGTTATGTTATTATTTTATTGGGTCTCTATCTTAAGCCAACGGGCTTACTAGGCATCAGGAGATGCCAACTGTTGGCAAGGGGCCGTGTCTTGTGGCTTCTACTTAGGGCGTGTGTTTGTGGATTATGGAGGCCACCATACCGCTAGACTTGGGATTTTGAAAATATGATTTGCTATTTAGTAAAGAAAGTATATATATACATATAGTTTTGTTTTGGCTTAAGCACAATAGCACAAATGATATAAAACTCAAAGTCTAGAACCTAGATTTTAGTTTGGGTTAGTTAATTATTTCCAAACCTCGACTATAAGGGGTATAATTTTTTGTCGTATGTAGTTCCAAGGTCATTACATACATTGTTTGGCATATTGATTGTCCATGCATTCATATGATTGTGCATCTAATAAATTTCTTCCATGTGGCATTGACGAGGGTATTTATGTTACTAAGCGTAAGCTTATACCTTAATAGATTTCTTTTGTTGCAAGGAAACCTCTTCGTTCATCCCGACTAAGGCATACCCAAGGTGAGTCTCATGTAGAGACGGGTTAGAGTGATCAAGGAGCAGAGAAGAGATTTCGTAATAGTTTTTGTAGATAACTATTTACCTTTATTTTTGTTCATAATATAGTTTAAAGTTTATGATGCAGTTTCCTTTGTGAACTGCATTTGTTTGTAATATTCTTTTGGTGTGGAACTTAACGAGTCTATACGTTTACTTAATTAATATATGTCTTAGAAGTTAATTTTAGTAAATTGCTCTATATTACTTATCTAAGGGACTAGTAGTAGCATATAATGGAAGGAGCCTTATGTATCGTATGATAGGCCTGCGATCAACAAGGGGGTTGATAGTAGACCTTTATGTAGTACACAGCGATCTACCACGACAACGATACTATTGTGTCGTGATAGATGTAATCTTGTGTATAGACTGGTTAGCAAGACAACATATAACCATTGACTGTTATGATATGGTGATCACATTTGTACCTCTAAGAGGAGTGCCTTTCTAATATTTGAGGTAGAAGGTTAAAGGTTAGTGAAATGTATTAGTTACAAGTTGTAGGAAAGTCCTACCCCAATAACCTTAAGAACCAGTAATGGTGAAGAGCTAAAGCCCAAACAAGTACTAATGATACAAGATTTCTTAGATGTCTTCTTAGATGATCTACTTAGTCTATCACCTAAGAGAGAAGTCGAGTTTAAGATAGAACTAGTGCTAGACATTAAGCCCATTTCAAAACTAGCATATAGAATAGTGCTTATTGAACTTGTTGAGTTAAAGAAACAACTGCAAGGGTTTCATAAGACCGAGTTTGTCTTCTTGGGGAGCCTTGGTTCTTCTTGTAAAGAAGAAAGATGGAGCATGAGAATATGTGTAAGCTACAAAGATTTAGATTAATTGATAGTCAAGAACAAACATTTGCTTCCCCAAATTGACCTGTTTGACTAGTTATAAGGGGCATAAGTTTTCTCAAACATAGATTTGAGGTTAGGTTACTATCAACTGAAGGTAAAGGTAGAGGATGTGGAGAAAACAACATTCTGAACTAGATATGGGCTATATGAGTTTCTAGTCATGCCGTTGGACCTTACTAACGTGCCTGTGGCATTCATGGACCTCATGAATTGAGTATTTCAAGAGTATCTTGATAGATTTGTGTGGTCTTCATTGACGATATTCTCATATACTCTAAAATCAAGGAAGAGCATGAGCAGCATTTGAGGATCATACTAAGCAAACTCAAAGCAAAGAAGCTATATACTAAGTTTTGCAAGTGTGAGTTTTGGTTGGATTAAGTAGCCTTACTAAGCCACCTAGTAAATGGTGAAGGTATGTCAATAGAATAGAGAAGATAAAGGCAATTGTGGAATGGCGAGACTGAAAATGGTAATCGAGATTAAAAGCTTCCAAGGGCTTATAAGGTATTACAAGAAGTTTGTAGAAGGATTTTTGAGATTAGCAGTGCCCTTGACTCGATTAACGCAGAAAGGGGTAAAGTTTGACTGGGATGATAGATGTGAGTAGAGTTTTCAATTGTTGAAGGATAAACTCGTGACTACTACAGTGTTGTCCTTACCATACAATGGCAAGGAATTCATCATTTACAATGATGCCTTGATCTAAGGACTTACGTATATGTTAATGTAGAATGATTGGTTGATAGTGCATGCATTGCATTAGCTCAATTCATATGAGAAAAACTACTTAGCCTATGACTTATAATTAGTAGCCGTAATATATACCTTAAAGCTATGGAGGTATTACTTAGTAGGGGAGAGGTGAAATGTGTTACCAATCATAAGAATCTAAAATACCTTTTCACCCAACAAGACTTGAACATGAGGCAGCAAAGGTGGCTAAAGCTGATAAAGGACTATGACTTAGACATATAATACTACCCGGGGAAAGCTAATGTAGTAGCAGACGCTTTGAGTAGGAAGTGACATGGGAACCTAGCCAGCTTGTTAATGATGCAAAGGTTATTGCTAAAGGACATGAGAAGGCTAGATTTGGAGATTTTGACCAAAGAAGTAGGTGTTATGCTGGAAAATATGCGAATTAAACCCTTATTCGTAGACAGGATTAAGATGGCCCAAGCTGAAGATGAGAGAATACAGGAGATAAAAAGGGACATAGAAGTGGAAATGGTAGTAGAGTTTACAGAGGCTATTGACGGAGTACTCAGATACAAAGGTAGTTTATGTGTACCAGGTAGACCAAAGTTAAGAAGTGAGTTATTGGATGAGGTACATTACTTAGGATACACCATACACCCAAGTAGCATGAAAATGTACAGAGACTTATTGGCACACTATTGGTGGAATAAAATGAAAAGGGAAATTGTAGAGTATGTGTTAAGGTACCAAACTTATCAGCATGTCAGAATGAAGCACTAGAGGTAAGCAAGTGAATTGTGGCCATTATTGGTTCTAGAGTGGAAATGGGAGCAAGTCACCATGGACTTTATGACAGCACTACCCAAGACTTTGAGAAAGCATCACATAATCTAGGTGATAGTGGACTGACTAATCAGCATACTTTATTCCCATCATCACTGGTAACTTGTTAGATAAATTAGCTAAGTTATATATTAAGGAAGTGGTGAGGTTACACAGAGTATAGGCAAGGATTACATCAGATAGGGAAACTCGTTTTATGGATAGGTTTTGGAGAAGTCTACATAAGGCCTTCGGTACAAAGTTGCAATTCAATACTACCTTCTACCCATAAATTGATGGGCAATTAGAAAGAACCATACAGATACTGGATGATTTGCTTTAAGCATTCGTACTTGATTTTAGTAGCCATTAGGATGAACATTTACCCTTAATTGAGTTTACCTATAACAAGAGGTTGTTCAAGTGGCCCCTTACAAATCTTTGTATGGTAGAAAGTACAAATCACCCAAACATTAGGACGAGGTTGAAGAAAGACAAGTTCTAAGTCTATAGTTAGTACAAAAGGCAATGGATAAGGTGAAGTTAATCGAGTAGAGAATGCAAACTGCATATAATAGTTAAAAGAGTTATGCTGATAAGCAAAGATGCCAATTGCAGTTTCAAGTAGGAGATGAGGTTTTGTTGAAAGTATCTCTGGCCAAGGGAATTTTTAAGTTTTGGCTGAGATGGAAGTTGTCACCAAGATATGTCAGAGCCTTCAAAGTCATAGAGAAGATCAAAAGTATGGCATATAGATTGGAGCTTCCTCCCAAGTTAGAGGGCATCCATAACGTCTTCCATGTGTCCATGCTGAGAAAATTATAACCCAATTCAAAGCAAGAGATTAAACAAGATTGAGTACAAGTAATGGATATGGAAACCATAAAGTTGTAGGCAGACTTGTCTACGTTGGAGTGGCCCATAAAGGTTGTCAACACAAAGGTTTAAGAGCTAAGAAGAAATGGATAACTTATGTTAAGGTTCAATGGGCAAGTCACTTAGAAAGGGAAGCAATTTGGGAGCTAGAAGAAGACATGAGGAAGAAATACCCAAAGTTGATCCAAGAGTAAGGTACATATGGAGATGTTTTTCTATCAAAAAATCGTATTAGTAGGTCAGATTACGAAATGGTGAAAATGGGGTTGTGGATGGAGGATGATTGCATGCTGCAATCTGTAGAATTCTATAAATTACAGCAAGCATTCAAATACCATCCCCTTTATCATCTGGTGCCAAGGTTTATCATGTTCCTTTTAAGCATGGTGTCTAGACAAACTAGCATTCTAATGCCCCAACCCTTGGTTCTTGCAGTAGTGTTCCTTTAAGGTTTCTAAGGTTTTTCAATGTTGTAATCCTAACATAAACCCCTTCCTAAACTTTTCTAATCAGGAATCATCACTCAAAACATAGTACAAGTCAAACTAACTTCTTAGTGTTCCTAAGTTCCGTTTAAAGTTTTGAAGAAAACATGAGCTTGTTAAGTTGTTATGTTAGAGAATATCATTGGTTTAGCTCTGAATTTGAGTGAATATGGTGCTTCTATTGTGAACAGGTGGTGAGACACTTGTGCTAGATTCCAAGCAAACGCTAGAGTTAGGTATGGGGTTTGTTTATTGTTTGTGCATGCATAGGATTAGGAATGTTAAATAGACTTAATGAAAACTAGACTTAAATAAGTGTACTGCTTGTACTTGACTGGGCATAAGGGAATAAGAAGACCAGACCTTAGGGTAGTATCCTAATGATCCTTGTGTGATGGTGTCTTGATTGGAGTCATGCATAGAAATGATCTAAGTTGATACTTGGTTACATCTTTACTATGGTGTTAAGGAGGACTTAACACCAATAATAATATGTATTGCATATATATTGTGTGTTGTAATCATGTGTTACTCCATGTTCTAAGATACCAAGACTATATTGCTTGTTGAACCTAAATAAAGATACTAATCGGTAGTTCTTGCATTAGATACTTGAATTTGGCTGTTGTATGTGATTTTGCATTTATTGTGTGTTCATGTATTTGTGGTTATACCTTGTACTAAGCTTGTTCATACCTTAAAGTTTTATGTTTTTAAATGTAGGCGCAATGTTTGGTGACCATGAAGACTACTACAATGAGTATGGGTTCTTTGGTGAAGATGCTAACAATTACGATTATTACTATGATTATGGAGATGGATTTGTGTAGTTGGAGTATAGTTATGATTTTTATTGAAAGAGTTACTAGAATTTATTTATGTTTTCATGTCATAACTTAGGTTATGAGAAGTCATTTGAGACTTTTCTAGTTAGTGTCATTATAGGTAGCATGTTGTCAGGAATTGAGGTTTGCTTTTGGTATTTTTAGACCATTTTCATTGAATTATGTTAAATCCATTTCTTTTGAGTAAAGTAAAGTGAAGATTTTATCCTTTGCACATTTTGGTGGATTAAGGGTGTTATAAGGCATTCATAAAAAGCATTGTATGAAGTTATTGTAGGTGATAGGTGATTAATGAAGCTATGATGATGTTAGCAGGGTGTTTATAGATACCTGACATATCAGTAGATCATAGAAACATATGATGGGCCGTAACTTCCTAAGTTCTAGGGCATTATAGCTTTAGTGGTTTCATAGCCTCAGGTTTTAATCTGAATCATAGATAACCTAAGCTTGAACCTTAGTAGAAGTAAGTTGTGAATCAACTGTTATAACATGACTGTATTGATGGGATGAGTAGCATGGAAGGTTTTGTTGAGTTTTGTGCTTGAAGTAGCTCATTCTGCTTATGTTCTTAGTAATCCTCTCTTCTTCATGCTTATACTACATTTAAGTTATCTAATTCCTTCCTTTGAAACCAACTTACATGACTTTGTTCATGTATTTTCTCTTGTAGCATGCTTAAGCACAATGCACTTCCAAATCTTCTTGTCATCCTTAGGGTGATAGGGATGCCAACCTAAACCGCATCCCCTTACTAAACCAAAACCAAGCTGAGACAGTTTTGTTACCTCAAGAGCGGAGACCTCCACCACCATCTCAGGGCCATCTTACCCTTGGCCAGAATAAAGCCTAATAGACTCAAGGTTAAGAGTAGACCTACCTTCCTTGGGGCATGCCTATTCTAAACCTAACCTAGCCTCAGTACAACTAAGGATGAAGATTATAAACAATAATTGCTACTCATGTTTTGAACTCGATGAATGCCATGATTAGGGTGCTAGTGTAGTAGTAGCATCAAATACAGAGAGACATGTAGGTCATTCAAGCAAATGCGAAGATTTGGAGGTAAGAAAGATAGGCTACCATGGATACTGGTACAAGTGGTCGTATTAGTGGGAATACTTTTGACTAGTTTATGAAGATTACCTAGGACTTTTACCTTAAGCTAAATGATCTAGTAGGGGCTAAGGAATTGATCGCTAAGGTGGAGAAGTCCTTTACTATAGCGGTACCAAATAACAAGAAAGTGAATTATGCTACCTTTTTTCTGAAAGGTTCTATAGCCCAGTGGTGGGAGAATGCTCCTAAGACTAATAGAAATGTAACTAATCCTCTTACTTGAGAAGGATTCAAGCAGATTTTCATTGATAAGTTCTTCCTCGATAGCATCAAAGAATAGATGGAGCTAGCGTATTGGATATCACAGTGGGGTAATCATTTAGTATTAGATTACGAAGCAAAGCTAAATCACCTAGCTTGTTTCTTGCTAGAGCCTATTAAAAGAGATGAGAGGTTACACATAAGATGGTTCATCTTTAGATTAGAGCCTAAGTTGTAGGAGAAGATGGCAAGGTTTAGCAGTACTTAAGCTGAGACGGTTGAACAGGCTAGAAATGTTGAGTAGGGTATGAGAAGGAAGGAAGAGCTATTGGCCCATAGAAAGAAGAAGGCCTTAAGTAAGATGCTTATCCCGAGTTATGGACTACCAAAGTGATTCAAGAGACCTGTGCCTGGCATCATGATTAGAGAGGGTGGTGGACTACCCTTTGCACTACCTAAGCTAATGATGTGACGATCCCTAATACCAGCTCGACTACCCATGCCCGTTCCGACTTAGTGTATGATGCCCTAAGGTTCTAAATCCCACGACTTTAAGGTGTTGAGTGGTCTCTCCAAAATTAAGAGAAAATTCATGGCTAGGCCATAAAAATTAGAAGAAATTATTTTACGAAGTCGAATGGTTAAAATAATGCATATATGTGAAATAATTAAATAAAGTCTTGGGTTAACCGAAGCCAAAAGTTATTTAAAAACTGAAGCTCATGATTAGGCTCGAAAATATCACTTAAAGTGATATATGTTTGGCAAATATAATTTATATATTAAAAACATATAAATAATTAAAGGATTATGATATGGAGCAAAGCCTTGTCAAAGCTTGAAACTCCCTCGTAGAAGCTTGCATTTATATGGAGAAAACATAAAATAATTAAGGAAATAAATAAATAAAATAATTAAGGTGGTTTTATCAAAACCAAAAGCTGTACATGGATTAAAAAATGAAAAACATGGATGCACATGGTTTTTAAAAGCAAAAAAGTAAAGTATGTAGTTTTTACATATTGTTTTAGGGATAAGCATGACACTTGTCCATCATGCATCCAAGTCAAGCCTCTATAAATAGCCTAAGCCATCTTCATTTATAATGTTTGGTTAGATTTCATTCTAGGAAAATTTAAGGAGCTCATTTAAGCTATTTAGAAATTAGAGGAAATTAATAGAAAAATAGCATGAAATCTAAGCGTATGCAAAGCCTAAGGCAAATGATCACTTGGGAATGAGTGGCCATCACCACTAGGCTATAAAAGGAATGCTTAAGTGAACTGACAAGGCTTTAGTAGCATACAATGGCTAAAGCTTGTGACAGTAGTGAGTTTCAATTTTTACCCAATTTTCAATAATTTGTTAAAAATAGTAAATTAATTTGGAAAATTATGAAATTTATATTCTAAGGTTATATGTAGTGTAATTTCATGGAAAAATGTCAATTTTTCAAAATATACATAGCTCATATATCTCTCTTGAGAAATAGGCCCTTCTGAGCATATTTTCGATTTGATTTTCAAAGGGCAAATGATGTTGCTTCAAGCTAATTTTTTTTTTGTAGACTTCTCATAATATTTATGTTTAAATTATGTCAAAATTTTTCCTAAATTTAATTAGTTTATTTTTATTAATTTTAATTTATGAAAAACTACTAAATCTGAAATTTGGAAAAATGTTAATCTTGAAGTATCTTTGCTCAAATCTAACTTATTTTCATATTTTAGGTGTTAAAATAATGTTTCATGAAGTTAAATGTGATTTTGAGGCCAAAAGTAATCAAACAGGTAATTTATCACAATTTTTACAAGCTAAAAGTGTCATTTCCGCAAAACCGAAATGGCCTATGTTGATAAATGAGTATGTGCAGGTTTTTACAAAATTGTCCAAATCTAGAATATGATCTTTGAAATGGTTTTACTATTGGTCATGTCCAAGACTTGGTGAGTTTTAATGGTTACATGGAGTCTTAACAAGTTTAGCTTATATTTGGCCTTATAGAAGTTTCTATGGAAAGTTTCCTATGAAGTTCTTAATGTGACGGTCAATAGAAGCTTGAGTAGAAGGTTCTTTGGTGAAACATAAAGTGGAAATTAAAAGTAAATATGAGTAGAAGCTTAGGCAAAAGTTTTCCTGACCATGAATCTTAGGACCAACCTCAAGTAAAAGGTTGAGTAGAAGGTACAAGTAATGAAGTTAATAAGGATCATTTCCTAGTACAAGGTTATATAGAAGGTTAAATAATAAGGATCTAAACAAAAATGATCATGAAGAAGGATGTATAGAAGGTAAGGACCTTAATAAAAGGACCATATAGAAGGTTCTCTAGAAGGTCCTAAGTACTATAAAAGTTTTCTTACCTAAACAATTAAGCTTTAATAAAACGTTTATGTAACTTAGATAAACATTAAAATATAACACTCAATTTTGGGTTACCTGAATAATGAGGAACCCAAAGATGCCAATCAAAGTGAGGGATACTACTTTGAGTTAAGTGGATATTGTATGTTTAGGAGTAAACTTTTGTCTACTCGGTAGGTTTCAAGTTTATGTAGTTCCATTGCAACATGCTTAGTTGTTTGAGTTTGATGCTGAACCTTAGATGTGTTGCTTGTTGAATATGTGATGATTGTGTTCTTGGTTGATTAAGCTTGGTCATGTACTTGGTTAACTAAACTTAGTTGAGAACTTAGATTATATGATTTGCTAATTATGTAAGAAGTTACTAAGACATACTCTGACCTTAGAAAATACTTAGAAAATGGTTTGACCTTCAAGGTGTTTGTTTAAGCAAACCCGATACAAGGTTTTAGTTTATAAAGATGGAGTACACCAAAGAAAGAGTAGGTTAATTGAATAACATATGCTATGAAACTAAGATGTGTTGCTTGGTAACTATGCTTAGTATCATGCTAACTTATTTCTTGGTGCATTCATGGTGTGGTATAGCATGGAACAAAAATGTCCCACAGGTTAAGTTTTCTAAAAATGAGACAATGCTAGGCTAAGCTAGGTTTCTTTTAGCAGATAAGACTACATTAATAAATCTTCTAACCGTCATGCAGTTAGCTAGGCTGAATCTTTGGCTACTTACTATAGCCTTAGGCTTGAATTATTCAAGGATCCCTTGCAAACTTCAAGTGACACTAGGTTGGGCTAGGATATTAGTATCGATGCATCTGTTCATGTGCATTAGCATAACATGTATTCTTTTCATCAACTTTTAGGTTAAGCATTTATGCAACATGGTTGAAAATATCTTATTGCTACTATGTTATTATTTGTTAAAGATGTCTATGATAAGCTGACTTGGTGAAGTAATTATTGTTTTACATGTTTGAAATATCTAAGTATAAGATAGATTACTATTACTAGACTCTTATCTTGTTTGTGTTTATCTACTCTCACTTAACTCATAGAGAGTTGAAGGAATGTTTGTTTATGCATCCTAAGGTTACAGGTCACATGAGACATAGAATGATAAAACTTGGGAAACTAGGATAGGATAAAGAGAGTATTTAGCTAGAAGATTATATGTTGATGCTAGGATGTGAACATTGAAGGAGATCTCTATGCTACCTCATAGGTTTTGATGAATTTCACTTGAGTGTAATAATGCAATTATGAATTGGATTATGTAATGTTTCTAGAACAACTAGAAGGTGATACTCCTTGGTGTGCCCATGTTGTAAAGTATTTGCATGTGATATCTATTATTTGCAAATAAAAGTATGACGATTCTAGTTATATATATTGAGATGGTTATAGTCAAAACTAGTTGACTCCGCCATATACTTAATGGCATGTATTGAACCATCTCCCTAGCACCAATAGATCATTAGAAGGCAAAAGAAGAAGCTGAAGCCTAGGGAGGCAAAGCGCTACATGGTGCACCATTTGCTATGGGCCATACAGCATTGAAGAATGTAAATGGACTCCTAGTGCTTACGTTTTATGTGGTAAGACTGGCCATGTAAGTAAGGACTGCAAAGAGTCAACTTTGATGCATCAGGGTTTCTACTTCAAATGTAGCTAGAGAAGGCACCAAGCAATAAAATGTAGAGAATCAGGGAAACAGCCTATGCAAATTCCTTAGCCTAATGTTACTTTGAACATAACCAGAGTGGCTTAACCTTAACTAGGACCCCGCCAAACAGTGCTAGCCCAAGTCTTTGCTTTTCAACAACAGACTTAAAGTCAAGAGACTTTTAAGGAAGATACGTTAGTAAGTACACTCTTTATCCTTATTCGGAGTGTACATGTTTTGTTTAATATTAGAGCAACTCGTTCTTACATTGTTGAACCTATGGTGAATGCTTGTATGTTATATGCTGTCTATATAGATACCCCTTTGATTGTAAATACACCCTTAGGGAGTGAAATTGTGTTAAGTATAATGTATCAAGATGTATAGATTGTTGTAGAAGGAAATCTTTTTCTAATTGATTTGTTAGTACCATACATGTTTGACTTCAACGTAATCTTAGGTATAGGTTGATTGGCAATATAGCAAGCAACCATTGATTGTTATAACATGGTGATCACATTTGAGCCTCTAGGAGGAATACCTTTCTAGTATTTGAGGTAGAAGGTTAAAGGCTAGTGAAATGTATTAGTTATGAGTTGTGTCAAAGTGCCAAACTTGTCCGTATACTAGAATTGAGTAGTAGAGGCAAGTAAATGAGTTACAACTGTTATCAATTCCAGAGTGGAAATGGGAGCAAATTACTATGAACTTTGTGACAGCCTTACCAAAGACCTTGAGTAAGCATGACATAGTTTAGTGATTGTGGACCAACTGACGAAACCAGTGCACTTTATTCCAATCAACACTAGCAACTCCTTATAGAAAAAGGCTAAGTTATATATTAAGGAAGTGGTGAGGTTACACGGAGTACTAGTAAGGATTATGTCGAATAGGGACACTTGCTTTATGGGTAGGTTTTAGAGAAGTCTATATAAGACCATGAGTACAAATCTGCAATTCAATACTACCTTCTACCCACAGACTAATGAGCAATAAAAAAGAACCATAAAGATACTTAAGGATTTACTTTAAGCATGCATACTTAATTTTAGCAGCCATTGGGATGAACATTTACCCTTAATTAAGCTCACCAATAACAAGAGCTATCAGATGACTATTTAAATGACCCCTTCAAAGCTTTGTATGGTAGAAAGTACATATTGCCCATATTATGGGATGAGGTCGAAGAAAGAAATGTTATAAGTCCAAAGTTGGTACAAGAGGCAATAGATAAGGTGAAGTTAATTAGGTAGAGAATGCAAACCACATAGAGCCATCAAAAGTGTTATGTTGATAAGTAGAGACACTTATTGGAGTTTCAATTAGGAGATGAGGTTTTGTTGAAAGTATCTCCAATTAAGAGAATTTTTCGGTTTTGGTTGAGAGGGAAGTTATCACCAAGGTATGTCGAACACTTCAAATTCATATAGAAGATTGAATGTATGGGATATAGATTGGAGCTTCCTCTTAGGTTAGAGGGCATCCATAACATCTTCCATGTGTCTATGCTAAGAAAGTTTAAACCCAACCCAAAGCAAGAGATAGAATAACACCGATTGCAAGTAATGGATATGGTAACATAAGAGTTGCAGCTAGACTTCTCTACTTTAGAGTGACCCATAAAGATCATCAACATAAGGTTTAAGAGCTAAGAAGAAGACTTATATCTTACATTAAGGTTCAGTGGGCAGGTCACTTAGAAAGGGAAGCAACTTGGGAGCTAGAAGAAGAGATGAGGAAGAAATACCCAGAGTTGTTCCAAGAGTAAGGTATATAAACTCATAATTTTCAAGAACAAAATTTTTTGTAAGGGGGGAAAGAGTTGTAAAAACCCATAAAAAGAGAAAATAGGATAAGAGGTTTTAAAATTGAGGGCAAATATGATATTAACATTACTAACAAGGGGCATTTCAGGTATAGGAAAATGTTCAAGAACCCTAAGTATAAAAGCTACAAAGAAACCCTTTTCATGCAAACCTCTCGCATGCCTCCTTGTGTTTATATGCTAGGGTTTCCAACCTAGGTAGAATTTGAGTGTTTCAAGAGAAACCAATCACTAAATGGGTATCGGTAAGTATATGAGACCCTTTTCTTATTGTGTTTCTAATCAAAAGATGTTGAAAATTCGTTTTTCAAGCTGAAGAAGCAAGAAAAACGAATTTGGAAGGGTAATTGGGAAGCTCTTCAATGGATCACAGATGGTGCGATGAAGTCTAAAATGGGAGACATCTAGGTAAGGTAGCTTAGAATGGGTTCTAATAGGTTTTGGTGGAAACTCCTAAGATTTATTTTTTCTTTCATTTTCTCCTAAGATGCTATAAGGAAACAAATTCAAGGGTTATCTTGGAGACCTTACGATGTGTTTTTGGTGGTGAAAGCGTTATTGACATATCACACAATGTAAGCAATGTGGTTAGCATATATGTCTGCTCTTGTTTGAGTTTTGTTATTGTGAATAGCTAAGGTTGATTTGAAATTGAGGTCTTATTGTGGGTTAAAAGGGTATTTACATTGGTGTGGAGATGTTTTTCTATTGGGAAATCATTTTGGGAGCATTAGATTACGAAACAATGAAGAGTAGGGTTGTATGTGAGGGATGATAGTGTTGCTGCAATCTACAGAATTCTACAAATCACAGCAGGCATTCAGACGCCATCCCCCTTGGTGTTTGGATGCTAGGGTCTATCATGCTCCTTTTGAGCATGGTGTCTAAATGCCCCCAAGCCTTATTTCATGCAATAATATTCCTTTTAGGTTTCTGGGATTTTTCGATGTTGTTTTCCTAACCTAAACCCCTTCCTAAACTATTCTAATCAAGAATTACCACTCAAAACATAATACATGTCAAACTAACTTCTTAGCAATGCGAGGTTTCATTTAAAGTCCTTAAGAAAACACGGGTCGGTTGAGTTGTTGTGTTAGAGAATATCATTAGTTTGGTTTAGAATCTAAGTAAGTGTAGTTTTTCTCTTGTAAACAGATTGTTTGACACTTGTGTCAAATTTTGAGTAAACGCTATAGCTAAGTATGAGTTTTATTTATTGTTAATGCATGCATAAGATTATGAATGTTAAATGAACTTAATGAAAACTCGACTTAAATAAGTGTTCTGCTTGTGCTTAGCTGGGCCCAAGAGACTGGGGGGACTAGACCTTGGGTAATACCTCGATGATCCTTATGCAACGATGTCCTAATTAGAGTTACACTTGGAAATGATCCGAGTAGATTTAGGTTGATACTTAGTCACTTAGTTACATGGTTACTAAGGTATTGGGGAGGATACAATACCAATACTTATATGTATTATATATATGTATATATATATATACATATACATATACATATACATATACATATACATATACATATACATATATTGTATACCGGAGTCATGAGTTACTCTAAGTTTTGGGATACCGAGACTATGTTGCTTGTGGGACCTAAATAGAGGCAATAACCAGTGGTTGTTGCATTAGATATTTGAATATGCCTATTGTATGTACTTGTGCATTTATTGTGTGTTCATGCACTTATGGTTGTACAAGTGTTCAAAGCTTGCTCACTTCTTAGAGTTTTATGTTTTTAGATGCTAGCATAGGATTTGGTGACCATGAGGACTACTACAGTATGGGTTTAGCGAAGACGCTGACTATTACGATTAGTACAATGATTATGGAGACAGATTTGTATGGTTAGAATATAGGTATGAGTTTTGTTGAAAGAGTTATCAAGCTTTATTTATGTTTTTATGTCATAATTTAAGTCATGAGAAGTCATATGAAACTCCTCTGGTTAGTGTCACTGGAGGTAGTTAGTTGTCAAGAATTGAGGTCATGTTTATGAGTTGTTAAGTGTTTTGAGACCATTGGTATTGAATTATGTTAAATCCATTTCCTTTTAATAAAGTAAAGTGAAGATTTGATCCTTTACTCATGTTGGTGGATTAAGGATGTTATAAGGAATCCTTAAAAAGCATTATATGAAGTTATTACAAGTGACAGTTAATTAACAAAGCTGTGATGATGTCAGTAGAATGTTTGCAAATGCTTAATGTGTCAGTAGATCATAGAGACCCATGGCAAACTATAATTTCCCAGGTTCTAGGGTATTACAATATGTTAACCACTTGTACGACATTTCAATTACATAGTTTTAGAGATTCGGGTCTGCACATACTTCCAATAATGCTAATGGATTCCATATAACATCATTAAAAACCTTAACAATCTTGAGCAAGTGGATATATATGTTCTAATCACTTAGTGGAATTTCAACTTCTAGTAGGTTGTATATTGTTAAGGTCACAAAGAAGTTCATTATAAAGAATAGTGCTCTATAACAACTCATAAGTTGAATTCCAATGATGAACCACATCCATTCTCAATTTTTTGGGTCTATTCTCATGTTCGATGCAGTACTTCCTCTACTTCTTGTGTAGAGACGACCCTTTCACTATTAGTTTCATCGTGGCCTTTATCAAGAAAACTTTATCCTACAAAGCTATAATATCATCCTTAATACATTAATTTAGACATAGCATGTACATGTAATTGAAAATATATTCTGCCTAGCATGGGTTGATAAAGGTTTTTTAGATCCCTAATTAAGGCAGTGTTTGCACCAGCATTATCAAATTCAATTAAGAAAATTTTCTTTAATAAATGATACTTATGTAGATTAACACTCATAATTATATATATATATATATATATTGCACCATATGGTGCTTATTGATTACCCTTAACGTTAACAATATTTTATATAATTACCAATTATCGTTAATCCAGTGACAAGTTATGACAATATACGAGTTGTTGCGAAATGGATCAATCTATACTCAATACATATTAACATGAGTATATATAGTGAAGTGAACTTATCTATAAGCTCTTACTTACCTTTGTGGTAGAGCTCCTAGGTGTCTTTACTCAACATGGCATAGTTAACTTTGTACATGTTGGGATTGAATGTATCTTACTTGTATCTACTTTGCCATAGGGATACACTTAGGTTAAAGGACAGGTGCATATTTGCAAGGTACTGCATAAGATTGTACTTCTACCTCTCCTTATCGTACCACATTAACATTGGTCCTAATGTATTACCAAGCCGTACAATTTGCTATTGAGTCTTATTTATCCCGATCTCTCCAAATGCTTTGACTTCATATGTTTGTTTAGAGTACCATAACCTATACTAGATTTCCATGTGTAATGTGCTTCGCAATAATTACAAATTGCCCATGAGCTCCCTTGCTCATCCCTACCTTTACAAAAATATTTAGTGAACATTTCAAATATACCATATCTGAGGGCTTAACTAAACCTGAAGGTCTTGAACCACTTGACTGCTGATCCACCAACTGATGAATTACTGACCAATAGTCCCATTACTCACGTATGGCTTTAATGACTCCAATCCCTTAGCTGGCAAATTCTCACTCAGTAACCTACTGATGGCAAGAAAGTTTATGCCGAAGGAATGTACTTAAAATCCTTGAGCTCCCTTAATTGTCATACATTGATCTATATACTCAGTAGTGATATTGTTAACCATTCCCTTGCCGAAGACCCTGTACTAAGTAATCCAACCAAACACTACTGAAAAGTTCCTACCAAGTAATGAGAGACTCACTTAAATGGCCAAATTGTTTTCTCTCGACATGCCGCCATCTCTCTCATCCCCACCCTTTATTACTATAACATTTTGACCCCTTTCACTTACTATGCTCAAAGAATATTCCTATAGAACCATTGTTGCACTGCCACCTATCCACCTCATCTAACATTGTACTACTTTTCTATTTTTGGTCTTTTATCCTTTTTGGTATGTACTAGGAATCCCCTTTTTGTATATACATTCTTGTCATTTAATTATTTGTAGTGCTACCCTAAGGACTTACTATAAATAGTCCTTTTCTTTTATAAGCCATAGATAACTTACATGTTAATACTGAATATTCTATTCTTGTGAGACAACTCTCTCCAAGTACATATTTCACACTCTTATCTAATCTTGCTGAGTAACTCAAGATTAGTGGGGGGGTAGACTTTGACATCAACTTGTGCATCATATCAAGTGTAGTTTCAAGTCATATTGTGTTCATTGGTGAGTCTCATGCTCCGAGCAGCTTCACGTCAGCTACTCTTGTTTAGTTGTGGACCATTTCCCTTTAATTTTCTTTAATATCTTGAAGGATCCATTTCAATTCAAATCTGCTTCGGTAAGTTTTAGTGATAACTAAGCTCCTAAGCATACCACTAACTACTCCTCCATCTCCAAAATTATTTGAATGTCATCCTCCTCCTCCTCTTCGAAGATGGCTATAAGGAAACTTATGTGTGAAGGTTGAAATCTAAATGGTGATGAAGGTTTAGGGATAACATCTGGAATCACATCATATAGCCTATGCTTAGTATAGTCGGACTCCAGCTATGACCCCTCTAGGTACGATAGTATGTCCCCAAAGTCTTACAATGAAGACAACATGGTAAGACCTTTCCCCTTTCCCCTTTCCCTTCTTACTTGATGAGGAAACTTGCTTCTTTCTGAAATGGAATGTTGGATAAAACGATCGATGGTGATATTTTGATTTTTCTTACTAAAAGAGAAAAAAATTTGCAAGAAAAAAAAATCCTATTGAAGGCAACAAAAAATAGGAGAGTGAAATATAAAGATTTCATATACCATGTAAGTTACAATGAAGTGACAAATTAATTTTTTAACAACAAAACTGTAATAACTTTAGCAAATTAGAATTTTAGAAATGAAAAAATTAAAATGAGCAAAATGAAGCTTTAGTACGAAAGCAAAATGTAGACAACAAATATTGAAGGCAAACGAGCAATAGGTATGTATGAATGGAGTTTGATGATTTTTTGGAGAATGTATGTGTTAATTTATATGAAACTTTAGGGAGATTGAAATGTGCGTTTGAAATTTAAATGTTTAAATTTTTTGTCCTTAAGTTGAGCCTTGAATGATTCATTTCACATTCATAACCAAAGCTTGCAAAATTTTCATCATAAAATACATTGGACATCTACTTTCATCTACATAAAATACATTTCATATACATGCTTGACATTTCATCCTCTATCTATGCATTTGTGCTAATGCCATTGTGAAATGGAATTTTGCAAAACTCTAAGACTAAAATAAATAATTGTCGAGCCTTATTTCGATTTTCCTTAATTTAACCTATATTAAGCTCAGTCCAATTAATACTAGTTACTAGATGTAAAATTAAGGAAAAATATTTTGAAAAAACAATTGGAGTCATCAACCAGTTAAATTGGTAAAAAGTCAAATTAAGGTTTTCAAGTAAACTCTAATGTAGCCACTAATATGCAAATATTCTAAAAAATAATTTTTTTAAAAAAAATTAATAAGAAAATCTAAGTTTAGAGGCTAACCTATTAAAATTAACTTACCATGTAAAAATAAAAGAAAAACTAATGGGCTTTTGTTTTTTATGAATTTTATAAGGATACTAAAACCTAAAAAGAGATACAAAAATGCAATTAAAATAAATTTTTAATAATTTTTATTACGAATTTTCAAAAAAAGAAAAAACAGAAAGGAAAAAAAATATTTTTTATAATTTCCTCAAAGGTGCCTATATATTCGCTAGTCAGAATCAAACTAACACAGTTTTTTTTTTTTTTAAAAAAAAAGACGATTTAGCGGATTAATTCTTTTTAATTTAAAAAATTAAGCTACATTTATGTTATGTAATAATTTATTATTAAAAAAAAAACCTAAAATGATCTAATTATGTGAATCTATTTAAAAAAAAAACTCAAGTTAAGATTATTATTTTAAAAAATCACTACGTGCCAAAAATTGATTTTTCTAAAACCCTATATGCAAGATTTATATGAATCTACAATTTAGATACATATCTTCACCAAAAATATGAATCTTAGAGAAAATATGCAACTATATCTAAAAAAATGTAATTTTATGAAAAAAAAAATATAAGATGGAATTTAGATACATATCTTCACTAAAGATATGAATCTCGAAGAAGATATGTAACTATATATAAAAAAATACAATTTTATGAAAAACACGTGAAATGCAATTTAGATACATATCTTCATCAAATGTATGAATCTCAGAGAAAATATGTAATTATATCTAAAAAATGAAATTTTCATTAAAAAAAACATGAGATGCAATTTAAATATATATTTTTACCAAAGATATAAATCATGGAGAAGATATGTAACTATGTCTAAAAAATGCAATTTTGATAAAAAAAAATCAATTTAACTAAAAACATGAAATTTATCTAAAAAACAACTTATCTAAAAATTTGCAAATTTATAGTTTATGTTAAAATTATTTAATAACTTGCACTAAAAAAACAAGTTAGTAAAATAAAGCTATTAATAAAAATAAATAAATAACTAAAACAATTTACCTAATTACCTAAGTGGGTTAAATCTAAAGAAATAATTATGTGGGCCGAGTCGTGTACGCGATCGAATTAGGTGTGATGATCGTATATGCATTGGGCAGTGACATGTTACGTAAGATGGTATAGCATACTAAATGTACAGGACATATTTGTGTGTTGGTCGGCATGTAGGATGTGGACTTATGAAGTGTAGGTCGTAAAGTACAGCGATCGGACATACATGATTTGTTATGAAGTGTGAATTGTGTTTAAGCGTATATAGTGAGTGAAGACAGACGCAAATAGTGGATTGTGGATAAGGAGTACTATTATGTGGAGTTTGCGAATTTTATGCAACGTATATTTTTCAACCCATTATCCACTCTTTGTAGACCATAAACTTGAATCTTTTGGATATTTTTGTTGTGAAGATCTAATCTTAATAAATCTAATATTCATAAGATATAATAATACCTGATTTAGATTTATCAATTTCATTCAAGATTTAATCCAATCCATGATCAAGTTTCTAAAAACCCTACATTTATTTAAGCTTTCTATCATTGGCTAGACTCAACCCAACTTAATTAACCATAGCCCATAATTCATTTAATAAATCCTAACTCTCTTTAAGCCCAATTAAAATATTCGAAATCGGACCAGGGTGCACATTCATGAGTTTAAATATGACTAGACTCTCTTAAATAGCATTTTGCTAATAAAGCCCAAAGACTCTAAATTCACTAAATCATACGTATATATTTTATTATAATTTAACCCAACCCTAAATAGCTAACTGACTTGATTAGGATACTTTTGGCACTTTGTATTTTTTTTATTTTTCAATTTTATTTTAATTTTAATTAATTAATTATTTTTTTCATTTTTCCATTTTTATTTTATTTTTATATTTTTTCAAGTTTTTATATTTTTTTTTTTATTTTTTGTAAACCTGGCCTAAAAGTGAAAAGACATTGAAATTAAAATAAATAATGGTAAAAATGGGGTTTCTACATCAATGAATCATGAATCATTTTTTAAAAGAAAAGGTAAAAGTTGGTGTTGTGTAATGTGTTGGTTATAATGAGAGATAAATAAAATGAAGTGACATAGTATGGTGCATTAGTGAATAATGTGTGAAATGTGTAAGTCTGTAAAAGCAAAAGTAGAAAATATGGTTAGGTCTTGGGAGACAAAGGTTGGTTTTGTACCAGTGAAAATTCTTCTTCTTCTTCTTCTTTTTGTGGGCCTATGTACAGGTTTACACTTACCAAACCGTACTTCCTCCAACAAACGCTACCCTCATGGTTCTTATTCAAGTATAGAACTAAATTCCTCTACTCTAATAATTAGCACATTAGGGCACTTAATCAATTATCAAATGGATGAATGCGTGAAGATTTTCCTACCCAACTTCATTCTCTAACATTAAGTGTGCAATAACGGTTGTATTTGGTGTAAGATGCGAAGATATGATCCAAAAAGTGAGAAAGGTAAGAATAGCAACTAACATTATTTATTTAAACCTATTGCTAGTGCCTCTTGGGTGAGTTTGACAAAAATACCCCTATCCTTTTAAATCAATAACCCCACTGTTATCCCCTTCATTAATTATTAATTTTATAATTATTTTATTAATTCTCTTTAATAAAGAAGTACTACTTTTTACATCCTTCCCTATTAAGAGAATTTTTGTCATCAAAAGTTACCAAAATCATTGAAGATCTCAGGATACTTCTCCCTTATTTCTTCCTTTAACTCCTAAGTAACTTTGTTTTTTATTTGGTTACTCTACTGAACCTTTACATACTTGATATCTCACCTTCTTAACTTTTGCACTTTAGCGTCTACTATCCAAATAGGTCATTCAATTGTTGTTAGGTTTGGTTATATGCTTCAAGGTTCTAAGATTGTCTCTTAGTTCGGGTTTTAGCATGTTTCCTTAACATAGCCTAATGGAATACATTATGTATTCCCACTAGACTAAGTGGTAGTGCCAATCTATAACTACACTTCCAATCCTCCTTAGAATCTTAAACTACCCCATATATCTTAGGTCAAGCTTTCCCTTAAGTCCAAATCTTACAATGCCCTTAGTTGGAGATACTTACAACAATACTAAGTCACCAACTTAAAACTATATTGGTTGACATCTCTTATCAGCATGACTTTTCTAGTGAATCTAGGTCAATTGCATTCTAGGTTTGATAAACTTAAGCTTCTCAAACGCATCATGTACTAACTTAGGACCAAACACTTACCTTTCACCCACTTCATCCCAGTATATAGGATATCTACATTTCCTGCCATAAAAGCACCCCATAGGGTGCCATTTCAATGGTCACTTGATAGTTATTGTTGTAAGTGAACTTTGCCAAAGATAGATGGCCATCCTAATTCCCACCAAAGTCTAAGGTACAAGCCTTCAACAAATCCTTTAATACCTGATTAGTTCTTTTAGACAGCCCATCAGTTTGTAGGTGGAAGGCTATGTCGAAGTAGAGTTTAGTACCTAGGGCCTTACATAAGCTTTTCTAAAACCTACCAGCAAACCCGGTCTCAATCTAAAGCTATGGTCATGAGTGCACCATGTAACCACAATCACCATGATATATAACTGAACCAACTTCTCCGAAGTATACCAAGTTTTGATATGGATAAATGTGCTGACTTCATCAATCTATCAACTATTACCCACATAGCATCATGTTTTGCCATTGTTTTTTAGAGTATTGTGATGAAATCCATAGCTACATACTCCTACTTCCATTCAGGTACTTGTAATGACTATAACTACTCTATAGATCTTTAATGTTCAATCCAAATCAACCAGTAAGTTTGATGCCAAGCCAAATACCTTGCTATCTCCCTCTTCATATCGCTCTACCAATGATGACTCTTGAGATCCTTATTCATTTTGGTATTGCCTGAGTATATTAAGTTCCCAAAGTAATGGGCTTCTTTTAGTATCTCATTCCTTAATTCCAGTTGACTTGGTACACATAGTCAACTTTCATACCTCAATATTCCGTTTGTACCCTCGCTCGATATGAGTGTGAAATGACAAGTTAATCTAATCGTAGAAGCAATATGGTTGGCAAATCAAGGTTATATTCCTCTGGAAGCTTTAATTAAAGCATAAATTCACCCGCCAAAGCAATTTATTTATAGATTAATACCCAAATACTTAACAATTGATATCGGAACAATGCATGAAACACATAATTCATTAAATCCATATATACGAAACCCAATATATACTAAGTACGATATCACATCACAATACTCAACAGAATTAAGATATATAACAATTGAAATAATAAAAACAAAAAAACATCTCACTTAATATATTCAAATCGATACCTGATATAAAATCGACATATTTTTATGTATTTAACATCCGAGAATTCCTTTAATGAATTAAAACAAAAAGTTTTAATGTCGTGAAATTAAAGAAAGAAGTTTTCCTTCAATCTTTACTACACAAAAATAAGAAAACTCTATTCTCTAAAACTAAGCTGGTGTTCTTCCATTTTCTCCGGCTACTGAATATTCTCCTCCCTAATACTCAGCTACTGGATTCCCTTCGTTCCTCAGCTACCCTCTAACTATATTACCCTAAGATCTCGACTAAGCTTCCTCTCCCAAAAACCTCCATCGCCAGGGCTTGACGTGGATTTTTTTAATTACAAAAATGAAGCCCACGAGGGCTTTTTCTGATGATTGGTCGCAGTTGGTGTCCCATGTCCCTCGTAATATTCCATGTGCTTGTCCTTATTTCGACTAATAAAGGAAGTGAATGGGCAATGATCTTTTTAAACGTTTGTTAGCTAAAGTGATTAAGCAACTTTAACACCATTGCCTGCACTAATTTCTCAGCAAGGCTGCTTGTGTGACTGAAATGAAAATGGGCCACATCTGCTATTTTGTCCATGTTACAGCCCACGTGTACTGCTCTTATCCTTTCAAGGCTGGCGTGTGACTCTCTCCATGGGCTGCTGTCTTTATTTCCTTCAGCTCAATAAATATGAAATTTTTTTGCTTTCAACTGTGCTGCTGTTCGGTCATAACATGATGGAAAGCTCAATTCAGTCAAGGTGGTCAGCCTCTTCTCGGTTCTCGACTTGTTGCTTGGAGCAGTTCGGTCCTTGTTGCAGTAGGTTGCTGTCACGCTTGGACAGAAAGCTCAACTCAGCTGCTCAAATATCAAGTCCAAGTCCTGCTGCAGTTACAAATCAGCAACTCGGTTTGCTGCTGTTCAGTGTCTGTAACGAGTTTGGAATGTAGCTGTTGGCCGTGCTCTGCTTTGAAATGTAGGAGCACCATGCTACTGTCAATCAAATTGGAGCTGCTCGGCATCAGGACAGTAGCTTGGCGTGGTTTAAGTCCTTGGTTGCTTTGATTGGAGTGCTGCAGCTGCTGTTTTCAAACCAAAAGAACTAATAAGTTGATGTGAACATCTACAATAAGATAAAACAAATTGATTCAAATGAATTACAAGATTGAAAAATAAAATTTTCATTTGGAAAATAAAAATGAAAATTGGTTCAATGTTGTTGTCATTTCTTTAATGTGAGCTGCTATTGGGAGTCCAAGCCGATGTTTGGAATTGATCAAACTGGTCAAAACTGTGGCCGTGCCACAAATTAAACACAGGAGCTGCTGTTGTTGAGAGGAACATGAGCTGCTGTCAAAATGGGAGTTCAGCTGCTTGGTGTTTGGTTTATGTTTACAAATGAGTTGTTGCTTGTTGAAACGGAGTTGGATAGTGGAAGGGTGACTCGGTTGCTGCTCATAGAAGCTCAGTTGGGGAACTTGTCTTGGTTTGCTATTCGTTTTGGACTGCTGTGAAACTTGGTTCTCGGCTAGGTTGCTTTGGTGTGAGTGGACAGCAGCTTGGGCAATACTCGGCCAGCTGCTGCACTTTTCTGCAGCACGTGTCCATGGAGGTACTGCTTGGCTGGATTTCTCGGCTGTTTGGTTCTTGTTGCCGCAGCTCGCTGTCATATGAAGCTTCAATGGCTATTGATGTGAGGTAAGTGCACTTATCAGTTTTAATATAGCGGATGTGAGTCCGAGTCGATCCCTCAGAAATTTTAAGTACTAATATTAACTTTAACTTTATTATCTAACCGAAAAATTGTGAAAGTTTGAATTAATTAAAAATACTGAAATTAACAACTAAACTACTTATGAGACTTAATTACGCAAATTAGAAACTAATAAATTACGAACGACTTCAAGTATGCAATAATGTATTTAAGAATTATTTCCCCTAGTATTTAACACGTAACCTTTTTAAAAATATATCCAATTCAATTTCTATTATTCTTGATCGGAGGGATTCACAATTAAAGCTAATATCTTTCTCAAGCCTATTAACCCTAATCCTAAATTATTTACCGGAATCTCTTCACTTAGTAATATAATTTAGAATTGCATTAACGTGTAATGAATTCCCATGCAAACAATCAACTTTCCGGAAGAAACATGTATCTTATCTCTAAGTATAGATGTAATTCTCTTCAATTATGCCTAGATCTAATTACACATGCAATTTCTCAATTAACATGCATAATATCATATATTGACACTCTAGAATTATCAATCCATAATTAACGACATAATTGAATCAAGAAAAAGGTAGAAACTTTATTGAAATTATAATTCAATCCAAGGGTTACATGAAACCCTAGGTTCCATAATCCTAAATACTCTAATTCTAAGCTATCATAACGAATATAAAAACGAGTTTCATCAAAAACGTAAAATAAAGCATAAAAACCCCTCTTGATTTGATGAACGATCTTTCAAATCTTGAAATCGATGTCGTTCTTGCTTCTTGATTAATGTTCTTCTCAAATCTCCTCTCGTCTCCTGTGTCTCTTGTTTCTATAATGTCTCTCGTTTCTATAATGTCTCTCCTCTGTCTTTTGAAACCCTAATATGTCTTTTTTATAGTGTATCAAAAAGATTTTGTTTTCGTCACTAGACACGACCTAGGACACGACCGTGTCCCCAGGTTGTGTAACTTTCTGCACTTAGGCAAATTTTCTGTACAACTTCAAAAATTCATAACTTCTTCGTTTGAACTCGGAATTGAGTGGAACTTGATTCATTTTCTTCGTTTTCGAGCCTAGAACGCGTTTAAACCCTGAAATCAACATTTTACTCAATTAAGTATCAATTTCTTTAAAGAAAACAAAAAAAAAATGTAAGGGAAATACTATAAAATCACATATGAAATATGTTTAAAATCATAGTTATCAAATTTCCTCACACTTAAGCATTTGCTTGTCCTCAAGCAAATAAATCAAATCAAAAATTTCGGGATAAGAAACACTTAATCAAAATTTAATACTATTTAAGAAACCTATGAACGAATACACTTGACTCGAAGAAAAGTAAGAAAATCATTCTCAACGAACTTACAATAATAAAGTCAACCAATTTCATCTGACCATATTCAAATGCTCCAACAATACTTAATACTAGAGTTCACTAGTTAATTTATGAAAATCAAAGTTTACCCCAAATCATTTAACCAAGGAGTCTTAAACTAAAAATTGGATTTAACATCTCGGCAATAGAGAAAGAGTCATAAAAATTTTGTCCATTTGACTAAAGTGTATATAATTCTCTTTTTCATCTCACCAGGCACCATAATCTAAAACAAACACATTTTACATCCACTCTTCCTCTGATCATCCCCCTAGTTCATGCTTTTGTTGAGAGGTCTTTTAAATTTACTTTATTTAAGCACAATTATGTTGGTAACGGGAAAGAATCTCGCTCTTCTGATGGACCAAGACCGATCCATATCAACTTATTCCTTATATTGATAGCAGGAAAGAACCTTGCTCTTCTGATGGACCAAGGCCGATCCATATCAATTTTTTTTTTCATTTGAATTGGCATTGGGACTCAATCTCGCTCTTCTGACGGACCAAGACGAATCCTTACCAATTTTTCTATTCATACACTTGTTATTACTTTTGACCTCCAATCATTGTGATTTTTCAGGGGTTTCTCAAAAGAAGAATTTCATTTGTTTGTTTGCTAAAAATTATAGGACTCTTAAAAATTTCTAAGAAAAGGGTATACATAAAAGTAAATTTAAAAATAACCATGACTAACTCTCAATTAGTGATGTTGCTCTAATCTCAAGTCTTAAAATCTTAAGCTAAATAACTTGTAACTTTGCCTTCCAAAAATTTGACTAATTAATTCTAGTAAAGTATAATAAGATCAATAATAATCAAGATGAAACAGTTAATTTGGCTTAATACCAGTTAATCACCTATTGCAAGTTAACTTAAAAATTAATTGAGTCAAATGTGAATAATTGGTCTCCTAAACAGTAATAAATTCATATACATCCCTTCCCCACACTTAATAATGTACATTGTCCCCAATGTACGACAAAAAATCATAACAGCACGAAAAAGCAGCATAAGGAAAAAGAAAACATATGTACTGAAAAGAAAACTAATACTTCCCTACTGTCGAATAGAAGCGCAAAATGAAGAAGCATCATCATTATATAGCAGAGTTCACAAGCCTTAAACAACAAAAGTCAACACAAAAAAAAAAAGAGAACTAAGAAGAAGGATCGGAATCCGTCTCTTCATGTGCCTCATCAGACGATGCCTCAGCCATCGTAGCATCATCATTATCATCACTGGCCTCGACATCCTCATCACATTCGCTAGCCTAATCATGAGCAAGAGAAAGCAAAATTAAGTAGGAAACTTACTTGGATCAAAATGCGGAATGCAAGAATTGTGGAGAGAAGAGGGAGAATAAGAGAGAATATGAGAGAGAAATGTTTGATTGGGAGTGTGTGAGAGGGTGTGTTTAATTTAAATAAAACTGGCGTGTGCAAAAATCGTGTTATTTTGGGCGACACGGGCTAGGATACGACCGTATCCTTCGCCCGTGTAACAATCTGTGTGTGCCGTGTGGAGCCTGGTCGGACACGGGCTGGGACACGATCGTATCCCCTGCCCGTATGACATTCTGTTCTTCTGTAATGTCTAGATGCACACGGGCTGGGACACAATCGTGTCCCACGCCCGTGTAACATTCTGTTCGCGTGTGGAAAATTCTAGGCGCACACGGGCTGGGGACACGACCGTATCCTACGCCCGTGTAACTTTCTGTGCCCACGGAGTAGGATCAAAGTCTGGGCGAACACGGGCTGGGACACGACCGTGTCCCACGCCTGTGTAACTTTCTGTGGGTGGGCAGTTGTGAAGGTCTGGATGGACACGGGTTGGGACACGACCGTGTCCCTTGCCCGTGTAAATTTTTTTTTTTTTAAAGATAAAAGGAAACTTAAAGAAATAAAAGTAATCGAACTAGAAAAAGAAGAAAAAGAAAACTAAAAAGAAGAATAAAAATGAAATTAAAAGGGAAAAATCCTATGACTAAAATTGAAACAAATAAAAAACAAAGCAAAGTTAGATAAAAGAAAAAATAAAATGAAATAAACTTAAAGAACTAAAGTGTAAGCAAAGTTAGACATGGGTTGCCTACTAAGAAGCGCTTTAGTTAACGTCGATAGCTCGACGGGATACGTCTTGTAATTCATGATTCTTCATCCAGGTGGAAATAGAACTCCTCCTGTATCTCCCTTTCGAACTCTCCATACGAGTGTAGATTTACCTTTCGGCCATCGACCTTGCCAATTCCATTTCATTGATGCATAACTTCCATAGTTTCTCTCCTTATCATGCCACTTATCAAATTCATGTAGCCTAAACTTCTTCGTTTTGTTTGCTTTTAACTTAGATGCGGTTGTCATTGGGGGTTTTGAACTTTTCACCCCAAAGACATGTTCTAAATGATTTCTTGACAGTTTTGGTTCCAAAATTGATGGCTTCTCTTTGAAAGATTTTAACCTAAGATCCTTTGGCTTGTAGAGTAGGTCAATCCCCTTCTCGTCCACAATGGATTCATGAACTTCTATTTGAGTTGCCACTTCTGCACAATTAGGGTTAGTCACCAAATTTTCATCTCCTTTTTGCAAACAATAGCTTGAGGAATCCTTTGCAAGAGTTTTCTGCACACATGTAGATATAACAACATTAGTGGCATTAACATTGTGACATATGTCCTTTAGGTCAAGAAATTTGTTTGTTGTCTCTAGAGTTTTAAAAACTATTTCATCATTCCCGACCCGTAATATCAACTTATGCTCACCAACATCAAAAACAGCCTTAGCAGTGGCTAAGAAGGGTCGACCTAAAATGATTGGCACCTCAATATCTTCATCTATATCAAGTACAACAAAATCCATGGGAAAGATGAATTTGTCTACTTGCACTAAAACATCCTCTATGATGCCTCTAGGGTATGTGATAGACCTATCGACTAATTGAAGACTCATGCCCGTTAATTTAGGTTCTCCTAACCCTAGCTTTTTGAACACTTTATACGGCATCAAATTTATACTAACTCCTAAGTCTGCCAAAGCATTATCTATTAACAAATTTCCAAGCATACAAGGAACAGTGAAACTCCCTAGATCTTTTAATTTTTGTGGCAGCCTTTTCTGGAGAAGTGCCGAGCATTCCTCGTTCAATGTGACTGTTGTAAGCTCCTCCAACTTCCTCTTGTTTATTAGAAGATCTTTTAGAAATTTTGCATACTTTGGCATCTGCAAGATGACATCAACAAGAGGTAAGTTAATGTGTAATTGTTTGAAAACATCAAGCAATTTACCGAATTCCTTATTCTGATCAGTGTAACTTTGCTTGATGCGCTGCGAGTAAGGGATGGGAGGCTTGTACTCCTTCACTTTTGGTGATTCCATACTTTCTTTTGATTTTAGTGGCTTTGCATCTTCCTTACGGTTGACTTTCACTTTTTTCTCAATTGCTTCCCCACCATCCTTCTTCTCCACTTGCAATTTTCTATCACTTCTCAAGGTCACAGCATTAACATGTTCTCTGGGATTAACCTCGGTATTCCCTGGGAGTGTTCCCTGAGGTCTTTTAGAGATTAGCTTCGCAAGTTGACCAATTTGGTTCTTAAGGTTGCGATTTGAAGCCTCTTGATTCCTCAGCGAGGATTCAATGTTGGATAAACGAGCTTCATTGCTTTGAATATATTTTGTCAGAAGTTCTTCTACACTGGACTTCTTTTCTTGACAGAGAGGAGGTGGGAATGGTCTTTGAAATCCAGGTGGGCCAAAGTTGGTCTTTTGCTGGCCTTGGTTTTGGTTTCCCCATGAGAAATTGGGGTGATTCTTCCATCCTGGATTATAAGTGTTGCTGTAGGGGTTATTTTGTTGCATGGGTAGATTTCCTAGATAATCTACCAGTTCTAATTGTTCTTGTGCTCCATACCCTTGCATACCAAAGTCACTTACATTCGATTGCACTTGTTGAGGGTCAATTGAGAGTGCATCAATTTTCTTACTCAATAAGTCCACCTTAGCTACCAAAGCAATGGTCAAGTCCACCTCATAAACTCCCATAGCCTTTTGCTTGGCTCTGGTGCTTTCCCACTGATAATTGTTCATCGCTATTCCTTCAATCAGGTTTTGTGCTTGCTCAGGTGTCTTTGTGTTCAAAGTACCTCCTGCGGATGCATCAATCATCTATCTAGTGGATAAATTGAGACCATTGTAAAAGGTCTGAATCTGCATCCATAGTGGGAGGCCATGATGAGGGCACCTCCTGAGCAAGTCCTTAAACCGCTCCCAAGTATCATATAGCGTCTCCGCTTCCAATTGAGCAAAACAAGAAATATCGTTCCGAAGTTTAGCGGTCTTTGCAGGTGGGAAATACTTTTCCAAAAATTTCTCTACCAATTCATTTCAAGTTGTGATTGAATTTCGTGGTAGAGAGTTCAACCATTGTTTTGCTCTACCCCTCAAGGAGAAAGGGAATAGCCGCAGTCGAATGGCATCAAACGTGGCTCCGTTGATTTTAAAAGTATCACAAATCTCTAGAAAGCTAGAGATGTGGGCATTGGGATCTTCATCTTAGAGACCGTCAAACTGAACATATTGTTGCACCATTTTTATGATGTTAGGTGCAATTTGGAAGTTGTTAGCCGCGACGGTTGGCCTTGCGATGCTAGAGTTAGCTCCAATAAGTGTAGGCCTTGAATAATCGGACATGGTCCGATTTGCTTCATTCCCGTTGTTCGCCATGTGTGGTGGATCTTCCTGCTCGATGAATTGAGTGTTATTCTCTTCACATTCTTCCTTGATTTCAATAATTGACTCGTCGTCAATGGTCTCCACACTTTGTCTAGGTCGTGATTTCAAATTTTAAAGAGCAGTTCTCTCAATTTCAGGATCAAGTTCTACCAAATCTTCCGGGTTACTTCTAGTTATGCACTGCAAGGATAAGAAATATAAAATCAATTGCAGCTCTAGCTAATGAAAATAAATAATGAAAACAAAGGGAAAAAAATGGTTAAAGTAATAAAGCAACTAGCGTTCTTAATATCGAAAATCCCCAGCAGCGGTGCCAAAAACTTGATGTGAGGCAAGTGCACTTATCAGTTTTAATATAGCGGATGTGAGTCCGAGTCGATCCCTCAGAAATTTTAAGTACTAATATTAACTTTAACTTTATTATCTAACCGAAAAATTGTGAAAGTTTGAATTAATTAAAAATATTGAAATTAACAACTAAACTACTTATGAGACTTAATTACGCAAATTAGAAACTAATAAATTACGAACGACTTCAAGTATGCAATAATGTATTTAGGAATTATTTCCCCTAGTATTTAACACGTAACCTTTTTAAAAATATATCCAATTCAATTTCTATTATTCTTGATCGGAGGGATTCACAATTAAAGCTAATATCTTTCTCAAGCCTATTAACCCTAATCCTAAATTATTTACCGGAATCTCTTCACTTAGTAATATAATTTAGAATTGCATTAACGTGTAATGAATTCCCATGCAAACAATCAACTTTCCGGAAGAAACATGTATCTTATCTCTAAGTATAGATGTAATTCTCTTCAATTATGCCTAGATCTAATTACACATGCAATTTCTCAATTAACATGCATAATATCATATATTGACACTCTAGAATTATCAATCCATAATTAACGACATAATTGAATCAAGAAAAGGTAGAAACTTTATTGAAATTATAATTCAATCCAAGGGTTACATGAAACCCTAGGTTCCATAATCCTAAATACTCTAATTCTAAGCTATCATAACGAATATAAAAACGAGTTTCATCAAAAACGTAAAATAAAGCATAAAAACCCCTCTTGATTTGATGAACGATCTTTCAAATCTTGAAATCGATGTCGTTCTTGCTTCTTGATTAATGTTCTTCTCAAATCTCCTCTCGTCTCCTGTGTCTCTTGTTTCTATAATGTCTCTCGTTTCTATAATGTCTCTCCTCTGTCTTTTGAAACCCTAATATGTCTTTTTATAGTGTATCAAAAAGATTTTGTTTTCGTCACTAGACACGACCTAGGACACGACCGTGTCCCCAAGTTGTGTAACTTTCTGCACTTAGGCAAATTTTCTGCACAACTTCAAAAATTCATAACTTCTTCGTTTGAACTCGGAATTGAGTGGAACTTGATTCATTTTCTTCGTTTTCGAGCCTAGAACGCGTTTAAACCCTGAAATCAACATTTTACTCAATTAAGTATCAATTTCTTTAAAGAAAACCAAAAAAATGTAAGGGAAATACTATAAAATCACTATATGAAATATGTTTAAAATCAGAGTTATCAACTATCTTCATGTGGAGTTCCTTTGTAGCTCGGCCTTTTGATTTGCTGCTGCTATTTCCAATTAAAAGAGCTGATGTCATCGGTTAATTGGAGTGTTCAGGTCTGCTATTTGGTTGCTGCTCTTGCTTGGTTTGGAAAAGAAACTCGGATAGCTGCTCATTGTGTAGAGTGTAGGATGGAGCTTGACATGTCCTGCTGCTGTTTTGGTTGCGTGGATTTGAAGTTTTGCAGGTGCTGTCATTTGGAGCTCTTGGGCCTGCATAAAAGAAGGGGTTGATGCAAGTTGCTGTAAAATTTTGAAACGCCAATTGCATGCTACTTGCTGCTGTAAGATGGATGGATCACAACATCAGCCACTTGAGGTGCACGGCAAAGTGTGGCAAGTTGTCTTGTGTCTGATATGGAGAGTTGGAGCGCTCCAAGTGTAAGTGTCCACAGCTGCTTTAGTTAAATGGAGCTACTGCTTGGTCATGGATGAAGCTGCTGATGTGCTTGCTTGCTTTACTGCTGTTGTAATTCAACTGCACCTTGCCATATGTAGGGGTATGCTTTTGTTTTAGTGCTTGGTAGCTCAAGAAAGCATGTTGAAGCTTGGACTTGCTGCTGTACTTCTTTAAAGGAACTTGCTGCTGCTAATCTCGTGTTCAGTAAATTGGGGATTTGGCTTGTCTGAATAGCAGAAAAGCTGTGGAGCTCGTCATCAACCTAGCTCTTGTCTCATGTTGGATCTTATATGAATGGATCAGTTCGTTTGGTGCAATTCTGTTCTTCATGGAGCTTGAATGCGCATGGCTTATCTATCATCAAATGGAGCTTAAGTTGCTAACTGTTGCATATACAGATAGTAGCTCAGCTGTTATGAGGAGCTTGAACTCAGCTTTTTGGAGTTAAAATTGGAGTCCTCTTTTGCCATAATATTTGCTCTTCCATAATGCAATTAAGGGTTGCTCCAATCTGACGCATGTTAAGCAAGCATATGGAATTTGCACTTCTACATGAGCTGTTGATTCTTCAACTGATATGCTGCATTTTTTAAAAGATGAGCTACTCTGTTGCATGGGGTGTCCTGTTGTGAAGCTTTCGTTGGCTCATGTGGAGAGTTGCTCTCTCATATACTTACGGCTGATCAGTTGATCTACCGTAGCTGATCTAAAGCTTGATCCATGTGTCAACCTATCTTGGCTTAGTCTTAAGTTTAGCTTACCGAATCAGCTGTTGCTTTGCTCTATGTGATTAAGATCAATTAGTCATCTTAGTCTCAGCTCTCAAATAAATTAGTTTAACACTCTAAAGCTATTGTCCGCTATCTTCTTTTTCTTTGAGATGAGCTCCTAGGCTTGATGCAATTGTAAATTGAAATGTCATGGCTGCTGTGCTTGCTCAAAATAAAAGAGAGCCCTCGACAAGTGTGCTGTTGTTAGTTAGGCTTGCTGTTAAGAAGGAAAATTAACTTAAATGAATTCCGGCTACTCTTTAAATACACTTGTAACCAAGTACAAATGGTTTGAGGTTAAATTTCGATCCTTTTTCTAAGTTCTCAATAAAATTTATCCAAACACATGCATTTTAGCAACTTTAACTCATAATAATAGTAAAACTCTATAAGATGCCTGAAATGTGCTATTTTGGGGAAGATTAACACATTTATCATACCTATGTTGAACTTTGGTGCCTTACCTTGTTCCATCCTCTACTTCATCTCTTGGACTCCTACATCCTCTAACTCTAAAGCCCTAATCCTATCAATTAGTGTTTGCTATAGTCTTAAATTTGCCAAACGAGCACCTAACTCATGTGTCACTATCTCCAGGTCTAATATGCACACATCCTCAATCAAAGTACCTTTAAGCGGCAATCGAAGTTGCTAGGTTACCCTGTTTTCTTCTATTAAGTGCGTCTGACACCATATTAGCTTTACTCGAACGATATGAGATTTCCACATCATAGTCTTTTATCAAGTCTAACCACCACCTCTACCTCATGTTGAGTTCCTTCTAAATGATTATGTATTTGAGATTCTTGTCAATAACTTCAATCCTAATATTACAACAACCAACTTCAAATCATGTACTAGGTAATTCTTCTGATATGGCTTCAACTGCCTAGATGCATAGGCTATTACTTTCTTGCTTTACATCAACACACAACCTAAACCCTATAATGAAGCATCACCGTATATGGTAAACTCTTCACCATTGTTAGGTAGGGTAAGTATTCGGGCTATCACTAACTTCTACTTCAGAATTTGAAAACTCCTTTCATACTGGTCATCCTAATCAAACTTTAGTCCTTTCTAAGTTAGTCTTATGACTAAAGTAGCCAACTTAAAGAATCCCTCTAAAAACCTTTTGTAGTAACCAAATAATCCTACGAAACTTCTAATTTCTATAGCTATCTTTATAACTAGAAAATATCATCCTTGTTTGTCACATGGCTTAGTAATACTACCTACTCCAAGCAGAACTCACATTTAAACATGGCATATAACCTCTCTTCCTTCAATCTGCCCAATAACAACCCGAAGAATTCTTCATGCTCATCCCAGTTCTTGGAGTAAATTAATATTAATCAATAAATACCACTACAAATTTATCTAAGAAATCTTTAAAGACTTGGTTCATTAACTCTATGAAAGCTATCAAGGCATTTGTAAGCATAAAGGGCATCACCCTAAACTTGTAGTAATCGTAACGTGTACTGAATGATGTCTTTTGTATATCCTTGATAATACGTAATTAATATACAAATTTTAGAGTGATTCGGTGTGATTTTGTATATTAATTCAATAAATTTTATAACAATTTAGAGCTTAATTTATTTAATTTTCATTTTTAAGGATTTTGAAAGCGTTTGATGAATTTTTGAAGACTTTTATCAAGATTAAGAGCTTATTTGAAGAAAGGTATTGATCAAGGATTTGGAGTGGAAGAATTTTAAGTAAGAAATAAAGTCTAGTCAAGACTACAAATGATAATCACGGTCGTGATCTTTGGTCGTATATCCCTTATAAATAATTTCCATCGAATTTTGAAGATCTTAGACAAGTACAAGATCATGTCCCATCTCCACAACGGTGAACCTTAGGTGTAGTAATTCTATGATTTGTGAATTTTGTATTTTTGTTAAGTTTTCTTTACAATTCTTGGTCTAACCCTTATAAATATTTGTCTAGACCTAAGTTTACACAGAGAGCCCTCTTAGGAAGAGTCATAAGTTAGAATTATATCCAAAGTTTCCATCTTTCTTCTTCTTTTATTTCCATCATGTTGTTATTTTAATTATTCTTAGTAAATCATTACTGAACCCTAGTTTTTGTTACAACATTTATTTAATCCAATCAATGATACTACCTTTGAAGATCTAATTACACTATGCATATTGTCATTGAATTAGTATTTAGTTGAGTTATTAATTTGATGTTTTAGTTTATTGTTAAGTTTGTAAGTTCCTGTAGTAAACAAACTTATGTAATTAGAAAGAATTGAGTAGACTAGTACTTTTTTCTTCAAATTAGGAAAACCTAATAACAGGATCCAGGATCTTCATGCAATCTTGAGATGCTTTATTGTAGAAGTAATTTGGGTAAAGTAATCTTAGGGTTAGGAATTAGCCAAAGATTCGAGTCTGGTTAATTCATAATAAGCATCTCTACGATCCAATGAGTAATTGAGATTGAAAGTTACAAAAAACTAGGTAGTAAGTAACAATGATTTACTAAGGATTATGCATTCTTTTATTTAATGAATTTTTCTTATTTATTTTGTTTAGCCTTGTTTATTTTATTTGTTCTTATTTATTTTATTGTATTTATCTTATCTATTTTTCCTTATTCCATCATTATTTGCTAATTAAGATTATCCTACTTCATTAACTTAAATAATTGATGATTTAGGGTTAATTACTAATAATCTAGGGTTTCTCACATGTATGGTTCCTCGTAGGATCAATATTCGAATTCAAATCCAAATCTATACAATAACTTGACTAGGTGCACTTGCTTACCAATGAATCCTCCTCTTTTATCTTCAACTGATTGTGCCTAAATCTCAAATCTATCTTAGAAGACACTTAAGCACCCTTCAACAGATTAAATAAGGTCATTGATTCTCAATAGGGGATACTTATTCTTTATTATGATCTTATTCAACTATCTATAGTTTATATATATCCTCATGCTGCTATCTTTATTTTTTGACAAGTAATACTAGGATTTCCTAGGGTGATACACTTGGTCCTATGAATCTTTTATCAAGTAGGTCCTATGATTAGGTTTTCAATTATGCCAACTTGATAGATGTTATCCTATATACTGCTTTACAAATAGGTAAAGAACTTAGCACCAAATTGATTTCAAATTCAATCACTCGATCAGGTGGTAATACTGGTAAATCCTTTAGGAATACTTCAAGATCTTTGCTGATGCACAATTTTAGACCATAGGCTCCAAAGGCCTATTCTAACCTTTATGGGCTATGGGCCATGGGCCATCTTTCTTAGCCTACGATTTGTCCATGGTCATCCAAGTCCTTAGCCTTAGGAGGCCATCCACTGTTTAACCAACCTCTACTATCCCTAAACCTCTAGTGGGTTGAGATAACATCTTGGTCCATAAACCTAAGTTAAGGCCATTGCATAATGCCATCGAGGTCTCAAACCTTGACTTAACCGAGAACTCTAACCTCAGATAACAAGGAACACCATAGTCTTATCACTTTATGGCAACAACTAAGGTGCCATGTTACTTCCGAGAATTTTAGATTATATCTATTTAAAAGAAGTACTTGTGTAATTAGGCAAGATACAAATATATCCAAGATTTCCCTCTTAAAACCTATAAATAGGGGTCAAACCCTATAGGTAAGACACTTTTACACACACTCGCACTTACCTTCTTACTCTCTTACTTTCTTTAATCTTAGAAACACTGACTTAAGCATCGGAGTAATTATGCCGGATAATCTTCCAATGCCTACTAACTATGTCTTGTCTTATAGATATTAGTCCAATTCTAGCAATCTCTATTGATGAATTTCAACTAACAATACTGTCTAACTATAAGTACCCATCCTAGAATAGCTTCTTAACTTCCATTATACTCATAGCTACTATAGTAGGCTCTTTCTCATAACTCATAAGTTGGTAAACCCAACAATCTCTACACTTTGATCTAATAACTAAATGGTGTTTCTTTAGGTAGTTTGAAGTACACTACTAAATTCTTACAACCTATCACTATATGATGCTTCACCAACCAATTCACCTGTAAAATTACATCAAAATCACTCATTTCCATCACCAACAGATCAATTGGTAACACCTTCTTTCCACCTCTACTCTTACATCTCTACAAATTTAATTTAGTAGCTTCCACTACTTATGGGTATACTTATAACTAGACTTGATTCTAACATTTCATCACATATACCCCAAACATGCATAAAGGACTTAGACATATAAGATTGTAATGCATCAATATCAAGAAGAACATCTACTCGAGTAAGGTATGCAAAAAGCGTGCTTGATATGGTGTCAAGTTAAGTAGGTCCTAGTGCTATAATGCATAAATGTAGCTTGCAGCCCTCTAGCATGGTCCTCCTAAATTCTACTTACTAGAGGCCTATTTATCTATGCTACTGGGACTACTTGATCACTCTCTTCCTTTTAGTCCACCATCCTATGACCTTTTGTTTACACTTGTAATAGAACACTGGTGGAATAATCTT